>CM056729.1:122716884-124048551 GCA_029844215.1 Przewalskia tangutica | reverse complement strand
ACGCCACATACGACGGGCCCCAAGGTACACTCTCACCCTATTATAATTTGAGCAAAGAAAATGGTATTATTGTGGAAATGGCCATACAATTCCAATAAAAGGTTATGGGACAAACACATCGTCACCACCACACCCGCCACTAGTTTTAAAAATGTTCAGATGCTCCCAAATTAATAAAAATTTGGTTTCATAGGAAGTTTACTAGTGATAATTGGGTTTCGTAAATTTGACCCATTTGGTTTTTCCGCATACGACTTTCAGACGGGGAAGCTTCATGAGATGTGATAGCAGGGAGCTCTATCCAATAAGTTTACCAAATCCACAGTCTAAAGTTCCTTCCACTTTTGCAGCCTTGGCTCCATCACTATGGCATGAACGATTAGGACATCCGGGGGAGTCTATATTGGCCTATCTTAAACAAAACAATTTTATTTCTTGTACTCAAACTCATGTTTTGAATAAGTGTCAGGCTTGTGTTCTTGATAAACATGTTAGGTTGCCATTTACTTCTTCTACTTCATGCACTACTATGCCATTTGATATTTTACATTGTGATATTTGGACATCACCGTTTTGAGTTCCTCCGTCATAGATACTATTTATCGCTTTCTTGATGATTACTCTAATTATTTGTGGACATTCCTTTGTTTAAAAAATCACAAGTGTTTTCCACTTTCCTAAACTTTAGAGCATTTATCCGAACTCGGTTTGAGCGAGATTAAAAGTATTCAATGTGACAACGGGAGGAATTTGACAATAATCGCTTTGGGATTTTTCAAAACAAATGGTTTACAATTTCGTTTATCCCGCCCTCACACATCTTCACAGAATGGGAAGGCGAACGCAAAATTAGAACCATTAACAATATTGTGAGATCATCCTTGCTCACGCTTCTATACCCCCATGTTTTGGCATCATGCACTTCAAATGACAACCTACATGTTAAATATCCTTCCCCACAAAACATGTCTTACCAAGCTCCACTAAAAATACTTTATTTACGAGAGCCCTCATATCATCATTTGAGAGTTTTGATGTCTGCTACCCTATTTCCATCCACCACAATCACAAAACTTCAACCCCTGGCCTACTCCACGTGTCTTCTTGGATATCCTACAAATCACCGTGGTTACATGTGTTATGACATTTCCTCCAAACGTATGTTTATATGTCGTCATGTAATTTTTGATGAGTCACAATTTCTTTGCCAAGATACATGACACGAGGACAAATACTTATGAATTTTGATGATGATAGCCCCGTATCTAACTCATTTCCTCCACACCGGGACTCACAAAAATACAATCCAACAACCGGGCCATCGGGCCCAAGGCCCATGAACGAACCCCTACTTTACACCACCGCCTCAATGGGCCAACCTCCAACCTCGTGCCCAACTACACATCTGGCGATGGCGTCAAGCCACTGTCTCACTCCCGGCGATGGCGTCATCCACTGCCCGCTAAACTGGCCATCACCGTAGTCAACATGGAATTACAAAACCCAATGCCAAATACGATACACACTCAAGTCTCCAAATCATCTTTGCTTGTAACCCCGTATGCCTCTAAAAGATCCTAATTGGAAAATGGCCATGGATGATGAATATCATGCTCTAATTAAAAATAGGACATGGGAGTTAGTACCGTCCATCTAATGCTAATATAATTCGTCATGTGGATTTTTAGCCATAAAGAAAAATCGATGGTTCTTTTGAGCGCATAAGGCCCGACTTCAGGTGATGGCAAAACTCAGCGGTGGGATTAGATTGCGCGAAACATTCATCCGGTGGTTAAACCAAAGAACCATCGAATTGTTCTCGCTTAGCCCTCTCAAAAGGATGGTTACTTCATCAATCGATGTCAAGAATGCCTTCATACGGGCATTTGAGTGAGGCGGTATACACGCACCAACCATCGGGTACGTAGATTCTCGTTATCCCAATCACGTGTGTTTACTTAAAAATCATTATATGGACTCAAACAGCTCCCGTGACTCGTACAAGCTTTGCGATTTTGTGTTCAATATGGGTTTCTCAAACAGTAGTTCGGATAATTCACTATTTATTTATCAACAGGAAATCATATCGCTTATATTCTCTTATATGTAGATGATATTATCCTAATGACCTCTTGGACTCTCTTCGCAGGATATCTTGACACACCGAGTTCGAATTTGCTATGAAGGATCTTGGTCCACTTCACTACTTTCTAGGAATAGCGGTGACACGCCACGCAGAGGTCTATTTCTTTCCCGTAAGAAGTATGATCGTAAATCGTAGAACGGCCGAATGTCATCTTGCAAACCGCTGCAACTCCAGTAGATACCAAGTCAAAACCGAGTGCCATATCCGGTAGTCCTTTTGCTAATCCGACATTGTATCGCGGCTGGCGAGCTTTACAATATCTCACATTCACTGGGCGGATATTACATATGCAGACAACAAGTGTGTTTGTTCACGCACAATCCTATGGAAGAACATACGCACGCGCTCAGCGTATCACGATATATTCGTGGCACTCTGCATTATGGATTGATCTGTACCCATCTTCCATGACCAAGCTTGTCACCTACACGACGCAGATCGGGCAGATGTCCGGACACCCGACGCCCACCGCTATCGCGTCTTCCGGTGATAATTTAATATCGTGGTCCTCCAAAAGGCAACCCACCGTATCACGTTCCAGTCAAAGGTCTTTGAATACCGCGCAGTAGCGATGTATGTCGACTACGCTGGATTCGAATCTTTTACTTGAGCTTCATTGTCTATTCGGATACCACCGTGGTATCTTGTGATAACATTAGTGCAATTTATCTCTCGAAATCCAATCCATCATCAACGCACTAAGCATATTGAGTTAGACATTCATTTTGTCCGTGAAAAGGTGGCTCACGGACAAGTCGAGTGTTACGTGTCCCGACGCGACATCGATTGCGAGATATCTTCAAAGGGCTTACGATCTTATTTGAAGAATTTCGACGATCAGATTCGCCTCCTCCATTTCGATCATGGGAGTGTTAAATGTAATTAATTGGTAATATTATGTTAGAATATTATGTTAGAATATTCTAGATATATAATTAATTAGTAATATTATATTTATGTAGAATCCTAATATATATGGTAGGAAGACATTATTAGGTAGGATTTCTTAGTTATTATGAGGCATGATTTCCTCCTCATAATTAATGTATATTACTTGTATATATTCTCCCTTATGGGATGAGAATAATCAAGGAAGATTTTCCAATTCTAAAGAGTTCTTACAGTAATGTAGTGTCTATAAATATGGCTCAGTGTAATCAGATACAACAATTCGATAATATATTTTCTCCCATATTTTATCACATGGTATCAGAGCCATCATAGAATATTATCACCGTGTAATTTTCCGGTGACTGAAGATTACTCCGACACTGTCAGACGACCAGAATATGGTTTCTACAGATGCTGTGCAAAATCCAATAACACCATCAGGTCCGGCATCTCCCCGCGACCAAACCCCAACAAGCACCGCCAAGAACCGACGACCCACGCGCCTTGTTCCATTAAGGGAGTTATCTTCAAGGTACAAATACTCTATGCGGGTGAGATAGCCAAGAGAATCAGGCAAATTACAAGGAAGATTCACGTAGCTGAGATCTAACTCTATGAGTGATGCACTACTATTCCATTTGGTCTTTGGAAAATAACCACTGAGTTGATCATTGTGAAAAAAGTCGAGTATTTCTAGGTTGGGCAGGTGAAAAATACTCTCAGGTATTATTCCATACAATCCTGTAGATCTCAGCCTCAGAGTTGTTAAATGAGAATAAAAAATAGGAGGAATGGTGGAAGAGATGTTTACTAAAGTAAGATCAAGCTCTCTTAAAATCATGGGTTGCGAGTCTTAGCAGATTAAAGTCGGACAGAAAAAGAGACTAATTTGAAAAGACGAGAGATTTCAGAAGGATTTTGATCTGAGAACTGTGACCGGGAAAGATCGAGATGTGTCAAGCTCGAAAACCTGCCAAGTGCAGGCGAGATGTGCGAACCACAGAAGTTATTCCCAGAAATGTTGAGCCTTTGGAGATGAGAGAGTTGGAATAGGCTGCTATTGGAATCAATGATATCCCAACAAGAAGCTGCAGCTGAGGTCAAGCTCAATGGCATGGCCAGTCGATACAGAACATATGACTCCATCCCATGAGCAGCAATCTCTGCTCACGTTCCATGAACTTTTTGGATAAGATATTTGACCATGGATAGCACACCATAAGGAAAAATCAGAGGGATATACAGTAAGCGATTTTTTGAATTTTGAAAGGGCAATGCTTTGATCTTTGGGACAAATGAGGCAATATGGATGAAGAAAAAACAAGTTTATGACAGAGAAAGACAACAAAGAGCACAACTGAGACATGCCCGTAGCCCATGTTTGCATAAAAGAGTTCGAAATTTGGTAGTGAGAATTAAGAAAAATCTCCCCAAATATATAGGCAAATTGTAGAAAGAATTAAGTTTTATTTGATTTGTCAAATTAAGTTGCTGCAAAGTACTCAGAAGTTACAATTTTTTTTAAACTAAAAGTACTATTTGTGGCAGCTAATTGTGAAGTTCACACTTGAATATTGAATCTGTGTATCATGCTATATCTATTTGGCTAAAATGAATACAATTAAGTTGTTTATAATATGCCGGACATTTAAAAATTGGGCCCCAAAAGCTAGCTCATGAGGGGAGGTTCGCCGAAGTCCATATAAGCAGATCGTCAGTCGATTCCCCAACCAATGTGGGACTCTAACACACTCTAACAAAAAAAAAGTACAATTGAAACTTGAATTTCTAACTCGGACAATTCAGGTTGCAATGTTTATGCTATTGCTACCGTGAGAAATTTATATTTAAGCACCTAAGAAAAATGGAAAAACAAATATGTGCAACATGCAAATGAAATACCAAGAGTACTTAGTACCAACAAGGGTTGTGGGAGGGATACGTACTCCTTCATCCTTAACGAAAACATTTGCCTTTCAAATGGGCTGGTCTTTAATTTTTTCCCTTTACCGAACTTATGTCTAAAAGTTCTTTATTCATGCGGGCATAACTTATGGAATATTATGATGCAACAATATAAACTTGTGCACTACACAAAAGTTGTTTGTTATGGGGCATAAGTGCCAATGAGCCTCCTTAGCCGGAGGTCTTGAGTGGTTTGAATCCTTGGTATGATGTCACTTTGTTAGGAAGCGTTTACTGCTCAATGTGGGACTGAAATTTAATCACGCTCCAATATGAGAATCGGAAACTCATTTCCTTGTTCACAAATCAATTTTTCAGTCCAAACACCATATTGTATCTTACTCTGATGTATTTATGATAATCCATAGTATTTATTTTTAACAAAAACGCAAAAATTTATCTCAAGTACATTGAATAGGATCTCACTTGCTCAACTTGTCGCCAACAGGTAAACTACTAAAGGCAGAGAACTTTCTCGGTTTACAGGGCTTGAATCTAAGACCTCTGGCTAAGGATGGAGGGATCACACCCATTCCACCACACCCTTTGGTGGTAAGTGCAAGTTCAAAGAAGAAAGGTTAAGTCTTACTTTTATTTTACACAGAGAAAGTTAAGTCTTACTTTTATTTTACACAAAAATCAAATTACAAATCGGACTTTATCTTATACAAAGAAAGTTAAGTCTGAAGGAGCAATTCAAAATTGTGGAAATAAAAGATCAGTGTAGATGGCGCTGCTTGAAGTTCAGAAATCAAATCTTGCTCGATTTGCAACTTGTCTACAAGGGACTATTCCTTTGGTGGCGCTGCTTCTTTCTCCTTCGCATATTAATTTTGTGTTCCAGTTCATCAATGATTCTCTCAAGCCATTTCAGATTTCCAGTTGAAATCATGAAATATACTATGGATAATCCAATACACAGTCCACTTCCATAGCCCATAAGAGCAGCTTTCCAAAAATCTTTCAGAAATTCAGAATTGCTTTCTTGATCGTCTAACACAGATTTGGTATAATTTGTCTCTGCTACCCTATCACTACCACAACCTTTTGTAACAGGGAACCCACGTAATCCATCATTTCCTTCATATGAATTGTTCTCAAATGTATCAAATTGATTTCCGTGAGGGATGCATCCTTGGAGATGATTGTGAGAGAGATTTAAGAACTGAAGAAATGTAAGAGAAGCAAGTTGTTGTGGTATATCTCCTGAAAGCTGGTTAAACGAAAGGTCCAATGATTCGACTACAGATAAACTTCCAAGTGATGGTGGTATGTGACCTTGCAATCCATTATGAGATAAATTCAGCACCCGGAGTGCAATGAGATCTCCCATAATACTTGGAATACGTCCTTCAAATCTGTTACTTGAAAGATCGATAGTGGTGTAAGCAGTAAAAATTCTATCCAGTTCAAGCTCCAATCCCTTGGTTGAAATTGTTACAGAAAAATTGTAATCTCTCTCTCCAAATTTACCAAGATATGTCGGCACCTTCTCTGTTTGATCAATTTTCCTCATGGCTTTGAAATTTTTAAATAGACTAGTCGAGATGTTTCCTGTGAAGGCATTATGAGAGAGATCTATGATTTGAAGCTCAGGAAACATGTTTTTGTCACTGGAAGTTCTAACCGGTCCATGCAATTTATTCGATCTCAACCTCAACACTTGCAGCTTTGGCAGAGTTTCAAGCCACATGGGGAATGTGTCGTTAAGGTGATTATCTCCTAAATCAAGAACTTGCAACTCTGTGCAATTGGCCAAAGATCGGGGGATTTCCCCCTCTAGTTCATTGTCATGCAAGTCGAAGCTTGTGAGTACACTTCCGATGCTAAAAGTTATTGGAAGAGTCCCAGAAAGATTGTTTTGGTGGATATCCAAAACCTCAAGATGACCACTCATGTTGCCAAAACATTGTGGAATTTCTCCCTTCAGACTGTTTTTGCCCAAATCTAGAATTCTTAGTGATGTTAGATTGCAAATAGACGAAGGGATCTCTTCACTGAGATTATTATATTCTATTTTCAGTACCTGGAGTCCACTGATATTGACTAGACATTGCAGAATTTCTCCCCTCAAGTTGTTTCTCCCCAAATAAAGCACTTTCAATGATATCAAATTGCAGATAGATGAAGGAATTTCCTCAGTGAGATTGTTGCTTTGGAGATACAGATATTCCAAGTTTCTCAAGTTTCCAAATGAAGAAGGGATCGAACCAATGAGTTGATTAACAGATAAATACATAGTAACAAGGCTTTTCAGATTCCCCAACTCACTAGGAACGGGACCAGAAAGGTTGTTAGCATAAAGAGACAAAAGATACAAGCCGTTCAAATTCCCTAGTGAAGCAGGAATAGAACCATTAAGAAAATTAGTAGACAAGTCTACATAATTAAGAGTCCTTAGGTAACCTATTTCCTCAGGAATGGAGCTAGTAAGGTTATTCTCACGGAGATACAAAGAGGTCAAGTTGGTCAAATTTCCCAACGAAGCAGGAATAGAACCATTAAGAGAGTTTCTAGCCAAATGTAGATCCTTAAGAGTTGATAAGTAACTTATTTCTTCGGGAATAAGGCCAGAAAGGTTATTCTCGAAAAGATACAAACTAGACAAGCCGGTTAAATTTCCCAACGAAGCAGGAATAGAACCACTAAGAGAGTTAGTACTCAAAGCTAGATAAGTAAGAGACTTTAGGCAACCTATTTCTGTAGGAATCAAGCCAGAAAGATTATTGTCATAAAGATACAAAATAGACAAGTTGGTCAAATTCCCGAATGAGGCAGGAATGGAACCATTTAAAAGGTTGTTAAAGATGTAAATGGTCTGAAGCTTGGCTAGTGAGCCAATTTGTGGTGGGATTGTGCCTGAAATTTGATTGGTGTGCAAGTCAAGATAGACAAGATTAGTGAGATTACCAATTTCAGGAGGGATAGTGCCAGAGAGGTTGTTCATGCTAAGATCAACATATTCTAGAAAAGGGAGAGTTGAAAATGGGAAATCATGAAGTGTACCGATGACAGTAGCACCTCTAATATCCAACTTGTTTACCCTATCATTAAAGCATAGAACTCCATACCAGTCCCTGCATGCATTAGAACTTTGTATCCATGATGCCAATAAGGAATTATTCTTGTTCTTGAATGTTGCTTTCCATTTTAAGAGAGCAGTTGCTTCCTCAATGGATGCAAAAGTAACTGTAAAGAGACATAAGAGAATGAGAAACTGAAGTAGTGAAAATATTTTGGGAACCATCATCATAAATTGCTAAAAGATTTTGAGTTGGATTAACTATGCTTTTGATGAACTTATGCAGTATACACTTTTATATTGTAGATTTTTTTCAAGTCTTCCTAGGCAATGACATATAATTGTTATTGTCATATACTCTCTTGTCTCTACTAGATTGTCCATATCTTGCCTAAAGTTACCAGTCTCAATCAGATGAATGTTGTGAAACACAACCTTATTTTTTACAAAAAATTATCCTATTGCCTCATAATTTGTCTAGTCAAGCGCAAGAAGCCAAATGAACAGGAAAATATTACTCTCAAATTAGACAGGGCTAAGTCATATATATGATAGAGTATCATGACTCTTCCTTCTTCTGTAAAATGATTTTGAAATATTGGTATTTTTTAATAGATATGATTTGTAGAACTATTTTCGAACAACGTCTTCATCAATAAACAAAGACGTGGATATTTAAAATCACTTTACCTCTCTAGTAATTTCTATGATACTATGTTCTTGATCAGAGGAGCAAGCATTTTGTTTTTGGAATTGTTACTATAAATATATCTTATTGGCCGGCCTAATAATTGGTGTAGTCAAGCATAAGAAGCCAAATAAGTAGGAAAACATCATAACTTTCATACTGTCATTGGTCTTTTTTTTTGTACTTTATTTGTCTAAGGATATAAATTGTCTGATGTGAGACCTGAATAGACAACATATTTAGAATATTCATTCTCAACACAAATTATCAGCCGGGTTTATTTGTCTAAGACCAAATCAATCTATCAAGATTTATGTCTAACTCTTGGTTAATAATCTTCCTAACACATTAAGGAAGAATACTTATAAGTTTAAGAATTTTTGGACAACATTTGGTTAGGGGAGGGGGGGGGGGGGGTTGGACGAAATCAATATAGAGAAGGAGGGAGAGGAAATGTTTTTCAAGTCTTGTAATATGTTAAGTGTGGCTGATTTTCATCCACTAAGGGGGTTTATATAGCCCAACCAAGGGTTGAGATTAACACATGTGTAAGGTAGAGATCATGTGTGAAGGTTCCTTCCCACACTTGTCTTACTAAAGCCATGCAAGACCTTGACCATACAAGACTTGCCCACTAAACTTAGCCAAAAATCGTCCAAGCCAAGACTAGCCATGCAAGACTTTTGGCCACTTGTCTTGCCTACTTGTCCACTCAATTTCGTCCCACATGGCCCAATCTAGGGGTGACACTTGTCGCCCTCCTATTGGTTCAAAATATTTAATCTTTCGGAAAAATTCCATAATCGTAAAAATATTGAAAACGTAAAAATTCCTTCACAAAGTTCGGAATACTTTCCGTCGGAAAATAATTCTATCCTTCTTACCCTAATTAGGGCGTATACATTCGTACGTACGTCCTCACATACATACTCCGGAACTACGGGGTATAACATGATTGCAGTAAATTTTGCTATGTATACTTAATACATACCAAAGATGAGACTTTGAACATGTTTAAAACATACAAAGCAGAAGTGGAGAACCAACTTGACAAAAGAATTAAGATTCTAATGTCAGACAGAGGTGGTGAATATCAATCGAATGAGTTCAAAGAATTCTGTTCTACTCATGGTATAGTTCATCAAACCACTGCACCATATACTCCAAAACAAAATGGAGTTGTCGAACGTAAGAATAAAACATTGAAAAATATGATAAATTCTATGTTGATTAGTTCGAGGGCACCTCTTAGTCTATGGGGTGAGGCATTAATGACTGCACATATGATATTGAACAAAATTCCTCAAAAGAAAAATGATCAATCTCCCTATTGTGGAAAGGAAGATTGTCTACTTTCAAAAGGATGAAAATGTAGGGTTGCCTAGCGAAAGTTCAAGTTCCTTTACCAAAGAGAACTAAACTTGGACAAAAAACGGTGGATTGCATATATATTGGTCATGCCAATAATAGTGCAGCATATAAGTTTTTGGTGTATCATTCCGGTGTTGAAGGTATTCACAAGAACATACTAATGGAATCTGCAGAAGCAAAATTCTTTGAGGATATTTTTCCTTACAAAGACAAGGATAAAAGTGTTTCTAATAATAAGAAGAGGACACTGCCTCAAAATGAGTCAAATCAAAATGATGATAATCTTACTTCATCGGTTCAAGAAGAAAATTCTGAAACAAGGAGAAGTAAACGTGGAAAAGTCGCCAAGGATTTTGGACCGGACTTTATGACCTTTTCCGTTGAAGGAGAACCTCAAACATATAGGGCTGCAATGAATCATCTGAAGCACCTTATTGGAAGGAGGTTATCCAAAGTGAGGTAGAATCCATTGTACAAAATAATACATGGAAATTGGTTGATCTCCCTCCGGGACAAAAACCAATAGGCCATAAATGGATCTTCAAACGGAAACTAAGGCCTGATGGTACTATAGAAAAATACAAAGCTCGTATAGTAGTCAAAGGGTTTAGACAAAAAGAAGGTGTAAATTTCTTTGATACCTACTCACCATCATCTAGAATTACGTCTATAAGGACGTTAATTGCTATAGCAGCAATTCACAATTTGGAAATACACCAAATGGATGTGAAGACTGCATTCCTGGTGAACTAGATGAAAAAATTTACATAGAACCCGAAGGGTTTGTTGTGAAATGTCAACAGAAGAAAGTCTGCAAATTAATTAAGTCTCTATATGGACTTAAACAGGCTCCAAAACAGTGACATGAAAAGTTTGATAATACATTATTATCAAATGATTTTCAAATAAATGAATGTGACAAATGTGTTTACATTAAGGAGTGTAATAATGCAGATGTCATTATATGTTTGTATGTAGATGATATGTTAATAATGGGAACGAATAAGGATGTAATTAATCAAACTAAGAAGATGTTGCATGCCGCTTTCGATATGAAAGATATGGGAATAACGGATGTCATTCTTGGTATTAGAATTAAAAGGAATTCTGAGGGTTATATATTAACTCAATCCCATTATGTTGAAAAAGGCCTTAGAAAATTTGGACACTATGATGATAGACCGGTCGTTACACCCTTTGATCCCGCTAGTCACCTTAAGAAGAATGAAGGTGATAGTGTGTCTCAATTGGAGTATACACAAATTCTTGAAAGCTTGATGTACATAATGAATTGTACGAGACCGGACTTAGCATATACAGTGAGTCGACTGAGTCGATACTCACATAATCCTGGAAATGATCATTGGGTAGCGCTAATAAGGGCACTACGATATCTAAAACATACAATGAACTATGGATTGCATTATACAAAATATCCTCCATTGTTAGAAGGATATTGTGATGCTAATTGGATTTTCAACCAATCAGAAAGTAAGTCCACAAGTGGGTATGTATTTACACTTGGTGGAGCGTCAGTATCATGGAAATCATCAAAACAAACGGTAAATACGAGATCAACTATGGAAGCAGAGTTTGTAGCCTTGGATAAAGCTGCCAAAGAGGCAGAATGGCTAAGAAACTTTCTAGAAGGTATTTACCGTTGTGGACAAAGCCTGTGACAGCCATTTGCATACATTGTGATAGTTTGGCTGCCCTGACGAGGGCAAAGAATCAAATATACAATGGCAAGTCAAGACATATAAGGCGACGTCATAATACAATACGGAGCTTGCTGAAGAATGGAATAATATCCATTGATTATGTAAAGTCAAAGGACAATATAGCGGATCCTTTGACAAAAGGCCTTACAAGAGAGCAAGTCGTATTTACATCGAGGGGAATGGGCTTAAAGCCAATACAATGAGTTGTTAACCGGTGGAAACCTAACCTATCATAATTGGAGATCTCATGGTTTAGGTTCAATAGGAAAACTAGCTGGGGAAGACTCAAGGAGCATAAAACACACATATGCTCATTCCTATGGTGTACTAAGCGTGTTAATCCGTTGATGTTTTAAAGGATGAATATATTATTCTTAATAATACTCAAAAGCCTTTATGGTGGGATAGTACGGACCATTCTTGTTTGGTATTACCTATATGAGATTGATGTGGGGTCGCATCTGGGAGAACCGATATGGCTATGTTCTCTAGAAATTCTCATGAAGGAGTTGTTCATGACCGAAAAGAACACAACTGTAAGAATTGAAATATATCGATATGGCATGTGTGATACTTGTTGTCTCGATTTACTACAAAACGTGAATAGTTCAAGGCACTACGTCCACTACTTCACAAGTATATCCAATAGGTACTCACTACGAGCGGTTCAAGTCCAAAAGACACCATCTCCGATGCATGTCATATCACGTTTGACAGAAATAATGATAAGTTCCTTTTATCTTATTTTCTATCCACATGTGGGGTATTGTGAGATGTGTGAATAGGAAATGTGGGGTATTGTTGAAGCTTGTAAAAGAAGAGGACATAAAGTGATCAAAATAAAGCATTGTGATTTTAGGCGCAGCGCCGCGGCGCCGGAACAGTGCAAAAATGACCGTCGACAGCGCCACGACGCTGAAACTTCAGAGAGGTCTGCACGTTTTGGAGCGCCACGGTTCCAGGGCTTAGATCCGCGTCGCTAATCCAACGGGAAAATCCAGTTTGAACCAAAAGTTGTCTCTTTTCATGTAAGGTCACAACCTTTGATGAATGGTTGCACATGATCGAATTTTATGCTATATAAAGCATGTTAATCACTTGTTAGAAGATATACAACACAATACACATAACAATCAATCATTAACATACAATTAATGATCCAAGATTGTTGCTTGATCTCCGTCTTCTTCTTCTAGAATATTTCTGAAAAAACACATAAAGTAAATTCGCCAGAAGTGAAGTTCTTGTGCTAGAACTCTCACTTAGATAGTTGTATCCTCAAGGCAGACGTCTGAAGAACTACAGCACAAGTGGGGACGAATTTCCTCGATCTACACCAAGTTAGTATGTGTTTCAATTTGCTGAATTCATTGTAGTTGTTTCAGTTCTGTTGATTTATTATTATAATATTGTGCTTATTCATTGATGAGTCTAGATTGACAATAACAGAAAGAAGACACCAAATTACAGCTGGTTATTCCATGTTCTCCTTTAGGTGTTCAAGTTTAGTTCATGGATACTTACAGGCTCGAGAACTTGTTGCAGTTCTACCGGAGTTATTCCCTGGTAGCTTGATGCCCATACTTCTTCAAGCTGCTGTACATGTGCGAGAGAACAAAGCTGGTAAAGCTGAAGAAATACTAGGATACCTTGCAGATAAGTTTCCTGATAACTGCAAGGTAATCCTGCTTGCAAGGGCTCAGGTTGCTGCCGCTTCTGGCCACTCTCAAATAGCAGCTGAGTCCCTAGCTAAAATTCCTGACATTCAGCACAAACCTGCAACTGTTGCTACCATTGTTTCTCTCAAGGAAAGGGCTGCAGACATTGATGGTGCCGATGCTGTGTATGATTCTGCAATAAGATGGTGGTCAAATGTGATGACTGAAAACAATAAGCTGAATATCATCATGCAGGAGGCTGCCGCTTTTAAGTTGAGGTATGGAAGAGAGGAGGAAGCAGCACGCCTGTATGAGGAGGTCGTGAAAAGCCATGGAGGTATCGAGGCTTTGGTTGGGTGGGAAGAATGGTCATGTTTGTTGGTGTAGGTTGATCCGATGAATTAAGCATTTTTTTTTAATTATATTGAGTTTCATTTTGTCACAAAAAAAAATTAACATGTGAAAATTTATTTAAAACAATTTTTTTTAGGTGTCGATCCAGATTCAATTCGTGCACCCGATAGATCTGATGAATTCGAATTTGTATCTGATTTTTATGGACCAGATAGATCTGGGTCCAAGTAAAAAAATGAATCTGGATTTGGATTTGGTAGGATTCGGTACAGATCCGATCCGTTGTCATATCTAATCATATTACTAAAAATATTCGTTCTAAATTAGTTGGTTACTTTCTAAAAATAAGATATAATTAATTAAGCTTTTAATCAATATTGATTAGATTGTAATTAATTGAAGACATATAAGTATAGTATAGTAAAAATGTACTTTTTATTTAGAATTTATTAAGGGGCGTATAAAAGGGAAATTGATTAAGTAATAAGGAAAGACGAAATTAACGCGTAAAGTGATCGCACATCACCATTATAAAATATACACATATATATAAAAACGTCAGATGCCCACCCACCCCTCTCATTTTCAAAAGAAGGAATGGCGGATCAGCTCACAGATGATCAGATCTCTGAATTCAAGGAAGCCTTCAGCCTTTTTGACAAAGATGGAGATGGTCAGCTCTTCTCTATTCCTAAAATTCTTTTTCATATTAAAAAAATTGAAATCTTTAATCGCTGTGAATTATACCCAGATCCATAATTCTTGAATTTGTTGCTTTTTTTCTCATATTTATGTGTTTATCTTTTGTGGGTCTTGCTTAAAATTGATCCAAGACTTTAGTATGTAGTTTTTTTGTGTTTCCCACATGGCGGTAACCCATAAAGGAGAAGCAGCCTCATCCACTTCCACTGCACCACATCCTTTGATTCAGCTCTTTACTATTGCTAACATTCATTTCCATACACCAATTATTATTATTTTGATTAAAAATTGAATCTTTAATCACTTTGAATTATACCCAGATCCATAATTCTTGAATTTGTTGTTTTTTTCTCATATTTATGTGTTTATATTCTTTTGTGGGTCTTGCCTAAAATTGATCCAAGACTTGAATGGGTATATATGTAGTTAAATTGTTTGTGTATGTATATATGGTTCGAGCTGAATGCAATGGATTTGGTTTCACGTGATTTGAAGGGATATATCCATGTCCGGTATTGCTTTTGATTGACCAATTTGTGATTTATGATTGGTATGGTGTTGAGTGAGGATAACTGAATCCTATATTCTTAAGTGAATGAGTGTGGAATATCTTTGAAAATGTTATCCTTTGTGAAAATGAGTGCAAACTTATCATATGGAGACACACACACATACACAGAGACATATTTGGGGAAGATTGTTCCATCCAATATTATGTCTCATTTAAGTTTGCTACCTCGGTCCCAATTTTGTGAATGGACACGGAGTCTTAAAAAGAAAGTGACCTTTTGAAATTTGTGGTCTAAGCATAAGGCATAGATATTTGTGTGGATATATAGATTATTTCGTTAAGGGTAAATGGACATTTTAAAGTTAAAACCGCTACTAAACATAGAAAGGTATCATTCTTTTGGGATAAACTGGGACGGAGGGTGTAGTTTGAAGTGGGTTCCGTGGTGAGGATGGTGGTTAATTTGTGTCACCATGTGAAGAACTTACACTTCTAGGTGCTTGGAGATGGAGTTTCTTTGTTGTTATTTGGAATTTTCTTTGATAAAGATTTGGTTTTTGCTAACCAAGAAGTCCCTGAAACTGGCTGGTGCACTACTTGAAACTTGGTAATGGGCCCGCATGTCTATCATCCTTAAATACTAGGCTATTGTATGTGGTTAGGTTCGAACTTGAGACATCAATAAAGATTTGACTTTGAACCCACTTTTGCTTCAACTTGTGGTAGAAACAGATGTGAGATTGATCTATGTGAAGTTGGTGAATTTTGAGTGTTAGGCAACAGTGGTGCTCGTTGATATGGTTTACGTGTTTGGTTGATTGTTCATGGGAACTTGAGGATTGCTTGGTTTTGACAAATGGGGAACTCATTTTCCCCATTTGTGGATTGCATCAGAATGGAGCTGTTGAAATTGTATTTGGCTGAAATCCGTTAACATTTCTTAGAAATGTTGAACCACTTGTGTATTTCCTAACTAGGATTTCCTCCTATTGGTTCATGATTTTTTTAGTTTTTTTAATGATGGATATAATCCATTTTGTTCAATGTGATAAACTTGTTAATATATAAGTATCCGCACAATGCTTTAACGCGTGAGAAAGTTTGTGCTAGTCATGTTTTGGTTTTGACTTGAATCCTAGCCAGAAAGTCAATGTTCCCAAGGCACTACTGATGTTCTATAACCTGTACAGCAGTTAGTTCATAATTCTGGTCCCCAGACTTAAGTTTGCCAATCTATTGGTTATGGAACTGCAAAAACCCTTACCATGTTATATATATCTTTACTTTATTTTTTCCGACAAGCTGATAAATATGCCATAAGGAAAAGCTTTGAGACTTGCAATATTAAAGAAGCTAATTTAGTTGGTAATGATTAACTGCTTTGGGTTGGACTGACTGCATCTTTTGGTTGAAACAGATCACGACCAAATAAAACTTGGTCTGTCCTGTCCTTGTAAAAATTATCCTTGTTTGACAGTCTATTGAGTATCTACTGTAAAGCATCCTTTGCTAAGATATATATTTGTGTTTGCTGTTTCTTTCCGACAAGCCGATAAATATGCCATCAAGAAAGCTTTCAGATTTAGCAATATTACATAAGCTAATTTAGTTGGTACTCCTAAACCTGATTAGCTACTTTTGGTTGGACTTACTGGCTTACTGCATCTTTTGGTTGAAACAGATTGCAGACAAAATAAAACTTGTTCTGTCCTCTTTTTGAAAAGATTGTCCATTTTTCCTTCCTTATATTTTATAATTTGAAGTCATGGAGGTAGTTAACGATGTGCTTGTTTTTACTTCTTTTCATCTCTTTCAGTCTTTCTGATGACTTCCGTATCTGGCTATTCTCGTTGGTTACTTGTCTTAATTTTTCTAGTTTAATCTGGACCACTGTTGGTAGAATGAATAAGAAAAGAAAAGAAACGCCATTTTACTTATTGTACGATTTTATATGATGTCTATACATTTTTAGTTAGTATATTATATCCAAATATGCTACAGGTTGCATCACCACTAAGGAGCTTGGGACTGTGATGCGGTCATTGGGACAAAATCCAACTGAGGCTGAGCTTCAAGACATGATCAATGAAGTTGATGCTGATGGAAATGGAACCATCGACTTCCCCGAGTTCCTTAACCTAATGGCTCGTAAGATGAAAGACACGGATTCTGAGGAGGAGCTTAAGGAAGCTTTCAGAGTGTTCGATAAGGATCAGAATGGATTTATTTCTGCAGCTGAGTTGCGCCATGTCATGACAAACCTAGGCGAGAAGCTTACAGATGAAGAAGTTGATGAGATGATTCGTGAAGCTGATGTCGACGGTGATGGACAGATCAACTATGACGAATTCGTCAAGGTCATGATGGCCAAGTGAGAACTGATCACTTAACTTAATTCTTAGAAGTAAAAATTACAAAGAAAAGATGGAAATTCAGGGCAGATAAATTCGATGAGCTTCCTATATTTGGTTAGAATACGTTAGTAGTTTTGTTTTGTAGTGCTACTCGTCAGTATATGCTTCTCTGCTTTGTTTGTCACTATGTCCTGGTTTTTTTCTTCTTAAATTTGGTATTTTGAACCTATGACGATTGGTGATTTTATGTTTCTTTTGTTGAAATTCCAGAAATTCTCGTGTAATCTTGCTCTTTATTTCCGACTTCTAATTTACGTTGATTGCCTTCCAAATTTTTCTGAGAATGATCAAGTTTTTTAAGCCTGCAAGATCATCATGTTGAAATACAGTTAGTTTTGCCTTGTGTTTACACATTTGGCTTCCATATTCTAAGGGGCCATGTTGCTTGGACCCTTTAAAAATGTTGTCACACTCGTGTCAGATCAACTCGTGTCAGATCAGCCAAAAATATGCTTACCTCAGAAAATAGCTGATAATAGTACAATAAGTGATACTTACCTCTTGAACGACATGTATAATTGGTCTCCGTAAAGGGGAATGAAAGCAAAGAGTAAATCGGCTAGGAGCGCCACATGAAAAGTGGGATGTAGGTAACATTTGATGGGGGGGCTTTCTCACATCCATGTTCGAAGTACATATTACCAAAAGTCGTTATTGGATTTCGATATAGTTCTATTATGTTTATCCTATCGGAGGTTAAGTTCTTTTTTTCATCTTTTTCAAATTTCTCTTTGTCCTTCTTTGGCACCTATGGTGGAGTTTGGGCATCAGATCATATTAGCATTAATGCATTCGATCCCATCAGAACTCCAAGTTAAGCGTGCTTGGACGAGAGTATTATTTAGATGGATGACCCATTCGGATAAATAAAGTTTGGGCATCGTGTAGGTTTATATGAGTAAAAAAGTGTTGGAAATGTTACCTAGTGGGATTGAGTTATCCCGTCCTTAATGACTTGAACACAAGGGGCCCCGCATGTCGGAAATACGATTTCCACACACATGCATACGTCGTACAACGTCTAGCAAAATTTCACGTAGTGAAAGAGATGCTGGTACACATGTTAAGTGTTCTTAAGTTAGGTAAGGATGGACGATTAATTGGTCAAATTAATGTATCTCCCACGATGGTATAAGAAAAGAAGAAATGTGCAAAATACGGAAAAAGGGGAAGAGCCGCGGGGCCTCGAGAAAAGGACGCGACCAGGAGCCAAAAAGGAAGCGATCGCGGTGCACGGCCAGGGACCGTGGTGCCTCTGGCAGGGACCGCGGTGCTTCTTGTCCAGTAGCTTGAAGTTTCGGTTCGGCCGATTTTGGGCCGCGATGCATACGGTACAGTGAACGAAAAACACTCCAGAATCTTCTGATTCATGGACAGAATTAAAGGGCTAAGGATCATCCAACTCTTGGCATGATCTAGGTGCCTTTTGAAGAGATCAAGATGCCTCTTGGCAAGATCTATGCACCCCATTTAAGACATTCACATGTCTTGTGATCCACAATCTTGCACCTATAAATAGAGGCTTCAAAATCAGATTTTATACACTTCAAACAACACATGGAAATTGTTGAGAGCCTTTATTCTTCTTCTAGCAATCTTTTGTTCTTGTTTCTTCTACAAGGGTTCTCAAGAATTTGGCTTGTGTTTGAGAAAGTACTGTCGTTTTATTTTGGGAGACTATTATCCATCTACCGTAAGCCAATATATACGGGGATAATTTTGTCTTAAGGAGAGATTGTCAAACAATCGACTCGACAACATTTGCGAATCTGTCATACTTGTGACAATCATCAATCTATATATCTATATATGCTCATCTATCTAGCATAGAACATGGAATACAGAAAAGAGCCGTGCATTCTAATGAAATGGATGATCGCATAGTTGCTATTAGCCTATTACATGGAAACCCCAATTGTTTCTCTCGAAAGTCACGGGAATATAACATGTAATCTAGCTAATCATATTTTCTTTTCTCATTCTGCACATTAATCCTTCTGTAATAAAAAAACATTATGAACATAAAATCACCAAAAAAAGAAGGTGAAGAAAGGACAAGTGCAGTAGTTACCAAAAAAAAAAACAGATGTTTACTTGCACAGAGATTATGCATTGCTGATAAACTTGAAACTATTGTACAACAGAGCAGAGGACTATAAACAGTGGAAATCTTAAAGCAACCACACTGGGAAAGCTCCAGAGAGATTAGAGCGTAAACACGGGGTCACCTCTTCAGTGGCTTGTAGAGGACAACGGTGACATATTTGGAATGGAATCTGTGCGTCAGACCAAGAGCAACAACGGATTGAGAAGCCCATCCTTTCTCTATAAAGAGGTGATTAAGCACTACGTGCTGGGGCTTCAGAGAAGAAGGTGCTTCTTCTGAGTTTTCAGAACCAAGAACAGTTAGATGGAGTTGGGGTGGAACTGCCACTGGCTCCTTTGCAAAATCCTCATCTCCCAGCAAAGCTTGCGCATAGCTAGAGTCAGGTGATGGTGGGGCCTCAAACTCTGCAACACTTTTGAGGTTCTCTGGCACATTGTCCTGTAGGAAGGACGCAGATTGTATTATTCATGTGTTATGAGCCAAACAAATTCTTAGGAAACAACAGGTATATAGACTATAGAGCAGTGAACACTATATTCTTTAGCCTCCCAAAAACATATCAGCACAATATTGACATGGTGAATGGTCCTTCTATGTAACTTTAAGCCCTCCCAGTCATATGTTTATGCATTAATCAGCCATCAGTGCATGTTTTCCATGAGATTCATTTTCCTTTTAGACAAGTCTTCGCCTTTCCCTTCCGAGTGATAATATCACTAACTCTGCACATGTGTATAGAGTAACTTACCTTGTTCTTATGTAGCTTTTCACTTTTTAAACTCCTCATTTCCCTATCTCCCTACAAACCAAACCCGTATAGCTGTGTCACATTTAAGGAAGCTATATGTGAATAAACCCTTGAGATAAATTTCCCCCTTTCATAATCTGCTGAAAACTTATCCATTTATGACACATAATTAGGATAGTTTCACTAATACCACTGGCACCACCCAAGGTTCGAAAAGTTACACAGGCGTCCATTCTCTTTAATTTACTCGCCTACATATTACCCAGATCATGTTTACCTTAGTTTAATATCTGAAGAGTCATTTTCACTTTACTCCTAACAATACTACAGTCACATTTCCTCTTTGAAAAGGGAAGGAAAAACAGCACGAAATAAAATGACAACAAAAATAAACCCGGACAAAAGGCAAGCTGCAACACTGCAAACTCTGCTTACCTTCCACTGCAAAGTTATTTGTTAGTCTTTCTCTTTCCCTGATTATATTAGTGAATACTGCTAAATGGCTAAAGTTATCAAAGATGCCTCTGCTGTGATAATGTAATTATCCATTCACTAGGCAAATGTAAATCAGCTTCCCTTCCCCAAAAGCAAATAATCAGGAGACAGAATATTCACTTACACTAACATCAAGAAGATTAAAGACGACGCCTGTCTCATCTGCCACACATGGAAGTTCTGGAATATATCTAACTTCTCCATCCACAATGAATTTGTAATGATATATACCCGACGGAAGGACCAAGAGTATGGTACAGTCCTTGCCTGATCTTTGGAGAATCTTCCTGCCAGCAAATATCATTAGTGGATACACTCAGAAACTTCATTAACAGGAATTATTGCCGCAGCTAGTACTTGGTTGAATCTAGATAAACTCCTGAACAAGAGGCCAGAGTTTACCTTGATCTCCAGTTGTCCCAAGATCCTTGGACAGCAACATTATTGCCACCATAACTCCATGTTATCAAAGTAGGTATGCAACTCTCTGGAGAATGATCAGAAGCATCCTGAGATTCATCGCCCCACATTTCATTGGTAACAGGATTGACATCACCTCCTTGTAAAGGAACTACTGGGACCTGAAAAGGAGGATAAAGAGGAGTTTAGTCTCGAAATAGACAATCAAAAGTATTTATGGGGTGTTGGGGCGCCCAAGGTGTATTTAACTGCTCCTGGTCTATCTCCAAGTTAACTACAAATAAGAGGTGCTTGCTTTTGGTAATTGGCCAACCTCATAGGGACATTATTCCCTTCTTGGCAGAAAAGACTAATTTTGAGTGATCATATTGATTATAACAGTCGCTCTACATACCTGAAGGTAAGGTCTGCGTACACTCTACCCTTTCCAGACCCCACGTTGTGGATTTCACTGGGTATGTTGTTGTTGTTGTAATATTGATTATAACAATGTAAATGCTAATACCACATAAGGAAAACTCATCAGCTACATAACCAGGCTCTTGGAATGCCAGAAAAGATGTTATCTTCAAAGTGGAGTCCTGCTCTCACAATCTAACGGCAGAAGGAATGCAACAGAGTTTTGTCCTTGGAATAGGGTATGAGAGAAAAGCCCCACTAAAAGTAGAGTTTTTTCGGTCTGGACAGCACTCCAGATACCTGCATCACCCAATTAAACCTCCAGAAGAGACTATTCGCTTATGCGCACGAGGTGTTATATGTTCATCAGCATATATGGATCACCTATTCGTATCATCCCACAGCTTCTGATTTATTTTCTCTAACTTATCCAATGTTTAGTGGTCAATGCCACATAGGTCAAGGGAAGCAGTGTGGAGCTGGATGCGAAGAAAAGTACCAAAAATTACAAAGAGCTTTTTTTGTTACAGCCTCTGCCTGCATACTATGGGTCATTTTGAGAGAGAATCAGTAGGTGTTATTAGAAGGAGGAAGCTGTATCACATGCCTTAACATGTATTGGTATCTTTTTTTTAGCTTCAAAATTGAAAGATCTATACAACAACTTGAAGACACTTCTGAGTTGCTAAATACTTTTAGGAACTTTAGGAAGAACTTGTATATCCACTGTCTCGGAGACTTGTATAAAGCTGCACTTTCTTAGTGCTTCTCCAGTGATGAAACAAATGAAATGAAACTCATCAGCACAGTCACACAAGTAATTAAATTAAATAAGCAGAACAATTTGTCTCTAGAACAATGCCCCCTCTCCCCATCTAGCCCTCATAATACAACAACGACAACATACCCAGTAAAATCACACAACGTGAGGTCTGGGGAGGGTAAAATGCACGCAGACCTATATCCTAAATCACACACACAGCTCTCTATATATATACATATACAAAGCGCTCGCACACACATTATATGTATATGAGCAGAAAAACCTGAGGTCCGAACAATAGCGGTGAAGCAGAACGAAGTGGACTATGCGGAGAAGAATTAACCATCAAGTCAACTGATGCCACGCGCAATGTCCGCGCGTTTCTCGATACCTCATCGCCATCGCTAACGGCCGCGCCGTCTTCTCTGCCGTTCGCATTTCCCATATATCTTTCCAACAATAATGCTAGTGAATATACATATAGATATTTTGTATGTATATGTAGAGAGCGAAAATAATAGAAGTCACGTTGTTTTATTTTGTTTAACGTGAAATCCGCATCCGCTACTCGAAGGTGTGATGGGTAAACCACGGACTGACGTAATAGCCTGCAAACCCCGTCAGGCAGTTAAATTATACTTGGCAAGCCAGATGTGACAGGTTCTCCCAAGAGGCGAAGGCAGGCCAGGTGTTACCTGGAATTTCAATCAAACTTGTGATCAAGCTCTCTGCCTTCAAGACCAACTGATCTAGGGCGTCGGATAAGTCAGTTGTTTTATGTTTATATAGTATTCTGTCAAGACTTATTAATGGAGAAGGTGAGATTAGAGAAGGATACTAAGGATAAGGTACATTATTAGGAGTTATTTACGATAATGCCATGGATTGAGCTAGCAGCTAGGGACTTTTACACCTCTTTTGTTACGTGGCACTGGACCGTGTAATTTTGCATGAATTGTACTGTATTGTAATGGATTGGACTTTATTAATATATAATGGACGGTATTAGAGTATTAATATATAATGAACTCTGTTTTTTTTGTTTTTTTAGTACAGTTCAGGGGAGACTCATCTACTCAAAAATGACAGTTAGAGTGTACTATTTTTAGAAATAGTACAGTCCAGGCCGACTGAAAACACTCACCAAACGCTGTATTATTTTTTTATACATTGTAATCCAGCGTAATACAACGTATCAAACGTTTTATTTTTGATTTTTTATTTACGAACACCTCGACTGATTCTATGAGGTAGAGATAAAATGATAAAAAAAACATAAAAGGAAAATAAAGAGGATAGATATAGATGATGTGAGAAGATTAAAATCCTTTATTAAGGATAACTATAAAATGGAAGATGCAAGATCTGCTCAAATTTTCAGTTTATGAATACGTTGACTAATATATGAATGAAAGGTGTAGATTCACTAAATTTATGAATGTGTACAAAATGGTCAAATCAGGGCATGCTTATATGCTGTGTGCCTACTTGGTTTTAGAGCAATGATAGTGACACACCAAATATTATCAGCAATTAATAATGTGAGAAATACGACAAAATTATCTTTTTGAATATTTAATATTATCAAAAGGGAAAGAAAAAGTTTATGTGATGAATAAAAAAGGGAAAATGAAAAATTGAATTACTAATGTCTTAAATTTTAAAAGAATACCAAACATATTTTAAATTTTGACGAAAATAAATTAACTATCAAAGATATTTACTTTGTTGGACTGGTTATACATTCAAACCTTTATGTAACAGTTAACTTCAATAACAACGTTTTACTATAACGGTCAAGTCTACTGAAATTGAATTTTATTTTATGTTATACTATAAAATCCTTGTAGAATTTTGGAAAAATGTGTGCAGGGGAGGCTTGGAATGGCTTACCCGGTTATTCAATATCATTTTTAGGACGTGAAGATGCCTGAGGAGTGGAGAGGGAGCACGATGATTCCGTTGTACAAGAACCAAAGCCACTAGTTTCGGATGAACGCATAACTTACCCTCTGCATCTGCCCCTGGCTCTTTCCATCGCTATCTCTCCAAGAATGTATCACATCTTGCTTCTAAGGTTATAGTTTACAAAGGCAGTGACAACCTATTTGGACTTATCACTACAAAGGAGCATGTCTGCAGAAAACCAGCTAGCAATGTGCCCTTTGCTAAGTAAAACAGGTGATAAATGCAGAGACAGGAGAGGATATTAAATCAAATCTGCGCTATCGCCCTACCTAAGCAGCTTTTCTCCTCTCCTTTAGGGAAGTAATCGTGTAATCTGTTTCATTTTCTGAAGTGATCTCATTTTTTTCTTCGGATCCGGACAAAGACCAAAGATCTTGTGCGACCGGACGTACAAACTGCAGCAACTTTACCTTACCTGGTGTACTCCAATAACCTGAGAATAGAACTAGTATTTGGCAGTAACAACCAAAAAATGTGAGTACATGCTAAGATTCATGACACTAGGTTGCACAACATTCATAATGAAGAAAGGCCCCTAAGAGAACAAATTTCTATTTTTCGGCATATCATAAGTTCAACATAACTCTACTTCAAAAGTAAAAAGTACCATGGCTACAAGCAAACATACTAACCAACAAGATTTATGACCTATGACTGTTTTGAGTTAGTAGCACTTCTAACAGTATTCCAAATTTGGCCAACCGATTCTGCAACACGAGGGAGCACTTGAAGAAGGCTACCAGAAGCTAATCCAATGGCAAGGGTTTGAGGGTAGCCTGGCTTGGAGTCAACTTTCGTATCAAGGCTAAGCAGTCGAGCATTGATGACGTCGAGTTTTCTGGAAGTTTCAGTTGACATATTCGTATTATTGTTACGATTCTTGTCATTTCGAGAAGAGCTGATAACTCTGAAGAGAGCACCCTGGAGATCCTCAATAACCTTAAAGGAAGCTTCTTGGGAGTCCATGCCTTGTGATTCATAGTGTGATACTAGCTCTCTCGCGCTTGGCAACTTTCTCATCACCTTCTTTTTGCTGCTCTCATTATTGTTGCTGGCGGTCGCAGTATCAATCTCTTTCATCTCCTCCTTCCCATTTTGAATTGGTTGTGGAGGTTTTCCCATTACCTTTTTATTTTTTTCCCCGAGGTTCTCTCTGATTTTTTCAGATTAAGCCTCTGCAATTGACAGAAAGAAAATTAATAGAAAGGGGCTAGCACTACAATAATATAAAACAAAGTGAATTAGCAAATTGAAGTATACACTGAACTAAGTGAGCCAGACAAAACAAATGTCTGACAATAATTCTGTAGGCATACATACATAAATAACTTGTTACACAAAATACTTTAACAAACTGTGTGAAAGTTCTACCAGTAAACCAGTCAATAAAATCCCGAGATGCCACATCTCAAAGCTATTTGCCACTTGATCATGAAAAAAGAGGCCACATACATAGGGGAAGAGGTGGTGGAATTGAATTGGATCATTATAAATGCTGAAAGAAATTTCTTGTGTGGTTATCTTGCAGGCACAACATGAATAATTTAAAATTAACATTGTGAGCTTCCTTTTTGAAATGGATACAAAATTGATACAACTTGGTGAGCTCACCATATTGAAGATAATAAGCATTTAAAAATACTGCATTTTTAAGATTACTATTCTACTCAATACTCCCCTGGACTATTTTCCTCCACTAGGACATCGAACTACCAGAGCACCAAATATGTCTTCTTTCCCCTAAACGAGTCATGCATATGCTGTATTCAGCCTATGAAAAAAGAAACTTCCTTTGAACGTAGCTGCAACTTTAGGTAGAATCCATGAAATTTGAGCCACTAAAGATAAGAAAACTTAGGCTCATTGGCCAGGTAACTAAGTGAATCTGTATCGATGTCACAATATGAGAGGGAAAGTTAATCTGTTTCGAGTCATAAGGAACCAACAAAGAACTTTAATGTAGCACTGGCATACATTATCTGTGCCAACAGAAAAGGACACAGAGGTAAGATTTCATTGCTAAAATTGAAACGATAACAGTTAGACCTCAAAAACGATCTTTCAACAAGTAAAAGACACTGAATGCGTATCAACTCCTTAAATATTAAGAGGAATACACTTATAACATTGATCCAAAACGAAGAAAAAAAAAATCACAAAAAGGTATGAATCAAGCAGCCAACTATGCCTCAACCTAACCTAGTCAGAGTCGACTATTTAAAGTGAGTTGAGAATCATGAGGTCTCAAGGTTAAATTCTAGGGGAGGCAAAAAAGGCAGGTGATTTCTTCCCTCTATCCAAGTCTTGGTGGACGCGGGACAGAGTTACCCGGTGGGAGGTGGCGCTACCCCGTGGAATTAGTAGAGGTTTGCGCAAGCGAGTCCGAACACCACAGTTATAAAATTAGACTATATAATTTCCAAATATACATTTAGACTAAATGATGACAAGTCTTAACCACAACCATAGACCTGCTACTTTTGTTCACCTATAAATCTAAGTTCAAGAACTGAAAAGCAGTCTCTTTTTAGAAATGCAAAGAGAAGATTGTGCACCTATAACCACAATCTCTGCCTATCCTACACTAGTGAGTAAACACTTACAATAAAAGGGCATCCCGGTGTACTAAGCTCCCGCTATGCGCGGGGTCCGGGGAAGGGTAAACCCTTACAATCAATTTATACATTTTTACTAAGTCCAAATTAATACGAAATCATATACCTTCACTAATTGTCTTCGACTCGACTACACAATTTATTTATACCAAGTCATGACAAGTCTTGCCACAACCACATAGTTTCTACATTTCTTCACCTTTAATCTAAGTTCCAGAACTGAAATAAGAGTCCCTTTTTAGAAATGCAACCAGAAATTATTCACATATAAGCTCAATCTCTACCTATCCTGCAGTAGGTGAGTAACCACTTACAAGCACTTTATACTAAGTCAAAATTAATACAAATCATATACTTCTCGACTACCCAATTTTCAAATATATATATATATATATATATATATAAAAAATAAGTAAATATAGGTAGCGGGAGCTTAGTGCACCGGACTGCCCCTTAAGTAATGACAAGTCTTGCCACAACCATGGAGTTGCTACTTCTGTTCACCTTCAAGTCTAAGTTCAAGAACTGAAAAACAGTATCTTTTTATAAAATGCAAAGAGAAGACTGGTCACTATAAGCATAATCTCCACCTACCCTGCACTAGTAAGCAACTACTTACAATCATATTATATATTTATAATACTAAGTCCAAATTAACATAAAATCATATACTTTCACTAATTATCTTCGACTCGACTACACAATTTTCAAACATATATATTTATAGTCACACTCAACATTAAAAAAAATCAAATTTATTTCTTAACAATAAAACATACTCCCTCCGTTTCAAAATATTGGAGTTTAAGAAAGTAAAGAAGACTTTTGAATCTTGTGGTCTTAAATTAAAGATATGAAGAATATAACAAAATACCCTTTAACATTGTGGTCTTAAAATTGTCATGTGGAAAGTTGGAATTAAGAGTTGCCAAAAAAGGAAATAGACAAACATTTTGAAAGGAATGTACGACAAACATTTTGAAACAAAGAGTATATATTTATAGTAAGTGATGACAAGTCTTGCCACAACCACAGAGTTTCTACTTTAAATCTAAATTCAAGAACCGAAAAACAGCATTTTTTTATACATTCAAAGAGAAGATTGTGCACCTATAACCTCAATCTCTACCTACTGCTCCTTTTTTCTTAGACTGCTTTACTGGGGCTTATTCGCTTCGTTATTTTCATTCTCATATTGCTTTGAATTGACCTTTTTTATGCTTTCTCTTGAGCCGAGGATCTTTCGAAAACAATCTCCCTACCTTCCAAGCCTGGGTTAATGTCTGCGTACACTCTATACTCCCTAGACCCCACATTATAAGATTTCACTGGCTATGTTGTTGTTTTTGTTGTAAGCTCAATCTACCTACCTTAAGCACTTACATGCACTCTATATACATTTACACTAACTCCAAAGTAATAGTACAAAAGTCATATAATTTCACAAAATTAAAGATTATGGCAATATACTTTTATCAAGGAGAGATGAGTGAAAAGACTAAAAACCCTTTTCACTTTAAAGCTCAGATATAGATACCATACCTGGAAAGATGATTGCCTGAAAGTTGGTCGGGAAAAAATATATAAAGAAGTGAAGTCTGCAGTTAGGGGATAAGGGAAGGGGTTTTATATGAGAGGGAACTGAAAAGTTTTGGACCAAATTGCACTTGCTTCCTTCTTATTTTAATTTCTAACAAATAACCCCTTATAGTTTTAATAATATCATGCTATGAGTTTTTTTTTTAAAAGTAATGGTGATGTCCGGACCAATTTGCGCGTTTTTAAGAAATTTGATAATGAATTCGTCTCTCTACCCTTATTCACTTAAATACAAGACTTTTGTGTGTAGTAGGGTTCAAACTCGTGAAGTGCACCTAACTGACACATCCCGTGTTGCGCTCTTACCACTAAACCAAAGTTTGGAGCAGATAAAACCTACATCTCACCTTACTACAAAATTATGAAGCATAAAAAAGGGCTATAATAGCCGAACAAATGGAATATAAAGGATGGAAAGTGAAAATAGATATCTACTTGTTGTTAAGCTTATCTAAGACGATAAATTGAATTAAACTTTTCCTTTTCATGATGGTTCAATTCCTATTAGTATTAATGATACAAGTCGAATCCTAGATGCAGAGATATAAGGAGGACCTCCTCTCCGTCGAAAGAAATGAAATTACTGTGGATATATACATTAAAAATATTAACAAAATTTGTTCGACATAAAGGTAATCAAGAAAGCCGCATAAGTGAATAGATAACCTAAGAATGAGCTCTCTTAGGATTATTATTGAAGATTGCAAATACGTGAAGCCAACAAAGCAATATCGTACACATCTGGAGAAAGGTAAACCAATGTAACAAACAATAAAGAAGATCTACTATTATGGGAAGGGAGATAACGATGTGGAATTTTTGCTCTTGGCTGATTTAAGCAATGTAGTTGATAATCTTTTTTAGTATTTCCATCTTATCTTACCAACAAAAATTAGAACTATTTTCAAAGTGAAACTAAAAAATCATAACCATTTTGAAGACTATTTCAAGTAAGTATTTCTTTATCAGTTGGCCCGATGTCAACTTCAGATATATAATTTGAAGTTCCAAAAACATTTTAGTTGTTTTTCTAGTTTTCACTCAGATATTCATTGGTCCAATAATAAGATTTTCTGCATCAAATGAATCCAATGTTTTACTGCACCTTTGCAACAAAAGCCATATTCAACCTTTTCACCTTTGCAACAAAATATATACTAACAAAGATCCTTTTTTATAAGAAAGCAACAACAATATCTCTCAGCCTATATGTTACACGAATTCTTCAGTTGTCTTCAACATATTCATGTCCAAAAATATATGACATGAGTATGAGTACATAGTCTGAATTCTCCAAAATACACTAAAAATTAAACCGGACATGCTCGTATTGGATACTTAAATAAACATGTATCCAATATGTACCCGTTCCCTAGTAAACTTCTTTATACATATATTACAATCTCTGTAACTAACTAGTTGTCTGTCTACTCAAACATACATACATCAACCAACAAGCCATTGGCTTCAAACCATGTAAATGTACAAACTAACACATCCTCTTTGGTGAGGAAGTGAAGTAGCAATGGAACTTATAAATCCAAGGACATTAGTATCCTCTGTTCTTTTGATAAAGACGATGAAGCGGCTTCCACGACCTGCATGGAGTGACAGAGCAAGTTAAAAGACTAACCTCCTTTATACATCAAGAATTATTTACTCTATTGAAGTTATACATAATGTGAAGAAAAAAATTACACCATTAACTCAATTGAACCGCTATAGTAAGTTATTACTCTATTCTGCACGTTATCATCTCAGGTTACTGTCAGACTTTATACGAAGAGTTATTTCTTGTAAAAAATCTAATAATGACAAATCTATCCACTGTCGGGGCACAAAACTAACTTTTTCAAAATGTGTTCTCGTGATGTAGCAGTATCAGAAGCATAAGGGCTCGTTTCATATAGATTATGCTTTACTATTTTTTTCCCCTTAAATGAAAGGGCTTATTTCATAGAGAAGATTACCTTAAACTCTTTGTCCACCTTGAATGAGTAACATTGTTAACTTACGTGATATATTTTGAATAAAATTCCAAATGAATTTATCTAAAACATAAATCATGAAATATGTTGCCGGGTATAAACAAGGCTTCAAACATTAAGAACGTGTTCACAAAGAACAAAGTTCAAACTAAGTATAACCATAATCTATTATTTGAAGCGACGAATAGGAAATCACAAAATCATTCACATACACAGATATACTGCGCTAAACAATATCAATAAGAGGCCGGTATATGAAAAAATTGATAGAAATCAACCTTAAAACCAGTTTTTTTGTATAGTTCCTGGCCAGGTAAGTTGTCTGCATTTGCATGAACAAATAGTTGCCTGAAACCTGCTTGTACATGCAGAAAAGATTAGGCGTGGTTCATCGAAATTAATTAAGAGGATGTTAGAAAGTTTAAAGCTAGATTATGGCACCTTCTAAGTTGGCCACATCAGCTGCCAAATGTATCATATTAGACGCGATACCCTGACGTCGAGCAAACTTTGCAACACAAACATTTGCAATGTAAGCATATTTATGTGAATCAAAGGGTTCTTGATGTGCCAAGACAGCTGATAACCTTTTGATTTCCTGGACAGAATGAGAGGAAAAGGAGTTCAGCGGGTTCAGCAAACCCTAGTACACATTTACCTCCACTTTAACAGAAGGAAACAAACTACAGCTCAAGCTTGTCTTCTTCCTTTTTTTCTTGTTGCAGAACTGGCAGGAGGGGGGAGGGGGGGGGGGGGGGTGCAAAGATGTTGGCATCCCCATTATTTGAACATAGCAACATATGCAATATATTCAAATTCCACTTGGCCAGTCCAACAGTTAATCCCAACCACAGAATAAAAGAAGATGCATTAAAATTTTAGCTAGAAGTTTTCTTAAGTTGGTACCCCTGGGTATCTCTCCCTTTGTACAAATTGCCGGATGGACAGGTCCAACGTTCCCACTACACTGTTAATTACTGTTCTTCTAACATTTTTCTCTTCCTTTTTGACCTGAAACATTTGAAGCGGAGGAATATCCAATATAAATATCAATCTTGAAAGAATAAATATCACATAACAATCAGCTAACTTACATGAAAGAAAATATCAAATTCTAAAAGAATAAATATCACATAACAGTCATCTTAAGTACATAGTAAACGTTCTTAAGTATGTTTATTATACTTTGTACATTATATTTTGCGGAAAGTAGAACTTATTAAGAGGGTGTCAGCACTTGGAAGAACCATCAGACCACTTGGCAAAAAGTGGTGAAGTTTAATTGCTCATGGGAGTAAGAATCTTCTCATCAAAATTCAAAATGTATGAATACAATTGAACTTTTTATCTGATAGGTACTCTAGCTGATTCGTGGTTTAAATAGAAAATTTCATGTTACTTCCTAGCTGGAATTCATCGGTAACATCCAGCACAATCTATGCATGTTCATTCTCAAATTCATGTTACCTCCTATGTTTGCTATCTGCCGGAAACATCCAAGACCCAAGTGCTTTTACAGTTTTCAAATTAGAAAAGAGGTGTTAAATTCAGAAGCAGTTAACTCTTGTCCAAGAAGTAAGTCAATCTTGTTTGGTAAGACGGAAATGGACAAAGAAAAGAGAGTGCTCGACCAGAACAACGGCCAACAAAGACCGTAATTACATAGATAACTGCTCCTCCCTTCTCCTTAAGGCTTTAAGGCGAACCAGATGACGGCTAATCAGAATCCTGACTAGCACAGATGAGTCCCAGAATTCAAAAAAAAAAAGGAAGGAAGGAAGGAAGGAACTCCATCATTACTTTTTACGGACAGCAAGCAATGTTAGGAAATACTCAGTTAAAAACTGCTATAGCATTTTGCAAAACCAGTCAGTATTTTGACACAAATTGGCCATGGAAAATGCTATGGAAATCCAAAGGTCCGCTCAAGGCAGCCTGTTTCGGGTGGGTTGTCATTAGGGAAGCATGCTTAACCCAGGATAATTTGCAGAAGAAAGGTTTCATGTTAAGTAATAGATGTTATCTTTGTGAAGAGAAATCTGGAATCAGTTAGTCACCTTCTTATTTATTGCAAGGCGGCTAAGCAATGCTGGGATCTCTTCCTAAATCTGTGTCATGTAGTCTGGGTAACACCTTGATATGTTAGAAGTCTACTGGAAAGGTGGAACGGGCAGAAGATTACAAGTATCTAAAAACAATTTTGGAGGACTATCCCTTTGGGTATTTTGTGGACCATCTGGAATGAGAGAAATAGTGCTTGCTTTGAGAACAAGAAGCACCATATTTCTAGAGTCAAGAACTTGTGTCTTCAAAATCTGTTTTTTGGTGTGAGAGGAATCCGCTAGACAATATTGATCAGTATATGGATTTTTTGGATTCACTTTGGAACTATGTAAGTTCTATGGAGATGTTTGTAGGTTAGAGGTGTACTTATGGCGTATATTAGGGCGATCAAGGATATGTATGCTAGAGCCAAGACTAGGGTACGGTAGGAGGTGACGATGGGGCTGCACCAGGGATCAAATCTTAGCCCATTCCTATTTGTCTTGGTGATGGACGGACTGACGCGACAAATTCAAGGGGAGGTACCATGGTGTATGTTATTTGTCAATGACATAGTCCTGATTGATGAGACTCGCAGCGGAGTGAACGACAAGCTGGAGGTTTGGAGACAGACTCTGGAGTCTAAAGGGTTCGGGTTGAGTAGAACCAAGACAGAATATTTGGAGTGCAAGTTCAGTAACGGGAGAGACCTTGAGACAGGCGTGGAGGTGAGGCTTGGTACTCAGGTAATTCCAAAGAAAGGAAGCTTCAAGTACCTAGGTCTATTATCCAAGGGAATTGAGAGATTGTTGACGATGTCACACATCGTATTGGGGCAGGTCTCGTGCGACAAAAATGTGCCACAAAAACTTAAGGGCAAGTTCTATAGGGTGGTGGTTAGACCGACTATGTTGTATGAGGTGGAGTGTTGGCTAGTCAAGACCTCTCATGTTCAATAGATGAAAGTTGCTGAAATGATGATGCTGAGATGGATGTGTGGGCATACAAGGAGGGATAGGAATAGAAATGATGATATCCGGAATAGAGTAGGAGTGGCCTCGGTGGAAGATAAGATGTGGGAAGCGAGGTTGAGATGGTTCCAACATGTGCAGAAGAGAGACACGGATGCCCCAGTGTGGAGGTGTGAGAGGTTGGCTATGGACGGGTTCAGGAGGGGTAGAGGTACGCCGAAGAAGTATTGGAGAGAGGTGATTAGACGGGATATAGAGCAGGAGCAACTTACTGAGGACATGACCCTAGATAGGGGGTTGTGGAGTACACGAATTAGGGTAGTAGGTAGTCGAGCGTAGTCCTACTTACGATTACAAAATGATAGTGTAGTGTTATTACTGTAGGCTCGATTAGCCTATCACACTTATAGGCGCATTAGTGTTTTATAGTCTCTGGTAGTTTGATTCATGCTACTATGTGTCTCTTAGTGTAATTTGTTTATCTTATTTAGTTGTGTTAATTATTGCTTCCTGTTGTTAGAATGCACTACCATGGCATATTCGATTTTATTATTTGTATGTTCATAATGCTTTAATTTCTCATCTGAGTCTGACCATTTATCTTGCTTTGCTTGCCTTGCCTGCTTTGCTTGCCTTGCCTGCTTTGCATGTGATTGTGCTTTGTCTTGGCCGAGGTCTCCAAACAGTGCCCGCCTATCAAGTGCGAGGTAAGATCTGCAGGTACACTCTACCCCTGCACTTGTGGATTTCACTGGGTATGTTGTTGTTGTTACCTGGGAACTCTGTAACTTGATCTTATTGTAGGGATATTGTTTCTGTACTTTTATGTACCTTCTTGGTACTTTCTATTAATAACTTTTTACCTTGTCAAAAAAAATCGGCGGGAGAGGACGGGGATCATCTTCTTCTCCATTGCAGGTTGACTATAAGATTATGATGGGATATGCTTAGGTGGTTTGGCACTTCAGAGACAACGTCTAACACTGTGAGAGAGTTGATATCCGTAAGAAGAGTGTGACAAGAAGAAGACGAAGGGCATGGAATATGGTTCCACTTGCGCTAATGTGAGTTGTTTGGAAAGAGAAATAAGAGAGCTTCTGAAGGTGTAGAGTCGAGTTTCTCTCAATTGAGTAGTAGTCTCCGGTCCCTCATATTCTTTTCGGGCACACAGAAAGTTTGTTGTTGTATAGACGATAGGGTGGAGTTTGTAGAGAATCATATCGTTTTGTAAATTCTCTACCTTTTGGTATATCTCTTGTATACGGCTGTTGTGGCCATGTTTATGAATGAAAATACATTTACTTGATAAAAAAATCATTACTTTTTACCGATGAAAATAGAAGCGAAAGATTGATGGACTAGACGTAAAGCACTACATTTGAAATCATTGGTGAAAGCAATTGTGGAATTAGAAATCCATCTAAATCAACTATGACTAACCAGTTGCAACTTGTGCATACACAACTCTAAGGAAGGACAAGGAAATTGTCTAGAAGCCACTATACGTACCGCAACAAAACAAAAGCACTTCAAGCAATTTCCATCCTGACCAGAACATCTTCTCTTTAAAGCATAAAACTCCTGCACATAAATAGTGAAACAAAAAGAAAAAGCAAATAAAAATTATGGTTTAAGTAAAACTAGTGGCAGAAATTAGAGAAACACACTATGATCGATATTTATGCAAATGGGAGAAGAACATTACAACATAGGTGTTATTATTTATACCAAATATATATCATTGTCAAATTTGGACATGTCTAATCAAACGTATATTTGATAAGTAACTGCTTATAATTCTACTGAGATGTAGAAAAAAGGGGACATATTTGATAGTAAGATCTCAACTTCAACGAAAGAATATTTTAAATGCTAACAAACAAAAGTTTTATTTTTACTGCAACTCACCTGTTCGGCATACTTCCTTTTATATGTGTCAACATGCCTAAAATTAGCAAAAATGCAATTAATATTTACCATATAATAACTCATTCTTACATCTAGAAAAGATGGACAGGTGAAAAGAACGAACTCTAACCTCATATAGGACACAGATTCCCAGTGAGCTTCTGCCCGCAGCCAGGCTGCTGTCTGCCAATGACAGTAAGGCACAGGAATAAGAAAATCTGAAATACTTTTAGGAAAAGTAACAAAGAAGAGCCATGATTTTTTATTTAGAAGAGCATAGAAGCAGCAAAACAAACCCAATATTCTTCATCAAGCACGACCTCACGAGCAATAAAACGACCAAAGTTCCGCCTTTGCAATCCACAGTTCCCGTCATCAGTTTGCTGCAGCCGGTTAAAAGATAGCTCTGGTAACTTTGCATTGACTTGCTTTGACAAGGGTGTGTGCCTTATACTTTGATCATTATTGCAATGTACTTCAATATTTTTCCACCTATCATATGAAACGGGGAAAGCCTCCCTGAAAGCAAATTGGATACCATCGGGAGAAGTTAGATGATTTTTGCCAAAAAGAAATACAACTCAATAAATCTTTTGCCTTCCATATGGTGAAGAAAAATATATATTTAGAACTTAAGCCTCTTTCCCTTGGCATGTTCTTGATAACAGCATTATCCCCATGAAAAATTTAGAGTTCTTTTACATCCAATATACAATTGTTCAATAACACGTCAAACTAGTAACAGGAATTTTATACAAATGGTCCAGACCCAACCTCATTCACTACCACTCTGTTTGTAATCTGATTAACCGGGAAAAAGAACCAGCTTTATTCACAAGCCACCCGTTAAAAGATAACAAGTGCAAGACCATCTATAACCACAAATTAGCTTCATATATAATAAGTAAATCCCACACTAGTTTGATACTATTATACATACCATCTATAACCACTCAACTCCACTGGACCTATTTTATCAGAATCCCAAATAAAAGAACCAACTTTATTTACATACAACTTTTGACGGAGTTCGAGAAAACCATTAGCTTCATATATATCCACCAATTCAAATTGAGTACTAAGTAAATCCCAATAATAGTTTAGATCAACTATATAAATCTTCTATATCTATTCCACTCCATTGTACCAATTTCAATCAGAATCATAAATAAAAGCACTAACTTTATTTAATATGCAACCTTTTAAAGAAATACCAAAATTTGATAAAAACCATTAGGCTCATATATATCCACCAATTTGATTTGGGTATTAACCAAATCCCAAACTAGTTTCGCTCAGCTATATAAATCTTCCATATCTATTCCACTCCATTGTACCCATATCATTCAGAATACAACAACAATAACATACTCAGTAAAATCACACAACGTGGGGTCTGGGGACCCATATCATTCAGAATCACAAACAAAAAGACAACTTTATATAACTAAATCACAAACTAATTAGGGTGGGCTATACATACAAATCATCTATATTTCAAAACAAAACATCATATATTACCTGCTAAAAATGTTAACAACAACAAGGGGTTCATGTTTAGAAAAAACCCAAGTGAATTGAGGTTGTTGAATCTTGAATTGAGGCAACAATATACTTCTTAGCTCCATTTTTTTCTTCTTTATTTTTTGGGTGAATTATATGGGAAAAATTCAAACTTTTTCTAGCTTTAAGACCCTAATGAGGCGGAAAATCAAGAATTGAGATGGTCAACACAAATGGGATGAATATAAATATCCACTTTATCCACTTTCCTAATTTAAGTTTGGGTCCCACAAAATGACATTTTAATGCAGCCAATTTTGGTCTTTTTTTAACTTAAGTGGGGGTGATATCCATGATTTCTCTTCACCCTTAATTTGCGTTTTCATGTTCGAGTCTTGAGAATGAAAAATTAGAAATAACACCTATCCTTATGTTATGATTACGTGATATGAATTTAAATTAATCAAACTAGTAATAATGGAAAGGGTTAAAATGATAGAGATAGGTGTCACTTCAAGCGTGAATTTTGAAAGAAAATAATTGGTTTACTTTTAAATTGATAACTTGAGACATTGGCTAACCTTCTATCCTATCCTCTTTACAAAATATCTTTAAACAGTCATTTTTATTTTATTTTAATTTCTTAGACCTCTTGGGATAGTCGATTGAACATCATTAAATTTAAAAAATATATTATTTAAATAATAATAATAATGTGCATATAATTAAAATTTGTTTATTTATGAATATAAATTAAATTTTAAACATCCTTAATGAAAATTTTAATTTCATGGCAATGGATCTTTGAGATTGTGACGATGAATACCATTAAGATTAAGCTATAAACCTTAGTAGTAAGTAGTAACCAATGGCAAAAAATAATAATTGAAGCTAACATTCTAGACAAGCAACTCTCTTTTTTTCGACTTTTACGCAGTAATTAATACTCGTTTTGGATTCCGACTAATCGAAATTCGCGTCAGGAAAGTCCCAATTTTGGAAGGTAAAACGATTTATACTATAGGTGATTTCATATCCAAAGCTCAAATCCGAGATACCTCAACAAGCAACTCTAATCTACTAGCTTTATCTTTGTAGTTCTTTTTGTTTCATTTAATTTGATACAATTTATTTTTCAAGTTAGACATGTAGTATTTTGACTTAGAATTTGTAATTGATATTTATGTCGTTAGAATAACATAATAATGATAATATAACGTCTGAAACTATAGATTTGAGTGTTAACAAATAAACTAAATTCTGTCTAGATTAGTTTGATTATGTAAATTTTTGTTTCATTTCATTTGATGCAATCTATTCATATATTAACCAAAAATTGAATGCAAATGGGGGCAAGAAATCAAAAAGAAGAAAGAAAATACATATAGTCAGAAGATGTTAAGAGTCTCACATCGATGTTAACAGTTCACATCGGATATGGATTGAAAACATGGACTCCTTATATGAACTTGGACAATCTTCACCCTACAAGCTAGCTTTTGGGGTTGAGTTAGGCCTAAGACAGACTCATTCCACTTCTTTGTTCATCGATATTGGGCCCCCATATTATATTGTTCACGCTCCAGTTAACGAGGTCTAGGCGTGCGGGGAGTGTTAAGAGTCTCATATCGGATATGGAATGGGAACATGGACTCCTTATATGGACTTGGACAATTCTCATCCTACAAGCTAGCTTTTGGGGTTAAGTTAGGCGTAAGATTCATTCTTTACCGAAGATGAACAAGGAAAATTTGCAATTTTACAAAAGTATTCTCAACCAGTATCTTAACATTGAACAAAAGTAACATGAAGAATAATTTACATGCATTGCTTTTGTATACTTTTAATAATAGTTGAATTAAATCCTTGATGGAATAAGTGGAGTGGAATTTTGCAGAAAAGCACTAGCAGCTGCGACTCCACTACCAAACTTCACTGGATAACCAACATCCTTAAGTACCATTTCAACTCCAGCAAGACATCCCAATAGTTGTAACTACAAAAAAAAAACATGATATATTATGTAAGTATATCATAGTGAGGAATATATTAAACCTATAAAATAAAAGGAGAGCAGAAATTAACAGAAAACGAGTACTCATCCAGTTCATTTTATGAGACGGTGTTTGATTATTCACGGAGTTTCAGATCAAAGAGAATATTAAAGCAATGGTCGAAACAAGAGAAAGCATCACACAAATTAAAGACTAAACAGTTTAATGAAGCCAAATTCTTGAAAGATGGATAGAAATAGAATCGAAAAAAGGGCAGATATGTCCCTAACGTTTGTGATTTGTCTTATATATGCCATTCGTTAACCTATCACCTCATAGATGCCCCTAACGTTATCTTCGGTCTGAAATGTACCGCTGAACAATTAAAAAGGTTCAAATATGCCTTTCACACTAATGGTGGAAGCCACGCAGGGATGTCTTTGGACCTTTTTATTTGTTCAAGCGTATATTTGGACATTTTTAATAGCTATGGGGTATATATGGAGATAGTGTCATGGAAATTGGAACGGATGGAGGGCCAAATTCAAGAGAACTTAAAAAACAAGGCTTGAATAATGAGAGAAAGTTAATAGAAGTTTTGAGTAAATATATAGGCAAGTGAAAAAAGAAGAGAAGAGATAAATTTAGGATAAAACCAACTTGGAACTATCAATTCTGAGTTTTTAGAGAGATACATAAGGTGCTTTAACTTAAAGTTTCATTACACATAGAACCAGAACAGAATCTCTAAGACAGTGAAATAGTAATGGAGAACTACATAAAACATTTCAAAAAAGAAAGAAAACAATTGACTGTTAAATGAAGATTTACACTTTTACTTTAGTTAGTATAGAGTTGAAACATCCCTTGTCACGCCCCAAAATGGGATGAGACGAGACGTGGCCGGCACCTGAAACCTGCCAACTTGCACCGAGCGAACCTCTATAATATATCTATTACCCATTCATGACTATATGCAACAAGTCATTTACGATATATCTAATTAGCATTAGTATTAAATGATCACGTCCCCTAATTTGGATGATGTTGAATATCTGGTGCCAATAGACTAACAAACCAGAGCTTATGCATATGATAGTATGTTAGAGCTGTATCTCTACACCAATTCTCATAATTTTATGAACCAAACAATAACCTAGCAACGTAGTAGCAGTCACATACTCAAGAATGAGCTTGAATATAAAAAATAATCCGATTTTCTTCTTATAGTGACAGTCACATGCTCAAGGAATGATCGTGTAATATTTATTTTGTTAGTCTTCATAAAATGTGTTATCAAATAAGACATGTTATCTACAGTAAAGAGGAGGTTACCTCATTCAAGTTGCCAAGATGTCCTATTCTGAAAACCTTTCCTGCAACTTTGTTTAGGCCGAGACCTAAGCTTAAGTTGTATCGCTTCCATGCCCTTTTCACGATTTCAGCACTGTCAATGTATGGAGGAACGACAACTGCTGTGACAGTATCACTGAACCATTCCTCCTTCTGAGTGCAGTTCTTCAAGCCCCATGCCTCCACGGCGAGTCTGCGTTCTCATTCAAAAAAAAACATATGTATCATTTCTCCGTTTCAAGACCGAATCTCCAATTATATATGATAAACCGTTTCATTTTATATGGCGGTGTTTGACTAGACATAGAGTTTAGTAAATAAAGACTTATGTCACATGCAAAAGCGACCCTTAGAACTAGTGACCTAAAACATGATGTATATGACATTTCTATGACTACAAGAGAATGTTATTAAGAGTAAAATAAGAAATTTTAAAGTTAACATTTTCCAAATATAGTTGGAGCAAACTAAAAAAGAAAGAGTGTCACATAATATGGAACAGATGGACTATTATCTTAGCAAAGTGCAAATAAGTTGGGGTTATTGCAAAACATGATATACATAATTCACTAATTAACAAAATCATAACATGTATGAATCAGCTCAATAAGGGTATAATTTATGGTAGTCTGTTATAAGGAGTATCTTGTTATGTTGAATGCTAGTGGAAATTTTGTCCACTTAGTTTCTAACTTCCTATCATAGACTTTAAAACAAGATTTTGACTTTCGATCAGTATTGCTTGAAGTATATCACAAGTATAGTGTATCTAACCGATGCATGGCATATTGAGCTTTTGGTCCTTATGTACTAACAGAGGTTTTAAGTTTACCTTGTTGCTTTGCCCAGGCGAACGTGCCTTGCAAGCACATTTTCGAGGCCTTCCTCGAAAAGAAGGTCGAGAGCTGCTCTCAGACCATACAAAAGTTGGATGGAAGGAGTGTACGGCCAATAAGTTCCCATCTTGTAGAACTTAAGGTAATCGTTCCAATCGAAGAAAACTCTCACTGATTTCGCAGTTTTGGTTGCCTCAAGTGCCTTGGGGCTAGCACAGACTATCCCGAGCCCGGTGGGAAGGGAAAGTGCTTTCTGGGAACCAGTAAGTGCCACATCAACGCCCCATTCGTCCATGCGAAAATCGAGTGCACAAATTGAGGACACTCCATCAACAAGGAAGAGGGCTGGATGCTGGTAATGATCTGGCATGCATTGACAAATTTGTGAGCAATCATTTCATAATTCAACCAATATATACTAAGGGCCTGTTTGCCCAAACTTCTAAAATCTGTTAATTTTGAAAGTGCTTCTTGTTAGAAGTGTTTTTCGAAAAAATACTATTGAGAGTAGCAGGTTGGATAATTAATTTGAAAAGCACTTTGATCAATATTAGAGCAGTACTTTGTGCTTGACCAATGTTCCAAAAGTGCTTCGGGGAACGAGCTACTTTTAAGCTTATACAAAACAACTTCTGTCACTACTCAAAAACACTTATTTTCCCCCTAAAATCTTAGCCAAACACCTAAATTTTATAAAATAGGCATTTTTTAAAGAAAAAATATAAAATCACTTTTGGCTTCCAAGAAGCTTGTCCAAGAGAGGAACAGGGCATGAAAGAAACAAAAACAGGCACGACACTTGTGACACAACGAGATTCATGCATACTTTTGGATATCTGAATTCATATTCTAGAAGAATATATGCTAGTTAGATACATTACCGAGTATTTTCCTTACAGTAGCCAAGTTGTTGGTAACTCCAGTGGCGGTCTCATTATGCACAATGCAAATCGCCTTGATGGTATGCGACTTATCTTCTGCAATTTTCGAGGCCAAAACCTCAAGGTTTGCACCATGGCCCCAGTCACTCTCAACAACATCAACATCAAAGTTGAGGCGTTTCTGTTGATCAATCCACAGCAGACTAAACTGACCGATGAGGAACGATATAATTTTATCACCAGGAGATAACGTGTTCGTGAGTGCACTTTCCCATGCACCAGTTCCTGTCACATGGAAACAAATTAAGGGTTGTCCATCATGAGTTCGACAGTTGAGCCACAAGAAATGCAAAAACTGCTTAAAATTGCGCGTTCAACAACTAATACAACAACATAACAACTACGCCTCAACCACAAACAAGTTTGGGTTGGCTAAATGAATCCACTATCCACGTCGCTCCATTAAGCTCATCCCAATCCAATATTATACAAAAATAAAAATCAAAACGTATTAGATGTTCTCTATATTTCTACTGTCATATAAATCTCTAACAGGATTCCTTGTAGATATTGGACCTAAAGCAAAACATAACTAAAACTTAATCTCAACTAATTGGTATCGCCTATATATCTCTTTTTCTTCCATTTTGTCATATTTCATGGGCAAAAGATTCATCCTAATACTAACCAACATCTTATCTCTTCATTTTAACTCCAAGGTAGATAATCAAGAGGACTAAACCTAGGAAACTTGTCTTTCTCCTGTCTGGAAAATTGAAGTAAGTAGCAACTCATACCAAAAGAACATTTAGGAACCAATGTATCTTTAAACCAAACTTGTTCGGATGCAAATATCACGACGATAAAGAGTAATATACCGACATATTAATATACCTGTAGTTGGGATCAGAAATGGAGTTCCACTAGTAGTCTTGAAAATCTGTTTCACATCCTCAAGCAAGGTCTTTGTCATAGCTGGAATGGCCGGGGACCTGTAATCTTCGTTATTCCGGTTCATAGCACGGAGAACTTGTTCTGGGATATTAACAGGTCCCGGAACAAACAAATGGTTCCTTCCAGGTCCATTGACATAGTCCATCTTCTCCCCCTTAACAATTTCACCTTATGCCTTCAATATACACAAAGAAAATTCCTCATATAAGAATCTTAAAATTCCAATTACTACATCATTACCAATAGGATCTCAATTCCTACAAAGCAAAGCAAACAGCCAAATAGGAACAAGAAAAAAATATGTTCTAACACTTGTATAGCTTGAATGACACTAAATACACTTTTTTTATAACGGTGGTATCGAACCAGTTTGTGCGTACTTTGACTATTCCATCGGGTTTGAACCCTGGTTTTCTACGGTTCTCACTCACTTCATTGACCACTAGCCACCATACCTAGGATTATACATTCGATTTTCATTTTCTCCTATAATTTTAACAAAGAAATAGCTCTTTTGTGTTTTTTTGGAAATGGACTCAGTTAAGCACTCTGCATAATATCAGCCTAGACCCTATATGCTAGGTAATTAGTATGGAAAAAGTCAAATATGAAAAGGGTGTAAATTATCAATAATTAAATTGTGTGACGTAATTTTTAAAATTCACTAATATTATTATTCCATACATCCTCACAACTTTCAAGAATCCTGTTCATTTTTTGGATCAAACTAATCTTTTTAACTATTCCATAGTATTTCTTTACCTACAGAGCTAATGTAATAGTAAAAATTAGCATCGTAGACTCTATATCCAGTCAAACACTACTATATTAAACGAGATGGCACGAGCGTGTACAATAACCGATACTCCCCCTCAGTCACACACTACTATATTAAACGAGATGGCACGAGCGTATACAATAACATATACTCCCTCCATTTTAGTTTATGTGTCTTACTTTTCTTTTTGTAATCTATGAGAAGAGGTCTTCTTTTTAAGTTCTTAATTTCATCACCTTCTATATTTAGTACTAATTTTTAACTCGAATCTCCCACGTGACATGTTTAAAACCACAAGATTTAAGGACATTTTGGTACATCAAACACATCTTTAATTTAAAGTCACAAATTTTAAAAAAGTTTTCTTTACTTCCTTAAACTAAATGTCTAGTCAAACTAAGATACATAAATTGAAACGGAGGGAGTATAACATATGAGTTTATATACCCGATAGTAAAAAAAAATTACACTATCAATATACTCAACGCGTTATAGCATGTTACAACTCTATTTTGTAGGATATAATATCAGTCTTAATACGGAGAGTTAACTGTTATCATAGGACAAGTTACCATTTAACTTGTCAGTGCACATAACATAAACTCACAAATATTATGTACATAGTCAGACCTCTCTATAATATCATACTCTATAATAATATTTCAATATAAGAACTATATTTTCTGTGGAATCAATCCTTCATGCATGTTATGTCATACTTTATTACATATTCTTTATAACATCTCGTTGTAGCAACAAGAAAATATTGGAGAAAACAATACTGTTATAGAGAGGTTTGACTGTACACACAAATATTTATACATAAAAATATTTGAAATATACAGGTGAGTTTAGAAGAACATGTACCTGAAATGCAACTAAATAACTATAACTGGCTCAGAGCAGAGAAGCAGAGGGGAATATGAAAAGTGCAAAGCAACAAATACAAACTCTTATAACAATAGCATGAGACCACTCAACCTTCTATGTGGGTCCCACCTTGGACTTGACGTGGCAGATAAGTAACATACGTGGATGGTAATCCTTTGGCTAAGAAATTTGTGAATTTTGATACGTCCAAATTTCTTTTACCTTGATTTTTTTCTTCCAAAAAGACTTACTCCCTTCATCCCGATTTATGTGGCAACAATTTGAATGACGAGAGTCAAATAATTTAGTTTTAACCTAAACTTGAATATTAAATATTGAAGTTTTTCAAAATAAAATTTACATATTTAAAAACTACGCAAAACATACTAGAAGTCTCAATAATTGATAATTCAAAATGCAAAGAATGGATGTTGAGTCTAACTCAACCCTAAAAGCTAGCTTGTAGAGTGAGAATTATTCAAGTCCATATAAGGAGTCCATGTTCTCATTCCATGAACTCTCATTATATATCTGATGTGGGACTCTTAACACTCCCCGCACGCCCAGATCTTGTTAATTGGAGCCTGGATAATATAATTTGGAGGTCCAACATCGGTGAACAAAGAATTGGAATGAGTCTGACTTGATATTGTAAAGAATGAATCTTGGGCATAACTCAACTTCAAACGCTAGTTTGTAGGGTGAGGATTGTCCAAGTCATATAAGGAGTCCATGTTCACATTCATATCCGATTAGGGACTCTTAACACAAAATATTTGTTTTAATCTCGAAATTCGAAAGATGGCACATAAATTTGTCACAAATATTCAAAGATAAAAGATCATTCTATTATAGACTTTTAACTTACATTTGCAGGTAAAAAAGGAAAAAATCATATTCTCGTAAAGATGTTTTTTTAAGCGATTGCATTTTAATTATACGTGAGTAAATATCTTTTATATTTATTGCTAAAACGTCAACTATATTACAATAAATTTTATTTGTCCAAATAACAAATAATAATAGAAGGAAAGTGATGTTATGAGAATAATCCAAATGAGGTCCCCTCCACAAAGAGTGTGTGGCAAAACAACACACGTTTCTTCTCCTTCTATTTAGTAGCAGTGTTTACATTAAATTAAATAATTTAATTTTTATAGTTAGAAAATTAAAATTAAAATATATATTCATTAAATTATCATTAAGTGATAAATGTGTATATGCAACACAAATACCTTGCATTTATTAGTTTATAGACGCGAAATTAGAATGTTATATACCGTTCAGCCGAAAATTCACAAATTAATATATATATATATATATATATAAACAATTCAGAACCAGGTTACTAACATCGTAATGTCACTATCCTATAATTTAAAACTCATATGGTTCAAATCTATGATGAAACATAAAAGAACACCATAATTACTTCACAAGAGCTTAATTACAGACCTCAGAAAAATTTATGTAGAGCATGAGGTTGAGAAAATTGTATAAAGATAAGATGATAAAAAGGGCTATATGAACCACTCCCTCATCTGTGGGAAGCAATAGTGATACATAGCAAGTTTTCCTTTTTTTGTTTCCTTGTTACTTTCCTTCTCATTGCTTTGTTTTTTATTTGGCCATTTGTTCCAATCTCATCTTTTATTTTGTCCAACTCTGCAACCCTTTAGGTAAGTGGTCAAATCTTACCTAGGATTCCCCCCCCCCCCCTCTTCTTTTATTAATATTCATGCTAATTCACGGTAGAGTTACCTGATACCTATGTAGGTACCCGATAGTTGAGCAGGACACCACCGTTATAAAAAGAGAAAGCATTCGTGCTAACATTTGCCTCAAATTGAAAAAACATGTTGTCTAAAACGTAGTCTTGTATTAGTTTATCATGTAAACAACTAGGGAAGTAGTGGAGAAATTTTCCTAACCAAGTGCACTTCCAATGCTATTGAAGAAAGGAAGAATTTAAAGAAAATTATCACTCTCATAACGTATAGACATGGACTTCAACATCTTACTAAATTATAACAAAACGGACAACGCACTGTATAATTTCTGACTTCAGCATGGCATACTTTATTTACATCTTTCACCAGATTGTCCAGCCTTTATTGAGAGAAAGTAAGCATTCAAACACTAGATTCATCCACCAACGAGAGCCACTCCGGATTGGTCCAAGGCCTGAAGGCTCCTTTCTGCGTGAGATTCTAGCAACCACAGAACAACAATCATGGAGCTTATATTGTAAAACTAAATTTGTGTAAAGCACTAAAAATGTGATGAACAGAAGTACAGAACATAGTAAGAAGCCAAGCAATTGTTTCAAATATGGGATTATTGTAATTGATGTTTAAATGAAAGTGCGGATTTATCTCATTAGTCCCTCATAATGAAATTCCTCAGACTAGCGAATGAGATCAACACAACAAGCATACAAATATAAAATTTAAGTTGTTTTAAAGCTTCAATTGGACTTGACAGAAACCAAAAAGAACAAAAGGTTAGCTTCAACTGGATCAAGTTATCGATGATCATCGGAATCATTTTTATTCTGCGAGTCACGTGAAAGTTTGAACACATGTAAATAATAAAGACAGGCAAGATGCGAACAGCACTAATGTTTTATCTTATATCAGCATATTGAATGTTTCCATAAAGCTTCATTTCATCTAACAAACAACAACAAACCAATGTAATCCCACAAGTGGGATCTGGGGAGGGTAAGATGTACGCAGCCTTACCCCTACCTTTGTAGAGAGGATGTTTCCTATTGACCCTCGGCAACCCTCCTCCTTTATCCGGGCTTGGGACCGGCAATGTGAACGAGGTCACACAGCAATAACACCAAATTATTTGCTTGTATAATAATTTATTAAAATTGACTATCCAGAGAAGTACTCCATGGGATGCTTCATTTATACTGTCACTGGTGGATGCATCAATTGATCTGATCATTACCTACTTTGGCAAATAATGCACATGAGACACAACCCAAGCTGAAATTTCAACTAACCAAAATTACTTATTAATGAGGTCAGAGGAATTTATTATGTTACTTATTATTAATAAAAGGGTTAGGTTTTTAATTGCTTTCTCCAGAAATCTAACTGGACTACTATTTATGATTGTGAGGTACCGTTAAGCTGTGTATTGAAAACAGATAACCATAAACCAATTTCTTTTTATATTGATCACTTATTCGGTGAGTCACTGTAAGTGTATTACCAAGAAGTCGAGCCAAAGGAGTGTATTGCACAATTCTTTTTTGCAGAAGTGAAGAAAATGAGCAACTCACCTGTAACCAGAAGAAAAAGCCGCGCAAGATGTTTAGCTTTTTTCTGTTGTCGCTGTCAACTTCTTTAAGTTTTTCATGAAGATCTGCACGTTTAAAGCGGACAAATCATTAAATAACGACTTCACAGTGAAACTTAAATAACGAATAAGAAAAGCACAGAGATCAAATGCCGTTTATAGTAGAGAATGGCAGAGAATACAGAGAAAAAGTACCCAAGAAAATTTAAGTGAAGGTAAACCATGGTCCGATGTAATTAATTTTTGGCCAGTTTTAATCGAACTTAGGAAAGTGAAAAGAATCCGCCTCTATCAATATATATATGTTTAGCAAATCAAACGGCAAAAATCCAAAAATCGTGCAAGCTCAAATTGTTATTAACCAAGATACAGATTGATGTACAACAACAATGTAATCCCACAAATAGGGTTTGGAGAGGGTAGAATGTACGCAGACCTTGCCCCTACCTTGAGAGGTAGAGAGGATGTTTCCGAAAGACTCTCGGCTCAAGAGAAGATGCAGATAGCTGTAATTGAAGAAAAAATGCAGAAATTTTTTAAGATGTATAGCTCACCTTTATAATGATCCAAATATGATTTTCCCAACCGCCTTGTCGAGCAAAATTTCCCATTACGCAAATCCATATTCTTTAAAGTATGCTTTCTACTTTTGACAAGTTTCCACAATCCTATATATTCCTTCTGATCGTAAGGCCTTTCAAGAAGAGCCTTGACATTCCACCAAAATTCAGAATGCACAGTTTGAAGCAGGCAGCTATCCTCAACCTTAATATTCATTATATAATCAATATATAAGCATCACAACAGAATATTTTCCAAAAAATTGAAATTAACTAAGGGTGTGTTTGGTATGACGGAAAATGTTTTCCACAGAAAATGTTTTCTCAGAAAATAAGTGATTTTCCTATTCATTTTCTTGTGTCTGGTACGCAAGTTGAAAAATGTCATTTTAAGAGCATTTGCATATATTCAAAGCAAAACACTGAGGTTTTGGAATTCGGAGTGCAACTTCTGGTGGTGGGGGTTAGAGGGGGTAAACGGGGGGAGGGGTAGGAGGGGGGGTTAGGCTGGGTGGATAGTGCGGGGGTTGGTTGGGGATGCATTTGTGTGTTTTTATTAATTCGCAAAATGTTGTCCCTCTATTTCTTAAGTGAAACATTTTCCTCCATTTTCTCCTATTGAGGGGTAGGTGGGGTGGGGTTAGGCTAGGGTGGAAGTTTGGCGGGGGTAGGTGGGGTGGGTGGATAGTGCAGGGGTTGGTTGGGGATGCGCTGGTGTGTTTTATTGATTCGGAAAATGTTTTCCCTCAAATTTAACGAAAACATTTTTCTCCATTTTCTCCTCTTTTGAGGAAAACATTTTCCATAAGAAAATATTTTCCAAGATATTTAGTGCAACCAAACAAGGGAAAATAGGAAAGTATTTCCGTCATACCAAACACACCCTAAGAAATTAAAACGGGGAGGAGAAGCAGAGAATGGAGGATCATACATTTTCACAGTGTTTTGCTGAAGAAGCATCCATGAGAATAGAGCTTCCTTCCTTTCCAAATGTACAATTCTCACTGACGATTATTTGAAGATCTTCAGCAGAGTTAAATGAGGCTTCATCTACATCAGCTATCTCTTCTTTGACAGCGACATTTAATGGCTCTCTCCCCGCTACATCTTCGTTGACAGCGATAATTGCTGCTGATTTTCTCCCTTTTTGCGCCGTCTGCTCTTTGCTTGATAGCTTCTTTTTCTCACCTTTTCCTTGTCTCTTGGATGCATCATTTCCGTTCGTGCTATTTTTCTTGCTCGTAAGCCCCCTTTTCTTCTTTTTCTTTGGAGGTAGAGAATCAGAATCACTATCATTTTCCACGACATTCCTTGATGATTGCTGCCTTTTTAGATTATATTTCCGAACAAATGAGTTTGGCAAGTGCCAATTCTTATATAGAAATTTCTCCAGAAGTAAGGCATAGTCTTCATCGACATCAGCTGCCGCTTCTTTGTTAGTGATATTTTTAGCTGATTTTCTCCCTTTCCCCGTCTTCTGCTCCTTATTTGACCTATTATTTGTCTCACCCTTCCGACGCCTCTTAAGATTCTGGCTCGTAAGCCCTTTTTCCTTCTGAGTAACAGGACCAGAAGGCTCTACTATCACATCATTATCATTTTCTAGGACAGTTCTTGAAAATGGCTGACTTTCTACTTTATCTAAATCCTTCTCATCCCCAGCGTTTTGTTGTTTTCCCCGTCCTAAATATTCATACTCTTCATCAGAACCATCCTCTTTCTCATACTCTATAGACACAGGAAACCCATCGCTTCTATCAATTTTAAGCACATATGAGTTCCCTTTTGGCTTAGCATTAGCCAAAAACTTCTTGTAATCTGGATCATCCTCATCCTCGTCTTCGTCCTCATACTCGTTCACGTCATGATTAAACCTATCTTTAACAGTACCGGGACCTTCATTTCCGCCTTCATTTGTGGAATCTTTATTAAAGTCAAACAGAAACATCAAATACTTTGCATAATCTTCATCTATGTTCTTCGTTTTCCTAAGCTGCCTTTTGAAACGCCAAGTATCACTATTATCAAACTCTGATTCCTTATTCCAACAGTGTGCCCTCTTTCTCTGTAAGCGTTGAATGTCATGCAAAATATCACAGCCCTCCAATCCCAGTCGCCCCATTGTAATGAGATTCAGCTTTTAACAACAAACAGATCAGAGCAACAACTTCACTCTTGTCCCCGACTTTTTTTTAAACTGAAAAAAAAAACAATTATCAGAGGCAAAAGAAAAAGAATATACTCAATGTAAGTTGATTAAAAATATTTTGTACCAAAAGAAGAAAGGCATATCCCGTACATGAAATGCTCCTCGGGGTAGAAGGGCGGGCATATATCAAATGACCTGCATGTAACCAAAGGAGCAATTTTGTAATTGTGCCAATATTTGCTCTCTACAAAAAATATTAAGGATAACTAAAATATTTGAAATTTTTACATTCACACAGCATCTGAAATTACAAAAACCTATAAATTGTTAAAAATTCCATAACATCCAGCTGAAAGATCATTGTTGAAGGGAAAGAGAATCAGCTTTTTCGGCAGAAGAAGACCTCATCACTTTAAATAACAATAACCTTTCATCATAACTTATGTCAAAGACATAATTAAATAAATAAAGCAAGCCTTCTCTGATAACTTAACCTTTTAGATGGAATCATTACACAATTAAATTTAACATGGTATGAGCAAGAAAGTTGGAGTCTCATCGCTCCCCATTAAAAATATATATCTATATACTTGGTGCAAGAAAAAGAATAACTGAAAACATAATTAAAAATACAATAAGTAAATAAAAGGGCACCCTAGCTGCTAAGCTTTTGAAGAGGTGCTATCAGCTATGCCCCACCAGCCCCTCCCAAAACTCACATGATACGTATTGAAGATATAAGTAACTAAAAGAACCCTGTACCCTCATACCTGCTAGTCTTTTAGCGAGGTAATGCACCTTCAATGATTTCATTAAAAGCCAAGACTTTGAATACCTACAAAACCCAAATGCATATATATATATATATATATAGATATATGTATGTCACTTATAGAAAAAACATAGACTTATATACACGCAATTGACTCACCATGAATGAAAATTGAAACATATAGCAAAAAAAGTGAAATTTAGCACAGTAAAAGCTGAAGACAAAGAAAGGGCATAACTGGATTGGCTTCTAACCTTTAGACGAGGTAGTTCACCTAGAATAATTTCGTTAACAGCCAAGATTTTCGATACCCACAAAAATCAAATGCATATATACAGATATAACGTATGTCATTTTAAAAAAAAAACAGAACTTATACAATTCCATGAATTAACTGGCCATGAATAAAAATCGAAACATACAGCAAAAAAGAGTGAATTTTTTTACAGTAAACTGAACACAAAGAAAGGACAAAACTTGATTGGCTTCTGACCTTTTACACGAGATTGTTCACCCAGAATGATTTGGTTAAAAGCAAGACTTTCTATACCCACAAAACCCAAATAGATACATACAGATATAATGTATGTCACTTTTGGAAAAGACAGTCAATTGAAACAAATAGCAAAAAAGAGTGAAATTTATTGCAGTCAATTTCATGAATTAACTCACCGTTAATGAAAATTGAAACATATAGCAAGAAAAGTGAAATTCCCCTTCAGTCAAAGTTAAAGACATAGAAAGGGCAAAACTTGATTAACTGCTAAGCTTTTAGACGAGTTAAAATTCACCTTCAATGATTCTGTTAAAACCCAAGATTTTAAATACCCACAAACCCATACACAGATATAATGTATGCCACTTAAAAAGAAAGAGAGAAAAAAAGAGAGACTTATAAATTCCATGAATTAACTCACCAAGATTAAAAATTGAAACATATAGGGAAAAAAGAGTGAAATTCACCTTCAGTCAAAGTTGAAGACAAAGAAAGGGCAAAACTTGATTAACTGCTAAGCTTTTAGACGAGGTAATTCACTTTCAATGATTCTGTTAAAACCCAAGATTTTGGATACCCACAAAACCAAATGCATAGATACAGATATACTGTATATCACTTTTAAAAAAGAAAACGAGACTTATAAATTCCATGAATTAACTCACCAAGATTGAAAATTGAAACATAGAACAAAAAAGGAGTGAACTTTTTACAGCAAAAGCTGAAGACAAAGAAAAGGCATAACTTGGTAATTCACCTCCAATGATTCCGTTAAGAACCAAGATTTTGAATACCCACAAAACCCAAATGCATATATACAAATATAATGTATCTATAATAACAATTCCATGAATTAACACACCATGAATAAAAATTGAAACATATAGCAAAAAAGAGTGAAATTCACCTTCAGTCAAAGTTGAAGACAAAGAAAGGGCAAAACTTGATTAACTGCTAAGCTTTTAGACGAGGTAATTCACTTTCGATGATTCTGTTAAAACCTAAGATTTTGGATACCCACAAAACCAAATGCATAGATACAGATATACTGTATATCACTTTTAAAAAAGAAAATGAGACTTATAAATTCCATGAATTAACTCACCAAGATTGAAAATTGAAACATAGAACAAAAAAGGAGTGAACTTTTTACGCTGAAGACAAAGAAAAGGCATAACTTGGTAATTCACCACCAATGATTCCGTTAAGAACCAAGATTTTGAATACCCACAAAACCCAAATGCATATATATACAAATATAATGTATCTATAATAACAATTCCATGAATTAACACACCATGAATGAAAATTGAAACATAAAGCAAAAAAGAGTGAAATTCACCTACAGTCAAAGTTGAAGACAAAGAAAGAGCATAACTTGATTGACTGATTGTTCGCCTAGAATGATTTTGTTAAAAGCCATGATTTTGGATACCCACAAAACCCAACAACAACAACATACCCAGTATAATCCCACAAGTGGGGTCTCGAGAGGGTAGAACGTACACAAACCTTACCCCTACATTGGGAGGTAGAGAGGCTTTTTCCGAAAGGGAAAATGAGTAGTAACTATAAGAAGCTACATGAGAAATACTACGACTATTAGTAAGGAAGGAAAAACGAGACAACGTTCTACTGCCTACTAACCTTCTACCTCTGTGTCCTCAACAACCCAAAAACCCACAAAACCCAAGTGCATATATACATATATAATGTATCTATAAGACAACTCCATGATCAAATAAAAGCCAAGATTTTGAATACCCACAAAACCTAAATACATATATACATATATAATGTATCTATAAAATAATTCCATGAATTAACTCACCATGAATGAAAATTGAAACATATAGCAAAAAAGATTGAAACTTGGATAGAATGATTACATTAAAAGCCAACATTTTGAATACCCACAAAACTCAAATACATATATACATATATAATGTATCTATAAAACAATTTCATGAATTAACTCATTATTAATGAGAATTGAAACATATAGCAAAAAAGAGTGAAACTTGTGATTTTCTTAAAAGCCAAGAATGATTCCATTAAAAGCCAAGATTTTGAATACCCACAAAACCCAAATACATATATACATATATAATGTATCTATGATAACAATTCCATGAATTAACACACCATTAATGAAAATTGAAACATATATAGGGAAACAAAGAGTTAAATTGAGCAGAATAAAAACTGAAGACAAAGAAAAGGCATAACCTGATTGAATTCAGGTAATTCACCTTCAATGATTCAGTTAAAAGCAAAGATTTTGAATACCCACAAAACCCAAATGCATATATACAGATATCTGTATGTCACTTATCGAAAAGACAGACTTTAATGCACCTATAAAACAATTCCATGAACTCACCAACAACAAGAACATACACAGTGAAATCCCATAAAGGGGAGTAGAGTGTATGCAGGCCTTACCCTTACCTCGTGGAGGTAGAGAGGTTGTTTCCGAAAGACCCATGAATTAACTCACCATGAATGAAAATTGAAACATATAGCAAAAAAGAGTGAATTTTATCACAGTCAAAGCTGAATTCAAAGAAAGGGCAAAACTTGTTTGACAACTAAGCTTTTAGACCAGTTAATTCACCTTCAATGATTCCGTTAAAAGCAAAGATTTCAAATACCCACAAAACCCCAAATGCATATATACAAATATGATGAAAAACAAAGACTTATAAATTCCATGAATTAACTCACCATGAATGAAAATTAAAACATATAACAAAAATGAGTGAAACTTTTACATTAAAAGCTGAAAACAAAGAAAAAGCATAACTTGATTGATTGATTGTTCGCCTAGAATGATTTTGTTAAAAGCCAAGATTTTGGATACCCACAAAACCCAAATGGATATATACAAATATAATGTATCCATAAAACAATTCCATAAATTAACTCACCAACACAACAACAACAACAACAACATAGCCAGTGAAATCCCACAAAGTGAGATCTGGGGAGGGTAGAGTGTACGCAGACCTTACCCTACCTTGTGAAGGTCGGGAGGTTGTTTCCGATAGACCCTCGGCTCAAGAACATGAATTAACTCACCATGAATGAAAATTGAAACATAAAGCAAAAAAAAGAGTAAAATTTATTACAGTAAAAGCTGAAGAGAACTCTAAGCTTTTAGACGAGGTAATTCACCTTCAATGATTCCGTTGAAAACCAAGAATTTGGATACCCACAAACCTCAAATACATATATACAGATATAATGTATCTATAAGACAACTCCATGAATTAACACACCATTAATGAAAATTGAAACATATAGCAAAAAAGATTGAAACTTGGATAGAAAGAATTTGTTAAAAGCGAAGATTCTGAATACCCACAAAACTCAAATACATATATTATGTATCTATAAAACAATTTCATGAATTAACTCAAAAAAGAGTGAAACTTGGATAGAAATGATTCCACTAAAAACCAAGATTTTAAATACCCACAAAACCCCAAATGGATATATACAGATATAATGTATCTATAAAACAATTCCATGAATTAACTCACAATTAATGAAAATTGAAACAACAACAATAACATCCCAGTATAATTCCACAAATGAGGTCTGGGGAGGGTAAGTGTACAACGTAGAGAGGTTTTCCGAAATACCCTTGGCTCAATAAGAGTGAAAATTGGATAGAATGATTATGTTAAAAATCAAGATTTTGGATACCCACAAAACCTAAGTGGAGTATCTATAAAACAATTCCATGAATTAACACACCATTAATGAAAAATTGAAACATATATATAGGCAAAAAAGAGTTAATTGAGCATAAATTGGCTACTTACCGTCTAAGAAGAAGCAGCAAAGCAGCGTGAATAACAATGGCAGAACTAATTTTGTAGAGTTAAAAAAAGAGAACAAGACCCCACTTATATTATATCCTCCTATATTTTGATAATACAATAACATACAAGCTAAAATTCCACAATGTGCTACATTACTTTTCTTTTTCTTTTTTTTCGACGAAGAAGAAAGCTTTCTTCTTTTGAAACTCCGGATCGACGCATAATCAGAAACCACGCCACCGATTAACCACACTTCGTGATCGAACTCGCGACTATGGCCCCGCTACTGCATCACACCAACTGACTATTCTCATGGGTAATGTGATACATTACTTAGTAAGATATTTTGGGGATTAGAAATATTTTTTCTACACTGTAAACATGGAAGTTATTTGCATTTTTTATATTTATTATATTAACAAAAAAATATTTTTGTTTTAGTTCGTTTATTTATTTTTCCGCTTTAAATTACCTTAGAATTACATGAAAAATGATTTATTTATAATTTTAATTTATCTTTTAATAGTTATATTTCAATATACTTCGTAAACGGGGTATAAGTGTTGTATTTCAATAATAGGGGACGTAAATGTTTAATTTTAAAATATAAATAATGTATCTGAAACTAAATTATGTCATAAGGGTGTTTAGTGCAATTAATACGTTTATTAATAGTGGGTATGTTTTGTGGTGATTCACTTCATATCTTCTTTTTAAGTGTATTATTTTATAACGAAACAAATATAAGATAACTCACACGAATATAAGTTTTATAATAATAAAACATCTAAAATTTCCAAATCATTTTAATTTTATTTTTTATTATAATATTTTACACAGGTAAATTGTGACCTTTTGTATTGTAGGTTTTGACGTGACACTAATTTTAGGTCTTATGGTTGAACAAGTCCAACATATTGGTACAGTTCACCATTGTAAAGATAGATATCATGTCATGACTGATATAAAGCAGCAGCATGAGCACCACACAGATGATGGAGTTTACTATTTATGTCAATGACTCGCCACACAATGAGACCAGAATATACTGATATGGCATCGCTACTTTCCTTCTTGACGGCAAGGGGGAAGGGAAGAATTCATCCTTCGCCTTTGTGTTGTTTGTTAAGAGTCACACATCGATGGGTTGGACAATTTTTCCTCATAAGCTAGCTTTAAGCTAGCTTTTGGAGTTGAGTTAGACCCAAAATTCATTCTATACACTTCCCTGCAGCAATTACACACCTAAAATAAAGTACAATCTCAGTTCTAAAGACCAAGATTGTTATTTGATAACTTATCTTCATGTCTTTTTTGTCAATATGTCTTTTTTGACTAGATAAAAAAGTGCTTCTTCTCGATAGCAGAAAATATAATCTGTCTGCTCTACCCTCTTTCTGGCAAAGGGAAATGAGAAATAGACGGTTCAAGTTCAAATAGAGGAAAAGCTTAAAAAACTGCATTCCTGAAATACTCAGTTACAACATCTACAACAAACAGATTGATAGACGTTTGGGCAAAGGCCCTGAGGTGTGCGTATCAAAAGGAAGGTCTCTTTTGCCTACAGCTTTCAGAAGGCGACATATAAGAGAACGTAAATAGGCAACAAAACAGAGCAAAAAGGAAAGCAGAAGAACAAACTAGAGACAAGTGTAAAAAAGCAACTACGGGTAAATCAACAACAGCCAGTTTAATGTAAAAAATTCCGGGGGATTTAACCAGGCTGCAAGGGGTGAAATCTTCCAGAAGTGTACTATAATGTCCATAGTCGGGAAAAAAAGAAGAAACATTAGCAAGAAAATCCACTCGGTTTATTTTCCTGTATGATACAAGGACTTGAATATCTTACTAAATTATAGAAAAAACGACGTTGCACAGCATAATTTCTGACTTCAGCATGGCATACTTCAGTAAGATCTTTCACCAGATTGCCCTGCTTGATTAATCAGAGAAAGTAAGAGCTGGAACACTAGATTTATCCACCAATGAGAGCCACTCCGGATTGGTCCAAGGCTTGAAGGCTCCTTCCTGTGTGAGATTCTGGCAACAGAAGAACAATCATGTGTAAAACTAAATTTGTGTAAAGCACCAAAAATGTGATGAACAGAACATAGTAAGAAGCCGAACTATAGTCTCAAATCTGGAAAGTATTGTAATTGTTGTTTCAATAAAAGTACAGAATTTATCTCATTAGCCCCTCATAGTGAAATTCCTCAGACTAACCGAATGAGATCCATTCTCAAATCACTCTTAAAATAGTTGCACGCAACCAGCACACGAATATGAAATTTAAGTTGTGTTAGAGATGCAATTGGATGCTAATGGAAACCAAATAAAAAAGTTAGCTCCAATTGGATCAAGTTAGCAATCATCGAAACATGATTTATTCTGCGAGTCATGTGAAAGTTTGAATATAGTTAAATAATAAAGTCAGAAAAGATGCGAACAGCAATTATGTTTATTCTTATATTAGCATATTGAATGTCTCCATATGCTTCATTTCATCTAACAATAGAGCCAAATTATTTGCTTACGTAATAAGTAACTAAAAGGGAAAATACATAAGTAACACCCAAGTTGTTCAGAAAAGTCATTTACACACTCATACTTTACGGGCGACCTATCACCCCCTTATCCTTGTTTGAAGTGGAACTAATACCACCCTGAAACACACAAAGCCAGTCACATAATATAGCATGACTCACACGTGCCTGCCCCATCATTGCAAGCTATACACCTTGTAACTTATTTTTTTCTTTTTCCACCTTTTCCCTACCATTTTGTCTCTAATTTCCCTCTTCTTCACTACCTGAAAGACTCCTTTGTTTCCAAGAAACCACCATTCACGCCAAATTCTTCATTATTGATACAAAAATCAGCACTCACCTTCTCCATATAGAAGAAATTCAACACGTTACAGCAAATTCATCCAATTTGATCTTCTTCACTATCCACAACCAAATCCATCACACAACCACCATGGATTACACAACCACCATGGATTACACAACCCCTCTAAAACCCTTACACCACCAAAAATCACAATTCCATAACTACCAGATTTTACCACCCTCCACCAAACCTTCCACCAACAAAAATCACAACACCACTGCCGCTTATTTCAGCACCCATCACCAATTTCACCACCCTCCACCAAACTCACCACCAGAGAATAATTCGGTTATAATTATTTGTTTAGAAAGAGTTCAATTGACAATTGAACAATTGGTGCTCGGCTAAACCATCAATAGCTTTGTGCAAAACCACGAAAGGACTTTTACAGATAGAAAGAGAGGACAGGTCCAAAAAATAGCAAAGATAGAATTTTGTGAAAACCCAGAGAGGATAGAGATGATTTTTACAGAAAAAAAGATGATCTAGGATTTTTTTAGGAAGGTAACTTAAACACCCCCAAAACAAGGTGCTAAATTGATATCTTTAAAAACAGCAAAAAGGTATAGAAGCCCCGGTCCAAAAAGATATACACTTGCACATTGCCAATTAGATCTACTATATCATCAAGGAAGACACAAATTTGCACAATTGATGCTCGGCCTGGCGGGTTTGACATTGGGAGCAATAAAGAGAAACCAATTTCGGAAGTTTCACCGGAATTTTTTTCCATCGGTGAACTCCGCGTTTTTTTGGGCACCTTTGCCAGATTTTTGTGGCAGATACCACCCCTCAACCTTGTTTTCTGTCTCTCTTCCTTTCTCTCACCATCTAGACTCATTATCTATCTCTCGGAAAATTACCATTAACAAACCACTCGTTCCTTCATCCATCAAGATAGGGGTGGCTGTAATAGGACAAAAATGAAGGTAAAGAAGAAGAGGAGAGGAGCATGAAGCTGTAGAATAGAAGGCAGGGGGGACACAGATCTGGTTTTACTTTTTTTTTTTTTTGCTCTAATTTCACTCAAACACGCCTTCTTTTTTAACGATTTTTTTTCCACATCAACTTTTGTGGTGGTATTAGTTCCACTTCAAACAAGGATAGGGGAGGTGATAGGTCGCCGGTAAAGTATGAGCATATACGTTAATTTTTGGGATAACTATCGGGTGCAGCTTATGCATTGTCCCTTACTAAAATTGATTATCTAGAAAACAATCAAGAACGATGAAGCTGGATTTTGCTACTAAAGTACTCCATGGGATGCTCTATACTGTCATTGTGGATACATCAATTCATCTGATCATTACCTACTTTGGTAAATAATGCATATGAGACAACTTATCGAAAAAGATAATGCATATGAGACACAACTCAAGCTGTAACTTCAACTAAACAAATTACTGATGAATGAGGTCAGGAATTTTTTATGTTACTTACTATTAATAAAAGGATTAGGCTATTAATTGCTGTCTCCAAAATCTAAATAAACTAGCATTTTGATGATTGTGAAGTACAGTTAAGCTGTGTATTTAAAACGGATATCTATAGAGCAACTTCTTTTTGTTTTGATCAGTTATTTGGTAAGTCACTGTAAGTGTATTCCTAAAGTCACTGGGCATGGAAGCTTCCCACATGCCTCTAGGTGGGCGGTCTTGTAGGATCTTCCCATGCGGGATCAGGGTCATTTGGATTCCATTAGTAGTGAGGATTCGGAATATCACGCATTGATTAATTCAAGAGAGATTCAACAACGAAAAGAAAGATCGATTCATTGGGATCCTTCCTTTCGTCAAACGGAAAGAAAAGAATGCATGCTTAAGGCGCAGCGAACATATGTAGGCGGCCAAGAAGTTCATCCAAAGGAAAGCATTACACAGTTCTTTATTCAGAAGTGAAGAATATGAGCAGCTCACCTGTAACCAAAAGAAGAAGCCGCGCAAGATGTTTAGCTTCTTTCTGTTGTCGTTGTCAACTTCTTTAAGTTTTTCACGGAGGTCTGCAGGTTTAAAGCGGACAATCATTACATAATGCCTTCACAGTGAAACTTAAATAACAATTAACTGAAAGTAAAGCATGGTCAGAAGGAATTAACTTTTGGACAATTTTAATCGAACTAAGGAAAGGGAGAAAAGAATCCTCCTCTAACAATGTATATGTTTAGCAAATCAAAACGGCAAAAATCCAAAATTCATGAAAACTCAGCTTGCTCTCAGAATACAAATCTTATAGTTGCATACTAGGCAAATTGGTGTTAACAAAGATACAGATGTTGTAATTGGGGGGAAAATCACTAAAAAGACACTAATATAGGAGGAATAGAAATTGTTTCAGATCTTTTTTTGGATTGCCCCAAAATTGTTCCAAAGCTTAATGAGTTCATGACACACAATTCATTAGAGAAATTTGAATTCACAAATTGGAGTAGCCTTTATTGGATATGTCAGAGTAGCATTCTTCACAAAATCTATTCAGAGCATGATCTGAATGTTTCCAAACCCAGCCATGTGTGATATATGTTTATCATTTAAGAAGTTGAAGGTATTATAAGTTGCTTGCCTTTCTAGCGAGTACAATTATCTTCCGCAGTTACTATTCATATTCTACTATTATAGAAAAAAATTGTGTACGTACACAATCATTTATGAGAGCCTGACAAAGACTTTCCAGTTTGATAGATAGTATGGCCTCTAAACATGATATAGAGAGCATGAAAAAAAGAACAGCCCGATGGACGAAGCATCCCGCGTTCATGTAGGGTCCGGGGAAGGCCGCACCCCAAGGGTGTGATATAGGCAGCCTACCCAATGCAAACATCATGATTCCACGGCTCAAACCCGTGGCCTATAGATTACCGTTGCCCCAGCCTCCAATGTTCCCCTTCGTGGCATTTAATATATATCCTTCGTGTTTAAAAGTAATAAATGTTGAAAAAACATTTCACCATAAGAAAAAAAAGGATATTGTTTTAAGATGACATAACAAGTACATCATTTATATTTTTTTTCAAGAAAAGAAGAGACTATTTTAGGACTATAAATGTGTACGGTTTGCAATTTGTCGTCATTCCGCTCACATATATAGATAATTGTGTTGTCCTATTAGCAATTTTTTAACTTCATATATTGGTCTTTTTTTCTTCTAAATAAATGGTTTTGGAAAGAAAGAAAAAAAGAGAAGTCGTGTTCTATAGTAAAATTGGACTTCATATTTCCTTTTTTGGGTCTAAAATAATTACTAAAACCTTCCTAGTGTTATCAGAGGCGAAACCGCAAAAAAACTCTAAGGTCCATCAGGGCTTTAAGCGCAAAGTGCAAATAAAGCATGGGCTTTAATGATGAAAGGCGCAAATGGAAAAAACATACAAATATGTATGTGTAGTCCAACACTAATAACTTTAAGTATGAATAACAAATACTCCCCTTGTCCCAATTTGAAGCTTGTGGTCTAAAATAATTAAATTTGTGTGGTTATAAATCATATCATTAAGGATAGAGTGGGATGTCTAAAGTTAAATTATTACTAAATATAGAAAGGTGTCATTTATTTTGGGACTGACTAAAACGGAAACAATGTCACATAAACTAGAATACAACAACAACAACATACTCAGTGAAAAACCCACAGTGTGGGGTCAGAGTGTGGGGTCAGGGGAGGGTAGATTGTACACAGACCTCACCTCCACCTTGGTAGGTAGAGCGGATGTTTCCGGGAGACCCTCGGCTCAAGACAAATGAACAGAGAAACTAACAAAAATTATGATAAAGTGAAATGTCAATTGTTTAGTGTCGCCTCTTCACGATTACACTCATTGGCAAGGAAAAGTATGCATTAGAGCCTTGATGACGACACGGAAGTGCCCGTCAAGCGAAGTGAAATGCTCAACATGTTTTGCACCTCACTTTAGGGCTTAAATGATTTTTAAGCGCGCCTTTGACAACACTAAACCTCCCTTTAGAATGGCAATTAGTTTAGCCCTTATGATAAAAGGATACTACTGAGAGCTAAGTTGTGTGGACTCTTTACTTTGAATGATGCACCCGTGTTTTATGAGTATCTGACACGTGCCTATCGATAGTTTTGAAGAGTCCGAGCAACATAGAGTGAGAGAGGAATGTACCCCTATGACTCCATTTGGATCCCTAGAGCACCGAGGAAGTCTATTTCTTTGTGTAAGAGCGTAGGCAAAAGTGTAGATAATCTTTTTTTGCATTGTAAGGTGGCTAGTCGGTTATGGAGGGTGGCCCTCAATTTGTTTAGGATGCAATGGGTGATGTCGGGTACAGTGAAGGAGGCCTTGCAAAGTTGGACTCGTAGAAGGGGGGAAGAGAAGCCCGAGGGATAGCAATCATGCGGGTCAATTAGAAAGAGACGAATATGAGGGCATTTGAAGGGGTGGAACTAGATTTTGTAAAATTGCAAAGTAGTGGTTTATCTCTAGTTTCTTTTACTTACGAGGTCCCTATTTGCATAGAGGATTGATTCTCTTTTGTTGAGAATAATAATAAATTGGTGTAGGTTCTCTTCTTTTGGTATATCGTATACAGCTTGTATACAGGGTTTCCCCCATTTATTAATAAAATTATTTACCTTATCAAAAAGTATTATTTTAGCCGGTTCATGCATAATATATGAACATTCAATTCGAGATAACATATTATTAATGACCATCATATATATATGCTAACGTTAGAATTTTAACAAAATATGATACCTAATACTTCTACTAACTAGCATATATGCCCTCTCCCAAGATAAATAATTCTTAGAGATCCCTATGCATGCAAGTATCGGCTTTTAATCTGTTTGAGGCTCTCAGGATCACTTCTTCAGTTACTACATAGCATTATCACTCAAAGAGATCTCAGGGGCCAAAAGTCTTCTCGAAAGAATTTCGACAAGTTGACAGAAAACTGGGGGAAATCTCTGGAATGTGGTTCCAATTCACCATTACAAGGTGGCCAGGTATTCATGAAGGAGAGATAAAACAACCATCCATGGGACTGAACAGTTGCCAATTGTTTAACTCCAAGTTACAAGTTTTTACCTATTTAACATTTTTATACTTCGCCAAAGGTATCAACTTTTGGGCTGTTTTCTTGGATACTCACTTAGTAAAACAGTATTTTCTCACCTTCTTTCCATCCTTGCACAAGGGTGTAACCTGGTATCCATACTAGGAAACCCTTCAAGGCTCACAACTGTTTTGTACACTAGAGAAATGTCAAAACTTCTAACCAAAGTTTGAAGTACATCCTATCTTCTTTTCCTTTTTTATTCTTCTTAAAACTAGCCACCGCCACCTTTTGCTTATGAAGAGGCAGGTATCACGCCACCAAATTCACCGTATTCAGTAGCCACATTAAACTTGGAAGGTTGCCATAGTATGACATCATTATATTTTTTATGAAGGGACATCATTATATTATCAAATAATTTGTCTTCATTTCTTATTTAAGAGTTTCAAAAGATACATGTATATTCTCTTTTTAATCAAAGGTGTGAATAGCCGTGGAAACAGCAAATAGACCCTTGTGGTCCGGACCCCGCGCATAGCGGGAGCTTAGTGCACCGGGCTGCCCGTTTTTTTTAATGAAAGGTGAGATTAATGATTTTCAACAAATATAGTTATCCTCTTATTTAAATTTCATGCATAAAGCCTTTTTATTTATAATTTTAGTTTGTCTCTAATGATATTATTTAAATAGGGGTCATAAGTGTTTGACTTTGAAATACAGGGGATGCATCTGAAACTGATCTATTCTACAGGGATGTTTAGTGTAACTAACTCAATACTTAATCTATTGGTTGTTTCAGGTCTGACTCTGAAACGATAGTCAAGAATAATTCCACACATTCACTGTAGCAACAGAGTAACATTATACCTAGGGTAGATGAATTTAAAAGAGTTCCACAAACCTCGTCGTAACTTGAATCTTAGCAAAAACACCTTAGCTTAATAGAAACTACACTTACTTTTGGTTGGTTGATTTTTTTAAGTAACTGTGTTACTTCTTAATACATTGTAGTAATTGTTATTCTTTTCAGTCGACACAAATCTTGCAATAGTAACTGAGAAATTAAATAATGAAGTTGAAGGGCTGAAGAATTTAAATTGCTTTAGAAATATAGAAAGGAAATTAACACAGAAATTCCTTCTCGAAAAGAAAAATAATATAATAATATGTCCACATCAAGAGGGATTGAATTCAGTGACTGATTACAACCATTTGACGAACAAATTTGCAAATGTTCGAAAAGGTCAAGGAGTAGTAGTACCAAAACTTTGAAACTTAAAGTAAAACATAGCATCAATGCAGAAAAAATTAAGATGTTTAGCTCACCTTCATGATGATCCAAATATGATCTTCCTAACTGCCCAGACGAGTAAAATTTCCCATTACGCAAGTCCATATTCTTTAGAATAGGCTTTCTAATTTTGACAAGTTCCCACAATCTAATATATTCCTCCTGATTGTAAGGCATCTGAAGAAGAGCTTTGACATTCGAGACAAAATCACAATCCACAGTTTGAAGTGGGCAGATATCCTCGACCTTGAAATTTAATACATCGTCAATATATAAGCATCACAATGAAATATTTCCTAGAAATTCTAAATTAACTAAAGGTGTGTGTTTGGTATGATATGATGGAATTTTTTCAAGAAAATAAGTGGTTTTCCGACTCATTTTTTTAAGTTTGGTATGCAAGTTGGAAAATGTCATTTTAAGAGCATTTGCCTATATTCAAAGCATTCACTATGAGATTTTTGAATTCGGAGTGCTACTTCTGCTGGTGGTGATTGTTCGGGGGGGGGGGGGGGGGGGTAAGCGGGGGTAGGTGAATATGCGTTGGTGTGTTTTTATTGATACGAAAAATGTTCTAAAATTTCAATGAAAACATTTTCGCCTATTTTGAGAACATTTTCAATGATTTTGTTTTTTTTCCTTGACAAGGTAACATGCTGTATTAAAATCATCAGCATAAAGTGCTGGAATCCAAAACTTTACAACTTTGAATATACATCCAACAGTGTAAAAACAAGACTCTCTAAAGCCTATTTTGTCATTCTCCAAGATATTTGGTGCAACCAAACAAGGGAAAATAGGAGAACGTTTTCCATCATACCAAACACGCCCTAAGAAAGAAAGCAGGTGTAGGGAGGATAAAATAAAATGGGGAGGAGAACCAGAGAATGGAAGATCATACATTTTCACAGTGTTTTGCTGAAGAAGCATTTATGAGAATAGAGCTTCCTTCCGTTCCAAATGTACAATTATCACTGGCGATTATTTGAAGATCATCTTCAGCAGTCTTGCACTCAAAACTGTGACCACTTTTAAATGAGGCTTCATCTACATCAGCTATCTCTTCTTTGACAGTGATGGCTACATCTTCGTCGACAGTGACAATTGCTGATGATTTTCTCCCTTTTCGGGCCGTCTGCTCTTTGCTTGATCTCTTCCTTTTCTCTTCCTTCCCCTGCCTCTTGGATGATGCATCATTTCCCTTCGTACTATTTTTTTTGCTTGTAAGCCCCTTTTTCTTCTTTTTCTTTAAGAATGGCTGACTTTCTACTTTATCTAAATCCTTCTCATCCCCAGCGTCTTGTTGTTTTCCCCGTCCTAAATATTCATACTCTTCATCAGATCCATCCTCTTTCTCGTACTCTACATACACAGGAAACCCATCGCTTCTATCAATTTTCAGCACATATGAGTTCCCTTTTGGCTTAACATTAGCCAAAAACTTCTTGTAATCTGGATCGTCGTCATCCTCGTCTTCGTCCTCATACTCGTCCACATCATGATTAAGCTTATCTCTAACAACAGCAAGACCTTCATTTCCGCTTTCATTTGTGGATTCTTCATCATCGTCAAGGACAAGCATCAAAAACTCTTGATAATCTTCATCTATATCCTTAGCATTTCTAATCTTATTCCGAAAGTGTGCCCTCTTTCTCGGTGAACAGCGAACGTCATTCAATATATCAGAGCCCTCTAATCCCAGTCGCACCATTGTAATGGGATTCAGCTTTTAAATGACAACGTCAAGACCTCTTCTGAAACAATGATTAAAGGCAAAAGAAAAAGAATATACTCAATGTAAGTCGACTAAAAAATGTTTTTTTAAAAGTTCCGGTGTTTGGACAAGCTCTTAGGAGAAGACAACGTGTTTTCGAATACAAGCAGACGCTGTTTCTGAGAAGTTTAAAAAATAGCTTCTCCCAAAAGTATTTTTTTGAAAAGCCCTTTTCGGAAAAAAAACACTTACAACTTAGAAACACTTTTTAAAAGTTTGGTCAACTGCTCAAAAGTGTTTTTTTTCAAATAACTAGCCAAATTTAAGTTGCTTCTTACCAAAAGTACTTTTTAAAAAAGCACTTTTCGAAAAGCACTTTTAAAATAAGTTGATTGTAGAAGCTTGGCCAACATCCTTGTCTTTTATTTCAAGACGAATGTGTATCAGAAACAGCCTCTCTACCCCACAAAAATCGGGGTAAGGTCTGTGTAAATCATATCCTCCCCAGACCCCACTTGTGGGACTACACTGGGTATGTTTTTGTTATAGAAGTTTAGCCAAACAGGCTACAAAACTATTTTATACCAAAAATAGAAAGGCATATCCCTTACATGAAATTCTCCAAAAGGTAGAAAGGCGGGGATATATGATCTCCAGCCTTCCCTTTGGATTTATGCGAAGAGGCTGTTTCCACGCATAGAACAAATGACTTGCATGTAAAAAAAGGAGCAACTTTGCAATTATGCCAATGTTTGTTCTCTACTAAAAATATTAAAGATAACTAAAATACTTGAATTTTACATTCATACACATCTGAAATTACAAAAACCTATAAATTGTTAAAAATTCAATAACATCCAGCTGAAAGATCATTGTTGAAGGGGAAAAGAGTCATCTCTGAAGTCTTAACACTTGATACTCTATAAAGAAGACCCTAGCACTTGAAATAACAATACCCTTTCATCATAACTTATGTCGAAGACCTAACTAGATAAATAAAGCAAGCCTTTTAGATGGAGTGATTAGACAGTTAGATTTAACATGGTATGAGCAAGAAAGTTGGATTCTCATCGCTCCCCGATAACAAAAAATATATCTATATACGTCGCGGAAAAAAATCATTGAAAAAATAAGCAAATAACAGTAGCACTTGTGGTCCAAGAAAAAACATCATCTGATGGGACGTACTAAAAAGTAAAAAAACAATTAAGTAAATAAAAGGGCACCCTAGCTGTTAAGCTTTAAGAACAAGTGCTATCAGCTATGGCCCCAAAATGAAAAAATTGCACGATAAGTATTGAAGATATAATTAACAAATAAACCCCTGTCCCCTCATACCTGCTGCTAACCTTTTAGGATAATTCACCTTCAATGATTTCGTTAAAAGCCAAAATTTTGAATACCTATAGAACCCAAATGCATATATATGGGTGGTATACCAAAAAAGAGGAGAATCCTACAACATATGGTTCTCTCACAAAGACACCCAATCCTCTATATAAAGTTATAAACAGGAACTATATGGGTGCATTAAAAATAAATAAGGGATTGGCTTAAATAACTCACCGTGAATGAAACATAGCCCAAAAAAAGTGAGATTTATCACAGTAAAAGCTGAAGACAAAGGAAGGGCATAACTTGATTGACTGCTAATTTTTTATCAGTGAAATTGACTCGCCACAAATGAAAACTGAAACATATAGCAAAAACAGAGTAAAATTCACCTTTAGTCAAAGTTGAAGACAAAGAAAAGAGCATAACTCAGATTGACTGATTGTTCGCCTAGAATGATTTCGTTTAAAGCCAAGATTTTGGATACCCAAAAAACACAAATGCATATATACAGATATAATGTATCTATAAAACAATTCCAGGGATTAACTCACAATGAATGAGAATTGGAACATATGGCAACAGAAAAAAGAGTGAAAGAGCATAAATCAGATGCTCACCTTGGCAGAGAAAGAAGAAGAAGAAGCGTGAATTACAATGGCAGATAAATGGCTGATCTGTAACTGATTTTGTGGAAAAAAAAAAGACTTCACTTCTATTATATACTCCAGATTTTGCTAATCATACCTCCTAATTATTTTTTTCCCTTTTTTGGGTTTATTTTAAATTTACTTTTCTGTTATTTACTTACTTAAAAACAAGGGTAAACTGTGACCTTTCATATTAAATGTAGTATAATACAAAATAAAAGAATCTCTAAGAGCTCATATTATTTTTGAACAAATCCTATATAGGATAACTTATACGAGAATTAGCTTACAATAATGAAACACCTAAAATTCATATTATTTTATTTTATTTTTTACTTGAAAATAAGGGTAAACGGTGATCTTTCATATATACGTAGTATATAATACAAAATAAAAGAATCTCTAGGAAATTTTCGTTTTATTTTATAACGAATTCAATGTAACATAACTAAGACGAGATTATCTTTACAATAATAAATCACTTAAAAGTTTCTTATTTCATTTTTTTATTATTTCAAACTTGAAAACATGAGTAAACTGTGACCTTTTGTATTATATGTCATATAATACAAAAGTTGTTCCAACTTTTAACGCGAAGCTATCTGGTTAATCATGGAAATTTGTTATTTTCCATTTTTGGTCTTATGGGATTGTGGTAAACTTCTGTTTGTAATTTTTTTTTAAGGTATTCATAGTATAATAAATACTCAAACTTTCAATCTTCCACAGAAATTTTATAGTATCTGATTGTGTGAATCCAACTAATAATCTTAATTCACACTCATGCATTAAAGTTGTTCTCATCACTTTTCCCCTACAAAGATATTTTTCTTACTTAATATCTTAAATCAGATTAAGGCAATATTTGTTTTCATTAAGGGTGTGTTTGGTATGGAGGATAAAATGTTTCAAACTCATTTTATTTCAGTTTTTTATTATTTCAAACTTGAAAGCATGAGTAAACTGTGACCTTTTGTATTATATGTCATATAATACAAAAGTTGTTGCAACTTTTAACCCGTATTGTCAAAGGCGCGCTTCAGCCCTGAAGCGAGGCTCAAAACACGTTGAGCGCTTCGCCTCGCTTTATGTGCGCTTCAGTGTCAACACCAAGGCTCTAAGACATATTTTTCCTTGCAAATGAGCCTCTCTTGAAGAGGTGACACTAGATAATTGACATTTCACTTCATCGTAATGTTTTTACAGTTTCTGTGTCAATATATTAGTTATTCATGCTTATTATTATTAGTCTTGGACTAAACATATATATATATATATATATATATATATACACACACATTTGCAACATTGCGCCTTTTTTCATTAAAGCTCATGCTTTATTTGCGCTTTGCGCTTAAAGCCCCAGCTAACCTTAGAGCTTTTTTGCGCTTTTCACTTTTGATAACACCTGCTTAATCATGGAAATTTGTTTTTTTCCATTTTTGGCCTTATGGGATTGTGGTAAACTTCTGTTTGTAGATTTTTTAAGGTATTCATAGGATAATAAATACTCAAACTTTCAATCTTCCACAGAAATTTTATAGTATCTGATTTTGTGAATCCAACTAATAATATTAATTCACACCATGCATTAAAGTTGTTCTTATCACTTCTCCCCTACAAAGATATATTTCTTACTTGATTTTATTTATTTATTTTGAGAAAAAAAAATGAAAGAAACCCATTACATTAATATAAAAATCTCAAATCAGATTAAGGCACTATTTGTTTTCATTAAGGGTGTGTTTGGTATGGAGGACAAAATGTTTTCCAATTTTCCCATGTTTGGTTGGCCAAAATTTTTGGAAAACATTTTCTCTAGGAAAACAAGTTATCCCAAGTTCGTCTCCTCCCCACCCACCAAACAACCTCAACCCCCACCCACCGCTACGCCCAAACCCTCACTCCCCAGACAAATTTGAAAATGTTGAAATTTGAAATGTTGATACATAATTCCATTAACGGACTGTCATCCCCGTAGCAAGATTTTAAATGAGTGTGTTAACTGAATGCGTTTAGGAGGAGAGAAAATTAAGAAAGAAAGCATAGCTCCATTTCCACACTCATATGCTGTTTCATAACTAAGAGAAAAGGAACACTCGTGCACCCACACGCTCCATGTCAGGCAGAGAGGGGATCAAGGAGAAGCAGTAAGTTATAAACTATTTGCTTATGCCAAACAATGATAACATAAGAGGCTTACTTTCTTGCTTATGTGGTTCCTTCTCGTATTCGAGAACTATTTGATCAACCCTGCGACCAAGAAGCTGCACGTAGTTCCATATTTTGGCTAACATCTGCTGTGATAAGAAAATCAGACCAATTGAAGAGAGAGAGAGAGAGAGATGAAGTTAGTAAATTAACCTTGTTTTCGGGAGATCAGCACGTAGTCTGCAATCTTTGAAGATGCTTAAGCATCTTTTCCTCATCCACCATCACATCTTCACACCATTCCATCCATTTCACCTCTTTAAACTGCTCATAAATTTCATCATTGTCTGATATATCACCTTCCTCTTTAACCAACGGTTCAACCTTCTGACCTTTTGCATCTCTGCCTCTACCCATTCCAAGAGGTGCTGGGAAGGCTTTCCTTCTGCTTGTTGGAAGCATTACGGCCCACTTTTAAACTAGTGTTCGTCCCACCAACAGCTGCAACTTCCTGGTGGCAAGACTAACGTGGTTAAGTTATACAAGTAACTGAAAAACTAAAGTTCTTAGAATCAGCACACAACATAAAAAAGACCAGTGAACTTCCACATCCTACAGCTGGAAGAACAACTGCAAACTAAGAGGAAGAAAATACAACCACAAACACAAAGGAATTTCAAAAAGAGGCAACTGTATGCATTCACTCACTTGCTGGGAAAGCAGGTATCAAAAGTCAGTATGAAGCAACTAAAGACCTTCTGGCTGAACAAGTCCAAGATATTGTTACAGTTCACCATTGTAAAGATAGAGATTGTGTCATGACTGATATAAAGCAGCAGCATGAGCATCACACAGATGGAGGAGTTCACTATTTATGTCAATGACTCCCCAAAAATGAGACCAGAACATACTGATATGCCATTGCTACTTTCCTTCTTGAGGGCAAGAGAAGGCGAAGTATAAAGGGGCAGGTCAATTTTTTTGTGTCCAAGGGAAGAATTCATCCTTCACCTTTGTGTTGTTTAGTACAACAAGAGGAGGTCAACCGAGGGCTTTGGTCTAAGTGGTAAGAGCGCAAGTGTAATGTGTGGATTAGGTGCGCCTCATGGGTTTGAATTCTGCGGCAAACAAAAGATTGGTATTTAAGTGAAGAAGGGCAGAGGGGCAGGCCATTATGCACCGTATTTCAAACTGTGCCCACTGACCCTTGGCAAGTTTTCACGGATAACCAATAAAAAGGTACAACTGGGGAGGTAAGGAATGTATGTACACCAAACAGTTAAACTTTGAATGGACCAATAAAGCTAATGTGGAGGACTTGAAAACCTCCTCCCCCTTTTAGTCCTAACTACACAATGAAAATGTACCATGCACATCTTCATGTCTTTCCACTTTTCAGGTAAAAAGTCTTAATCTTGAGCAAAAATGTGTTTTTTTGCTTACTTTTTAGCGTAACATGGCCATGGTTTATGTTTCAGAGCCATCTGCCATGATAGATTTTCTTGGTTCTTTTTGTTCTCTGTAAAGTAACTTTGCGGATATACTTTCTCCAGCTTTGCTGGATCACATCAATAAAACACTTACTTTTTGGAAAGGAAAAAAGAAAAAGCTTTGCTGACCTAAGAAACAACAACAACAACAACAACATACCCAGTAAAAGCCCACCACGTGGGGTCTGGGGAGGGTAGAGTGTACACATACCTTACCTCTATCTTGGTAGGTAGAGCGGCTGCTTCCGGAAGACCCTCGGCTCAAGACCTGCGTAATCACAATCAAAGCAAACGTTGCATAGCAAGATAAACGGTCACAGACAAGAAATTAAAGCTATAGGAACATGCTGGTAACAAAAATCGAATACGTCATGGTAGCACATTCTGTCAAAAGAAAGCAGTAGGTAACGCAAATAAATAATATGAACAAAGTACACTAGAGAACACATAGCCGCAGACTATCTACTACCCTTCAACCCTAATCCGTGTCCTCCATAAACCCCTATCTAAGGTCATGTCCTCAGTAAGTCGCACATGCGTCATATCCCGTCTAATCACCTCTCCCCAATACTTCTTCGGCCTACCTCTACCCCTACTGAACCCGTCCATAACCAACCTCTCACACCTCCGCACTGGGGCATTTGTGTCTCTCCTCTACACATGCTCGAACCATCTCAACCTCGCTTCCCGCATCTTATCCTCCACCGAGGCCACTCCCACTCTGTCCCGGATATCGACATTTCTAATTATATACCTCATTGTATGCCCACACATCCATCTCAGCATCCTCATCTCCGCAACTTTCATCGTGCTGACCTAAGAAACAAAACATAAAATTCAAGGGTAGTCCTGTTACTGTAGTTATTACAGATTATTTATTACTCTGTTTAACACTTTAACCCATGAGAAAGGGAGAGGGGAGGGATCCCTTGTAAGTTTGATCAAGTGATTTCACTTATTTAGTCTAAATAAGACAACTCTCTAATCTGAGTTGAATTTCTTCAAGTGAAATTTAAGTTGTGTTAGAGTTGAATTAACTCACCGTGAATGAAACATATAGCCAAAAAAAGTTAAATTTATCATAGTAAAAGCTGAAGACAAAGAAAGGGCATAATTTGATTGAATGCTAAGCTTTAGGAATTGTTCACCTCAATGATTCTGTTAAAATCCATGATGAATACCCACAAAACCTAAATGCATATACACATATTTAATGTATGTCACTTTTAATAAAAACAAAGACTTATAAATTCCATAAATTAACTCATCGTGAATGAAAATTGAAACTTATAGCAAAAAAGGGTGAAAAAGAAAGGGGATAACTTGATTGATTGCTAGCCTTTTAGACGAGTTAATTCACCTTCAATGATTCCGTTAAAAAACAAGATTTTCAATACCGAAAAAACCCAAGTGCATATATACAACCACAACAACATTTCCAGTGTAATCCCACTAGGGAGTCTGGGAGGATAGGATGTACGCAAACCTTATTCCTATCTTTTCGGGGTACAGAGGTTGTTTCTGTTAGACCTCACCAAAAAAGAGTCAAATTCACCTTCCGCCAAAGTTGAAGAAAAAGAAAGGGCATAACTTGATTGAACTGATATGCCTTTAGACGAGGTAATACTACGACTATTAGTAAGGAAGGAAAAATGAGACAATGTTCAACTACCTCTACTAGCCTTCTACCCTAATATGTGTCATCCACAACCCAAAAACCCACAAAACCCAAATGCATATATACAGATATAATGTATTTATAAAAAAAAATCCATGAATTAACTCACCATAAATGAAAATTGAAACAACAACATACCCAGTGAAATCCCACAAGTGGGATCTGGGGAGATAGAGTATACGCAGATCTTACCCCTACCTTGGGAGGTAGAGAGGTTATTTTCAGTAAACCATTGGCATAAGAACAAGCAATTCAAAGCAATACTAAAAGGAAATAACGAGAACGAATAAGTCATGTCAAAATGTTATAAAAAGCATGATAGAGCAGTAACAAACACAAGAAAATGGATATTGACAACCACAAATTAATACGATAATCAAAATACAAGAAACAACAAATAGCAGCAAGAATCGAAGGAAAAGAAACTACAAAAGTAATACTATGACTATTAGTATGAAATGATAAGTGGGACAATGCTCAACTACCTGATAACCTTCTGCCCTACTACATAAATGAAAATTGAAACATATAACAAAAAGAGTGAAATTCACCTTCAGTCAAAGTTGAAGACAAAGAAAGAGCAAAACTTGATTAACTGCTAATCTTTGCAGCTCCGTCACTAAGCTTCCTGCTATGCGCGGGTACACAAAGGATCGACCGCAAGCGTCTATTGTATCACCTTCAATTATTTTGTTAAAAGCCAAGATTCAGATATAATGTATCTATAATAACAATTCCATGAATTAACACACCATTAATTAAAATTAAAACATATATAGGCAAAAAAGATTGAAAACTTTGATAGAATGATCCAATTAAAAGCCAAGATATTGGATACCCACAACACCCAAATACATATATACAGATATAATGTACATTTGATCGGTCGTTTATGGGTAAATTATGATTTTGGTTGTTGTGATATATAATGTCACTATATTTAATTTTTAATTAATTAAATTGTGTCCTTTTGACGCAGAGCTAATTGCTTAATCATGATAATTTATTTTACGGGATTGTGGTAAAGTTCTGTGTAATTGTTTTTTAAGGTATTCTTAGGATAACTTTGTGATATAGTTTGATCGGGTATTGATTTAACAAAGAAATGAAGATTTTTGAAAATTGTGTCTAAAACAAGTCATAGATATTTGTGTTCATTATGGATAAAATGGGAAGTTTCAAATCGAATTATTTCTAAATATAAAAATGTATAAGTTTTTGGGACGTACTAAAAAAAAGTGTATCACATAAATTGAGATAGGGGGAGTATCTAATTTTGTGAATCCAATTTAGAGATTATATGGTCTTAACTTAATTGAAACTCACACATTTAAGTTATTCTTTATCACTTTTTCCATGCAATGATATTTTCTTATTTGATATTTTTTTAATCTTACACCTTGTATGTCAATGAGAAAAAAAGGCAATTCGGTGTACTAAGTCGAGTTATGAGTGAAGTTTCGAGAAATGTTGGATCACAGGGGTCTATTTGTACATTAATATATAGTTGAATGCATTGAAATCCTCTTAAACTTGCTACATAATGTATTTCATTTACGCACTAGATCAATTGAGTAGTAATTTAAAATAAGTCAACTCATTTAATTATATGTATCAGCTTTAATAAGTTGTAAGTCTTGCGTCATGTCCTAATTGAGGTTGATGCATCGTCTCTGTTCTCATTCCCCATGGGGGCCATGAACTACGATGTTGATTGGCATAAGGCCCCTAGTCTAATTCTGAAGCATTGCCCTTAGCCCGTTTCTATTTACTTTAATGATGGACTAATTGACACGCCATATTTAAGGGAAGGTGTCGTGGTGTATGTTATTTGTTGATCACATAGTATTGATTGACGAGACACGTAGTGGAGTTAACACTAAGTTGGAGGTTTGGGCACAGGCCCTAGAGTCAAAAGGTTTCAGATTAAGTGAGACTAAAATAGAGTATATGGAGTGTAAATTTAGTAAAATAACGCATGAGTCGTGTAACACATCATACCTTCAAACTAAGCCTTGTTCATGATCCACGAGTGTAGAAAACAAAAACGAGTAGTTTACGTTGGAAAACCAGGTTCAGCTCTGTAGAGAAAATTTGACGCAAGAAGTACGGATTATAAAATATTTACGGTTCGTCAAATGAACTGTCGATCTTCACTTTTGAAAATAACAGACAAGTTGTGAATTATACGGACCGTCAAACTATTGACGGCTGTCAATCTTAACTTAATTTCAGATTTCACCGAAATCTTCAAAAAAAGACGATACAATCAAATTATACGGACCGTCAAACAATGGACCGTCAATCTGGACCATCAAAATATTGATGGCCCAGACTCAAACCGTCAAACATTCGACGGACCGTCAAAATCCCCGACAGCAAACAGTATAAATACGACACTTGATTCTAAAAATTCATTTTTCATATTTCCAAGCCCTACCACGAAGGTTCTCTCTTCCCAATCATATTCTACATCAATGTAAGTCATTTTCATATTTTTTTCATGCGATTTTAACATAGTATAATCAATTTCTAAGTGAATTTCATTACTCTTAACTTAGGGTTTTCAAGATAAACCATATTTAAGGTTTCAAGGTGCAATTTTTAGAGTTCTTCTTCAAAGTTCGGATTTTTATTACAAGTCTTGGAGCGATTAAGGTATGTAGAGCTTCTATCCACGTGTGGGAATATCCGTGTTCTTCCCCACACCACTTTTCCATGAAAATCTCATAACTTAGAATTTTGTTCTAATACAATGATAACCCTAACTATATAATATTATGTCATGTTTATATTACTATTCATCAATTGTATTCATGATTGGTCGTTATGATTGTCATGAACCTGTCTGTAATCTATGAACTCACGCTTTACTTTTCATGAGTTCTTAAATACAAGTTATGATTATATTTACTCATTTTCATGAAATTATATATGTTTTCATGATTTATACAAGTTATATTATGTATTTGTTTACAAGTTAAATTCATGAAACTACAAGTCATGATTTCTAGCTATTTCATGAAATTCATGGGATTTCAAGCCACTATTTTCAAGTATATGTTGTTGAGAGTTGCACAGATTACCGAGAAAGCTCAGATAGTCTGAAACTATGTATGCCAACGTAGGATAAGGGTCGCTCCGCCAGAGGATGATACCTTCAGATTAATTATTGGATTCATCGTGTTCATGTTCATGTCTCGTACTCCGGTAAAGTACGATATGACTTAGTTGATCGGGCAAAGATCAGATTCCACGTTTATGTGTGGTGGTTCATGTCGGTTTGAATATTATTTTCCCTACATATATATACAGACATGCAGTCTAAATATTTTACACATGTTATATTATACTCATGTTCATGTTCATGTTTAAGTTTCAGTTTCAGTTCATGTCCCTATTATTTCTTGTGCATGCTTATTTCTTTCAGATGTTTTATATACAGTACAATTCAAATGTACTAATGTCCCTTTGCATGGGGCTTGCACTTCACGGTGCAGGTGCTGAGATTCAAGGAGACACATCTGCTCAGTAGGATTGCTTCAGATTTAGCTGTTTGGTGAGTCCCATCTCATTCGGAGTGTCAGTCTAAGTATTTTATGATTATGCATTATTAGTATAGATATGTCAGGACCTTATTCTGGTAGACAGTTTTACAAACTCATGTTCAGAGGTTTCATAGACTAGTCTAGTATCATGTCATGTCAGTTATGTCAGCATTATATTTTCAGACTTATCATGTTTTACTCAGATGTTCCGTAATTATATTGTCATACTATTATATTCAATATTATGATTTACATATTTTCATTATCATGTTAGTGTATGTTGTGATGCTCATGTTGACAAGCAAGTCATGTGGTTCGCTCGGTCATGTTACAGCTCGTAAGTTAAGACAAGGATTAACAATGTCATTAAGGTTAATATTCGGACAATGGATATAAGATATAATTATACAAGCTACGAGCACGTCGGTGAAAGTTTAAAATAATAAGTTATGTGTAGGTTTATTGAGGATTATTATTTATTATAAGAATTACGACATGAAGGATATGAGGTCTTATGGAATTTCCGGGAATTTAAGGCAACGAGTGTTAAGATTTATTTCTTGGGGTCGTTTTTTTAACTAAGAAGGCATTAAGAGGGCCAAAGTGTAAGTTTCAAGAAGTAATTTCATATTTTCCCTAAATACTAAAACCTCTTTCTATTATAATTCTAATTTCATTTCTTCACACCAAAACTTTCATCTTTTCTCTCTCAAATTCCAATATGAAATTACCCCATCCTTAACCAAGAATTGAAGCCATGTTATCATCCTCTTATTAGATTAATCCATTTAGCAATTTGAAGCCAATCTTTGAACCCAAAACAAACAGGCAAACGGATCATTGGGTCCAAATTGGGGTCCAAATTCTCAGTTTTTGGACAAATTTGTGAAGGAAAACATGTATAAATGTTGGGTTATTATAGTAGAAGTGTTGCATGTCATTTTGGGTTGAAAGAAGAGAAGAATTTGGGCGAAAAATCGACGAAAAGAGGTTTGAAAAATCATTTGAGGCGTGAGTGTCGATGAGGACTGTTTGAGCTCGAAAATTGGTAAAATTTTATCCCTTTCATTTGATATTGGATAGATTAATTGATATTATAGTTAGGAGAAGTATCTATGTTAAAGAAGAAATAGAAAGAGGACAATGTATGCGATTATTAGAGGTCGAAACCGAATTAGAACCCATTCTTGGCATACATTGAAATTGATTAAGTGTGTTGGTATGTTATGACTAATTGCATGTGAAAATTTGGATGAAACCTTGATGATTAAAATTATAGTCATTATAAGAAGTATTGGAAGCTTAATTGAAAAGTAAGGAATTTTGGAAAAGCTTTGAAATTGAAATAGGTGTTGGCCGAAAGGTCGATGAAAATTATTGAACGTAATAGGGACGTATTACAGGCTGAATTTGGTGTTTAAAATAAGCTACAAACATACATATGTATTGAAATAAGTTACCTATACATGCCTCGAAAGGATTAAAGTGTAGAAAGATGTTAATTTTATATTCTGGAATAAGGGGGATTGTTGGTTTGAATTGGATTGTTGGTTTGAATTGGATTGTTGGTTTAAATTGGATTGTTGGTTTGATTGGATTGTTAGTTGGAGTTGAATTGTTGGTTGATTTGCATTATTGGAAAATTGTGGATACGCACATAAACAAAGGAAATGCTGCCCAAATATTTATAGAAATAAGGGAGCCTTTAATCATATGACTTACATTAGGAATCATAGAATTGACGAGCATGTTGTTCCTTATCATAGGTTGAAGTACTAGACGAGGAATACCTTAATACCAAGTTGATTAGTTCGCCTAAGAGGTATGTGAGACTTTCCCTTCTTTCTTTTGGCATGATTTTTAGGAAAAGTACTTAACGATTCGATTAACTTTTAAAATGATTATTTACTAATGATTATGATTCAGTAACAGAGTTTATGGTAGTAATTTTATTGAGAGTCACATAATTATTTTAGCTGCATACAGTTGCTCATGATATCTACTCGTGCTAAGTGTTACTATTTCATTCCACTGAGTCCCGGGACAGATCATGTTAGTGCACAATCATGCATCATTCATCGAGTCCCTCACTAGAGGGCCGAGACACGTTATATATATACAGATTACATCGAGTCCCTCCTTAGAGGGCCGAGACATGTTACGCGCGCATATACAGATTCAATCGAGTCCCTCCATAGAGGGCCGAGACATGTTTTACAGTTTTTATATCTGATACGTAGCATGATGATTTATGATTCAGTATACATGATATGATTTTCAGACATGATTCTCATTTTTATGATATTTGATGACTCTCTGTTTTACTTGGTACAATTGTTATTCAGTTTTACAGTATTTTATGTTTCACATACTCAGTACATTATCTCGTCGACCACTTTCCTCGAAGTGCGTTCATGCCGCGAGTTCGTGTGTTGAGATAGGCGACCCTCCAGTCTAGGATTTCTGTACAGCAGTTGGAGAGCTCCTTTGTTCCGGAGCCATCTATTTTTGGTACAGACCTTTATTTTTTAGACTTATGCATATTTTGGGCACGACGGGGTCCTGTCCCGTCATATGTCAGTATTACTCTCTTAGAGGTCTGTAGACAGTTGTGGGTTGGATATTTGTACTTTGTTTTGGGTTTGATGTCGTTATCTAGTAGCGACCTTGCCAACTGCGTGTTTTGATTTATGCCTTTGTGCGTGTGATGTGGTTGGTGGCGGCTGAGTCGGCTAACTATTATTATTTGTTGTTTTGTTGTTGTTTTGGCAGCCTTGTCGGCTGACCCGTTTTTAGGAATATGTTGTAAAAGCAGCGTTGTGCTGCTGAAATTTATGTAGACATCTGTATTAAATGGATTAAGAGTGACAGGTCAGTAATGACGTCCAATTAGGACGTTAATCGCGGCCCGTCGGTTCGGATCGTGACAGGTCATATGCAGCCAGACATCAAGTGTCGTGTTCCTGACAGGCCATGGTTCGGGGCATGACAAGGTGAAGGTGGAAGTGAAGATTGACGTGCAAGTTCTATCTAAGAGAAAAAGCTTCAAGTGTCTTGGGTCCATAATTCAAGGAATGGGAAGATTGATGAGGATGTCACATATCGTATTGGAGCGGGATGGATGAAATGGATGCTCGCTTCTGGGGTTTTGTGTGATAAGAATATATCGCCAAGGCTTAAAGATAAGTTTTACAGAATGATGGTTAGGTCTGCTTTGTTGTATGGACCAGAGTGTTGGTCAGTCAAGAACGCCACTTTTAAATGATTAATGTATCAAAGATGAAGATGCTCAGATTTATGTGTGGGCATACTAAGAAAGTTATGATTAGGAATGAAATTATTCGGGGCAAGGCGGGAGTGGCCTCTATTGCAGACAAAATGAGGAAAGCGAGACTGAGATGGTTTGGGCATGTGAAGAGGAGGTGTGAGGATGCACCAATAAGAAGGTGTGAGAGGTTGGCTATCACAGGAGTTGGGAGAGGCAGAGGTAGGCCGAAGAAGAACTGGGGGAGGTGACAAGAAATGACACATCTTCAGCTTACTGAGGACATGACTCTACATAGTAAAGTGTGGTGATAGAGGATTAAGGTAGAAGGGTAGTATGTAGTCGATTGATGTCGCACTGTAGGTAGAGGCAAGCCCCTTCTACTCATATCCTTAGTAGTCGTAGTATTTAGTAACTTCATAGTTGTTTATTCTTTGATGTGTATCATTATCTATTACGCGTTTGATTTGTATCTTGCTATTTTACTATTCGATTTTTTGTGTTTGCGTCGTATTACATTTCTTTCATAGTTGTTTATTCTTTTATTTACATTGCTACAAAGGTGTACATTCTACCCTCCACAGACTTTACTTGTATGATTACACTGGTATATTGTTGTTGTTGTTGTAATATTTTACGTGGATAGTTCATCCAGTAATGAGTATTTCAGAACACACACAGAAGCTTTTCTAAAATTTGAATATGAAGTATCCAATAAGAACATGTTATCATGTGTTTAAAATCTCAACTGAAACATGTCGTAGTTCAAATGTGTAAATAAAATAAACTGGCAAGTTTAAGAGGTCATTAATGTGGTTGAGGCAGTCGTTAATGACGTGATACTACATAGAATAGCGATAAAACCTATATTCATGAGAATCTTTAAATGAAGGTCTTAATAATTTTATGACATTATACGAGATATGCACGATATAAATCTAGTAAGAAGCTAATAAATGCTTGTGAAAGTAAAAGAAAGAACTTCATAGGGAACATATGAATAATACAAAAACAAACCTCCACTAAGTGCAAATAAATAGCTCCGAAATCCTAATCTATACTAGTTAGTATGGTCAATATAGATCTTTCAATCCACCAAATTCCATTGTTAGCTAAGTTTGTATTGATTCTGAAAGATTACAAGTATTTTGTTCCAAATTGGCATGCAATTTTAGGTTTGCTTCCTCTTATTTTAGCACATTCAATCATCATGACGAGAGATTATAGGTATTTTTTCAACTTTCTCTATGCGGTTTTAGGTCTGCTTCCTCTCATTTTAGAACATTCACTCATCGTAACATTAGTATATATGCATCACATCTGGAGGTCTACTTAGAACAAACCAAACCATCTGAAGCAACGCAAACTCACTTCACCATCTACGCTTGCTACTTGCACCGTCTGTTACATGTGATCATTTCTAATCCTACATCATGAAACACGTCCATCTTAACATCACATAAAGTCAAAACTTGTATGCACAAAACAAAAAATACCCTAAGTACTACTGTCATTCTGCAAAATGCAACCAGTTCCACGAAGATGTAATACTGTATTCCCAACAATTGACAAACACAGTCACAATTTATTGTTTCAAGGAATGTAGCAACCATTACTACCACGAGAACTAGTGCAAGAAGACAAATACATTAGCCACAACTCTCAAGACTTGCCTATAAACTGAAACTGTACCTTTCCATACAGCTGCGAGATGTAAATACATCGATTGAAATTCTAACACTTCAAGAAATAAAAATGGTGGCATCTAATTACATGATTATCATTGATGATAGTTGTTCGTGACTTCATCAGCAATACAACTACTGAAAACCAATCCTGCTGAGTTAATATTACTGAAAGCAAAGTAATGGGAAGTACAGCAATGTTAATATTACCTGAATCAGTAACAAGATCAGGAATTAAATAAAGACCCTCAACACAGTAAAGAATTTGTATGTGACCTCTGCTGACTAGTATGCATATGTGGTCTGTACCTTATAGTAATGCAAGAAAAAAAAAAGTAGACTCTAAACCTGGTAAAAACACATCGGCATAGTTCCTGAAGAAACCAGTAAATGCAGAAAACTAGTTGACAGAGGAAAGAGAACTAGTCAAGTGGAGTCAGTGGTGTAAAGAATAATGTTGAGTTATTGAATAAGCAAAATTTGATAATGTACACTTCACGAAAAGCATAATACATACAGACTGACATACTGTCACATATAACCTAGGTAAATGCTCTTTCACTATCCACTATATACATCAAAACAAAAAAAAAAACTGGGATTTTATCTATAACGGAAAGAAATTTGTGCCCTAGAAATTTCAATATATCTGAATCTTCATCTCCTGGATATAGAAAAGGGCCTCCGAGTTCACTGCTTCTGGCTTCTAAATGATGCAGTCTGGTTACAGTTGCTTCAGAATAGCAGATGTGTGGCGAAGGAATAGGCAAAAAACTGTATTCCCATGGGCCAACGCAATTCCGGGTAAAGAATATAGACCAAAGCAGCTAAAGCCACTTAGACAAAATTGAATGGCTTCCCTGCAGGGGTACCATGACAGTTTATGTCCAGTAGAAGAGCTATCTGGGACCGGACGAGAAACCTGGTCTTTGAGGCAGGACAGACTGATGGGTTCTGTAAGGCCTACCATTACCCGACTGTTTGCTATCTAAAGGAGCTGCGCCAAGAATCCCTGAAGATAAGTTCGGTTCAGGAAGGCGTGAAGCATTAGTCAAAGTTCTTTGATGTTGGGGCTGAACTTGGGAATGAACATCAGCTTCAGCTCTTTTCCTTCGTTTCCATGCTTCGAATTTGGCCGCATCAAAACTTCGGGGTATAAACCCTGTTGTTGGATGCCCGGGTGCAGAACCATTAAATTCTGATGGTCCTACCCTTCCTCCTACAGGTTGCTTCTCTTTAAGTTTAGAATAAACCTGACGAAGCTTCTCGCCGGACAAATTTGAAAATGTAGATACATAATTCCATAAACGGACTGTCATCCCTGTAGCAAGATTTTAAATGAGTATGTTAACTAAATGCGTTGAAGAAGAGAGAAAGCATAGCTCCATCGCCACACTCATATAGTGTTTCATAACTAAGAGAAACGGAAAACTCATGCCATCCACAGAGTCCATGTCAGGTACAGGGGCTCAAGGAGGGCAGTAAGTTATAAACTATTAGCTTAAGCCAAATAATGATAACATAAGAGGCGTACTTTCTTGCTTATGCGGTTCCTTTTCGTAATTGAGAACAATTTGATCAATCCTGCGACCAAGAAGCTGCAAGTAGTTCCGTATTTCGGCTACCACCTGGTGTGATAATAAAACTCAGTACCTATTGAATGAGAGAGAGAGATGAAGTTAGTAGATTAACCTTGTCCTCCGGGAGATCATTACTAGTAGTCTGCAATCTTTGAAGACGTTTAAGTGTCTTTTCCTCATCCACCATCACATCTTGGCACCATTCCATCCATTTCACCTCTTTAAACTGCTCATAAACTTCATAATTGTCTGACATTTCACCTTCCTCTTTAACCAACGGTGCAACCTTCTGACCTTTTGCAGCTCTGCCTCTACCCATTTTAACATTTAATCCGGATGAGCTTAATTTACTTTGTTTACCCTTTCCAAGAGGTGCTGTGTTGGTCGGAAGGCTTTCCCTCTGCTTGTTGGAAGCCTTACGGCCCACTTTTAAACTAGTGTTCTTCCCACCAACAGCTGCAACTTCCTAGTGGCAAGACAAACGTGGGTAAGTTATACAAGTAACCGAAAGTTCTTAGAATCAACACACAGCAAAAAAAAAAGATCAGTGAACTTCCACATCCTACAGCTGGAAGAACATCTGTGAACTAAGAGGAAATACACCCACAAACACACAGGAATTTCAAGAAGAGGGAACTGTATGCATTCATTGCACTTGCTGGGAAAGCAGGTATCAAAAGTCAGTAGGAAGCAACTGAAGACCTTATGGTTGAACAAGTCCAAGATATTGGTACAATTCACCATTGTAAAGATAGAGATCATGTCATGACTGATATAAAGAAGCAGCATGAGCACCACACAGATGGAGGACTTCACTATTTATGTCAAATATTCCGCAGAACATACTGATATTGGATCGGTATTTTCCTTCTTGAGGGCCAGAGAAGGGGAAGTGCAAAGGGGGCCAAAGAGGGCAGGTCAATCTTTCTTATGCCCAAGGGAAGAATTCATCCTTAACCTTTGTGTTGTTCAGTACAACTAGAGGAGGTGAACCGAGGACTTTGGTCTAAATGGTAAGAGCGCAAAGTGTCATGTGTGGATTAGGTGTGCGATCACCGGTTTGAATTCTGCCGCAAACAAAAGCTTAGTATGTGAAGAAGGGCAGAGGAGCAGGCACATTATTCACCGACTTTCAAACTGTGCACCACTGACCCTTGGAAATTTTTCTCTGATATCCAAAAAAAAGGTACAACTGGGGATGTAAGGATATGTACACCAAACAGTTAAACTTCAAATGGACCAATAAAGCTAATGTGGAGGACTTGAAACACTCCTCCGCCTTTTAGTCCTAACTACACAATGAAAATGAACCATGCAGATCCTCCTACCTTTCCACTTTTCAGGTAAAAAGTCTTGGTCTTGAGCAAAAATGTGTACTTTTGCTTACTCTTTGGCGGAACATGGCCAAGGTTTATATGTTTAGAGCCTTCTGCCAAGATAGATCTCCTTGGTTCTTTCTGTTCCCTGTAAAGTAACTTATTGGATGTACTTTCTCCAGCTTTGCTGGTTCACATCAATAAAATACTTACTTTACTGATTTTTGTTTTTTTAAGAAAAAACTTTGTTGACCTAAGAAACAAAACACAAAATTCAAGGGTAGTCCTTTTACTGAAGTTATTACTGATTGTTTATTACTCTGATTAACCCAAGAGATATGGAGAGGAGAGGGATCCCTTGTAAGTTTGATCAAGTGATTTCCACTTATTTACTCCTAGAAGCATATTCAAAATTAACAGTCTAAATAAGAAAACTCTCTAATCTGAGATGAATTCGTCAATAGTATTTTGGACACGGCAAATCTATTACCAAACATTCATTAACATGGAGCAAAACCAAACATACATTATTACTTCTAGTAAAAGAACACAATGGCCAACTGAAATTTCAAGATGCTATGGGTTAACAGACAAATGTGTTAGTCCCTTAGACCCATCAAAGTCTGCTAAATCATGCATCAACACTTCCCTGCAACATTTACACACCTTATAAAATTAAATACAATGTTAGTTCTAAAGACCAAGATTGTAACTTGATAACTTGTCTTCGTGTCTTTTATGTTCTCATATCTTTTTTGTCATCACGTCTTTTTATTACGATTAAAAAGTGCTTCACGGTAGCAAAAAATACTATTTCTCTCAGTAGCAACTAAACATAGCTCCCGACAGCAATTGAATGCAGATCAACAACAACAACAACATGTCCAGTGAAATCCCACACCGTGGGGTTTGGGAGGGTAGATTGTACACAAACCTTACCTCTACCTACTAAGGTAGAGCGGCTGTTAGCAATTGAATGCAGATCGGTGAATGAAAACCAAAAAGGAGAATGATGACATAATAATGGAAAGATGGAACTAACAAGCAATTTTCTTGAACATAGAGACTCGAGAGTGAGTTTTCTATACCATTTGCAGAAGTTGAGAAACTCTCTCCTTCAACTGCGGAGCTCGTGGCAAGAAAGTCTCATGATGTTGTAGTTGCACCGGAGCAATCTTCTTCATGAGGCCAAGTTTTTCATCTAACCGTATGTCTTCCCAATTGCCAAATCCGTGATAATGAATTCCGAGAAGCAGCCTGGCATCATCCTCTACCGAATAAAGGAGTTAAGGCAACCATACAGAATTTTCCAAGATCGCAACGGGAACAGAAATGAAAAGAACAAGAGTTGAACAATAAAAAGGGCTCAACTTACTCTGGTTCCAGCCACAACCTTTAGACCAAGTTGCAGGTTTTAGATAAGCCAAAGCACGGAACTGTGATACAGGATCCTCATACCGAGAAATGCGCTTTGCTAGGAGTTGAAGTTCCTCAACACGGCCCAGCAGTTCATCAGCCTTCACAGGAACACCAAAAAAATCTAAGAGTGGCCCCTGAAGGTGAAAACACACGAAATGTCAGCTTAAGTGTGTCATCCCCCAATCTTCAAAAGTACATTATGAACCAATATACAGACCTTTGGGTCAACAACTTCACCTTTAACTGCTTCTCTACAACCAAGAATTAATGAGTCAAAAAGCTCAAATTGAGCTTCAGTTGGCGCCGCTTGAACTGTCCCACCAACATCTAATGATATTAAGTTAATTTGGCTATCATTCCCAAACTTCTTGACCTAAAAGTAGTGGGAAATAACAGATTAATGATTTTGATATCTACACAATCAAATAGTTTGATCAAAGACAATATGTTACCACGAAGAAAATCACACAACTGAAGGAACAGATAACTGTCCACTCCAACAAATACATTTTATAAGCAGAACAACAGAGCCAAAATAAATAAACTTAAGTACATAATTAATTAACCCTACCGCACGAGAAAAACGTGTGGCATCTCTCTTTGACAAGTTCCCATAAGACCATCCTCTCACTTGAGCAGACGCACCATCAATTGCCCGAAGTGTGCAGCTAAAATCTCCCTTGCGACGCTTCGGGAACCTATCCTGAGCATCAACACCCTTCTTTCTTTTATTAGTTTCCACCAGAGGGCTAGCTTCTGCATAACTCTTTTTATTTCGAGCAGCTCGAGGAGCCAAAGCGTCCTATCAAAGTAAATACAATAAAATAAAAAATTCATCAGTATAGGAACCATTAGAGAAATGCATACAACCCTACTAAAGTAGAATTACATACTTCAGCGTGTGAAGCAGCTTCTGGCTTTATCCACCGACTCCAAAAAGTTGCATCATCTTCAGCACCACAGAAATTGGCAACCTGCATAGGGAAATTGCAAAACACAGGTTATACAGGGAATAAAGGGAAAAAAGAAAAATTGAAGTCTCGAGCATGCCTGACCTTCCAATGTGAGAGAAATAAAACTTAGTGGGAAGAAAAGACGACAAAAGGAGAGAAAGGAAAAGCAAAAAAAATGATATGCCACATATGTCAGAGAAATCAAATTAGGAGAATCAGAAAAAGGGAACAGCACAAATATCTGCCAGAAGGAAAATTGCTACTTGCCTTAAAAGCACTCAGCAACTCACTCCCTTCCTCTGCCTCAGCTCCTCTCTCTTCAACCTTTTCAGCCCGTTCAAGAATTTCATCAATATCCATACTAAGAAGCCTCTTCTTGCTTTCTTCATCATTTTTGTCTTCCTTAAATAGTTCCTCAGCACCAAACCTCAAAATTGCAGAGAGCTCATTCTACAATCAAAGCAGGCAAACAGTAATATATAAACTATCCAAAAGATCAAATATGTTCGAACAGTATATAATTTTATCTTCATCATATCATTTGAGTTCTGTCTATATCAGGACAAACAAAACTTAACATGGAGTCTATCAGATATTTGTGACTCTTTACCACTAATATCCTTACCTTATCAAAGAGACTTCCTTTCTTGGTTTCTTTCTTCTCTAATTTACCCTCTGCATTCAGTTTCTGAATCACCAGATGGTCAAGAACCTGCCAGGTAAATATGACCGGTAAAACCATCACGCCACCAACATACAAAATGAAAAAGTTTAGATACTTGACGAATCAGGCTTTTGATTTCTCAACAACATAATATGTCACATCGAAAAATAATTGCATTCAAAAGCATCCATATCTTGTCGTACCATCTTCTTCTTAGCACGTTCCAAGATATCTTCCTCCACACTTTTACTTGTAACAAATCTGTAGATGTTGACGACTTCTTGCTGACCTATCCTATGAGCTCTACTCATTGCCTGATTAGGACAAACAAAGATGATATAGCATAAAGGAGCATGTCAAGGCAATTTTTTCACAAAAATCCATCTTTTGATTTGCTCATAGTAACTTCACGCAACACACTAGATAACAACTGTGTTTTAACCTGCAAGTCATTTTGGGGATTCCAATCAGAATCAAATATGATGACTGTGTCTGCTGTTGCAAGATTTATGCCCAATCCACCAGCACGCGTCGAGAGAAGAAAACAGAAGTCTTCACTACCAGGTGCATTAAAGTGGTCCATAGCCTGCTGGCGTAACTCAGACTTAGTACTACCATCAAGCCGCTGATATTGGAATCCTTTGATAGACAAGTATTCTGCCAGTATATCCAGCATCCTAACCATCTGCAATCAGAAGATGGTTGACAGAACTTACTCAGCTAGTTGAAAGCACAGGTGAACATCATCATGACTCAGGGTGAGCTTCAAATATGCATTCTATAAGTTAAACTGTCCTTCTCCCTAAGAGTAATAACATAAATGTTCTCTCTCTATATATATTTTAAACCAGCTCATAGGAAAAAGGAGTTGCCCACCTGAGAAAATATCAACACCCGGTGCTTCGTCTCATGCAATCTGTCCAGCAGCTTGTCAAGTATAACAAGTTTACCACTGCTAAGTATAATTCTATCCAATTTTGTGCTGCCAAAATAATTTGCATCCCCACCATAACCATGGTCCGCACTTTCAAATAAAAAGGGGTGATTGCAACATTTCTTCAACTCCACCACAATATTTAAAAGTGAAACCTACAAAGTTCACAAGGCCAACATAAGCAAAATAATAATTCTTTATGTTGCATATCAAGAAAATAATGTTTACTGCAAGAAATTATTTTAGTATGCAATTATGCATTAGTCACAAAAGATTTATCAGAACGGATAAGTAGAACTCACTGGAACATCACGTAACTTCTCTTCCTACTTCTGTCATTTTGGTCATGAAAATTCATGTTCATGGAGAAATCCCATACTGCCGCTCATTCAAATAAAAAATCAAGATCTCTAGAGTTTGGGAAGATTAAATTTGATACACATTGTTTTTTAAAAAACTAAAATTTGATACTCATTGTAATGCTATTATTTATTCTCCCTTACTAAAGGAAAAACAGATTTGGAGTTTGCACACCACATCAACCACTGGCTGAATATAAAAGCTTTCTGTTTATCTACACATTGTGCAAGTAAAACCAGGATGATAAATTTCAAAGAATGGCAGGCGAAGTAAGTAGTTAAACATCTTTAAAGGAAAATATAAGAGAAAATATAGAAAATACAACAAGGTAAGTGAGACTGTATCCATATGAAGTAATTGAAGATTCATAAGGGTCCTTTGACAACCTGATTCCCACGAACACCTTTATTCAAGTCTTGAAAATTCCTTTCCAATATCCATTTGTAATACCTACCCAAATATAACATGGAAAATGATCGAATTAAGCAAACTAGGTTCTGCTAACAATTTAAAGGTAAGTATAAATTAAGTCAATGGGCAATACTGTTTCTGAAGCGGTGACATCTCAACCCTAAGAATTCGTTCAATCTTTGGAGGAAGTGACTTCTCCACATCTTTTATGACCCTCCTGAGAATGTGAGGCCTCAATTCCTTGTGAAGATTTGCAAGCTACAATACAACATAATATTCCCTTAAAATTGTACGCCCATGCCAAGGTCGCCAGACGATGACAAAATTGCATCCGCAGAGAAAAGACAACCAGGATAATAACATTTCAATAGATACCTCCAGTTCATTAAACGAACTAAGATTCTTATAGTTCTGAACAAAAACATCCTTGCTCTTGAACTTGTCAGGATCAAGAAAGTGGAGTAAGGCCCTGCCAAGGTCATGAACAAATAGACATATTAACAAACTGAAGGCATATATAACCTCACAAAGGCTTTTATAAAATGACGGATCGTTTCTTTCTTTCTTTTTTCTTTTCAAGGTAAAAATGGAGATTCTATTTTAACCAGTATGCAGAAGCAAAAACGAACAGGCTGGAATAAGACACTCTCCATGCTACAGGTGATAAAGATATACAAGAAAAGAATTGAATGCAGTTCTATACCAAAATAAACAGAAAGAGACCAGTTAGAGGTTACTCATGATAGAAGGAGAGTACAATTCAATATTCAATTTTAAAGCAAGCCAGCAAAGTAGAAGATTGAATGCATTTTTATACCAAATGAAACAGAAAGAGACTGGTTGGAGGTTACTGGATAAACGAAAAAGAAGTAGATTGATTAGCTACTCCTGACTGGGAGGAGAATACAATTTAATATTCAATTTTAAAGCAAGCCAACAAAATGCTTGTCCAGAGTTTCATCCCCGGATTTTTTCAACAAAAAAAAATGCAAGATTGGCTTTCCGTCAACCGACTTAGAGTGACATTTGGTCATCAAAACAATTATTAAAAAGAAGTCAAAACAAAAGGTTTTGCCCCAGATATGCTTATAAAGAGTGTCTTAATTTATGGAAGGAGCATACAAGTACACCCTGCAACAAGTGAGACAGTGAGGCACTAAACAATTTGAGAGAATGAATTTGGAGATACTTGAAGAAGAAACAATTGAACGTTCTTGGAGAATGGAACTTGAGAAACTCTGTTTCGCAATTCCATCTCTGATGTCAAACACATCCATTACATAAGGCAATACCATAATCATTCTTAAGGGGTTACTTGGCACTTCTGCATTCTCTTCTCTTTTATCTTTCATCGCCGGGAAAGGGGAATTTTTTGAGTCAATACCCTGACTTCAACGTTGTACTATGCTTAAAAGATGAAATATTGTGGTTGGTCTAGTGGTAAGAGCGTAGCACATGATGTGTGGGCCAGGCGCGCGTCATGAATTCGAACCTTGCTGCATACAAAAGCCTGGTATTTAAGTGGAGAAGGGTAGAGGGTCAGGCCCACTATCCACCGAGTTTTGAGGCATTCACCACTAGCCCACGAGGATTTCTCAATTATCTTAAGAAAAAGATGAAGAACTGTATCTAAATGCTAATGTCAATACGTGATAGACTGCAAGTCATGATCAGTTCAAGGGAGAGCATCTATGTTTTGCTGGGTCGATGAGTCTTAGAGGCATAGTTGCTGAAACAATCTAGGTAATACATAAACTTGCATTTCAACCTGGTCTCCTCCAGACCATTCTTTCCAAGTCCCATGATGATCCTGCATTCTTCCGTTAGCTAGGCTCATTCTCTCTACCTCTTGCTTTCCCGGCTCTGCTTAACCCAAACCGATCAAATAATAATAATAAAAACCATTAAGAAGCAGCAGTATTGGACATTAGTAAACATACAGATGACCAAATGTTATTCTTTTTTTTAATAGGTTGTGCCCAAATGTTATCCTATTCAGGGCAAATAAACTCTTGCAGGATAAAGAACTTCTAGACACTATCTCAGTCGCAAGAAAAGACAGACATTGCTTTACATTTGTAATTGGGCTGAAGAACTTGTTATAAGTTATATCTGCTTAAGACCTTGCTATTACCATCCCAAACAGATTAACTAGAAGATACTGCTCACAAAAAAAGTTATATTACACACACAATGAATTAATCAGTAGAACCTCAAAGTAAAATCAAATATAGAAATAAAATACAAGAAGAGAAAGCTCCTACCATAGTTCTTCGACGCTGTTCTGCAAAGGCGTACCAGTGATAAGCAACTTGTTTTTCGTGTTGAACTCCTAAAGATACAAAGTAAACCCAAAAAAGAAAAAGAGAACAATTATCCGAGTGCTCAGCAATGCCAGCGACATATACATGCATGAAATAAAATCAGCAGGATAAGTCATCATACCAAAAGTGTTGTATAAAGAGAAGCCTCACTGTTCTTTAACCTATGTGCTTCATCAACCATAAGGTAGTTCCACCTAATCTTTGAAAGCACTGCTTTGTCCTTCAATAGTACCTCATAAGTAGTAAGCAGCGCATCAAATTTGATAGTCCTTCCAACTTTATTATCATTGTAGAATTCGTATTGTTGACAGACCTGCAGAGATCACAGGCAAGTAAAAATCAAGCAGAAAAAAGATCAGGACGAGCAACAGCAGAAAGTCATATCTAATTAAGTAATCAAGTATAAAAAGCACAGTTAGGAGAACATATATGAACAAGGATTCTCCCACATTGCAGCCTATACTGAGATGAGAAAAAGTCAAGAGCATTTTTTATCAGGTAAACGTATTTTCATTCATAACAAAAGTCATGAGTATCTGTTTATAAATGAGTAAAGTCAAGGTATCTGACAATAGCTTTTGGAGAGAGACATGGAGCAATCTCACAGCTAATAAAGGTCATGCAAGATATACTCAACCACCAGCCTAAGATGGCAATTCAAGGACAGCAACAACCCAATGACTATTACATGTCGTTCCAACTCTTCCCTCAAAAAACCTTTTATTAGAAATGCAATCCTCAAGTAACATCTGAAGCCATTTGGTTGGCTCCCCTGCTTGCTTCCCCATTTCAACTAAATTTGGTATTTTGCTTCAGAGCATAACAGCAAAAATTTTGGTCTAGCAAATTCTCACTTTAGTTCACGTAGAAATTAGAATGAAATTTTACAGCCTGAACTTAACAAAACTATAGCATAGCAGCATTCCAAGGCAACACGAGAAGAACTGACCAAACAAAAAAATCATTAAGCCATGTATCAACTAAGATTCTTAGCAAATAGCAACAAAACCAATAATGAACAAATATTCATACACTCAACAAATGGCCATATCCAGAAAGTTACATACTAAAATGAATGAGTGAAAGCTGGACCAATAGTTTTAAGGTTTCTTCTTTTGCATCTTGTACAAAGAGTGTCGATTTTCTAAACGAGCAACTGAGAAATATAATAGCAGTATAGTCAGTCGGGTATTATTGAAGTTTCACTATAACTATTAACAAGAGCAGCTATGAAATCAACATAGTTTTTTAATTAATTCAGGTCTAAACCAACCAATATTCATGTTACACCTCGTATGATAAGACAAAGATTTAGAACGTCATTAAGGATTGGGATTTCCAATTTTCGAAATTACAAATATTCTACGTGCTAATACGGATTAATTTTTGGCAATGACAAATGTGACGCCGGAAATCTCTTTAGAAATGGTGGAATAAATAAATAGGTATTTTTCCGTTATGAGATAGTAAGGTAATTAAAGGTACGATGATAAGAAATTAAGGCTATGGGAAATTAGATTAAAAGAAGTGGGGGTTGATTTAGTTAAATAAATACTTAGAGGGGGCAAAGTGTGGCTTTTAAGGGGGTCTTAGTGCATTATTTAGAAATCTGAAAATTAAATAAAACTCTTCTAAAAACCTTCATTTCTTCCACACAAATCAGAATTTTTAAGCTCCCATTTCTCCCCCCTTCTTGAACGAAAATCCCCACCCTTTGCAAAGAAAATTTAGCTTGTTATTCCATCTTCTTGGGGTAAATTATCCCACCATTTTGAGGCGAAATTATCACCCCAAAACAGTGGGGAGTTCTCGGCATTTCTGCCAATTTTAGGGCAGTGGGTTCTTGGGTTTTTTTGGACAAGATTTCTTGAAGAAAAAGGTGTAAGAATGTTGGGTTAACATAGTAGAATTATTGCATGTTGGATTGGGGTTGAAGAAGTGAAGATTGGCGAAGAAAAATCGAATTTTGTGAAAGAAAAATGGGCAGAAAATCGCTGGTTACTGGCAGATTTTTAGTCAAATTTGGAAGGGAATATCTCCTAGTATATTAGGAGTTTTTGGGTGTTTCGAAAGCCTAAAATGAAGTTCGTCGAGTCTAGTTTCCAACGCAACAACCCGCTCGTCAATAGGACACTGGAGTAGAGAGTTATCGACGTTACAAGTTCAGTCGATAGGACACTGGAGTAGAGAGTTATCGACGTTACGGACTGAACTAGTATGTAAATAAGCTACAAACATATATATGTATTGCAATAAGATACCTATACATGCCTCGAAAGGATTAAGTGTAAGAAAGGTGTTAATTTTATATATTCTGGAATAAAGGGGAATTGTTGGTTTGAATTGAATTGTTGGTTTGAATTGGATTGTTGGTTGATTGGATTGTAGCTGGAGTTGAATTGTTGTTTGGCTTGGATTATTGGAAAATTGTGGATACGCACATAAACAAAGGAAATGCTGCCCAAATTTTTGTAGAAATAAGGGAGCCTTTAAGCATACAACTTACATTAGGAACCATAGAATTGACGAGCATGTTGTTCCTTATCATAGGTTGAAGTACTAGACGAGGAATACTTTAATACCAAGCTGATTAGTTCGCCTAAGAGGTATGTAAGACCTTTCTACCTTTCTTTTGGCATGATTTTTAGTAAAGTACGGCGGACGTACTTAACTCCTACCATTCGATTTAAAAATGATTATTTACTAGTTATGGTTTCAAGAATGAGTTTATGGTAGTAATGTTGAGAGTCACAAATGATTTTAGTCGCATACATTGCTGCTCATGATATCTACTCGTGCTAAGTGTTACTATTTCATTCCACTGAGTCCCGGGCCAGATCATGATCGTGCACAGCCAGATACAGATTTCATCGAGTCCCTCACTAGAGGGCCGAGACACGATATATATATATACAGATTACATCGAGTCCTCATCGTAGGCCGAGACATGTTACGCCACAGATACAGATTCCATCGAGTCCTCCATGAGGGCCGAGACATGTTTTACGCTTTTATATACGCATACGAGCACGATGTTTTATGATTCAAGATATACATGATATGCTTTCGCATACGATTCTCGCTTTACGATTTGATGACTTCTATTTTACTTGGTACGATTGTTAATCGCTTTCTGAGATTTTATGTTTTACATACTCAATACATTATTCGCATCGACTTCTTCCTGGGTGCGTTCATGCCCGCAGGTTCAGGAGTTCAGATAGGTGACCCTCCAGTCTAGGATTCTATACAGCAGTTGGAGAGCTCCTTTGTTCCGGAGCCAGCTATTTTTGGTGCAGACCTTTATTTTTCAAACTTATGCATATTTTGGGCACGACGGGTCTGTCCGTCATATGTCAGATACTCTCTTGAGGTCCTGCAGACAATTGAGTTGGATGTTTGTACTTCGCTTTGGGTTGTGATGTCGTTATTTAGTAGCGCTCACGGCCATGCGTATTTTGACTTAAGCCTTTGTGCGCGTGATGTGGTGGCGGCTTAGCTCGCCAGCCTATTATGATTGTTGTTTTGTTGTTGTTTTGGCGCTTTGCTCGCCGCCCGCTTTTAGGATATGTTGTAAAAGCACACAGTTGTCTTTGAAATTTATGTAGACATCTGTATTAATTGGATTAAGAGTGACAGGTCAGTAATGACGTCCAATTAGGACGTTAATCAAGGCCCGTCGGGTCGGGTCGTGACAATTCATGAGCACAGTGTTCTCAAAATGGAAGGAGGGTGGGGGGGTCGGGGTGGGGGGTGGTGAGGATGAAGCTCCTGTAGTGCCAAAGCCAGTGTTTGCTTTTAAAAAAAAATGTACGACAACTAAATTACATCGAAAAGAAATACATATCCTTCTGTCGTAGAAATAAACATCACCCAACAAAAAGGGCTGCAATGCACAGAGACAGCATATCAAGTAAAATAAGGATGAATAGACACTAGTAGTAAAGTCACACACATTCCTGGAAAAAGAATCCAGATATCATCTCCCTAAAGTCGTTAAGTTAACAACTGCGTAGCTAGATAATTACCTAATCAAACAAAATACAGCGTGATCACTGTATAATCCAGACTTACCTCACGACTTGCACGTGCTCCAACATAGATAATAACGTTCATATCAGGCAGCCATTTCCGAAATTCTTTTGCCCAATTGGAGAGAGTTGATAATGGGACAACAACCAGAAATGGTCCATGAATTTGCTGAGCATTCTGCAGGGACAATACAACAATCCCGTTTACCAAAGACGAAACAACAATACTTTGCAGAGCATAAAACATAGAGAAGCCAGCACCTGTAGAAAGCCGAGCATTGAAACTGACTGAACAGTTTTCCCCAAGCCCATTTCATCAGCTAATATAACATTAGTATCATTCCTCCAACTGTGCTGTGAGAAGACATATCAGGAGACAAAAACTATTGGGAAGAAAACATAGTGCATTTACTTTTTGTTGAAACTGAAACATAGTGCAATTACATATTTAACCATAATGCAGAGCCAACTTCGTTACCTGTTAACCATAAAATTTAACCCTTCAAGCTGATAATCTCGAAGTTTTCCACCCTTTAACCATTCAGGCTGCTCTTCAAGCTTCCTCAAACTTCCTAATAATGTATCAGTTTTAAATTGACTATGACAGGAACATTGAACAGGTAAGAAGGAACAGAAGTAACAATACTATAAAGAAGACAGATGAGATAACACAGAAAGAGAAACAGAAATATGGAATGACAAGGTGAAATTGGATAGGGCAGAAGTTAATAACAGAATAAGAGGACGAGGTTAGATGGAAATGGATAAGAAGTTAAAACCTCTGCTCTTTTTGCGCTGGAAATCCACTGATTTCCCTTGTACCATAATGGCAGCCTCACGAGCCTGCAAATTGCATAACAGTTTAAACATTGAAGAAGAAGATAATCTCACTGTGACCAAAAACGAACTAGATCAAATACATTTAAAAAGATAACAAAGAAACTATGAAAAATAAATACAAACAACAACATACCCAGTGAAAATCCCACAATGTGGGGTCTGGGGAGGGTAGAATGTACACAGACCTCACCTCCACCTTGGTAGGTAGAGCGGTTGTTTCCGGGAGACCCTCGGCTCAAGATAAAGCATAATCAGGCAAAGCAAGCAAAGCAAAACAAAGTATGAGAAACAATCAACCTCAAACGAGAAAACTATGAAAAATAAATGACTATTAAAAAGGGCAGATATAACAAGAACCCGCTTAATTGACTTGCCTAGAAATGGAAAATGAATCTGACCTGCAGCTTTTAGTTAATTATAAGAAAATGTGATGGAAGAACAATAGTGTTGAAAGTACCATGCTGTCAGAAAAGATGCAAAGGAAATTCTATTTGTACACCACAATCTTGATCACACTAAGAAAACAAGATCCCTATATCAGTTCTCAGGAGGTCAAGATTCAATGATTCACGAGTAATTTAGCAAACAAACCTTCTTGACCTTAAAATGTAAAGAAAATAGACCTTTTTGCCAAACTCAACCCCCTAAGCTCAGCTCATGAGGTGAGAATTGCCCAAAACCATAAGGAGACAATGGTCCATTCCCTCAATTGATGTAGCACAGTCAGTACTTCCCCCACCCCTCGCACGCCCATGGCTGGACATCTCAGTTGGACAGTATGACATGGGACCCAACACTGGGTAACCAAAAATAGGCATGGGTTTGACTCAAATACCGTGATAAGAAAATGGACCTTGGCCCGATCCAAAGAGATTACAACTTCAACATATGTGGAATGCTTTATCACACATACCCCCCCCCCCCCCCCCACAAGAGTGGATATCAAGAGCATGGAGAACCAATAATGGAAAACACAAAAACAAGAATGGGTATGTCTTTGATGCCATGAAAAGAAATGGACGGTCTAACTCAACTCAAAGGTTAGCTCATGAAGTAAGAATTTCCCAAGACATTATAAGGAGACAACGACCCATTCACTTAACCAATATGGGATACTCTAACAAAGACAATCTTAGTGGTCACTATTTTTATCAAGTAAAAGTATTTTTCACTCATAATCATGGCCACAAAAACGACCGTATACATGGAATATACCAAAAGGTAAAGAATCTACAACAATCTTACTGGTCACTTATCAGAATATAGAAGTATTGTAGATGTTATCAGGAGAAAACCCAAATTTCCTATTTGATCTTCTCTATAAATAAAATTGGTGGCATGCTGATTTCATTCATCAAGATAATTTAAAGCAACAATTACTGTGTGCTCAAGTTTCTCAAACGCTTCTCCAGAAACAATATGTATCCAGATATGTTCACTCATTAGTTTCACACTATAAACTCAATATATATGATCATATACATTAATAATATCTACACAAACAGCATTACTTAAGGAAATGAGGAATTAATTGGTAATGCTGCAGAATAGGAGGTGGATCAAAGAGTGATATGACATAACCATAATGTGGATGATACCTTGTACTCATCGATGGTGTCTTGACCAAAAGCAATATCAACATCCTTCTCCCTGAGATAACATGAAGGAGACCCACTAAGCACTCAAGTCTTAATTTTCAATTTATACAGCTAAAACTACAACATAATTTGTTCTGCAGATAAAACAAAAAACAAACAATCCAAGGCAGGGAGAGGTGAGAAAAGACAGAAGTACATGCAGTTAATCAACCAGTATTTTCAAAGTAGACCACAAAAAACATTGCCTTTAAGAACAAATTGACAGGCAGGGTCAAAAGAACAAATAGAATGACACAAGCGCACAAACAATCTGCATACCAAGTTGCTTCAGCATAAGATAGCCCTTTCCATTTAACTAAATACTCTGGCACCACGTTACCATAACCATCTTTGCTGATTCTGTCTGCAATAACTCTCTCAACCTAAGGATGCATCGACCAAAACAAACAATAAGAGCTGTGTGATCTGTGCATTGAGGTGACAGAGGTCTCTAAAAACAACAAACCTGACTGTTCTGTTTGATGATATCCAAGTCCATTTCCTTGCTCACATCATTTACCTCGATCTAATGGACAACAGAGAAAGGGGGCCATAAGAGAGGACGCTGTAAATAATTTGTAAAAAATTTCTGCAGCTAACTATAAAATATCAACAATAAAGCAACAGTTTTTTTTCTATGTACCCCACCCCCAAAAAAAACAAAAAAACACATGGCTACATGAGTAAATCAGGGACTCCTCTTTCTCATTTATCAGAAATTTCAAATGTTCTGGCAAGTCAGCTTCTCATTTCATATTAGCTAAAAGGCCGAGAACCATGCAAAGGTCATTCACAAATCAAATCTGAATATAACTCCATTCTATAACTATCTAACTTGGCTTAAAAATATTTTCACTAAACAACCACAAGCACACATGAGAAACTAAAATAGCCCATGCAAGTCAAGTCCTTTCTACAGGACTAAGATATATATATCAAAAGATTCTTGAGAAATAGTGTATAAAATTCTCACTCACCTCCTCGCGGGATACAGTCTTCCGATACTTCACATCCTCCATGACTCTTTTGGTATAATTCAAAACCTTCTTAAACCCACTAAGCTGCACGAGCATGGAAAGAATCAAGATAAAACTGAATTTAATCACTTCAATATGATGCTGCTATCGAAACAGAATATGTAGCCAAACATAAGAACTTGCAGCAACATGAATTTGTTACTTCAATGCAGATCTGAAAAGGTTTACATTTTGTAGCTCAACAAATGACTTCCATTGACAATGCAAATGAGATTGGCCTTTCCATTTTATTAAGAACTCCATCTCATTCCAATCTGGTTCAGAGTCATACAAATGACTCAACAACATAGGATCAGCTGATTTGTTATTCATTCTAGCTTCTTCAGCCATGCCCTTTGGCTGATGCCACAGAACTTTCTCAATTGAGTCACCATCTTCCTCTTCAATTTCTTCCTGTTGCAAGAATTAATTATTGAACACTATCAATCAGGGCTAGAAAAGGCAACAAGGACATGAAAAGACTCGCTGATGTGACATAATAAGCAAACATACTTAAAGCCAAATTCAGAAAGCACTAGCACTTTCAGCAGGAACTTTTGTTTTTTGATGAAAGGTAAAGAAGCAATTTCACCAGGCACGTGCAATTTGTATGAAGGGCAAATGGCACATGCATTGTCCAGTGAAAACGGTCATTGACATATATGGCACATAAATAAATTGGTAAAGAAATTAAGATCCAAGCTATAAGATACATTCACAAGAAGTTCAAACAACAGATATACAGAAAAAATGTAGTATGCATGGAACTCATGATAACACCTTTTGGCTCTTCTTTTGCTTGCTCTCATCAATTTCTTCACTTTCTTCACTCTCCGCGTATGAAACTTTCCGAGCTGACCGACGACTCGAAGTTCGGATTTCACTATTCCTGCCAGATACACTTGCAGCAGTAGATCTACCACCATTTTTCAGGCGGAGATTTGCAACTCTTCTAGGTTTATCTCGAAAATCCTCATCGCTCTCGTTTTCCGAATCATGTACTGATGATTCCTCCTCTTCATATGATGTTCTACCCCTTTTCCGTCGAGCAGATGTAGCAAGAGACCTAACTTCTCTGGTAGATTTTACACTATACCCACCCCTATTATTTTGCTTGCCTTGATGTTTTCTGCAATATTCTTCATCTTCATCGGAGATGCCCACCTCATCATCATCGCTGTTGATCTCATCGGACTCTCCACCCTCCCAGTCATCATCCTTGTCCTGCGACAGTAAAAGCAAATGACTGGGTCACTCGACGAGTACAATTATTTTTAAAATTGTTTTGACAGAAAAATTATGAAAAAGGGGAACAAAATCACCATGTCACTTGACTCGCAACTTACTGCAATTACAAGAAACTGAACAAATGAAAAGGAGAAACGATTTTTTCTGTACCAGCTGAGCTTAGAGAACAATAAAAAAAAGATTAGCTCCTTAGAAAACAGTAATCCCAGTATACATTTCATTCCACCACATATAAAGAACCGAAATTGTTACAATTTCCAGCACATCCTTTAGGTACCTTTGTCTAACAAAATTAACACTTACAAAAAAATTCTAAAGAATTAAAAGCTTTTCAATATCTCGGTCAAGAGTTTGCGTAAATGGAAGTGGTTACTAGGTAATTCGTTTTAACAAGTATGGATTTTATTGAAGTAATTAGCAAGTATTCCAAATACCTTTTTATTCGTTACCAACCAAAAAAAAACTACTATTTCCAAGGATTATTAAACATTGCTCCTACTTGATAAATAAGGAGAGCCAAATGCTCAAGACTTTTCTCAAAATATCATCCAAGATGTCAGTTGAAAAATAGTACTTATTCTCTTACTGATCATAAACAGTGTGTAGAGCGTATAAAAGGAGTTAGTCCAGCCATTTATTGTTTCGACAAACTTCGGATTTGAAGTACGGGACAATTTGTGTTACATGGCAGAACAACATACATCTACTTTCTCCTTTCTGTTTTATTTTTCTTCATAATTCAACTTCCACCCCCTTCCAATTTTAAATTTTGCATGTGTATGGCATAGGTCTAATCTGTGCATGAACCTTATTAGCTACAAATTGAACATCGCTAGGGTCTTCATAGATCATGCTATAACATGGTTAATTAGTTGCTAGTAGTTCCCTGGATGTCAAAAAATTGGGTTCTGAAATAAAAGAACCTTGTCAACTCCAAGATGATGTAAGACAAGCATGGGACTCCAACCTCATGTGAATGTTATGTTCTAAAATTGTTCTTTCTGGGGTTGACTTTATAGTACTTTAAGAACAAAATAGGAACCCATTGGGCCAAAAGAACTTTTGAATAGACAAGTTATGGGTAATGATTTGGAACACAAAAGAGGCACGGAATGCATAAATTAAAAATCTGTTCTGAGGCCTAGTGAAAAGGGACAAGAATAGGGAGCATTATATAAACGTGACATACAAATCAATAGGAATGAAAATCTGCTTAAAGCATCAAATAAGCAAGAAAAGCTCCACAAAGGACCACAGAAAGAACCCACATCAAGATTCTTCAAAAATATAAATTGGTGATTTCAAGACAGCCCACATAAATGACAATATTGTTACATATAACTCCTACTCTACAAAGAATGGGAAGAACGTCCTACTTACCACTTCCATAACTTTTCCAAGAACAAGTACTGGGATTTATTATCAATCTAAATTTACCTAAACTACCACAGCCAACTCGCTATCTTGACTTCTCATATTATACTAACCAACTTACACCAAATATAAATAATTATTTGCAGGATTCAGTGATCAAGCTGGATGAAAGTAATAATAATTAGAAAATTTAGCACCCGAGGGTGTGGTCTAGTAGTCAATGAAGTGGATGAAAACTATGAGAGACCGCACATTAAACTCCAAGTAGAGACAAAAGATTGTTAGGTGATTTGTTTCCATCGACCTAAAAACTTTGGTGGGCGGAGTCACCCGTACTTGTGTTGGTGAGAGGCAGCAGGTACCTGTTGGAGTAGTCGAGGTGTGCTAGATGGACTCAAACACAATTGTTATTTAAAAAGAGGCCAAATACATAGATAGCCCATTAAAGTTGACATGAATTGATTGTTAGACACCTTAAATTTGCCAATGACCAAGTAGATACTTCTACTTGACACGTGTCTCGTGGACAATCGGATCCAAACAGCCCTTATGCATGAGATGCAATCACAATCGGTGAATGACACGTATATTGTTTTTTAAAAAGAATAATTTTAACTTAGTTTGTAATTTTTTTTTAAAAAGTAGAAAAAACACTTCCCTTCTCCACCTCCCCTCATTTTCTCCTTCTAAATCAGGAGAAAAACCTTGCCTTCCCCCCACTTCTTCTCTTCCCAATCAGGAAAAAAAAAACTCCCTGCATGTTTAGAACTTTAGCTTTTGGCAGGCATTTTCCGATTGCAAATATCATTAGATGTGGCTTCTCTGTTCTATGATTTTATCCCTGTTTCTAGCTTCCTTTTTTGGCCATTAAGTTCGTGACCAAAGACCTTCTTTTGCTTGTTCCTTCATGATTTGTTACGTCCATCGTCTCTTTTACGGTGATTGAAGGGCCAGGTAATGGAGCTCTTTTTAATGTTTATGTGGATTATGTGCTACGTCTGGAAGAAAAAATGGCCTGTGGATTCTATTGATGAACGATCACCGGAAATGATTTGCCGGAATCTCCACATTTTCCGGTGAGAGATAGCAAGCCAGAATATTTTTGTTTTCAGCATTGATCTTCATCCTTTTATCCTCCTCTTTTGAAAGAGGGTTGGACAATTAAGGTGGCAGTGGGTGGAGTTCTATGGTGTTTGTGAGTGTGTTTTGAGTGTTTATGTAAAATGGTGTAGAGATGGTGAAGGAGGTAAGGTCAGCCATTGAAGGGAGAGAGAAATGAGGGATTTAAAAAAATGACTCACGCGCTCAAAATTTAGGTAAAACACGATATTCCATGACAGTCACGGGTTTTCACAAAATACACTATAGCAGAAAAGAGGTTTCTAACTGGTCACAAGGTTAGATAAGGTGCTTAATTGACAGTTCGTGGCAACTTTAATCATATGACATGACAGTCATGGGTATTCACAAAATACACTATCGCATAATAGAGGAGTCTAACTGATTACAAGGCTAGATAAGGTGCTTAATGACGGTTCGTGCCAACTTTAAGGGGTTATTTATGTATTTGGCCTAAAAAGAGTAGAACACTTAAAATTAACATTAAAGGCAGCCAACGTTTTTTATATTAGTATAGTTAAGGTCATACAAGCATAAACGATTATTGGAAAAAGTACAAGATAAAACATGAGATACTGTTTTCTGCTCTAATTGAGTCAAAAGGGCCTGCTATAACATACGAGCTCACCCTATCATAAGAACCAGCTTATCGTAGCACCTCTAGGCGACATTATAGATTACTATTGTTGCATTTTCTTTTATTGAGTCCATATCTCAAGTTAACATCTCAACAGAAGGCTCTAATGTCTATAAACATCGGATTCAAGAGGAGTATAAACCTTAACTTTCGCAAATTTTCATATGAAAATACCAAAGTAGGGCATTACAGCATGGAAAACAACTATCAGAATCAGGTGTGCTGAATAAAAATGCTTCTCTCTAACTCTCCTAATTAATCTTTCAGCATCAGGCTACTTAATCCTTACATATTTGTAAATGTTCGATAATATTGCTGCAATAATCTTGTTGTCATAGCAACTGACAAGGACCTCATGAGTACAAAATTTTGCTGCCTATCATGTAGCTTAATTTTCATCTAAAACCATCTCAAATCTTCAGTACCTGCATCTCCATTTTCATGCAACATAAAGTAGAAAATCCATATTTACACCATATATTACTCATTGCCATTTTATCATTAAATTTCATCCCATCAATATAGCAAATACATTATTATGACTATATACAGGGATTTTCAAGTATTATATTTCGAAATACGCGACACTACATGAATGGTAAGGACCAAAGCTTCCTACTGCAAATATTCTAAAAGTGGACATGCTAAAAGGTATGTCAAATGCTGGGCAGGTAAATAGTAAATACTATAGAAAAAGCACAACATTCATCACATAGCAGGATGTACCAGCAACAAGGCCAAGAAAGTCGAACAGTATATGATCAACACTATGCATAAGAACACACCTTAATACCCCTTCCACGACCTATGCTACCATAGTCAGGATCATCGGGATCGTCTTCTGCAAGAAGTAAGAAAACAATTAATAAAAAAGGTTACGGTGAAAGTCCACTATGAATCCAATCACAAATTTATTCTAATAACAACTTCTTGACCACTAGCAAGAAAAGAGAAGAGGTTGATAGAGTAATCTACTAAATGGTTGGTTATTTAGTGTTATTCTACTCTCCTGCTTTATATTCCCACAATCCTCTAATTTTCCTCTTTTTCACACATACACATTAGCAATTAATTAAAGTAATTTCTAACAAAATATTAATTGTCCTCACGCACGTGTGCTCCGCATGTCCCAACACAGAAGAGGAAAGAATTGAAAATCACGATGACTATTCCCATCATGTTCTATCTAGAAAATTATTATACATTTGTTTTAAAAAAAAGGAATTTACCATTGCCACTTCCATCATCCTCGTAATCAGCATACTCGTCATCATACTGATCTTTTGAAGCTTTTGACTTCCGACTTGCGTACTTGCTGGAAGCAACAGCCCTTGACTGTGGCTTTGGACTATACCCGCTTGAAGGGTTAGCAGCTCTGTAATGTAACGAGTCACTCTGATCATCACCATCTTGTTCATAATATTCATCAGATAACATCTCATCCGCAGGGACACCTCGAATCTTCCCCATTCCTTTCCGCCTTCCATCATCTTCTGACTCTAACTGATCTTCCCTACCATCAGATACCTCATCAGATTCTTCCTCATTCTTATACTCTGATGCACTTTTCGACTCCTCTTCGGAACCAGACCTACCCGAGGGGCCCATCGGTTGACAATCCTTCCAAAAACCAGAACCCCATTTTCCAGCCAAATTAACTTTTCTTCCAGGCGGCACCTGATCCTCTGCCGCTGTTTCCACTTCTACACCAACTTCATCTTGCAACTGAACATTCTCATCATTTTCACTCAAACTACCTTCCACTTCCTCATTTCCTACATCCTGATGTATTCCCTGCATACTCCGTTCCCCCTGGATTTTGTCATCCAATGTAACCGTTTCATTCGAATAATTCCTATAAAAAGCCATACCGTTTCTTCACATAAAAATTTCAGTTGCTCTTACTTTCCCAAAAAGGAAATTGCTTTGAAATGCATTAATGCCAGTTCTTTTGCCTCCAAAAACCTCTGAAGCAGAAGGAAAAATTCAAAACTAAGCAATAAGCAGAGCATTCCTCAACAAAAATGAAGTAAAATTGCCAACAGAATGCACTAAAACGAACTAAAGTTCATTTCGAGAACAGTACAAACTATTTCAATGATATTTGAAATTGTTCTGTATGATGCAACAATCACTTGCCATTGAACAAATGTTCTGTGAATTTAAATTCAGATACCCAATTGCTTAAAATCAGCAAACATGGGATCATATATCCAATGTAACTGTTTCAGTCGAATAAATCCTGTAAAAAGCCATACTGTTTCTTCACATTAAAATTTCAGTTGCTCTTATTTTTTCAAAAAGGTAATTGCTTTTAAATGTATCTTCCCTCCAAAAACCTCTGAAGCAGAATGAAAATTCAAAAAAAAATAATCAATAAGCAGAGCATTTCTCAACAAAACTTAAAGTAAAATCGCTAACAAAATGCACAAAAACAAACTAAAGCTCATTTCAATAACATCACAAACTATTTCAATAACATTTGAAATTGCTCAGATACCCAATTTACTTAAAATCAGTAAACATATGATCAGATATCCAATGTAACTGTTTCATTCGAATAATTCCTATAAAAAGCCATACCGTTTCTTCACATTAAAATTTTAGTTACTCTTATTTTTTCCAAAAAGGCAATTGCTTTGAAATGTATCTTCCCTCCAAAAACCTCATCGAAAAAAAAGAGCCCCTTGCACTACGCTATTGCACGCAGTCTTATACTTCATTTCTGCAAGAGGCTGTTTCCACGGCTTGAACGTGTGACCAGGTGATCACATTTCATCAACTTTATCAGTTATTCCATGGCTCCCTTCAAATTGCTCAAATACCCAATTTGCTTAAAATAAAGCACAAACAGCAACAACATAACACACAATGGGGTCTAGGGAGTATAGAGTGTAGGCAGAATTTAACTCTAGCTTGGATGTAGTAGAGAGACTATTTCTGATAGACCTCGGCTCAATTTAATCCAAAAATAAAAAATAAACACAAAACACAGTATCCACCACTATAAACAATGGATCCATTACTACACACTAAACACCAAACAAAAACTTCACTAATTCCAATTTACCTAACCCCAAAAACTTAAATCTAACACCTCAAAACCCTAATTCATAATCAATCCCTCAATCAAAAACAATACTACACAATAACACATAACTTATACCATTAATTAATTTCAAAACACATAAAACGACGTCGTTAAGTAATACCCGGAATACTTACTTCATCGGTGAACGATTAACACACCGGCGCCGTTAAAAAATTTAAAAAAAAAACGAAGGTGATAATACGACGACGTATTAAAAATTGTTTTTAAAATTGTATTATAAAGCGATTGATGCTAATTTAAACCTAATAAGTTAAGGATTAAAATCGGAAACTGTTAAGAAGAAGAAGGTTAATTGGATTTACCGGTGTTTATTTTTGATGATTTTTTAGAGAGAGAGAGAGATGTGGGTGTTGTAGAGAGAGAGAAAAAGGCAAATTTTGGGAAAATATGAGAGTAATTGTTATTTTTCTCTTTTATATTTGTTTGAATGGTGGTTAGTTGTTACGTATCGTTTTATAATGGATTGTATAGCAATTGTATTATATTGTATAGTTTCGACGAATATAATACTCATCTTCCGTCATTATATAATACCACGTACTAACAATTGGATTGATCATATCGATTTTGATGAATATAATATTTACGATGATATATGTATTAGAAATATATAACGTGTATTTATAATTTTATAGATATATAAAATGGGATGTGTGATAATTTTGATGTTGGCAAATATCAAGTACTAACACCTACTATTGTAATGTACAAACATGTAAGCATATAGTGTAATACATTTTCAATAACGGATGTGTTTAGACTAATAGGTAGTTGGGCGTGTTAAGCTTTTTATTATTCTTGTGGTTCCTTGTTCTTTGATTTTTGTTATTGTTTGTTGTGTCTTGTACTTCAATTGACATATATTCATTTTTGTGGTACTTATGTTTTATTATTTTTTTCATGGCTTCGTTTCTAAAAAAAAAATCCTAATTGTTGTGGTTTGATTTGTCTTTCTTTAAGTCGAGGGTCTATCATAAATAGTATGTCTACCTTCATGGTAGTGGTAGGTATGTTTACATTCTACCCTTCTCAGACTCCACCTTATAGGATTACACTGAATATGTTATTGTTGTAATTATTCACATCTCGACTATTTGATCGAGAACGTATTAGCTCGTGTCTCCATCATGTGAAAGAGACTCGTATATCAATAATCTTGACATTTAATGAATTATGTAAAAAAAAAATCACATTAATAAAAAAAAAAATGTGTACTTATTAGATGGACGAGAAAGGGTTGACCGGATAGTATACAAAATGTCATTAACATCTTGTTTGGATGATTACGTATTGTATTGTATTGTATTGTATTATATTATATTATAATATATTATATTATATTGCACTAATTTGATGAATATGATATTTGAATAAATCGTCTTATTTCCCATCATTTTATATTATCACGCACCACAATTAGATATATTTTATTGTTTCTCGTTTCTAGACTTTTTGATCATTTATGGAATTAAAGACTTTTTGACGAATATATTAAAGTTAATTTGTTGTATTTACAACAATTATTTTCTAAAGACAATTTTTATGTTTCTAAAACAAGTGTGTATATAAAAATTAGCATGTATAAGGATTTATCACTTGCCAATTGCCATTCGAAGGTACAAACATTAAACCATGTAGTACAATGTTCATATTGCATCCTTTTCTAGCAAAAGGAGATAGTAATTAGAAATCTACATTATGGCTTTTTATGTATTTTAAGTCAATGTTTTGAAAGTTATTTCTCAGACTAATTGAATTGTTGTTCTATATTAATTTAAACAAGGAGGTAAGGATATCAAAGAAATAATCTCTTGATTATTCTTATTAATGAAAGACATATATATACAAGTTACAATAGGAGAATAATATTCCTACTTTACATCTAAAATCCTATTCTATATGAATAATAACTATACATTTATGGTAATATTACAATCCTAATTATGATACAAGACTAATTATGGTAATACACTAAATATACACAAATATGCTATGCAGCCTTGATGGGCAATTCTGCCGTGATGGGCTGCTGCACCCGAGGCCCAACAAGGACCACTGATGTTTAACACACACCCGCAGTCATAACAGGCGGTTTTCCTACGCTGAGACTGTCTCTAAAATCTTCAAAAATGACCGAGGGAAGACCCTTTGTAAAGATGTCTGCAATTTGATATCTGAAAGGGACATGACATACGCGTACTTGTCTTTTAGCTACATTCTCTCTAACAAAGTGAATATCCATCTCTATGTGTTTAGTACGCTGGTGCTGAACTGGATTACCAGAAAGGTAGATGACACTTATATTATCACAATACACCAAGGTAGCCTTGTCAATAGGACAATGGAGCTCTAACAGTAGATTATGTAACCAACATGACTCGGAAACCACACTGGCTACCCCTCTATACTCGGCATCTGCACTTGAACGTGAAAGCGTGGATTGACGTTTGACAGACCATGAGACCAAGTTATTACTTAAAAACATGCAATAGCCAGACGTAGACCTTCTGGTGTCAGGACAACCACTCCAATCAACATTTGTATAGGAGACTAGTGTAGACGTCGACAATGGATACAAATGCAAACCATACTCAAGTGTTCCCTGAATGTACCTAAGAATGTGTTTGAGTGCATTCATATGTTCAAGTCTGGGATCATGCATAAACAAACACAACTGCTGTACGATATATGTAATATCACGTCGCGTGAACGTCAGATACTGAATGGCGCCTGCAAGACTACGATAGCGGGTCAGATCCTCATAGGGAGAGTCAGTTGCAGCACCCAACTTGGGTTTAGTATCAACTGGAGTAGAAGTGGACTTACAGGATGACATCTCATCCATCTCAATGATCTCTGTTGCACTGTGATAAGAACAATCCACATGCATGACGAGTTACAGCAATACCCAAAAAGTAACTCAATGGGCCCAAGTCCTTCATGGCAAACTCGAATCGAAAGCGGTCATAATGAACTTTCGCAGCATCGTAAGAGCGATCAAGATAATATCATCAACATATAAGAGAATGTGTGCCATGAAAGAACCCCGACGATATATGAATATGAATTATCAGATCTGTTGTGAGAAAAATTCATAGTCGAAACAAAATCCGGCAAACCTCTTATACCAAGCTCGTGGAGACTGCCTAAGCCCACACAAGGACTTCTTCAATAGACAGACATGATTAGGATGTCTAGTATCCTTAAACCCCAAAGGCTGATGCATATAAACTGTCTCTTGAAGATCACCATGTAGAAAAGCATTCTTCACATCTAGCTGATGAATGGGTCATGATTTTGAAAGAGTCAAGCTGAGCACAGTGCGAATGGTAGCCGGCTTTACCACCGGGCTAAATGTCTAACCACAATCCACACCAACATGTTGTGTCTTCCTATCACCTACAAGTCTAGCCTTATGCCTTGCAAATGAACCATCAAAATTTTCCTTATGAACAAAAATCCACATAGACTGAATAATATTAACACCAGACGGACGGGGTACCAACTCTCACGTCTTATTATCAATAAGAGCATTATATTCTTCGGTCATGACAATTTTCCAATTAGGGTCATTTAAGGCAGACACATAATTACGGGGTAAGGGGATTTCAGAATATTAGAATTCAAATTGAAATGTCTTTTTGGTTTAAAAATACTCTGTTGACTGTGAGTGACTGTACCAAGACTCTGGGCTCGATTGAGTGAATTTTGGGAATTTTTGGAATTACCGTCGAAGGCGACGCGGCGCTAGGGTTGTAGGGTCAAGACGTTGTCTCGCAGGAGTTTTGGCGTCGCGGTGCCTCTGTGCAGGGCCGCGGTGCCTCTGTGCAGGGCCGCGGCGCTGACGGCGTTTTTTCGGGCAAATCTGAAAAATGACGTAGAACATAGGGGGAGATATTCTCATCCAAAAAATCATAAGAACTAGGCACGGGCTTTCTACTTTAGAAAAGGGAAATTGATGTCACGACCCGACCCGACGGGACGTGATTTACGTCTTAATTGGACGTCATTACTGACTTGACACTCTTAATTCAATTAATACAGATGTCTACATAAATTTCGGCAGCACAACGCTGCTTTTACAACATATCCCTAAAAACGGGCGAGCCGACAAGGCTGCCACCAATCACATCACGCGCACAAGGCATAAGTCAAAATACGCAAGCCGGCAAGGCTGCTACTAAATAACGACATCAAAACCCAAAACGAAGTACAAACATCCAACCCACAACTGTCTACAGACCTCTAAGAGAGTAATACTGACATATGACGGGACAGGACCCCGTCGTGCCCAAAATATGCATAAGTCTGAAAAATAAAGGTCTGTACCAAAAATAGGCGGCCGAACAAATGAGCTCTCAATCATGCATGTAATCCTAGACTGGAGGATCATCTATCTGAACTCCTGAACCTGCGGGCATTTAACGCACTTCAGGAAGGGGGTCGATGAGATAATGTACTGAGTATGTAAAACATAAAATACTGTAAAACTGATTAACAACTGTACCAAGTAAAACAGAGAGTCATAAAACTGTCATAAAACTGAGAATCGTGACTGAAAGCATATCATGTATACTGAATCATAAAACATTGTGCTCATGTATGTATATAAAAACTGTAAAAACATGTCTCGGCCCTCTTTGGAGGGACTCGATGGAATCTGTATCTGCGCGCGTAACATGTCTCGGCCCTCTAATGAGGGACTCGATGTAATCTGTATATATATATATAACGTGTCTCGGCCCTCTAGTGAGGGACTCGATTTAATTTGTATCTGGTTGTGCACGATCATGATCTGGCCCGGGACTCAGTGGAATGAAATAGTAACACTTAGCACGAATAGATAACATGAGCAACTGTATGCAGCTAAAATCATTATGTGACTCTCAATAACATTACTACCATAAACTCTGTTACTGAATCATAATCATTAGTAAATAATCATTTTCAAAACTGAACTGGTAGGAGTTAAGTACGTCCGCCGTACTTTACTAAAAATCACGCCAAAAGAAAGAAAGGTCTTACATACCTCTTAGGCGAACTAATCAGCTTGGTATTAAGGTATTCCTCGTCTAGTACTTCAACCTATGATAAGGAACAACATGCTCGTCAATTCTATGATTCCTAATGTAAGTTATATGCTTAAAGGCTCCCTTATTTCTACAAAAATTGGGCAAGATTTCCTTTGTTTATGTGCGTATCCACAATTTTCCAATAATCCAAATCAACCAACAATTCAACTCCAGCTACAATCCAATCAACCAACAATCCAATTCAAACCAACAATTCAATTCAAACCAACAATTCCCCTTTATTCCAGAATATATAAAATTAACACTTTTCTTACACTTAATCCTTTCGAGGCATGTATAGGTATCTTATTGCAATACATATGCATGTTTGTAGCTTATTTACATACTAGTTCAGTCCGTAATACATTATCGAAATTTTCAACAATTTCTATCAACTTTCCGGTCATATCAACATTTTTCAATTCTAAAGTTTTTTCCTAAATTTCTTACTTTCCAATTAATCTCCCAACAACTTCAATTAACAACTTTAACTTTAAACATCAAGGTTTCATCTAAATTTTCACATGCAATTAGTAATAACATACCAACACAATTACTCAATTCTAACGTACGCCAAGAATAGGTTCTAAATCGGTGTATATATCCTTAATACAATCACATGCATTTCATATTTCCAATTCCATCTTAACACCAATCCATATCTTCAACTACAACAACATGCAATGTCATTAAACTATAAAAGAAAAAATTTATACCTCGAATTCGTCCAAAACAGTCCCCAAAAACGTGACTGTCCAGATTTTTTTGCCACTGCTTCGTCGGCTGAACTTGTAACGTCGATAACTCTCTACTCCGGTGTCCTATCGACGAGCGGGTTATTGCGTTGGAAACTAGACTCGACGAACTTCATTTTAGGCTTTTGAAACACCCAAAAACTCCTAATATGCTAGGAGATATTCCCTTCCAAATTTGACTAAAAATCTGCCAGTAACTAGCGATTTTCTGCCCATTTTTCTTTCACAAAATTCGATTTTTCTTCGCCAATCTTCACTTCTTCAACTCCAATCCAACATGCAACCATTCTACCATGTTAATCCCTCATTCTTACACCTTTTTCTTCAAGAAATCTTGTCCAAAAACCCAAGAACCCACTGCCCTAAAATTGGCAGAAATGCCGAGAACTCCCCACTGTTTTGGGGTGATAATTTCGCCTCAAAATGGTGGGATAATTTACCCCAAAAAGATGGAATGACAAGCTAAATTTTCTTTGCAAAGGGTGGGGATTTTCGTTCTAGAAGGGGGGAGAAATGGGAGCTTAAAAATCTGATTTTGTTTTGTGGAAGAAATGAAGGTTTTAGAGGAGTTTTATTTAATTTTCAGATTTTAAAAAAAAGCACTAAGACCCCCTTAAATGCCACACTTTGCCCCCTCTAAGTATTTATTTAACTAAATCAACCCCCACTTCTTTTAATCTAATTTCTCATTGCCTTAATTTCTTATCATCGTACCTTTTAAATACCTTACTAACTCATAACGGAAAAATACATATTTATTTATACCACCATTTCTAAAGAGATTTCCGGCGTCACATTTGTCATTGCCAAAAATTAATCCGTATTAGCACGTAGAATATTTGTAATTTCGAAAATTGGAAATCTCAATCCTTAATGACGTTCTAAATCTTTGTCTTATCATACGAGGTGTAACATTCTTCCCCCCTTAGAAACATTCGTCCTCGAATGTTCTTGACATGTCTCAGGTTCTAGAAATTTCGGCAGAGCCTCCTTTATACTTATGTCTATCCATCTATATTCAGCAAACCAACAGATGCCGCACCGGACCACAGTATATCACACATATACAATTCACCAATTATAAGTACTGCCTTTTTAAACCCAAGTCAGTTACCTCACAGTTTTGCATATAAGCTCTAAAATCTTGAACTTCATTAATTATGACTAATAACCTCCCATATTTTTCTAAATCTGTCACAATAGTGTTAAAATCACCTCTTATTTACCATGAAGGTTGTTATACCCCGTAGTTCCAGGGTATGTATGCGAGGACGTACGTACGAGAATACGACAGAAAGATTGGAAAGGAAGAAAGAGGCGATTTTTCCACGGAAAAGTTTCCGGTTTTTGTGAAGGAAAAAGGTTCGTTTATGGGAATTGGATTCCCAGATTTGGTATTCGGACTTCCTGGAATATTAGAGAATTATGGAATTTTATTTTCGAAAATGGTCACGTGGGCCCACGGAGAAATTTACGTTTTTGTGGGGCCCGCGTTGATTTTGAGATTTTGGCCGTTTTGATATTTTCTAAGACGAAATATTTTGATTTAATCGGGCGACACGTGTCACCCCACGTGGCACCTTTGGGCCGAATTTTGTTTGTGCACAACACCCGGTTAGAGTCGTTTTCGACGAAACGTTTTCACAGCTTTCGTAGGGGAATTTCCGGCTATGTCATTTAGTATTTTTGCGGATTTTTCCGAGAGACGGAACATTTTAGACCAACGAGAGGCGACTGCACCCTCTCAGTGGGCAAGTGTCGGCACAACGGACGATTGGGAATGGCAAGTGGGAGATATTTTTGGTAGATATTTTGTGTGCAAGTTGGCTAGGTACACATGGGTGAATCTTGCCCTACACTTGCCTAACACTTGGCTAGATCTTCGCCATTGGTTGGCCTTGGCTTGTGCTATAAATACCCTCTCCTTTGATGAACTTCTTCATCCAAAATGCCTAAGTCTTGAGCCTTCCCTCCCCTTTTCGAGGCCCTCGGCGAGAGTTCCCCTAGTGGGTAGGCCGAGGTAGCCACCCCTCCTTTGTGTGGCTGGGTACCCCAAATTTAGTTGCTTTCAGATAATACCCCTTTGTGGTATAGAAATACTCCAAGTATTGTTATAATGCCCAAATTACCTTAGCCTTATACCTTGTTGTATTCTAAGGTTATACCTTTACTGAAAGCCCGTAAATACTATTATACTTCCCACTACCACAAACCGAAACCCTAGGAAAATCTCCATAGTCAGTTGAGTATTGTGTAGGTTGGTTAGAACTTCTAGGGTGGTTTAGAGCGGGTTGGGCGCCGAGTTGAGCTAAACGATTGCCGGGATCGACTTTATACTTGGATAATTATGGGCTTATCGAGGTAATTATCTTGTCCCCTATTGTAAGTGGATATTACATGTTGTAGGAGTATATAGTGAAGTATACTATATATAAGATCGAATCAGAATTACATGGGATCAGACATGAGACTTGTGTAGTAGTACCGAGTAGAATTGTACCCGTTAGGGTTAGATGTAATACCCCCCCCCCCCTGGTTGGGTTGGTAGCCGGCCGCGATAGAGGAGAAGATTTACGCTGCATGTGAGGTCTTGCGAAATTTCGTAGAAAGTTCTACGATGAGACCTAAATGTTAATAAGCGCTGTGGCCTTATAGGTGGAAGTACTACGCGCGCGTTCTACTGGCTTAGGAGTAGCCGAGCATTGAGGTACTCGGAGCATTTTGCTATTAGTCGATAATCGTCGCGAGGTATGTGAACCTCTTCCTATCTCTCTAGCATGATACGTAAACTATGTAGCACGGTGAGCGCATACGCTAAATGTGTTTGAGTGGTTTAAAACATAAAGTGTTATAACGACTTTACTGAAGTTGGTTATAACGACTTTATGTTAGTAAGAAAATACATGTGGTTTTTAAAAGGTAATCGAGTTGAACTATAATCGCTTGTTATATGGTAAGAAAGAACTTGAAGTATTTTCACAAGATTTTGAATCATTTTGAAAGGAGAAGTAATACTTGGTGTTTGAAAACTTAAGAGTTATACTAGCTTTACGAAGTTAGGTATAACGGCTTAAGAATGCTTTCTTGATTTCTAAATCGAATGTGTATCGACAAACCACTGCGGCGTTAATAAAAGGAAATGTTTTGAATAATTAAGTATTATGAAAACCAGAGAAACTTCCATCCGCATGAAGCTAAGATGAGACAAAATGATATTTCCTGATCATGGTCACAGTAATAAGATTGTTATAAACAAGAATATCCTACTCACACATAAGGCTTATGTTTCTCGGATTGTTTAAAAGAGAATTATATTCTTAAATGAATAAGACTATGAACTACTAACCTTTCTAAAATAAGAAACGTGAACATTGAAATTAGGCAAACTTGGACGTTTGAAAAATAATGTTGTTACTTGATTTTACAAAGGTAAGAGTTTTGGTTTTCTTAAAAGATACCACTCTATTTTATACTACGGGTATTGTGTGACTTATGTGAAAGAAACAGATCTTTTTAAGATTTTAATGTGAAGTACTTTGGGGATAGATACCCGAACTTGTTAGTAGAAAGTACCTTGTGTGAATAACTTGATTGTATTGGTTTGTGATAGCCTTGTAATACTTTCTTGTCACGTGATAAGTAAACGTGTTAGGATGCTACGTGTGTTAGTATCTTGTGATGTTTGTGTAAAGGGTTTCTCGATTGTGATTATTAACTATCGTTATGATAGTATGGTGGCATTCATCTCTTGAGATGATTCCGGGTTAAGCCGCCTCCGACGCGGGTAGACTCGCGGATGCAGGACCATGATTCGAGAATACCTACGCGGTCCCGGGGCCTATCGCGAGCTACGAGTTCCGTGTTAGTGTACGCCCTTACGGGCACGCGGCCTCGCGCTATGCGGATCGCGTTCGGGGCGATGCCGGAGTAGCTACCGACGCGGAATACCTCATGCGCCGATGAGATTGGCCTATCGGAGTCATGGAAGTTCGAGGACTAGACGCGCGACATTAGATCTGCGCAAGGCCGCTTTGATCACGTGGCTGCAGACAGATCTTATGATACGCTTTATGACCTTGTTGCACGGTGAGTGTTAGTAGTCGGCTATGCCTTCGCACTTACCCCGCAGTTTTATTAGGACACAGCGGACACGTGTTCATGTATTCCTCGTGCTTGTATATCATAAAGCTGGCGGCGGCGAAGGTATTCCACGGCACGATTGATGTTGTGGGCGTGAGACCCATTGTTAAATTGAGTGATGACTTGAGGTGTGAGTCCACGACTTGACATGATCGCTATTTATGCGAATCGTAGTTTGGTTATCATACATGTCTCCCGCTTTGTATAGACTACTATGATTTCATTTACGTGATTTATTTTAGTTTCACATACTCTGCACTGTTGTCGACTCCTTCGGGCCGCGTTACGCCGCAGTTGAGGTACATCGCCGTTGATCCTAGCTCTCGTGGTCACGCTCATTGGGAAGCTCCGTTTCTCCGAGGCTTATCACGTATAGTCCGTCAGAGTAAGTGTTTACATTCGGGGTTTGGCGGGCCCGCCCCGCCATCGTGGTCGTATCATTCTGTGAGGTCCGTAGTACCGCTGTGGCGTGGTTGGTAAAAAGGATTAAGTCGCTCATTTGTAAAAAGTTGATGGTTATATATACGCCGAAGGCAAGTTTCCACAGATTATTGTTTTATATTTCGTTATCTCACGTTGTTGTTTTATGTTCGATTACTGATGTTGTGTCACTAGGGTGCCCGGTAAGGCACGATCCACGCCCGCCGTCGTGACAAAAGTGGTATCGAGCGATTAATCCTCGGAAAGTGTACGCATCGTATCCAAGAAGTTCGATTATCGCGTGCGCACCACACCAATAATCGTGAGGCTATAGGATATTTAGGATTGGTTTCTATTCTTCTCACTCCGAGATCGTGCCTTAGAGTTGTGTTGTAAGTTGACCCTCCGACGAAATTCATTCCTTATCGTTATGCCTCCCGTGCAGGCAACCCGCCCGTGAGGGCAGGCACCGGCGAGGCGAGAGTTGAGTTCGAAGGTTGCGAGGCACAGCCCAATCATTACCTAGGGTAGTGCTTCATTCGGGATTTCGCGACGTCACTAGCCCCGCAGAGTTTAGCACGGACGGCAGCCCTCTGCGTCCACGATATTTGAACCTTCGCCCACGCATCGAACAGTGAATATAGATTGCAAGAGACAACCTTGTTACTAGCTATGGATTTGGCTACCGCAGAGTATACCGATGTATCGCGAGTCTTGATGACTACCTAAGAAGGTTGTGCAAGAGTAATTCTTCATTGGGCTTGGCATGGCCCGTATGCGGGCTTATGTACGCAGCCGAAAACGTAGAGATTGACGTTAACCAAGGGCGAGAAGAGGGCCAGAGCGAGCGTCCTTCGGTAACTTTCGTGAGTATACCTTAAGTGCTATGTTCGATAGGTGTGTTAGTTGTGATTAGAAATCATGGTGGGTTAACCGAGTAAGATTTTGGAGGATAGAGAAAGTGTGAGCCTTAGAGCTTAATACGCAAAGACCTTAGAGGTAAGGCCATCTCGTAGAGACGTATGTTTATGTTTGACTTTATCGGAGTCATAGTGCACGCGAGTGTGTTTGGGATAAGTCCCATGTAGTATGAAATGAAAGAGGTAGTTGAGCTAAGAAGACCGCTAGGTTTTCGTAACGTGTTTAGTAAGATTGTTCCTTCGAGCTAGTGTTTCTTGCACACGGGTCGGGTTGAGGCCATGCTGGGTCAACCCGCCGGTATGGTGGGTCGGTGGTGGTCCTCTTTGTGTTAGGGTCACGAGGGTGTTAGGCCCATGTTTAGTTAGCCAGTGCAAGTTCGTGGATCGTTCGACCGGTGGTCGGGCCGATGAGGCGACATCGTGTTCTTCTGGTCGTTCGCTCGGCGGTGTTGATGTTATCGAAAGGTTGTGAGGTTGCAGGTGCCTACCTTCACCTTATGACGACAGTGGAGCCAGTGGCACCGCTTTCTCTTCTGGGAGTTTGTACGAGCGGGGCTAGGAACTCAGTGAGTCTCGTAGACGCGTTCGCCCCGCCGTGTTTTGATTTCGCAGTAATGTGAGGATCGTTGTCTCGGTTGAAGTGTTTAAGCTACCATGTCGGTGTTCGGATGTCGTCTTGTGACGCCTTAGGGCGAAATGCAAGTCTTGGCCGATTGGTTCGATGTTGGCGGGGTTCGATAGTTGGTTCAGCTTGTTCCGCAGATCGTGGATGAGAAGCTTGTCTGAAGAAGTTCGGCGGCTGGAGGAATCGTGCGGATAATCGGCGACACTTAGAGTTCAGCCGACGGTCGGTCTTGAAAGTACCACCCCGCATGGTGTGACGAGTTTTGGAAACAAGGAACTTAGCCCGAGTTACTTGGGCCTTTGTGAGTTCATGTGAAGAATAGGCCGGTTGCTTATATGTTAGCATTTGCCGTCCGACTTAGGAAGAAGGGCGTCCCGGTCTTCGTATTGTTATGTTCGGAAAGTATCAAGATCCATCCGTAATGTTCCGATTAATGATGACCACGTTAGAGATAGTAACCCCGAGTTTTGGAACCAAGCCGACGTAATGTGGTAAGAGTTCGAGTGTACGAGATCCTCCGATCGCAGTTCCGGCACCATTTGTCGGGTCGTCGAGCGCGCTCGCGACAGTGACAAAAGTGGTATCGAGACTAAGGAAGTATATTTTGACCCGGAAGAGGTATTTGTGGTGATGTAGAGGTGTTTCTCGTGGACTTAGATGTAAGTTTTCGCAGTGTTTCACGCCACCGTGTGGCGGGATTGTTTTCGTAAGTATAGTAGTGAAGACTATACCGCCACGTGTTCGTTTGAGACTTAGAAGGAACATTCGGACGAATGTTTCTAAGGGGAAGAATGTTATACCCCGTAGTTCCGTGGTATGTATGCGAGGGCGACGCATTTGAGAATACGTGTAAAGATTGGAGCGAAGAAAGAGGCGATTTTTCCACGGAAAAGTTTCCGGTTTTGTGAAGGAAAAGGTTCGTTTATGGAATGGATTCCCGATTTGGTATTCGACTTCCCGGAATATTAGAGAATTATGGAATTTTATTTTGAAAATGGTCACGTGGGCCCACGGAGAAATTTACTGGCCAGTGGGCCCGCTTTGATTTTGAGATTTTGGCCGCTTTTGATATTTTCTAAGACGAAATATTTTGATTTAATCGGGCGACACGTGTCACCCCACGTGGCACCTTTGGGCCGAATTTTGTTTGTGCACAACACCCTGCTAGAGTCGCCGACTAAACGCTTTCCTGACTTTCGTAGGGAATTTCCGCTATGTCATTTAGTATTTTTATGGATTTTTCCGAGAGACTAACATTTTAGACCAACGAGGCGCACTTGCACCCTCTCATCAGTGGGCAAGTGGCGCACAATGGACGATTGGGAATGGCAAGTGGGAGATATTTTTGGTAGATATTTTGTGTGCAAGTTGGCTAGGTACACACGGGTGAATCTTGCCCTACACTTGCCTAACACTTGGCTAGATCTTGGCCATTGGTTGGCCTCGCTTGCTATAAATACCCTCTCCTTTGATGAACTTCTTCATCCAAAATGCCTAAGTCTTGAGAGCCTTCCTCCCTTTCGTGAGGCCCTCGTCGAGAGTTCCCCCTAGTGGGTAGGCCGGGTAGCCACCCCTCCTTTGTGGTGTGTGGGTACCCCTGCTAGTTGCTTTAGTATAATACCCCCTTTGTGGTATAGAAATACTCCAAGTATTGTTATAATGCCCAAATTACCTTAGCCTTATACCTTGTTGTATTCTAAGGTTATACCTTCTTAAAAGCCCGTAAATACTATTATACTTCCGTCACCACAAAACCGAAACCCTAGGAAAATCTCCATAGTCCGTGGAGTATTGTGGTGTTTGGTTAGAACTTCTAAGGGTGGTTTAGAATGGTCGAGCGCTCGAGTTGAGCTAAACGATTGCCTGTGATCGACTTTATACTTGGATAATTATGGGCTTATCGAGGTAATTATCTTGTCCCCTATCAGTGGATATTACATGTCAGGAGTATATAGTCAAGTATACTATATATAGATCGAATCAGTAATTACATAGACCAGACATGAGACTTGTGTAGTAGTACGCGAGTAGAATTGCACTGCAGGTTAGATGTAATACCCCGGTTGGCTTTGGCGGCCTCGATGAGAGAGAAGATTTACGCTGTCATGTGGGAGGTCTTTGCGAAATTTCGTAGAAAGTTCTACGATGAGACCTAAATGTTAATAAGCGCACTGTGGCCTTATAGGTGGAAGTACTACGTGTGGCGCGTTACTGCTTGGGCGAGTAAATGCCATTGAGGTACTGAGCATTTTGCTATTAGTCGATAATCGTCGCGAGGTATGTGAACCTCTTCCTATCTCTCTAGCATGATATGTGTAAACTATGTAGTGCGGTGACGCATACGTGCTAAATGTGTTTGAGTGGTTTAAAACATAAAGTGTTATAACGCTTTACGGGAAGTTGGTTATAACGACTTTATGTTAGTAAGAAAATACATGTGGTTTTTAAAAGGTAATCGAGTTGAACTATAATCGCTTGTTATATGGTAAGAAAGAACTTGAAGTATTTTCACAAGATTTTGAATCATTTTGAAAGGAGAAGTAATACTTGGTGTTTGAAAACTTAAGAGTTATACTAGCTTTATGGGAAGTTAGGTATAACGGCTTAAGAATGCTTTCTTGATTTCTAAATCGAATGTGTATCGACAAACCACTGCGGCGTTAATAAAAGGAAATGTTTTGAATAATTAAGTATTATGAAAACCAGAGAAACTTCCATCCGCATGTAAGCTAAGATGAGACAAAATGATATTTCCTAGATCATGGTCAGTAATAAGATTGTTATAAACAAGAATATCCTACTCACACATAAGGCTTATGTTTCTCGATTGTTTAAAAGAGAATTATATTCTTAAATGAATAAGACTATGAACTACGGAACCTTTCTAAAATAAGAAACGTGAACATTTGAAATTAGGCAAACTTGGACGCTTGAAAAATAATGTTGTTACTTGATTTTACAAAGGTAAGAGTTTTGGTTTTCTTAAAAGATGATACTCTATTTTATACTACGTATGTGTGACTTATGTGAAAGAAATGATCTTTTTAAGATTTTAATGTGTGAAGTACTTTGGGGATAGATACACCGAACTTGTTAGTAGAAAGTACCTTGTGTGAATAACTTGATTGTATTGGTTTGTGATAGCCTTGTAATACTTTCTTGTTCTTTGTGATAAGTAAACGTGTTAGGATGCTACGTGTGTTAGTATCTTGTGATGTTTGTGTAAAGGGTTTCTTGATTGTGATTATTAACTATCGGTCGTTATGATAGTATGGTGGCATTCATCTCGAGATGATTCCGGTTGGCGCCTCCGTCGCGGTAGACTCGCGATGCAGGACCATGATTCGAGAATACCTCATGCGGGTCCCGGGGCCTATCGCGAGCTACGAGTTCCGTGTTAGTGACGTCCTTTACGGGCACGCGGCCTCGCGCTACGCGATCGCGTTCGTGATCGACGGGGAGTAGCTACCGACGCGGGAATACCTCATGCGGGCGATGAGATTGGCCTATGCGAGTCGCGGAAGTTCCAGACTAGACGCGCATTAGATCTCGCGCAAGTGGCGGCTTTGATCATGTGGCGGTCAGACATCTTATGATACGATTTATGACCTTGTTGTACGGTGAGTGTTAGTAGTCGGCTATGCCTTCGTGATTTACCTCGCATAGTTTTATTAGGACACAGTGGGACACGTGTTCATGTGTATTCCTTGGTGCTTGTATATCATAAATCGCCGGGTGATGGAAGGTATTCCACGCACGATTGATGTTGTGGGCGTGAGACCCATTGTTAAATTGAGTGATGACTTGAGGTGTGAGTCCCCGACTTGACATGATCGCTATTTACGTGAATCGTAGTTTGGTTATCATACATGTCTCTGCTTTGTATAGACTACTATGATTTCATTTACTGATTTATTTTAGTTTCACATACTCGACCTCATTGTCGGGCTTCCGCCGTCATGCCGCAGTTGAGGTACATCGATCGTTGATCCTAGCTCGTGGTCACGTTCGGCGTGGGAAGCTCCGTTTCTCCGAGGCTTATCACGTATAGTCCCCGTCGTAGTAAGTGTTTACATTCGGGGTTTGGCGGGGCCCCGCCCCGCCATTGTGGTCGTATCATTCTGTAGGTGCAGTAATCTTTGCTGGCGGGGTTGGTAAAAAGGATTGCCGCTCATTTGTAAAAAAGTTGATGGTTATATATATGCCGAAAGGCAAGTTTTCACAGATTATTGTTTTATATTTCTGTTATCTCATGTTGTTGTTTTATGTTCCGCTGATTACTCTGATGTTGTGTCACTAGGGTGCCCGGGGTAAGGCACCAGTCACGGGCCCAGTTTCGGGTCGTGACAAAGGTTGCATCAACAGTTGTCACTTGACTACACTACCCTGAATATCTATTATCACTTTGTTGAATTCATCTATATCTTTGTACCCCTCTTATCTGTTTTTCCACCCTTCTCATATCAAAGTATCCGACCCTGTACTGAATCCCTATGCCTCCTTCCCACCTAATTTTTTTCCAAGTTAATGATCATATAGGCCTGGTTTCATGAAATGCACTGTTAGAAGCACGTAGAGTATCAGCTCATACTTGATTAGTAAGTACTGTTATAAACTGCTTGAAATTCCTTACACAAATTAAGCGAGGTATTATGAGCTTCTTCTATCTCTTAACCTTTGGTTCCACTAGACCAAATAGCCTCATCTTAGCATTCTGCGTGAACTAATGCGTTGAAACTGTGCACAAATACATATCTCGATTACCAATCCTTCAAATAACTTCTTAACTGAGAATATGAACTCCAAAGGTTACAATATTTAAAGTGCTTGACACAACTATACACTAATAGGATGCTCATCATTCCCAAGTTCTAAGTCATTTGCGAAAGAAACCCAATTAATCCATGTCCAATACTTCCCAGCATTCGGTCCAAAATAAGAAAATGCTTTCATTCTTATATTAATCTTATTATTCCGGAAGTAATAACCTCTTCTTATTCTTACCTGAGAACAATGTTCTTTTGCATTTTCCTACCTTCACATAGTCCAAAGAACATGGTATATCATAAAATCGTCACAGATTCTAACAATTAGAGCTCAACATTTAATTAAAGGTATGAAGGAGAAAATAGTAGGTAAGCTTCATTTTCTATCTTTGGAAGGAAAAATTCAATCTCCATAACTATAGAGCAGATAACATAGCATAACGGAATACCAATTCGTAAGATAGAGACTATTGCAATTCATTTCACAAGTCGACACCTCATTCATGGTCTGGAAGGGATCTTTTCACTACTCGTAATTGTAAGCAAATCCACTTCTTTTAACACTTATTCACTTATTTCTTACTTGTCGTACTTTTCATAATTTCAACATATTCTAGTATACATACGTAACCTCGGACATTGCTCCTGGTCCCAATCCTTGACGATACCATCCCTTATTCAGTATATAGAAGATTCTGAAGAGTTTCCTTACCTGACGTGGACCTAGTACCTCCAAACCTGGTCATCATACTTCTACTCAAACTCTTTCACTTCCCTTATGGCTTGACGCACCAAGTCAAGTCCGATTTACTCTGATTTTCCCTTTCCGAGCCACTGTCGCTATCTTTTGGAACATAACTGCAACCACAATAATCATTAGAGAGGGGGATTACCCTATGACATAACTCGATTGCATGATCTATGAGATGAAAGAGTAGAAACCAATCCTAAATGTCCGGCAGCCTCATGTGTATAAGTATGGTGCACAACATACCCATACACAAGTGTCACGACCCGACCCCGGGGCCGCGACTAGTACCCTACCGGGGTACCCTGTCAGGTATACATCAGAGAATAGCAGCGGATCATACATAACACATAACTTATAAAAAGGTAAACATCACTGGCCAGTCGATAAGGCTGCCTTCCATAAAACATACTTAATCAAAGTATAGTAGTACAACTTGTTCTTATAGCCCCAAAACACATATATGACCACGCACTTAAAGATAACCATCGTATGGACAGACCCCGCCATACCTCCGAATGTACAAAATACCTATAAGATCGTGAAATATCCGTACCAATAAACAAGCTTCCGAGGAATGGAGCTTCGACACCTAATAGTGATCCTAAGAACGAGGATCCACACCGCTACCCTTACCGCGCAGATTTAACGCAGCCACGAGGAAGGGGTCGATACAATATGTACCAAGTATGTAAAGTGGAAAATACCGTAATAAAGATATCATAAGTCTAAAAGTAAGTTTGAGTCATGGAAGATAATCAAAATACCTTTTATCGTGTCTTACTAACAATGAGTGACAAGTATATATATAATCTGCATAAAATAGGGTCTCATGATCAAAATAGGTACCTCGCCTGTAGTATCAATAAGCACCCCTACTCGCGGGACTATTTCACCCGTGATAGTCCCGGACCCGCATTGAGGTATTCCTCGCATAAGTCGCACCGCCGCGTGGGACTATTTCACCCGCATAAGCCCATAAGGACTCGCGTGAGGTATTCCTCGCGTCGTGGGTAGCAAATCCACTGAACAGTGGTATAACGATCTGGGACTTACCCTCGATATACTCTTACCACAGATGGTATAACGATCTTGGGGACTTACCCCTCAGATATACTCTTACACTGAAGCAGATGGTATAACGATCTTGGGGCTTGCCCCTCAGATATACTCTTACACTGAATGAAGGTGGTATGACGATCTTGGGGCTTGCCCCTCAGACATACTCTTACCCTGGAGAAGGTGGTATAACGATCTTGGGGCTTGCCCCTCAGATATACTCTTACCCTAGCTCAAACTGTCATTATATCATACTCATAAATAAGTTAAGAGAACTTATAACTTCTTATTAGTCTTGTTCATATACCCTCTCATTTTAGTTTACTTAAGGCACTTAATCATATCTTTAATAAAAGAAAATCGGGAATTTAACCCAAGTACTACATACTTCAACTCTTTTAAAAATGATTATTTTTCATACATAAAACCTTTGGGCAATTGATGCCTTAAAATCAATTTGCCTTTCATAAATCAAATCATTTGTCCTTACTTGTCTTACTTCGAGTAAACCTCTTCTCATTAATCTTTTATAAAGCTAATAAACCAACTTCTCATAAAGTTGTTATATTAACCCTTCACTTTAGTAAAATTACACTTTTCCCCTAACCAAGAGACTTATACATTCTTAAAACGAAACAAGTCTTTATATACTTAAAACAAGTAAGAATACCAAATCTTGTACGTCTACCGTACTACATAGTTATATCTATTCATGCTCAAGAGATAGGAAAGCTCCACATACCTCTTTGGTCAATCCACTTGCTAAGCTCAACTACCGCAAGTAATATATCAACCTATAACAATCATGATACGTTTATTAACCTCTAATTTCAATGTAGAATAATCCAAGTTCAAAGTCACTAAATTCTATGGAAAATTGGGCAGCATTTCCTTTGTTTCTACATACTTTGCCACCTTTCACAAGGCCGAATTTGTCATCCAAACGCCACATTTAAGGCTCAACAATCCAAACATTTCAAAGGGGATTACACACCTAAACTTGGGTGTGTAAAATTCTGCCCCATAAGGTACAACAATTCACTTAACAATTCTAAGGTGGTTTTTAGGCTACAACATGCTCATAATATATTCTTAACCAATTCCTTCATATCTAAACCACATTTCTTACATGCAAGGACTCTAAGTGCATTATTTACTACTACACATTCCTTCTTCTTCACATGCAACATTAATAACTAACCACAAGAAAGAAATGTTACATTAAAGCTTTAGCCCAACTTATTCCAAAAACTTTGCTAGCTTCCTTGCCAAGAACACCACCACAATAACACCAACAAGCTAGCCACAAGCTTCCTTCTTGTTCTTAACTTTTCAGATTTTTCCTTAGGCTTGAATTCCTCTTGGAATTTTAGAGAGAAGTGAGAGCTAATTTAGAGAGAGAGGGAGAGATTGAAAGATGACCAAGTCTTCAAGACTTGGTCAATATAAAACATCTGAAAATCGGATGGGGGTGACACTTGTCACCCTCCCATGGCCTTTTAAAAGAGAAAATCAGATTTTCCTAAGTTTTTCAACACGAATCCCGCTTGGCGCGCCAGCGTCGGCGCGGCGCTGAAACCTCTGCGGACTCTCGAGTTCCGCGCGACCTGCTGTCTGGCGCTGGCCGCAACTTCAGCGACCTCTCGATTTTGTAGCCGCGCCAGATCCGGCGCCACGGCCCTGTCGCCTTTGTCCGAAAAACATTTATGTCCGACTGCGCACTGAACTTGTAACCCTCATAAAACGTCCTATCGACGAACGGTTGATTGCGTTGGAATCTAGACTCAACGAACTACGCCCTATGCCTTTGAAACACTTAGGAACCCTCAATGTACCTGTCACGACCCGACCCCAGGGCCGCGACTAGTACCTCACCGGTACCGTCGGTATATGTCGAGAATAGCAATGAACATACATAAAACAAATCAGATAAGGTAAACATCACTAGAAGTCGATAAGGCCGCTTTCATAAAATAACTTAATCGAAAGTGAAACAAGACAACTTATTCTTACACCAAACTACAAACGTGACTACGCACTCAGAAATAACAATCGTATGACAGTGGCCCCGCCATACCCCGAATGTACAAAAGTCTATAACCTCGTGAATCATACCAAAAGACAAAGCCTCCGGAGGATGGAGCTTTCAAGAAATGAGCGGTGATCCTAAGAGTGCGGACCAAAGCTACGTATCTCGACTGCAGATGAACGCACCAAGGAGGTCGATAACAGTACCAAGTATGTAAAGCTGGGAAAATCGTAATATGATATCATAAGTCTAAAAGCAAGTCGAGTCATGAAAGACAATAAAATACCTTTTACGTGCCTTACTAACAATGAGAGTGACAAGTATATATATAATACTGCATAAAATAGGAGGCTCATGATCAAAACAGGGTACCTCGCCCGTAGTATCAATAAAACCATCCTACTCCTGGGACTATTTCACCCGCATGGGTCCTGTGGACCCGCATAAGGTACTCACGCATCGGTACCGCACGTGGGACTATTTCACCAAAGATAAGCCCATAAGGACTCGCGTGAGGTATTCCTCGCGTCATGGGTAGCAAATCCACGGAGCGGTGGTATAACGATCTTGGGGACTTTCCCCGATATACTCTTACCCCGGCGGATGGTATAACGATCTTGGGCTGCACTCGGATATACTCTACACCTGAGCATATGGTATAACGATCTGGGGCTTGCCTCGATATACTCTTATCTTTGGCGGATGGTATAACGATCTTGGATCTCGCCTCGATATACTCTTACACCGGATGGTATGACGATCTTGGCTGGCCTCGCATATACTCTTACATGAAGGAGTGGTATGGCGATCTGGGCTTGCCGGACATACTCTTACCCTATCTCAAACTGTCATCATATCATAATAATAAATAAGTTAAGCAAACTTATAACCTCTTTTTAGTCTTGTTCATATACCCTCTCATTTTAGTTTACTTAAGGCACTTAATCATATCTTTAATAAAATAACACCGGGAGTGTAACCCAAGTACTATATACTTCAACTCTTTCAAAAATGACTTTTCTTTATACATAAAAACCTTTGGACAATTGATACCTTAAAATCAATTTGCCTCTTCACATACTTATCTTATTTAGAGTAAATCTCTTCTCATTAACCTTTTATGAAGCTAATAAATCAACTTTCCATAAAGTTGTTATATTAACTCTATACTTTAGTAAAATCATACTTTTCCCCTAACTAAGGGAATTATACATTCTTAAAATGAAACAAGTCATTATATACTTAAAACAAGTAAGAATACCAAATCTTGTACGTCTACCGTACTACATAGTTTCATCTATTCATGCTCAAGAGATAGGAAAGCTTCACATACCTCTTTTGTCAATCCACTTGCTAAGTCCAACTACCGCAAGTAATATTTCAACCTATAATAATCATGATACGCTTGTTAACCTCTAATCTCAAAGTAGAACAAACCAAGTTCTAAGTCACTAAATTCTATGGAAAATTGGGCAGCATTTCCTTTGTTTCTACTCACTTTGCCACCTTTCTCAAGGTCGAATTTATCATCCAAACACCACGTTTAAGGCTCAATTAATCCAACAATTCAAAGGGGACTACACACCCAAAATTTTGTCCCATAAATTTACAACAATTATCTTAACAAAATTAAGGTAATCTTTTAGGCTACCACGTGCTCAATATCTCCTTAATCAATTCTTTCATATCCAAACCACACTTCTTACATGCAATGACTCTAAGTGCATTATTTACAACAACATAACCCTCCTTCTTCACATGCAACATAATAACTAAACCACAAGAGAAGAATATTACCTCAAAGCTTTAGCCAAACTTATTCCAACACCTTGCTAGCCTTTCCTCCAAGAATACCACCACAATAACACTTTTAAGTTAGCCACAAACTTCCTTCTTGCCCTTAATTTCAGATTTTCCTTAGGCTTAGAATTTCTCTTGGGGTTCTAGAGAGAGGGCTGGAAGTTTAGGGAGAAGGGGGAGCAATTTGAGAGAGAGAGAGAGAAGATAGAAAATGACCAAGTCTTGGTCAATATATTGCATGCAATGAAAATCAGATGGGGGGACACTTGTCACCCTCCCATGGTCTCTTTTAAAACAAAAATCGATTTTCTAAGTTTTTCCGCCAAATTTCCGCTGAAACCTCACTTCTCTCAACTTTCGCGCCATCTGCTGTCGGCCATGGCGGCAACTCAGTGACCCTCGACTTTAGCGCCGCGCTCGCATCCGGCCATGCCTCGCCGCTTTAGTCCAAACACGTTTACGTCCGATCACAGACCGAACTTGTAACTCCTATAACTTCCTACTCCGACGCCCTATCGATTTAGCGGTTGGTTGCGTTGGATTCGGACTCAACGAACTACGCCTAGGCCTTTGAAACACTTAGGAACTCTCAATGTACCGGTCATAACCCGCCTCAAAGTTGACTAAAACCCGTCCAAACAATCCACAACCTATCCTTAAAAATTTTAAGTCTTACATACTTTCGCGCCTCATCGTAGGTCGAACTACGGGTATAACGATCGGGTCATAATCCGCCTCAAAGTTGACTAAAACCCGTCCGAACAATCCACAACCTATCCTTTGAAAATTTAAGTCTTACATGCTTTCGTGCGCTCTCACACGTAGGGTCGAACTACGGTATAACATCCCCTTAGAAACATTCGTCCCGAATGTTCCTTCTAGGCTTACTCAAATCACAATATCGACATAGACCCTCTTAACTATTATTTTGCAAATAAAGAACCTCCACGAGCCACAACAATACTCAAGCAAAATTTCCAATTAAAACTATCAAGTAAGAAAGTAGGTTACCTGGAGGTATAGGAAATAAGTGAGGGTACTTCTTCATCATGTCATCCTCTGCTTCTCACGTCATTTCCTCCCTGTTCTCGTTCCGCCATAAGACCTTGACGGAAGCCACGTCTTTCGTCCGAAGTCGTCTAACCTGACGATCGAGTATCGCTATGGGACTCTCCTCATACGATAACTCCTCTGTCACTTGGACATCATGAACCGGGTGCACTCTAGATGGGTCTCCAATACATTTCCGCAACATGGACACATGGAACACTGGATGTACCGCCTCCAAATCGGACGGCAGATCTAACTCATGAGCAACCCCGCCTACCCTACGGACAATCGATGCACCGATGTACTTCGGGCTAAGCTTCCTTTCTTCCCAAACCTCATCACGCCGCTTCACGGGCGATACCTTTAGAAAACCCAATCATCTATCTCAAATTCCAAGTGTCGGCGCCGATGATCTGCATCGACTTCGCCGACTCGAGCCGTCAACAACCGCCTCTGGATAAGCTTCACCTTCCACCGTCACAACCAACCGCCCGACTAAGCGCACTTCTCCCACTTCAAACCAACCTATCGGTGACTACACTTCTCCCATATAAGGCCTCATGGCGCCATCCGGATACTGGAATGGTAGCCGTTGTTGTAAGCAAACTCCACAAGAGGTAAATGATCCTCCCCTACCCACGAAATCAATAACACAAGCCCGCAGATATCCTCGTATGCGGATAGTGCGCTGGCCTGCCGTGGCCCGAGGATGAAACGCCGTACTGAGACTCACGTGTGTCCCTAATCCCTTCTGGAAAGACCTCCAGAAGTTAGCCGTAAACTGGGCTCCTCTGTCTGAAATAATCGATATAGGAACTCCGTGCAGTCTCACGATCTCTCGATATCTGATCTAGCATAATCCTCGCCGAAAAAGTCGCTACGATCGGGAGAAAATGGCTGATTTCACAACTCGTCGACAATAACCCAAATAGAATCATGCTTCCTCTGAGTGGAAGGTAACCCTGTAATAAAATCCATATTTACCACCTCCCACTTCCAAGTCGGAATATCAATAGCTGCAATGACCACCGGCTTCGTGCTCAACCTTAACTCGCCGACAATCCGCATCGCGCCACGAACTCCGCAACGTCCTCGAGGCCATCCCACCAATACACGATCCGAGGTCATGATACATCTTAGTCGACCGGATGAATAGAATAACGAGCACCGCGTGCCTCCCTGAATCTGGCCGACGGTCTGTCACATCGGAACACACAACCGGCCAAATCTTAGCACCCCATCGTGCTACCTCAAACAGACTCCTCTTTCAACGAGCAGATCTCGATACCGCATCAAAATCGGATCCTCATATCGCCTCTTCACTTCGCTCGACGATGGAAGACTCGCAACCTCTCGAACCCGAATTCCATCACTATCGAATCAACCAAACGAACCCCGAGGCTCGCTGGGATGTAACTCTCGGACCGTATCCTCTTCCCCGGTCAGACATCGCATGGACTACCCATCGATCTGCGACTGCGGCATCCAGAACTACGTTGGCCTTCCCGTGGTATAGAATATCAACATCGTAATCCTTAAGCCTCAACCACCGCCTTCGCCGCAAGTTCACTCCTCTGGTGAAGATATCCGAGACTCTTGTGGTCCGTGTAAATGTCCACGAACTCCATATAAATAATGTCTCCGGATCTTGAGGCATGAATCATCACGCCAACTCCAAGTCATGTGTGGGATAGTTCTTCTCATGCTTTCTAAGCCGCAGATCATAAGCTATAACTCGCTGCGGCCGCATCAAGACGCACTCCAAGCCCGACACTGACGGCGTCGCAATAAAACCACATATCCATCAAACCCTCTGGAAGAGTAAGAATCAAGGCGGTCGTCAATTTCTCCTTTAGAAAGCGGAAACTTTCTCACAAGTATCCGCCCACCGAACATAGCCGCTTCGAGTCGACTTAGTCAAAGGTCTTGAAATAGAAGCAAACTTCTCCACAAACCTCCGATAATAACTCGCAAGGCCCAAAGCCGCGCACTCGCTCGGTGTAGAAGTCCGCCAAGTCTTGGCCGCCTCAATCTTGCCAGATCAACCCGAATACCATTGCCCCGATAACATGCCCTAAGAAAGCCACCGAAGCTAACGAACTCGTCTTCGAGAACTTGGCATCAATTGCGGTCTCGGAGGACTCCCAATACCGCCTCAAATGATCAGATGCTCGCGCTCGTGCGCGAATACACCAAGATATCATCAATAAACACTATAACGAACATATCCAAGAATGGCACGAACACCCTATTCATCAAATCCATGAATATCACTGGGGCGTTGGTCAACCCGAAAGACATCACCTGAACTCATAGTGCCCATACCGGTCCCGAATGCGATCTTTGGGATATCTATCTCTAACTCGCACTGATGATAACGGACCGCAGTCTATCTTGAAAAAGCATCTCGCACTCGCAATCGTCAAACAAATCATCAATCACGGGGAGGATATTTGTTCTTGATAGTTACCTTGTTCACCGCAGTAATCAATACACATACGCAGCTCCATCTTCTTCTTTACAAATAACACCGTGCTCCCGGGGAGAAACACTGGCCTAATAAAGCCATTCTCCAAAGAAATCTTTCACTGGTCCTTCAATTCCTTCAACTCGGCAGTGCCATCACGTATGGCGGAATAGATATCGGTCGAGTGTCCGCGCCAAATCAATACAAAACTCAATCTCCTCTCGAGGATACCCTTCGTCTGGGAATACATCTGGAAACTCTCTAATGACCGGAACTGACTGAAGGTCCGGTATCTCAGCCTTAGTATCGAATACCCGAACCATATGATAGATGTACCCTTTCCGCACCATCTTCCTAGCCTTGAGGTAGGAAATAAACCTACCCCTCGGCGATGCAGTATTCCCCTTCCACTCGATAACCGACTCGCCGGGAAACTGGAACCGAACTAATCTCCCTCTACAGTCCACATTGGCATAGCAAGATGCTAGCCAATCCATACCCATAATCACATCAAAGTCTGTCATGTCCAACTCTATCAAGTCGGCTAGAGTCTGTCAACTATCTATAGTCACAGGGCAAGCCTTATACACCCGCTCAGCTATCACTGAATCACCTACTGGCGTAGCCACCTCAAAAGGTCTTATGGACTCGGGCTCTATCCCTACTCTACTGACAATATGAGGAGATATATAGGACAAGGTATAACCTGGATCTATCAAAGCATATACATCACAGCAGGAAACCAACAATGTACTGTGGCGACATCAGTGGCGCCTCCGGTCCTGACTACCGACATAGCATAAATGCGGTTACGAGGACCGCTAGAATCGAACCCTACCACGACCTGCTGCGCGGCCGCCCATAAGTACTCGCCTCCGGCGTCTAACCATCGAAGATGAAGATCCGACAGACCCGTCGGCTGAACTGTAACGCTTCCGCCAAGGATGGACAATCGCTTCGATGGCCCTGCTGGCCACAAGAGTAACACGCTCCCGAACCCATACGGCACTCGCCCGGATGAGACCTACCGCATCGAACGCACCGAGAGGTAGGTGGTTTCGATTGGTGACGGTCTCTGCTGTCACGACCCGACCCCGGGCCGCGACTGGTACCCTACCTGGGCACACTTCTAATCATACAACATAACAAACTGCGGAAAATAAGTAACACATTTTTAAAAAAAAAAAACTTAGGCAAAGCCGATAAGGCTGCCATAATATAAATCACCCAAAAGAGCTTACACTATCCAAAAAATGTAATTACAACTCTAACCAGTCCAGCCCACATGTGAATACATACCTCTAAGATTTTTGGACCAATACTGTGACGGGACAAGGCCCCGTGCACCACGAATATACATAAACATGACAACTCCGAACATTGGAGCCATCTCAAAATGCGAACCGGAGATCCTAAGCTCATGATCCACAATCAGGTACCTAAACTGCGGACATTAACGCAGCCAGAAGAAGTCGATAACAAAAATGCAGAATATGGAACGGAAATAAGGTACATTAAACAAAACATATCTGTATAAAAGCATGACAGGGGTAAGTATAAAAAGGGTAAATACCTGAACCTACCATGTCATTATCATCACGTGAAGTTAATCGTACCTTATTATCTTTTCTCATTTCTCAATAAAAGTTATAGTCACTTTCTTACGTACTTACTTCGGAAAATCATCAAGTTCACTACCATATAACTTACTTACCTTACATAACCTACTCCGCTTTTATGGAGGGGCCTATCTGCTGCCCAATCTGGCGCGATAAGGTCACATAGTCCGCCCGTACGGGTATCTTGCCTGCCCGTTTCTGGGGCGATAATGTCATATAGTCCCCGTAAAGGTATCTTGCCCACCCATTTCGGGATGATAATGTCATATAGTGCGCGTAAGGTATCTTGCCCGGTCCATTTCGGGACGATAATGTCATATAGTCCGCGTAAAGGTATCGCCCGCCCGTTTCGGGGCGATAATGTCATATAGTGCGCGTAAGGTATCTTTGCCGGCCCGTTTCTCGACGATAATGTCATATAGTCTGCCCGTAAAGGTATACTGCCCGGCCCATTTCTGGGACGATAATGTCATATAGTCTGCCCATAAATGTATACTGCCCGGCCCATTTCTGGGACGATAATGTCTTATAAAATCCGGGAATTTAACCCAACGTACTACGCATCTCTACTCCTTTAGAAAGACTCTTTTTCAAATAAAACTTCCCAGATACTAACAACTATAGTATCAAGTCCTATCCACCTTTCAAGACAAGTCACAATACCTTTTTAGAAATACAATTTCCGGCTTCTAAATCAAGTGACTTCTTTATTAAAAACCTTAAGCAATTGGTACCTTTAAAACAATTTGCCCTTCTTTATTTCAAATCAATTATTTGCTTACATTATTAGAGAAAACCATTCTCTTAACTTTCCATAAAGCCGTTATAACCAACTTCCCATAAAGCCGTTATAACCCTTTATGGTTTTAGACCAACTCATTCCTTTTTATAACCAAGAGACTTCTACTTTTTGAAACCAAGTATTATATACTTTCAAATCAATTCTCTTAACTTTCAAAAATACAATTAGTCTCTTAACCTTTAGAACTCAAGTGACTCCTTTTATTATAAAACCTTAGGCAATTGATGCCTTAAAATCAAGTTGCCTTTTCACTAAAATCAAGTCATTTATCTTTCCATAAAGCAAATATAACCAACTTCCCATAAAGTCGTTATATTCACTTTATACCTTAGCCAAAAATATAATTTCCTATCCAAGGACTTATACGTTTAAAACGGAACAAGTATCACATACTTTAAAAATCTTCAAGTCCCTTAACTTAATAAAACTTAAGACATCCTTTATTCTTTCAAAGAAGTGAGTTAATCTCCTAACTCACCCGACTTGGCTATTCATAAAACTAGTAAAGGATATCAAGGTGTTGTACGTCTACCGTACTACATACGTGCAACTAGTCATGCTCAAAAGATAGGAAAAGTTCTACATAGAGTAAATCACACAACTACCTCTTAACTTCTAAGAGTAGAAGGAAACATGAAATGATACCACAGGTATATTCCATACATAGGATCATGTCAAAGGAAGGAAGAGGTTCACATACCTCGCGACGATTATCGACAAGTAGCAAAATGCTCCAAAGTACTTCAACCTTGATAGCTATTCCATCCTTCAAGTAGGATACGCTATACTTAGTACTTCAACCTATAATGGGCACAATACGTCCATTAACCTCTTTACTTCAAACGTAGAATATTCTAAGTGCTAAGTCGCTAAATTCTACGAAAAATCGGACAACACCTCCTTTGTTTTTACTACTTTGCCACCTTTTTCAAGGCCGAATACAATAACCAAACACGCCACATTTAAGGCTCAATCAATGCAATTAACAATAGGGGATTACACGCCTACTAGACGTGTAAAATTCCACCCCACAATAGATATCAAACTATAAGTCCAATTCGGCTACATTGAGTGCCATAACACCAATTCTTATCCAATTTCCATTTCAATCCAAGTTGTTAGTATAACATGATATCAAGTCGCAATTGATTAAACTACTATAATCTTCAAGTATGTAACATGCGACGATTCTAGTAAACGACCAAATTGTAATCCAACTTCACATGGCTTACATTACATTTCGGATTTAAGGCTACAAGCAATCATTAATACTTATAAACTTCAACATATCAACTTCATGCTAGCAATATGTAAAGCTAACAACAACAATATATATATAATCTTGTAACACTATTAAGAGACAAGATTATACCTCAACGAATCTCAATCCAACTCCAAATCCGAAGTCGCTTCCTTAGAAACTTAGAGCCTCTTCAAGACACTTCAATCCGCTATTTGAGACCCTTAGAACCATACCAACAACTTCCCTTCAAACTTCCAATCCAAAACCTAGAAAGCAACTAGGTTTTCACTTTGCGACTAATCCGAACACTATCTTTTTCCGAGATTTTTCTATTGAGATATGCTTACAATACACTCATGAACCTTGGGTTAAAGTCTTGTGGCTAATGAACCACAAACAAAAAAATTCTTCTTTCCTTCTTAGCAAACCCGAGAGCACCTCTAAGGAGAACAAGAGTTCTTCAATTTTTCTAAGTGTAAAATAGCCTTGTCTTTCTACTAGTATGTATATAAAACACATTGTAGGGTCTAGATATCAACACATGTAAAACTTGGAGGGAAGAGATCAAGCCAAGTGGCCCTTGGACTTAGTCAACAATGTCAAGCTCTTTAATTAGCAAGACTTAGTCTTCTACCATGGTCAATGACCATAATACCCCTTACATAATTCGACCAAGCCATGTGGGAGGGGTGCCACGTGTCGCCCCCCCCCATTCGTCCATAAAATTCCGTAACCCTCGTGGGTCTCACAAAACGTAAAATTCCTCGGGTGGGCCCCACATGACCAAATCCGTAAAAAAATAAATTTCCATAATGATAATAAGTTCCATACTTCTTCAATTAATGTATTTTGAGAATCTAATTCTCACCAACGAACATTTCTCCTTTCCGACGTTCGGAAGATTTTCCGTCGGAAAAACAATTCTTCCTTTCGTACCCTTTTCAAGTCTTGTGTTCCTTACGTACATTCTTATTAAACATGTCCTGGAGTTACGGGGTGTAACATCTGCCTCCCTGAAACCCTGAAGTACTAGAGCCCTGACCTGCTCCTGAATAACCCGGCTGATCAGACCTCCTGCCGAAAATCGAGAAAGCACTCTGTCTTTGTGGAATGTGGACCTAGTCTGCTGCCGAAAGGCCGCCTCAGCGCCGAGACCTGCTGTCACGGCCTCTTGGGTGGCCCAAATCTAATCGATCCTGCCTCTCGCCTCAATCCCTTGGCGTGCGCTGCGTCTGGCAATATCCATCCTCGGGTGAAGAGTCACCCCGTGCAGCAATCATATGACGGTCTAACCCCATCACATATCGATGAACCATGCGCCATGTCGCTACAATGGTGTGTGCATATCGGCCAAGAGTCAAACTCGGTGTACTCCCGATAGTCCTCCCGTCGCCTCGAGGTCAAGAATCTATCTACCCGGCTCTCATCTCATGAGGTAAGAAGTGGTCTAGGAACGCCTCTGTGAACTCCTCCCAAACAGCTGGAAGAGCATCCTCACCTCTCGACAACACCCATGACTCAAACCAGTTCAACGCAATATCGCGTAACCGGTAAGAAGCTAGTATAGCAGACTCGACGATGCCATAAGCACTGCATGGTCAGAATCGCCGGACAAACTCCTGCGGATCCTCGCCAAATCTCGAACCATAGAACTTCGGGTGGGTGACAACCAGAAATCCGAATCAGTAAGCTGTCGGCTCAGGGTTGGCCGCTTCCTGTCGCGCCGCCGCCACTATCTTTGGTCGATGAATCGAATCTGTTCTCCATAATCTCTATACTCGGACCACGGATCGTGGGAGAGGCTCGATCTGCGGTCTCGATGGCGTGGCCGCTCGAAATCTGCGAGTGGCGGCGGCGATGGAACTCGCCGCCCTAAACATCATCTCTGGTTAGGACTGGGCCTTTGCCATCGTGACTCTCCGCGTCCAGCTAGCAAAGACTACTCGCCGCTTTGCCGCCAGGCGCGGTTGCCTCGCGTGGAGGCATAACTGATACATAAAGGAAAACATCAGAGGAGGTTCAACCTATAACTCAGCTCTATTGCACGATCTTAGAGTGAAAGAATGAAAATCAATCCTAAATGTCCTGCAGCCTCCTGATTATAGATGTGGTGCACGACACACCGATAATCAAGACTCTACTAGACACGGTCTGTAGACACTTTCCGAGGACTAACTGCTCTGATACCACTTTTGTCACGACCCGACCCCGGGGCCGCGACTAGTACCCTACAGGGGTACCCTGTCAGGTATACATCAGAGAATAGCAGCGGATCATACATAACACATAACTAATAAAAAGGTAAACATCACTGGCCAGCCGATAAGGCTGCCTTCCATAAAACATACTTAATCAAAGTATAGTAGTACAACTTGTTCTTATAGCCCCAAAACACATATATGACCACAGACCTCTAAAGATAACCACTGTGGCGGGACAGGGCCCCGCCATACCCCTGAATGTACAAAATACCTATAGCATCAGGGAATATCCGTACCAATAAACAAGCTTCCGGAGGAATGGAGCTTCTGACACCGGAATAGTGATCCTAAGAACGAGGATCCACAATGCTTACCGCCTGCGGCATGAACGCAGCCCCCGAGGAAGGGGGTCAGTACACAATATGTACCAAGTATGTAAAGCTGGAAAATACTGTAATAATGATATCATAAGTCTAAAAGTAAGATGGAGTCATGGAAGATAATCAAAATACCTTTTACTGTGCCTTACTAACAATGAGAGTGTCACGACCCGACCTCGGATCCGTGACTGGTGCCTTACCCCGGGCACCCTTGTGATACAACATCAGAGAAAACCAGCGGAAATAAACTCACAAACAAGAACCATATAAGATAAAATAGGCTAACCCAAAAATGGCTACCTTGTCGTAACATAAATAAAACAGTAACGATTACATCCTTAATAACCCAATTTATAACCGGACTACAGGCCTCTAAGAGTTTGTAACAACCATGACGGGACAGGGCCCCGTCATACCCCTGAATGTACACAAAACCTACCACGTCAGGGAGAACCGTACCAAAAATTAAGTCAAGTCTCCGGAGTAATGGAGCTTCTGACACCTGAGCAAAGATCCTAAGAATGAGGATCCACCACCGCTTACCACCTGCGGCATGACGCGGCCAGGAAGTGGGTCGATACACAACGTGCAGTATGTAAAGCGGAAAATATCGTAATAATATCATAAGTCCAAGATACTGGTGATATAGATAAAAATCAAATTATGTTGCTTTGTGCCTTACTAACAATGAGAGTAACAAGTATAAGTATAATCTTGCGTGAAAATAGGAGGCTCGTGATCAAGACAGTCTCTCGCCGTAGTATCATTAAGCAATCCTACTCGCAGAATTTGTTTCACCGCGTGGATCCTGTGGATCCGCATAACCATCCGCGCCGCGTGGGACAATTTCACCGCGTGGGACTATTTCACCGCGTGGATCCCGTGGACCCGCATGAGTGTCATCGCCGCTCGTATGGGACTATTTCACCCGCGTGGATCACGTGGACCGGATCCGCGTAGTACTGGCGCCGCACTCGCATCATGGGTAGCAAATCCATGGCATAAGTAGTAAACCATCCTAATGGACGCATACCCGTGGACCATCCATCGTGTCAGTATGTCCAAAGGAAATAACAAGAATCCGCATACCCGTGGGCCACCCAACGTGTCAGTATGCCAACAGGAATTAACAAGAATAAGTAGTGAACCATCCTAATGAACGCATACCCGTGGACCATCCATCGTGTCAGTATGTCAAAAGGAAATAACAAGAATAACCCGGGGTCTACCCCGTAAGAACATATCACCTAGCACAACCGGCTATCATACATAACATAAGCGCTACCGGCCTATCATATCATAACATAAGCGCTACCGGCTTATCATAACATAAGCAAGTTAAGAAATCCCCTAACTTCTTATTAACATTATTAACATATCCTCTCATTTTAGTATACCTAAGGCACCAACATGTCTTTTAATAGAAAAATCCGGGAATTCAACCCAAGTACCATGCACTTCTAACTTTTTAAGAAAACTCTTTTATACAAGATTCCAAGATACTATTCACCATAGTATCAAGTTACGATTTCTTTTCAAGACAAGTCACATTTCCTTTTAGAAATATAATAGGCTTCTAAATCAAGTGACTTCATTTCCTTTAAAACCTTAGGCAACCAATGCCTAAAAATCAATTCACCTTTCTTAGTTTCAAATCCTTTACCCGTACTTGTTTTAATTAGAGTAAACCTTTCTTTGTGAATCTTTCAAGAAAACTAATATAACCAACTTCACATAAAGTCATTATATTAGCGTTATCCCTTTGTCAAATACATTTTTCCCTCAATTCAAGGAACTTATACTTTTGAAATGAAACAAGTATCATATACTTTAAAACAAGTGTAGATTATCAAATCTTGTGCATTATCCGTACTACATAGATACAACTATTCATGCTCAAGAGATAGGAAAGCTCTACATACCTCTTTGGTCAATCCACTTGTTAAGTCCAACTACCGCAAGTAATATGTCAACCTATAATAACCATAGTGCGTTGATTAACCTCTAATTTCAATGTAGAAATTCCAAATTCAAGTTACCAATTCCTAAGGAAAATTGGGCAGCATTTCCTTTGTTTCTACTCACTTTGCCACCTTTTTCAAAGGCCGATTTTTAACACTCAAACGCCTCATTAAGGCCCAACATCCAAACCAACACAAAGGGGTTTACATACCTAATCTTGGGTGTGTAAAATTCTGTCCCATAAGTTATAATAATACACTTAACAATTTTAAAGTAGTTTGTAGGCTACAACATGCTCATAATATCTCTTTAGCCAAATCCTTCATACCCAACCTACATTTCTTGCATGCAATGACTCTAATAACATAACTTACTACCACAAGTACTTCCTTCTTAACATGCAACAATAAAAACTAATAATAGAGGAAGAATCATTACCTTAGAGCTTTAGCCAAATTTATCCAACAATTTGCTAGCCTCTATTCCAAGAACACCACAACAACCTTCACAAGCTAGCCCCAAGCTTCCTTCTTGCCTTTTACTTTTTCAGATTTTTCCTAAGGCTAGAATACCTCTTGGAGTTTTAGAGAGAAGGAGGAGCTTGAAATAATTTAAGAGAGAAGGAGGAGCTTTTTCTAAGAGAGAGATGAAAGATGACCAAGTCTTTAAGACTTGGTCAATATAATGCAAAAATCAGATGGGGGGGGGGGGGACACTTGTCCCCCACCCAGGCCCTTTTAAAAGAAAAATCTGACTTTTCCTAAGTTTTTCCGCCTGATTTCCCGCCTCGGCGTCGCGGCCCTGCTTCCCGGCGCCGCAACTCCTGCGGACCCTCGGATCTTTCGGCGCCGGCCTGCTTCCTGTGGCCATGGCGCTAAACTTCAGCGACCTCGAGTTTCCGGCGCGGCCAGATTCCGCTGCGGCCTACAATCACCGCCCGGCCATGCACTGAGACCATCATGGCCGCCGAACCACTGGTATAACAGTAGGACAAGTATATATATATCTGCGTAAAATAGGGGCCTCATGATCAAAGCAGGTACCTCGCGTAGTATCAATAAGCACCCTACTCGCGAGACTATTTCACCGCGTAGTCCCGGACCCGCATGAGGTATTCCTCGCATAGGTCGCTGCCGCACGGGACTATTTCACCGTATAAGCCCATAAGGACTCGCGTGAGGTATTCCGCGTCGTGGGTAGCAAATCCACGGAACAGGTGGTATAACGATCTTGGGGACTTACCCCTCAAATATACTCTTACCCTGAAGCAGATGGTATAACGATCTTGGGGACTTACCCCTCAGATATACTCTTACACTGAAGCAGATGGTATAACGATCTTGGGGCTTGCCGCCGGATATACTCTTACTGAATGAAGGTGGTATGACGATCTTGGGGCTTGCCCCTCAGACATACTCTTACCCTGGAGAAGGTGATATAACGATCTTGGGGCTTGCCCCTCAGATATACTCTTACCCTAGCTCAAACTGTCATTATATCATACTCATAAATAAGTTAAGAGAACTTATAACTTCTTATTAGTCTTGTTCATATACCCTCTCATTTTAGTTTACTTAAGGCACTTAATCATATCTTTAATAAAAGAAAACCGGGAATTTAACCCAAGTACTACATACTTCAACTCTTTTAAAAGTGACTCTTTTTCATACATAAAACCTTTGGGCAATTGATGCCTTAAAATCAATTTGCCTTTCATAAATCAAATCATTTGTCCTTACTTGTCTTACTTAGAGTAAACCTCTTCTCATTAATCTTTTATAAAGCTAATAAACCAACTTCCCATAAAGTTGTTATATTAACCCTTCACTTTAGTAAAATTACACTTTTCCCCTAACCAAGGGACTTATACATTCTTAAAACGAAACAAGTCTTTATATACTTAAAACAAGTAAGAATACCAAATCTTGTACGTCTACCGTACTACATAGTTACATCTATTCATGCTCAAGAGATAGGAAAGCTTCACATACCTCTTTGGTCAATCCACTTGCTAAGCTCAACTACCGCAAGTAATATATCAACCTATAACAATCATGATACGTTTATTAACCTCTAATTTCAATGTAGAATAATCCAAGTTCAAAGTCACTAAATTCTATGGAAAATTGGGCAGCATTTCCTTTGTTTCTACATACTTTGCCACCTTTCACAAGGTCGAATATATCATCCAAACGCCACATTTAAGGCTCAACAATCCAAACATTTCAAAGGGGATTACACACCTAAACTTGGGTGTGTAAAATTCTGCCCCATAAGGTACAACAATTCACTTAACAATTCTAAGGTGGTTTTTAGGCTACAACATGCTCATAATATCTTCTTAACCAATTCCTTCATATCTAAACCACATTTCTTGCATGCAAGGACTCTAAGTGCATTATTTACTACTACACATTTCTTCTTCTTCACATGCAACATTAATAACTAACCACAAGAAAGAAATGTTACCTTAAAGCTTTAGCCCAACTTATTCCAAAAACTTTGCTAGCTTCCTTGCCAAGAACACCACCACAATAACACCAACAAGCTAGCCACAAGCTTCCTTCTTGTTCTTAACTTTTCAGATTTTTCCTTAGGCTTGAATTCCTCTTGGAATTTTAGAGAGAAGTGAGAGCTAATTTAGAGAGAGAGAGATTGAAAGATGACCAATTCTTCAAGACTTGGTCAATATAAGGCATCTGAAAATCATATGGGGTGGACACTTGTCACCTCCCATGGCCTTTTTAAACGAGTAAAACCGTTTTTCATAAGTTTTGCCACCTGGAATTCCGCCTGGGCGCGCAGCCAGCGGCGCCATGACTCAAACCTCTGCGGACTCGGAAGTTACGCGCCGCTGCATCTGGCGCCACTGCAACTCAGCGACCTCGCATTTCGCCGCGCCAGATCCGGCGCCGCGCCTCGCGCTTTGTCCGAAAAACATTTGGTCCGATCACAGACCGAACTTGTAACCCTCATAAAACGTCCTATAGACGAACGGTTGGTTGCGTTGGAATCTAGACTCAACGAACTACGCCCTAGGCCTTTGAAACACTTAGGAACCCTCAATGTACCGGGTCATAACCCGCCTCAAAGTTGACTAAAACCCGTCCGGAACAATCCGTCAACCTATCCTTTGAAAATTTTAAGTCTTACATGCTTTCGTACGCTCTCATACGTAGGGTCAGAACTACGGGGTATAACAACAAGACTATACTAGACACGGTATGTAGACATTCCGAGGACTAACTGCTCTGATACCACTTTTGTCACGACCCGACCCGACGGGCCGTGATTTACGTCCTAATTGGACGTCATTACTGACTTGACACTCTTAATTCAATTAATACAGATGTCTACATAAATTTCGGCAAAGACAACGCCGCTTACAACATATCCCTAAAACGCGGCGAGCCAAGCGCCGCTACCAATCACATCACGCGCACAAGACATAAGTCAAAATACGCAAGCCGGCAAGGCTGCTACTAAATAACGACATCAAAACCCAAAACGAAGTACAAACATCCAACCCACAATCGCTTCATGCACTTCTAAGAGTAATACTTGAGGGTCATCTATCGAACTCCCGAACTCGCGGATTTAACGCAGCTTCGAGAAGGGGGTCGACGAGATAATGTACTGAGTATGTAAAACATAAAATACTGTAAAACTGATTAACAATTGTACCAAGTAAAACATAGAGTCATCAAACTGTCATAAAACTGAGAATCATGACTGAAAGCATATCATGTATACTGAATCATAAAACATCGTGCTCATGCAGATATAAAATCAGAAAACATGTCTCGCTTCATGGAGGACTCGATTGAATCAGATATGCTACAGAACATGTCTCGCTTCTGGAGGGACTCGATGTAATCTGTATATATATAACGTGTCTCGGCCCTCTAGTGAGGGACTCGATGAATGATGCATGATTGTGCACTAACATGATCTGTCCCGGGACTCAGTGGAATGAAATAGTAACACTTAGCACGAGTAGATATCATGAGCAACTGTATGCAGCTAAAATAATTATGTGACTCTCAATAAAATTACTACCATAAACTCTGTTACTGAATCATAATCATTAGTAAATAATCATTTTAAAACTGAACTGGTAGAAGTTAAGTACGTCCGCCGTACTTTCCTAAAAATCATGCCAAAAGAAAGAAAGAAAGGTCTTACATACCTCTTAGGCGAACTAATCAGCTTGGTATTAAGGTATTCCTCGTCTAGTACTTCAACCTATGATAAGGAACAACATGCTCGTCAATTCTATGATTCCTAATGTAAGTTATATGCTTAAAGGCTCCCTTATTTCTACAAAAATTTGGCAAGATTTCCTTTGTTTATGCGTATCCACAATTTTCCAATAATCCAAGTCAACCAACAATTCAACTCCACTACAATCCAATCAACCAACAATCCAATTCAAACCAACAATTCAATTCAAACCAACAATTCCCTTTATTCGTAATATATAAAATTAACACCTTTCTTACACTTAATCTTTTCGAGGCATGTATAGGTATCTTATTGCAATACATATGCATGTTTGTAGCTTATTTACATACTAGTTCAGTCCGTAATACATTATCGAAATTTTCAACAATTTCTATCAACTTTCCGGCCATATCAACATTTTTCAATTCCAAAGCTTTTTCCTAAATTCCTTACTTTCCAATTAATCTCCCAACAACTTCAATTAACAACTTTAACTTTAAACATCAAGGTTTCATCTAAATTTTCACATGCAATTAGTAATAACATACCAACACAATTTCTCAATTCCAACGTACGCCAAAAATAGGTTCTAAATCGGTGTATATATCCTTAATACAATCACATACATTTCATATTTCCAATTTCATCTTAACACCAATTCATATCTTCAACTACAACAACATGCAATGTCATTAAACTATAAAAGAAGAATTTTATACCTCGAATTCGTCCAAAACAGTCCCCAAAAACGTGACTGTCCAGATTTTTTTGCCACTGTTTCGTCGGCTGAACTTGTAACGTCGATAACTCTCTACTCCAGTGTCCTATCGACGAGCGGGTTGTTGCGTTGGAAACTAGACTCGACGAACTTCATTTTAGGCTTTTGAAACACCCAAAAACTCCTAATATGCTAGGAGATATTTCCTTCCAAAATTGACTAAAAATCAGCCAGTAACCAGCGATTTTCTACCCATTTTTCTTTCACAAAATTCGATTTTTCTTCGCCAATCTTCACTTCTTCAACTCCAATCCAACATGCAACCATTCTACCATGTTAATCTCTCATTCTTACACCATTTTCTTCAAGAAATCTTGTCCAAAAACCCAAGAATCCACTGCCCTAAAATTGGCAGAAATGCCGAGAACTCCCCACTGTTTTGGGGTGATAATTTCACCTCAAAATGGTGGGATAATTTACCCCAAGAAGATGGAATGACAAGCTAAATTTTCTTTGCAAAGGGTGGGGATTTTCGTTCAAGAAGGGGGGAGAAATGGGAGCTTAAAAATCTGATTTTGTTTTGTGGAAGAAATTAAGGTTTTAGAGGAGTTTTATTTAATTTTCAGATTTAAAAAAAAAGCACTAAGACCCCCTTAAATGCCACACTTTGCCCCCTCTAAGTATTTATTTAACTAAATCAACCCCCACTTCTTTTAATCTAATTTCCCATTGCCTTAATTTCTTATCATCGTACCTTTTAAATACCTTACTAACTCATAACGGAAAAATACATATTTATTTATACCACCATTTCTAAAGAGATTTCTGGCGTCACATTTGTCATTGCCAAAAATTAATCTGTATTAGCACGTAGAATATTTGTAATTTTGAAAATTGGAAATCCCAATCCTTAATGACGTTCTAAATCTTTGTCTTATCATACGAGGTGTAACAATTGAGATTCATCAAAGAGAACATGACGACTAATGATGATTCGTTTTGAGGATAAATCAAAGCATTTATAACCACGGTAATTTGACGGAAAACCCAAAAACACACAAGGAGTAGAACGTGCCTGAAGTTTGTTGATTGTAGTGGATGGAAACAGTGGATAACATAAGCATCTGAAGACCATAAGATGAGAATATGACGGAGACTTATTATATAAGACTTTGAGAGGGGATGAATATGTCAAACCTTTAGAATGAAGAATATTGAGTAGATCGATAGCCATTAGTAGCGCATGATGCCAAAATAATGGAGGAACGGAAGAATGAACCAGTAAAGTGCGGACAATATTATTTATGGTACGAATTTTTCGCTCAGGTTTCTCATTGTGAAGATGTATGAGCACAAGAAAAACAAAAATTTATCCCATTTTGAGCACAAAACCCCCTAAATTCCCCATTGTCATACTCTTTGCCATTATCACATTGAATATTTTTTATTTTCCGGTCAAATTGTGTTCTTATGAAAGCTCTAAATTTTATGAAAATGGAAAAAACTTGAGATTTTTTTGCAATTGAAAACGTCCATAAATATTTAGAATAGTCATCTAAGAATAAAACATAATAACGATGACCCATAGAACTGAGAACCGGAGATGTCCACAAATAACTATGAATAATATTAAATGGCATTGAAGTAGTAGAATTCGACGCTACAAATGGTAACTTAATCATTTTTCCCAAAGCACAGAATTGACAAAGTGGAGTACTACGCGTACTCTTATAAGAAATAAACTTATGTCTATCTAAAGAAGATAAAATAGACGACCCTGGATGACTTAGACGAGCATGCCACAAGGAAGGAGCAAGAGTTGCAAAAGTGGATGGCATAGCTTGACGCGAGATGCTGAGACATGGAGTGATTGGATAAAGATCACCCCTATTGTTAAACCTCATGAGATGACTCCCCGTCTTGAAATTCTTCACAGAAAATCCAAATTGATCAAAATTAATAGAAACTCAATTATCAGTGGTGAATTTACGGACATACACCAAATTCTTAATCAATTTTGGGGCATGAAGGGTATGTTTCAGGACAATGGGTGGATGAGGAGGGGATAAAGTTTTATGACTATATCTATTAATTGGAATAGAATTGTCATTACCAACAGGTATACCACGATTAGTGATCAAATTGGAATAAGACGAGAGAGTACCTTGATCGGATGTCATGTGGGTAGTGACGCCAGTGTCCGTGTACCAATTTGGGTCTTGTTAATTCAAGCCAAGCGTATGCATCGCTGCTTCAATATCGGTCTGGATGGGCTCCACTGCGTAGTGGGCCTGATGGGGACGAGTCCCAAGTATACCGGATCGGCCGGGCTGCCATGGCTAGTCCAACCCGAGTCTGAATCGAAAGAAGTTCGGGCCGCGATCGAGGCGATGTGGCATCAGAAGATCGAAGTCGCGGCGCTATAAGGTTGCGCCGCGGTGATGTAAGGTTGAACCACGACGCTGGGACCCATTGCCACTGTCCAGGGGCCCCCTGTGGGATCCAGGACTGCTGCTGTTGTTGACGGTTGCCTCCGTTGTTGCCGCCACGATTCTTGCCATTATTCTTCTGATTTTGGCCCTTCTTACCACCCCCGTTGTTGTGATTTTTAGTCATGTTGGCTGGATTGAAAGGAGTAAAAATGAAAGCAGTCATCATGACGACATCGCTGGCCCCAATCACCATTTTCTTAGCCAATACGGCTTCCTCCAAAGTAAGCATAGAACAGGCTTGATAAAACCCTGGCAGGGGGTTACTCTGACGAATCACCGAAGCAACACCGTTATAGGCCTCTGACAGGCCTGCAACCAACTGAAGAACTAGACGACTTTGAGAAACCGGAGAACCCACGTTGCTGAGTTGGTCTGCCAAGTCCTTGAGGCGTTTGTAATAAGAAGAAACGTTGGAAAAACTCGTCATAGCCACCTGGGAGAATTCTTGCTCAAGGATAACAATTCGAGAATGATGCAATCGATCCCACGCCGCCATAGATGTGGAATTTGGTTCCATAATCGTCTGTAAAGGTTCAAGGAGATAGTGACATAAATCCACTGAAGAACTTTGGCATCAAGCATGACTCATAATTTTAGATCTGCTTCTTTAGTGGGCACAATCGTCGTAGACGTAGACGCTGTATCATTCCCCTTTGGAGGAGTTGGATGAATGATATCGTGGAGGACTTTATGTGCCAAAGCATGAATCTTAAATAATTCCGCCCACGTCTCATATTGAACGTTTCTAGGTCAAGAACGATAGGAAGAACGCTCTTGATATTAGAAACTGTGAGGTCAGGGTGAAAAATGTTCTTATCAGCCATAGGGAATAGAACATCAAGATTCAGAAAAGGGAATTTGTGAGAAAGGTTTTTGGAAGAGAATATACTCGGTTTTTGTGAAAGAGGAAGAACACAAAAAATCGAGAATATAGAGCAAAATTTCAAGAAAAAGAAGAAGAAATTTTGAGGAGCGGAAGCAGGGTAAAGAGAACCTAGACTCTTGATACCATGAAAGAAATAACCCCTTGATTATTCTTATTAATGAAAGACATATATATATAAGTTACAATAGGAGAATCTTATTCCTACTTTACATCTAAAACCCTATTCTATATGAATAATAACTATACACTTATGGTAGTGTTACAATCCTAATTATGGTACAAGACTAATTATAGTAATACACCAAATATACACAAATAAGCTATGCAGCCGTGATGGGCAATTCTGCCGTGATGGGCTGCTGCACCCGAGGCCCACAAGGCCCACTACTGTTTAACAGTTTCAAATTTGCTCTTGTACTATTCGAAATCTATCCTCCGATAAACTTATGATCTAAGCTTACCCTCCCTTGTTGATAAGAAGTCTTTATTTTACTCTTGACTTCCGATGGAGCTCTAAAATACGATGGTAATTTTTATGGTTAAATATGAGGCTAGCTTACCAGTAGCTTTAGTTCAAACCCTTTATTTATATTAAAAATACATTAAATATGTACAAAAATCAAATTCAGAATTCAGTTTCTAACACCTTATGTCATTGGAATTATAATCCAAATCTGAGGGATAAATTTTGATATTTTCCTTGAAGAATTTAGATATGTGAATCCATCAACTTACACTTGAATTGTGCTAATGACAATGACAATATGAGACGATTGATTAACGATAAATATGAGAGGAGGAGATTTCAGAAAATTTGATTGTGTGTTCTTCAATTGAGCCTAAGACCTCAATTTATAGTGTGTGTAAGATGACCTCTCATCTAGCCAACTAATGACAATCAATGGTCATGTAATGACACTTATTGAGAGATTATAATTCAGCCAAATAATGGTTGAATTCAAGTGCCAAGTAATAGAGGATCAATGCTCCAAAACCAGCCCAAAAGTCAGAAACTTTTCGTCGACCATTCTGTATCTGAAGCGTCGTGGCTCTGCCTGGGAGGCGCCTCGGCTCCAGTGACCAAAACCAACATTAGCGTCGCGGCTCCGCGGAGATTTCCGACTCGTTTCATCTTTTACACGTCGTACACTTCTTCCTTCATTTACCAACGTGAAATACTCGTTGTTTGGCCAATTACCGCCTATCATTTCATGTCTCAAACATTTTATTTACGTACCAATATCTTTTTCACTAAGGAAATTTACGATACTTGACGTGTGCACGAGTGTGGAAACGATATTTCCGATATGCGGGGCCCTAATTGTTCGAGTCATAAATATTATGATTAAATTTATTTCACGTTAATAAATTTCCAACAAAATATAGATAGGAAAGAGTCTTTGGGAAGTGGATCATTTATCAATGCTCACAAAGACTCAGCAGCAGCTTCAGATCAGTTGCTAAAATGTCTCATTCGCGTTCACGATACTCCTCTCGCATTCACGAAGGATTACTCGACCTGGCCCCTAAAGAACCCATCGCAATCGCGAAAGAGACCTCGCAAACGCGATGCACCGCGACTCACCTCCCCTCAGACACGCGTTTTCTCACGGACGCAACCCCTACCATCACAAACGTGATGAAGGAAACAAGACACATCAAAACCCAAATTTTTATGTTTTCTTCCCAACTTCGACTCTGTTAGGCGTATTTTGTATACGCATTTTGAGTCATTTTTTAGTTAGTATTTTACTCGTTTTTGTTGTGTTTAGTCTAGTATTAGGTTTGTTTTTCTTTCTTTTGAGTCACAGCGGTTCCAAAGGGAAAAATGGAGAAAAGGAGCGAGAATTGGATAGAAAATGTGCTCCCGAGGCAAAAAGGACGAAAGTTGGCACATCAGGACGAAGGATTTTTAGCACCGCAGTGCCAATATGCAGAATTGCGGTGTCATATTTACTGAGAAGCCACAAGACTTGCAGCACCGCGGTGCCACTATGCAGAACCGCGGTGCCATATTTGCTGAGAACGTGCAGGAGTTTCGGCACGCGGTGCCGTTATGCAGAACCGCGGTGCCGGTGCGGAAAATCTCAGTTCCGAAGAAGAATTGGCTAAGGGCAGATTGGTCCATAGGACACAAAATTTGGAACATATTTAAGCCCTAGGATTAATGATATGAGGGGTTGGTCATTCTGCAACATAGCACAACACAGGACAACAAGGGAGACTACAATTGGAGACTTAGTTCGCAGTAATTTATTTTCTTTCATTTCTAGTTCAGTTTATGTATGAATTTTGTGTTAACGTGACTATGACTAGGAGCTAAACACTTTATTAGGGTTTTCCTTATAATCTCTTGAAACTTCTATTCATGAATTAATGCAGTAGTTTGATTTCTTCTTCACTTGATTAAGATTTAGTCAATAATTGGTATGAATGTTTGATAATTAATTGATCACTAATTATCATAATATATGTGATTTCGAATCAAGAACCGAAAGGAGAGATTTGGATATGCTGTAATTGACTAGACATAGGTTAAAATCGCATTTACGCACTCGATACTTGTGTAGCATTATAGGTTATTGTTCTTAATCCTCCTATGTGGTAAATCCTATCATAGAAATATAGAAGAGTTCTGCACGTGGGTTGAGTGATTATATGTCCTAACCGCTATATAAGACAGTTTAGTTAACCGCTATCTTAACGTAGAAGAAAAAGTCATTCTAGTTGCATTAAGGATTGAATATAGTGGATAGTCGAGGATTTTGGAAGCCCTAATTCATTCATAACTGATTACAACATAAATATTTCATTAATTCTTGAAATTATTCTAGTAGTTAAACAAAAACCCAATTCAAATATTGATTGTCAAATAGATAACATAGAATAGATGAACGGTAATTAGAAACCAGTCTCTGAGGACGATATTCGGTCTTATCAGACTATAATACTTGTCAACGATGTGTACGCTTGCGTGAACATTAATATCGCTAACAAGTTTTTGACGCCGTTGCCAGAGACTGCATACATCTAATATCGAACCATCTATTTTTATGTCTACTTTGGCTTTATTTTTTTTCTTAGTGTTAGAAACTGTTGCCTTGATTTGTTTGTTGATTTTTGTCTATTTCAGGGATCTAGTGTATGCGAAGAAGGAGATGAGCAGATACACTTGTTTCCTTTGACCCTGAAATCGAAAAATTGTGCAAGCAAAACAGGCGTGAGAAAAGAATTACTGATTTACTATCCATGGAAAATCAGCAGAATAACAACAATGGGGTACCTGAAGAGGTTTTGAATAATGAGGTACCGGCTGACATGGGACAAGTCCCACCACCTCCAGAAAGAAGCTTGGGAGATTATGTTCTTCCCACAGTTATTGGTGCACATACATGCATCAGACTACCAGCAATAGGGGCTAACAACTTTCAGATCAAGCCAGCCATCCTGAGCATGGTCCAGAACACAGTACAATTTGGGGGATTGTCATCTGAAGACCCCCACATGCATATTGCCAACTTTCTGGAGCTGTGTGTCACTTTCAAGTACAATGGTGTTACTGACGATGTCATTAGACTGAGGCTATTCCCGTTCTCACTTAGGGAAAGAGTCAAGAGCTGGTTGAACTCACTACCTGCCAACTTCGTCACCACCTGGCAGGATTTAGCCCAAAAGTTTCTCGCAAAGTTCTTCCATCCTTCAAAGGCAACAAAGTTAAGGGGAGAGTTGAACAATTTCTACCAGGTGGATGGTGAGTCACTCTATGATTCCTGGGAGAGATTTAAGGATCTGCAAAGGAAATGCCCACATCATGGCATAGAGAAGTGGATGTTAGTCCACATTTTTTATAATGGGCTAAGTGGTACTACTCGTACCATCATTGATGCTGCAGTAGGGGGAGCCTTTATGAGAAAGAATGTCAATGAGACACATGAGTTACTGGAAGACATGGCTACCAACAATCATCAAGGGGCAGACGACAGGTCAGTGAATAGTAGGAAGACTATGGGCATGCATGAGTTAGATGCCATCACTGCCCTGAATGCACATGTGACCCTTCTGACGAAGCAACTGCAGCAGAACACCATGTCTATGAATACAGTCCAGATGCCTGTAAATTGTGAGATTTGTGGTGGACCGCATTCCTTTGACAGATGCACAACGGTGGTGTTACACCTCGTAAGTTTAAGACAAGGATTAAGAACATCATTAAGATTCAGATAATGGGTATGAGATATAATTACACAAGCTACGAACACGCCAATGAGTATTTAATATGATAAGTTATTTATATTTTCCATTGAGGATTGGTACATATTATGGAAATTACGACATGGGGAATACGAGAGCTTATGGAATTCCCGAGAATTAAAGTGTTACACCTCATAAGATTAAGACAATAATTAAGAACGTCATTAAGAAATAAGATTCGAATATTGGATATAAAATATATTTATACAAGCTAATCCGGAAGTTGGTATTCAAAGGATGTGAGTCCGGAAATTTTTTTGGTTACTACAAACGTGTCAATGAAAATGAAAAATGATAGTTATATATATTCTCATTAAGGATTAGTAACATATTATAAGAATTACGACATGAAGAATACGAAACCTTATGAAATTCTCGGGAATTAAAGGAAGTGAGAGTTAAGATTCTAAAGAAGTGGGTCATAAGGTTAATTAATGACGAGAAGTGGACCAAATTGACAAAAAAAGATTAAATTTTCAGATTTGGACCTTATGATCCCAACTCTGCATTCTAAAAAATATCACTTACACTTCATCACCCTCTCCTCTCCCTCTTCAACCAAAAACACTCAATTCCTTACCAAAATTTAAGCTTTTATCACCTTCTTTCTAGATTAAGTTTTGTTACAAAATTATAAACCAAGATAAACACCAAATCAGTGGGTATTTCGGCATTACCACTGAACCGAATCTGCCAAGAGATTTTCAGATTTTTTTAGGTAATGTTTTTGGAAGAAAAAAATATGTATGAAAGGTGGATTAAACTTGTAGACTGCATGCATGTTATTATAGTTGAAGAAAATGGTGGAAATTGAAGAAAACAGTGGGCAAACATCGGGACTGCTGCTGGCCGAAATTTTGGGCGGATTTTTAGTCAACTTTGGAGGGGTATATCTCCTAGTATATTAGGAGTTTTTAGGTGTTTCAAAAGCCTAAAATGAAGTTAGTCGAGTCTAGTTTCCAACTCAATAAACCTCTCGTCGATAAAACATCGGAGTAGAATGTTATGGACGTTACAATTTCATCTGACATAACAGTAAATTCCGCCACTGCTGACCGATTTTGAGCAGAGAAATTCATGTTTTTAGACAAGTTTTTGAAAGAGAAAATGTGTATAAATGATGAGTTAACATCATAGATTGTATGCATGTTGAGTTGGAGTTGAAAAAGTGAGAAATTAGGCAAGAAAAGTTGATAAAATCGTGGGTTGTTCGGCGAAGCAGTGGGTTCGAATTAGGGGATGTTTTGGCTTTGTTTGATGTATAAAATTCTTCCTTCTATGATATAATTTGAGTTGCATGTTGTTATAATTGAAGTAATGAATGTATGTTGAGAGAAACTTGAAGTTTAGGCAATGCATGTGACAAATTTAGTGTTGTAGCCTATTTTAGGACCATGTTGTATACATTGGATTAAAGTTTTATTGTTGTTATGGTTGCTAATTACATGTTGAGAATTGTAAGAAAACATTGATGTTTAAAGATGTATTTGTTATATGAAATTGTTGGAAGGTGAGTTGGATTAAGAATTAAGGAAATAGTCATAGAGTGGTGACGTTGTGGCCGAAATTGGTATGGAAATTATTGAACCTTGTTATATGCATTTTAAAGACTGTTTACATATGATTGTGGGACTGAATTTTACACGTATAGTAGGCGTGTAATCCCCTTTGGATTAACTGTTGATTGTGCCCTTAGTCGGGGCTTGGTTATTGTTGAAATTGGGTCTTTTTAAAGGTGGAAAAGTACGTAGAAACAAAGGAAGTGCTACCCAATTTTTCGTAGAAATATGAGCGTTACTTAAGTCCCTAACCTACCCTTAAAGACATGTAGTTAATAGACATGCTATTGTCGTGATAGGTGGAAGTGCTACGTGAGCATATTCCACTTAGCGAATTGGTAGAAGAACGCTGAGGTATGTGAACTTACTTCCTTCTATTGGCATGATTATTCTTGAAGTATACTAGCCTTGCTTAATGAAGTATACTTGTCTTGGTTTTGAAAGTCACGAGACTTGATTTATTTTGAAAGAATATATGATTTGATTTTGAAAGTAAGCGACTTGAGTTATATGAAGTATAAATGACTTGGTTTCAAAAGATGTAAGTGACTTGATTTAAAGAGTAGAAATTACTTGATTTTAAAGCCTCAAGTTAAATTTAAAAAGTATATGTTACTTGGTTTTAAGAGTATATGTTACTTGGTTTTGAAAGTATAAGTTGATTTATTTTATAAGTGGAAATGACTTTAAATGTATAGGTTATTTGATTTTGAAAGTAGAAGTGTCTTAATACTACGAGTGTTAGTATCTAGAGGTTTATTATATGAAAGGATTCTTTTTTTAAAAAGGGATAGATGTACTAAATACTTTTGGAGTCCAACTCCCTAATGTTACATCACATGATAGTGTCTTGGTTTTATTAAAAGAAAAGAGGTGATAGTGCCTCGGTTTGTGTAAAAAGAAGATGTGGTAGTGCCTTAGTTTTCTCAAATAAAAGTTTGTTATAATGACTTTATGGGAAGTCAGAAGATGGTTTAAAATGTCATATGATTGCATTGTTACACCGAGTCTCGTGGTGGGTCGGGACACGTTGCATGCACATACCCGATGATTATAAGGGAATCATGTGAGAATGTCCATGATTATGAGTTATATATTATACAGAAATTATGTGAGAATGTCCATGATTATGACTTATATATTATACGGAAATCATGTGAGAATGTCCATGATTATGACTTATATATTATACGGAAATCATGTGAGAATGTCCATGATTATGACTTATATATTATACGAGAATCATGTGAGAATGTCCATGATTATGACCTTCATATATTATACGAAAATTATGTGAGAATGTCTATGATTATGACTTATATATTATACGGATATCATGTGAGAATGTCCATGATCATGACTTATATATTATACGGAAATCATGTGAGTATGTCCATGATTATGACTTATATGCGCTTATGGAAATCATGTGAGAACGTCCGTGATTATGAGATAACTCTTATTGTGAAAATAGTCTTTCTAAAAAGGAAGGCATGGTATTGTATTGATATTTCTAAAATGGAAGTTTGTTTTAAAGATTTTATTGAAAGTCCATGAGATGTGTATTGTCCGTGAACTTGTCGCGGGATAGATTCCCATGAGATATATATATAGTATATGATTACATGACTAGACATACATGGCTTTAAAAATAACTCTCTTTGAAAAAGGTACAGTTGGCTTTTATTTTATATGACACGGTATGATCTGATATTTAATTTTCATACTTGCCCTGTCATTCCTTTGTACAGTTATGATCTGATTTACTGTACTTCTTGTTTACATATTTGGTACATGTTGTACTGACCCCCTTCGGGAGGCTGCGTTCATGCCCGCATGTATAAGTATTCAGTTTGGATATCCTCGAGCTTAGGATCCGTGCCCAGCTTTTTTTTGAGATAGCTCCCCTGTTCCGGAGCTTATCATTTTGGTACGGAGTTTGTATTACAGTATTATGGTTATTCAGAGGTACGACGGGGCCTTGTCCCGTCATAGTTGTTGTCAAACTCTTAGAGGTATGTATTCATATGTGGGGTGGACCTGAGTACAATTGTAGTTCCGTTTTATTATATATATTGGCGGTCTTGTCGGCTTTGCCTTTGTTTGTTTTTAAAAAAAAATGAGTGTTATTTAGCTTTCACGAATTTCTCAAGTTGTATGGACAGAAGGGTGCCCAGGTAGGACACCAGTCGCGGGCCCGGGGTTCGGGTCGTGACATAAAGGAAACGGGAATCAAGATTGAAAGAATCGGGATCAAGATTTATTACTTGGGGATTAATTGAGTTAAGTAAACAATTGGAGGGTTAAAGAGTAATAAGAAGGGGGACCTAAATGTAGTATTTTAAAATCTGAAAAATTAAATACAAAACCCTAATTAACTTTATTCTTTCCCTAAAACATCCAACTATTTTCCTTCTCCTTCTTCCTTCCCCCTTGGTCGAATTCCCCTCCCCATCTTAGCAAGTTTTTGCTCCATTTTATTAGTCTAAATATCCTACACAATTAAGCCTAGAACTAGAACAATTTTTGAAGCCCAAATCAGTGGGTATTTCGACCCACCTGGACCGAAAATAATTGGGGTTTTCTTTCAAGTTTTGATGAAGATTTTTGAAAGAGAAAGGTGCATAAATGTTGGGTTAACATAGTAGAATTGTTGCATGTCGATTTGGTATTAAATAAGTGTGAAAAATTGAAGCAAAAAAGGGCACGAAACAGTGGCAAAATCGGGACTGCTGGGCAAAATTTTGTTCAACTTTGGAGGGGTATATCTCCTCGTATATTAGGGGGTTTTGGGTGTTTCAAAAGCCCAAAATGAAGTTCGTCGAGTCTAGTTTCCAATGCAATAAACCAATAATCTATAGGACACAATAGTAGAGAGTTATGAACGTTACAAGTTCAGTTGACTAAGTAGTGACTAAAAATCGAGACTGTTTCGGGGATTTAATTAAGGTATGAAAATTCTTCAATCTATTCTATAATTGAAGTTGCATATTGTGGTAGTTGAAGTAATAGACTTGTGTTAGGAAGAAATCTTGAATTTAGACATTGCATGTGGATAATTTGAATGTTGTAGCCGATATTAGGACTAATGTTACTAATCTTGGAATTGTCGTATTCGATTATTGTGTTGTGAAATTCGTCGCTACTTGACATGTTGATATTGGAAGAGAATCTTGACATATAAGTTATAATTGTTCATAAAGAATTATTGGAACAAGATTGGACTCTAAGGAATTAAGAAAAGGATTGATTTTGTAAATATTGGCCAAAGACTTGCTTGGAATTTTTGGATATTATCGCGTCAAGTTAGGGGCTGATTTTATGAAGTTTAAATGTTGGGAATTTGACTATGAACATGTATATAAGTTATGGTAATTACTAATGCATGTCTTAAAGGAAGTAAAGTGTAAAAATGGTGTTAGGTTACAAATTATAGAACTTGGTTATTGTTGTTGTCATTAGAGTTGATGGATTATTTTAAGATTGTTCTAATATAGACTAAGGACTGAATTAACATGAGAAATAGGTGTAGTAATCACCTGATTTGTTGTAGTTGTGATATCGCTTAAAAATAAAAGAGAAGGAATACGTTATGATGACATAAATAGAATAACTGAGATTATTGTGGTTATATATTTGAGTTATGACTTGTTGTTGGTATTGCTGGCTTGGTTTGAAATTTGTGGATGTACATATAAACAGGGGAAGTACTGCCCAAATTTCTGTAGAATATGAAGTCGTCATTCAATTTAACTTACGTTAGGAATCATAGAGTTGACAAGCCTAATATTATTATTATAGGTTGGAGTATTAGACGAGGCATATTCTAGTAGTGAGTTGGTTAGTTCGACTATAAGGTATGTGAGTCTGTCTTCCTTTCTTTTGGTATAATTTAGTGAATTATTGATTCTTTCATTTGACATGAATATTATACAAGGGAATGTACGACGGACGTACATGACTTCTTCACAGTCTTATTCTTTGTAGTCTGAGTTATGAAAAGTACAAGTGATTTTCTAGTAAGAAGTTTATTTAATGATTTTAATAAGAGTCAAAGAAATGATTTAAATTGCATACAATTGATCATGATATCTACTCGTGCTAAGAGTCATTTCTCTACTTCACCGCGTCCCGGGCCGGGCAGATTCGTGCACAAATTTTAGGATGATTCACCGCGTCCGTCCTTAGAGGGCCGGGCAGTTTATGTATACTTATATGATGATTCCGCGGACAGGCATCCGTGATGCGGGTACATATACCCAGGACCGTATATTTCACTGCGTCCCTCACCAAAGGGTCGGGCAGTTTATTCACTTACTTATATCTGATGATTTTATGACTAAGCATGCACGAGTACTGGTATGACTCTCATTCTTTTATGACACAGTTGACTCTCTACCTTACATGACACAGTTATGATCTTATTTACAATATTTCATGCTTACATACTCAGTACATTATTTCGTACCGATCCTCTTTCCTCGGGGGGCTGCGTTCATGCCCGCAGGTACAAGTGATCGGTTAGGTGACCCTCCAGTTTAGGACATCTACCAGCTGCTAAAGAAATCCCTTGTTCCGGAGCCAGCTATTTTGGTACATATCCTTACATTCCAGACTTATGTATATTTTGGGCACGACGGGGCCCTGTCCCTTCATATGTCAGTATTGTACTCTTAGAGGTCTGTAGACAGTTGTGGGTTTAACGTTTGTACCTTGTTTTCGTTTTTGATATTATTATACTCTGTGTTGGGATGTTCCCGGTTATACTTGTTGTTATCTAGTGGCAGCCTTGCCGGCTTGCCTATTTTGATTATTCTTTTGTGTATATGATGCTATTTGGTGGCAGCCTAGTCGGCTAGCTTGTTGTGATTGTTGATTAGTTGTGTAAGACAACCTTATCGGCTCGCCTATTTTGAGGATATGTTATAGAAGCAGCGTTGTGCTGCCGAAATTTCTATAGATCTCAGTATTAAAGGGATTGAGAGTGACATGTCAGTAATGACGTCCAATTAGGACGTTTAGTCGCGGTCCGTCGGGTCGGATCGTGATAGGTGGACCCTAATAATGTGTCAATGGAGCAGGTTCAGGCAGTTGAAAACTTTCAGCGGCCTTATAATTCCAACACATACAATCCATGGTGGAGGAATCACCCTAACTTTTCGTGGAGGAACGACCAGGCCCAGTAGCAACCATATCAAGGTAGTTATCAGAACCAACAAGGACAAAATCAGGCTACCTCATCCCAGCAGTTTAGACCACCTACATAGCAGGAGAAGACTGATGAGCTGAGGGTTGCATTGCTTACACTCACTAATTCGCATAATCAGTTCATGTCAAAACTGTGTCCTCTCTCTCAGAACACGAAACGCAGGTTGGGCAACTGGCAAAGATGGTAACCAACAGACCGCAGGGTACTCTCCCAAGCAACACAGAGGTCAATCTAATAGAGTAGTGTCAGACAGTGTTGTTAAGGAATGAAAAGCAGTTAGAGCAGGTTGCTCCCCAACCCGCAGTGGTTCAGGAGAAAGAGGGTGGGAAAATAGTTGAGGAAGGAAAGGAGGGGGTCACTGAGGACCACCCTACAGTTGAGAAAGCTCCACCAGCACCTTTGAGGGAATACACTGATAGAATCCCTTACCCGCAGAGGCTCCAAAAGAAGGCCATAGACAAGCAATTCTCCAATTTTTTGGAGGTGTTTAAGAAGTTTCGCATCAATATCCCCTTCATTGAGGCGTTAGAACAAATGACTGCATACTTCAAATTTATGAAGGAGATACTTGGAAAGAATAGAAGGTTAGCAGATTATAAGACAGTAATACTGACAGATGAGTGTAGCGCCATTCTACAAAAGAAACTGTCTCCTAAGTTGAAAGATCCAGGAAGCACTATTGGCAAAGTAACATGCAACAGGACACTTTGTGACTTAGGGGCTAGAATCAATCTCATGCCTCTGTCTGTGTTCAAGAGATTGGGTTTGGGGGAAGCCAAATCATCCATAGTTAATCTGCAGCTGGCTGACCGAACCATGGTGCACCCCAGAGGAATAGTGGAAGATGTGTTTGTCAAGGTGAGAAAGTTCTTCTTCCCAGCAGACTTCCTCATTCTTGACATGGAGGAGGATGATGAAATACTCATCATTTTGGGGAGACCATTCCTTGCAACGGGTAGAGCCCTAATCGATGTGGAGAAGGGAGAATTGATATTGAGGGTTAAGGAAGAAAATATGATATTTAAGGTGTTTAAATCCACCATTGAGTCCCAGGCCAGCCACAAGTGCTTCGCAGTAAGCACAGCTGACACAACAATTCAGCAGGCACAAACCAAACCTAGGGAGATCATTCCTACAGCTGTGAACCCACATACTAGTTTGAAAGCTGCAACAAAAGTTCAGGCATAAAAGCTGACAAACAAGTAATTGCTACTGAACCCAATACTGTGAAAAGGAAAAATAGAGCGAGGAAGAGAAGAATGATCCTTAAGTGGATAAGTTGTAGGGTTAATTTACCCCAATGATTTAATAAGGAACTTGCGTCCGGCTAAAAGACGTTAAAGACAGCGCTACTTGGGAGGCAACCCAATGTTTAAATTATGCAATTTAGTTTAAATAGAACAGTCTCACTTTTGGTATGTTTGTTGTGTTGTGATGCCAGGTGAAGGAATCCGGACACTAAGCACGAAGAAAAAGATGAAAAACACGGAATCGGGGAAGCACCGCGGTTCCATTGTGCAGGACCGCGGTGACTAATGTTCAGAGAAGTCGCAGGAGTTTATGCACCGCGGTGCCGAATGACCAGAGGGGCCATAGTACTTTCAGCACCGCGGTGCCATCAGGCAGTACCGTGGTGCCGGGACGAGATTTCCGAATTAAAAGCCCTAAATCCCCAAATCCTTTCCCACACAAACACAAATCCTTCATCTCTCTACAAATTCCGAAATTTCTCTTCTTCTATCCACAAAAATTCCCACAAACTCCACCAAATTGTTCAAAAATCCCTACACACCACCTCATTAAAAACCCTCATATCTTACACCATCATCATTCCTTCCATTTGGGTCAAGAAATTGGTGAAGAACAACTCTTCAAAAAGGTAATCTTCATCATTGCTCTTGCAAATTCAAAGGTAGTGGGGAAAGTAACTTACAAGTTTGGGGGTTGTACGTACTGTGGTGGTAGGGTGTTGTGTAGTTATGGGTGTGTGCTGCAATGGTTGTTCGTTGTGTAGTTGTGTGAATTGAGGCGTATTGTGGTGTAGTTGTTGTGTATTGTTGATGTGGTCCGATTTTGCTTGGTTATTGTTGTTGTGTGGTGTGAGAGTTGTTGGAAAACCTCAAAGAAATAAAAGAAACGCTGCTGAAAATTTTCCAAAAACCTTCACTATGGCCTCTAGGAAATGAACTTCAAGAGCTTCCTCATCTTCATCAGCCCCAAAATATGATGTGACTCGATTCGCCAACAAACAGGCAAAGGATCGATACCACAAGATTAGTACTAGGGAATTGATACCAGAAAGAGGCATGGACTACCGGACCATGTCATTTGATGATGATGATGACTACGAGCCTATTAGGTCCATGATTGAGGCAAATGGGTGGAAAAGGTTCACCAATCTAGAAAGGATCCCACTTCAGAATTCTAGCCTTGTGAGGGAATTCTATGCGAATTATCCCGAGCAAGAGGATGAGAGATGCTTTGTTATAGGGAAATATGTGCCCGTAAGTTCTGAAGTTGTGAATGCGCTGCTGAGAACCAATGATGTTGAGGACCAAGGCGATAATCCATACCACTTCAGATGTTGGTCAAGAAACGTCAACCACACCATGTGGAATGTAGTTGCGGATACATTGTGCTACCCAGGCGCTGAGTTTAATTTTGCCCGCAACGGATCCAGGAAACTTGTCTGGTGCCAATTTAACAGAACAACCAGAGGATGGCTATATTTCGTAAGTGCACGTTTGATTCCGTCAACTTATTATCAATGTGCCCACAGACATAATGAAGCTCATCTATGGCATCATGACGGGAAAGATAATTGATGTTGGGAGAGAAATAGTGCATAGCATAAGGGAGATTAGTAGGCTGACTACTATTGGCAGATTGGGACATGGTTCGACTTCCTGCCCGTGAGGAAAAAAAGAAGATCGCTCATTTCTGTCTAATTTGATAGGCATGGAGTCCCAACGTTCGCCACAGATATTCTAGAGAAGAGTTAGTCTCCTGTGACCTACAGTTTAGTGCACTCTTTCCTTGACCCCAACCAGGACCAGCAGCAAGGGGAAGGGGCCCAGCAGCAGCAGACGCAACAGCCATGGATGAGAGCCTGAGGTAGAGACACACAATGAAGCAGGCGAAAAGAGTCATCAGCCTCCCCTGTCCTTGGAGCCTCCAATGCCAATGATGGAGCAGATGCTCCTAAATCAACAACAGATGTTGCGAAACCATGAGAGCATGATGCGTCACCAGAAGCAGATGGTGCAAAATCAGATGATGCAAGAGCATCAGGACCTGACCTGTTACACCCCGTAATCCCAAGACAATAATGTGAGAACGTACTTAAGGATTTAAGATTTGAATATTGAAAGGAAAGTTTAATTACATTTTCTTAAGGAAAAATGTGAAGACGAAAATTTATTAACTCGGAGTTAGATTCCCTAATATGGATTTATGGACTTAGTATTAGATTAAGAAGTCTTGGCATTGATAATATGGGGCCCACCAAAAATTTCACAATTTTGTGGGGCCCTTCGAAAAATTAGATATTTTGGCCAAGTGTCAAGATATTTTGTGAAGAAGGAAAATGTGACCAATAGGAGGGTGACATGTGTCCCTCATCCACTTGTCTTGCAAGATATTTTCTATATAGAAAGGTGGATAGCAAGACTTAGAACATTTCACAATTATCTTCCATAGCTTTATCTTCTCTCTTCCTTAGCCTTGGAATCTCGAAAATCCCTAGCAAAGTGCAAGAACAAGACTAAGTTATTATCCTAGATTAAGCACCCTAATCAAGTCTTAAGCCAAGTTAACTCTCCAAGATCTTCCAAATTAGTTCTTGGCCGAAAGTTGGGTTGAATCCTAAGCTTATTTATGAACTTTTTGGAAGTAAAACAAGAAGGAAAGATAGTTACAAGCTTGTAGTGGATACATGAATGTGATTGGAACTTGAAGAAGTGGAGCTAAGATAAAATTGTGGGCCGACTTTAAGTGGATTATTTTGGGCAATATTTAAGGTAAGGGTTATTCTTCCTCTTGAAGTAATTGGATATTACATGTTATAGTAATTAATAGATGAACTTGTGATTAAGAAGAATGAAGAATAAGAAATACATGTCACGCTTTGCACGCTGTATTTAAAGCTGGACGCTTTGATGTTGTCGGATTCGTTGGTTATTGTTGTTGTTATCATCACCTATTGCATGTTAACATGAAGGAATCTTGTTGTTAACAAGTTGATATGAATTATATAAAAGTGTTGGAAGGAAAATTGGATTATAAGAAGTTATGTAATGGCTTTGGTTGTAGTAGTTGGCCGAGAATTCTATAAAATTGTTGGATATTGTGGTGCAGTTTTAGGGACTGTTTTGGGTATTGAAATGCTGGAAAATCAACCACCTTTATGCATGTTTAAATGTAGTAATCAGTAATCACTAATGGAAGTCCTAAGGGAATCGAATGGGGGCTTTTCATGTTGGGAAGGGGGTCTGAAGCGACACCTTTTTAACTATACTATAAATTTTGTGTACGAATTTATAGCCTTCTAAATAGTCAGAGTGGGAACTCAAAAGCAAAAACTCTTAACCATCAGGGTGTAGAAAGGTGTTAAAAATCCTCACATTTTACCCTTGTTGTTGTTGGAATATGGACTGATTTTAGTGGACTGTTTTATGTAATTAAGGGGCTATTTTGGCGTGAGAAATAGGTGTGTGAATCACATTGGTTGTTGTTTTGTTGTGCCCTTAATTGGTGCCTTGGTTATTGCTGAAATGAGCCTTCTTGAAAGGTGGAAAAATACGTATAAACGGGGGAAGTGCTGCCCAATTGTTTGTAGAAAAGGAGACCCTTTACTTGGTATTAACCTACACTAGGAAGCATGAGTTAATAAAAGTGTTATTCTCATTATAGGTTGAAGTACTACTTGTGGCGCGTTACCCCGTATACCGTTCGACCGGCTGGGGATTGGCGGTCTGCGGGCACGAGTAAGGCGCGCTGCGCGTAGTGATTGTAGGCCGCGGCTCAAGAAATCGAGGGTCGCTGAGTTTCAGCCTTGCGCCGGAAGCAGGCTGCGGCGCCTAAAGATCCGAGGGTCCGCAGGAGTTGCGGCCAGCCGGGAAGCGAGGCTGGCGCCGAGGCGGAAATTGGGCGAAAAACTTAGAAAATCTGATTTGTGTTTTAAAAGAGGCCATGGGAGGGTGACAAGTGTCCCCATCCTGATTTTCGAACGCATGCAATATAATTGACCAAGGCTTGGTCACTTTTCCATCTTTCATCTTTACTCTCTCTCTCTCTCTCTCTCTCTCCAAGGCTTGAGCTCCCCCTTCTCTCTAAAACCTCAAGAGGTGTTCTAGCCTAAGAAAATCTGAAAAGTGTAATAGGAAGGAAAGGTTATTACAAGCTTGTGAAGACTATTGTGGTGGTGTTCTTGGAGAAAAAGGCTAGCAAGGTGTTGGATTAAGTTTGGCTAAAACTCAAGGTAACATTTCTTCTCTTGTAGTTGGTATTGGGCGTTGCATGTTTAATAGGAAGAACTTGTAGTTGGAAGAAAATGCACTTAGAGTAGTTGCATGTAAGAAATGGGGTTTGATTATGAAAGAATTGGTTTGGGGGATTTTATGAGCATGTTGTTGCCTAAATACTACATTAGACTTGTTGGGTTAGTTGTTGTAACTTGTGGGGCTGAATTTTACACACCAAAGTTTAGGTGTGTAATTCCTCGCGTGTCGGTTGGTTGTTGAGCCTTAAACATGACATTTGAGCGTTAAAAATCGACCTTGGGAAAGGTGGCAAAGTATGTAGAAACAAAGGAAACGCTGCCCAATTTTCCGTAGGAAATTGGTGACTTTAACTTGGGAAAATTCTGCATTATAATTAGAGCTTGATAAACGTATTGTGGTCATTTTAGGTTGACATACTACGTGCGGTAAATTGGACTTAGCTTGTGGATTGGCCAAGAGGTATGTGGAGCTTTCCTATCTCTTGAGCATGATTAGTTGTACTATGTAGTACGGTAGACGACAAGATTTTGAAATCTTCGTTTGATATAAGTATTTGATACTTGCTTCGTTAAAAGAAAAGTAGAAAAATTCCTTGGACTTAAGGGAATGTGTTTTACTATTGTTTAACTCTAGTATAACGGCTTTATGGGGAGTTGGTTATATTAGTTTGTGAAAGTTTAATGGAGAAATGTTTTGATGATTTGAACTTGTGAAAGGAAAATGGTTTTAAGGCATGAAGTGCCTAAGGTTTTACAAGAAATGAAGTCACTTAATTTAGAAGCTTGAGATAGTTTTAAAAGGAAATGTGACTTGTTTTGAAAAGAAATCGTAACTTGATACTATGGTGATTAGTATCTTGGAATTTTTGTATAAAAGAGTTATTCCTTAAAAGGTTAAGGTACATGATACTTGGGTTAAATTCTGATTTTTATTAAAAGACATGATCGTGCCTTAGGTATACTAAAATGAGAGGATGTATTAATACTATTAATAAGAAGTTAGGTGATTCTTAACTTGCTTAAGTTATGATAGGCCGGTAGTGCTTATGTTATGATATGATAGGCCGGTAGTGCTTATGTTATGTATGATAGCCGGATGAGCTATGTTATATATATATTGTTACGTGTAAACCCCGGGTTATTATTTATGCCATGGATTTGCTACCCATGACGCGAGTCGCGCCAGTACTACGCGGATCCGACCATGGATCCACGCGGGTGAAATAGTCCCACGCGAGTACGCGATGGTACTCATGCGGATCCACAGATCCATGCGGTGAAATAGTCCCACGTGCGGGTGAAATAGTCCTATGACGAGGCGGATGACCTCATGCGGGTCCACGGGACCTATGCGGGTGAAATAGTCCCGCGAGTAGGATTGCTTAATGATACTACGCGAGGTACCTGTTTTGATCATGAGCCTCCTATTTTTACGCTATAAAATGTATACTTGTTACTCTCATTATTAGTAAGGCACGGTCAACATAATTTGGTTTTATCTATAACTTTAATGTATTTTGGACTTATGATATTACTACAGATTTTCCGATTTACATACTTGTACGTTGCGGTATCGACCCTTCCTGGCCGCGTTCACGCCGCAGTAAGTGAAAGCGGTGGTAGATCCTCGTTCTAGGATCTTGTACTCAGTGTCGTGAGCTCCATTTCTTCGGAGGCTCGACTTTTGGTATGGTTCTCCCTGGAGTCGTTGTTATTTTGTACATTCAGGGGCATGACGGGGCCCTGTCCCGTCATAGTGTTATTCATTCTTAGAGGCCTGTAGTCTTGTCAGAACTTGGTTCGTTAAGGATGTAACTGTTCGGTTTATGTACTTTTGGGTTAGCCAGTTTGGGCTAGACTATCCTATATCTTAATGGTTGTTTATCTTGAGTTTACATTCCGCTGGTTTTCTCTGATGTTGGGTCACTAGGGTGCCCGGGTTAAGGCACCGGTCACGGGTCCGGGTTCGGGTCGTGACAGGCGTATTATACTTAGCGTGTGGATTAGCCGAAGAGGTATGTGACTCTTCCTTTCTTCAGCATGAACTTTATAAAATGAGTGTACGGTGGACGTACGTGTTTTAAAAGAATCTAGATTTCATGTGGTACATGAGGTGATAGTAACTTGATTTTAAAAGTATATTTGACTTGATTTGAAAAGAATAAGTCACTTGGTTTTAAAAGTATAAGTGTCTTGATTTTAAAAGTATATTTGTCTTGATTTTAAAAGTGAAAGTGTCTTGATGCTACATGTGCTAGTGTCTTGAGGTTTATAAATGAAAGGATGTACGGCGGACGTACATGGTTCTATTGGATCTTAATTCTAAAAAGGAAGGCATGGTATTGTCTTGATATTTCTAAAAAGGGAGGCAAGATATTGTCTTGATATTTCTAAAAAGGAAGGCATGATATTGTCTTGATATTTCTAAAAAGGAAGACATGTTATTGTCTTGGTATTTCTAAAAAGGAAGACATGGTATTATCTTGGTGTTTCTAAAAAGGAAGGCATGGTATTGCCTTGGTGTTTCTAAAAAGGAAGACATGATATTGCCTTGATTTTTCTAAAATAATAGTTCATTCTATTTGTTCTAATGAGAGTCAAAGATTATTTTAACTTGCATATGCTTGCTTATATAGCCATTCGTGCAAGTGTTATATTTTCACATCACCGCGTCCCTCACTAGAGGGACGACAACATTATGTAAATATTTCATGGATTAGCTCTCATGACGTGAGATGGTACATACTCACTGCGGGTCTGAAGGACTTATGCGGGTTTAATTCCCATGACATATTCTATGGACTAGCTCTCCGTGATGCGGGTATCATGTACATATATCCATTGCGGGTCTATAAGATCTATGCGGGTTCGAGTCTCATGCGGGTGAAATAGTCTCATGAGTAGGATTGCATAATGATTCTGAGGGTAGGTGTCCCTGATTTTGACATAGCTTTCATATTTTGAAATGATAATGATTTCATAATTTGGAAATGATACGGTTGATCTCACTTTTAAAAAGACATATTTTAAAAGGTACAGTTGACTCTCATTACTCTCATTTTTACAAGGCACAGTTGTACTGGTAGTCTGATTATCATACTTGTCTCCTGTTATCTTTTGGACTGTTATGATCTCATTTACAGTACTTATTTGTTTCACATACTTGGTACATCTTTCGTACTGACCCCCTTTCCTCGGGGGGATGCGTTTCATGCCGCAGGTGTAGGTACACAGTTTGTTGATCCTCGTTTTTAGGATCTCTACTCAGTTTTTGAGGAAGCTCCATTATTTCGGAGGCTTGTCTTTTTGGTACGGATCCCTGTTATTGTAGGCTTATGTACATTCAGGGGTATGGCGGGACCCTGTCCCCTCATAGTTTATTGTCCAAACTCTTAGAGGTCTGTATTTATATGTGGGCTGGACTTGCGGGAGTTGTATATACTGTTGACCATTTGTACTACTGTATTGTCGGGTTATTCCCCTTTATATATAGCGACAGTCTCATCGGCTTGCCTTGTTGCTACATATACAATTTTTCATTTATTTATTTGGCCTATGTTTTGTATGGGATGTGAGAGTATAAAAGGGGGTGCCCAGGTAGGGCACCAGTCGCGGGCCCGGGGTTCGGGTCGTGACGTGGCCCAACGTGTTGATAATTTAAGTTCCATGTTCACCCAATGGTCAATGCAGTATCCGCCGCCACCACCACCACCATTTTGAGCCGCTGTATGTCTGTAAGTCGTCCCTCTTTAATTTTTGAGTATTTGACACATTTGGGACAATGTGTAGTTTAAGTTTGTGGGGGGGGGGGGGGGGGTGGGAGGAGTTGTTATTTTATTTTATTTTTGAGTCTTTTATTTGTTTTTGTGTTTTATGTGAGTCAATTTTTTTTATGATCATGCATGCTGTGATTATTTGGAACGCCTAGTGAACTAAGTGGAATAAATGTAGTGGAATGAGAAGCTAAAATCTGTGTGATTAAGTTAGATATGCCAAAAATTCATGAAAATTTGATTATTTGGAATATTTGGTGCTTAGCCTATGTGTTGTCAATTGAAAAATATCTGTGAAGTCTGCTTTCTTGTTATTTGAGGCGAAATAGTTAAGATGTACATGTTAGGGAGATGATTCAGACATTTCTTTGTTAGCCCTTCTTACCATTCATTACCTACCTTGTAATAAATTGTATCCCTAGTCAGCCCCGTCGAGCCTAAAATAAGTTATTTTCTTTGACACTCCATGATTCCCTCGTGTGCCATAAACGATAATTGAAAAATTGGGATGAAAAAGAGTGAAAAAGGAATACAAAAAGAGAATGAAAAAGTGATGCACCCCAATGAAAAAAATGTAAAAGCTTAAGTTTGGGGGTGCCTATGTGAACTGTTTCATGCTCTCAAAAAGAGAAAGGGGGATATAGGTATGAACTGAAAAGAATACCAAAAAGAAGGACAAAATTGTTGAGTAAGAAAAATGCTTATGTTACGTAAATTGAGCCTAAATGCCTAATTTTACCTACCCCTGCCTAAGTCTACATTACAACCCTGAAAAGTCCTGATGATTTCTAGAATGTATGTCTGTGATTAGTGGAGAATAACAAGTAAACATGCCCATATAACTAAATGAAATTGATATGCATATGTTAGGTATTCATGCTTCCATTACTTATGATTGAAATGAATTTGCGAAATATCTGACTTGAAATTCTAGATTGCTAAATTCATGCTATATATGTTCCTACATATTATCCCAACTGACGTTTATGTGTTTCTAAGTACTTGTGCAGTTGCTTGATTTGAGTCTTTGAGTCTTTTGTTTTTGTGTCTTTATTTTGTTTTGATCTTTGCTCCGAGGGCGAGCAAAGATTAAGTTTGGGGGTGTTTGTTAGGCGTATTTTGTATACGCCTTTTGAGTCATTTTTAGTTAGTATTTTACTCGTTTTTGTTGTGTTTAGTATAGTATTAGGTTTGTTTTTCTTTCTTTTGAGTCACATCGGTTCCAAAAGGCAAAATGCGAAAAGGAGCGAGAATTGGACAGAAAAGGCGCTCCCGAGGCAAAAAGGACGAAAGTTGGCACATCAGGACGAAGGATTTTCAGCACCGCGATACCATATTTACTGAGAAGTCACAATAATTTTAGCACCGCGGTGCCACTATGCAGAACCGCGGTGCCATATTTGCTGAGAAAGTGCAGGAGTTTCAAGATCGCGCGTGCCGCATGCAGAATCGCGCCACGGTGCGTAAAATCTCGCCCGAAGAATTGGCTAAGGGCAGATTGGTCCATAGGACACGAAATTTGGAACATATTTAAGCCCTAGGGATTAATGCTATGAGGGGTTGGTCATTCTACAACATAGCACAACACAAGACAACAAGGGAGACTACAATTGGAGACTTAGTTCGCAGTAATTTCTTTTCTTTCGTTTTTAATTCAGTTTATGTATGGATTTTGTGTTAGTTCTTAACGTGACTATGACTAGGAGCTAAACACTTTATTAGAGGTTTCCTTATGAATCGCTTGAAACTTCTATTCATGAATTAATGCAGTAGTTTGATTTATTCTTCACTTGATTAAGATTTAGTCAATAATTGGTATGAATGTTTGATAATTAATTGATCACTAATTATCATAATATATATGATTTCGAATCAAGAACCGAGAGGAAAGATTTGGATATTCTGTAATTGACTAGACATATGTTAAAATCGCGGACGACAGTACCCCGATACTTGTGTAGCATTATATGTTACTGTTCTTAATCCTCCTATGTGGTAAATCCTATCATAGAAATATAGAAGGGTTCTGCACTGGGGTTGAGTGATTATATGTCCTAACCGCTATATAAGACAGTTTAGTTAACCGTTATCTTAACGTAGAAGAAGAAGTCATTCTAGTTGCATTAAGGATTGAATAGAGTGGATAGTCGAGGATTTTGGAAGCCCTAATTCATTCATAACTGATTACAACTTAAATAGTTCAGTAATTCTTGCAATTATTCTAGTAGTTAAACAAAAACCCAACTCAAATACCGATTGCCAAATAGATAACATAGAATAGATGAACGGTAATTAGAAACCAGTCTCTGAGGACGATATTCGGTCTTATCAGACTATATTACTTGTCAACGATGCGTACGCTTGCGTGAGCATTCGAAATATCGCTAACAGACTCAACCCTCAAAATTTATTCGAAAGCCAAACAACACAATTCAAACATGCACACACACGTTTAAACACGTTACGGACTCACTCGTGGTCTCGAAAATTTTATCGGAGGTCTATTTTACCGAGTCAACCCCCAACGGTCAAAACTAACTTTCCAACCAAACACCAAAAATGCTCTCAAGTGTCTCGAGAACCGAACCAACCATCCCACCAAATCATAAATGACCATCCGGACCTCACGGAATCGATGGATTTTTGAAAAACGTCCATTTATCCAAAAGTTAACTATTGGTCAACCACCCTCCCTTCAAGGATTTAATTTCTCAACTTTTACTAGGATCGTCCGATAACTTCGAAAATTGAGTCACTGGGAGTAAAATAGTCAAAACACTCGTAACGACTGAACATGTCGTTACATTTATTGCCTTTTTATTCTCAAAGATGAGATGGTGGAGACATGATATGAGTTCAAGGACTACTCTCCGTACTAATAAATCTCTATTTTTCACTTAGTGGTTGTTTTTCATTGAATACTGGTGGAGAAAATCTAAATAGTAGTGTTTTAACACAGAAAAAATAAGTTGTTTTTCAACATTTCAATGAGAATCTATCTTTCATCGTGCATTTTTCTAGTGAGCTGGTTCGGTGAGAATGAGATGAAAAAAATCATATTTTATAGCATAAATTTTCCACTTATTGTTGAGTGGAAAAAAATTATGTTTCTAATAGTGTCTATTTTCTTTAATTAGGCTTAGTTTTAGATCTCTTTTAAGTCCATTGAATTCAAATGTGTGAAATGTACACTGGTGATGACATAGCAGCAACCAAGTTAAAACTTTTGCTAAGGATATTCGACATTTAGTATATTGTAACTTTTACTTTTACCTAATATAATTTTTTTTATATATAGTATAATTTTTCGATAAAGAATATCCAATTCACCATAATTCAGTTTATGTGGCTACACTACTCAAAGATATGTATATGGTGGTAGAATATTGATTATTAGGTGATGGTGGGCAGTATCAATAAATTATTGACGAAATGGAGGAGAAAGAATGTATTACCGGAGATGAGGTATTAAGTGTTTTAAATAGTTCAACTTAATTAATCATTTGTCATATATCCGTCAAACTGTTTTACATTTTTAAATTTCTATATTTTAGGTGAAGGAGGTTGATGTATGATAATGATTGATTGAAGAAGTCATGGATGCAAATGTTGAACTTCATGAGCTGAAGAGTTGTATCAATTAATGTAGAATATTTTTTTAGTTGCTTTAAAAAACTTGCGGGAGCTAGTTTTTTAGTTGCTTTGTTAAATGAATTTTGATACATTGTGGTATCAATCAGTATAAAATGTTTTAATCAAATGTTGAAGAGTTAACTTACTGATGCATGATTTGAACTTTGTTAATTTTATTGATACAGGTGGTGTAGAAGTGTAGAACATACATTGATTAGTTGAATATTTTAGGTGGGTAAGTGAGGCGGGTAGACGGGTATGTGGGTACCCAACGGGTGATGAGACGGGTAATGGGTACCAGTGGCAGACCTATGTTGTGCACGCTTGTTCACGTGAACAAGCGTGGTTTTTTTTTGCAAAACTATTTTCCACTTTTGAACAAACACAACATCCTCATTCCCTTATACAACGCTGTGATTTTTTCCCCGAACAATCACTTCAAACTCGGTAGATCCGCCTCTGTGGGCCAGGTAAGTGGGGCGGGGCAGGTGTAATTCTATACCCGTCAGGCGGGTACGAGTGGAAGAATTACTACATGTGATAGGTGGTGGGCGGGTGTGGGGTGGGTTTTAGGTGGCGGGTACGGGTATGAGGTACCTTCCCCTGCCCCGTTGACATCCCTAGTCATTATCTCATTCACATATATTCATTTTGATGTGGTTTTTAATTTTTGTCTCTTAAATTTGTGTTCTTTAATTTTCGCCCTTTATTTTTATGGCCCGACATAATTAGAATTTCGCAAAACATAATTATTGTTAGCTTCGACATATGTATCATAACAACTCGCAATTATGTCGGACAAGACATAACTTTTAACACTCAATATAATCTTAAAAAATGTATAATTTATATTTCGGCGGGCATAGTTAGCGTCTAACTTCTTCGACATATGTATCATACCATCCACACAAATTATGCCAGACAATGCATAATTTTCAACACTCAACATAATTTGAAAAAATACTACGAAATTATTCCGCATAACTTATTTCCTACATAATTTATGCCGAATAAGGCAATATTTCAGTTTCCGAAGATAATATTTTTACAGAATCTATGTCTTGCTAAGTAGGCCTGGATATTTTCATAAAATAGATAGCAAGGGCAAAAATTAAAGACCAGTGCCTGAAGCACAATCCGCGCAAAAATGTGAAACATATCAATTGGGCTACTAGTCAGGCACTCAGGCCCAATACAGTAAACTGTAAAAGGGCCTAGGCCAATAAGTAGCGAAACCGGACCAGGACAGCCCAGTTCCATGTAGGCCCAAATATAGTTGGAGAAATCTCATATTGGTCTAGTAGAACCATGTTAGCACTTAGCAAATGAAATTTAAACTTGCGTTTATTGTTTTAGTGGAACGTAAATTAGATAATTAATTTTGTGATATCATCGAAATTAAGATCATGGTAGATAAAGCATCATTCTAGTTGGAAAAATTGCTCGATACTTGTGTTAGTAGAAGACAATAGAATAGTCGAGATGTTTGCAAGTTGACTCAGACATCACCGTTATTTAATAAAAGAAGTATTTATAACTCGATTTTATAATCACGGATGAATATTTCTTCACTTTGAACAATTAATAATGTCATGGACACCTCTCATGCTGAAGGTTTTAAATTTACATTGCTACAATAGTTAAGCTTGTCGCAAGAACTTGAAGTTTCCAGAAATATAAATTTCTGCACTGAGATATGATTAGTTTTTTCTCTCTAGGCATTATTCTTCGATAAATATCGTTCATTCTAATCACATTTATTGAAAAGGAAGGTGACATGGAGCCTGTTTGGATTGACTTATATTAGGTGTTTGAGTAAAAATTTTTTAAAAAATGCTTTTAAGCACTTATTTTTAAGTTAAAATAACAAAAATAAAAGTTAGGATTTCTAACTTATGACTTTCAAAGGATTTCTCGTGACACGAAAGCTGTGCTCGACGCTCTCTTTCCTATTCCACTGCCACATCACGTATAAGGTGGCCTTGGCGGCCCTTTTTTCTCATTTTGTTTGAAGCGGGCCAAATAGAGAATGAAATGCATAAAAAAAATAGGGAATTCCCTGTCGAGAATAAAAAGTTTTTCTCTTATGAAATTCGTCGTTGAAAGCTTGAACCGTTCAACGAGCGTTGTAACGATCCAAAAGGAAATCTCCTGGCTCAGCACTAGTCAACTTGTGGGGTGTCACATACCCTGCAGACAACAACCGCAGCAGTCACCGTCTGGTCCCCTACCCCATAAAGTAGCCATAGAAGGAAATTGATATAGAATGATTGATTCATCATTGATAATATTAATTCCATAAAGACGAATATGATAAAAAAAAAGAACTTTTTGAATTCCAATACCTATATCCATTATTGTTGTGGTTACATGCTCAAGCTTTTTCTAATTCCCAACAAACAATACCAGGTGGAATTTGATTCTTTGCTAGTTAAAACTAGTATGTCTTTAATATGCAACTATCATATAGAATCAGAAAGCTTATTATGTTAATGGTAATCTCACTAACAAAAGTTCATCCTACAAATATTATGTTACAAAACAAAAAAATAAGAGAGAAATGAAAAACCTCACAATGAGAACCAAGTTTAATCTCACTTCCTACATCTCCAAGACGAAACGGAGAAAAGGGCTCGATCTTGCCAGCATATCACCACGCAATCGTTCTCTTCTTTGATCTTGTAACCTTCACAACTCTGCAACAACCTTCTTGCCTGCAACATCGCGTAATAACTCAAAGGCACATTTCTAAAACCGGATGTATCGAATCTTTGGAACCATTTTTCGAGCTTTTCATGCCTCTCCTTTCGTTCGATCCCTTCACATGCTATAATGTTCTTGATCTCCTCACCTAGTATCATCTTTTCCACCTTTAATCTCTCCAATGACGTTCTTGGTAGCGTTGCTTCTAGACAATCGAATAATGCAGCATAAAAATGTAAAGACTCCGAAAGCCTCTCCATGAGAGTTGTTCCGTTATGGTTAGAATCTTGTTCTGTTACCACCATGACCTTTGGTGATAAACCCCACAAAGCATTTAGGAAACTATCCATATTTGCTGAACCAGTTGAACATAGCGGGGATGAAGAAGCCGTGTCATTGCCTGGACTATAACCATTAGCGATATCTTTTGAATGCTTAAAAGTCAATGGGGACTTCTTTTCATTATCATGGCCAAGAAGGGTGTGCAATTGCATAACTGAACTAATCGCGAGAGCCTCACCTGTTTTCACGCGAAGTTTCTCAACATCAAGATTTTCCAATTTGCTAACTACTTGATGGAACTGAAAAGGGATATCAAGCTTTTCTGCTTCTTCAGTAAGCACATGTGCCATTTGATCCAACACCTCTTTTTGCATGTGAACCCCGGTAATACGCAAATGGGGCGGTCCTTCGGGACGAGCACTTAAGTCCTGAAGCAACGCGCGCCATTGCAAGGGTTCAGCAGCATTAAGATCAACAATATGAACCATCTTTTCACCTTCCATAGCTTCAATTATCGCTTGATTTGTGACCACAAACGCCACTTTCAAGAGCGGAAAGAACTCGAAAAACATCTTCCTTACCAAAATATCTTCTGAGACAACCGATAACTTAGTGGAACACAAGGCCTTATAAAGACCAGGCCAACTTCTTAAAACCCTATCAGCTAAAGCCTCAGTAAAATATGAAGCAATTCTTTGCATAGTGTCTCCATTAGGAGATGCAAGTTGGGAAATATGGTCAAGTGCTATATTAGCATTCTCAAGGTTACCAGAAGCAACATGATTAGCACAAACAAGTAAAAGGTGTATTAAATACAACCCTCTTTCTTCAGATTTTAGCTCCTTAAGCCATTGATTTGATGAACCCAAGCTAGGTGATAGTGATGACATAATGGGAAATATTTGAAGGGGTGATGATGAAGTCACAGATGATGAACCATCAGCTTGTAACATTATCACAAAACTACAACAAGGAATTGTTGGTCCCAATATAACAATAGAAAAACTCACACACGTCAAGGTGGTTGAATGGAAAAAAAAAAGTCTTGAATCAAGACATAAAAATTCAACTTGGATGCAATACTAAAAGTAGGTGAAACAAGGAAAAGAGACTGAATCAACAGAAAAGCAAAAATTAATGTGGAAAATGAAATCTTGGCTCAGTTGTTGACGAATAACCAAACAGAAGACAGAGTAAAAACAGAGCAAAAGTAACAAATTTGGCAAGAACTCACCAAATAGAGGAAGAAGAACAAATTCCTTTAAGGGTTATTCAAATCATCAAAAGCCCACAAAAAAGCACAAAACAATTCCTCATATATCACTTTCTATAATGAGAAATATCAAATATTTTCTAAAACTAGCAGTTCAAGAATCAAGACTCTGTTTTAGGGTTTAATTAAAGACGTGTTCAAATACAGAGAGAGAGAGAGTTGTGTCAGGTACTCAGGTTATGAAAGAGTACTTCATAGCTACGTTTGTCGACAATGGCGTGGGTGTAGTTTTTGTCCTTACTGTTTTAGTTATTGTCTTTTTGCAATTTTTTCAGAAGAATAGGGAATTTGTGGAGAAAAATAAGCTCCTTTTTTTGGCCCTTTGTGTTGAGCTTTTATTAGTCTTTCCAAAATTTCTCTAACCGCACCTCCCCCCTCCCCACACGGGCGGATTTAGATCGGGGGAGGCCGGTAAAAAATTATATTATATATATAAGGTATATTTTTTGTGTTTAGTTTATAATCAACTTTTGAATAAGATGAAAAAATGTAAAAGATTACCTCAAGCGTCAACGTGTTCAAAATCGTCTCTAGTGTCCTAAGTTCAATTCCTACGGACAATGTTATTTTTTCTATTTAGCTTTTGTTATTTTTAACCTTTAGTGAAAATTTTGAATTCATGATTGCCCCCACACGACCTTTACTCATACAAGAACTTATTTTTGTTGTTAATCAAAACTTAGGATTAGTATTTTAGTTTATCTTAATTATGGTAGTTGATTACTTTACCTTACTTTTTTTATAATTGAAAACAACAACGCATTATTTAGAACTTAGTGAGTAATAATTAGGGATAACAACGAATCAGATCTGGACCGGTTGAGCTTATTTTAAAATAGGAGTAGAACTTATTTTAAAATAAACACTTATTCTCAAAAGCTTAAAATTTGGGCTTTTTGGAGTAGAACTTCTTTTGGCTTTAAATTTTTTTGTTTTTTTATACAAAAATGTTTTTTTTATTGTCAACCAAACACCTAACAACTTTTTGATAAAAACTCTATTCTTATAAGCTCTTTTTAATAAGCTGGACTAAACGGAGCCTAAAAAGGCTACTTGAGTCCAAACATGCTAACAAAGACAGAGAAAAATGCCATCGTTTTCTTTTATTCCTTAGTAATGTTTTGTTTGTTTGTGTAATATGGCCAAAATACTTTTCAAATTGATATTTATCCTCTTTTGTTCTATTAATAACAAGACAGAGATGCAAAAGAGTTAAAGAAACAGCCAAATGTAGACTCCACCATTTATGGTTTTGTCACACTCATAGCCACAACAAAACAATGAATATAAAATTTGGCTGTTTTTTGAAATTCTGTGGGTAATTAGAGGCAACCGACCACCTTTTTTTTTATTTGGCTTAATATATGCGGCCTCTAAATTTGTTTCTTTTTTTATTTTTATTTTGACATATTAATTAAACGGTGTTTCTATTGAATCTCTGAATTTGATCTCAAATGTGTTTATCAACACAATTCGATGGCGAGTTTATTTTTATTAGCCTTGCGCGTGAATGTCAATTACATCGTACGTGGAAAATTCAACCAATTAAAATGCCCCGTACATTTTAATTATATACATCAGATATTAAGTTTTGGTTTTGATTTTTTAGTTTTTAGTTTTGGTGTCCAGTTTTGATTTTTTATTTTTCAGTTTTTGATTTTCTAGTTTTAGCTTTCAGTTTTTATTTTTCAGTTTTGGTTTCTTATTTTTCAGTTTTATTATTCAGTTTTCAGTTTTAGTTTCCAATTTTGATTTCTTATTATTCAGTTTGTTATTTGATTGATTTAAGTGACCCCATCCCCAACTCTAGGTGAGAAAACACCCTCCACCCACTTCCTTTTTTCCGAAAAAGTAAAAGTGACCGAGATGCGAGGGGAAAACTTGTATTTAACATTTTCGGAATATAGTAGCACACTTCTTCATATCTGATGTGTTAATTAAAATGGGTGTGTTGGAACTTGTAGAAGAAGAAAAGATTAAGTGATAAATAATACGCGAAAAATTACACTGTGAATTTAAGGCACGTGTCATACACAAGCTTTAGAGAAGCGCAGAATTCCGCCGCTAACGTGCGCAAGCAGAATTCGAATTTATAGTTTTGAATGAAAAGTTGCATATCTTCTTCTAAGGTCATAACCTTTGAAGAAAGGCTGCACCTGGTCGAATTTAGTGCTATAAATAGCATGTTGATCACTTGTTTTAACATACAACAACACAATTAACAAGATTAATCTTCAGATTTGAGAATCAAAATCATTTTAAAGAATCTTTCTTGTTGCTTCTTCTTCTTCTTCCTCCAAAACCAAATTTCTGAAGAACACATAAAGTAGATTCGCCAGAAGTGAATTTCTTGTGCTAGAACTTCACTTAGATAGTTGTATCCTCAAGGCAGACGTTCGTTGAACTGGCAACATAAGCGGGGACGAATTTTTGTCTTAGGTCACTGCATTTGCAGGACTCTATCTACAAACAAGTTAGTATGTGTTTAGTATGTTATTGAATTTCATTGTAGTTGATTTCAATTATTGTTGAAGTTATTATTATACTATTGTGGTTTATACATTGAAGGTCTAGATTGGTAATAACAATCTAAGACAAAAATTCTCAGTAAATTTATTTTTCTGACTGGGTGAAGCTTGCAAAATTTTCAGAGAACACACTTTCCTGATTTGCAAAAGGATGGATCAATCCGGATCATCAATGGTGAAGAACCATGTGGAGAAATCCGAGAAATTCAAAGTGCCGATTTCGTTACCGATAATGTAAGATGTTGTTCTATTTGACAACACTTCATATGGCAAACGTGTTGACTGCTGAGGCTCCAACGACACTGCCAGAGGGAGAAGGAGAGAATGCTCCAACTGAGGAGGCAAAGGCCGAAAGGCTGAAGGCGATTGAGACTTGGTGGACACAAGAATTTCTGTGTAAGAACTATATTCTCAATGCCTTGGATGATACCCTCTATGACATATACTCCACGTTCGGGACATCACGGGAGTTATGGCTGTCACTTGAGAACAAGTACAAAATTGAAGTTGCTTGTTCCAAGAAGTTCGTCATCGGAAAGTTTCTAAACTTCAAGATGAGCGATGCAAAAACAGTTGTCAAGCAAGTGGAGGAACTCCAAGCTATTGTTCATGAACTGGAGGTTGAAGGTATGGGCCTTAACAAATATTTTCTTGTTGGTGCTATTATTGAGAAATTACCTCCTTCTTGAAAGGATTTTAAGGTTTATTTGAAGCATCTAACGGAGGAAATTAGTTTTGAACAATTGGTTCTGAAAATTCATGTTGAAGAGGACAACCGGAAGAATGAAAGGGTTGATGCTGTTTCATTGGAGCCTAATGCCAACATGGTAGAAGGCAATGCTTCAAAGGCCAAGTTTCAGAAAGGCAAGGGCAAATTTGTTGCCGCCAAGCCATATTTTGCATCCGGGAGGAATGCACTAGCCTTACAAAGGGACAATGCATTCAAGAAATCACAACCAGGCTTATGTTGGGTATGTGGAAAACCGGGGCACAGGGCAAAAGATTGCCGCCTTCGCAAGAGTCAAGGTGGTGGTGTTGGAGGTCCGAGTAATGTCAACCAATCCAATCGGGCTGAAACTAAGAACCAATTCGTTGGGGTTGTGGCTGCTCAAGCAAATCTGGTTATAAATTCAACCGATTGGTGGATGGACACAGGTGCAACTATGCATGTATGTTCAGAGAAGGACATGTTTTCATCTTACCAAACCATCAAGGATGGAAAACCATTGTTTGTTGGGAATGCTGCTTCTGTGAAGGTGGAAGGCAAAGGGAAAGTAACGTTGAGGCTCACTTCCGGCAATGATCTCGTATTCACCAATGTTCTACATGTGCCTGAAATTTGTAAAAAAATAATTTCTGGCCCTGTTCTTAGCAAATAGGGCTTTAAGTTAATTTTTGAATCTGACAAATTTGTACTCACCAAAGGTGGGGTGTATGTAGGCAAGAGCTACCTCACTGAGGGGCTCTTCAAACTAAGTGTTGTATGTACTAAGGCATTTGCCGTTATCAATGAAAACATAGGCAGTAGAATTGCTTCTGAGTATGTGATTGATTCCCTTTCTTCTTTATGGCATTCTCGATTAGGCCATGTAAATTATCGTTCCTTACAAAGAATGGAAAAGATAGGCATGTTGCCAAAATGTTCCATGAACAAAATAAACAAATGTGGGGTATACATAGAATCTAAATATGCATGTCATCCTCACAAATTTGTGGTGAAATCAAATGAAGTGCTTGATTTGATTCATAGTGATTTATGTGATTACCAAGCAACCTCTTCTCGTAGAGGTAAAAATTATTATATATCATTTATTGATGATTGCAGTAAATTTTGTTATGTATACTTAATACATACCAAAGATGAGACTTTAAACATGTTTAAAACATACAAAATAGAAGTGGAAAACCATCTTGACAAAAGAATTGAAATTCTAAGGTCGGATAGAGGTGGTGAATATAAATCTAATGGGTTCAAGGAATTCTGTTCCACTCATGGTATAATTCATCAAACCACTGCGCCATATACTCCACAACAAAATGGAGTTGCCGAACGAAAGAATAGAACATTGAAGAATATGATAAATTCAATGTTGGTTAGTTCGGGTGCACCTCTAAGTCTATGGGGTGAGGCATTAATTACTGCGAATAAGATATTGAATAGAATTCCTCAAAATAAAAGTGATCAATCTCCATACGAATTATGGAATGTAAGATTGCCTACTTTCAAAAGGATGAAAGTGTGGGGTTGCCTAACAAAAGTTCAAGTTTCCTTACCAAAGAGAACTAAACTTGGACCAAAAACAATAGATTGCATTTATGTTGGTCTTGCCAATAATAGTGCGGCATATAAGTTTTGGTGTATCAGAAGGTATTCACAAAAACACACTTATGGAATCTGCTGAAGCCGAAATTTTTTAGGATATTTTTCCTTTTAAAGACAAGGATAAAAGTGTTCCTAATTCTAAGAAGAGGACACTACCTCAAAATCTGTTTGGCCATAGAATTTGGATCAGATTTTGAAAATTTGTCTTCAAAATATTTTCAAGTTCCAAAAACTTCAATTTTTTTTCAAGTAAAATGCATGTCCAAACATAACTTCAAGTTCCAAAAATCACAACTTCAAAAACTCAAATTTTCAAGTTTCGACTTCAAAATTTATGGTTAAACGGGAGCTTAGTTTCGTTATATATGTGATGCTACTTGATTGAGCACATAGTTTAAATTTTGACTTGAAAATATTGAAAGGTTTTGATTTTACTCATTAATCGAAGGTTAAAGCAGTAATTTTGCTCATATCGAAAGGTATTTTCCTCAATTTGATGTTTTTAATGTTTAATTGAACATAAAGTATGAATGCATTAGTTTCGTTTTATATATGATGTTGTTTGATTGAGGACATAGTAACTTAGTGGTTAAAAAGACAAAGGTATTGCTCCTCAATTTGATATATTGTTTGAATATTTAATTGAACATAAAGTACTAAATTTTAGTTTCGTTTTATATGTGATGTTGTTTGATTGAGCACATAGTTTAAAATTTGACTTGAAAATATTGAAAGGTTTTGATTTTACTCATTAATCGAAGGTTAAAGCAGTAATTTTATTTATATTGAAAGGTATTTTTCCTCAATTTGATGTTTTTAATGTTTAATTGAACGTAATGTACTAATGCTTTAGTTATGTTTTATATGTGATGTTGTTTGATTGAGCAATGAGCATGTAGTAAGGTAGTGGTTAAAAAGAGAAATGTATTGCTCCTCAATTTGATGTTTTTTGAGTATTTACTTGAACATAGAGTACTAATGCCTCCGTTTCGTTTTATATGTGGTGCTGTTCGTAGTGGTTAAAAAGAGACAGGAATTGATTTTACTCATTAATGGAAAGGTATTGCTTGTCAATTTGATTTTTTTTTATATTGCGTTGAACTAATGCCCCCGTTTCGTTTTAGTTTTATATGTGATGCTGTTTGATTGAGCATATAGTTAAAATTTGCTTTCTGGACTACATGTTCATGTTACTCAAGCTTTGATTTTGCTCATTAATCGAAAGGTGTTGATGCTATTTGATTGAGCACATACTAAGAACCTGTTTGGATTGGCTTATTTAGGGTGCTTTTACGCCAAAATAGCTTTTAAGCACTTTTATAGTGTTTGGATAAGATACCAAAGTGCTTTTAAGGACTTGTTCTTAAGACAAAATAACAAAAATAAGCCAAAATGTATTACTTGCTTTCCTGTTGTTTCTTATAATTGTTTGCAGATAACCTAATAGAAAATACCATGTTTTGTTGGTGCGTGATGCAAAAGTAGACTTAGATTTTTCTAAACCAAGGAAGTGTTGCTCGTCAATGGTTTTTCAATTGTCCCTTCAACTTCAAGGAAATCCATAAAATTTGAAGGATAAGGATAAGCTCAGTATGGCCTTGCCTAGGATGATGCCAAAATCAAGATTCCATTTTACTTTATCCTTGTTCATGTCAGCGATAATAATTCAATAACCAGTATCAAGCACCCAAGGGTGTGGGTTAGTGCTTAGTGAAGTGAGTTGAGAACCACGAGGTCTCAAGTTCAAATCCTAGCAAAGGCAAAAAATACTTGGTGATTTCGTCCTATCTATGCAAGCCTGGGTGGATAGAGTTACCTTTCCTGGTGGGAGGTAGTAGTTATTCTGTGGATAGTCAAGGTGCACGCAAGCTGGCGCACACACCACTTTTTTTTTTTTTGCAATAGTCCGTGCATCACATAGTAATTGACAGCTCACTCAGCATGTGTGTTTTAGCCATGAAAGAACCAATTGAATACCTTGTAATCAGATGGTTAATGTTGATGAAATATTACCCGACAAATTAAAAAAAGGAACTAACTTAGATCAACCTTGATGTTATGTTTTATTTCAGATTGTTGACATTGGGGAGACACTTGAATTGTTCATGGAGCTCCAGACTCTGGGGGATAGGGTTTTGAGAAAATTGGCTTTCTCACATATTGTCCATAGTATTCGGCGAATGAATCAGAAGCACAAGAATGATATGAAGAATCGGGCACTTCAGAATATATTGTTTGGCTTGCTACAGGTTTGGTTCTGCCTTTTCTTGTAATGCCTTCTGAATTTCTTTTTGGTTGAAGGTTGAATTTCTGCTTATTTGTAAATGTGACAGCAAGAGGATGAAGCAAAAGCAAAAAGATCACTCATCACACTTTGTGAGCTTCATCGAAGAAGGGTGTGGTTTGATGATAGAACAGCAAATGCTATATGCTCGGCATGCTTTCATTCATCATCGAGATAGGCTTTGTTGCTAATAGTTTTTTTTTTAGAATGGTAACATTTCTTTGTTGCTAATAGTTGCTCACTGCATTCATCACTTTACAACTAAAGCTCTTTGTACTTGTTTAAATTCCTCAGGATTATGATTGCCTCTTTATCCTTTCTTCTTGATTATGAGAAAATTGAAGATGACTCGGATAGTGATATGGCAGATAGTGAAGATGAGCAGACAGCCAATCCTCAGGTTGTGGTAAATAAAGAGGCTATTTACAAGGTTGGTTCTCATATTAAATCCTCTATAGGCATTCCTTATATAATACACGTCTGCGGAGCAATGATGCCTGCACTTGTGATTACAGTGAATGATATATAATTCTAAAGTGTCATTCATTAAATTGTTATTTAATCCATGCCAGCGTATTTGTTTCACACTTTATTTTTTTTAGTTCGATGAGATTATTGATCTTATTTGGCACTAGTATAGAATAACGGTCTGTTCAAGATGTAGTGCATTCCGGTTTAGGTTGGAAAACATGCAGAAGAGTTTTTGCATTCAGACCTGATCCTTCTGTTTTAGAGTGGATAATGAGTTTCCGTATTTTGATCTTTGAATGTCGGAACAATGTACCACCGATGTCTCTGGTTTTCAATACTTAGTTCAAACTCTCAAGAGAGTAATGAAAGTTTGTCCTCAGTTGTGGTAAATATTCATCAAATCTGTTGTACTTACGACTTGCACATCTAGGCAAATAATAAGGGTACATCGTCCAGCAAAAAGAAAAAGCAAGCAAAGCTGCAGCGTGCCGTCCGCAGCATGAAGAAGCAGCAGCGCGTGCAATCCGAAAATAACAACACTAGTTATTATTCTCCATTAAACCACTTAAAAGATGCTCAGGTTTGTTTAGTTCTTAGTACTCTACGATGCAGTCTTTGTGATTTGGAATATGTGGAAAAGATACCTATAGTACATATTTTCTTGCAGGGATTTGCTGAAAAGCTGTTCTCACGTCTTCAGACTTGCAATGAGAGGTTTGAGGTAGATTACCTTTCTTTACTTCTTGTAGTTTTGCTTTGGTACGACTGAAATGGACTTCCCAATTGCATTTTTTGTTCATTTCCTGTCTCTCTCCAGATTAAGATGATGATGCTGAAAGTAATTGCACGAACAGCTGGGCTTCATCACTTGATTTTGTTGAACTTCTATCCGTACCTTCAGAGATATGTTCAGGTATCTACTTATGAAATTTCCTTTGGCATAACAGCTGATATTTCTTTTGGCAGTGTACTTTTGCATTCATACTTAAGGTTGGTGCGTGGGTGTGCTTATAATTGCAGCCCCATCAGCGTGATGTGACAAATTTGCTTGCTGCAGCGGTTCAGGCATGTCATGATATGGTACGGTGCTTTTTGTTCTACAATTTCTTTTTGTTTCTTTTGATAAACTTGCTAGCCTTCTCCTGCTCAGATGATATCTTATCTTGACAGGTGCCTCCTGATGCAGTTGAACCATTATTTAAACAAGTAGTCAATCAGTTTGTGCATGACCGTTCAAGGCCTGAGGTATTCAAAATGACCTCATATCTCATTAGGATCATATATGTTGTACTCAAATAAAATTCATGCTATATCTGTATCTGACATTTGCAGGCTATATCTGTTGGAATCAATGTAGTCCGAGAAATATGTTTACGCATGCCTTTGGTATGTACAAGGTTTCTCCCAAGTATTTGGCATATATAATATACTGTTCTACGTGTTCGTATATTCATAACTTTTGTCATTTCACTTTTTTGTTTTAGTTGATGACAGAAGATTTGCTGCAAGACCTTGTGTTGTATAAAAAATCGAATGAGAAGGCCGTTTCTGCAGCGGCTCGATCACTTCTTACTTTTTTCAGAGAGGTACGAATAATTTCCCTTTTTCCCTCCTTAAATATGCATGTTAAGAATCAGCGAAGTTTTATTTGGTTCGACCGCAACAATCGCTTGCAGATTTGCCCTTCACTTCTAGTTAAGAAGGACAGAGGGCGCCCTACTAACCCAAAAGCAAGGCCTAAGGCATTTGGTGAGGTTAGTGTTGCCAGCAGCGTTCCTGGCATTGAGTTGCTGGATCAGGTGGATAATGACAGTGATGATGATGTAGAGGAGGGGTCTGTTGGCTTGTCTGACGATGATAATCAAAGTGATGAAGATGTTGACCCTAGCAAAGAGGATGTCAATTGTGAAAATAATGGAGATAATGCTTCCGACAATGAGTCCGGTGATGGTGATGAAATTGGCGATGAATATAATAGTGATGAAGAATTTTCAGAAGATGATGATGCAATTGATAGTGCCACTGAAGATGATGAGAGTGATGGTGAAGCAGAGGATATTGATGATAGTAAAATGCAGGATGATAGTAGCTTGGCTTCTGAAGATGATGATGTGGATGAAAAGGAATCTAAAGGAATAAAAAGGAAAATATCTGATATTGATGTAAATGCTGCCAGTAATAGCCTTCGTGCTTTAAAGAAATTAGCAGGGGCAAAAATGGAACATAACTCCTCGAATATGGAGGAGGATGGTATTCTATCTAACGAGGACTTCCAAAGAATCAAAGAACTCAAGGTATGATGATTCTGAAGAAACTGAATCCCACTTGCGGTGAGTCCTCCATTTATGTCCGCGATCTTACAGATTTTCTGTTTTTGCTCATTAGGCTAAAAAGGATGCGAGGAATGTTTTAGCACAACATGGATTTAAGCTTCCCAGCTCAGACCAACTCAGTACTAAAAGAGTTGATGCTGCTAAACTTGAGGTTAGGTGCCTTACGCTTTCACAGTTTTATTCTTCTGCAATCACTATTGTATCTGGAATTGCGAATTGCCTCAGAAGAAAATGCTCCCCCCAGAAAAGAAAAGAGGGAAGATAGGAAAATGCTTCCCCTATGTTAAGCTGATAAAAGATGATTTTAAATTGTGCTGCAGTTGCTTTCAAACTTTTGTCCCCTTGTGTTTGATTTACTTTAGGAGTTGGCTGTTTTGTTTCTTGTTAATTGCAATCTTCTGCGCTAACAGGATGCATCTTATGCTATTATTTCTACTACTTTAGGCCAACATACGAAAGAAGCTTAGCAAAGAAGAGAGACTGGTGGATTTCTAATTATACTGTCAGGTGGATTTCTACTTTGTTTATGAATTTTATGTTTTACCGTACAAGTTACACATAACTTCATTTCTTCCCTTCGTATCCTATTCTCCCTCTCTTTCAAAATTTCTACTCTTGCTTTCACATCTCGCATAATTGTCTCACTTGCTTGAACTAAGGTCCTCATTTTGCGCAAAAAGGACATGGATCTTTAGTAGTTGAAGGTTACCATTATAGTGAAATGCACTTGTGATTTGGATGATGTGATTACATATGTGTTTCAATTTTGCAGACGGGTGGTTCAAGCAATCAGCAAAAAGAGCACAAAAAACTCATGCCATTAGCAGCAAAGAGATCCAAAGTAGCAAGATCTAAGATAGAGAAAAAGAGGAAGCAGGCGCGCGCTGGCAAACAATTTCGAGGGAGAAAAGCTTGGAAGTAGAGCAAAACTAGCTTTCTTCTATCCAATTTTGTCAAAAGAAAAAGCAGAGAAGCAGAAAATGTGCTTTGCTTTATCATTGCCCTTTTTCATATTTGATTGTGTTTTTGTCGTAATTTATTGTGGACAATAGTGTCAGTATTTTTTTATTCGAAAAAGCAGTGCGATTTTCTCTTTTTGCCTGTACTCTTAAGGCAGTGTCCTCATATGCATTTTTCTTCTTAAATTTATTGTATATCTGCTTGCAAATGTTATTGCTATGTGATTTTAACATCATTGGCACCATTCCACCTCGAACGAACGTTTGATAATTGCTCTATTTAGGGACCTTATATAGTAGTCATATCTGAGAACATGGAAGCTCCCTCTGTGTATGGTGAGCAACTGCTTTGTCACAATATTTACTTATATGCGGGTCACACTTTGGCCAAATATCCAACGTAAGAAACTCCGGGGAACTTGGTTGTGCATCTTCTCTGACACTCATCCTTGGCTTAGGGAGTGATCTCTTCAGTCTCAACCTATGTTGCTCAGACCCTCCAATAAGGTTGTAACCATGTTAGATTTTTTTAAAATGTGTAGTTTTTGTTTTTGGAGAATTCGACACACCAGGATAGTATTTTTGTTCGAGCAATATAGGTCTCATTGAAGGAAGGATAAGAGTAAGAGCAACCAACTTCTTTTTATTCACGGAAGGATCTTGCACGTCATGTAGGTAAACTGTGCATGTTAAGAGAGGAGAAATAACTACCACTAGAAAGCAACTCATGTCCCTTCTAAAGGGGCTTGTCATTTGGCTTCTACCTTTTTGTTTTAGGCTTCCAACTGAACTTAATGGCTTTGCCGCTCAAGAGAAGGAGCACTCTCCTATATTTTGATTTGGGAAGGAGAACATACACCAATTGAGGGGGTAACAAAGACTGTTTATTAAAAATACAAGATTCTGTCAAGTGGCAACACGACATAAGAAACCTGAAAACAGTTGAAAACCATTTGATGTGGTAATGTGTTCAACCAAGTTGGTATGCCCTACTTACTTGCTGTCACAAGGATGCAACATAATATAAGGTAATCATGTTTATGTATGATTGAGTCACTTTTTTCTTTCCTTTTTCCCCAATTTTTTTAAGGTAATCATGTTACAACTAATGGGATCCACACCCATTAACGAAATAAAAAGAAAAAGAAAATAGATAAAAACAAGAGGAAAGGTGCAATCTAGACTTGTCTTTGGCATTAACAGGTTCGCCAATTGCAGAACTTTTCATGGGATTTTGCAATTGCAAATTGCAATGCTTCCTCCATTTTGATTAGTGGAAAAAGTGGTGCTCCCATCTCTTCAGCTCCTCATTCAATGCATCAAACTCAGAGAGAAACATATGTGAGAGCATAGAGAGGAGTGTGAGGTATTTACAGACAATGTAGTTTGCAAGAAAAAGTAGTGTGTGTGAGCGATATTGTAGTGAAGTGGAAAATCAAAAGGTGGTTATTTTCTTTTGAGTATTGTACTCGGGATTATCAGTGCAAAAATTTCTCATTATAGTGGATTACTTTGCTCCTCTCGGGCTCGTGATTTCCCCCTTATTCAGAAGTCTTTTCACGTAAAAATCTTGGTGTCATATTACTCTTTTGTTGATTACCGTATCATTGTGCTACGTTGTTATTCTGCATTTATTATCGTGAATATTATTTCTATGGCGGATTTATCCCCAACAACTGGTATCAGAGCATAGGTTCCTCTCATTCACTGAAATATCGTTCACGGTTAGTAGTACTATACTCGACGAAAAAATTTCGGAGTAAAGTACGAGGTAGCAAAATTCAACTGTGATACCGATTTTCAACATGGCAAAGAAGGATGAGGAATCTGCTCATCCAACAAGGAATTCACAAGGCAATAGACGGAAAAGTCTGAATCTATGAAACTTGAGGATTAGAAAGAAATAGATGAAAAGACAGCTAGTGCAATCAGGTTGCACTTAATAAATGATGTGGTCAATAACATCATCGATGAAAAAAGCGCATGTGAAATTCGGACAAAGTTAGAAAATCTATACATGTCCAAGTACCTAAAAGAAGCAATTATACGCCCTATATATTAGTGAAGGTATGAAATTTTTATCACACTTAAATGTGCTTAATGGACTAATTACGCAACTAGCAAACCTCATAGTAAAGATCGAAGATGATGTAACACCTCGTACCTTCGGGTCATAATAGAACCAAGATGAGGAATTTAGAAAGGGTTTTGAAAACTAATCAAGTTATAAAAAGAGTCTTTGGGCAAAGTATAGTTGGAAGCTACTCTACCAGCCATGTTTTTAAGTGAGTTGCTAAGGCCTCACTTCAAGTGAGTATTCAGAACATTCTATAAGGAATGGGGGAAAACTTTTTCATTAAAGTTGTAGCCCTTTGAAATACCTTTCTATCCATATACGGTGAAGGCCAAACGGATCTCAGTCCTAGGAGTTATGGTAATTTATTGAGACTGTAAAGAATGGATCTTAGGCCTAACTAAAACTCAAAAGCTAGCTTATAGGGTGAAGATTGTCCAAGTCCATATAAGGAGTCAATGTTTCCATTTCATATTCGATGTGAGACTCTTAACACCCCTTCGCACGCCCAAATCTTGTTAACTGGAGCGTGGACAATATAATTTGGGGGCCCAACATCGGTGAACAAAGAATTGGAATGAGTCTGGCTCTGATACCATTTAAGAATAAATCTTGGGCCTAACTCAACCCCAAAAGCGTAAATAATGGATTTTGGGTCTAACTCAACCCCAAAAGCGTAAATAATGGATCTTGGGCCTAACTCAACCCCAAAAGTTTTGGGGTTGAGTTAGGCCCAAGATCTGTTCTTTACATTGTATCAAATTCAAACCCATTCCAATTCTTTATTCACCGATGTTGGGCCCCCAAATTATATTATCCACGCTCCAGTTAACAAGGTATGAGCGTGCGAGGTAGTGTTAAGAGTCCCACATCAGATATATGGAATGAGAATGTGAACTCCTTATATGGAGTTGGACAATCCTCACCCTACAAGCTATCTTTTGGGGTTTAGTTAGGCCCAAAATTCATTCTTAACAGAGACACTATCGGTACAGTCGAAAAACGTAAGATTTTAACTAAGTGTGAAATGAGCAGGGGCACTCGCCAAACGGGTGCCATAGCGAGTCAATGACATGCCATAACACTCGCCCAGCCAGTCCCATAGAATATATATATAGCGAAAATTAAGGCGAACATAATACAAGCCCGAACTCAACAGGTTCTTGGGCGCCCCAAAATATATATATATATAGTGAAAACTAGAGCGTTTCACACTCTGCGTAGGATCTTCATAGTGTCGGCGATGAATTAGGCTCCACAACTTAACAGGTTCTTGAGCAGTAGCATTTATTTAAGCTCTGCATCATCCTGGATACTATGCTCTTCTCTAAAATATGTACGTTGAAGCAGGTCGTTGGTGTGAAGCTGGTAGGATCATAGAGCTGATGAAGCTGAGGGGAGTGAAGAAAAACCCTGGATGTAGTTGGGTTCAATTCAAGACAAGGTGCATGCTTTTATTGTTGGACAAAAACTCGAAGGATTGGATCCATGTTTGTGGCTTGAGAACGTTGGTTAAGAAGGGTTGTTTCTATGAGCCTTCAAAGTGTGAATACTACTTATACTATATGGTGAAGTAGGATGGCTTTATGTTTCATGTGATACGCCTAATTGAACACCAATTCAGATTTTGATTCCTTGTGAAGACTCATTTGCTGCATTATTGACAATGTTTTGGGTCGGGGAAGTTGGGGAAAGTTTCTGACTGTCCACTTCTGTGGGAGTACTGAGATGGCACTGGACCTCAAATGTGCAAGCTTTGTCCAGGACAAAAACTGAAAGATAGACCAAGAGCTCTGGTGATTTGCTTCGCTTAAGATGTGCTGATTAGAGTAATTTCCAGTCAACTTGAAAGCAACTTTAAAGTTTATTACTTGACGTGTTTCTGGCCTGCACCATGAAAATGACAAGCTAATTATACAAAGAACTCGAGGAGTTACTTGTTGGAGAAGAGCAGTAGAACAAGACTTCTTTGTAAATGTACTCATGTGTTAATTGCCCATTACGGGGCTTATGTATAGGTCTCTCAAGGTGTCTTGGTGTTAGCGATTTTTCAAATGCTTACGCAAGTGTACGTATCATTTCAAGTAATATAGTCTGTAAGATCAAATATCGTCCTCAGAGACTGGTTTTCAATTACCGAACATCTACTCTATGTTATCTATTTGGCTAACGATAGTTTGATTTGAGTTTTTACCTAAAAACTACTAGAGCAATTGCAAGAGTTAACTAAATATGCTTTGATTTAAATCAGTTATGGTGGAAATAGGGCTTCCAATATCCTCGACTATCCACTCTTTTCAATCATTAATGCAACAACAATGGCTTTTTCTTCTACGTTAAGATAGCAGGTTAACTAGTCAGTCTTATATTCCGGTTAGGATATATAAAATCTCTACCCCAGTGCAGAAACCTTATATTTCTATGATAAATTTTACCACATAGGAGGATTAAGAACATAACCTAAAATGCTATACAAGTATCGGAGTACTTTCGTCCGTGATTTTAACCTATGTCTATTCAATTACAGCATATCCAAATCTCCCCTCTCGGATCTCGATTCGAAATCATATAAATTATGATAATTAGTGATCAGTTAACTATCAAACATTCAAACCATTATTGAATAAATCTTAACAAGATTAAGAAGAAACCAAACTAATGCATTAATTCATAAAAACGAGTTAAGCGATTCAATGGAAAGCCCTAATTAAAATATTAGCTCCTAGCCATAGACATGCTAAGAACTAATTCAATATCCAACATGAACTGAAATAAGAACAAAGAAAAGGGAAAAGAAAATAACTTGAACTAGGTCTCTAATCTTGTCGCCTCCAAAATTATGTTAGAATGTGAAGGATGAAATATGTACAAGATCTAAGATGCCTCAATAAGGTTAGGGTTTAGGGATTATATAGTTGGGAAAATTGCATTGTGGACCCTAAAAATCGTGTCAAAATCGGCCCAGAATCAGAAATTTTCCGCCTCGGCGCCGCGGCCCTGCTGGCTGGCGCCACGGCGCCGAAAATACTGTGAAAATCAGAGCGTGCAGGTTAATTAGCGTCGCGGTGCCTGTGACGTCTTCTGCCAGATTTTGCGATTATGTGTCCTTTTTTCGTCCGGACTTCGTCAGATTTCTTCTATGCTTCCCGGGATTTCTTAGACTTCATTTCTTGGTCCTTTTAGTGTGCAATTACACTTCAATTAAGCTCATTTCATCTTCTTTTTGCCATTTCTCCATTTAGGACCGTTGTGACTCAAAAATGACCCTAACACGACACTAATTTCAAAGAAAATAAGAAAAATACTAACTAAAAATGCACACACCTCAATGTATTTGGCGTTTAACAACCATGCTGGTTTACCATCATCAAAATTCAAATTCACACTGATGATCCCTTTGAGTTCAATATTACTGGTCTTCCAACTTCAATCTTGATTTTATCTTTTCGCATATGAGGTCTTTCAGAGAGAGGTTGCATGTTTTGTTAGATTCATTGTTGTCTTTTACATGAAGATATACAAGTATAGAATTTTGGACAAGTTCAGCTGGGAAGATTTGTTACCTACCTAATGAAGAACAAGAGACATTTTGGTTGAGATAGATTTGTAGACAATATGTAGGACAACATGTGTTGAACTATTGAGCTTTGGCATCTATTCCATTGTATTGCTCTTTGAAACTTAAGATGTTACTCTACTATAAAGGTGCTTATATTTTACTACTTTTTGCTTGCAGTTAGAATGGGAGATTTGGCACTCAAATTATTTCTTTATACATACATATATACATCTAAAATGTACATACACAACCAAAACAAGACAACAATTTACATCTCAGAACTTATAGAGCACAGAAGGCAAGTGAGGCGTGATAAACACTTCTATAGGATTTACTTTGCGCATGGTCATGCCTAAACCTTCTTTCATATCCAAAGGCTCGTTCGATGGTGTGCTAAAATCAAAACCTTGGAATAAATGAGCTATTGCAAGGTGTCACTTGAGTTGCATATGTGATCCCTGGACAAGATCTTCTTTCAGAACCAAACGGGATGAACTCATATTGTTGACCACGAACATCAACCCCTACTTGACTAGTCAAGAATCTCTCTGGATCAAACATATCAGGATTCGACCAAATTTTAGGATCTCGCTGCAGTTTCATAGTATTGACCCACAATCTTGTACCCTTAGGAAGGTGGTATCCTTGTACAATGCAGTCCTCTACAGATTCATGGGGTACTAACAAAGGTGTTGGCGGATATAATCGCAGTGTTTCTTTAACGACAGCTTGAAAGTATACCAAATTCTTGATATCACTCTCTTCTACCCATCTGTTTCTGCCAATTTTTGTGTCTAGCTCTTCTTGGACTTTCTTCATCACATCCCTATGGTTTAACAATGTAGCCATTACCCAATTTAAGTGAATAGCAGTTGTGTCCGAAGCATCCAACACCATACTCTGGTAGAAAGAACAGTTTAAGAAAAACAAACAAACAAAACAATCTTTTCACCAAAGCAATATGTATCTCCTAGTTACCATTATATATTCATCATGTTGGCATGATATTAAATATTTAAATGGTTGCACAATTTAATTCGGAACACCGTCTCTCCATATCAGACTTGATATAAAGAGTTAATGATCGTTGTAACTACATCTGATAGCAATTTTGGAGGAGCATGTGGCTGATACCCGATGCCTTAAATATGCATCGAGCGAACCAACTGAATGTCTATACATATCTATGTTGCTCGTACTTTTAAAAAATGTTGTCGTATCAGACCATCCAAAAATGCACTACTTTGGAGGATCTGGCATGCACATGTCGATATTTTCGAAGAGTTCGAGCAACATATGTCATAATCATGAACATCTACGCATCAGCATTTCATAAACATTATATCTTTCATGATTGATACCAAATGCCTTACCCGTGCATCAAGCGAACCAACTGGATCTATGTTGCTCGAACTCTCCAAAAATGTTGATCCGCTCGTATTAAATCCTTCAAAATGACTACTTTTGGAGGATCCTACACGAACCCGACGAACATTTTTGAAGAGTCCGAACAACATAGGTCATGATCATGAACATGTACGCACAAGCATCTCATAAACATTCATAACTTTCATAGTGTAAATTCACTATAATGCATACAACATAAATTCATACTATAATTGAAGTAAATTTCAAGAAAAGCAATGTATATATAGAAGCAAGAGACAATACTCACCAGAGCTGTAGCTTTAATGGTGGTTTCTCTAGTATAACCATCTAACAAATCATCATGGTTCATCATAGAAAGCATTACATCAATAAAATCAGGTTCATTTCCAGCAACACTTTCTCTTTTCTTGACATGTTCATCCAACCAATTTTGAAGCACACAATCAATATCTTTAATGTCATTTTCATGAACTTAACATGCCCTTGAAAATCAATCCATTTGAATAAAACAATAGGAAATGCATCCCATAACACAAACTCCATTGAAATATACATAAAATCCTTTAATGTTTTTTAAATCTTTCAGCTTCTTTTTCATTTTCAACCCTTCCATAGCTTTTTCCAGCTATCATTTTCACTATCAAGCTCAAAGTTAACTTTTCTATCCAATTAGTAAAATTGACTTTCACCCAAATATTATCTCCGGTCACCGTCATTTGATCTCTAGTGACTGGCAATTGATCTCCGGTGACCGGAAGTAATTGATCTTTGATGATCGGAAAATCAACATTATTTTCGGTCACCAGCAAGTGATCTCCGGTGCCAGGAAACTGAACATTATCTCCGGTAATTGGTGATTGATCTCCGATGACCAGAAGATCAACATTATCTCCGGTCACCGGTAATTTATCTCCGGTTATAGGAAACTGAACATCACCTCCGGTGACCGTCAATTGATCTTCGATCGCCGGCGACAAAAAACAAAGAGAAAAGCTCTTTAATACTCATTTGAACTTCAGAAACCCTAACATATTTCAATTTATCTAACCTACTACTCGATAACACTTCCTTTATTACAATTTTCTGAATATTTCTCCAATAAATACCATAACTAGCTAAAAAAAGCATAGCATTATTATAACCAATATACTCACCGGCCAAACTCGCCGGCCGATCAGCAAAAACCTTATCATTAGTGTTCAAACAATCCTTAATGGCGTCCTAACTACTAACAACTAATATACGCGGCTAACCGGAAAGTGAAAACCGGGCCATATTTATCGGCTAAAATGCGAGTTTTCGCGATAAAGGGATGTCGTCGTTGTCGGAAGGAGGTGACCGATCACCGGCCAGCCACCGAAGATTTCTGGCGGGAAAGGGTTATGAGGTTTTGAAAAATTTAAATTTGAGGGAGAGTCCGGGCCCCCACTAGCTTCGCCCCTAGTTTTAGTATTTGTTATTGAAGATTTCATTCATAAGGTTTGAATCCAAAATTTCTTATCAATGATAACTAAACTCAACTTATTAGTCAAAGTGCACCGTAGAGTAAGTCTTTTTATGTTATCAATAAAATCGAAAGAAAAAAATTCCACGTGCTTTCATATAAATTGAGAGTTGTCCATTTTATGATCTATCACATTCTTCGATAGCATAGCGTATAAGTCGTCTCTCTTAAATATAGTCAAATCCTAATCAATATTCTTAATATTGAAGTGATTTATATAGTGGAAATAAATTAAAATGATTCATATAACAACTTTTTCAGCAAGATAGTCAATAGATTGATTGATATGTGAAAGCTAATGGGAGAATATGTTGGAAATTTAACAAATGTAAAATAAATTAATTCTATTAATTATGATTCGAACAATTGAGGTCCCGCACGTCGGAAACATGGTTTCCATACACGTGCACATAAAGTGTCAATGATCATAATTTTCTTAAATGAAAGAGATATTGGTACATATACGAATTGTTTGAGACGTAAGAGAATAGACGGTTATTGGCCAAATGACAAATGGTTTCACGTTGGTAAATGAAAGGAATAAATGTGTAAGAGATGAAACGAATCAGAAAAATCGCCGCGGAAATACTGAGAGGCACCGCGGTGCCACAGGGACAGGACCGCGGTGCAAATTCAGTTTTCGGTTCCAGTGATTTACTGGAATTTAGGCACCGCGGTGCCCTCACGAGGGACCGCGGTGCTTCGACGTTTTTCAGTAACGTTGGAGGCGAATTAAGGCTGATTCTTGAGCTGACTTTGCAGCAATTAATCTCCATTATTTGGCTATTGATTTCAGCCAATACTAGGCTGACTTAACCTCAATATCAATGGTCATTACTTGACATTGATGGTCATTCATTTGGTTAATTGAGAAGACAAATTCATCTACATATAAATTGATGCATTTGACACAATTGCAAAATACACATTCACTTAGCAATTCTCTGAAATTATATTCCTCTCTTGCAATCACAAAACACTCAAAGATCCTTCTTCCTAAGCAAACACTTGAGTTTCCTTTACTCATTTGTTTGATTGTTGTTTTATCTTGAGAGATAAATTGTCATTACACTGTTGAAAGGATATACGAGGCAATATTATCTTAAAGATAGATTGTTCATCCAATCGACTCAGCAAGACAATTTACTTTGTTCATTTTTCAGATTCTAACATATTGTTGTTGTTGTTACATTTCTCATTTCCTTGTTTCACACATAATATCCAACAAGTTTAAGATAATATTGTTATTTCAACAACAATATAACTGGACAAGATCAATTCAACCAATTCAACACTGAAAATTCCACCGATACTCAAGGCACTAACGTTGCCTTCAACTCCACTATTTTTGGCACTTCTAGTGTCACCACTGATCATGGAATTCCTAATGTCTTTTAAACCACTGCTTTTGGCACTTCTAGTGCTACCACTGCTTTTGGCACTTCTAGTGCTACCACTATTTTTTGCACTTCAAGTGCCACCACTGCTTTTGACACAATGAGTGTCAACACTGGTTTTGGTCCAACCAATGCCTCCACTGCTGCTCCGGGTACTTATAGGGCCTATGCTTCTGCCCAAGGCGTAAACAACATCTATGCTCCTGTTAGAGGCATTCCCAACGCCTTTGCAACTACACAAGGGGGCGCCACTGCCCTGACACCCGCTGGTTTTCACCATGAACGTCCTGAAAAGTTCATGGGTGCTCACTTTAAAAGATGGCAGCAAAATATGCTGTTTTTCCTGACGATTATGGGAATGTCACGTTTTCTAACCGAAGACCCTCCACTAGTTGGGGAAGATGTGGACCCTCAGCCAAATGATTTGGCAGGAGGGGGCCAAGGTAACCATGTCGCTGACGACATGAGAATGGTTCGCCAAGCATGGAAACATAGTGATTTCATGTGTAGGAACTATATTCTAAATTGTTTGTCCGATCCTCTCTACACGGTGTACTGCATCGTTGAAACTGCCAAGCAGTTATGAGACAGACTTCAAAAGAAATACAACACCCAAGATGCGGGTAGCAAGAAGTTCATCATTGAGAAATTCCTGAAATTTCAAATGGTGGATAACAAAAGTGTGTCATCTCAAGTCCATGAATTTCAAATGATTCTACATCACTTGGATTTGAAAGGATTGAAGCCCAACGAAAAATTATTGGTTGGGGTGTTGATCGAAAAACTGCCTCCCTCGTGGACTGGGTTTATGAACTATCTAAAACTCAAAAATAAGGAGATGACCTTAGATGAACTTATTGTCAAACTTCAGATTCAAGAGGACAATAAGAAGGCTATGCCAAAGGGGAAACAACCCACTGAGGCTAAGACGAACCTGACGGAAGTCAAAGGGAACTCAAGCAAGAAGCGGAAGTTCCAGAAGGAAGGCAAAGCCCAAACTACTGAAAAGTTCAAGGGAAACTGTAATCATTGCGGTATAGTTGGTCACATAACCAAAGACCGTCGCAGGCTCAAACGTGAGAATAATGAGAAGGCCAAAGGCAAATCCAAGGTTAACATCGTTGAAGACACGCTTGTCAACGATATGATCGAGGAGTTCTCAGCAGTGGTTATTGAAGCTAACCTCGTTGAGAATCCGGTGCAATAGTGTCTAGATACGGGTACTACCCGTCACATATGTTCCAATAAAGATGTTTTTTTCACATATACACCAGTCACAGATAAGAAATTGTTCATGGGCAACAATTCTTCTTCAGATGTGCTGGGGGTAGGAAAGGTGACCCTAAAGATGACGTCCGAAAATGAGCTAATTCTGAAGGAAGTGATGCATGTCCCAGAAATTCGAAGAAATTTAATTTCTGGACATTTGTTAGTAAATGCTGGTTTTACTAGTGTTAGAGGCTAACACGTTTGTAATCACTAAAAATGGAACCTTTGTAGGAAGAGGCTTCGTTTGTGAAGGCCTCATTAAGATTAATGTTGCACCTGCAATGCCTTCTGTTTCAGCTATCAATAAAATTGTACCTTCTACTTATTTGATTGAGTCAACTAATTTATGGCATCATAGATTAGGATATGTTAACTATCAATCTATCCAAAGATTGGTAAAGTTGGAATTATTGTCGTCTATCGACATAATTCCTCAACGTAAGTGTGAGGTATGCATAGAGGCAAAACTTTCCAAGAATCCCTTTAGATCTGTCGAAAGGGAAATCGCTCCTCTAGAACTTATACACACTGATATATGTGATTTGCAGTTTGCTCAAACTAGAGGGGGGAATAAGTACTTTGTGACTTTCATAGATGATGGTACAAGGTTTTGTTACCTTTACTTACTAAAAAGTAAAGATGAAGCCTTTGAAGTGTTCAAACGCTACAAAGCAGAAGTTGAGAACCAACTAAGCGGACGGATTAAAACAATCTGTAGCGATAGAGAGGGAGAATATGTAGTGTCTTTTGAATTTTTTTGTACCCAATCGGATATAGTTCATCAAACAACAGTTCCTTACTCACCTCAATCAAACGGTGTGGCTGAACGCAGGAACAGAACACTGAAGGAAATGATGAATGCTTTACACATAAAATTAGGCCTTCCCCAACACATGTGGGGAGAAACTATCCTTACCGCAAATAAGATTCTTAATAGAGTCTCACACAAAGGTAAGGACAAGACTCCATACGAGTTATGGAAGGGAAATAAACCTACCTACAAGTATTTGAAGGTGTGGGGTTGGCTGACCAAGGTAAAAGTACCTATGCCAAAACAGGTCAAAATTGGATCTAAGACTGTGGATTGTATATTCATCGGATATGCCAATAACAGTAGTGTTTATCGCTTCATAGTGCATAAGTCGGATATACCAGATATTTATAAAGGTACGATCATGGAATCAAGGAATGTATGGTTCTTTGACGAGACGTTTCCATATAAGAAAAACAACATAACCTCTCGCAAACGAAGTTATGATCAAAACTCTGATGATAAAAAAGTCGATGACTACCTAGATCCAAACGGTTCAGATCTAGTGAATTTTGAAATAGCTGATTATCCGGAATCCAGTATTCCAGATTCTCAGGACTTGGAAGATTCAGAGATAGAACCAATGAGAAGCAAATGGTCTCGTAAGGACAAGTCCTTCGGTCCAGACTTTGAAGCTTATTTGGTTCAGGATGAACCACATACAATCGTTGAAGCATTATCAACTCCAGAAGCACCGCTCTAGAAGGAAGCTTTAGAAAATGAGATAGAATCCATCCTGCATAACCACACCTGGGAGTTGGCTAAACTTCCCCCGGGACACAAATCTTTGGGTTGTAAGTGGATCCTTAAACGGAAGTCAAAGGCAGGTGGATCTATCGATAAGTACAAGGCTAGGCTGGTAGTCAAGGGCTATCGTAAAAAAAAGGGCCTTGATTACTTCGACACCTACGCTCCGGTGTCTAGAATGACATTCATACGTATGTTCATAGCCATCGCTGCCTTGTGGGATCTTGAAATACATCAAATGGATGTTAAGACAACCTTTCTAAATGGTGATTTGGAAGAAGAAATATATATGGACCAACCCGGGGGTATGTCATTCCAGGACAAGAGACAAAAGTGTGTCGGCTTGTCAAATCGTTGTACGAGGTAAAACAAGCCCCTAAATAATGGCACGAGAAATTTGATAGTACTCTACTATCAAAAGGGTTCGCCATTAATAAATGTGACAAATGTGTTTACATGAAAGGAAATGTCGATTGGTTCGTCATGATATGCCTTTATGTAGATGATTTATTGATCACTCGTAGCAGTCCTAGGATAATCCAAGAGACTAAGAACATGTTAAAATAATGTTTCGACATGAAATATATGGGGGTCGCAAATGTCATCTTAGGGATCAAGATCTCTAAGACATCTAATGGACTGGTCTTGTCTCAATCTCACTACATCGAAGATGTGCTGAAGAAATTTGAGATATTTGACAGTTCACCAGTAAGGACACCATTAGATAGAAGTCAAAAGACTGACAAGCATTTTGGTGTACCTATACGCCAGGAGCGATACACAAAGGTGATTGGGAGTTTGATGTATCTCACAAACTGCACTCGACCTGATATCACTTATGCAGTCAATAAATTGGCTAGGTTTATCCGAAATCCGAGTGAGGATCACTGGAAAGCGTTGAATATGGTACTACGTTTCCTAAAGTTTACGCTTAATTTCGAGTTACACTATTCGAGATATCCAGCGGTACTAGAGGGGTACAGTGATGCAAACTGGATATCTGATAGCGACGATATCAAGTCCACCAACGGATATATTTTTACAATCGGTGGAGGAGTAGTGTCTTGGAAATCCTCTCGACAAACACTTATTGCCCGATCTACGATGGAGTCAGAATTTATCGCTTTAGACAAAGCTTGAGAAGAAGCTGAGTGACTTCATGGTTTTCTAGGGGATGTCCCATGTTGGGATAAACTCGTGTCTTATGTAATGATCCACTGCGATAGTCCGTCGGCTCTAGGAAGGGCACAGAGTTCTATGTACAACGACAAGTCTCGTCATATTCGACGGAGACATGATTCCGTTAGGCAGCTGATCACCTCGGGTGTTATTTCCATTTGTCACGCCCATTTTCGACCGCGACATTATAAAACTCCTGCTTGGAAATGTTAGAAAATATAATATAAAAATGCTAAAATAATGCTAAGGTGCTAAAATGTGCTAAAATGCTAAGGGTTCGCGGAGTCGCCACCTAATTAGTTAAGTGAATTAGGACACCTAAATGTCAACTAGATTAAAGTCAACATTAACTCCATTTTAATGGTCTGCAAAACTGTGTGAGATTCTGGGTAAGGGTTCTTTATTAATCTAGAGGGAAGGAGTTAGACATCCTCTAAGATCCGCTAACTTGCGATTGTCCGTTTAAACCTAGATTAATTATTATGTTAAAGAAAAATGCACGTTTAAAATAGGCCTAGCACGTAAAAGGTCTGCAAGTGCTAATAAGAGTACGAAAAAAATAACTTTTTCAATATGAATGCTAATAAGAGAGTTTCTTGTGTTAGGAATTTGGTAGCAAATAATACCTCAACTACGTAAAGAGTTATGCAAGTGAAAAGTATTAGGTTGTTTAATGTAACTTAAGCAATGTATGGCAAGCCTAGAATAATAAACTTAGGGACACAAATTCTAGTATCAAACTACTTTCTAATAGTGACTTAAAGCTTAGGTGTCCTACTAATGTAATGTTAGACAAATAGTTTACAACAAATAAATATGGAGAGGGAATCAATAATAATGACTCGAAGGAATGACGGTATCATCCGCCTGTAGCTTTGGAATTTTTGATGTGGATGTGGATGCGGAATGCACATAGATGCGGGTCTTCATTTGAAGTAGCTCATGATGAATCTCGTCATGAGACTCTTCGTTACTCCGATGCATTTCATGTAAAAATAGAAAAGAAAAGGATTAGGATGCACCCCAAATAGTGTTAGATATGAATAATAAAAAAAAACACATGCATATGTTTATAATATACATTAATCCTGCTGACCTGAAACAATTCATTTTTATTTAATCGGCATGCGTGATGTGCATAAAAGAATACACAGATAGGCACACACAAGCAGATGGCCCAAAAGTTTAATTGAGCAGTAAGCTCCTGTGCGCAGAAGATATAACCCAAACCCAATCAATTATCATGATTATTTTTTTAGATTTCAAAGAGAATACCCCAGCCTTATTGCACAACAGGCCCACACAAGAGAACATATAGAGAAACACAAGCAGATATGCACCCTCTACAATCCATTTTGTTTATAAAGTTTATTTATTAAAATCAGTTTGGATGAAATGGTTTCCGCATGATGACAATACATTTAGACATATATAACTAATTAAACAAATATGCATGCCCGTATATAGAATATATGTATACAATTTCATTTATGCTGGAATGATCAAATCAGATACAGAGAGCGATAATTTCATTTATGTATTTCATTTATGAGAACAGGATGGGGGGCATATCTAAATTACCAACAAATAACAAGTTGAAAGGAAATGCAATTTTTCTTGTTCAAGTAAGCAATAAAAATAGGAAGGTGGTACCCTGCAATTCTAATTCAAATCAGATACAAAGAGCAATCTTATATGCTGGAATGATCAACTGACAGCTTGAAGGCAACAATTTTAACATACAGGGATATATAGGACAGAGCACACCAGAAGTCTTATTCAGGACATACACTTCTCCGGACAGCGAACCGAGGCAGCGTATCAAGTCATCGATCCACTCGGGGTTTTGTTGCGATGCGATTAAAAGGGAATGGACCTTTTTTTTGTTGATTTATTTCGACATTCTCTATTTTTCTCGTTGCCTACTGATTGGGATTTTTTACTGATGCTTAAGATGCCTTTGTATATAAATATTGTTTCGATTATATAGCCTCCAATTGGGTTCTAAATTAGGTGCGATTTGGACTGAATTTAAAAGCTTTGGTAAGGACTGATTTCAGCGAGGTATTTCTTACCATTTATGGGTGATTTGGACAGATTTAGTCGCAGTTATGGGTATTGATTTGGTTCGATTTTATGGTAAGCTTTTATGGTAAGGGTGATCTAAAGGGGTGATTACGATTTCGTTTGTTGAAGGTATATTGTTGTTGAAAGGAAAGTATGACGGGGATGATTTGGTTACGTCGGATTCTCAGGCGAGAATCTCGGCGGCGATGGGGTGCGAGGGTGCTGGTAAGTTTTTTCCTAATGGCTGCTAGGGTTCTAGGCTCTTATAGGTTAAGGGCTGGAGCTGGACGATGGGGTGATAAAAGGGGAAGTGGGCCGCGAGTTTTGGGCTTTGGTAGTGGGCTGATCGAATTAAAAGAGTGGGCTGGTAGTATTATTTAATTAGGTATTAGTTCTAAGTGTCTTATTAATTAGTGGTAAATAAGTGGGGTTTAAATTATTAAATTATTTTAATACAACCTTAGGTGCTTTATTAGTTTTAGCTTGGGTTTAAATTATAAAGAATCGTTTTAAAGTAATAAATGCGGGCGTGCTTTATAATGCGATGCCGTTATTAAATTTTTATTTATTATGCATGCTTTGCGATGTTAAATTAAAATTAATGAGGGGGTTTCAATTGTTTATGAAATTGCTTTGGGTATTAATAAATGAAGATATAATTTTAAGGAATGCTTGATGCGACGCCATTATTAAATTATTCATTTATTTACGTATTTATTATTATTAAAATGCTAAATGCGAACGTAATATTTATGGAGTGCTTAATGCTTAGAATGTCATTATTGAATTACTTATTTATATATTTATGTGTTTGTGCATGTTACAGATCCCTTAAAAATTATTTACGGTGTTAAAATATTAAATGCGGACGTATTATGTAATTAGAATTTAATGCTTTATAAATGCGATGTCGTTATGAGAATGCTTATTTGTGCATGTATTATGTTTTATTATTGCGTATTATTATTATAAAATTGTTAACATTATTTTGGAAAATTAGTGTAATTTTATAGTTAATGATGGAACGAGAGGGTCAAAATTGAGTGTCAACACCATTGATTACGTAAAATCAAAGGAAAATATTACAGATCCCTTGACGAAGGGAATGACCAGAGATCAGATGTTCTGCCTGTCTAGGGGAATGAGCTTAAAACCCAAACAATAAGAACCGATATAGTGGACACCCAACCTTACAGACTGGAGATCCCAGGAATAAGGTTCAATGGAAAAACTAAACTGTAAAGGTTCAGTGAGCGCTTCGGAGGAATCAAAAGCACTTTGGATAATATTTCTTTCTTAAGAAACATAATTCAAGGCCGTTTCCGTGATAGACAAAAAGTGCTACCTGTAAGAGGGGTAAAGGATAAATTTCCAAACCTTTAATGATCCTCAACATTTAAGGTTAGGTTGGGGAAATTTTTAATGGTTACTAACGCTTGTGTAGTGGGGTATTGTAGGATAGCTTGTAGGAGATCACCTATTTAAGTGCGAGGACAGACCGCCTCAAATGAACGCACTTAAGAAACCAAGTGTTTCCACGGCCCACGATGGACAAAAACATTAGAAAGATTGAGTAGGAAAAGTGTTGTGTTGATATCGTTGTCTTGACATATACTAAACACTGACGGTTCAAGACATCACGTTCACCGATAGTAAATATGTCCGATGGTATTCTACTATGGAAGGTTCAAAGCTCCGACTATTTATCCAGATGCGACATCGATCCATCGAGTGATTGCTCGAAAGACACCATGTGCGTGCGTCAAAATATCTTCCAAGAAGGGATTGTTGAAAATTTACTAAATGTGAAATAAATTAATCCTATTAATTATGACTCGAACAATTGGGGCCCCGCACGTCGGAAACATGGTTTCCACACACGTGCACATAAAGTGCCAAAGATCGTAATTTTCTTAAATGTAAGAGATATTGGTAAGTATAAGAATTGTGTGAGACGTAAGAGAATAGACGGTTATTGGCCAAATGACAAATGGTTTCACGTTGGTAAATGAAAGGAAGAAATGTGTAAGAGATGAAACGAATTAGAAAAATCGCCGCGAAAATACTGAGAGACACCGCAGTGCCACAAGGACAGGACCGCGGTGCTTGGAGGCACAGCGGTGCCTTCACCTGGGACCGCGGTGCAAATTCGGTTTTCGGTTCCAGTGACTTACTGGAATTTAGGCACCGCGGTGCCTTCCCGAGGGACCCGGTGCTTCGACGTTTTTCAGTAACGTTGGAGGCGAATTAAGGCTGATTCTTGAGCTGACTTTGGAGCAATTAATATCCATTATTTGGCTATTGATTTCAGCCATTACTAGACTGAATTAACCTCAATATCAATGGTCATTACTTGACATTGATGGTCATTCATTTGGTTAATTGAGAAGACAAATTCATCTACCTATAAATTGATGCTTTTGGCACAATTGCAAAATACACATTCATTTAGCAATTCTGTGAAATTGTATTTTATATTGAATGTAGTCAATCACTTTGAGGTCATGAGAACCTTGTGATTTTCCTCTCTTGCAATCACAAAACACTCAAAGATACTTCTTGGTGATGTACTTTTATTGTGAAGAAAAGTCAACAAAAGTAGACATTAAAGTAATGACAATCTGGTAAACATAACAAAATCTTTTCTTATTTTTTGAACTTCATACCCAATCAAATAGTGACATAAATTGAGATGAATTAAGTATTAAAAAATGCCAAATGAAATCAACAAATACAGTAAAAGCTCACACTTTCATTTAGTTTCTTGATCACATTACCAAAACCAAGTTTTAGGACCATATACGATGAGAGAGAATAGAGATAGCAAAACCAAAACCCAAAAAAGAAAAAAAAGAAAAATAAAAAAGTCATATTTTAATGGCATAAAACATACACAGGTCCTCAAATTTGATCTCAGTAGTCAATTATGCCTTTTAATTTTGTGTATGCACAAGTAGACACTTTAACTTGTCTATTGCACACTCCAACTTAAAAAATAATTAGACATCTCTAAAATTTATGTGTCTCGTGTTCAACTTTATCCAAGTTAAGGTGCCTACTTTTGCACACACAAAATTGAAGGGTATATTTACCAACTGAGGTCAAGTTTGAGAACATGTTTGTGTATTATGCCTATTTTATTTATATTTGTAAATAATGGATCTTGGGCCTAACTCAACCCCAAAAACTAGTTTGTAGGGTGATGATGTCTAAGTCCATATAAGGAGTTTATGTTCCCATTTCATTTTTGATGTGAGACTCTTAACACTACCTCACACGCCCAGACCTAGTTAACTGGAGCGTGACAATATAATTTGGAGGTCCAACATCGGTGAACAAATAATTGAAATTAGTCTGACTCTGATACCATGCTAAGAATGGATCTTGAGTCTAATTCAACCCCAAAAGCTAGCTTGTAGGGTGAACATTGTCCAAATTTATATAGAGAATCCATGTTTCCATTCCATTTTCGATGTGAGACTGTTAACGATATCTCTTCTTTTCACAGTGTAAAATGAGTGTGTGAGTCGGTATATGTGTGCAATCTTTTCAAAAGGCAAAAGATTGAGAAAGTACCAAGGCCTACCGAATACATATTCTTCTACATCGACTATTGACTAATAAATTACCTCCTTTATAAAAAACTTGTTAGACAAAGAGCAACAACTCGGGGGTGTGGGGTTGGGAAATGCACACAATTGTATTAGTCTTGGCGGCAGGCAGTAGGAGTAAAGACAATAGGATCAATATTAGGGCTTAAAGAAAATGTTCTATCAGAGAAGAACTAATAGAATAGATAAATCGACTGCAAGTCTTTTAGCCACAGACGCTCTTTCTGAAATAACCGGCAATGGTGAACTATCAATTGTCAAAGTCTCCGCCCTTTTGGTGCTATCATCGTATATATAATAGAATAGATAATGATAAAACCTTATCTCTAATTCAGGTCGTTATTAATCATTCATATAGTATTCAATATGTATGTATCCTTAACTTCATTCTCTTTCTTTCTTAAGTTCTGAGGTAAAGATTTTCTACCGACGCGTTTAACTTTCATTTGTTAGAATAACTTCCATTGAGTCTCTACACCTATTTATTTTCCTGGACCTTTTTGTTTTTTAAAAAATTCGAATGTAAGACTTCTGCGACAAGATAGATATCTCATACAAGGTAGGTTGCTATTATACCAATGGTGGAGTGACTTGGTCAGATCTTTCGCTCGGATGTAAGACCTCCGTGATTCATAGATGTCCCATGCAGTTTTTGTAAATTACTATACCCGAAAACGAGCGATAAACATCAACTATGTCGATTTAATTGAGCTAATTCTTACTTGTTCATCACCAATTCACACCCTTTTTACTAGGGATATCTTGCATTTATGCCTTTACGAGGGTATATAAGAAATTAGGTTTACTGAAATATAATTATTTAAAGATAATTTAGAATTATAAATAAATTTTTTTTAATGTATCAACAACAACATATTCAGTGTAATATCACAAGTGCGGCCTGCGGGGTAGTATGTAAACATACCTTACCCCCTATTTTGGATGGTAGAGAGATTATTTCGATAAACACTCAGCTTAAGGAAAACAATTCAAAAGAAGAAATAACGATCACGATAAAATAATACTCCTATTAAAGATATAGTTTTTAATGTAATTTTAAGACAATTTTAAAACGGATGAATAAATAAACAAACTAAAATAAAAATAAGAACTTCTTATGTAATAAAATATTATAATTAATAAAAATGTCTTCTTTTCCCTAATGAAATTAAGTATACAAAGTCGTCCTCCGGGCATAGTCCAGTGGCAAAAATTTGAGCGCTATAAGTTGTTCTGGCATGGACAGCGTGAGTTCGATTCCCAATAAACACGAAAAAATTCTGCATGTTGGGAATTGGACCTTGTCTCATTAATTAGTTGTACGTTCCCAAAAACTTGACCACAAGAGCACATCTCGCGAAGGACCGGTGCTATTACGATTAAGACGTCTGACTAATACACAAGTCAAAGTATCACGTTTCAAGCTTGGAAAACGGATTATATAAAAAAAAAGAATTTAAGTATACAAAGTCATTCAGCAACAAGCTACGAGCTATAGCTGTAAAATGTCCAAAACTTTTGCACTTGGCCGTTCCTTCAAACTTTCCGGCACCGGTAAACACCCTTTCGCCTACAAATTCTTCCATTCAACTCAATTACTACACCAAGAACAAATCAATACTATCACAAATGAAATAGGTAACCAAAATATTGAAGAACAACTTCGTAAGCTCCGAATTCTACTCCAACAACATCGTATCGAAAATGCAAAGGGTATTTTAAGTACCCTTATTCACAAAACCTCAGTTTCTCAACTCTACACTCAATTTCAGGCATCCCCAACAAAACCCATTTACTCAGATTTGTTATTAATGGTTTATTTAGAGTCGAAACTAATAAATGAAGCTCAAGAACTGTATTATTTAATAAGGAATGATAAAAAGTTTCCATCTTTATCATGTTTTAATGCGTTTCTTGAATCTTTGAATAGGTTAAGGATGTACAAAAAGACCCTTGAAGTTTTTTGTGATGTTATGAATTGGGGTATAAGAGTTGATAAGTTTAGTTATGGTAAAGCGATACAGTCGGCGGTGAAGGTTGGGGATTTAGGTAAAGCTTTGGAGTTGTTGGGTTGTATGAGAAGAGGTAGGTTGAATCAGAGTGAGTTTGTGTATAATGTAGTGATGGGTGGGTTGTGTAAAGAGAAGAGAGTTGTGGAAGCACGGAAACTGTTCGATGAAATGCTTGAGAGAAGAGTTGGACCGAGTAAGGTGACGTATAATATTCTTATTGATGGGTATTGTAAAGTGGGGAAGTTGGATGAGGCTTTTAAGTTGAGAGAAAAGATGAAGAGTGATAATGTGGAACCTAATATTGTGACGTTTAATACGTTGCTTAGTGGACTTTGTAAGTCGGGGAAGATGGAGGAAGTTGATTGCATAGTGGAGGAAATGAAGGGTTATGGATTTGTACCTGATGGGTTTACTTATAGTATACTTTTCGATGGGCATTCGCGATGTGACGATGTTAATTCCTCGTTGGTGTTGTATGAAGAAGCGGTTAAGAAAGGGGTGCAGTTGAATGAGTACACGAGTAGTGTTTTGTTGAATGGCTTGTGCAAGAAAGGGAAGACAGATAAAGCTGTAGAGATTTTGAAGAAGATGATGGAAAACGGGCTTACTCCTACAGAGGTGTTGTTTAATACCGTTTTGAGCGGCTATTGCAAAGAAGGCAATATGGAGAAGGCTTATTCAACTATTGATGAAATGGAAATTTCTGGGGTGAAGCCGAGTTGTGTCACATTTAATACTCTGATCGCGAAATTCTGTGAATTGGGTATGATGGAAGATGCAAAAGAATGGTTAAGGAAAATGCTTGAGAAGCCAGTTTCCCCTACTGTCCAGTCGTATAACATCTTAATTGATGGATATGGTCGCAAGCGGGATTTCGTGAGGTGTTTTGAGATTCTTGAGGAGATGGAAAGTAACGGATTGAAGCCTAATGTAATTACATATGGTACTCTAATCAACTCTTTGTGCAAGGATGGTAGGCTTCTTGAAGCTGATGTAGTCCTTAATGACATGATTAATAGAGCGGTTAAACCAAATGCACAGGTCTATAATATGCTTATAGATGGACATTGTATGAGAGGAGCGATGAGTAATGCTTTCCTATGTTTCGAGAAGATGCTAGAAAGTGATATTGAAACAACACTGGTTACATACAACACTCTAATAAATGGGTTTTGCAAAAAGGGTATGATCAAAGAAGCCGAGGATTTGGCTGCACATATTTTAGTCAAAGGTTTAACTCCAGATGTTATCACGTACAATTCTTTAATCTCTGCATATTCAGATGCAGGGGACACCGAAAAGTGTTTCCAAACGTATGAGAAGATGAAAACCTCTGGGATAAAACCTACAATGAACACAATTCATCCTCTAATTAGAGTGTCGAAAAAGGGAAAGAATGGACTGGTGTTAATCGACAAAATCGTTCATGAAATGTCTCGGATGGATCTTTCTCCTGACCGAGTGGTATATAACGAGCTCATTCATTGTTATGCTCTGTATGGAGAGGTTGAAAAGCCACTTGCTATGCACGTAGAGATGGTGGAACGAGGAATTCCTTCTGACAAGAGGACGTTCAATAGCTTGGTTATGGTACATTTGAAAGAGGGAAAATGTCAAGAAGCCAAGGATCTTGTTGATCAGATGAAGGCTAACAATATTGTTCCTAATGATGAAACTTATAATATTCTGGTTGAAGGGCATTGCAAACTGAAAGATTTTTCTGGTGCACACATTTGGTACAGAGAGATGGTTGACAATGGTCTTCTCCCAGTAGCCAATATATGTAATGAGTTATTATCTGGCCTTCGAGAGGAAGGAAGATTGCAAGAGGCACAAATTGTATGTTCAGAAATGAGTTCTAAAGGAATTGAAGCGTGTAACACAACTGAGGATCTTTCTGCTGTTGGCAGCAAATGAAAAGCTTGTAATATATTCAAGAATCTGTGTATTCTTGTTAATTTGTTTCCTCCTTGACATTTATCAAGATACCTATTCCCTTATACTTTCCTTGTTATTTAGTTGATGGAAGATGCCCTTCTTTTCTGGCCTCATTATTAGAACCTCCGTGTTTTTCGGTCTCTTTGTTCCAGCTAAAAAATTGTCTTAGACGCCGAATAACTCGGCAGCAAAGATAAAGCTTTTACATAGAAAGAAGCTGAATTATGGGGTTTGAAGGAGGGACAAGTGCCCGAGTCATCTAGAAGGTTCTTCATAAACTCCAGAAGGTTCTTTTATCTGCTACTGCTGCTATTATATTATTCTAGTCTTGTATTTGCAGTTTCTATGCTTTTATTTGTTCTCTTGTAAAAGGTTTCTTGATGTCAGAAAGTTGATTTTTTTTGGGTTTGTTGTGGATTTTTGTGTCTGAATTTGGTGCATGTTTAGTTCTTTGAAATCTGGGGGTTTTCCCCAAGTTAATGTATGTTGAATTTTGTGTACTTTCACTAGTTACTCTAAAGGGTTCAAAATGGAGCGAAATAGACACTAAGGATTTATATTGCCAACCTGAACTAGTTTAGATTGAGGTGGTATTGTTGCTGTTGATGTTTATTTGTTGCTCTTATTTAGCCTGGTATTTCAGTGATGGGTCTTTTGGGGTTTATTCTTTTTAGTTTATCTGGTGTTTCAGCTTGCTTGGATTTGTATATTGTGTGATAAGTTCCCCTCTTCGATATGATTTTCAGGATTTATAATGCTTTTTTTTCTTGCATTTTGATCCTAAATTACTGTGTTCTCTTTGCTGTCACCATTCTCGTTGGATGCTATTTATCTTTGATATACTATCTTATCCATTTTCCTCTCCCTATTGATATGCTACTCCAATTCTTTTCTTTTATTTATTATTATTTTCATTTCATTGGTTTTCATAAATATATCAGTGTTCGATATTGGGGATTGATTTTGTTGTATTCTGAAAAGAAAAAAAGGTTTTTCTTTTGATTCTTTTTTTAGGGTGGTGGTAGTGGTATAGGGGCAGTGATTTTGGAGTCTGAAGGACACATTATGCACCTTACTGATTTTGCCCCTGCAATCTTTTCTTTATGATTTGATGCTGGTGCTTGTCTCGTTTCATATAGTTGTCTGTTTACAGGTACGAGTGATTTATCATTTTGTAATAAATTTTGTCCTCCATCTCTTCTCCGTGCTTATGGCTCATTCATTGGTTTGACGATAAAAGAACTAAAGAAGCCACTGTTTGTATCCTTTCTGCATTTGGCAAGGTAAATTTGCAGTAATATGCTCACTTGCTGCCTTGGTCATATTGCTTTCTCAAGACCATAATCAGATATTTGTTGGTTGTTTCTAGGATTTTACTGGAAGGGTTGCTGTGTAGTGTCGTTGAACCTTGTTTGCATAGTTTTGGGTACACTTGGCATAATTGCCTTAACTAATTTTAAGTATTTGTAAAAGATGCATTTCATTTTTTTTTTCAAAAAAAGAAGATGCATTTCATATTAAAATAATCACTACCCTAAATACTAAAATAAATTGTATTTTGGTTAACGTTTTATTGAAAATTATGAACTTGAGAGGTTTGAACGACAAATATGTATGTACAAGTCGAGCCGGAAGTGAACTCTCCTTGATATTATGTTATTTGGTGTAGAATTAATGTAACTTACGGTAATTGAGGTTAAAGTTACAAATAGACACGATGTCCAACTTACTTTGTCGAGTCTTAAGAGTAATACTATATTCATGTGCTGCAACTAGAATAAAGGTAAGAGAAGTTTAGCTTTCAGTTATTCTCTTTAGGTCATGTTCTCATGTGTAAGGTGTAGATACCCGGGTTTTTTCAGTTTCTGAACGAGGTCATGGATGATAAACAGAATGCAGGACTTGCTTAAAAAAGACTCTGAAATTAGTAGCGTCTCAACAGCCTCATCTATCAGTGTTACTCCTTGTTGGTGGACTAGGAAAGAGTCACAAATGCAACAATGGTTGACTTTTCCTGGTCCTCAAGATCCCAAACCATTCGGTTTTCATTTTCAAGATCAGAATTCCTCTTCAACTCAGTCAACGGCTCAATTTTATCCTGAAGTTGCCACTGAAGGAGAAAGCAAAATCTCTGGGAAACGCAATGTCTTTTCAAGCAGGCAATGATATTGACTTATTTTTCGACGTCTTTTAAGATGCAAATATATAGTGTGCAGAAATGTTTAAGAACCTATTCAAACTTGTCCCTTTCATTCTAAAAAAAGATAGTTGTGAGATGATCTCCCTTCAACATCCTAGTTATGCATACAGGGGCGGATTTTGAGGTAACACCCCCGGCAAAAAAATTATAGTGTATATATAGGGTATATTTTTTGTGTTTATGTACATATATTAATCTTTGAACACCCTAAAAAAATGCAAAAGGTTAGCTCAAGTGGTCCAGGGTGTTCAAAATTATCTTTTTGTCCCAGGTTCAATTCCTAGGACGACGTTATTTTTATGTTTAGCTTTTGTTGTTTTTTTGGAACATCCTGAGTGAAAATCTTGGATCCGCCACTGTAAGTATGCACGTGGTATGTTCAATCTAGCCATGTAATCCCATGCTATCTTATAGTTGATCAAGTCATATTCCTACTTTGTCCTAAACTCCTAATTCATACAATGTCCCTTTCTTCATTATTTTCAACATGGCTTCTTCACTATTGTATTTGCTTTTCAAACCTGCTTTGAAATGCTTTACTTGAGCAGAGGGTCTACTGAAAACAGCCTCTCCACACCACCCTTCCCAAACCCCACTTGTGGCATTACACTGGTTATGTTGTTGTATTATTAGACTTGTTAATTGTTACTGCAGGTTTTGGGACTTAAGTTTTGTTCAAAGATTAAGAGGCATTTCCTGTTGGGAAGACTTAAGTATGATTTTCTGCAAGAGAAACTCTCGAGCACCAATAATCAATGGCGAATAGCTAAGCAAGGCATGAATATTCTAAACTCATTCACTTTGGTTAAATTGTCACATTCAACAGGAATGCTGTTTCACTGCAGAAGCTACTGTTATATTGTTCCCATTTTTTTTTTAATTTCTTTTCCTGAAGCTCTTTCTCTACAACTTGTAAAATTTAAAAAACAAAGACAAATGCTACTATATCCTCAATTCTGGCCATAGAGGCCCTAATAAGGCACTTTGAAAGATTATGGTTTTGAGGACTATTTAAGTAGTATGACGAACCTTTTGATTGTTGCTCATGAATTTGGATTTATTCTGTGCGACTAACTAACTGATGCTGAAACAAAATGTCCCATTTCACATATCATTTGATAGTGCCAGACATGAACGAGTAGTTGTCGCTTTCCCTTATTTAAAGACGGTATATGCTTCAAAGTGTACATGTCTCATGCTGTACAACTTTCCATTGCTGTTCTTGAAGGCCAGACTACTTTTTTTTGTTGTTGGAATATTATTTGTGTTTTACTTTAATCGAATCTTCAACATTATATATATGAGCTAATGTGCATTAATTTTTCTAGAGCAGTGTATGGAGCAATGGTTTCAATACATCCCCTTGTGATTGCTGGTAAATTTGTGTTTATTGTAAGTCACTAAGTCATGCTCTGTTGGCTCAACTCTAAATTCCATTTTTCAGGTGTGGCTTGTCTATTGCCAATTAAAAAGGAAGTTTCATTTGTTCCATTTGATACTAATCCAAGCTCTACTGAGTTCTTTGATTCCTGGTGGTCCGCTTATATCAACAATCTGGACAAGACTGCTATTGATGTCCTCAGGAAGATCTCACGTTGTGTTGTGGTTCTTAGTCCACCTGGAAGGAAAACTGTAATGTCTCAGGTCTCCATACTAGTTCCTGACTCCGTTCTAAGGAAATAAATCGAAATTGAGGAGGTTTCACGATTTGCGAAAGTGGTCGAGGGGCCTACTTCAAGAAACCTTAACCCCGAGATTAAATGGGAATCTGGAAAAGCTTCCTTAATGAAAGTTGTAGTACATAGAAATACTTTTCCATCCATATAAAGATCAGACCAATCGGCGATCGGAGCAAGGAGATATGATCGTCGCATAGAATCGGCTAAGTTTACGACAGGTCTGACTTAGATCCCGATTTCGTGAAAATCTGTTGAGAATTTGAGGAAAGTTAAAACATGAAAGTTATAGATCTTTGAAATACCTTTCCAACGGTAGGTCGCCCAGCTCAGACGGAGCTCCGCACAAAGAGTTACACCCATTTTACTGAAGGCAGTTCTGCGGAACCCTCACGTCGCGAGGGTGGCGCGAGCCGAAACCCTCACTGACACAATTTTGCCCTTGTGCGGGGCCCCTGCGACGCAAGGGTGCCGCAGGAGTGGGGATTTTTCAGTTTCTGCGTTTTATTTCATATTTAAGGTTGGGGTTATTTCCCAACTTCCCCCAAACACGAAAAACAACCTAGAAGGAGATAGAACTCGTCTCAAGCCTCAAGAACACTTCAAGGTAAGTCCTAATGAAGATTCTAAGTTGATTCTAATTCCCCAATACCTTACTAACATGATTAAAGCCTTCAAACTCATAGATAATCGATTGCGACTTGGTTCTGGACGAAGAAACCCTAAAATCCAAATTCAAGAGAGTTGAACGTCAAAAAGGTAATACCTTCATCCTTTAATTGATTATAGTGTTGTATGGGTTATTATAGATTATAAGTTCATGAGATATGAGTTGATGGGTTTGGTAGAAAAGCATGAACAATTATAGGTTTTGGTTGTTGATTATTGATTAAGGGCATTGAATATCCTATGGGTGATGAGGAATGATGAACTTTTTTGGTATTAAAGTCTTCAATCTGTGAGGAAGTAGCCCATTCTTCATCTACGCAAAGATGAATTACTGCTTATTCGACCGGTCCTACCCCGGCTTATTAGGATAGGACCGGAAAGCCACTCGCCGCAACTAATTGAAGTTCAGTCACTTTTTCAAGGAGGGCTCCTTTCAATGAGAATAGTGAAAGCTTTCAGCTCCTCTCACATTCGTTCGAGCAGCAGCAGCTTAAATGCGCCTCTCCTTACAGTCGAGTTGCTCCGCTCCTCTTCGTAGTATTATGAGATGGTGTTATCATCTAGGAACATGGGAATGGGTTGTTAGGTGTAGAAACACCATTAATAAGGGTTGTGGAGCTTTATGTCCACTAAGTGTTTGATAAAATGTCTAGAAGGCCAAAAGAGGAGTATTGTTGCTAATATGGATTCCCTTTGACTCGTATTGTTTTAGATTAAAGTTGAACGGATTGACGAACGTTCTTTTATGCTCAAGAGCAGGAAATTAAGGCATGTGAGGCTAACTCTCTACATTTGGGAATGTTTATGATTCTCCCTACACCTCATTCGTCATGACTATTACGAATTGCCTCAGAAAGTTGTTATGCCTTAGTTCCATGAATAGTTGTAGAACTTCTATTCTCTAAATGACATAGTTTCATAATTCGTTCATGATTATCTGAATGTCGTAAACTCAGTACGTAATCAGTATAGACTCGTGTTCGATACCCATGAGTCTCAGTCATGAAAACCCAGTATATTATGGTAAGTCAATGCTTTACACTCCATAATAATACATTTCTCAGCTCAGTATTATTCAGTACTCCAGTATTATGTAATTCAGTATGATTCAGTAGTTCAGTATCATGTAACTCATGTGTTACAGTATGATTCTCAGTTTCTTATTTTATATTCCTGAATGTTGATCACCTGTATTTGGGCCCGAGGCCGTAGTTTATGCTTTATGCATCTTTGGGTCTGAGGTCGTAGTTATGTATACACATACTTGGGTCCGAGGCCGTAGCTTGTGCACTTATATTGGGCCTAAGGCCGTAGCTTATTTATTCAGTTAAATAGGTGGTTCTTCGTTCAGAATACAAAGTTCTTATGTTCAGTTTCAGTTACCGTTTTTCAGTTTTGTATTTACTCCTGTTTATTGTTTTGGGTTGCCCCTATCCCTAGCACCCACAACTATTTATTCTTTCAGTTGTTTTTACATACTAATGCAATTCAAATGTACTAACGTCCCTTTTGCACGGGACCTGCACCTCACGGTGCAGGCAACGACTTTAAGGAAGATGCATCTGCACGCTAGGATCTCCGGTATCAGCTGAGTTGGTGAGCCCCAGTCTTTCGGGGCCTTATCATTTGTTTTGCAGTCTTTATAGCTTACTACAGACATTCATGTATGTCGGGGGCTTCGTCCCGGAAAACAGTTAGATCTTAGTACTCTTCAGATGCTTCATAGACTAGAGTAGTAGTTAGACAGAGTTCATCAGATTTTCATGTTTGCCGTGTTGACACTTTTACTATGTTCAGACTTATTCAGTATTTTTCGCACTTGATGATTATTCATCCAGACTTTTAGTTCATCAACATGTGTTAGTTTAATTTCTCTTTCAGTATGTTTTGATATCACATGTTGATTTAGCCAGCCAGTTGGTTCGCTTAGTCACATGCATCCAGACACCGATTGTTGTGTTTCATGGTTCGGGGCGTGACAAAAACAATAACTGCTCCCAGGTCCAGTGGTATTGAAGGCAATTCTCAGTCTGCAGGAACATTTGGCCAGAATATGAAGAGAAAATATTAAGAGGATAGTATTCCATCACAATCTTTGGTACTTCAAGACGAGCCCATACAAAAAAGGAACTCGCATGAGGCAGGTGAAAATATACCTACAAGAATATTATGCAAGAAAATGAAGACATGCTCAAGGAAAATGCCGCTACCCGGCACAACTTCTACCATACCTTCTACATCAGCCTTTCCTACATGTTCTACTCCTGCTAATGAAGACAGGACTAAAGCAGACATCCAAGTTTCTGCTGATGATACACCAATATGTACCTCGTCCTTCTAACAAAAATGGTGAGAAATGCACAGTTTCCCCATCATTAGCTAATACCAGAAGCAAGACATCTGATCCTATTGAACCAGTTCTCTGATAATCTAGAATAGTTCTTTGCTCAAGTTAGTGGACATATTAAACGAGCTCAATCTCTCGGTTTTTGTGCTGATCAATCTTCTTCCATAGATGACAAGGTATCTGCCACACAAACGTCTACACCATCAGCAGCACTGTTTGCCACAGCGAAATATGACATTGAAAGATTACTAATCATGCCTTCTCAAGAGTTGCTTCACTATGTGCAGCACTATCAATATATGCTACAACACCGGATTTATCGGCTGAGAGAGCGCTTGCCCTGGAGAAACTCAAAAAGAACCTTTCACCCTTTGCTCGATCTTGCGTAGAGCCAAGAAGGACCAAGAGGAGTATTATCAGAAGGCTGCCAAGAAAGTGCTCCTCATTGATGATCTCACAAAAGATCAGGGAACTCTATACTAACCTCAAAGATGGCAACGACAAGCTTGAATGTACATGGATTCCATCAAAAGTCAAATTAGCAAGTTGAAGGCAAGCTTGAAGGATGTATAGACAAAAAGAAAAACCATACTTCCGGACAACATATATGTATATATACTTGATGTTGTTGTTTTATTTTTGTATCTTCTGCTAGATTTTATTTCATGTTTAAATTCATTAACATCACTAAAGTTAATTATACGATAAACTTGCGTAGTTACTTGTTTATGTTGGGAGTGTGAAACACACTTGCATTAATAGAAACACAAGATTTCACAATTACTAGAGTTAATTATATACTCCACCTACTTATTTATGTTGGGAGTTTGGATCACGCTTTCATTAATACAAGCACGAGATTTAAACTTCATTTCCTACTTAATTCATTGACATCCTCAAGTAATATGGATCACTCGAGTTAACTATATGGTCAACTAACGTATTTATGCTGAGTTTGAATCACACTTGCACTAACAGAAGCACGAGATTTCAAAATTAATACTTCGTTTCCTACTTAATTCATTGGCATCTTCAAATAATTGACGGATATAAATGAAAGTATATGTATGTCCTAGAGATAATTTGTGTTAGGACACAATGTACTTTATATACATTCATATTTATATTAATGATGATTAATATTATGGCAATTTGCATTTGTTGAATTATTAGTTGATTGTTTATAATATTCTATAAATGCATCCCTAGAGGTTACGTGTTTATTAATGATGTGAGAATTAATGTTATAACATAACTCTTAAATTACCTCGACTAATGATCATCGAAATTGGGATATCGATGATATGTGATACGTCGACATGTGGTCTGCACCATATTCTTAAGGGATGTAGTATGTCTCACTTGCTACGAGTTATGGCAACTCGTGATGGACACATGGATACTTGTTGAAGTATTGGTATGCCCTGTTGATGTACTGTTTTGTTATATGTCTATAATGCCATCGGCGTGTGGGAAATAAAAGTCCTTAGACTTGAGTCAATATCATCTTGTTTATGGAGTAATGTATTTTGATCTTGTCCTAAGCTCAAATGCCTTATAGGTTGAGACGCGGCTTGTTTTGGGTGCATTACGAAGTAGATTAAAAGTGGTATGTGAGCCAAGAAAGGATTCATACCTTGAATTTATATTCGAGTGAACACTCATGTACTCATATGATATTAGGTTGACTAAGTCATTGGCGAACGAATGGGCATACGCCGCGATACGGTCTGTTGTCAACTAATATAGATGAGTTATAATAATCAAACCATTTGGATAGATACTTGACAAATCCTAAGCTTGATCGAGTGTGTCATGAATGAAGGAATTTTATCTTTCCACATATAGGTTCAGTTCACATATTTTGTGTAGCTAAACTTTACATATTGGGTTCGTCTTCCGGCGCAGTCTAGGAGTTTCGTGAAGATCCTAATGTAATTAGTGACGATATGTAAAGGCATGAAGGGTAACACTAAGTCAAATGTTCCGTCGATTGAATGATGTAATTAGAAGAAGATTATACCTATATATTCGGTTGATGACCGGGACATTAAAATGGGAAAAAACTGAAAAATAGGGCAGGACCGCGGTGTTCTGTTTTGGGACCGCGGTGCCAAGAACAATGGGCAGCACCGCGGTGCCTGTACGGATTCTGGCAATCCAAATTTTTTCTAGTCTGATTTTCTGCTGGGCCCAGCCCACGAAAACCCTAAGCCTCTGTTTACAACTATAAATAGAGGGCTTACTTTCCATTCTAAAAATACACAAAACCTAAGAGAGGTAAATATCTTCTAAAGCTCTGTCAGAATTCCTAGCATTCCTGACTTAGCAAATTACATCATAGTTTCAGAACTTACAAATCGAGGGACGTTTGCGTGTGCACCCTCAGACTACACAAAGCGACGAAGATCAACTGTTTGGCTGATTAATTAAAAATGTAAGTCTTCTGTTGAAGTTTTACATTTACTATGTGCTTTGTATTTTCATTACATATCATACTGTAGTTCGACCGTCGTCGGGTTTGAAACATAAATTTTCAAATTTCACTGCGTGTACGAACCCGACGTAAACACCTACAATAAAGCAGTGCATGAGTAGTAAATAACTATTACAAGTGTTCGAAAGGATAAACAAACAATTAATGTATAATTGTCGCAAGCTTCTTGTGAATAAGAATTGTGTCAACACCAGACTTTTGAGTTCTTGAACAAGTCTTGAATCTTTGTATCAATTGCAGAAAGCTCATTGAATCTTGATAACCTGAAATCAAGAGACACTAAATCTGAAAGTATTACAACTGTGCTGAGTCGAGTGATGTCACTATGTCTTTAACACAAAATTGCCACGTATATTTCCTTTTACGTTGCTAGGCAATAGTCTCCCAAGATAAAACATGTACTAACACTTGAGCAAAGGAAACTCAAGTGTTTCTCTTGAAGAACTTTGAGTATTGAAATAATGCTAGAGAGAATGAAGATTTTCTGAAAATTGCAAGTGTTGCAAGTAGTTCAAGTGTTTATCAATTGAGCCAAAGGCTTCACTTTATAGTGTAAGATTTTATCTCTTCAAGTGACAAGTAATGACATCGAATCACCCATGTAATGACCATGAGTTGCCCAAGTAATGACACCCATTTATCAGCCAAATAATACCTGAATAATGGTGGAATGAATGCCATTGAGGGCAACTCAAAAGTCTCCAAACATCAGATTTTCATTTCAGACTTTCTGCCTAGCGCATCCGAATTAGCGTCTCGACTCCAGTAGCTCAGGCTGGAATTAGCGCCGCAACCCTGACGGTGGTGGCGCCGCAGCACGCCCCGTCTCCGCGGTGGCGTTGCGGCCCTTCTCGGCTCCGCGACCCTTTCCCACCCGTCCCAATCTTTCACTATGCACAATTCTTTCTTTATTTACCAACGTGGAACACTCATCATTTGGCCAATGACCGTCCATCATTATATGTCTTAAACACTTCACGTACGTACCAATATCTTTTTCACTAATAAAATTTACGATCTTTGGTACAATGTGTGCACGTGTCCGGAAATGATATTTCCAACGTGCGGGGCCCCAATTATTCGAATCATAAATAATGGGATAAACTTTATTCCACAATGATAAATTTCCAACAATAATATGTATATTACGAGGGTTAATTATATGGTCAATTTACGTGTTTATATTTGGAGTTTGAATCACGCTTGAATTAATAGAAGCACAAGATTTAACAATTGAAACTTCATTTCCTACTTAATTTATTAACATCCTCAAATAATACGGATTATTAGAGATAATTGTAAGATCAACTTATGTATTTATATTAGGAGTTTGAATCACACTTGTATTAATAGAAGTACGGGATCTAACTGAAAGAAATAATCTCTTGATTATTCTTATTAATGAAAGGCATACATATACAAGTTACAAGGAATATCCTCTTCCTATTCTACATAGAAATCCATATTCTATAAGAATACTAACTTTACAATTATGGTAATATTACACTACTAATTAAGGTACAACCTAAGTTTAATATTCACCAAATATACAAAGGAAACCCAAAGGGTCCCATATACACTTTAACACACCCCCGCAGTCATAGCGGGCGGTCTTCGTACGCTGAGACTATCTATAAAATCTTAAAAAATGATCGAGGGAAGACCCTTTGTAAAGATGTCTGCAATCTGATATCTGGAAGGGACATGACAGACGCGTACTTGTCCTTTAGCTACCTTCTCTCGAACAAAGTGAATATCCATCTCTATGTGTTTAGTGCGCTGGTGCTGAACTGGATTACCAGAAAGGTAGATGACACTTATATTATCACAATACACCAAGGTAGCTTTCTCAATAGGACAATGAGGCTCTAAAAGTAGATTTCGTAACCAACATGACTTGAAAACCACATTGGCTACCCCCCGATACTCGACTTCTGCACTTAAACGTGAAAGCGTAGATTGACACTTGGCAGACCATGAGACCAAGTTATTACCCAAAAACATACAATAGCCAGACGTAGACCGTCTGGTGTCAGGACAACCACCCCAATCAACATTTGTAGACGTTGATGAAGGGTACAAATGCAAACCATAATCAAGTGTTCCCTGAATGTACTTAAGGATGAGTTTGAGCGCATTCATATGTTCAACTCTGGGATCATGCATAAACAAACACACCTGCTGGACTGCATATGTAATGTCTGGTCTTGTGAACGTAAGATACTGAAGGGCGCTTGCAAGACTACGATAGCGGGTCGGATCCTCATACGGAAGAGTTAGTTGCAGCACCCAACTTGGATTTAGTATCAACTGGAGTAGAAATGGACTTACAGGATGACATCCCAGCCCTCTCAATGATCTCTGCTGCATACTTCATCTGTGTTAAGAACAATCCGCCTGCATGACGAGTGACTGCAATTCTCAAAAAATAGCTCAAGGGTCCCAAGTCTTTCATGGCAAACTCAGAACTGAGCATTGTCATAATAGACTTTCTCAAAGTATCAAAAGAGGCAGTCAAGATAATATCATCAACATATAAGAGAATGTATGCCATGGAAGAACCCCGATGATATATGAATAATGAATTATCAGACATGCTGTGAGAAAAACTCATAGTCGAAACAAAATCAGCAAACCTCTTATACCAAGTCCGTGGAGACTGCTTAAGCCCATACAAAGACTTCTTCAATAGACAGACATGATTCAGATGTCTAGTATCCCTAAACCCCAAAGGCTGATGCATATAAACTGTCTCCTGAAGATCATCATGTAGGAAAACATTCTTCACATCTAGTTGATGAATGAGCCATGATTTTGAAAGAGTCAATCTGAGCAGAGTGCGAATGGTAGCCGGCTTGACCACTGGGCTAAATATCTAACCACAATCCACACCAACCTGCTGAGTCGTACCATCACCTACAAGTCTAGCCTTATGCCTTGCAAATGAACCATCAGAATTTTCCTTATGAACAAAATTCCACATAGATCGAATAATATTAACACCAGACGGACGGGGTACCAACTCCCACGTCTTATTATCAATAAGAGCATTATATTCCTCGGTCATGACAATTTTTCAATTAGGGTCATTTAAGACATACACAGGATTACGAGGTAAGGGGGATTTCAGAGCATTAGAATTCAAATTGAAATGTCTTTTTAGTTTAAAAATACCCCGTTGACTGCAAGTGACTGGACCAAGACTCCGGGCTGGATTGGGTAAATTTTGGGAATTTCAGAAAAATGACGTAGAACATAGGAGGAGATATCCCCATCCAAAAAATCATAAGAACTAGACACGAGTTCTTCTACTTTAGAAAAGGAAAATTGGGATTCAACAAAGAGAACATGACAACTAATGATGATTCGTTTAGAGGATAAAACAAAACATTTATAACCACGGTGATTTGACGGAAAACCCAAAAACACACAAGGAGTAGAACGTGCCTGAAGTTTGTTGATTGTAGTGGATGAAAACAGTGTATAACATAAGTATCCGAAGACCCTAAGATGAGTGTTACACCTCGCGAGTTTAAGACAACAAGTAAGGACGTAATTAAAGAAAATAGGATTCGAGTATTAGAAATTAATATACTTAAGGATGTGATTATAGAATAATTTTGGTAACGGCGAATGTGACGTGATGCGCGATTTATGCACACACTTACGCAAGTGCACGTGTCGTGTCAAGTAATATAGTCTAGGTAAGACCGAGTTATCGTCCTCAGGGATTATTGTTCAAGTACCAAATTCTATTCTATGTTATCTATTTGGTGACCGATGATTGATATGTTGTTTATTACTCTAATTATGAAAACTAATTAAACTACGTTGTTTTACTTCAGTAATGTGGAAATAGGGCTTCCAAATCTCCTCAACTATCCGCTTAACTTACTTATTAATGCAATTAATTATGGTTCTTCTTCTATTTTGAGATAGCAGGTTAACTAAGCCGTTTTATACTCCTGTTAAGGTTATATAAACACTCAACCCCAGTATAGCACTTTTCTACCTTTCGGTGATAAGATTGACTATAGAGGAGGATTAAGACAAAAAACCTATTAATACTACACAAGTATCGGGGTACTTTCGTCCACGATTTAACCTATGTTTATCCAACTACAACATATTCACAACCTCCCCTTTCGGATTTCGGTTAGAAATCATAAGGATTATGATAATTAGTGATCAAGTAATTACCAAACAATCAAAACAAATATTGAATAAATCTCAACAACAAGAAGAAAAACCAAAAACATGCATTAATTCATAAAGATAAGGTTCAAGTGAATTGACATGAAAAACCCTAAGTAGATTTAGTTCCTAGCCATAGACATGACAATAACTAAATCAATATGCAACATAAACTGTAAAGAAAGTAAAACAAGAACAAGAAATTACTAAGAAAAGTCTCCAATCTTGATCTCCAAAAGTGGTGTGATTTGGCAAGAAGAGGAACCCCTGCATCTGACCTAAAGTCCTCTTTTTATAGCCTCCAAAACGTGATGCAGGTTTTCCTTCAGGCCTTGACCCATTGACAATTCAAATTTCTGATTTTTCCCGCTTCGGCGCCGCAGCCCTGCAATTGGCGCCGCGGCGCCGGAACTCCTGCAACTCTCTGAAGATTAGGCGCCGTGGCGCCCTGACCCTGGTGGCTGTAGGCGCCGCGGCGCTGGCCTGTTTTGTGCCCGGTTCGCCACTTTCTCGCTTTTCGAGCTCTGGAACCTCCGTTTCTGCCCTCTTTTTGCTCCTTTTCCGCCAATGAGCCACTTTAAACCAATATGACTCAAAAGAAAGAAAATCTATCCTAAGACGACACGTATTTGTACAAAAGTGGACAAAAGACTTACTAAAAATGACTCAAAAGGTGTATATAAAATACACCGATCAAATACCCCCAAATTTAACCTTTGCTCGCTCTCGAGCAAAGATCAAAAGAAAGAAATAAAGACACAAGGAAAAAGAAACTAGAAAGACTCAACGACATTGATCACTTTGCTGCATTGTTGTTACTTTAGAAAAACATGAAAGTTAGCAGAATAATATGCAGGAACATATAACATGAATTTTTAGCATTCTAAACACATTAAGCTAGATATTTCACAAACTCATTTTAATCATGCTTAATGGAAGTAAGAATACTGAATTATGCATGTCAATTTCAAAATCTTATGGCATGTTTACTTGCTATTCTCCACTAATCATGGATATGCATGTAAGAGATCTTCAGGACTTTTCAGGGTTGTAATGTAGGCTTAGGCATGGGTAGGTAAAAATAGGCATTTAGGCTCATTTTATGTACCATAAGCTCTTTTGCTTTTCAATTCTTTCCTTTTCTTTTGATTTCCTTTCTTCACTTCATATCTATCTTTTCCCTCTTTTGTTTTGAGAGAGTGAAGTGTATTATGAATCACATGCACCCCCAAATTTAGGCTTTTGCCTATTTCTTATTACTTTTTTATTGGGGTGCATCAAACTTGTTCACTTTTTTGTCTCTTTTTTAACACTTTCTATTCCAATCATTTCACATTTTTACTTATGGCACAAGTGTGGAAATATAGGGTGTCAAAGAAAAAGTTTAATGTTTAGGCTTAAAGGTGCTGACTAGGGATATTTTTAATGTCAGGGATAAGTAAAAGTGGTAAGAAATGGCTAACAAAGAAATGCCTGAGTCATCTCCCCTAACATGCATATCCTAACTATTTCGCCTCAAATAGCAAGCAATCATACACATAGGTTTTAATCATTTAACAATGCACAATTCAAGAAGAAACCCCAAATAGACAGATTTCATGAGTTTTTGGCATAACTAACCTAAGTGTTTAGATAGTTGCTTCTAATTCCATTACATTATTCAACCTTACTTCACTAGGTGTTTCTAGTAACTACAACATGCATGATCTTTGACAGAAAATTATGACTCAATTTTTTTTTATGACTCAAAAATACACAAAACAAATCAAAAAGACTCAACAATATCAAAAACAATAAGACACCCCCCCAAACTTAAATCACACATTGTCCCCAATGTGTGCAAGACTCAAAGAAAATAAAAGAAACATGACAACTTACAGACTTGGTTTAAAGTGGTGGCGGTGGTCATGGATAACGATCAATCCCGGCGTGGAAGGGCTCTGGATTTTTGATTTGGAGAAAGGACAGTCGGATTAGGGCTTCTCAAAAAAAATTTAGATTTTCCGTCGTGGCGCCGCGACTGAATCAGCCATGGCTACCAAATTATCAAGCGCTTCGAACTTTCTGCGCATACACAGCCAATATTCTGTTGGTTTCTTTGCATTTCCGTCCTCCCAATTCTTGGCTCTGTACCTGTCATCACAACATATAAACAATACCTCCGTGAGATCGTTTCTAAGTAAAACTAAACTGCATTAAATTGAATAAAATAAATTTAAATAACTTTGGTTGCCTCCCAAATAAATGTTTTTAACGTCTTTTAGCCGACGCAAGTTCCTTATCATTTTAGGGTGAGAGAGGTTACTAGGCTCATATATTCCATTTCATTGATCAAATAGGTTTTAACCTCTGTTTTACCTTGAAGGAGGCTCCTCTCTCCTTTTACTTCAACCGCACCATGTGGAATGCTCTTACCACAGTGTATGGTCCCGACTAACGCGATTTTAACTTGCTCGAAACAAATTTTAACCTTGAGTTGAATAAAAGCACTTGTTGTCCTTCGAAGTCTTTTGGTATCAACATCTTGTCGTGCCATACTTTCGCTCGCTTGTAGATTTGCATTCTCATGGCGTTATGCCCGAATTCATCCAACTCGCCACCGTAGCGACCTCTTCTCGCCTCGCCGCTGACATCCATGTTTAGCTTCCTCATCGCCCGATAAGCTCTATGTTCCACTCACGGCAAATGACATGCTTTACCAAAAACTAACTTATATGGTGACATTCCAATTGGTGTTTTGAATGTCGCTCAGACGCCCACAAGGCCATCCAGTTTGATAGACCAATCCTTCCTTGAGCCATCCACCGTCTTTTCCAATATGCTCTTCACTTCCCTATTTTACAATTCTGCTTGCCCATTCGCTTGAGGGTGGTAGGCAAGTGTGGTGCGGTGGTAGATTCCATATCGGGAAAGCAGTGTATTCAGCTGCCTGTTGCAAAAGTAAGCAAATACTTTGGAAGAAGATAGAAATTTGGAGAAAATAGCCAAAATATTTTGGTGTCTAAATGAAGTAAACTTAGTCACTATTTATAGATCTTGCAAAATTAAAAAAATTGGTGTTTTTTTTATTTTTAAATTCGGTTAAATTATTCGTAAAAAATAGCAATTAAAATACTGGTGGAAAATGAATTTCTGACAGTCAATCGCAGGCTGCCATATGTCACTGCATTTTCTGCACCAGCAGGAGACATTGTATTCACGTGACAAGATTATCTCTTATATATTCAATAATTTTTAATTATTTACATGTCAACATGTCATTTGAATTGTCTCCTGTATGTAATTATCGGGACAATTCATATTTGATCAACTAGGTGGTATGACAAATTCTAATTTTGTCAAATACTGACAACCTTTTTCTTTTAATTTTAAAAGACAAAATGATTATGGTTCTTAGGTGGGGGAAAAAACAAGTTTATGTCAGGCAGAAAATCATGAAATAAACACAAGAATTATGCTTACTAGTACTATTAATTAACTGTGTACACACTAAAAGGGATCTGTACAATCACATTTTTCATTCTATCTCATCTACTCTGTAATCATTATTAATATATGTATATATATGAATATTCTCACTTTCTACTGACTTCTTTCTCTTTCTTCTCCCCACTTTATTGATCTTCTGTCTTTACAGTTTAATTTAAACAAAGAATCAAGAATTCAGTCCACTGTCAGCAAGAACTTTTTATTGGGTTAGTTTCTATCTCAAGATATATGAATATATGTTATATGGGCATTGTTAATTTTTGTGTTTTGTATGTGGGTGTTGGTGCATTAAGCTTAAAGCTTTAATCTTGATGTGGGTTGAAGAGAGCATCAAGAATTCATTTTTATTGCTCTTTCTCATTTATTGCTCTTTCAGTCAGCTTTATCATGCTTTATATAGGGCTTTTTATACTGCTTTGAATTGCTTGTTCTTGTGCCGAGGTCTACCTGAAACAGCCTCCCTACCTCCCAAGGTAGGGTAAGTTCGCGTACACTCTACACTCCCTGACCCCATTTTGTGTGATTTCACTGGGTATGTAGTTGTTGCTATCTGTAGATACATGTATATATGTTATATGGGTATTGTTAGTTTTGTGTTTTGTATGTGGGTTTTGGTGCATTAAGCTTAATGCTTTAATTTTGATGTGGGTTGGAAAAATATTCAAGATTTCCTTTTATTGCTCTTTCTAATCTATTTCTTGAGCTATCTGTAGAGACATGTTTATATGTGTATGGGTGTTGTTATTTTTGTGTTTTGTATGGGTGCATTAAGCGTAAAGTTTTGATTTTGATGTGGGTTGAAGAAAGAATCAAGAATTCATTTTTATTGCTCTTTCTCATCTATTTGTTGAGCTATCTGTATATACATGTATATATGTATATGTGTATCTTTATTTTTGTGTTTTGTATGTGGGTTTTGGTGCATTAAGCTTAAAGCTTTAATTTTGATGTGGGTTGTAGAAAGAATCAAGATTTCATTTTTATTGCTCTTTGTCATCTATTTCTTGAGCTATATGTATTTACATGTATATATGTACATGGGGGTGTTTATGGTTTTGTGGTTTTAGGTGGATTTTTATGCATTAAGCTTGAGCTTGATTTTGACTTGGTTTGACCCCTAAATCTTCTGTCTTTAGAGTTATTTAAAAAAAAAATCATGAATTCAGTCCACTTTGTCAAAAGGAACTGTTATTTGGGTAAGTTTCTATATGGGTTCTTGTTGTTTCTGTGTTTTGGTGCATTAAGCTTGAAGCTTTAATTTTGATGTGGGTTGAAGAAGTAACCAAGAATTCATTTTATTGCTCTTTCTCATCTATTTCTTTAGCTATATGTAGATACATGTATATATGTAGATGGGCTTTCATGGTTGTGTGTTTTTAGGTGGATTTTTATGCATTAAACTTGGCTTTGATTTTGACTTGGGTTGACCTATATAATGTTCAGGTCTTTTGACTCTAAAAATTATGTCTTTAGAGTTATTTAAACAAAGAATCACGAATGCGGTCCACTTTGTCAGCAGGAAATGTCAACGGGTTAGTTTCTATATGGGTTCTTGTTGTTTTTTGTGTTTTGTGTGTAGTGTAGGTTTTGGTGCATTAAGCTTGAAGCTTTAATTTTGATGTGGGTTGAAGAAAGAATCAAGAATTCATTTTTCTTGCTCCTTCTCATCTATTAGTTGAGCTATTTGTAGATACATGTATATATGTATATGGGTATTGTTATTTTTGTGCTTTGTATGTGGGTTTTGGTGCATTAAGCTTGAAGTTTTGATTTTGATGTGGGTTGAAGAAAGAATCAAGAATTCATTTTTATTGCTCTTTCTCACCTATTTCTTGAGCTATCTGTAGATACATGTAGTATATGTACATGGGTTTTTATGGTTGTGTTTTTAGGTGGATTTTTGTGCATTAAGCTTGAGCTTTGATTTTGACTTGGGTTGACCTATATAGAGTTGAGGTGGTGTATATGGGTTCTTGTTGTTTTGGTGCATTAAGCTTAAAGCTTTAACCTTGATGTGGGTTGAAGTTTTTATTGCTCTTTCTCATCTATTTCTTGAGCTGTCTCTAGAATCTAGATACATGAATTATTTGTAGATGGCTTTTTATTGTTTTGTGTTTTTAGGTTGATTTTTATGCGTTGAGCTTTGGTTTTGACTTCGGTTGACCTATATAGAGTTCAGGTGGTGTTGAAGAGTTCTGTTGACTCAGTTGAAAAAGGAAGCTTTTTGGTGGGGCGGAATTGAGTTCTTTGCAGAGAAAGTTGGTGTTTTGGAATACTTTATGTGTATTTCGGTTGACTCAGCTTTGATTTGATACTAAAGGTACTTTATTTTGCTGATTCTGCTTATGCTATTTCCTTGATTTCTGATGGAGCTAAAGTAAAATGTATATGATCTTTTTCCTTATTTTGGAATGGAGTAGACCCGTATAGAGCAAATGGACATAGCGGATTCATATAGCAGATCCCAACTAGTTTGTGATTGAGGTTTAGGATTGATACTCTTCTTTTCCACTGCATTTCCCCTTTTTTACATATCGGGACAGAGCTTTGTCTCTGGAATTTCTAGGCAGTATTGAGTTTTGGATTCGGAAAAGTGCTTTTGTACAGTTTCTGTTGTCTATATTAGGAAACATTTGCAGGTCTCAAAAGCGAATTTGTTAATGAGTGACTATTTTGTTGCAATTCTTCAAAACTTCGTGATTTCTTTCTGTTTCTAGTTTCAATAACAAGTATACCTTTCAGAATCATAATGCATGCAGCCAAATGCAGATCTTGAAGCAGCAGAAAGTGTGATTTGTCGGGTTGTGCTACAAACTAATTAAACGCTTTAAACCAGTGGGTAGTTTGATGGGGTGTGAATGTTCTAAACTTACCTCGTGTTGCTGGGAAGGACAGAATGACCCCATTCACGAGGCTCAAGATCCTGGTATATATATCTGATCGGTGTATTTTATATACACTTTTAGACTCATTTTTAGTTAGTATTTTGCCCATTTTTGTGTAAATATGTGTCGTGTCAGGTAGTTTTTCTTCCTTTGGAGTCAAAGTGGTTTAAAAAGGTGAAATGGCGAAAAGGAACAAAAAGTGGGCAGAAAAGGAGGTTCCCGAGCCAAAAATGGACAAAAATTGAAGAAGTTGGGTGCCGTGGCGCCAAACTGCAGGATTGCATGGCCACGGCGCCGAAAGTACTGAGAGGCTGCAGAAGTTTGGGCGCCGCGGCGCCAGAGTTCATGGCCGCGGCGCCAAGGCGGGAAATTGCCAGATCCGAGCAGGAATGGGCCAAGGCCATGAAGGAAAAGTTGCACACGTTTTTGAGAGCTATAAAAGGCCCTTTGGGCAGATTTTCAAGGGTTCCTCATTCCTCTATTCACAACATAACATAATTTCTTGGAGGCTTCAAGATTAGAGACTTGTTCTTAAGTATTTTTCTTTATTTACTTTCAGTTTATGATGGATAATCTTTTGGTTCTTAGCATGTCTATGGCTAGGAGCTAAACTCTAATTAGGGCTTTCCTTTCGAATCGCTTGAACCTCGTCTTTATGACTTAATGCATTAATTTGGTTTCTTCTTCATATAGTTAAGATTTATTCAATAGTTGTTTTGATTGCTTGGTAATTAACTGATCACTTATATGATTTCGAATCGAAATCCGAAAGGGGAGATTTGAATATGCTATAGTTGAATAAACATAGGTTAAAATCATGGACGAAAGTACCCCGATACTTGTGTAGTTTTATAGGTTATTGTTCTTAATCCTCCTATGTGGTAAAATCTGTCATAGAAATATAGAAGATTTCTGCACCGGGGTTGAGTGTTTATATATTCTAACCTGAATATAAAACGGTCTAGTTAATCTGCTATCTTAACATAGAAGAAAAACCTTTATTGTTGCATTAAAGATTAAGGCGAGTGGATAGTTGAGGAAATTGGAAGCCCTATTTCCACCATATCTGATTTAAGTAAAGTAATTTAGTTAACTTTTACAATTGTTCAGTAGTTCATAGATAAAAACCACAACAAAATATCGACAGCCAAATAGATACCATAAGATAGATGTTTGGTAATTGAACACTTATCCCTGAGGACGATATTCGGTCTTACCTAGACTATATCACTTGTAACGATACGTACACTTGCGTTAAGCGTGTGAAAATCGCTAACAAGTTTTTGGCGCCGTTGCCGGGGATTGACGTAGTTTCAATATCAAATTATCTATTCTTAATTTCTAATTTGGCTTTTATTTTCTTTTATTAATTTCTTTTAATTGTGGAACCGTGCGTCGTGATTTGTTTGTTGATTTTGATCTATTTCAGGAATCTAGTTTATGCGAAGAAGGAGCAGATACACTGGTCCCCTTCAACCCTGAGAGGCTGAGATAGAAAAGACTTGCAAGCAGAACCGGCGAAACACACGGATTATTAAATTGATAGCCATGGGGGATCTACAGAACAATAATAAGATGAATGAAGGGGTGGGTGATCATCAACCCAACCAAAGGGGACCCCAAGGGCTGCCTATAGATGTAGAAGAACGGGTTCAGGTCCAAGCTGAGAGGAGCTTGGGAGATTACGTGCTTCCAAGAATTACTGGAGCACAGACATGCATAAGGCTCCCAACAATAGGAGCGGATAATTTTAAGATAAAGCCTGCAATCCTAAGCATGGTGCAACACACAGTCCAGTTCGGAGGATTACCATCTGAAGATCCACACATGCATATTGCGAACTTTCTGGAGTTATGTGCAACATTCAAATATAACGGCGTTACTGATGATGCCATTCGGTTGAGGCTTTTCCTTTCGCTCGGGGGGGGCAAAGGTTTGGTTGAACTCCTGTACGATTCCATATTCACATGGCAGGATCTAGCACAGAAATTCCTTGCAAAGTTCTTCCCGCCTTCGAAAGCATCCAAGCTGAGAGGAGAGCTAAATAATTTCTACCAGGCCGATGGGGAGTCACTGTATGAACCGTGGGAGAGGTTTAAGGATCTGCAGAGGAAGTGCCCACATCATGGCATTGAACAATGGAATTTGGTGCACATCTTCTACAATGGGCTAAGTGGGACCACGGGAACCATTATTGATGCAGCTGCAGGTGGTACGTTTATGAGAAAGACAGCACATGAGGCCCATGACTTGCTAGAGGATATGGCCACCAATAATCACTTGCCAGATGAGAGGGGAATTGGTGGAAGGAAAGCAATAGGAGTTCATGAGTTAGATGCCATCACAGCATTAAATGCAAAGGTTGCTCTCCCAACAGCGGCTCAAGTGAACACCGTGTGTCGATGCGCAGTCGATCCGATGACTTGTGATATTTGTGGGGGTCCACATACTTTTGACAGGTGCCCAACAGCTGACCCAAACAAAATTCCTATTGAGCAAGCTCAGTGTCAGGCAGTGGGGAATTTCCAAAGCCCCCAGAACAATCCCTATTCGAACACTTATAATTCAGGGTGGAGAAATCACCCAAATTTCTCATGGAGGTGACGAGACGGCGGACTCGGTTGAGAGGCGATGCGAATCACCACCACTCAATCAGGCCTCATCTTCACAGCAGTTTAGCTCACCTGCCCAAGTAGTGTCAACAAAGCTGCCCTCAATTCATCTGGTTTTTCGTGTGGGGCAGGTGAGCTAAACCGGCGAAGCATGTAATCTCCCAAGCTCCTCGCAGCTTGGACCTGAACTCGTTCTTCTACATCTATAGGCAGCCCTTGGGGTCCCCTTTGGTTGGGTTGATGATCACCCACCCCTTCATTCATCTCATTATTGTTCTGTAGATCCCCCATGGCTATCAATTTAATAATCCGCGTGTTTCGCCGGTTCTGCTTGCAAGTCTTTTCTATCTCAGGGTTGAAGGGGACCAGTGTATCTGCTCCTTCTTCGCATAAATTAGATTCCTGAAATAGATCAAAATCAACAAACAAATCACGGCGCACGGTTCCACAATTAAAAGAAATTAATAAAAGAAAATAAAAGCCAAATTAGAAATTAAGAATAGATAATTTGATATTGAAACTACGTCAATCCCCGGCAACGGCGCCAAAAACTTGTTAGCGATTTTCCACACGCTTAACGCAAGTGTACGTATCGTTACAAGTGATATAGTCTAGGTAAGACCGAATATCGTCCTCAGGGATTAGTGTTCAATTACCAAACATCTATCCTATAGTATCTATTTGGCTGTCGATATTTTGTTGTGGTTTTTATCTATGAACTACTGAACAATTGTAAAAGTTAACTAAATTACTTTACTTAAATCAGATATGGTGGAAATAGGGCTTCCAATCTCCTCAACTATCCACTCGCCTTAATCCTTAATGCAACAATAAAGGTTCTTCTTTTATGTTAAGATAGCAGGTTAACTAGACCGTTTTATATTCAGGTTAGAATATATAAACACTCAACCCCGGTGCAGAAATCTTCTATATTTCTATGACAGATTTTACCACATAGGAGGATTAAGAACAATAACCTATAAAACTACACAAGTATCGGGGTACTTTCGTCCATGATTTTAACCTATGTTTATTCAATTATAGCATATTCAAATCTCCCATTTCGGATTTCGATTCGAAATCATATAAGTGATCAGTTAATTACCAAGCAATCAAAACAACTATTGAATAAATCTTAACTATATGAAGAAGAAACCAAATTAATGCATTAAGTCATAAAGACGAGGTTCAAGCGATTCGAAAGGAAAGCCCTAATTAGAGTTTAGCTCCTAGCCATAGACATGCTAAGAACCAAAAGATTATCCAACATAAACTGAAAGTAAATAAAGAAAAATACTTAAGAACAAGTCTCTAATCTTGAAGCCTCCAAGAAATTATGTTATGTTGTGAATAGAGGAATGAGGAACCCTTGAAAAATCTGCCCAAAGGGCCTTTTATAGCTCTCGGAAACGTGTGCAACTTTTCCTTCATGGCCTTGGCCCATTCCTGCTCGGATCTGGCAATTTCCCGCATTGGCGCCGCGGCCATGAACTCTGGCGCCGCGCCTAAACTTCAGACCTCTCAAGATTTCTGGCTGTGTATGCAATCTGCGATTTAGCGCCACGGCGCCCAACTCTTGTGTTGCCAATTTTTGTCCATTTTTGGCTCGGGAACCTCCTTTTCTGCCCACTTTTTGCTCCTTTTCGCCATTTCACCTTTTTAAACCACTTTGACTCAAAAGGAAGAAAAACTACCTGACACGACACATATTTACACAAAAATGGGCAAAATACTAACTAAAAATGACTCTAAAAGTGTATATAAAATACACCGATCAATATCTTTTGTGGAAAGCTTTTCTATGTTAATGTCACCATCCTCCTGCAGTGTTTAATAGTTATTATTCTATTTGGTTTCATGCTTCTAATAGATGAGGAGAAAGGTGAAGTTAGTGATTTGCCGGCTTTCTGCGAGTTTACATTTGAGCAGCTCAGGATAGCTACATCTGCATTTTCTGTAGAGAATATAGTTTCAGAACACGGTGAAAAGGCTCCAAATGTTGTTTATAAAGGAAAGCTGGAGAACCAGAGTCCGGTTGCTGTTAAACGCTTCAATAGATCTGCGTGGCCTGATTCCCGTCAGTTTTTAGTAAGTAGTTCTGGAAGAGCTTGTCCGTTAATTCATTTGGTATATTCACGTTTATGGAAAAGATGTCCCCATATTAATGATTAATCTAATCTAAATAATTTCCTGTTTCTTTTCTTATATTAAATGTTGGCGATGATTTTTCGTGAAAAGAATAGAAAATTGTAAATTGTAAATAAAAAGGTAATGGGAATACTTGGAGATCTTATTAAGTGAGTATCATGCTGGCATCATTCCAGCTCCGATTTTTTTAATTACTCCCTCTAGACATGGAGTTTAAGAATTCAAGAAAGACTTTTAAAACTTGTCATATAAAACAAGCCATAGATATTTGTGTGATTGTAAATCATCTCATTAAGGGTAAAATGGGAAGTTTAAAGTTAAATTGTTACTAAATATAGAAAGGTGTATTCTTTTTGGGACCGACTAAAAAGGAAATAGTGTCACATAAATTGAGACTGAGCTAGTAATATATTGTTACCTTTCTCAAACAAAAAAGAAGAAGAAATGAATGTATGCCTTAGATTTTCTCTGCTTCCTTAGTGCTCACACTCTTTTGAATGTATTTGTAGCTTGTAGTTAACTTGTGTCTCACCTGTTGCCAAATTCTTAACTTAGTCAAGCAATAGATTCTAACTTGATTTTCTTACTTCATGTGGAGAACTTCAGGAAGAAGCAAGGGCCGTCGGTCAACTCCGCAACAATAGGTTAGCAAATCTTCTTGGCTGTTGTTGCGAGGGTGATGAGAGGTTGCTAGTTGCAGAGTTCTTACCCAATGAGACACTTGCAAAACATCTTTTTCATTGTAAGTGCGTTCACATGGATACTTTTGTTTCCCCACCTCTGGACTGGTCTCACTCCAAGGATGACTCAGAGTGAAATTCAGATTTAGTTCGTTTACAAAGACACATGCTCATAAACATGTATCACTGTTTCTTTTGATTTCTTTACTTTCTCCATTTGTTCATTAATAATACATATTTTGTGTACTGATGATATCTTATATTTATATAAATGTTGAATACTAGATTTGCAGAAATAATTTTATCAAAGGGATTCCCTTTTCTTCAATTTGTCCGTCTTACTTTCCTTTTTAGTCCGTTTCAAAACGAATATCACTTTCCTAATTTGGAAACTCTCTAGTGTCAACATCGCATATGGCATGTTTGCGATGACATGTTTAAGACCACAAGATTAAAGGGTATGTTGTTGTGGTTGTTGTTACCACAAGATTCAAATGTCTTCTTTACTTTCTTAAATTCCGTGCCCAACAAACAAATTAAAACAGAGGGAGTATTTGCCGCCCTCTGTTACTCAAGTTGTGCTCTACTTTTGCAACTAGCCTTGTTTATTTCAAGCTAAAGTGGGCCGGTTACTTGTGGTTTAAATGCTCGACTATGACGTGTTTTCAGTGTTAGCTCGAATCTGTGATGGTAGATCTATGTGCTGAGTTAAGCACATTGGATTAGTTTGAGAAGAGAGGGAAGGAGAGAGAGAGTGGGAAGCAATGACTATGATAATGAAGTCAAAGAAACAGATGAGGTTTAATCAGTTTGTAAAAGTTATAATCGATACATTCTTTTTCTTTTTTTTCTGGCCTTTTTTTTTAGAAATTGTGAAGAATTTGAGAGTAGAACCTGACCATCAGAGAGCAACTATGGGAAAGTGGAAAATGAGATTGGATAATATACTGCTTTAGAGATGACTGAAAAATCATTAATTTGCTTTATTATTTCTTTGATAATGATTAATGAAATCAGTTGACTTATTTATGAGAGTTTAACTCAGGGGATACCCAACCAATGAAGTGGGCAATGCGGTTAAGGGCGGCGTTGTATATTGCACAGGCTCTTGAATATTGTACAGGCAAAGGGCGTGCTCTTTATCATGATCTTAATGCTTATAGAATATTATTCGATGAAGTAAGGAGATATCTTTTCATTGGTATTATTAAATGTTGCAGTTCAAGTACTTGAATGCCTATAATGGTCGCCTCCGTCTATTTCGCAGGATGGGGATCCCAGACTCTCTTGCTTTGGTTTGATGAAGAACAGTCGAGATGGAAAAAGTTACAGTACAAACTTGGCATTTACTCCTCCTGAATATTTGAGGACGGGTAAGAGCTATCCTAATAAACAAACACCGCGAGTCCTGCTTGATGTTTTACTTTGTGACACTTTAGTTTTTATGAAGTAGTATGACATGTGTATCCATTGAAGTTGAAGTGCTAATGTGGGTACGGTTATGGAACTAGTTCTCTTGGGTTATCTTTAGAACATTTTTGGCAAGGTGCAAGTAATACATTTTCTTGATAACCGAGAAATCTCCTACTGGCCCGCGGTTCGAAACTCGATGGATATTGGGCTTGCCCCTCTACCCTTCTCCACTTAAATACCAGACTTTTGTATGCGAAAGGGTACGGACCTTTGACATGCGTCTAAACCACACATCACTCGCGACGTTCTTACCATTAGACCAAAGCCCTTGGTCGATGTAGGAAATGACCAAAACCATCTCAATAGACCTCTCATTATATAGGATAAATGAGAGAAGGTCTCTTGAGATGGTTTGGTAATTTCTTACGGACCTCCAGATGCATCCATCGATAAGTGTGAAACTATGGTGATTGAAGGTGTTAAAAAGACATGGGATAAACCTAAAATCGCATGGAAAGAAGTGTCTCAAAAAGATCTAAAATCTCTTCGAATCCACAGGGACTTGGTGAAAATAGTGGAAGAAAAGGATCCATGTATGTGATGCCAATTAGTTGGGATTAAGTTTTAGTCATGTTGATACATTTACTTTAGATCCAATGTTTGCTAGGAGTCTTTTAGTCTTATTAGAGATTTATATACTAGTAGGAAATGAAGAGAACTTATGCTAGAAAACTTACATTTTTAGAAAAATATTGGATTAAGACAGGTTTACATAGGACGACATGGATAATGAGGATTTATATAGCGGAACCAACTAGATTGAGATTGAGGCGCTTTTGTTGTATAAGTCATGGTTATTGTGGTGTTGGAGAATGAATTTGAATTTCATACTAAAGTGTGTGAACATTGAACTGCCTTGTCTAAAAGTTTTAGTTGTTACTGAGAGTAGGGATAAAGGAGGATGATACATTTTACTATATGCATGGGAAGTTAAAAGTATCAAAAATCTTTGATTTGCTGCCTCTGGCATGTTCCCGGGAGATGCCTTGTTAACACTTAACACCTTCATATTTACTCACAAGCTTAAATGTGAATGTTTTCTATGAGCTACTTTGACTTATTAAAAAGAAAGGAGCCACTTTGACTATTATAGCATTGATGTAGCCTTATAGGATTTTGTTGCAATCCATTCAATGTGTAGCGTTCATTGAATTCATGGTGTTAATTACATTATCTTTCTATTATTGAACTTGTTTTAGTTCACTCAGTTCTTTTGAACTTTGTTTGTAGGAAGAATCACCACAGAGAGTGTGATATTTAGCTTCGGGACACTTTTACTTGATCTTCTCAGTGGAAAGCACATTCCTCCTAGCCATGTATGGTTTTCCTGCTAAATTTATTTTGCTTTCTTATTTAAATTTTCCCTAAAACCATATTGCTCACACTTTATTCTGACAAGAAAACATGACAAGTGACCTGCATTCTTTCTAGCTTCTCTTCAATAATATCTTTCTGTGGCTACATAAATAGATTATCAATTTTTTTCGATCTAACTCAAGTTTCGAGTTGGAAGGCATCACAGGCTATGTACCTAATGACAACTGTGATCGCAAGGCGCCATTTGCACTTTGGATTTTCTCTACATGATCCCTACCAATCACCAAAAAATGATACTCCCTCCCTTTCAATTTGTTTGTCTTAGTTTGACTCGGCTTCAAAGTTTAAGAAAATAAAGAAGACTTGAATCTTGTGGTCTTAAATTAAAGATGTGTGTAATGTACTAAAATGTCCTTTGAAACTTGTGGTCTTAAATATGCCATGTAGGATGTTGAGTATAAAAAGTTACTAAATATAGAAAGCGGCATTCTTTTTTAAACAAACTAAAAAGGAAAGTAAGACAAACAAATTGAAATGGAGGGAGAATTCCTTGTTCTGGCTAGCGTACCTACTTCTTGGCTTTTGGGACAGTCTAAATAGTTTGACATTGCCTTTGACACTTCGCCTGTCCCGTTTAATACAGACAACAACAGCAATACATTGCGAAGATAAACAGGAAATGCCGTCACTTTTTGGGCTCTCTGAGTATTCATTCTCCTACAAGTAAAATTTGTTCTAATTGCCAAGTACTGCCCTTCTCTTCTTCAGTAATCTATCTTGTTGAACTTAGTACTCATGCTTAGAATGTTACTGGAACAATAAGAATCATTGTTCAGACAATAAATGGAATCATATTTTTAGTTGTTCTATCTTTGAGAAAATGAAAGATTTATCTACAAAAAGCTTTGGAAATTGTTAAAATCAGATATCAAATTTAAAAAAGGGCTAGGGTGGCTTCCATTTTCACTTGAGATGTGTGCTGAATTCCGAAGTATTATGGTTTATATTATTATGGTTATGAAACTACAGGCATTCATGAGTTAACACAATCCTTCTTGTTCCTTCTAATATGTATCTACTTATGTCAGGCACTGGATCTGATAAAAGACCGGAATCTCGAGATGCTAACTGATTCTTGCTTGGAAGGTCAATTTTCTACTGATGACATAACTGAATTGGTACGAATTGCTTCAAGATGTCTCCAATACGAGCCTCGTGAGCGGCCGAATCTGAAGTCATTAGTTACTGTATTATATCCTCTTCAAAAAGAAGCTGAGGTTTGTGCTTTTCTTATATGGTCTAATATCAATTATTAGCTTCAAGATTTTTATGGATCTGAGATTTCTATATGCTATAAATCATCTATTACATGACAGGATTTAGCTGGTTTGAAGTTTTAGTAACTTGTTTTTCAGGTTCCCTCTCATGTATTATTGGGTATATCATGTAATGGCGAAACTATGCCTCTATCTCCACTTGGTGAATCTTGTCTGAAAACGGACTTGACTGCCATCCATGAGATCTTAGAAGCACTTGGGTACAAAGATGACGGGGGAGCAGCTACTGAGGTTTGTCTATCAATAATTATTATTATTTCTGGTCTGGCATGTGCATGTTTTCTGAACTTCTATAACTTGTTCCTGATCTATAGAATTAATGCCATTTCCTTAATGTTGTATGAGCTCTCTCCTGGTGTAGAGATGTTAGATGCATGTAGGTCATTTGTATTGTGATCATATCCAACAGCTTATATGTCGTTACAAACCAATTATTAGCATCTCATGATAATTACACTTTTTTTCTTGCTTGCAGCTTTCATTTCAGATGTGGACAGATCAGATGCTGGAAACATTGAACTCCAAGAAAAAGGGTGATGTTGCTTTCAAGAACAAAGATTTTAGTGCTGCCATTGAATGCTATACGCAGGTTGGTAATCCACTATTCCTCTTATAAACCGGCATGCATTTTGATAAACTATCTGGCTTCCCGCCTATATTGCTCGGACTCTCCAAAAATGTTGTTGCACCCGTGTTGGATCCTCCAAAAATGAACTAATAGTTGGATTTGACTTAAACTCCGACACACACCTGTTGGCATTTTTTAAAACTCCTAGCAACATAGCTTCCCGCTGACATTTCTGATATGACTAGCAAGATTTTCCTTATATATTTGAAGTTCTAGTTCTTTCTACCAAGTACTTTTTCGAAACGTAGATATTCCATTTGTGGATGAAGGCTTATACACATTGGTGAGAAGAAACAAAATGGCGTAAAGAGAATATAATTGATTTGTTACTTGTCTCCTTTTGGAATTTTAATCTGTCATGAATGTTTATCCTACACGCTATCATGCAATGTGGATTTAATTTATTTTTAAACTCCATCTTTATCGAATTACTTTGCTTGCTCTTGCAGTTTATTGATGCTGGAACCATGGTCTCCCCAACTGTGTACGCTCGTCGTAGTCTGTCTTATCTCATGAATGATATGCCACAAGAAGCTCTCAATGATACAGTACAAGCACAAGTGATATCTCCTGTTTGGCATATAGCATCATATCTGCAAGCTGCGTCTCTTTTCTCATTGGGAAAGGAAAACGAGGCACAAATCGCACTTAGAGAGGCTGCCATACTCGAAGAAGAGAACACTTCTTGAAAGTGGCAAGTGGAGCCTGTATCTGTATGTGTGATCATTACTTTTTTAGATCGGTCTCTTGTTTACTTGGCACATAAATCACATAAGTATCTTGTCATTTTTCCAGCAGAAATCCAGAGGAGCTATCGATGTTTTACCTCGTGTATGCAATGTTTAGTAAATTGTGTCATAGTTATAGAGAATTTATTTGCAACATAATTGGATGGGGTTGGTTTTGGTCACATGGGGCATATATTTCCCTTTGTATCTACAAGTTAGTCCTTGTTTATTGATTGGTCTTTGCAATCTCTGGAAATACTTTATTGCCATGGGGCGGGCTCATCATCTCGAGTTTTGAAGACTGCGGTTGGCCCAAAGGATCAGCCCGAGACAGATTTCTCAGTCATAAAAGACATGTTGGGAGAGAGATCTGTTGAGCTGTAATTTATGTACAGTACTATATGGTTGCTCAACTGAGTACTTTTTCTTTTCTCTATTTTCCCATCCCTTCTTGGGGGTACATATTCAATCCTCTCTTAGATTTGATTGTGGGATTAATTTTACAGTAAGTTTTAAGTATTTGCAACTAATGTAACTTGCAGAATATTGTTTATAATGTTGTATCCTTTTCTCATGAATCTTGCAGTCTATATGTTTGTGGCATAATCTCTTATCATAAAAATGGTTGCATGCGCGACAACACCAACTATTGAGAAATTCACATGTGATTCATGAACAATAATAATTGTGTATCATGTCGATTCATTATCTTGAATGTCTGTAATTCATAATTGAATATTAAACTTTGGTTTCATTCGAACTTCTTTACGGAGACAAGTAATTTTATAGATCTAAGATGTGAACAAAATTTAAAAAAAAAGAGAACTTTTGCCCATTGCATGTAATAGTGACATAAATGGTCATTTGTGCTCCACAACTAATGGGTTGGACAGGAGCGAAAAGCAGGATGGCTTGGTAAGCAAGCAATCCGTTATATGGGCGCCAACTCCAAGTTCCTTCACTTCATTCTTTTAAGTTCCTTCTCTTCTTTCTTTTTTCTCGAGGGAGCGATCCCATTTTTCACCTTGAGAAACTAGCCTCTTTTTGTCATCGTAAGTCAGCCATTAAAAAAAGATAGGACGTAGGTAACGCCTACAAGCGTTGACAATTATTTTTCATTTTCTTTATATTTTTCCATAGATGTAAGGTCTGCGTAACTCTATCCTCTCTAGACCTCACGTTGTGGAATTTCACTGAGTATGTTGTTGTTGCATGTATATCAACTTTTGGTTTGAATACAAATAAAACTAATAACTTTGTAGATGATCCATTTCGAAGAGGGGGGATTTTAACGACTTTTCTTGTTTACTACTAAATATACTTGCTGCAATCTAATTATTGAATACAAATGCAAATTTTGTTAGAACATGAGAATTGTGGTTATTAAGATAAGATATGGTTATCATAGAATCTTTCAAATTAGAGTGTTGATCTTTCAAATAACTCAGTCCATACTCTACATGGGCCGGTCCGGGTTGTGACCCGTTTTTCCAGGCCCATTAACATCCCAATTCCCAATCAAGGACTTTTTGAAACCACCAAAACAAAACCCCCAAAGCAGCATAAAATCAGATACAGAGAGAATAAAAATGGTGTATATTACTTCATGGGACGATTTCGTTGAGAGATCCGTACAGTTATTCCGGGCCGATCCCGAGAAAGTAATCTTTTATTCCATTCCACTAATTATATAATTTAATTTTATGAATTCATGTATAATTGATAGTACTACCTCCGTCCGTCCCAATGTGATACTTTTCGAAAATTTGAATCTCGGGAAGAGAAATTCATGTATAATTAATTTTATTATACTCTGCTAATTATATTGTTTCATTTGTTATTTTGTTTTATCGTGTGAATTCATGTAACTGATGGTAGTAATTTTGGTTTGTAGACTCGGTATGTGATGAAATATAGACATTCTGATGGTAAATTGGTTCTCAAGGTTACCGATGATAAAGAGGTATTAAACGTTGCTTCTTTTATTTTGTGTTTGTGTGTGTGTTTTGCTATAGTTTCTATTTTTGCTTGTAGCTTGATATACATGGATACAACATACGCAGTGTAATCCCACACCGTGAGGTCTGGGGAGGGTAAAGTGTACCCAGATCTTAACTCCACCTTGGTAGGTAGAATGATTGTTTCCGAGAGACCCTCGGCTCAGCTTGATATACATGGATGCTGAATTGAATTGTTTTAATCTTTTTTTGTTGAGATACACTACTGCCATTTCTATCTCTGTGTTACAATTTAGTGCAAATGCTTGAGTTCCCTTTGTTGTTGTTGTTGTTATCTCTTGAATCCTACTTGGTGCGTGAAATGATATAATGGGGCACGAGATTGGCAGTACAGTGATGTTGACGTTTTTATAAAGAAGCACTAAATAGTTTCTCTTAAGTTTTGATGATCGAAACCTAACATGTTTCACCAAGGGTGGCTCAGTTGGTTGAGGGGCTTCCATAATGGAGGTCTCAGGTTCGACATCCGACATCCCCTGCCTACGATAGCAGAGGATTTGCTTCTGGGTCGAGCTCGTCGCACGGGGCTTGCCTAGTGCAGGTTATCTCTTCTGTGTGGTTTGGGGAGGAGCGGGGTTTACCTTGTGCGCACCCGAAGGGTGGCTGCTGGTTCCCTTGTCATAAAAAAAAAAAGGAAATCTAACTTGTTTCATATTTGGAGAATGGATTTGATGCAATTGAATCTTGTGTGTACATGGATACTGAATTGAATATCAATTATTTCTATCTTTCTTTGGTGGAATTCTACTGCTGCCATTTCCATCTTCGGATTGCAATTTCATTGTGTGTGCAAGCTTCAATGCGACACGAGACTGGCAGTACAGTGGTGTTTACATTTTTGTAAAGAAGCACTAATTAGGTTCTCTTAAATTTCGATGATCGAAATCGGCATGCTTCATATTTGTGGGATGGATTTAATGTAATTGGAGATGCTATATGACATATTGAGACATATGATGTAACAACAATCAGAGCAATCATATGTATGTTCCTTGTGCGTAAAATAAAATCAGTGAGTGAAGATGGTCATCTTTGGGAAGGATCTGATAAACTGTTTAGTTGCATAAACTTGATGAAGCTCAAACTGGACATGTATTTAATGATCATATTCTATCAAGAGAGTGGTCAATAGTACTACCATTATCTTTGTATAATATGGGTCTAAGATGTGCTTAAATGGAATGTAGTCAGTAAATGCTCATATAACCGACCCTAACTTACTTGGGACTGAGACGCAGTTGTTTATGTTTCATGTGGAAGCAAGATAGCTCAAAACTTGTGCGGCTGAGGTGTTTGGTCTATTTTGTAGTAGGTTTTTAGTATGCTGCTTAGGCTTTATAGAGATGAGTGTCTTGGGACTCCATAGTGGAAGTTGAATTCTTTTGCATACATGAAGATATCAGATCATACATCATGGCATTTTTTTTTGCTTGTGAATGTGCAAAGTAGCGAGTTGTAGATTACTTGTATGTGCAAATTAGTAATTCCATATGCACCATTTTCCTTTTCTCCTAATCATTTTAGACTCATAATGACACATTCATTTCACAATTTCTCTTGTGGTAGAGTTAATTTTCTGATGTTAAAATTCGTACAGCTGTAACATTGATAAGATCAAAGTCCGAAGAGATTCAGTGTAGGGAAGGAGTTAAAGTGACAGAATCAGATGAGAACACTACTTAGTTCGGAAATAAATGGAAAGAAATGATTAAAAGAGGAAATCTAGTTAAGTTTGATGTTAAGAAAAAAACTATTCTATCCTTTATGACCAAGCATTGTGAAACCAACTAGTTTAACACCTAAAGAAGAACACGATTCTACGCACTGACACCAACAGTTAGATAGCATCCCTAGAAAAGCTTTTATGGTCTAAAAGGTGGAGTAATTTGCGATCCTTGGACATTATCTTCTTTTGGCAGATTGAAATTTAGTTCATCAAGGCAGAGTAACCAAAACTTTATAGTTACCGAGATAATATTCTTTTACTGTTCATAAAATGTATAGTATCATTGCAGACAACATTCCATTTTATTTACAATAACATCGACCTTTCTCTTTCTTCTTTTATAAAGCTTATCATGCTTTTGTTTGGATGTTCTTGATTCTTCTGGTCAAAAGACAGGGAAAATTGTGAAAGATGTAGTAAGTACTAGGGAGAGTAAGTTAACATTTTAAGGCAGTGAGAAGGGAAGACGTGTGGTGTCGAAGGGTAGACTAGAGACAGACGGGGATTTTGTCGGGTGTCCTGTGAATTGCCTTTTGCCTTTTTGTGATTACCAGGGGATGGCTTCTAAGCTTATGAAGCTTACTAGGTCTAGGAGAGGGTGCATATATGGCCTATCAAAATTTTTTGATCTTCAAATCACAAATTTAAAAATGTCCAGATATTTTGCTGGAGATCTCTTCTGTACTTCATATGTCTGCCTAAACTTCAGCAGAGGGCACATTTAAGATCTTAGATGCAGTACCTGCGATATATTTCTACTCTCTCATATTCTTTTATGGTTCAACTCTCCCAATGATTATTCTTTTATAATCGGGAAATCCGTTGTTTCCAACTTCGAAACTAGATGGATATGGTCGGTCCCTTTTACTCTTCTCCACTTGACTAGCAAACTTAGTTCAATCTGGACTCAAACTCTCGATGTGTGCCTACCACACATCTTGCACTGTGCTACCCAGTGTTCAGGAAAGCAAGCACAAGCGAAGCGATGCGAGGACCCAGCGCTTCCAAAACCTGGAGCGATGGAGGTGAAGAAAAGCGGTCGCTTCGAAGGCAGAAGCGCTGAAGCACTGCGATGCGAGGAGTGTTGTGAAGCGTCGCTTTATTTTTTTTTAAGTTTTAAAAGGTCGATTTTAAGGGAAAAAAGAGTGCCGGCTTCAGAAAACTCTTATTTCACAGACCCAGAATTGTTAGACTTCTTTTCTACTTATCCGCTAGGGTTTCAGCTCTTCGTAATTTCTCTTCTTTTTTCTTCTTTCTGGGCTTTGGGCTTCTGGCGCTGCTAGTGCTAAGGTTTTTTTTTTCATCATCTTCTTTCCTCTGTTTTCTGCGCATGTTTTTCTTCTTCTTTCTTCTTTTCTCTTCTTCTCTTTTCTGCTCTATTTTGCTCTGTTCTGTTTTTATTCTTCTTTTCTCTTTTCTCTGTTATGTTGTTCACAGAGCATTTATATGTTAACAGTGACTATATGTTGCTGAATTTTTTTCTAAAAGTAAAATTATATGTTGCTGCCACTTTTTTTGACTTCTGCTAGTATTCTGGAAAAAAATGGATTGCTGATTTTCCCCCCTAAATCTTAACAGTGATTAAAAAATGTCCCAGTCTGACCTGGCTTGGGAATATGGTACAAGAGCTAGTGCCACCAATAGGAGCAGAGTTACATGTATTTTTTGTGACAATACATTGAACTTTTACTTATATATATTATCTCTATTTAATTTGGTCTTTTTTACAAAATATCGCTTCACCTCAATGAAGCGAGCGCTTCGCTTTAAGCGTGAAGCTGGGCCTTGTCGTTTTTTTCCGCTTCACGCTTTCCTGAACACTGGTGATACCTCTGCCATTGTTTCAAAGCGCTGGATGTCCCCATTAGCTCTGCAAACGTTTCTGTTTCTTTCACGGTGTTGAATTAAAGTTGTTATTCAGTTTTTGATTCAAATGTTTGGGTTCCTCTTGTTGTCGTATCTTGAATGAAAAGAGGAACATTTGCAGTGCCTTTATGTAATACTTCCCTTTTATGCATTTAGTATCTCTTAAATGTGGACATTTGCAGCTCCTTTATGTGATATTTCCCTTTTATCCATTTTGTATCTCATAGATGTATACCATGCTTGGTGGAAGCTAGTTAAGGAATTTTCCATATGAGTTGCCTTGTCCTAATGGTTTGTATTTTTGAATTTTCTTGCTAGTGTCTCAAGTTTAAGACTGACCAAGCCCAGGATGCCAAGAAGATGGAGAAACTTAACAACATTTTTTTCACCTTGATGGCTCGTGGTGCTGAGGGTATTACTCTATCAAACTTTACTTACAAGTACCTTGTTTGTTTGGTATAAGTAACATCTAATGACAATCTGATTTCTAATCTTGTCGAGCCCGTCTGTCTTTTATTCTTTTTCCTTTTCTCAAATTTTCTTTTGAGGGGAGGAGTAAGGCATGATTCTATATATAGGTGTATCGATTCTTGAGCAGTTCTATTCTGTGTTTGCTTGGATCCTGTAAAATTGTCGCTGGGTCTGTGTCGGATCCTCCAAAATTTATGCATTTCTGGAGGATCCAATATGGTGCGGCAACATTTTTAAAGGATCCGAGCAACATATGTTCTATTTCATACTTGCATAGTTGCATTTTGCCATGCTCCTACATCGTAATGCTCTGCAATTTCTTTTTACTGCAGCTGATATATCAGAAGTGGGTGGCAAAGAACAAACTGAAGCACAGGCACCTAAGAAAGGGAGAGGAAGAAAACAATAATTCTTCGATGATGTTTATTGCAATGCTCTTACTGCTTTGAAGATAGTTTTGAAATCTGCAAGGAATTTTTTTCTCCAACTTTTTTTTGTATTGTTAGCGGTGCACATCTTTTCCTGGTTGGTTTCTCCATATATTTAGCATGCTCTTGTATCTTAAGCTTCATCTTTGCAGAGCTAAACTTGAGGATGATATCTAGAATAGACAAATGTTATCCAAGTAGTATCTTTTGTTTCTCATCCGGTGCCCGATAGTTGCTTTGGAAAACACTCTACTAAGGGTGATTTCATTCGCAGGCTCTAACTCGAGATTGAATTCGAAATCTCCGGTTAAAGATGCAGGGGTATTTAACTGTCCTGCAAAAGTGATGCTCAATAGCTAATGCATATTCATGTTATGTTTGCTCAACTTCTATTGGATTTTGAAATAGTTCAAAGAATGTAAAACAACAGAAAGGTTATTTCAAAAGTCTTAACTAATGTTAGTTGTTCCTAGTCACTTAACCTTTTCATGGTGGGGGACCTTCACTAATGATTTAACACAACCTATAAAGTGTAATTATTCTGCATAAAATATTTGGGGTTAGTGAAGGAAGACCATCAAATGATTAAAAGCCAACAAGATTCTCTTGAGAAAGGCAATGACCAAAAAAGTCTGTTAAAAATGAAATAAGTAGATATTTTATCTTTATTTACCAAAATTCTGCTGAAGTCAATATTGCCACCTAAGTTCTTTATTTACCTTATTTGTACAAAATAAATCAACTAAAAGAATAATTAAAAAAATTATATCGTTTGCTTCAATTATCATATTATGTGTTGTGTCTTTTCTTTATTATTCTCTACTGTATTTTTTTTCAACCCGCTTTGAAATGCGTTATTTGAGCTAATGGTTTACCGGAAACATCTCTATCTTCATAAAGTAGGATAAGATCTGCATACACCTCACTTTTCCCAAATTTTACTTTGTGGGATTACATTAGATTGTTGTTGTAAGAATAATTTGTATGATGTGCATCACATTTTTACCTACCTACAGTTGTGTTCGAAACGTACCTGTACTTATATCGAATACTTGCTATAATAGGATGATATTTTCCCAGAAACGAATAACACAAAAACAAATCGTAAAATCAAATGCACACCCCTACAAATATCACAAAGATCAAAATTAAAGTATATAAATAATTTTCACAAATTAAAATTGAAGAAGAGTTTTGTAGTAACTGACAAAATTAATGCTATGTGACCAGAAGGTCACGAGTTCAAGTCGTACAATTGACCATTGTGGTCTATGATGTGAATGTAGTAAAATAGTATACATTCTTTTCCAATTCTTTAATATGTTTCCTTCGTAATTTCCAAAAATTTTATATATATATATACACTTTTGTTCATCACCTCTTTGACGCTACTTCTTCATAATTCTTCTTCTTATTATTATTATTAACCGAAAGAAAAAGAAAATCCTACATATTTTTTGCACTGATAATTTAATTATACAATAAATCAGTCTCTCACCATGTCTCTTTGCACTCGCCGGATAATCACCGGCGAATTGTCGGCGCCGGCCGCAAGCCGTCATTTTCCGGTAACAAAACTTCCAGTTTATCTCTCCTCAATATCTCGTCATTACCGGTCGTCGGTAATTGTCAGCAGATCAATAGCAAAGAGATTTTACGTAATTGAGGCCGCAGCGGAATCCACCGCCGTATTCCGCCGTGTCGGCCACGACGACGGTGGAGGGAATGAGAAATGGAGGAGGAGGTGTGCGGTGGGAGATCAGGTGGTTGAGATTAATGATAGCCGGAAAAGTAGTGATCGGATGGTTGAGGTGGGGGTTGCAGTGATGGCTACGGTGGTGCTAGGTGTAGGGAATCGTGTGCTTTATAAGTTGGCTTTAGTTCCTTTGAAGAACTATCCTTTCTTTCTGGCTCAGCTCGCCACTTTCGGGTAATTATTTTTTGTGTTTATTTCTGTTTTTGACATTTGAGCGGTTCAAAAAAAGGAATTTTAAATTTATGAATATTTATACGTGCATCATCGAGTGTTTATACTAAATTAATTTAATTTATTATATTTAAGCAATTTAACAAATTAAACTGAATTAATTAAACATGGTTAAATGGCAAATATTCATAAGTTTAAACTGAATAGATTTGAAGCAACCTAGTTTGACTTGTTCTGTCTTTGTCCCTTAATAAGTTTAAGATTTTCATAAAAAATTATTACTCCTTACGTCCCAATTTATGTAGCATTTTTCGGATTCAAGATTCAAGTCTTTATTTGATAGTAATTTTTTCATATCTTTTAAATATTTTTCATTATGAATTATATTGCTTTTTACTCAGTTTTTAAATATGTAAATTTTAGTTCAAAAAACTTAAATAAACAAGTGATGCATGATCAATTATTGGGTTGTAGGTTTATTATTTAGCATAGGTAAAATGTTACCAGTATGTCAAAAGTTATAGCATAGTTGAAACTGTGGAATAATAAACAACTATTACTAGTGTTTCGAAAGGATAAACTATAATGAGTACAACAGTTAACAATCTTGTAGCCAACAAGAGTTGTGGCTACAGTAAACTTGTGAGTTCTTGAATTTCGTTCTTGAATGGTTCTTGAGTCTGTCTTGAGTCTTCATTCCAATTGCAGCAAGCTTCTTGATCTTGATAGCCTGAAATCAAAGAAATACTAAATCTGGTAGCGTTATTATTGCACTGCTGAGTCGAGTGATATTCACTCTGTCCTTAAGACATTATTGTCCCGTATATATCCTTTTACGATATGGGTAACTGTCTCCCAAGATAAAACAACAACTAACAAATTAGCAAAGGAAACTCAAGTGTTTCTCAAGAAGACCTTTGAGTGTGTGAAAGAATGCTTAGAGAGGAAGAGTTACAGAAAATCTGATTGTAGGTGTGTTCTTCAATTGAGCCTAAGACCTCAATTTATAGTGTGTGTAAGATGACCTCTCATCTAGCCAACTAATGACAATCAATGACCATGTAATGACACTTATTGAGAGGTTATAATTCAGCCAAATAATGGCTGAATTCAAGTGTCAAGTAATGGAGGATCAATGCTCCAAAATCATCCCAAAAGTTAGAAACTTTTCGTCTTCTGTTGAGCATTCTGCCTCCGAAGCGCCGCGGCTCTGCCTGGGAGGCGCCTCGGCTCCAGTGACCAAACACTGAATTAGCGTCGCGGCGAGTTCCCACTCGTTTCATATTTTACAGGTCGTACACTTCTTCCTTCATTTACCAACATGAAACACTCGTCGTTTGGCCAACAACCACCGTCTATCATTTCATGTCTCAAACATTTTGTTTACGTACCAATATCTATCTCTTTCACTAAGAAAATTTACGATCCTTGGTACAACATGTGCACGTATGTGGAAAGTGGAAACGACGTTTTCGACGTGCGGGACCCCAATTGTTCGAGTCATAAATAATAAGATTAACTTTAATTCATGTTAATAAATTTCCAACAGAAACCAAGAAAGCAATTTTACTTATTAACCAAGCCCATCAAGCAAGCGCCATACCATTTGTTAGAATCAAACGCGGGGCACAATTTTATTCTTAACCAAGTTCATCAAACAACTGCCATGTTTGACCATTACCATAGGCAGGTGAAAGTATATGTATGTTCTAGAGACAATCTGTATTAGGACACAATGTACTTTATACACATTCATATTTATATTAATGATGATTAATATTATGACAATTTGCATTTGTTGAATTATTAGTTGATTGTTTATAAAATTCTATAAATGCATCCCTAGAGGTTACGTGTTTATTAATGATGTGAGAATTAATGTTATAACGTAACTCTTAAATTACCTCGACTAATGATCATCGAAATTGGGATATCGATGATATGTGATACGTCGACATGTGGTCTGCATCATATCCTTAGTGAATGTAGTATGTCTCACTTGCTACGAGTTATGACAACTCATGATAGACACATGATACTTGTTGAAGTATTGGTACACCCTGCTGATGCATTATTTGTTATATGTCTATAATGTCATCGGCATGTGGGAGATAAAAGTCCAAAGACTTTAGGTCAATATCATCTTGTGTACGAAGTAATGTACTTTGATCCTGTCCTAAGCTCAAATTCCTTATAGGTTGAGACGCGGTTTGTTTTGGGTGCATTACGAAGTAGATTAAAGGTGGTATGTGAGCCAAGAAATGATTCATTCCTTGATTTATATTTGAGTGAACACTCAGGTACTCATATGGTATTAGGTTGACTAAGTCATTGGCCAATGCATTGGATATGTCTGTGACATGGTCCTGTTGTCAACTAATATAGATGAGTTATAATAATCAAGCCATTTGGATAGACACTTGACCGATCCTAAGCTTGATTGAGTGTGTCATGAATGAAGGGATTTTATCTTCTCACATATAGGTTCAGTTCACATATTTTGTGTAGCTAAACTTTACATATTGGGTTCGTCTTCCGGCGCAGTCTAGGAGTTCCGTGAAGATCCTAATGTTATTAGTGACGATATGTAAAGGCCTGAAGGGTAACACTAAGTCAAATGTTCCGTCGATTGAAGGATGTAATTAGAAGGAGATTATACCTAAATGTTCGGTTGATGACCGGGACATTAAAATTGGAAAATGGGCAGAAAATAGGACGGGACCGCGGTGCCAGGAACACGTGCCAGCACCGCGGTGCCTCTTACTGAGGACCGCGGTGCCAGGGCGTGGCCTGACAAATCAATTTTTGCCCGATGCATTCGGTTGGGCTTGGTCCAACTAAAACCTAAAGCTCATATTCTCAACTATAAATAGGAGGCTTACCTCCCATTCCAATGACACCAAAACCTAAGAGAGGTAAATCTCCAATAGTGCTCTGTCAGAATCCCTAGCATTCCTGACTTAGCAAATTACATCATAGTTTTAGAACTTACAAATCGAGGGACGTTTGCGTGTGCACCCTCGGATTACACAGAACACAAAAATTCAACTGCTTGGCTGATTGCTACAAAATGTAAGTTTTCTGTCGAAGTTTTACATTACTACTTTGTGTTTGTATTTTCATTACTTATCATACTGCAGTCGACCGTCGTCGGGTTTGAAACATAAATTTTCAAATTCCGCTGCGTGTACGAACCCGACGTAAACACCTTCAGCAGGATGTTGGCGTTACCTGTAATCCCCCCAACACCTGCCATACGTAGCATGTTGCATATGGTGTTTGGGCCTCTCCATAGGCAGGATATTGGTGTTACCCAACACCAAAGGTCGTTAAAGAATTGCTCTAGGTTGTAGTTTTGAATCCCATGTGTGACATATCTTCATTTATTCCGTTTTCTTTTTAAAATTACTTGAGAATGAAGATGGTTTAGTGGTAAGCATCTTTACAACAACCTATGATATCTAGGAATTTGATTCGTGTTGAGAATAAGTGAGGAACCATTGTTAATCTCTACCTTAGAAGTAGTTCTAATTTGCAATAATTAAAAGGAAAAAATGAAGGATTATCCCTACAGCAAGTTTTGTGTTATGAGTATTCTATATACAATGTCACTGGAGAAATGCTCCTGCAGGATGATTTTGCTCTAAGTTGTTTGTGATAATGAGTTAACTGATGATAATTGATAATGGGAAATAACTATATTATGCAATTTTTTAGGGGATATTGAATTGTGTGCCCTGTACCTTTTTGGCATGGTTTCCAGATTTGGTTCTATAAATGAGATGAATCAGAAAGAGCAGAACTGTTATGTCACATTGGTTCTGATGAACTGGTTATTTCTTTAAGTGTTTAATAACCACACAAGTTCAATTTTAAGTCAACTTTAGGTAGTATTGAAAGTGCAAGGATCTGGTCCTATCCAACCCAACCCTGGAACTTAGAATGGCCGGCCTGTTTGGAGGGTAGAACGGGGAGAGGGGGACTTGTGCCCAAACTCTTTGATAGTGTGGTTGAAGTAATTCTAAATATTCCATTATCACTTACCTCACATTACTATGACTTAAAAAAACAGTTCATGTGCATTATTGTACTTCTTAATATATTATTGATCAAACAAGTCAGATTAAACAGTATCTGCATCTTGCTAGTATAATATATGCTATTTGTATGTGTCTGATTCGCGTAGTGCGGAGACTAGGTTTAGCATTAACTGTCAAGTGGCTGTTTTTCTATTCTAATACTAGCTATTTATAGTATTCACTTGGTTTTAGATCTACCCGCTTTTTTGTCCTATTTTAGCATGTGCTCCCGACCTAGATCCAAACTTTCTACTCATGCTCTCCTTGATTATGTCAGGCTCTTCTCGTAATAACAGTATCATGGTAATTCTAGTGTTTGATAATTGTTAAGATGGTTGACCTTTGCCTTTTACATAAAATGACATCAATATGTCACTAATAGTCTCCTAATTATGAGTTTAAGAGATAATGATGTAGATGAAAATAGAAACTATGCAACTCATTTTCATCTAAAAGGTGTATTAATATGTCATAAGTAGCCTTCGCAGAGTGAGTCATAAAAAGTTGAAAGGTGTAACAGAGAATCATCTTATGATAACTAAAGCTACTTATCTTCTCTAAATCTGTCATATTTTGGGCACACAAATCATTATGTCTAGCGAAAATAGTACTATGTTTTTTTTATGTTTGTGTGAATACCCATTACAATAAGTACAAAATAACAATAAGAATGTAACGATTTTTTATTGTGGCGCTGAAATCTGAGTACAATGCATCAAGAATAAAATTAGTAGACACATTTGTTACTGATTAATGCTGTTTATTTCCAATTGTCTTGTTTAATGGCTGGAATAACTTAATTGCTTCTTCTGCTTCCTTTCACCCAGATATGTACTCGTATACTTCTCTATCTTATATCTTCGGTATCATGCTGGCAAGGTTACTGATGAAATGCTTTCCCTTCCAAAATTTCCATTTGTTGTTGTTGGTCTATTAGAGGCTCTTGCTGCTGCATCTGGCATGGCAGCTGGAGGTAATACAAATTTTATGCTGAATTGCTTTACTAGATTGTCCAACATATGTTTTAAAAGTATTTTCTTTACTCACATTGGACGTTTCTTGCCGGATTTGGTTATTCTCTTTGTCAACCATGATATTCATCAATACATGATTTCTTCATGTGCTTTTATTTCTAACTAGATGTGGGTCGCCTGCAATGTTTAGTATGTAATAGGTAATTAACTGCTACAGAAAACTAGAGAAGAAGAGATGAAAATATGACATTATTTGAAATAAAAATCCAAAACAAAAAGAAGGGACACTCAGCAGCTTATATGATAAATAAGACTGACACCATAGCAGCTATTTCCTTTACAGAACGAATAGATTGTATGTCAACTAACTGTATTGCCTATGTTTGGAAATGAAGAAACTTGCATTAAAAGGCTGTAAATTTTCTGATTGAGTAATAAATGAAATTAAATATGTGTGTTGTTTGCTTAGGCTATGGGGTTCCCATGACCTAAATTTCCATTGTCTTGAGCCATAGCATTTTCTTGATTTGTAGAGCATAAGACTTTTTCTTCTACATATTTAAAGATGATAAATCGGCATGAGTTGAGTATTTCTGTGTCTATGCTGTTTAGATTAGGAATCTGAAAAGGGAAGTGATACCCTTTAAGAATTGAAGATGCTATGGAACACAATCCTCTAATTAAATTATGTTTAATCGAAGTGTAAATGCAAAGGAGTACCATATGTAATTTCAAACTTCTAAAGACATTTCATTGCTTACAAAATACACAGAGTCATTTTGACAAGATTTAAACAAGTCGCTCTCGATATGTCAATTTCTTGACAGCTTGTATACTCATTTAGTCCATGGACTCATTTATTTGAAACTTATTCCTGGATCTTCTGTTCATTTAATGGTATCTTGAACATGAGAATTTATATAACTTTGTAGATTTTTAATTATTTGCTTAATCCTCTGTTAATATTCTCCTCTCAAACAGCTATTCTTTCCGGGGCCACAATTCCAATACTCTCACAGGTAATAGTAATTTGTAATTTGTTTCCTTTCACTTTTTTATGAGCTTCTGAGAGCATTTACTGATAATGATCCATATGGTGTTAGGTTTTTAGGAGATGAATCCATAAGTTCAAGTGCTTACGTCTGTTGGTAGAAAACTAGGAAGGTCACCTGAAAATTTGATTGCATGACCAAGGACTTTGAAGATAAAGAAACAAAAAAAACAAAAATAGGGAGCGGCACTAGTATATTTGTTCTAACAACTTTACGCTCCTCTCATAGATTATTGTCTATGAAGATTATCGAACAATTTGATACTTGACATTGGGTTGCATTTTTTAACCTCTTACTTCTTCGAGGACTTTTAGGAGCGTGGCCTATTATTATAGTGAAATTAGCTGTAACTTCCTGTACTAAAAAAGATTAACTGGTCATCCTAAAGCAAATGATTTAGATAATTGGTAACAACATGCTCTTATGCAGTCATATAAAGTTAAATAGGATAAAAGTTGATCACATATAACCTAAGGCACAAGTGTATGCGTATAAGAATGAGATAAAGTCGCCTGAGATAGTTTGGTTATGTCCTATGTAGACCTCCAAAGGCACAGGCTTGTTGAATTGATATTACGAAGATTGAAGGTGCTAAAGTGGACGAGGTAGACCTAAAATCATTTCAAAGACCTACAAACTCTTAGTATATATTTGGACTTTAGCAAAGAATAGAACAAAATGGAAGCAAAAGATACCATACCTACTAGTTAGGATTGAGGTTTAGTCGTATTGGTAAAGTTACATTAGGTGTAATGTTTGTCAGGAATCTTTTTAGTTTGTTTAGAGATTTGTATGTCGATATAAAATTTAGAGAACTTCTACTGTTGGGAGATAGACAAAAGACAAATACTGAGTATTGAGATGAAATAGTCCAAATCGAGTCGAAAGAATATTAAGGACCCCAACTAGTTTGGGATCGAGGCATAGTGCTTATTTTGTTTTAGTGACATTCTTGTAGACTTGCTTCATGTAAAGCTTCCTTCAACAAGTAAATTTAATTGTTATTTAACTCGTCGTCCATCTATTGATCTTGCAGAGCTTTCTTGTCTGGCAACTTCTCCTGTCTTTTATTTTCCTTGGGAGAAGATATAGCCTCAATCAGTTGTTTGGGTGCTTTCTCGTAGCTGTTGGTGTTATCGTAACTGTAGCAAGGTTTGTGACACACTATCTGTCTATAGTGTTTTGAGATTTACCTGACTAGCAGTTCGAAAGATTTTGAAGCGATAATCTACTTCCAACAAGAGTTATCCTCGTTGGATAATCTTGAGAAAATCCTAGTTTGTAATTAGGTTCCAACAAGGAACCATACTTTCAAATGGTGGTTAAATTTCCTGATAATCTCTTAATTTGCAGTGGATCTTGTACTGGTTCTTTGATGGAAGCTGGTGTATTTTGGAGTCTTTTGATGATAGTTTCTTTTTTGTTCCAAGCTGCGGATACTGTCTTGAAGGTTCATACCTTCCCTTTCCTTTCCTCTTTTCTTCTTCCATAGGGTTTTGAGGTTTAGTCATCTTCATGATTGCAGTATGATTTACCTGGAGGATTCCTTTTCCTTATATGCAGGAAGTAATATTCCTGGATGCTGCGCGAAGGCTGAAGGTAGGCATGCTGCAGATTTTTTATATTACTTGATTCACTGTTAAAAGTCAGAAAACCATAATCTAAACAAGAAGTTTATCTTTGTTTAGAACAGTCCTTTTGGAGTAGATGGTAGTATTATGGTGAACATATTCTAATTTTCCTAGACAGACCTATCACCCACCCTTTCAGCCAGAATGCTCAATCAAGTTGTAGTTGGACAAGCTACTCATTATAAGTCTGATTAGGATGAGAGCATAACATCAACATTACTAATACTGTCCGTATCACAAAGTGACTCACATAAGAGAAACGATAAGAAAAAGAAAGAGGAAACTTGTTCTGCTACTAGAATGAGTTGTACCAAGACTTGAATTTTTAGCCACTTGGCTATGTATGTTGAATCCTATATTTATTCTTTTATTACTTGACATACTAAGATCTGATGGTAGTTGTCTTAATTTTACATGGTATAAGCAGGGAGGTACTGTTGATCTGTTTGTCGTGAACTCCTATGGATCCGCTTTTCAGGTAGGAATCGTATACTGTATTATCGTTCACTGTACAATTTTCTTTGAATGAACTACTGAAACTGGTCCGATATCTTTTGCAGGCAGTTTTTATATGCCTTCTCCTCCCATTTTTGTCCAAGTTATGGGGTGTTCCATTTATTCAACTACCAAACTATCTTAGAGATGGTGCTGCCTGCTTTTTGAACATCGGCACATTATCCGGTAGTAAGTAGTGAGATAGTTTGAGTTCAGCTTCCTCTATGAAAGTATGTCATTTCGTCAATGATGCACAAAGCGTGAATGATTACTAGGATTATTTCGCAATTTCTATCCCATTTCTCATATTTATGTGTTAAGAAAATGATTCTTGGACCTAACTCAACCCTAAAAGCTAGATCACGAGTTCGCTTCTTTTCGATTTATGACACTCTGATTCAAAGACAAAACACTGATTGTAGTTGTTTCTTTCTCATTTTGTTCTAGGGTGTGATGGTGCACCACTTTTGCCGCTGCTGTTTATCATAGTCAACATGGGTTTCAATATATCATTGTTACATCTGCTTAAGATTTCCTCTGCTGTGGTATCTTGTCTCGCGTCAACAGTTTCAGGTATTTTATTGACACTAGAATATTTATAGCCTGTTTGGCCAACCTTCAAAATTTATTTATTTTGAAAAGTGTTGTTTGTTAAAAGCGTTTTTCGAAAATGTACTTTTGGAGAATAGCAGTTTGTGTTGGGCTAATCAATTTGAAAAACACTTTTGCCAATATTAGAGTAGCTTTGTGCTTAGCAAAAGTTCCAAAAGTGCTTCTGCAGAAAAGCTATTTTTTCAGCTTCTTTTACTACTCAAAAAAACTTTTTTTCTTCTATAAACTTGACCAAACACCTCAATTCTCTAAATTAAGCATTTTTCGCTGCAGAAGATTGCCAAACACCTCAACTCTCTAAAATAAACATTTTTCATAGCTTGGCCAAACAGCTATTAGTCTAAGTTTATTACAGTTGAACCTTTTCTTTCTAGATGAGTATCTAGCTGTTAACCTCAATTGCCTTTGATACTTTTAATTGCAGTACCAATATCAGTCTTTTTATTCACATTGCCATTACCATATCTTGGCGTTGCCTCCTCCCTCCCACCTGGTTTCATAGCAGGAGCCATCATTCTTGTCCTGGGAATGCTTGTTTATACTTGGAGACCATCATCAAGTCGCCTGAAAAAATCAGGAAGTTGATTGCCACTGTACTTAACTTGTGTCCCTTTCACGTTCGAAGGAGAAGAAGATCCAACTTCCAGACAAAGCAAACGAGGCATCAAGACATACATGGTGAATTGTGTTATAAGTTATAACCTCTCAAACCTCTTTTCTGAATCGCTATCGATCAGTGGAGGTTTGACAGGATTATAACTCGAATCCATTGCTCTTTTTTGAAATGCATGGAGTCTGTACCATGCATGTCCCTTAGAAAGTTGGAGGTTATACGGAAGAAATTTGTTCTAATGCCAGAGTAAAGTTGGTTCTTGTATATCTAACTGTGCAGAAGGCCAGTTTCGCCATAAGTTAATTATTCAACAGAACAAAAAATGGTAGATGAAAATCTGCTCTTGGTTTTTGGTTGTTCTGCTGTTGTAACTTAGAATTTTACCTAAATTTTGTTTTCTACCCACATTCAAGAGCTTCTGGCTAAGTTAACGTCAATTGATGTGTATATGGCTATTCTTTCAGAACTAAACCACAGGTGTTGTTAAGGTTCTTCAAAGTTTGTTCTTGGACATTATTCATTTATGCTGGTTTGAGACTATTCATCAATATTATTTTGAGTTTGAGGGAGACAGGACATTTTTGTAAGGTAACAAGAGACGAGACATATTATCATGATATTGTGTAACATCAACTTATATGTTGATTATTGACATTCAGAATTTTGACTTACACGTACTTTTGCAAAATATTTACTTAGTATTTTAAAAAAGTTAACAATTGCGACGGGGTTTAGAAAAGTTCAATATGATAAAAAGATCAAAGCTGCACTGCTCATGCATGCTGTCAGGGAAGGGCCGGACCTCAAAGTTTTTCTTAATCACGAACTTCATGGAAGAGATAAAACTTGTTTTATTTTTGGATTTATGTATTGGATTCAGTTTCACGACATAATTAGAGTGACATTTAGGTTATAAATGTTTCTCCAAAGGCAACCCTCTCGAATTTCGTAGTTGAGGTGACTTTTTGGACATTGTACCTAAAAATCAAACTAAACCAACTTCAAAACCAAATCTAAATGCTAAATTACAAAGACAAGAATTCCAAAAAGCATCTAACTTGACCAAATAAGACTTCAAAAACTATCTCCCCTCCTCCCTCCTCCCTCCGCCCTCCGTTTAATACCCAAAAAAACAAGAGTTCATCAAAATAGTCTCTTAAACATGTATTGAACAATTTCGGTCATTTATATTTATCAAAAGTTAACACTTCTAATCTCCTAAAATATATATTGAATTTTGTTTGTTAAATTTAATTGAAACTATGAAAAAAGGAAATTAGTGGGAATTCACATTTTAGAGGTACAATTATTATAGTTTATGCTATTTGTCAAATTTTCCCTCCAACTATGTTTTATAGTTTAACATTGTCCTCCGTCAAACTTTGCGATAAAAATTATTCTTTCCGTTAGCATACTTATTAAATATGCTGCACATATTTAAATAGCATGTATAATTATTTCGTTTAGTTACATGTATTATATTTTATATATACAATTTGTATATTTGGTACACTAGATATATACATAGTACTATATATAACATATTTATGAAATATTTACACTATATAAAATGGTCACAAGATAATATACTTGAAATATATGTTAATGGTATTTTGCTTTTGGAAAACGTCAGCATACAATTAAAGTTGAAGAAAGATATCAACATTTCCACCCCATTAAAGAGACAGAAAAGAACATTAAGTCCGCATGGGTGTAGCTCAGTTGGTTCCAGGGTGGCAGATTGCTCCCAAGAAAATAACATTAAAAGTGTATTGATGGAAATAGATCACGTAATTAATAGAGAGAGTTACTAACGGTTCATTTTTTTTTCTTTTCAAAATGTCATATTTGTTATAAAATATGCTATATTTATTACTTTTACAAAGATATATTATTGTTGTATATAATTTTTATCATTTGGTGTGATGAGTAAATATCTCTATTAAAAAAAAGTCCAATAAGTATCTAATTATCAAGAAAATGACAAAACTGGTCCCTTATGTTCGAGGGTACGTTCAAAATAGTTCCTTAAGGATGCACTGAGCAATTTTCATCACATATATATCGGACTTTGTCCGTTATAAAAAATTAGTGGAAACTCATATTTAGATATAAAATTTGTGATTTCTGCTATTTTTAATTTATTTTTAGAGTGAGGTGCAACATAAGTGTACTTCTGTTATAACATTTTTTAGTATTTAGTATAATTTTTTTATTACATATTTTAAGATTTAATCTTTCTTGGTATTATTGTTATCCCCTCATATTTTCATCAAATCTAACTATCATAAATTATTAAATATTTAATGACGATTAAAATTATTAACTTTTAATAAACTTAAAAAATCAAAACTGCTCGGTACATATATTTACGAGACTACAATAACAACATACTCAGTACATTCAGGGATATATTTAAGAGGCTATTTTCAACATATCCTCCAAATTTATGGGGAAATTAGATTCATTGAATTACATAATTTGACATTGTAAAGTGACTGATAGAGTACTATTTATACTTGGTAGCTAACAGTATAGTTTGAACATGCACAAATAGTTTACTATTCTTTCAAGAATTGAAAAATTATAATTTCAAGAACACAATTTTTTTTATCAATGTTGAGAGTTTCTTCTTTGCATGTTGTTCCATCATCACAAATTGGAACACCAACAGTTAATTTAGCTTTTAAGTTCTTGAAAATCAAATGGCCATTGAATCCAACTACTCGTAAAGTATTAACCTTTACTCGCTTAGCGTTACTAAACTCGAGTGCCCTTTTGCCTAGTTTGGGCAATATACAATTTCCTAGCTTCAATAGGGTGTTACCAATGATGGGTGTTACCAATGATGGGTTGTCAATCTTGTTTCCGTTGGTTATTTGTATCCTAATAAGTACCTTTCTACTTTTTTAGAAGCTGCATTATTAGTCACCTGGATGCCCAGGCGGCTTAGTTGACTTGATTTAGTTGTTTTTGTATTTTCATTGTTAATATTGTTAGGTTCCAGAATTTGAAGAAGCTGCATTTAGCGCACCCCTGAGTATAGTTGTAGGGTGTAAAACTAAGTTTGGATGTCATTTATTGCAAGTTATATCTGAGAGGTAATCAAAGAAATCCTTCTTCACTTGAACAGCTCAGAGCCTTGTTCTTACTTGTGTTACTGCTATATGCAGGGAGGAATCTGTACTTGAACACATCCAGCCCAATGAGTTTCATGTGAGGTTGCAAGATCCCTCTTTCTTGGAAGAGGCTCAATTGATTGATGTTCGAGAACAGGAGGAAGTGTATGAGCTCATTTTTTCACTATTTTGGAATACTCACTTGCAGCTTTTCTATCTTTTAGTTATTTATTTAAGTTAAAGAGCATACTGGACCTAAAATAGAAAAGCCTCCGAGGGGCTTCCCAAGTAATGAATGTGGCTTTCAGTTTCAAAGTTTGTCCACATGGTTCATTTTGCAAGAGACCTGGCTACTGAAAAGATTCAAGAGCTTTTCATCTATATGAGTATTTGACTGATAATCTGCAAGGCAAGTTTCTCAACTACATTAAGTTGCTCAAAAACCGATGAGAAATAATTTGGATATGCTTATATGACAAAAATCTTGTTGGAATTGTAAATATAATAGAAAGTTCATGGTTTTAGTTTTTCCCACAGTTTAGTTTATACGAATTTAACTTGCCAAAAGTAATTCAAGTCACCTGGCTTGTCGAGTAATAGCACTAACAATAACAAGTTGTCCGGGTCAATAGACTGGTCTTGTTTGCTTCAAAATTAAATTCTTTCAGTGCATGATACTTAAACGTGTAACGGTGGAAAGGATGTGGTACTATATTTTTTTTAGAAGACCAGGAATCATGGTTACACTATTCATTTCTGCTTTGTATGTTTGTGACAGGGCTCAGGCTTCTTTACCAGGATTTCAGGTTCTTCCTCTTCGCCAATTTGGAAGCTGGGGACCAGAAATAACAACTAAGTTTGATCCTCAGGACACTTATGTGTTGGTTAGTGCATGTTTTCTCTTAGATGCCTCTTTACACTGTTTAGAAGCTGACCCTCTGTTCTTTATGCCTTGATCTAAGAGTTTCTCGATAAACAGAACCGTTGAACTCAAGTTATTGACTGCTTATTTTGTAAAATCTGACATGATAAACCATGTAACACAGAGAGAGGAACAGAAAACACTCAGTTACTCATGTGATTTATTAAATTTGTATTGTTACTTTATATTTGACGGTAATATAGCTTTGTAAATAGTCAAATATAACATATTTTTTACATGAAGGGACCACAAGCATGCATTTTTATTAATTGAAGGTTAAATGTGCTGAGTCATATATCACGAGGACCAAAAGCTGAATTTATCAGTAAAAGTGCTATTATCCCTACAAAAATATGCTTCGCCTCTTCCCTTCCCTCCCTTTCCGGTGCCTCTTCTCAAAAACTTTATGTCTTAATGCAGTGTCACCATGGCAGGAGATCACTACAAGTCGCCAAATGGTTGCAGACACAGGTAGGATCTTTACCTTCATTTTTAGTTGGGTATAATGTCAAAAGATAAACCTGTTCTACATGTAATGAAACGTTTTGGGTTCCTATCGTCCTTCTGAGATTTAAGACATATATTGGAACATCTATTTCTCATATCAGTAGATGAAGATGGTCTTTAGATCTTCACTTGTGGACGTCAAGGCATAAGTAGTGATGTGTACTAGAAGAAAATTGGGGTTCGGGTTGAGAATAAGGTTTACAAAATCATCTTCCCAATTGAGTATGCAAAAAGCCTAAATACCTGTTTATATTAGAATTATTTATTTTCACAGCATACACTTGCGGAAACTGGATCTTTTTAAAAGTGTTGGTTTTAGCGCCTTCACAAAACGACGAACCTAACGATAGCCAAGTGAATAGTCTTTTGGCAACTTTCACTGAATGCACAAGCTTTTTTTTCTTTTGGCCCTCTTTAGTCCTTTCATGCTGAGACTGTGTGCATGTTTCATACACCAAATGATTTGAGAAGTGGTGCAACTAATTATGATGGTTTACTTCCAGTATGTCGATAGATCTTAGGCGGTATTATCACTAGAACATCGATCATAAAGCAGAAGGCAGGCTATGCTGCAATTCTGTCATTGTTCATCCTCTCTTGATGAACCATTGTTGCTTCTTTACATTTTTTTCTTTGATTTGTGATTCTCAGGGATTCAGGAAAATATTTAACGTGGCTGGAGGAATCCATGAATATGCTGTCAAAGTTGATCCATCGATCCCAACTTATTGAAGCGGGTACTCTTTGTGTCCCTGCTTTTTCCCCTGCCCCGTCTCCTGATGACAGAGCTAAGTTTGCACAAAACCATTTTTGTTTTCGATTTGTCTAACATCCCGAGAACAAAATCGATGTGAATGGTTGATGTCAGGACATCTTTTTGTACACTATCTCTGTATTTGCAACATGCTTCAAGCATCAAACCATATAATTTGCTATGGTTTAACCATATTAGTTATAACACAATGCATAACTTAAAGTTTTTATCCATATTTTGAAATGTTGATAGATTTATTGGTATTGGTTTTTCACAACTCTGGCTTGTATGAAGTGGTAATTATGAGGTTTTGCTTTCTGTTTCAAATTGGTGTTAGCATGAATATTCCATCGGAAGGTAGCCTTGGAACAACGGTAAAGTTGTCTCTGTGTGAGCTGTCACGGGTTCTAGCTATGGAATCGGGTGCTTGTGTTGGGATAAACTGCCTACATTACACCTCTTTGGGGTGCGGCCCATCCGCGGACTCTGCGTGAAGGCGGGATGCTTTCTGCACCGGGCTACCCTTTATGAATGTTCCCTTGTTTGAACTTTAATAGATCATGAGAATCTCAACACAAGAGAGAATTCGTCTGGTGCATCAATTAAATGTTTTATTGTAGAAGCTTTATACATCTTGGGATCTCAATTGGTAAATAAGATATTGCTCTTAGACACAACTCTTTCAACAACTTGATATATGTACATAAAACTAATATCCAAAAGGTTATTGATTCGAAAATAACACTTAATATCTATCTCTAGTGTTGCCAAAAAAATATACACCTGTATTTATATATTATACATTATGTTATATTTTATATGTAGATAGATACATTGAAGACCCCATTGTTTCCAACTCAAAAACAAGTAATCATTAACCAAAAAAGACCCTCAAATCCCAACCTATCCATCAAATTCTACAATCTTATTTTTGTTTTCGTTGCATTTTTCTTCTTCTTTTAACATTTTTTACATCTTACTTAGTAATATACAGGAGCATCTATAACTTTGAAACTCTCTTGAAATTTGGTCTCCCTCCCCTCAATAAAGACACAAATAACTTACTTCTTCTTCTTCTTCCTTTCTTTTTTTGTCAATTTCTTCTGATATCAACAACAACTATTCGACGAAAACCTCCCTTCGTTTCTTTGCATTTGTTGCTGCTTCTGGATTTCCTTTCTTCATCATAGCAACAAACTCATCATAATTGATACGACCATCCTGCAAAAATAAAGTTTTATTTGTAAATAAATTTGTAAAATGCAGATCTATAAATCATTATATTCATAAAGTGTGCATATTTGGATGTGTGTTTTTACTTACATTGTCAGAATCAACTTCAGAAATGATTTCTTTTATATCCTTTGCATCATTCATACCAAATTCTCTTAAAGCTTGCTCTAACTCTTCCATTGTAATATACCTGAGATCAACAAAGAAAATCATATTTTAAAATAGAAAGTTGGACAAAACTTGCAACAGCTACGTTTGATTGTGCAAAAAATATTTACGCAATCAGGTCAGTTATGATATAATTAACTTACCCACTGTTATCCTTGTCAAAAAATTGGAAAGCTTTGTAAAGATGTTCTTCTCTGTCCATTTTATTCATATGCATTGTTGCTGTGATGAACTCTTCATAATCAATCGTTCCATTTCCATCAGCATCAGCCTATAATTGTTTCCAATATATATATGTATACTCATCAAATTTCTGAAAAAATATGGTTTTAATATTTTTAGAAAATATCATTAGGGAACTTACAGATTCCATTAATTGCTTGATTTCATAATCTGATAATTTGTTGCCTTGTTTGGCTAATCCTTGCTTTAACTCCTCAAGTGTAATTGTGCCACTATTATCAGTATCTATTCCTCTGAACATTTGCTTCAACCCCATAATTTCTTCTTCAGATAGGCACCCTGCAATAACCTGTAATTTCTCCATGTAAATATATAGTATTTTTTGATGAATTTATATAAGTATTATGTAAATTTAATTTTATATAATTTAAATAGTATTTATATTGTCAACGTATATGAAGGAGAGACTTGGAGTAACTGGTAAAGTTGTTGTCATGTGACCTGGAGGTCACGGGTTTAAGCCGTGAAACAACCTCTTGCAGAAATTCAGGGTAAGGTTGTCTACAATAAACTTTTGTGGTTCGGCACTTCCCCGGACCCTGTGCATAGCGGGAGCTTAGTGCACAGGGATGCCCTTTTTTTATTGTTAGCGTATATAACTTACCCGGAGAGCAACTTTCTTGAACTTGTTCATAGCTCTGAAGTTTTTGAGCTTATTGAGAACAGCATTGTCAAGTGGTGTATCTGGTGCTTCTCCATCCTCCTTGATCCATGGATGATCTAATTCATATACATACACACACACAATTAGTTGGAGAACTGAATATGCAAAATATTCTAATGAAATTTTGATTTAAATACTTATTCAACACACACAAAGAGACTATATATATATATACACATAATTAACTTACTTAGGACTTGGAGTGCTGTCAACCTTTGACTGGGATCTGAATTCAACATTTTCCTAACAAGGTCCTTAGCACCACCAGAAATTGAAGGCCATGGATCACTTGAAAAATCAACATGTCCACGTAATATTGCATTGAATATTCCATTTTCAGATTCTGAAATACACCACATTTTCTAATGAGTTTTTAAGTTATAAATATTAACTGTATAAAAAATATTGGCCTCCAAAGCTTAGATTAAAGTATCCTCTTATATAAGAAGACTTAAAACACCAATCATTGAAAGAAGATCGGTAATAAAAAGGAATCTTTTTCAGTCTATCTCGGAATGGAATGGGATGGAATAGAAAGAATGTGAAGCGCTTGTGCTACTGAGTCGATTCTATTGGTGGATATACAATCAGATTATTTAAAAGGTAATTGTAAATAAATTTGTGTAATTTAATTACCTGCCCAAAAAGGAGGAACACCACAAAGAAGAATATATAACATAACACCAACACTCCAAATATCAACTTCTGGACCATATTTTCTCTTCAATACTTCTGGTGCTATGTAATATGCACTCCCCACAATGTCTTTAAACACATCTCCTGCAAAATTGAGAAAAACCCAAAAATTAATTAAGCATAAAAAATATGAACTATAAGAATTATATTACTCAAAAAATGGATTAATTGTATAAAGTTAACAGAAAACATGAGTATAGTATAACGGTTAGTAATTTAGTAGATCGTTAAATATTCACAAGTAGAAGGACCAACTTAGTCAGATATCATAGGAACTAATATTAGAATTTGCAGCTATTTGAGGGATTAAAAGTGCAAATTTTGTTGTGTCGACCGGTCACTACCAGAAAATCGCTAATTTCTATCGGAATTTAGCTAGTTGGTAAGGGATTTCCGACGGAATATTTGCCGAAAATGTTACCGACGAGCCAATTTTCGAAGGATTCCGTTGATAATTACCGATTTTTTAATACCGTCATATAAAATGAAACGGATGAAGTAGATCTTATTATTACCTTGCTTGTAGAACACAGAAAGACCAAAATCAGTAGCCTTGAGAGGTGAATCTTCATCTTTATTAAGTAGGAGGAAATTTTCAGGTTTAAGATCTCTATGAATGACCCCCATTGAATGACAAGTATGTACAATTTGCACAATTGTTCTTAACAATGATGCTGCTGCTCTTTCTGTATAATGCCCCTTAGCTATAATCCTATCAAAAAGTTCACCTCCAGCACACAATTCCATGACCAAATGCACAGAATGTTTGTCTTCATAAGCCCCTTTGAGTTCAACAATGTTTGGTTGTTCTGTCAAATGGTGCATAATTTGCACTTCCCTCCTTACATCCTCAATATCCTCTTTATTCACTAATTTCCTCTTGGCAATTGTTTTGCATGCAAATTGTTCCCCTGTTTGTTTGTGTGTGCACAAATGTGTTACACCAAATTGGCCTCTTCCTAGTTCTTTTCCGAGGGTGTATGTTGCCTTTATGTCCTCCATTGGCCTGCATAATACTGGCCCTATTGGGGCTGCTTTTGATGTCTTTGAAGAATGATTAGGTGATGCATGTGGTGGAACCTTTGATGGTGTTGTGGAACCTTGCATGTCATTGTTTCCTGCATGTAAAAATAAAAGATGTCATCAGACACCATTTCCTTGAAAAGTTTCATTATAATTGATGTGTGAGGGTGCATATGCGTTTCATGAGCACGTGCACATGTGTGTCTGTGTTTTTGTGAGCATAAACGTGTGCATGTTGTGCTTTTTATGCATGTAACAAGAAATGCCATCAAACACTATTTTGTCGGAAATCTTCAATATTATATGTCTGATATGCGCTCCCATGTACTTTATGTATGTAACAAGAAATTTCATCAGACACAGTTTCATCGAAAAATTTCAATAAAATAGATATTTGTGCACCCACATATGCATTTTACGAGCGTATGTGCACGCATGTTTGTGTTTTATGCACATAACAAGAAATGCCATTCACCGAACAAACTCCAATATAACATATTGTTAGAATTTAGATTGATTCAATTCCCAACAGAGAAGGAAAACAGAGAAAGTAAAAGAGAAATGAACAGAGAAGGAGAAAAAGTGACGAGGAAGAGATAGAGGAGAGTTAGTTTTGGGGAGCAAAGCTCTTCTGTATATTCAATATAATGTTTGCTCCGATGAACATTACAAGTAAATGTCCTATTTATAGGTTAATCTAATTGTCTAATCTAATTGCACTTCTAATATCACAATATATCTAATCACTAATATCTAATCTAATCAAAATATCTAATTTACTCATATCAAACTAATATCCAACTCACTAACCACATATATACACAATGTATATATGTGGTATATCTCAACACTCCCCCTCAAGCTAGACACTGAAAACATCGATTTCAGTGCTAGCTTGGAGATAATAGCCAAAACATTCAGCCCTGGCAGGCAACGAAACCTTATTCCATCGACATTGGATGGTGCAGCCAGCAACAAAACTATAGCCAATTGGCAAAATGATGTAAAGCACGAAAAAAATATCCAGATGCTTGTAATATATGTCCCCGCGTGCACTTGGCAGCAGAACTACCAAAGATCACCATATGTTCCCCTGCTGCATGTACAACTTCAGCAAGAATTACCAGCATCACCAGCAGTGATGCTTCTCCTCCCATCATCAGACAGTGTTAAGATAAATGCTGGGGTAACCAACTTCCTTAGGCTCTGCATATCTTGATGTGCGCATCGATTCCAAGTAAAATTTTCCTTCTTGAGGAAATCAATATGGGTCTAGCAATAACACCATAAACAACAACGACAACCAATCCTGTCAGTCGCAACAACAACATTCCTCTGAATAACTTCAGCAGTAAAATCAACTCGACATCAGTAGCAACAGCCAGTTGCTTCATTATCAGCCACCATATCAGTGGCCACACCAACAGCTCAGGCTTCCTGTGCTCGCTCGTTTTCAAAACTATGGCGATCTTTCATCGTCCTATCTGGAAGAAGCGTGACAGCAGATCTTTCTACACAACCAAAGAATATCACCAAAGATTTGCAGGCGAACCAAAAACACCAAAGAATGCATAAACACCAAGCGAGTGCCATTGCCATTATCACTGCAGCACAACAAAACAACAAAGAATAACACCTTCCAAACGGATGAACACTCGCTCTCAACAAATTCACACAAAAACATGAAATCATCCTGCTACAGCAAAGCGAGAAATACCAGCGATTTCGCTTCAACACAACAGCAGTTGAAACAACATCAATAATAGCAGCATCAGTCGCAACATCGACGACATCAGATGCAGCCTTTACAAGTTGAATCTCTCAGTTTCTATTCTTAATTTGACAGAAACCACTGGATTCATCTTGACGGAGAACCCCTCGTTCTCTAGTCTCTCTCGGACTAGAGAATCTCTCGATTCTCTCTATGAATTTGTTCTGAACCAGCACCAGCAGACTACAATTCTGAACCAGCACCAGCAAAATTTGATAAGCGGCAAGAACCTCTTCGTTCTCTAGTCTCTCTTGTACTAGAGAATCTCTTGATTCTCATCACGCAATCTATTCTTTGAATTGAGCTTCAACTCAATCCATAACTAGTCTCCGACGAAGTATCTCTCGGTTCTCAGTCAATTTGTCGCTGAAAACTCTTCGATCCTTCAATCGATCTATTGAATATGCAACTGAACTACAATTTCTTTGGACTGTAATTCCATCGATCCAACAACAATATATTTTCTTTCATTTTCAGAACTTCATATTAGTTCCTGCAGCAGCTACACCAGCAATCAAGCAGCAAGCACTAACACTAGTTATATAACCAACAGTACCACCAACACTCCAATAGAAACTAACACAAAATCAGCGACGATTTCAGTCACTGACCAACACGGCAACAAGCTTGCATCTCCAACAGCAACTAATGCTGCTTCGACAATAATACCAATACAGATATGGAAACCAACAGCAAAAAAAACAGTAAGCCAACACATAACCAAAACAACTAACAGTTTTCCTCCAATTCGTCGATTCACCAACACAAACTAACTGAAGTTGAGTTTTCAGAAGCTCGACTATCCTCGGCGATCTGCGACGTCGCAATGATAGCCAAAGGCGGAGTGTATCCGCATAAAATGATAATATCTCCATTCGACTAAATCGACAAATCCGATAATCGAAAAATAAGTAAAATAGAATGAATCGACTTTGATTCTCTATCGATTCTGTTGTCACTCGCAACAAAAATCGATCGATATACTATAGAGATTACCTCAATTTTCGATTCTCAGTTTTCGGAAGGACGCGATTTCGTTCTTCAATTTTGAGTTTCTGCTATTTCTCTGTTCTCCTGATTTTCCAGAAGAAATTGCTTATCGATTTCTGATCGATGCAATTGTAATTAGCGATCGATTCTAATTTTCAGAAGAGAATCGCGATTTCGGCGATTCTGATTTTCTCGACTGATTTTGATTTTATCTTTTCAGTTTCTTCAAACTCATCTCTCGGATCTATCCGGACAGCTCAGAAGTTCGAATCCAAAGTTCTGCTCTTCAATTCTGATTTTCAGTCGAAAATCCTGATTTCGTCACATCGTGATTTCAATTTTCTTCAGTTCCTTCGCTTCTATATTTTCAGCTTCTTCGATTCTCTTCTCCTAGATAATCAGTTCCACAGCAATTTTGATTTCTATCGAGAATAATTTCAGTTGCGATTTTTCTGCATTTTCTTTTCAGTTTCAAAATTTTGATTCTGCATTTTAGATCGATTGATCGAAGAGGAGATAGTCACCAGATCTAATAGGATCTAGGCTTTGATACCATGTTAGAATTTAGATTGATTCAATTCCCAACAGAGAAGGAAAACAGAGAAAGTAAAAGAGAAATGAACAGAGAAGGAGAAAAAATGACGAGGAAGAGATAGAGGAGAGTTAGTTTTGGGGAGCAAAGCTCTTCTGTATATTCAATATAATGTTTGCTCCAATGAACATTACAAGTAAATGTCCTATTTATAGGCTAATCTAATTGCCTAATCTAATTGCACTTCTAATATCACAATATATCTAATCACTAATATCTAATCTAATCAAAATATCTAATTTACTCATATCAAACTAATATCCAACTCACTAACCACATATATACACAATGTATATATGTGGTATATCTCAACACATATCACGCACATGCATTTCGTGAGCATGTGCATGCCTGTAATTTGTATGTATGTAACTAGAGATGTTATCAGACAATATTTCATCGAAAATTTGCAGTATAATATATATATATATATGTATGCACATGTGCGTGTTTATATAATTATGTATATATCAATAGGCTGACATCGCTTGAAAATAATGAAATTTAAATATCAAATTTTTGCATGCCTGCATGTGATTCTCCTTGTTTTGAAAATGATTGTGCAATTTCTTCATTAGTTTGTGCAGGATCAGCCTCTGCCTTTGAGCAACAACCCCCCATTGAGACAGAAGGCAAAGAGAGAGAAAATCCAAACTTGTTTTTTTTTTTTTAGAGAAACAAAGGAGAAAGGGGGGTTTGAAAGGGAGTCAAAAATAAAGAAAAAGAATTTGTTAGAGAATTAAGAGTTCCATTAATGGTGTAGAGATAGTTTCACAAACACACAAAAAAAGAAAGGGGAGAATTCTATGATTCAAGTGAGGAGGTCATTGCTTAGCATTGATTCCGAGTGATTGTAGGACATAGTGAAAATTAAATAATAATTTTAGAAATTCAATTTCTTATGTGATAAATATTCCAAATGTTGTTGAAAACCTGTGGGAGGAATTAAGTTTGAGTCTTCTTATTTTGTGGGAGTAAATTTTAGATTTTTTTATTATTATTATTATTATTGGGTGACATTCAAAAGATTTTTCACACTTGGATAAACGAAAGGTAGAATACACAGACAACCACTTAAACTTTGTGGGAGGAATCAAGTCTTGAGTCTTCTTATTTTTATTGAGGATGTCATGATCTATTGAAGATCTTATGTTGTTAAATGTGTACATATTGAATCCTTCAAAAATAGTCCGTCAATAAAAATGGAATGAAAGTACGTATTGTTTTGTTCCTATGCAATAAGTGAGTCTTGTAGTCAAGCTCCCTTTTACCTCTACACTTATCGTTTGGAAATAGAACAATTCCTTCTATCGTGTAGCAACCTCAGATGTTATGTTTCAATTCTTCGATTCTACTTATAAGCGAAAGGTGACGCCTAGAGGTTCTGTATTACGGGTCAAGCTAATAGACATCATAGGGGAAGAAGCGCTACATCTAGGAATCAACAACACGAAAACTTTGTTCTAAGTCGCTAAGGTTTCTCTCCCACGACCACCCCCTCTCCTAATTTGGTCACTTCAAGAACTATGAGTAAATCAGTTTTCTCTTATTTTTTCTTCTAATTTAAGGAGGCTGAGCTCTGGAAGTCAGCTATGATTCTATGTCATAGGTACATCCCCTACCCTTGCTGCTATATCTTGGTTCATTGAGAGTCAGAAGAAGTTCAACCATAAGCCTACCATCTACTACCACAATGATGGATATCTTGTGCTGAAATTCCATAAGGTTAGCGATAGAGATGATATTCTTTATTCAGGACCACATGATAAATAACAAGCCGTCCATTATGAAACCTTGGAGCGCAAAGTTCAATTTTAAGGATGAAGTATTGAAAGTTATACCGCTATGGATCCTAATGTACAATGTTTGATCAAGAGATTGCATATGACTGGAAGCCCCAATACTGTGCAACTTGCTGTCAGATTGGGCATGTTTGTCCTCCCAAGCAAAATGTCCAGGTCCCAACCAAACAGGTTGCTCAATTCCAGCAAAACCAAAGCAGAATCCACCGACTAAAACAAAGCAACCTCCATAGGGGTAAACAAAACAGGCTCCTCAGTCTCAATCTAGACACAATGAATAAACCAAACAAGTCCATAACAGAGCTGAACATAAGCAGATGCAAAAATGGAAAAGCATAGAGGAACAAGTGTTGGAAATTTACTAATGTGGAATTATTATCCCATTATTTATGACTCGAACAATTGGGATCCCGCATGTTGGAAACGTCGTTTCCACACACGTGCACACGTAGTGCCAAGTATCGTAAATTTCATTAGTGAAAGAGAAATTGATACGTGAGTAAACGTTTGAGACATGAAATGATGGACGGTCGTTGGTTAAATGACATGTATTCCACGTTGGTAAATGAAGGAAGAAGTGTACGAAGTGTAAGATCGAAACGGGGCCGAAAAGGGTCGCGACGTCGCCACGGAGCCTCCCTTAGGCGCTGCTGCGCTTCCCGGGCAGTGTCTGTGCGAACGGAAGTCCAAAAGTTTGGCTGATTATGGGGACGTTTTGGAGCATTCAAATTGCAGTTTTTCCTTCATAAATCAGTCATTATTTGGTTGCATTATTTGGTGTATTAAGTGGCCATTACATGACACTTGAATGACCATTACATGGGCACTTGAAGAGACATTCTTACACTACTATAAATTGAGGTCTTATGCTCATTTGTAGAACATACCTCACTCTTGTATAGTTCAGATTTCTGAACTTCTTCCTCTCTAGAATATCTTTCACACACTCAAAAGTTCTTCTTGAGAAACACTTGAGTTTTCTTTGCTCATTTGTTTAGTTGTTGTTTTATCTTGGGAGACAGTTGCCCATATCGTAAAAGGATATATACGGGTCAATAATGTCTACGGGTCAATAATGTCTTAAGGACAGAGTGAATATCACTCGACTCAGCAGCGCAACTATAACACTACCAGATTTAGTGTCTCTTGGTTTCAGGTTATCAAGATCTAGGAGTTTGTTGCAATTGGAACAAAGGCTTAAGACGGACTCAAGAATCATACAAGACAGAAGATCAAGACCTCATAAACTCTTGTTGTCATCACAACACTTGTTAGGCTTCAAGCCTATTGTATTGTAATTATATTGTTTACCCTTTCAAAGCACTAGTAGTAGTTGTATACTATTCCCGTACATCCATTGTAGATCACAACAGGTACAACAGGTTCCAGAGGGCCAAAGACTAAAGGATGTGCCTGTGCTCACACAAATTGAATCAGAAGGGAAAACTAGAGAGGAAGGCGAGTGGGCGCAAGTAGTAGGGAAGGCAATTGCTAAGAGTCCAGTCAGATTTTCTCCCATGGAACAACTTGGGATTAAAAATGGGTTCAACCTAAACCTGTCTAACGGTCCGGGTTGACCCGGAACCGGACCGGTTGACCCGGTAGGAAATTCGGACCGTTAAGGGCTTACCGGGTTGGGGGTTGGGTTGGCCCCCAACCCGCACGGGTTATGTTCAAACCCGGTAAGGCCTGGACCGGTTAGACCAGTGCGAAACCGGTTCGTTCTGCTAATCGGACCGTAACACAAAAAATTAAAAAAAAACCGGTAATGTTACCGTTGGGAGGGGGGTGTGCCAACGGTCATTTCGACCGTTGTTTTTTTTTTGTTTTGTTTATTATTATTTTTAATTACATTTTTACCCTTTAAAAAATCTATAAATTCTCTACATTTTTTTTTTTTTTTATCACACAACAATTCTCTAATTCTCAATTTCTCATACTCTCTTAATTATCTTTATTATCAATTTTCAAGTTATTATTATTATTAGTTTTCAAATTCAAAGTAGCAAGACGCAAGACTTCGAGCTTCGAGTTTCAATTGAATTCTGAATCCCGAAGTTTGGTACACTCGTTTCATTCTCTAATTATTTTATTAAATTGTCATATTTATTTGTTTATTATTTAAATATTTTACAATGTCTTCAATAAGGGCTAATTTATCGGGACTACACCGTAAATCTAGTTCAAGGGGTAAAAAATCTATAGGTTCTTCCTCATCTAATCAAAATATAGATTATGATCAAATGCAAGAAGATTTTGGAATAGAAGATAATGAATATGATAACGTTCAATTAGATAATATTGTTGAACTTGAAGAAAATGAACCTCCTACACCTACTAGTGTTCCTTCTGTCAATGTTGGTACTACTAGTGGTAGTCGTAGTCGTAGACCTCCTTTACCAGAACCAGTAGCAAGAAAAAAAAGGAGTAAAGTGTGGCTCTTTTATGATAAAGTTGTGGGTACTGATAGAGTTAGATGTAATATTTGTGGGAGAACTTATAAACATAAGACAGGGGGTGGTGATGGGGGAACGGGCACTATAGGTAGACATATAAAACATGATCATACGACACAATGGAATGTTGTCTCTGATTTAGAACCCGGTCAACAACAACTTAACCATTAACTGGGGGGGGGGGGGGGGGGGTGGCTAAGTGCGATCCAAAAAAGGATCGCATTGAATTAGCAAAAATGATTGTCGGATGTTGTTTATCTTTTTCTTTTGCTTCTTCTTCATATTTAATTACATATATTCAAAGAGTATATAATCCTTTTTTTTTTAAAGGTGTTCCTCGTAGTACTACTAGAGCCGATATTTTTAGACTTCATAATGATTATGTTATTTTTTTGCAATATTTGTTTGCTAACCTTCCATGCCTAGTTAGTTTTACTTCAGACATTGGACATGCTTTAAACGGTTATGATTATTAAACAATTACTTATCATTGGATTGATGAAAATTTTAGAATGGAAAAACGTATTATTGCTTTTGCGTATGACGAGGATTAAAGTCATACTGGAAAATATATAAGCGAAACTATTTGTTCTTATGCCCAAAAATATAATCTTTATAATAAAATAATTTGTGTATCATTCGATAATGCATCTAATAATACTGGTGATGTAGATCTTTTAAAAGCGGAAGTACAACCACCACTTCCTCATATATTTCATGTTCGTTGTGCTTGTCATATTTATAATTTAATTGTTAAAAGTGGTCTTGATTTATTTTCACCTGAAATAAAACTTGCCAAAAGAGTTGTTGGAGTTATTCAGGGTAATAATAGGAAAAATAGAATTATAGAATTTAAAGAAAAATATAAACAATTTAATTTGAGACCTAAATTCATGTCAGAAGAGATTATTACACGGTGGAATTATACTTATTTATTGTTAAAAGAATGTTAGAAGTATAAAGACCCCATAACACATGTTGCAAATGCGCATTGTAAGAACGTGATGTATATGTTAACCGACGAACATTGGAAATCAATTGGTGAACTTTTAAAAAATTTACGTAAATTTTACACTACTACTGTTGAATTTTCAGGATCTTATTACCCAACAGTTTGTAATGCTTTAGCTCATATAGCTGAAATTTCATATTTACTTTATGGTTTAAAATCAAATGTGAAATATAAAGATGCGATTACAACATGTTTGAAAAAATTTAAAAATATTTTTTCCCTATTCCTGATATTTATTGTATTGGTGCAGTCTTAAATCCTTCTATTAAAAAAGTAGATTGTCATAATTTAATATGTAGTTTATATACTTATATGGAAGTAGGTGCAACAGAAACTCCATCTTCATTTGATTGCATAAGTACACTTGATACTAATTTAACTACATTACATGAATATTATGCTACATTACATGATAACAACAACTTTGTTACTAATATTCCTTCTAGTTCTGCTTCTGTGTCTACACCTTCAGGATTCAATGAAGATGACGATGAAGAAGAATCTTTAGACATATGGAGCACTTTTACAACACAAGCAACCACAAGTCGATCTTGCGATGAGATGCAATTTTATTTGCAAAAGCCAGCGGCGCCGAAGAAAGGTTTTGACCCTTTACAATGGTGGCATGATAACAAAAGGCAATTCCCGATACTTGCAGCGATGGCCCGAGATGTTCTTAATGTGTCGATCTCAACAGTGGCTTCTGAAAGTGCATTTAGCCAAGCACAAGATCAAATAGGAGACACACGTCACTCATTGGGTGGAAGCACATTAGAAGTGTTAGTGCGCAGGGATTGAATCGGATCGAGAGAAGAAATCAAGGATGTGGAGACGTTAATTCTCCGGAAGATGAAGAAATAGGCAATATTTTGGAAGGCGGGAGCGGAGGCGGGACTGGAATTAATACTCCAGATTTAGAGGCTATGGAGCATAACCAATTCAATCAACCTATAGATTACGAAGAACTTGCAATAAGGATGCATAATATGTAAATAAAATTTATTATTACTTCATTATGTACTCTTATTAACATTATGAAAATTCAAAAGTTTACATCTTATCATTAGTTTTAATTTTACTATCTATTTAGTTGTTAATCTGTTATTACTTATTTGTTAACTTATATCTACTAATCTAATAAATTAATAAAAGTATAATTACAATATAAAGTTATAAACTATAAAGTATAACTATAACAGTACTATAAAGTAAACTATAAAATAAAGATAAAGTATAAAGTTATAAACTATAAAATAGAAAGTTAACTTTAAAGTTTCAATTTTAATATATAAAATTATATTATATATTATATTATTATATTACATATTTAAATTGAATTTAGTTTACATTATAGAAAATAAATACTAGAAATTTTAAAAAAAAAAAAAAAAACGGACCGGTAGGCCCGGTTCAGACCCGGACCCGCACGGGCCGACCTGTGAAATCCGATAATGACGTACCGGTTGGCCCGGTAGTCAGGTGAACCGGTCCGGAACCGGTTCAACCCGGTAAGGGGCTACCGGTTCGGCCCGTTAGACAGGTATAGACTTCAACCCTTTGACAGAAAATCCACTCCAACAGATGATTCAGGCTGCTTTTGCTCTGGCTGAGTAAGGACAATGTAGTACAGGGGTAGGGTTGAACACTCCCAACTATCACTCTATCTCTAAATGAAGGTGGCATCATGGAATGTGAGGGTTCAATAAGTTGCATTAGCACAAGGAGTTAATTAGAATAATAAGGAAGGAACAAATTGATTTGATAGCCATTGTAGAACATAGAGTAAGCAAGCAAAAGGCCAACCAGATCATCAAGAAAGTAGACCAGGGTGGAAGTGGCATGATAACTATGGTAGCACTGATAGGGGCATAATTTGGTTGGCATGGAACCAAGGGCTAATGGATGTAACAATCCTTCATGTTGATTCTCAGCTTATTCATTGCCTAATCAAAGGGTTAAATAGGGGTACACAAATGGAATTTACTGCTGTATGTGACCTTCACACCATTGATGACAGGAGAAGCATGTGGACCACTTTGGAGAGCCTAAACTCCAATATACAACAACCTTGGCTCATAATGGGAGACTTTAATGCAGTTCTTAAAGGAGAGAACAGGTTGAATGGCAGCCAAGTAGTGGATGCTGAAGTTAAGGATTTTGAAGATCTACTTCTCAATACAGGGCTAACATAATTAAAATCTATTGGCCAATTCTATAGATGGACAAACAGCCATGTTCTGAGTAAGATTGATAGGACCCTAGTTAATTCAGCGTGGATGACTCTATGGCCTCACCTAGAAGTGGCTGTCCTGGATCCTTTATTCTCTTATCATTCCTTACTTCGTGTTACTGTTGAAGAGCACCACGGAAAACAACCCAAGCCTTTCAGGTTTCTCAATCACCTGGCCAAACATAATGACTTTGCAATGATTGTTGGAAGGACATGGTCTTCCAGTGTATCAGGAGGCCCAATGGAGAGAGTGTGGAAGAAACTTTTTTTTTTTTTTTTGACGAAGGAACCCGCAGCCGCTACTCTTTCGAGTGCGCACAAGGTAAACCCCAGGCTGACGCAATAGCCTGCAAACCACGTCAGCCGATTAACCACACTTGACAAGTCATGTGTGACAGGCTCAATCAAGAAGGTTTATGCAGGGGATCGAACTCGTGACCTTGCGGTCCCGCGCTCTACTGCTACACCAACTTGGATCGAGTGTGGAAGAAACTTAAGTCTATGAAGGGTGGAATGAAGACTCTTAATGCCATAGAGCACTCAAATATTGAGAATAAGATCTATTCCATGAGACAGCAACTGGAGGATGTACAACAACAACTAAGCTACAACTACTCTGATCCTGATCTCTATGCAAAAGAAAAGGATATCAAACTAGGACTTGAGAAGTGGCTTATGGTTGATGAGAGCATCTGCCATCTTAAGGTAAAAATCTAGGGTGCAATGGTTACATTTAGGAGATACTAATTCAGCATACATTTTTGCCTCCATGTCGCAAAGAATCAGTCAAAATCATATTAGTAGCCCAGTCTCTGGGAATTGTGTATTATTGCAATCCAAAGACGAAATAACTGAAGAGATTATAGGGTTCTATAAGAAGCTACTTGTACAAAGGCTGATGAACTCCCTACCATTGATCCTAGGGTAATGCCTGTTGGTCCTGTACTGAATAGGTCTCAGCAACTTGAGTTGATAACCCCAATTAGCAGAGATGAAGTCTGGCAGGCTTTGCAGGGTATTGGCGACTTAAAAGCTCAAGAGTGATGAATTTAATGCATATTTCTTCAAGCAAGCATGGCCAATTATTGGTGATGAGGTGACAGCAGCAGTGATGCTCTCTTGGATAAAATGCTTGGTAGAATCAAGTCCCGGACAATTAAGTTCCTTTCCTACTCAGGCAGAACCCAACTGATCAAGTCTGTTTTGTTCTCTATACAAGTGGTTTGGACACAAGTGTTTGTTCTACCTAAAAAGGTGATCAAGACCATTGAAGCAATATGCAGGAACTTCCTATGGACTGGTGGCACTGAGCTGTCAAAGAGGGCATTAGTGGCTTGGGATAGAGTATGCTCACCCAGAGTTGCTGGATGCATGCATATCCTTGATGTGGCCGCTTGGAATAAAGCAGCCATCAGCAAGCTATTGTGGAATATATGCACAAAGAAGGATAAGTTGTGGGTGAGGTAGATCCATTGCTACTATGGGAATAGGAATTTGCTGGTTGACATACTGAAACAGGCCTCTTGGATCGTTCAGAAAATCCTAAAGGCTACCAAATATTTCAGTTTAGCAGGCTATGGGATGGATGATATTCAACATATTTTTTCGGAAGTTGAGAGGACAGTTCCAAAAGGTGACATGGAGGAAATTGGTGTGCAACAATTATGGACTTCCTCGATGGATTTTTATCCTGAGACTAGCAGCACTTGGCAGACTAAACACGAAGGACAAACTCGGGCATCACCAATAATCAAACCTGCCCTTTGTTTGAGAAGGATGATGAATGTTTGAATCACTTGTTCTTTATATGTGATATGGCAGAAGTTACTACAATGGATTGGGATTAGAAGGAGGCCACAACAATGGGCTGATGAACTAGGTTGGGCTGAGGTTTTTGCAAAAGAAAGATCTCCAAAAGCTGAGGCGTACAAGATGATGCTTGCTGCAGCAATTTATTATATCTTCAGGGAGAGAAATGCTCGTGTGTTCCAGAACAAGAAGCAGAATCCACATGCTTTGGTTAAACTTGTTATTCAGGAGATTCATGCCATAGCAGCCAAGCATGGTAGAATTGCTAAATGGCTAGAAAGTTCCAATTTTTACCCCTAGATAGCTACTGGTGTTTGCTTAGTTTAGATTATGTTTGGTGTTTTGGTTGTTTGTTTTTGCTTTCTAAGAACTGTAGCTGAAGATAACTGTGGGGATGATGTACAGATTATCTTTTTTCTTGTGCTATAAACGTTCACTTTTGGTAATGAAAACTGTTAGTTACCAAAACAAAGTTATATACAATCATGTCATTTATAAAATTAGTACAAGTTGCGTGCTCCATGGTTAGAGCCTCTAAGGGGTCCAAATGGGTTAGATTTGAGTAGGTTGAAAAAAGACATACAACCTTGGTAGAAACGGCGTTCTGCGGAATATATGACTCAAACTCCTTTAGGTTTCCGCTTGTCTAGGACTCGATCTTGGTACTAGTCCATAACGATCAAAGTCGAAGCGTGAGCCTATTAGTGAAGCCAATTCAATGAAGCAACAATTGATACCATAGAGAAGTGGAATCTCTACAATAAACATTAACTAGTAACTTGATAAAATTAACAAGTTAAACTCTTTTTTTTTTGTCATACAAGTTAAACTCTACTAATAGTGTTAAAATTATTATGCTATCAATGTATATAACTTAATCCATTCTTCCTCAAGAATTGGTTAGAATAGAAAAGTGAAACAATAGTAAATTTGACCAAAATGGAAGGAAGTTATACTAAAAATGTATATCTTTTTCTCTTTCCATATCTTCTTTTCAAGCTATATAAAAAACAAAGTAATTATAATTTTCCCCTTTAATTCTCACATCTAGTAATCAAAGATATTTGAAATTTTAAATAGAGATTTCGGGTTCAAGTTCTGAGCATAAAACTATTTTGTTAGGAAACACTTTATCCTCAATCGGACTTCAATGTGGATGTGGAACAATAAAGTAACCAAAGACATCCAAAGGCAATGGACAAGATGGATGAGTTGTTAGAGATTATTATTATAACTACCATTCCAAATGTTTAATCATAGAGCATGTGGCAAGTTAAACTTCACAACATTATTTTCATAAATAATGAATAAATGTTGATATAAATTAAAAAAATTAGAAGAGTATATATATTGTGGAATCCATTATAACTCCTCCAAAGCCTTTTTTCCACCATTTCTCTCCTTTTCCTCTTTGTGCTTCATGGAAAAACTAAAGGAGGTATGTTAGATTGAATATTAAGAAATTAAAATTTTTAACCATTCATTTACTTTCTCCATTTTTATTATCTTGAAGATAGGAAACAAAATCATTTATGGAGATTGTAATTTTCTTAGGTATTTATATAATCTTTTTTACTTTTTGTTTAGATTATATGATCTTTTAATGGAAAATGGAAGAAAAATTAAACTATATGTTTTAGATGATTTCTGTAAAGTGCACTACAGAGGATCTCTATCCGTTCTAGATTGTTCAGATGGAAGGAGAATAAGTTGATCTCGAAGAGAGCAATAAATCTCTTTAATAGTATTTCATTTTTCTTCCTCTTTTTTCATACATTAACCATCAAATTTCATCAACTCCATGGTCATCATTCATCAACTTATTGTCAATCTTTTGAATCATCTTATCTGAAAGTTTATGTGATTATATATGGATATTATATTTTTATTTAATTAATTATATTTTCAACATGCATTTTCATGCGCGATCTTGATTGCCTTATTGAATATACAATGACTGGTGGTGAGAACTGAAGCCATGACACCTTTATTTATTTTGCTTTGTTGAATTGTGCAACAATCTCGTCTAAAAGTTTAACTTATTAGACATGACTCGATAACTATATGATCAAAAAGTATGTTACAATTATTTCTTGTCTATTTGTACGACTCGCGTACTCTGTAGCATGCTCCTTCTCCAGATTGCCTTACTAGAAAACAGGCACACTCGTTTGCCTCCCTCCAGACATGTTTAAGCGTGGCCTTGTTGACTTACAACAAATATCTATAATCTTTAATAATAGGCCAAAGCGGATGATGTTCGATGTCCTCTTCATTGATAAGCTTGACTACAATTAAGCAATTTGTTTCCACTTAATTTATGTTTACTTACCAAATGATATTATTCTAAATTGATAGAAAAATGGTCCAACCTTTGTCCCTCAATTTGGAGCATGGGATAACAACGCTGCAGCTGGAGGCGGTGGTTATACCGTGGAGTTCTCCAAAGCTCGTGCCAACAAACAACATCAACATAAAAATGGTTTAGGCGCACATTACGGGTTGACAAATGATCAGGAATTCCAGCATCAGCAGCAAAAATATGGTTTAGACGCACGTCAGGGGTTGAAAAATGATAAGGAATTTCAGCCTCAACAGAATAAAAATGGTTTAGACGCACGTCGGGGGTTGAAAAACGATAAGGAATTTCAGCCTCAACAGAATAAAAATGGTTTAGACGCGCGTCAGGGGTTGAAAAATGATAAGGAATTGCAGCATCAGCAACATAAAAATGATTTAGACGCACGCCAGGGATTGAAAAACGATAAGGAATTTCTGCATCAACAACAAAAAAATGGTTTAGGCACACGTCATGAGTTGGCAAAAGATCAGGAATTTCAGCATCAGCATCAACAACATAAAAATGGGTTAGGCGCACATCACGGGTTGACAAACGATCGGGAATTTCCTGGTAAGAAACAAGAGGACCCTGGCAATATGGTAAGAATATGATCTGAGTTCATACGGTTTTCTTTTTCTTGATTTTAATCATTCGATTTCTGAAGTTCACTTACTCGACTAATTCAAACTCATGCCCATTGAGGCGGTAAAATGATCCTTACAAAAAGAGTCCATTATATTCTCGTGGCTCGAACATGAGGAACTTTGATCAAGGGTGGAGAATCACTTGTATAGAGCCTGTTTGGCTTAATTAATTAGTTGATTGAAAGTAGTTGATAAGCATCGAGTGCTCAAACTGTTTTTTTATAAATAAGCAGACACATGTTAGAATAGAAATGTTGAAGCTGATAAACAATTGACATGTTAGGTAAAAGGTGTATATATTTCTTGTTTTCACTCAAATATTTTCATTAAGAGTCAAAATTGGACTCGCAAATCTGGTCTTAGACAAACTAATATGTAATGTTGTAGAGAAAAACAATGAGAACTTCTTTGAACATCACTAGCCAAATTTGACAAATGGCCATTAATGTAACCTAGAATTCAAGTTCATACAACACAACTACGACTCAATCTCAAACAAGTTAGAATCCTATATATGAATCCTCATTGATCATTCCTGAACTTATTCCATGTTCAATATTTTCTCCGGTAAATGCTAATTTCTCTTCAAAATATATTGCATTTATCATCTATTTATTGTTTAATCATCCAACATTTGTTATATTAGTCATGGATTGCGTGATCATCATTCAGAACATATTGTTCTCTAACTTCTAATTACTAACCAAATGGCCTATTTCTAAATATGTTGAAACTGCAGAAAAATGGATATAGATCAGTACCTCAATTTGGAATGTGGGATCAACAAGCTGGAGGTGGTACAAGTTATACTGTAGAATTTTCGAAAGCTCGCGTCAACAAGAAACAACACAAAAATAATGATCTTTTAGCACGACCATCTAGCATCGATCACAAGCAGGAAGCTCTTAGGAAGCAGCATGAGGATTCTTGCATGGTAAGACTTATTACTGTCATTGTATATAACTTAAATCATGTACATAATATGTCTTGTCTCAGTATTACAATCAATAGGGAAAATGTAGCTTTGTGGTATATATATATATATATAGAGAGAGAGAGATTAACACAAAAGAATCTGCATCCAATGATGTAAAATCATGGATCCGCCTCTGTTTACCAAACAAGTAGTATAGAGTTAATTAAATTCCCCCACTATCTTTACTGGCATCGGTCCTTAACTAGAACTTGGACGAGGTATCACAGTGGGACATGTCTTCCGTCTAGTCGTTAGGTGTCATGGTGAGGCTTTCAATCGGACCGGGAGGCAAGGTTGGACAAGAATCAACAGAGAATGGTACTGCGAGGGCAAAGAACAACAACTACCTTCACCTCAAACATATCTACATATATTTGGAACAAAAATTCAAATAGACATACACGCACAAATTCCGTACTCACGATCACACATACGAATTTGCATCTAATGATATAAAATCCTGAATCCGTTGCTGTGTTAATTAAAACTCCCTTGTTATCTTACCTATGTTTTTTTCTTTGTTGTGCAGAAGAAAAAGAATATGCTGACATACCTTAATTGTTTCATTAGGCATTGATCATCTCCAAGATGTCCTATAAGTGCAGCCTCCTTTTTTAATAATAGCCTTGAAGTGGCTACTTAATTCTCCTACTATAGAGTTATCTCGTGTTTTCTCAAAGCATATTATGTATGCAAAAAAAATCATGAAAAAACTTTAAATTATAGAACTAATTAATAATTTTATTATTTGTGGGATCTTTTAATATTCTGCAGAAAAGAGTCTTGTCATTCAATTCAGACTAGTCCTAGTGTCACTAGAACAAGTGATTTATTGGCCACTGTTGTTCAGTTGATCTCTTAATCACTGTTAAAAAATTGTACTCTTTGCTAATTATGTAAGAGAAAAGCAAATCAAATATGTTATTAAAGCTCACCTTGGTCAAACCTTTGAAGCAAATCGCCATCATTAATAATTATGTCTCAATCAATCCCAAACAATTTAGGATCGGCTACATGATTCATCATTATCCTTGTTTCTGTATTGTAATTCATTATGAATTGCTAGTGTTATGCTCGTTAGCAATCTACCGTATTCGTCCTTTATCCGAGCTTGAGACAAGCAATCAGTAAAACATCTTTTTCTTACTAAATATAATGAAACATCTTATTAGGCCGTGGAAACATGTAGAAATGCAGGGTAAGACTGCGTACAATAAACTCTTGTGGTTCGGCTCTTCCCTTGACCCCGCACATAGTGAAAGCTTAGTGCACAAAGATGCCCTTTTTTTAATTAGGTGAAGAATAATGCGACAGGGGTGACCGGAGAGCACATATTGAGATATTGAACCACACAAATCAACTCAAGAAAAAAGAGAAATTTGCCACCATTTAATGAAAAACAGCAACCTCAATACAAACAACAACTACTACAATAACATACCAGTGTAATCACACAAGTGGAGTATGGATGCTAAAATATACGCAGACTTTACCCCTACCTTGGGAGTGTTGGATATTCAAATACACAGAAGAAGGAAGAAGTGAGGGAAGAAGATTATTTACATGTGGGAAGGAATGAAGATGAAAGCAGAGAAAGAAGACGTGAAGAAGAAGAGAGGGAGAAGAGGCGGTTGAGAGAGAGAGGAAGTAAGAATGTTTTATTGATTGATTGACTGTAATGTGCAGTCAGTCGTGTATGTATATACACATACATCTACATCTTTCAATACAAGAGTAGAATACAAAATATACAAAATATCTAATTATGGAAAATATCTAATGCACTACTCTTTTAATATCTACACTACTACACTACTCTTTTACACCCCCCCCCCCCCCTCAAGCTAGGATGTGTGAAGATGTTCTTCAATCCTAGCTTGGATAACAAGTAAGTGTGCTGCTGTCGGCATAGTGCCTTAGTTAAGATGTCAGCTGATTGTTCCTTCGACGTGAGAAATTGGGTGTTGATCGGTCAGCGTGAACGCCTGCCGAATGAAATGGCAATCGATATCTATGTGTTTAGTTCTCTCGTGAAAAAATGGGTTGCGGTATCGTATGGCGGTCTGCATGCGTGTGTATGTCTCTTGGTTGAGCAAGGACAACTCCCAATTCATTGAACAAACAACTAACGGACAACCTCTGTAGCGGCAACCGTGGCGCGTATTCAACCTGCGAACCGTGGCGTATCTTGTTTCTTTGACTTCGAGGATATAGGTGATGAGCCAAACATTGCCAAGTATCCGATGGTGATCTCTGGTGTTTACACATCCTCCCGATCTGCGTAATACATTTGAAGGTGAGAATACCATCAATTTGGCGGGCGGAGAATCCCATTCACGGTGTCATTTAACATATCGACTAACCTAAGACACGCCTCCGTATGTGAGTCCTTAGGTGCTGCATAAATTGGTGAGTGAGTGGACTGTAAAAGTGATGTCGGCACGGTGGTTGTTAAGTACAATATTCTTTCAATCAACCTCCTATACACGGAGGATCCTTGACAATTTATGCAGAATTGGATGATGAACCAGAATGAGAAACTATAATTCTGTCTAGTTCGACAGTAGTAAGTCTCTGATTTGGCTCCATGGGAGAAGAGGCAGGTTTGGCTCCTGCTAAACCCATGTCGGATATGAGCTCCAGTGCGTACTTTCTTTGATGCATCAAAATCCCCTGTGAGTTTCTTGCAAACTCAATGCCAAGAAAATATCTCAAATCTCCTAAGTCTTTGATCTTAAATGTCGACTGTAGTGCTTCTTTAGTCGACTGAATGAGTTTCGAATCACTGCCAGTTAATAACAAATCATCCACATACACCAACACTACCACAATGTGCCCTTCCTTCTGTTTGGTGAAGAGTGAATAATCACTGTGACTTTGTTTGAAGCCTGATGATAACAAAGCAGATGTCAACTTTATGTTCCATTGTCTAGAATCCTGTTTCAATCCATATAGGGATTTCAGACTACTGCATGTGTCTTCCTGTAGCTTGGGTGAATCCTTCAGAGGCGTCATAAAGACTTCCTCGGATAGATCACTTGCGGGAATGCATTATAAACATCCATCGATGTATCCTCCAATTCTTCATTCGTGATGGACATCACATTACATTGTTGCCATTTTGACCATTGGTGAGAAAGTCTCCGGTAGTCAATTCCTTCCTTTTGGTTGTATCCGCCAGCTACAAGCCTTGCCTTGAACCTTTCAATCTCTCACGATGCCTTGTATTTGATCTTGTACACCCATCTACAACCTATAGCTTTCTTCCCTTCAGCGGTTTAACGACTCCCATGTCCATCGTCTTCCAGTGCTTTAATCTCGTGTTCCATTGCTTGACCCATCTAGGATCCTTTGCGACTTCGAGAACCACGATGGCTCTGTATCGAGACACCTTAGCAACAAATTGGCGATAAGTGGGTGAAGTACACTGTAGACAACACAATCGAGAAATAGAATATAGGCATTTAGAAGGTCCTCTGTCGGTGATGTAATCCTTGTGCCAAATAGGAGGCTTGCTACTCCTTCCGACTTTCTTGTTACAAGGTGCGTATGTGGACTTCTATGTGCGATATCTTACGAGTGAGAGGTTTCATTGACATAGTCACCATGTCTGCACTGCCGACTTAAATCTGTCTGCAATCAACATCGGTATGACATCTTGAGTACGCACTAATACACTCTTGAAATTCTGCAATACACTCTTGAGAAATTGGTGGTATTGTTAGTGATAGGATTATTTAGCGATTCCTCATAAGAAAATTGCTCATGTGCCCTTATGTTGTGATTTCTTCATTCTGCTCGTTACGGAAAGGAAGACATCTTCCTAAAATTACATCCTGCTCAATAATATTCTTATTCTCCAAGTCATACAATTTGTACCCCTTTTGTGTGGGAGCATATCCAAGCAAGACACATCTAACTGCCCTTGGGCTAAATTTATCATGTGTATGAAGTATAGTAGCAAAACATAAGCATCCTATGACTCTTAAGTGGGTAAGTTATGGTGTTTTGTTGTATAGTCTGTAAAATGAGGATTCATTTTTCAAAACAGTTGAGGGGATTCTATTAATGATGTATGTTGCAACTTCTATACATATTCCCCAGAACCTATCTGGTATGTTTCCCTGGATTTTAACAGCTCTAGCAGTCTCAAGAATATGCCTGTGTTTTCTCTCAACCACACCATTTTGTTGTGGTGTGTGTGAGACAAGAACTTTCATGTATAATACCATATGGTGAAATAGTTCTCTGATTACGGTTAAAAATTGAGACCCATTATCTCGACCTAATTCTCTGAATTTTGAAATCAAAGCGTGTATTAACTTCAGAAGAAACGATCTCAAAACAGTGAGTACATCAGATTTCAATCTTATTAAGAATGTCCATGTCCACCTAGAAAAGTCATCTACGATGGTTAGGAAGTATCTCATCCCATTGTAAGTCTCGACTCTATATGGCCCCCATACATCTAAATGTAATAACTGGAAAGGTTTAGTTGTCATACTAGTGCTATCGGGAAATGGGGATCTAGTTTGTCTAGCCAAAGGACATATCTCACAATTGTCCAAAACAAAATCAACATTATTTTTGAAGCATGAAATCTTCCTTAGTACTGTCATGGGTACATGACATAGCCTTTTATGCCATGTCTTTGCATCTATGTTGTGTGTAGTAGCCATACATCTTCTCGGTTCCTTCTCTCGATCATGAGTATCCAGACACAGAATATAGAGCCCATCCTTCTCACTACCAATCCCCCTCACTTTCCCAGATGCTAAGTCCTGAAATACACAGCACGATGGGAAAAATGTGACACTGCAATTCAGTTCCCTAGTCACTTTAGACACTGACAAGAGATTAAATTTGAATGCAGGGACACAAAGGACATTTTTCAGAACATCACCTTTTCTAGATGATAATCTCGACATGTGAGATTCGGTGAATCTCCTGTTGGTAATGAACCTTTCCAGTCCCTGTCATTAGATTATTGTGTAAGTTTTTAGAATCACTTATCATATGGTTGGTCGCTTTGAATCGACAATCCATCGCAAAGGTTTCTTCGGATATGTGCATACGCCATGTTTGCATTGTGGCCTTTATTCTTATCCTTCTTCCGGATACGGAGTATCTGTTGTCTCGATTAGGGTGAAATAATCTTGTTGTTGTTTCACCATCTTTGCCCCATTCTCGCATCATCGATCATCTCTGTATCCCAATACTACCCGTAGCGTCATAAGCCTTTTTGGTCTCGTCTTGAAATCATCCGAAATCCAATCGATTGATATGACCCTCCTCTAGGTGTCTGTCTTCCCACAATGATTGCCTTCATGATTTGAAACAATCGACCACTGTAGTGTCCGCTTCATATGATGATAGTCACACGATAGGATTAAAAGGTTTCGCAGCTTGTGACCTCCTTTACTATTTCCATTTCTTGCGATGAACATTGCGATCGACTCGATATGTTCGTATCTTTGTTCGCTACTCGGCGAATTCTTTGACTCTCTTCTTGATTAACCAATGCATAGGCTTGGTTTAGACTTGGAATTTGTTGCATCATGAGAACCTGGCTTCTCGTATGATTATAGCTCTCATTCAAACCCATAAGAAACTGTAATAACCTCTGGTATTGTAGGTGATTAGCGAAATCTTTCGACTTAGGACAACAAGATGGTAAAGGTATGATCGAATCATACTCATCCCAAAGGTCCTTTAGCCTCGAATAGTATCCTGAAACTGACATTGTTCCCTGTCTTAGCGTGAATATCTTCTTATGAAGGTGAAATGCTCTCGAGCTATTCACTTTGTCAAACCTCTCTTTCAACTCTTCCCATATGATGTGCGTATCCGCATTGAACAGCATTCCTGTTAGTAAACTCTTACTTACATTCCCAATCAGCCAGGACACCACTATAGCGTTACATCTGTCCCAGATCCTTGCAAGTTCATCATTGTAGTTTTCTCTTTTGATTGTACCATCTATGAATCCCATTTTGTTCTTTCCCAACAGCGCCAGTTTCACTGCCCTGCTCCACAACGTATAGTTGTCCATTTCATTCAAAACGATTCCAACTGATAAGGAACCAGGTGCGTCTGATGGGAACAAATATAGCGGATGGTTGTGGTCTACTATATTGTTCCTCAGAGTTGATGTTTCTCCTACTGCATCCATTCCATCGTGCTGCGGCTCCGACCACGATCATGCTTGAGCGATTTCTTTAATTTCGTTCCTAATCCACAACAAATCGACACAATAAACTCATATCGCTAGATCCTCAGTCTTGTCCTTAATCGTCAACAAGATTAATCCAGATCTAAAACAGAATTAATCCAGATCTAATGATGTTGTAGCAGAACAAACTCATATTCCTAGATCTCTTCTTGCATGCAACTTGATTGTCTCCGTTTTGACAAAGAAACAATCATATCTACTCAGATCAACTCGCGATTTACTCCAAATCGTAGATTCACGATTTCTTTGCTACAATCGCGATCTACTGACATTGCTTTGATACCATGTTGGATATTCAAATACACAGAAGAAGGAAGAAGTGAGGGAAGAAGATTATTTACATGTGGGAAGGAATGAAGATGAAAGCAGAGAAAGAAGACGTGAAGAAGAAGAGAGGGAGAAGAGGCGGTTAAGAGAGAGAGGAAGTAAGAATGTTTTATTGATTGATTGACTGTAATGTGCAGTCAGTCGTGTATGTATATACACATACATCTACATCTTTCAATACAAGAGTAGAATACAAAATATACAAAATATCTAATTATGGAAAATATCTAATGCACTACTCTTTTAATATCTACACTACTACACTACTCTTTTACAGGGAGGTAGAGAGGTTTCGATAGACCCTCGGCAACAACAACCTCAATACCTCAAACATAATATACAACAATAACTACATCTCAGTATGAAATAATTTGGAATTGGCTATATGATTCCTCACTATTCATATATCTATATGTGAGGATTCATCATGAATTAACTAGTTTTACTTTCGCGGCCAATCTAATGCATTCCTCCTTATACGGGGTTGAGACAGATAATGTGATCAGCAAGCTCACACAAACAGAGTTCATCATAATAAAACATCTTATTGGGTGAAAAATAGTTCAATAAGGGCTACCTGAGAACACATATTAAGATCAATTAAAGAGAAAAAATTGAAAAGTGGCAACATGTGATCTCAGATTGCCCCTATTGAACACTTCCACCAATATTAGAAGATTCATTACCTCTACTTTTTCTGGCTAAAATTGTCTGATGTAGATTAGATATTTAAAGGAAGGTTGTTGGATATGTATAGTATTTCAACAGTGTACTACTACTTACTACCTTGGTACTTTTATGACAACACTGAGAAAATATTCAGGTTTTGTCTAGCTATAAAGTACAACTTTTGTACTCCACATAATTTTACTTCATAGTTTGTACTACAACAATAGGCAAAAAAAAAATGCTAATGTCATTTTTTTACCATTTATGTATCAAACTATCACTATTTATGTATTAAAATGTCACTTTTTGAGTCTTTTCTTTCTTTTCTTTTTAATATGACTTTTTTGCTTTTTTTTTATTTGTTCAACATATTTTATAAAGAATGTTTTGGTTTAAATTAATTTTCATGTTTTGTATTAGATAGTCAATTAAAATTTTAATTAAATAATTAGCTACTTAATTAATAGTCTAATTAAATAAAAAAATAGACACACAATTAATTATTTTATTTAGTTAAGGATGTAATTATTGAAATGTGGATATGTGAGAAGAGTAGAGTCAAATACATTGATGTCTTTGTCCTATGTGTCAGAAAAAGTAGTGGTTGTGATGAGTGTAGGACCAAAGATATTGATGTCTTCGTCCTATATGCCAGAAAAAGATGTGGAGCTGAGGAGAGTAGAAAAAGTAGTGGTTCAGATTGGACCGACACTTTCAATGGTCCAGATTGGACCGATACTTTCAATGGTCCAGATCAGACCAACATCACTCACCCAAACAATATCAATATGAATGATCCTCTATTCATTCATTGCACCATAAAAATTCAAAAATATTTTATTATGGCACCAGTAGGATTGTTTGTCCAAGTCTATTACAATGGAACTGTTGAAAGGACTAACACGGGAGGTGTTATATTTGCATGCACCAATTCATCCCTATTGAAGGTGGAAAAAAACACAAAACTAGATGGGCTTATCTGGTCTATCTAGTCATAGATTCATCCCGACAACTCCAAAAGAGTTGTTGAACTTATTTATCGATGCAAACAACCGCGCGAGGCGCATTGGTATGAGTCCTTAAAGGTCGTCCCCAATCTACTCGGATCCGTACTGAAATGGATCAAAGTGAGAAAAGTAGGCACCGGAACAGATGTGGTCTGTGCCGGAATGAGGGACATAGCCAGAGAAATTGCCCTAACCGTATCAATGTTTCTAGATGAAACTAAACCATTGTAAATTTATTTAAGTGTGCAATTAACTATCTAATTGTTGTAATCGACAATATTTATTTAAGTGTGCAGTTTGTTCCCACTTTGTTCTTTAATAATTATATCTTAAACTGAATAAATAAATAAATTTTGTGTCTAAAATATTTTGTTCAGTTAGACCATTAAATTAAGTAGTTGATTATCTTATTAAACTTTGGATTGGTTATTTAATACAAAACATGAGTTATTTAAAGAAAAGAATTTAAAGTAGCTAATTATTTAATTAAAATTTTAGTTGACTATCTAATACAAAACATGAAAATTAATTTAAACCAAAATATTCTTTATAAAATATGTTGAACAAATAAAAAAAAACAAAAAAGTCATTATTAAAAGAAAAAGAAAGAAAAGACTCAGAGAGTGGTATTTTGATACATAAATAGAAAGTAGTGATAGTTTGATACATAAATGATAAAAAAATTACCTTAGAGTTTTTTTGCCACAACAATATACTTCTAAGCTAGCATGTTGAAACTCTAATCATTGCATGTGGGAGCCAAGGAACAAAAAGGAAAATTTACTACTTTTATCAATTTTATTTATTTGCTCAACAGATCGGATGCAGATTCAAAATTTAATCTTGATAGATTTAAAATACTTTGCTTTTTTCAAATTTCAATGAATTTTCGCCACATATATACTATATATGTTTCGCATTGAAAATACGGGTCTAAAATGAACTCATCGAGGAATAGTTGCATCTGCCAAAAAATGCCCAGAACTCCAATAAATGAAATAACTTGGGATAATTTTAAAATAAAAAAAATGACTCTGCTGGGGATCGAACCCAGAATCTCTGGTTTCGTAGACCAGCGCCTTATCCATTGGGCCACAGAGTCAACTTGCTGCTTTTGTCTGTAACAATGAATAATAGACGCTTTTTCTCTTTTTAAGCTAACGGATAAGTATTTTCTCATCAGTTTTCAATATTTTTGGACATGCAGGTTGGTGGTATGTTATAATAACTGACGAGGAATGAACTCATTGTTTCTTTTACTGATAAATCGTTTGGGGTCAATTCTTAAAACCAATCGCAACCTTCTAAAACTCGAGGATAATGGGTATGTCCCTCTATTCTTCTTCATTTAAATATCAAGTTTAGTTCACATGACACAGGGCTCGAACTTGTGACTTTCTTCAACCTTTGTCACTTGAACTAAACCTTAGGGCCATGAGCTCAGTTGTATGAATCATATGACCTAAAAGATGTTGCAAGTATCCTCCTTTTGTATGTGCTCGAGAACAATTATACTTGTACTTGGCTAAGCTCACATAACATAGTGAGTTGTTAATACTAAAAAGTGAAAAATAACTTCTAAGTTGAAGTAAATACTATTAAGATAATTATTTTAGAAGATTTTGTTTTAGTCTCCAATATATTAGAACATAAAGGTTAGTAGAATGTAATAGTAACATATGATAAGGGGTGACTGGTAAAGCATGAAACTTTTGAAGCTTACATAGTGTAGTACTGTAGTTACTGCTAGTACTGAAGAGTAAAAAAAAAATTAATTGGAGAAAAACATTACAGAGTTAATAGACGACCAAAGAGTAATTTCACAGTTATATGTATGAATGTGTATCATAATATCTTGTTGTCTTATTTTCCTTGAATCCCTACATTGACTACGTTTTTCCTTGAATCCGTGCATTGACTATCAGAAACAACTTTTCTACCCCACAAAAATAAAGGTACGGTCTGCAAATATCCTACCCTCTTCAGACCCCAATTATGGGATTACACTGGGTATATTATTGTTTTGTTGTATGCTTACTAAACTATCCTGAATAGTTATTCTTTTGACAAATTTATAAACTACATATAAATCAGACAAAGAAATCCAATCTTTGCTTCAGTTCTACATATCTTTGTTTCTACTTTCTACCATTTCAAATAACATTATCAAAACTTTTGTGCTCACAAATAGGCAATCAATATGCACAATAGTGGTGTTTATGGAAAGTCAATTCTTGCGGGCCAAAGCAGCTGCAATTCCACCAACCAAAACTCCAACAGCAGTAGCAGCAATGCCAATGCCAATAACACCATCTGTTTCACACAAAGTAAAATGCATGATATTCATCAACTCTTTTCTTCAACTGAAATGGGATACGATAAAAAAGTGACGTTGAGATTCCATTTGTTTTGCTACCTTTGGTAATTTTTTCTTCAATTGTTTTCTTGAGGGTCAAGGCCTGCCTCCAATCTGGTGCAATCTGTAGGATTACAGAACTACTAATTAAGATACACCGTAAAACAACTTTAGGATAAATGAAAAACTGCCTTCACAAAATAGAATAACTTGTGTAGATGAGCAAATAACAACGCTTCAGAGTTGCACGGGTGCAGTTCAAATATGCAATTTCACTAAAGATGGGCTGAAGAAAACTTTAATCTTCACAAATGATGCAAAATTTATAGCCTGGAGATAAGGACCTCAGCATTATTATCAAGGGTGAAGCAAAGGAAAGAAAAAGATCAAACCTCCAAACAACGATCAACAAGCTGCCTGCTTCTTGGAAAGTCGCCACTTCTATAGTAACCAACAGCCAGAAGATAAAGCTTTTCTCTCATTTGCAGGGGACTGCTGCTACTGCCACCCAAAGAAGCTGCAAATGACAAAATAAATCAGAGAATATATATGGTTCTCTCCCTCGCTTAATGCAAAAGCAAAAGGAGAAGGTAAAAAAGAGTTAACAGAAAAAGGGATATGAACTAGGGAAATGCAAAAGCTCAAAGCATTCACGGAATACTTTATAGGATATGTCAGGGTAAGGTAATGAATGATGAGGCATGTAACCAAAAAAGGAAGGAAGAAATGAATAGCTCTACTTACTGACCTTCAAGCATTGCTATCCCACGCTGTATATCTTCAGGCCTTCTTGAGTGAACAAGAGCCCAAGACAAACGCATAATGCATTCACTTTTAAGTTCATCAGATGTACCTTTTTCTGCCTCAGCAACTTCACGTTCACATCCCTGTAGACACATTACAACTTTGAAATATTCAAATACTGACTAGATGCCAAAACAATTACAAGAAAATTCAAACTCAAGTTTATAGTTAATGAAACATCATTGCATATGGAACTGCAAATCATTTATATGTTCCACGGTCTATCTCCTGAATCAAGTAACTTTCAGCAGGACCACAAAGAAAATTTCTGCAGTCTTGTACGTGATGTCTTACCAATTTACCAGCGAAAAAATCTGCTGGAATATGTATTGCTTACAGGTTCTAACTCGGTGTTTTAAGAACCCGGACCATACTGCCCAATTGGTTCAACTGTTGCTCAGCCAAAAAACAGACCAGTTGGACCTTCAAAATAATTCTGGCAGTCAAACTGCTCTAACTAGCAAAAAACATAGGAACTGACAGTTGAACCATACTGTTGACTAATATGGTTGGGTTTCAAATGTGCACAAAAGGAATTAAAATCTGAAATGTAAAGATCCTCAAGTCACTGCCCGCCATCATAAATTCATAATGAAACCCTTGAAGGCATGTACATAAAGTGCTTCTTTAGAACGGAGCAAGGATAATTAGCTGAATATTTTGTCAAGCCTCAACTTTTAATTGACAATATCAATCTTAAAAGACCATTAATAAGTAATCAACCTTTAAATACCATTTAAAAGTAGTAGTACTTCTATCCAACAACCAAACTTCAATTGCAGACAAGAGAAAGGTAGGAAATGATCTCAATCAGTAAACTGTTTCCCATCAATTTTAGTTTCAAAGTTTCTCGGATATAATTAGAACTGCAATAAAAATGAAGAGAGTCCTATGTGAAACACTTTTCATTGCTTTTGCTCATGTTTCTATTTAGCAAAATAGCCAAATCACCAAAGTCAACGTAGAATTTAAGGATATCCAATGAAAAGTATAAGCTGCATGCTCTCCTTCTCCCAGTAAAATAAAATATCTGAGAAATTACTTACTATTATTGGAATGAAATGGACCAATCATAATAAATCTAAAGCAGAACTGATATAGATGATCGATATATCAGACCCCAACTAGGTTGAGTTGGGATTGAGGCATGGTTGATTGATTCGGGTGAAAATTAGGGTTGAATAGGTTTGGGTTGGGGAATGGTTAATTGATTGACGTGGCAATAACGTTTGAATCCTTATGCCATAAATTCTAGTTTCTAAGTTACCCTCGCAGAAATTTGAAACCCAAATTAGGATGTTCAAACAGTTCTACATATTTTAACTCTTGATCTTGGTCACGGGATCTTTCACTATGAAAATCTGTTTCCATCATAAATAGAAGACGCATCAAGCATTTAACAACATCACTCATAAACCTTACTTCTAATAAGAAAATCAATCAATTAACTATGTTTGCCCGTTTTTATTTGCCTTGGTGATGGATGGATTGATGCAACAAATCCAAGGTGAGGTGCCGTGGTGTATGTTATTCGCGGACGATATAGTCCTAATTGATGAGACTCGCAACGGAGTTAACGCTAAGCTGGACGGTTGGAAACAAACTCTGGAGTTTAAAGGATTCAAGTTGAGTAGGACCAAAATAAAGTACTGCAAGTTCAGTGATGTACCGCATGACGCTTGCGTAGAAGTGAAGTTCTGTGTGATAAGAAGGTGCCACCAAAACTTAAAGGCAAGTTCTACAGAGTGGTGGTTAGACCGATTATGTTGTATGGGGCGGAGTGTCGGCCAGTCAAGAGCTCTCACGTTCAGAAGATGAAAATTGCGAAAATGCGGATGTTGCGATGGATGTGTGAGCATACTAGGAGAGATAGGATTAGGAATGAAGATATCCAGGACAAGGTGGGAGTGGCCTCGGTGGAGGACAAGATGCGGTAAGCGAGACTGAGATAGTTTGTACATGTGAAGAGGAGATGCCCGGATGTCCCAATGCGGAGGTGTGAAAGGTTGACTATGGACGGTTTCAGAAGAGGTAAAGGTAGGCCGAATAAGTATTGAGGAGAGGTGATTAGACGAGACATGGCGCAATTCCAGCTTACCGAGGACATGACCTTAGACAGGAAGTTATGAAGGACACAAATTAGGATATAAGGTTAGTAGGTAGTTGAGTGTGTACCGTTTATCCTTTCTTACTAGTAGTTGTAGTATAAAAGGTTAGTAAATAGTTGAATTTTGTCGCACCATGTGTGAGAGGTGTAGGGGGTTAGCCTCTCCATCTTCTCTTCTCCCTTTCTTTGTAGTTTATTTAGGTTTCATGTAGATCCATACTATTTTGTGTGTATTCCTATGTGTTGTTTTATTTGTTTTGTTATTGTGATATCTTGTTGCCTTATTTTTCTTGAATTTCTGCATTGATTATATTCTTTTGAGCCGAGGATCTATCGGAAACAGCATCTCTATCCCACAAAGATAGAGGTAAGGTCTGCGTACATCTTACCCTGTCAGACCCTACTGTGTGAGATTACACTGGGTATGTTGTTGTTGTACTAGTAGTTGTAGTATTGTTCTTGTAGTTTATTGTCTTTTGATTTCTTCTACTATGTGTTGTTTGTTGTTTCTTTTATCTTGTACTTCAACTATCTTATTGATTTGTGGTGGCTATTGCTCTTTTTTCAAATTGCTTTATTATGGCTTATTCTCTTTCAATATTTCCTTTTCATAGTATTTTGAATTGCTGGTCCTTATGTCGATGGTCTATCAGAAACAGCCTCCCTACCTGACTCTACCCTCTCCAAACCCCACGCTGTGGGATTTTACTGGGTTGTTGTTGTTGTTGTTTTTATCAATTAACTATGCTTCTAAACTTATGGGGATAAACTATATAAATCCTTAGTATCAATTCTGCTCTATACAGTATCAATTCTGTTCTATTCAGCCAGTCAGGATAAGAACAAATGATTAAAAAAACAAAAAACAAAAAACTCATAACTACATACCACATAACCTTAATTCTAGCTAAGAACAATAAGCAAATCAACTTCCCTTCAACCCAAACTAGTTAGTGCCAACCTCTGCTTAAATTTTCTCTATTTGGACATTTCTAGACGAACAAACACAAAAAAAATCTGTATTTCGTCTTTCACATCATACAACTATCAGATTAAGAATAATACAGACTTCAACATTTAATCAAATTTTCATCTATAAGCTCGACACAGAGCATTGGTTAAGCATTTTATCAGCAAGAAAAAAATTAAAACAACAGACAATTAAAAAAGGTTGAATTGTTACATCAACAACGCTATACGAGTTCCTAATCATATAAAGTAAAGTATTTCAGATGTGCGATAAGCTCAATTCAACAAAACGAAGTATCACCTACACAAATAATAAAGACATTAACATAGACATTAGCCGCAATTCTACATTTAAGCCAACTTTCATATCTAAGCTCGACGCACAATTGATTAAAGCATTTTATTCAAATATATATTTTTTCCAAAAACAGATAATAAAAAAAAGGTGAAATTTATACATCAACAATGCTCCACGAGTTCCTAATCATATATAGTAAACTATTCCAGATGTGCGATAAACTCGATTTCAACTAAACGAAGTAGTATCAAATACACAAATAATGAAGACATTAACATAGAGATTAGCCACAATTCTACATTTAAGCCAACTTTCATATCTAAGCACGAAGCACAGAATTGATTAAAGCATTTTATTCAAAATTAAATATTTTAAAAACAATAGATAAAAAAAAGGTGGAGTTTTTACATCAACAACGCTCCATGAGTTCAACTTTATCAAAGTTGGCTTGAAAAAAATAAATTTTGAATAAAACTCTAACTTGTGCACACCCAAAGTTGGAGGGAATATAATTGCAAAAAGTCGTGTGACAGATTAATTTTCCCAAGTTGGAAATAGAGCCATTTTTGCTTTTTGATTAAAATTTCGTCCACATGGTAGTTGGCTCATTAATTTTGAAATGTGTTTTAATAAATAGTTGATGATAGTTCAGTAGAAAAAGCAAATACCTGAACTATCGGGTAGAAAACGCAAACACCTATAGTTCAGGACTCGCAATAAAGTGATACTTTCAGGTGTGTTTTTTATCGTTATCTCTTAAAAAAAAGTAGAGCTTTTACATCAACAACGCTCCTCGAGTTTCTATCATATAATTAAAGTGTTCCAGATGTACGATAAGCTCAATTCAAACTAAACGAAGGATCAATTAATCAAATATACAAATAATGAAGACATTAGCATATAGATTAACCGTAATTCTCTAGAAAATGGTCAAATCTGTAAATCTAATCAAATAAATTTGAAGAAAAAAAAGAAAAATGGAAATGAAATAATACTCACAGCGACTATATCAGAATCGCACCAAGGAATTTGATCTCCACCGGTAAAGAAATCGCCGATCGATTCAAAGAATTTTACGATTTTCACATCCATTTTGCTGTTTCTAGCACAGGAGAGAGAAATGTGGCTAAATATGTACGACACTCTATTGAATTTGCAACAAATAGAGGGAAATGTGGTTATATATGTAAGTAATATTTGTATGTCACTCTGTTGACTGCGCAACAAATAGAGAGAAATGTGGTTATATATGTAAGTCGTTGTGACAGAAAAAGAATAACACAGCTTCCTGATTAAGTTAATTTGCTTGCAAACTGAGGGAGTGCGGAAATAAGACCACAATATTCAAACTAAGAGAGAAATGTGGTTATATACACACCTTTACTTTAAGACCACAATATTCAAAATCTTTCATTTATTTTTAAATTTTGTGTCAAGTTAAACTAAAACACTTAAATTGAGACGTAGGGAGAAGTATATAATTAGACACCTTAATTTACCGACAACTAAACACTCTAACTTTGACAATGCACGTTAGATGCCTCAACTAATCTCCATTATATCTAGTGGATGACTGGCATGACATGACACATAAACTTTGGAGGAGTCTAGATAATCATTTTGTAAGTTGAAGTGTTCAACTCATACAGTGAGCCAAGTATAGTGTGTGCATTTTCAAAGTCAGAGTGTTTAGTTGCTAATAGATGTCAAGTTTAAGTATTTATCTATGTATTGTGTCTATAATTTTTGTTTTTTTCATATGTGGAATTATCGTTGTTGTTATGATTACACTAAGTGTGTTGTTGTTATCTACTTTTTAATGGGCAAGACAATTGAATAAAAATACTTTTATCTAATATTCAAAGTTTTTACAATAAAATTTATTATATTATATTAAAGTTTTTAATATAGTGTGGTAGAGTTTGAGAATTTTAAAAGTGAAACTCTAATATATTTTGTTGGAATTCTATTGTAATATTTTTAAAATTTTACTCTTGAAACTCAAATATAATGCTCTCAGTAAGATTCATGAGTTTTTAAATTTATCTTACATTATTTCACTAAAGGTTTCACTCAAGTACTTTTTTGAACTTAGGGACCAAGTACTCAAAAGTGTGCAAATGTTTTGAGTGAGTATTTTGGAGGTTTAGTGTGCTTAGACTTGTGCTTTGTCGTGAGTCGAGAGTCTTTCGGAACAATCGCTCTACCTATCAAGGTATATGTAAGGTATGCGTACACTCTATATTCCCCAGACACACGTTGTGAAATTTCACTGGATATGTTGTTGTTGTTGTTATAGATATGTTATTAATCCATGCTTATGAATTAAAATCAGACTTGCAAATTGAATTAAAACCATTATCACTTTTATGTAATAACCTTAATAGCTACTATAAATAATTAAATGTAATATTTATTTTGATTAACCCGTTGTTTGATGAATTGATGATGAAACTCTCGAGAGTACACTAACTATGAAATTCTTTGTCGATTGAGACTTTGTTAAGATAGGATTGTTGAAAATTGTCTGTTTAATAGACTCACATATTTAATATAATTGTATATAGATTACTATCAATTAAAGAAGTTAATTATTTTACTCTAATAAAGTATTATTTTTATGGGCTATATAAATATTATTTTATAAGATATGTATTTTATAAGTGTAGAAACTTAGTTAACTCTTCGGTTATAATTGATCATTTTCATCCCAAACACTCGCAAACCTTTTCGTTAGGATTTTTATACCGTGTAAGATCAGTTCCATATCAATTTTGAATTAATACACAAAAAGGGTTAAGGAAAAACCCAGAAAAATTGACGAGATATCATGGAAGGTATTGAATTGTTCCGTTTTTTCTTTTTCATTACATAGCAAAAACATTACTAGGGTATATTACATTTTGTTTAATTAGTTTCTATTTATTAGAAAATAATTCTCTTTGGTGTTCCATGTGGCTCTGGAATTTGGGTTTTAAATGTTTAGTATCATCATCATTATATATATATAATCATCGTGGTGTTCAGTCCAGCGTATACCACTTTAGTTAACCACTATTCCTGAATTTATGACGAAACAATCACATGCATCAGATTACATTCACCTCATCCGATCTAGGTACCAAATCTCAAGTGTGCTGCTTTGTTAAAGCATTAAACTCCTCATATATGATCGCATTCCAATTAGGGTCCAGTTTGGCTAGTTTTGGGTTTTTGGGAATGTGTGATATGATTTGTGTGGAGAGGTTGAAATGAACCTTGGGTTTGAAAATCTCGTGTTGAGCGTGAATTTTCATACGGTGGGTAGGCAGTGGTGTATGGTGTGTATTAGGTGGGTTTTGTGGTTGTTGGTTCTCGGGTTCGAGAGTAGTCATTTGCAGTGGTGGGTCGCCGATAGTTGGTGGCATCGGAGACTGGTAATGGTTGGGATTGGGTGTTGCGTATTCCATTATTTGGGTATGGTGGGATGATGTAGTGAGGCTTGGTAGTTCAAGTTGTGGGTCTAGTTGTGGGGTATCGATTTGAGAGCAGATCGACAATGTAGTAGAGATGTGTTTTTTGGACATCGGTTCGGCTAATTGGTGGCGGTATGGTGGTGAGATGGACGGGTCGACCATGGGGATGAGTGATCGTAAGTTGACTGGGTCAGTGGTGTCGACGGGGTTGGATACCAGTGGTGGTGATGCTACTGTAGCAGAATTTGGTGGGGCTAGAACAGGGGGATAATTGGTGAACAGTAATCTGATGATACGGTACATGTTTGTGTCATCGAGAAACGTGTAATCCGTAGTTTGAAATTTTTAGAGATTTGAAAAAGGAAAACTCGTTTCATCAAAAGTGACGTGGCGTGAGACTATTATTTTACGACTGGACAAGTCGTAGCACATATAACCCCTATGATTATGCAAAAATTAACGAAAACACAGGGCGTTGTTCGTGGGGCTAATTTGTGGAGGCAGTGGAAGCTAGATTGGGGTAGCACAGACAATCGAAAATTGTTAATTGGTCATAGCGTAGGATAAAATTTCGGTTGGGGTCTTGTTTTGAAGAGTGCTAGTGGGTAAAATATTAAGGAGGTATTCTACCATTTTAACATCATAGACCCAGAAAGATGGTGGAAGACAGACATGAAACATAAGAGTACGAACCATGTTATTTATGATATTTATAGTGTGGGGACCGGAAAAATGAAAAATCATGCCTTGATTTGAGCAAAAATTATTAAAGGCCGAATTATTAAATTCACGTCCATTATTACATTGAAAAAGTTTTATGGATTTTTCAAATTGAGTTTTAGTGAATTTTTGAAACTCAAGAAACTTGACAAACACTTCGGATTTAAACTTTAGTGGGTAAATCCAGATAAAATGAGAGAAATCATCTAATAAAACTAGATAAAATTTGTGACCCAGTGAGCTAACGATATGAGATGTCCATAAATCCACATGAACAATATCGAATGGAGAAAACGTAACACTCAAAGAAGACATAAATGAAAGACGAGTATGCTTGCCTAGCGGCCAAGAAAAATAATTTCGGGCAAGTTTTCCATTATTACATTGTTATTCCTTAGAAAATTAAAAACATGTGCTCTTGGGTGTCCGAGTCGGTTATGCCAAGTTGGCGGAGAGATTGCAGCAAGGGAGGTAGGTGAATGTGGTCTGACAGCGGAAAATTGAGTGAAGGGGTATAAGTTCTCCCACACTATTGCAGCGCGTAAGAATTTTCCCCGTATTGAGATCCTTCATAAAAAAACCAAAAGGGTCAAATTCGATAGAGACAAAATTATTTCTAGTAAATTTTCTAACTGAGATCAAATTCTAAAAGATGTTGGGGGGGCATAGAGGACATGGTTAAGGGAGAAAGGCGGGTGTGTATTTTTGGTATGTGTATTACCGTAACCTTCAATTGGAATGCGGTGATCATTGCCAACAGTAATAAACTGAGGATGCTTTAACGGAAGTAGTTGAGATAAATTACATGATGAGCGGATGATGTGAGATGTGGCTCCGGTGTCCATGAATCAATTTTCGTCGGCCTGTTGAAGGCTCGTCGTTGAAGTCCGCCTAAATCGATGGGGGCGGGTTGCGGGCTGCGAAGGCTGCGGGCTGAACCGTATCGTCGATGGCCTGCGCACTTTCGCTAGGCGAGCCTGAATTCGAGTGACGAACTGCTGGGCCCGGGCCCTGCTGTTGGTAGCGACAAGCGGCGAGACCAGTTCCTGATAACGACACAGGTTGTCGGGATCGAAATAAAGCGCAAGCGTTGGGCCTGCCTGCTGGGCCTTATGGCCTCTGCCACGACCCTTCCCCTTCTTGCCACTACCACGACCTCTGCTGCCTTTTCCTCTGCCACGATAGTCACACTGCTACTGGTGGTCCGGTGGTGGTGGTTGGGAGGTGGTGGCCGCTAGTGATAGTATATTTTCAACCAGTAACACTTTTTTATTGTGCTCATCTTGCTTAGCACGTCGAGTCTCTTCCAAAAGCAGTTGTGAACGTGCCTTGTTGAAACTCGACAGTGGATAACCTGTTGAATCATCATTGTAATAGTATCGTATTTCCCTTTTGGTAAGCCTGCAACAAGTTGTAGTACCATCTTTGTCTGAGAAATAGATGTTCCAACGTTAGAAAGTTGGTCAGCGACGAGTTTCAGTTGTTTGCAATATTCGGACATGTTGTTAAAATTCTCGAGACGCGTATTATTTAATTGCTCCTCCAAATACACAGCCCGAATATTTTTATTATTCTGAAAAAATTCTTCTAATCGCACCCAAAGTTCACACGCCGAAGCACCGGTTTTCATGATAATACACAACAAGTCTTTGAAGATAGTACCGTATATCCACTGTTTGACGATGACATCAAGACGACGCCATGTCGATTTTGCGACATCTGCGGGGTGAGGAATAAAATCATCAATGTGGTCGAGCACGTTGTACGCACACGCATGGATGTAAAATAGTTTTACTCGCATGAAATATTGACAGTCTTCTTGGTCAAGAATTATGGGGATGGAATTCTTGATGTTGATAACGGCGAAAGCCGGAAGAAATGAAGATGATGAGGATCGAGGGTGGTTGTCAAATACACCGGTGGATGAACCAGAGGTTTTAGGGGAAGTGGGAGGAGACATGGTAGACATAAAATTTGGAAGGAAATTTCAGGGGTTGGCTGTCGATGGAGAAAGTAGAGGGGGCGACTCTTTTGGAAGAAAGTAAAAATGGGGTTTAGGATTTGGCTACTGATATCATGTAAGTTTGGAATAATCTCTCTTGGGGATTGCCTTTATTAATTCACAATATATATATATATATATATATATATATAGTTGTAAAGAAGTTGATTCTTAATAAAGTAAGGATCCTAAGTTACCTTAAATATACAATACTTATAATTATAAAATATACTGTAAATATTTGAAGAATATTCGCTAATACCATCCAAACAACTAAAATAAAAAAATAATAACATACTAAGTGGAAAAAGAATAAAATAACACGTCTAAGTGGTTTAGTTTGTTGAGATAATGAAGCATCTCACATGATATATTTTTTCTTTAAAGACAAACTCCATTTTATTTTTCCATGTGGAGAGTTTTTGTTATATATTATTGATAAGTACATCACCACACACAAGTATGTTTAAAGAAGGGACCATGTAATCCAAAGTGTTTGGCCGGACGGTAAAACATGAGGGTACTGCTGGGAGAGGTTTCGTGTTTGAGTTCTCCCTCAGCGAAAAATTATTTTCCGGGGTATATTTCAGAAGCAAAGGATGGGCTCTAAGGCGCGCTGGCATGCGCAGTGTGAGTTCTATCCCCAATAATTACTTGTCTGGGGGTTGAGCCTTGTGTTATCGATCAGTTGTCCGCTCTCAGACTCTGGGTAATAGAGCGCATTCCGCAGTTTACCTTGATGATAGCGATAAGGGACCGGGTCTATTATCTCCAGAACGCCTAGATAATACTAGTGAAATAGTTAGGCGCACGCCTAGATACCTGGATTATCAAAAAAAAAACATAGAAGGGACCATGTATAATTCTCTTTTGTGGCTATTTCTTCTTCTAGAACTAAAAAAGTGCATAAGCTTGTGGAGTTGTGGTGTTGGTCATTTTCAACAAGCTGTTGTCAGGATTTTTTTGAGTCATCATTTCTTTTTTAAAAAAACAATTAGAGGGTGATTGAAATTTATTATGTATTGTTAAAGCTCCAAGTTAAACGGTAGTGAAATGGTAAGTATTCTTTTTTAATCAGAAATTTTGGGTTTGAGTCTTGACCGGCGTGAATATGAATTTAGTCGAATCTCAATATTAATACCAATCAAATGAAAAAAAAAAAAGAATAAATCCAAATTATACAATGTTGTGTATTCAATCACCATGATTGATTCAATAACAAATGCATTTACACACAATTACTTCATCACCAACAATCAAAACTAATATACTCCCTTCGGATAAAAAAAAGTGTCCACTTAGTTATTTGCATTCTTTAGGAAAATACTAACTCTTAAACTAAAAGAGGTAATTTGACTAAACTGCCCCTAATTAAATAGATATTGAGATTTATTTAATGATTTGACAAAATATTATTATCATATTTTAAGTAATTATTTATTTATGTAATGGACGTTGAGATCGTGTAAACGCTTTTTCTAAAAATTTAAGAATGAAGTGTCTAATATGAATATTTTATTATGTATTCAAATGCTTAATGAAACAAGAGGTAATCTAAATGTGTAAATTTAATGATAATTTAAAACGTCAATATATTCCAACAAAAGTAATATATTTATTACCATATATCATGGTTCTTTCGAAAGTATATTTTTTCCCCATATCCTCTTGCGAAAATACATGATAATATTGCGTGCAATAGATTTTTATGATCCAAGTTTTTTTCGGATCATGTATAGAGAAACGTAGTGCACTAGAATGCCTTTTTTAAAAATATATATTTATTACTTTAAATAAAAAAATATTTTCTATGCCAAAATAGAAAGAGGTAGAAAATATTAATTTAGTTAAATTAATTTTTCTACATAAATCCACACTCTCTCTACAGTACTGACCTTCCCTTTCTCTCTCATCTGCAACACTACTGTGTGTGTGTTTTCTGCTTCCATTAGATCAATCGATTTCCCCTATTAGCGACATTCTACTACTTCACTTTTTACCTGATCTCTGTCTGCCATTCTCTCTCTCTAAAACCCCACTCTCCTCTTTCTCTCTCTAAATCATTAAAAATCAGTAAACCTTACACTCATTGTCACTCCATATTTTTCAAGAACGAAAAAAACACCCAAAAAGAAGCAAAATTTGTAGTTTTAACTATATGGGTATCTTTCTTTTCCATTTTATTTGTTGAAATTTACAACACCCAAAAAACCCATTTTAAATTTACATTTTTTTTGGGGGTTTATCTTTTTTTTTTTTTTTGGTTTGCATTCGGTGTTTGGTACCCGCATTAGAGGCGGGCTATATTTGAATTCATGCTGGATAGAGCCATTTCATCCTGCCAATGGATTTTTCGGTTCGAATACAAGATCTGGTTAAGGAAAGAACATTCTCGATTTAATATACTGTTACTACAAATTCCCAAAAAGAAGCAAAATTTGTAGTTTTAGCTATATGGGTATCTGTGTTTTCCATTTTATTTGTTGAATTTACCAAACCCAAGAACCACATGTTAAATTTACAATCTTTTTATTGTGGGGTTTACTCATTTAATATACTGTTACTACAAATTCCAAAAAAGAATCAAAATTTGTAGTTTTAGCTATATGGGTATCTGTGTTTTCCATTTTATTTGTTGAATTTACCAAACCCAAGAACCACATGTTAAATTTACAATCTTTTTATTGTGGGGTTTACTCATTTAATATACTGTTACTACAAATTCCCAAAAAGAATCAAAATTTGTAGTTTTAGCTATATGGGTATCTTTCTTTTCCATTTTATTTGTTGAAATTTACAATACCCAAGAACCCCATTTTAAATTTACAATCTTTTTATTGTGGGGTTGTGATTTTCAGCATTTAATATTTTACTGTTACTACAAATACCCAAAAAAGGCATTGTGATTACTGCACTTCAGTTCTTTAAATTTTTAGTTTTGAGGTTTATGTTTCTTGTTAAGAAATGGGGTTTGTTCTTTACTATTTGAAGATTTGGTGGATTTTGGGAAATGTTTTGGAAAGATTGAATTTTTGGGGTTGAAAGAATTGGTGAATTTTGGGAAATGTTTTGGAAAGATTGAATTTTGTGGTTGAAGGGAATTGGTGAATTTTGGGAACTGTTTTGGAAAGATTGAATTTGGGGAACTGTTTGGAAATATTGAATTTTTGGGGTTGAAGGAATTGGTGAATTTGATGAATGAATGGGAGGAATTGGAGCTAAAAATGGGGTTTTGGAGATTGGGGTTTAGCTTTGGAGGTGTTATTGTTTGATGTTTTATAAGTGGTAGAATGAATTCAGATGTCAACAGAGCTAGTGGACTAGTTGAAAGGGATATTGAACAGGTAAAATTTTACTATCTCATTCTTCCAGTTATTGCTTACTACTAGTATGTCTCCGTGTGATCTGTGTGATCTATAGATCATGGTTTCGAGCCGTGGAATCAACCACTAATGCTTGCATTAGGTTAGACTGTCAACATCACACCCTTGGGAGGTGGCCCTTCCCCGGATATGCACCAGGCTTCACTTTTTTTTATACTAGTATTTCTTCATTGACAAAATTGGAGGGGCCCTTTAAGCTTTCAATAAGTAGTATATCTGGTAATTCATGTCTATTTTCTTCAAGTGTTGAGCAAAGATTACAGATTAGGGATTGTAATAAGGTGAATAATAATCACTGAATTGTTTGTTGAATATGCATTTCTTGTCACATTGGTTATTTCTATTAAGCTGGATATGCATGTTTAATGTTAACAGAAGAGTGAATAGGTTAAAAAACCCTAAACTATGGCTGTTTTACGAGTTTCATACCTCAATTATTGGGTGTTCACATACCCCGTTGAACTACCATGAACTCATATTAAAATATCCCTCGGAGGAATATGACGTGCTACGCGAACCTAAAAGGGCAGCCCTTAGCACTAATCTCCCTCTATGCGCGGGGTCCGGGGAAGGACCGGACCCGGTGCTCCGTGAACATCACGCTACAAAAACTCCTCTAAAGAGTTCCAAGTGACAGTTCATGTGGACAAGGATTTGAGTGAATAGGGTAAACCTCCCCAATATCACTGTTGTGCCAGGTGGACTCATTTTAAAAACTTTTATCATCTCACATACGGCTCTCATCAACTTATTCCGAACATTTTGCTAATAATTAACCGGAGTTTTTTAATCTAAAGGGAGTTATAGGGGTAACATGAACGTCCAACAGTAGGTATGAAACCTACAAATTGGTGACAGTATAGGGTTTTTTTAACCTGTTCACTCTTAAAAGTAGTTATTGGATTTAGAAGATCTGTTTCCAGTAATGCCTTAACACTGTACTGATCCTTTCTTCTCTTCTTTTTGTATAAATATCACATGCTTATCGAAATGTACATTTTTATTATTTCCAACTGAAAACTTCAAGGAGCAACTTTTCACCTCAAGCTTCCCAATTTCTCTCTCAGGTCATTTTCCTTGGTAATGATTCAGAGATGATATTCCTAGTGCTTGGAGTAGAATAAGTGGAAAAGGAACTAAGATATAGATCAAGATGAAGTAGGGTCTTTTCTTGTATAACACCTTTGTTGCTTCCGGATAGATGTCCAGCTTAAAGCTAGAGATCTCAGGGAGAAATAGGTAAAGAGAAACAATATGTTACCTGCTGGTAGTGGATTACATAAACAAATCCGGAAGTACTTTATGTGAGGTAACTTTCTCGGGGACTATGTGCTATAAAAGAACCAAATGGTTTTCTGGAGAATCACTTAAGGATTGGTTTTTGCACGAAAGCATAGTTGAAAGAGGCATTCAGATCTGTCTTGTTGTATTTCATTTTTTTTGTCCTAGTTCAGAAGTCTTAATTGTTTGCGAGCTTTTTAGTATTAGTTCTTTTCTCTTTGCATATATAGCATGAGTTTAGTATCCTGTTAGCTTCAGGTTCCTTTCATTTGATTTATCTCAGGCAACAACTGCTCTAAAAAAGGGGGCATGTTTGCTGAAGTATGGAAGAAGGGGAAAGCCAAAGTTTTGTCCCTTCCGTCTGGCAAACGTAAGCTTCATTTCATTCTTTTTTTTCTACTTTCTTCTTACATCTGGCTCTTGCTTTTCTTAGATTGAAATCTTGTATGAAATTCTTTGCATCCCAACTCTGTAATCATCTTAGCTGCGTGTGTGAGATGGGCGTCCATGTAGATCCAACTATACCGCAGTTGGCTGCATTTAGATTTGTTTGGTGAGAGACCCCACATCTAGTTGTTGTTACAAGAATCCCTATCATTTATCCGAGAGATCGGGATAGAGTTTTCCATACTGAAAGTTTCAGGACGTAGCACTGGCTGCAAGGAAGCATGTAATAGGAGGACATTGGAATCCTCCAAAGTTGGAAGTGTAGGCTCACCATGACTTTGGTATCTTGATGAAGCAAATTAGGACATTGCCCTCGATCTTTCTCCTTGATTTTTACAGCTCTGTTGAAGTTTGTGTGTTGTCGGCATGTAGATATTTCATCCTCAACGCTTGTTTCCGTTCTGATTATTGACTGGTAATATTTACTATTATGGTTATACTTATCAGAAAAATAAAAGATGTTTACTATCATGATTGCAATTTGTTACTCTGTTTTCAGTTTTTGCATGCGTGTATCTCAGACTGAAGTAGTATCTGTTAGATGATGTAAATAATACCACAAGGAGAACGTTTATTGTGAAGCTTGAAAAGTAAACATAAAGGAATAAAGGTCCTTCAATCTTCATGCCAATTTGAAAGTGATAAATGGTATCCCAACTGCCATACGCTAAAAAGAAGCAAAAATAGTAGCTGTCTCATGATAATAAATCAGAAAATTAGAGTTCACCAAAAATTGGAAGTCTGAGTTCTCTTCCAAATGCTTACCTTATTGTGTCATATAGAATTCCAGAACTTCGATATTGATCATTCATGCTCAGTGGATAGACAACATTCATTAAGGTATCCATGTCAAGGTTCTTTGTTCATATTCCTTACTGTCATGTACCCATTGTGAAGTAGTGTTTTTGACTGCTGTTAAAATACACACGTTAACTTCATCCCAGATATTTTTTCTTTGTGTCCTTCTCCCAAATAGTGCCAACATTTGACCTCATGTCTCTAACTTTCTGGGGTTTAAACCTAAAGCCTTTGAGGATTGCCATTTCCATATTTGTCATTGTTGATGACTTTGCTGATAAGTAAACTGTTATTGATATAAATAGTCCCAAACTTGCTGTATGGATATTGATTGTTCCAATTTACCTTTCATTATTGAGGTAGGAATTTATTACAAAATTTCCGTGTATTGCTTCGTTGTATCGCAGCTAACTTAACTACTGTGCTCCTTGAAACTTAGTTTTAATTGAAGGTTATGCTCGGAGTCTAAAAAAGAAATTATGTTTCAGGATGAGTCTGCTCTGATATGGTTTTCAGGAAAAGAAGAGAAACACCTTAAGCTAAGTCACGTGTCAAGAATAATATCCGGACAGCGCACTGTAAGCTTTATCCGCTGAAGATAGCTAATCTCCATTCGACAAACTTTTTGACATGTTTTTATTTGATCCTAGTCTACAAATTTATCCTTCTTTGTATATCTTTTGGTGTGGTATTAAAATGGAGATCGAAGAACTTATATGGTGAAAGGTCAGATGACTCATTCTGATGCTCACTCATTTCACCAGAGATTTATGTGGTTAAATATATGGGTATTAGTGGCTTTCAGGTGTTAACCAGAGTCGATGACTAATAAATTAAGAGGAGGAAAAATTGGAGGATGGGTAGGGATCAAATATCTTCTGCTAAAGGAATTTTTGCTTACCATGGTCAATCAATAAATGTATGATGATCTTTTTGTCTTCGTTTCTCTATCTCTTCCATATGTATATGGAGACCCTTGTGGTCCGGCCCTTCCTCAGACCCCACGCATAGCGGGAGCTTAGTGCACCGGGCTGCCGTTTTCTCTATCTCTGCCATATGTATATCCACATATGCTCCTTAATAAGTAAACATGGGTTGCACGTATATTCTTTTTTTCCTTTGAACTGGTAAATAATATTTTATTGATACTAAAGGGAAACACTGAGATGGTGCTTGCAGATACATAATGTGGGAATCTCTTATACAAAAACAAACAGAAAGGCTCCCATGTGGAAGATCAATAAACCTGTAAAGAACTAATGAACAGAGCATGCTGTCTTCATCCTTTACATCTTGCATGTTGCACTAAAAAACTATACCACAATTTTACTCTTGACGACTTCAAATGTTTATATACCTTATTCTGAATAAGTATTACTGCATTTGCATGCTAGTTTTCATGTTGAAACTAAGTGGTCATGTTACATAAATGAGCACTCTCGGTTGAAGTCCATGCTATACTAGCTCTCGTTGGTTTAATTTTGTTTGCCTTGTAGTTGATTAATAATTTCTTTTGGCCTGTTTACATAGGTACATACTTTGATGATGTGAATTTGGTGTCAATGTCTTTTTATTTTTTATTTAGCAATTTATAGTTCTTATTGGACATGGTTTTTGGTCTAGTGTAATCACCTATATGAAGTGTTTAGTGGTGTATCTGATTAATAAGCATTGCTTCTGCTCTTTTCCAGCCAATATTCCAAAGGCACCCACGACCTGAGAAGGAGTACCAATCTTTTTCTCTCATATATAACGATAGATCACTGGATTTGGTAAGAGTTTCATTAGTAATAGCTGTGTTTTTTTAGACGGAAAGTTTTGTATGTAATTCATGCAATTCTGTCTTATTCCATTGTCTTTTGAAATTGGTTACGACAACTAACTTTCTCACCTTGCTCGTCCATCTCATGTCTTAGATATGCAAAGATAAAGATGAAGCAGAGGTATGGTTTAGTGGTTTGAAGGCTTTAATTTCACGTGGGCACCAGCGGAAGTGGAGAACAGAATCAAGGAGTGATGGAATTCCTTCTGGTGCAACTAGTCCCAGAACATATACGCGAAGAAGCTCTCCTCTGCATTCTCCTTTTGGTAGTGGTGATGGTTCACAGAAGGTATATTCCATCCCACGCACCTAACCATGCATATGCAGATGAGACTTTATGTTTGTCAATATTCTGGTTGAAATTATATATTTTCCTTTTGCTCTAAGTTGTTGAATAACATCCTGTATTTCCATCAGGATGGTGCTCAACTTCGCCTTCATAGTCCATATGGAAGCCCACCTAAAAATGGTATAAATAAGGTCTTTTCTGATGTAGTTCTATATGCTGTACCTCCCAAGGGCTTTTTCCCTTCAGATTCTGCTAGTGCTTCTATTCATTCCTTATCTTCTGGAGGGTCAGATGGCATAAATGGTCAGATGAAGGCAATGGGTATGGATAACTTTAGAGTAAGCCTTTCAAGTGCTGTTAGCTCATCAAGTCAAGGTTCTGGTCATGATGATGGTGATGCATTAGGAGATGTTTTTATGTGGGGGGAAGGGACTAGTGATGGTGTCCTAGGTGGTGGACCTCATAGGATTGACAGTTGTAATGGTGTCAAAGTAGATTCTTTATTGCCTAAAGCTTTAGAGTCTGCAGTTGTACTGGATGTCCAAAGTTTAGCTTGCAGTGGAAAACATGCAGCACTAGTAACAAAGCAGGGTAAGATGTTCTCTTGGGGTGAGGAATCAGGCGGCAGGCTTGGCCATGGTGTCGATTCTGATGTTTTGCATCCAAAGCTTATAGATTCCCTCGATCATACAAACATTGAACTTGTTGCTTGTGGTGAAAATCATACTTGTGCTGTAACGCTTTCTGGTGAATTGTACACATGGGGCGCCGGTGATTTTGGTCTTCTTGGGCATGGGAATGAAGTTAGTCATTGGGTCCCCAAAAGAGTAAATGGACCCTTAGAGGGTATACATGTTTCTTATATCTCCTGTGGGCCCTGGCATACCGCTGTGGTGACCTCTGCTGGCCAATTATTTACTTTCGGAGATGGAACTTTTGGAGTTCTTGGTCATGGAGATAGAAAGAGTATTTCAAAACCTAGGGAAGTGGAATCCCTGAAGGGGCTTCGAACTGTTCGAGCAGCTTGTGGGGTTTGGCATACTGCTGCAGTTATTGAAGTCATGGTGGGAAACTCTAGTTCAAGCAATTGTTCTTCAGGGAAACTTTTTACTTGGGGAGATGGTGATAAAGGCCGACTTGGGCACGGTGACAAGGGGTCAAAACTTGTTCCTACTTGTGTTGCAGCTCTTGTTGAACCCAACTTTTGCCAGGTTACTTGTGGACACAGCTTGACAGTTGCTCTAACCACTTCAGGTCATGTATATACAATGGGAAGTCCTGTATATGGTCAATTAGGTCATCCCCAAGCTGATGGGAAGCTTCCTTTCCGCGTTGAAGGAAAACTTTCAAAGAGCTTTGTGGAGGAGATAGCATGTGGTGCTTACCATGTTGCTGTATTGACTTCCCGAACTGAAGTTTACACATGGGGAAAGGGAACAAATGGAAGATTGGGTCATGGTTATACAGATGACAGAAATTCTCCCACCTTAGTGGAAGCTTTAAAAGACAAGCAAGTCAAAAGTATTGCCTGTGGTACTAATTTTACTGCAGCTATTTGCCTTCATAAATGGGCGTCAGGGGTTGACCAATCCATGTGTTCTGGCTGCCGCCTTCCGTTTAATTTTAAAAGGAAGCGCCACAACTGTTATAACTGTGGTCTTGTCTTTTGTCATTCATGCAGCAGCAAGAAATCACTGTGGACATCAATGGCACCAAATCCCAGTAAACCTTATCGTGTCTGTGATAATTGTTGTAATAAATTGAAAAAAATTATTGAAACCGATGCTTCGTCTGAGGCTTCCATGAGTCGAAGAGGTAGCCTGAACCAGGGGCTAACTGATTCCATAGAAAAAAATACTAAGTTGGATATAAGGTCTCGAACTCATCCAACTAGGTTTTCTTCGATGGAATCCTTCAAACAAGTCGAAACCCGCTCTTCCAAACAGAAGAAAAAGTTTGAATTCAACAGAAGTCGTGTGTCACCTATTCCCAGTAGTACCTCCCGATTGGGAGCTCTCAATAGTTCCAAATCTTCTAATCAAGTGTTTGCCTCGTCCAAGAAGTTCTTCTCTGCTTCAGTTCCCGGTTCAAGGATTGTTTCTCGAGCAACATCACCAACATCTAGACGGCCCAGTCCACCCCGTTCTACTACACCAACTCCAACACTGGGTGGACTTACATCTCCAAGGATTGTTGTGGATGATGCTAAAAGGACAAATGAAAGTCTTAGTCAAGAGGTTGCTAAATTAAGAGCACAGGTACGTTATTTATCTACTATGCACCCATCTCCTTCTGTTGCAGTTTCTTCACTTTTCTACATGTTTTTATAAGTTTCTGATGTGGATCTCAAACTTTGCAATGAGGTGCTGGTTTGGCCTGTCAAAAAAAAGTAATACCAAAGTGTCTCTAGTTTTGTTAAAAATATTAAGCCACGTTTATCGAGTCGCTGGTTGGAAAACCGAGATAGCAGCTTGTGTATGAGTTTAATGTTTGTGCCAACTTTTAATACTGTGATGTATCCAAAATGCAAGACGTTGTTTAAGAAAAGTATCGTTGGGCTTATAGACACTTGCCAGACACTCAATGGTGTGTATAACACAGTTTAGTACTTGATGATCAACAGAGGCAAGTTACACCTGATCTTTTTGTTTAGGGTGAAAAACTTATCCAAGTGCATAAACAAGTAGTATTAATTTGACCAGATAAGTTATAAGAATGTTGGTAACTAAGGTGATACTGCAATTGTAGCTATTATCTGTACCATGTATTTTGTTTGAGCTTTCAATTATTTTTCCCACTTCAAGGACACTAATTTGGCTTTCTGGCGGAGATACTGTCTTCCTCTGTTTCTTCTATATCTGAATGCGTCTGAATAGCCAAAAATCCACTCTAAAGGGCAGCCAATCAATCCAATTTCTACTCCATTTAGAAAATGTGTTTTTGCTTTTTGTTTCTCCGGGAGGAATGACTAGGCCGTCTATGTGTAAGTTCCGAGGCTCTCTCTTCATATGAAATGCAATAGGTTACAGTAAAAAATGCAAGCCTACCCCAACTTGCAAAGCTACTATATATTTATTCTTTTTTAGCATATGACTATCTTTATCATAGGTGGAAACTCTTACACGCAAGGCTCAACTTCAAGAGGTAGAACTTGAAAGAAGTAGTAAGCAGCTGAAGGAGGCAATAGCAATTGCGGGGGAGGAGACTGCCAAATGCAAAGCAGCAAAAGAAGTGATCAAGTCACTTACGTCTCAGGTAAAGTAGGCTCATTTTTACCATTAGTAAGTTGTGTCAAAGTTGTGCATATGTAGGGAAAAAATTGTGCTTCCTTTATTATCAGCACAGAAAAATGTCAGTGGTCTTGGTTTAATGAATGAGTTGGAGAGTTGAACCACAACTTTTTATGTATTAGAATATTTTCTTTTCTGGGACATATTAGTATAAGGAAAGATAGAATCAAGATTTTATTCTACTTAAATGTCTAAACTATAAACACATAATTGCATACTTTTTTTTTATCAATTGCCCGCAACTAGTGAATGCTGGAATGTAATTCCAGCCAGCAGAGCAACAATTTCAGATAGTGTGACAGTGTAGTATGTAAATTACTATTGGGATTGGAGGTTAAGAACATTGTATAGATATGGTAGAATCATGTGGATATATAGTTTACATTAATTCATCAATTAGGAATCAATTAGAGATATTATTTCTTTGTAATTATGTAACTTGATCTCTTTCCTAGTCTAGAATAGGTGTATGTACTATTTAAACACCCAATAGTTTGAGCGATTACTCAAGCAATACATTCTCCGTTCTTTCTCCTGTCTGTTTCTTCATTTCTCAGTTTCGTTAGTTCTCGTCCTGATATTCTGTACTGTGGTTTTATGTTTTATAGCTGAAGGAAACGGCTGAAAGGCTGCCAGTAGGTCCTGCCCGAAACATTAAATCTCCTAAATCAGTTTCTTCTGAATCCAATATTACCTCCAGTGATATACCTAATGGCTGTATCGACCAAGTTCACAGTCAACTTACTTTTCAAGAACTGGAGTCAAGTGTATCTAACAGCCAGTCGCTTTCGAATGGATCAAACAATGGCAGTAATCGCAGTGCTGTTCACAATAGACGAGGGAATCCAGAGGCACCAACAAAAAATGGGAGCAGAACTAAAGAATGCGATTCTCGTAATGAGAATGAATGGGTTGAGCAAGAGGAGCCAGGTGTATATATTACTCTTACCTCCCTACCTGGAGGCGTCAAAGATCTTAAAAGGGTTCGCTTCAGGTAAACAGTCTACTTAAATCATTAGAGTGTATTACTTTCTGCCTTTCTTCATTATTCTTCTAGTAATGATCTCCTGTTATTATTCTATCCACTACCAAAAAAATGAAATTAATTACGAACTTCGTTGCTAATATGACAAATTGCTCGTTGCTAACATAAATTTTTGATAATCTGTCATTTCATAGGATTAAGCGACGGATTTTGCTGTTTAGCTACAGTATTTGTCCATCGCCAATTCCTGTTTTTTAGTAGTGTTCTGGCTGCTAACTGTCACCTGTCAACTTCTCTTTGTCTTCTATGTGTACACGTTTGAGCATGTGAACGAGATCTTTGTGCTTTGATATCTGCAGTCATCCCGGAGTCGCCTATTAACTTTATGCCTATATGCTGTTTGTGATATAGACCTCTTTTTACTTATCAAGATCTCCAAAACTTCATACAATAATTATACAATGAAATCATATAATCATTGTTTTTGAATGGAATTAAGGCTAATGCATGTCAAAACTTGCAGTCGGAAGCGGTTTAGCGAAAAACAGGCAGAACAATGGTGGGCGGAGAACCGTGCAAGAGTTTATGAGTTGTACAATGTATGTGTGGTCGACAAGGCAAGCATTGGCACTGCAAGTGTGGATTTAGCACATTGAGATCTGCAATTTACCATTTGTACATGAGTTTTCCTTTTTCTTTTTTTGGTCTTAACTCAACTTCATGCCCCACAGTGAACATCATGTTGATCATATAGGTTTAGTTTTCACAAATTTGTAGGGAGGACTCGAGGGTTGACATAGAAGAACTAGGAATTAAATGTTTGCTTGTAAGTTTTTTCTAGTTTTTTTTTTCTTTATAACCGAGAAATCCCAGAGGATGGGTGGCGCACGGTTCAAAATCCTGTGGAAAAAAGTGTAATCCTCTTATCATTTCCCACTTACATATCAAGCTCGTGTTTGCGGCATGATTCAAATCCGTGACATGCGCCTAACAACCCACACCACGAATTACGCTCTTACCCCTATACCACCAAAGCCTTGGGGCTTTCTATTATTCATGTGGCTTGCCATCTCTATTTGATTTTCCCCTCCAAAATTGATGTGGGGGGGGGGGGGGGGGGATATAGATGTAGTTGTAGTAGGTTGTTTGCCCTTATTGGGAGATGCTTCCTTGTAAATTTTCCCAAGTTAATGCATATTTGGATTTCAAATCCATATTACTTCTGTATTCCCATTTAGTTGTAAATGGTTCTTTGGATTTCAAATCCCTACTCTGTAACAAGAGTGTACCGCTCTTGTTACAATTGCAGAAAAAGATAGAAAGAAAAGGAGGAAGGAAGAAGACAAGAAATATTTGCTATATTGATGATTGAAAATGAACAGCAACAACTCCTATCCCAAAATAACTAATTTGAGGACAACTATTAACTTGACAACCTAACAACTTAAGGGACCAAAATGGAAATACATAGTTCAACTTAAAAACTTAAAGAGTAAACATAATTAATAAAACCTGGGTCGCAATATTCATTTGTGACATTCCACTCCTCTTCAAACAAAGCTGTCTTTTTCAAGATTCAAATTTTCTTCTTCAAAATTCAACAAATTTTGAAAACTGGGACTTCATAAATTAATATTCCTCTCAAGTAGCTTCCTCGGGTAGCAAGTTAGTCCATTGTACCAAGATTTGAGTAACAACCTTATTACCTTTCTTGTTCATTCTCCTCTCAAGCACAACAACCGGTTCCACAAGTGGTTGTCCTTCAGGTGAACACAAAGGAGGGTCAACAGTTGGAATCACATTATCACCAATCTTTTTCTTCAGCTAAGAAATGTGGAATACATGATGTATTTTTGTAGTGGTAGGCAAGACTAACTTATATGCAACAGGCCCAATTTTCGGAATGATCTTGTATGGACCATACAATTTGGATGCAAGTTTGAGGCTCTTTTGATAGCCACATATGTTTTTCTGTAAGGTTGTAACTTAAAGAATACCAATCTCCTTCTGCAAACTCCCTCTTAGTTCTTTTCTAATGAACATTTGTCTTCATTCTGACCCTGACCCTTCGGGGACCTTACGGGTCACGGGTCGGCCCTGACCCGCTCTTTGAAATAATTCTTTATACCCTTTTAAGTTAAAATTTTCTCTAGAAAAAATAATAACATATTGGGTATAATTGTAATGTTAACTTTTTCCCTAATATCTAGGACTTTGTACTGAACTAAAACTAAAATCTTAAAACCAACGTAATTATATTAGGATTTTGTTAAATATCTTGGACTTTGATTCCACTAAAGAATTGTTGTTTGGCTACAATTTTAAAACTATAATCATAAATCGATACACTGTCAGAAATGGAAATAACATTTTTACTATCTTAGAAATCTAAACAACAGATACACAAATTAAATACTAAGACTTAGTAGTGGAATGATTTTATATATTAACAGAAACGACTAAAGATATAAACATATTATTAATAATCAACTACAGTTTTTATCTTATTTTATGTCGAACTCAAGGTAGATTATAACAATACATATATTATAAAAACATGCATTATATCACTTAATGACAAAAATATATAAGTACAAGATAAATATTAACAAGTACAAAATAAATATTAATAAAGGAAAAATAATATAAATTATATTAAAAAGACACGCGGGTCGGGATCGGGTCGGTGATCGCGCCGGGTTAGACGAGTAAAACATTCTGACCCTAAGACCCTACATATGAACGGGTCCCCATTTTTTCGGGTCAGGTGGCTCACGGGTCAGATATAAGCTGACCCTAGTTTTTTCAGGTCGGGCCGGGTGTTAGCGATTTTACTTATGCTCAACGTATCGCTTCAAGTAATATAGTATGTAAGACCGAATATCGTCCACAAAGGCTGATTATCAATTACAGGTTATCTAATCTATGGTATCTATTTGGCAATCGTAAGGATGTTTTTGGGTTTTTTATCTAAGAACTAGCTAGAGTAAATTGCAGGTATTAACCTAAGTATGCTTTGGTTTAAATCAGTTATGATGGAAATAGGGCTTCCAATATGCTCAACTATCCACTCTTTTTCAATCCTTAATGCAACAACAATAACTTCTTTTTCTTTGTTAAGATAGCAGGTTAACTAATATGTCTTATATTCCGGTTAGGATATATAAAAGCTCAACCTTATGCAGAAATCTTCTATATTTCTATGATAGATTTTACCCACAGGAAGATTAAGAACAATAACCTTAAATACTATATAAGTATCGGGGTACTTTCGTCCGCGATTTTAACCTATGTCTATTCAATTACATCATATCCAAATCTCCCCTCTCGGATCTCGATTCGAAATCATATAGATTATGACAATTAGTGATCAATTAATTATCAAACATTCAATCCAATACAGAATAGATCTTAACAAATTGAAGAAGAAATCAATACTAATGCATTAATTCATAAAAAAAGTTTCAAGCGATTCAATGAAAAGCCTTAATATAAAGATTAGCTCCTAGCCATTGTCATGCTAAGAACTAATATATAATCCAACATGAACTGAAATAAAGCAAAGAAAAGAAAAGAAAATAACTTGAACGTGGTCTCCAATCTTCTAGCCTCCAAAGTTCTCTCCAAAAGTGTGATAGAATATCCGAGATACCTTAATAAAATATGTCCTAGGGATTTATATACGATGTCTAAAACTCTTGCTTCAGACCCTTTTGCCCCATGCCAAATTCAACTCGGATCTGAAAAATCTCGCCTCGGCCCTGCATTCTGGCTCCGCGGCGCCTAAACATCTGCAGCTCTCTGAATATATGGCGCCACGACACTGCATTCTGGAGCCGCGGCGCTGCAGGCCTTCTGTCCGGGTGATGCCAACTTTCGTCCATTTGCCTCGGGGACCCCATTTTCTGCTCAATTTTGGCCTCTTTTCGCCAATTCTCCATTTAGAACCGCTGTGACTCAAAAGAAAGAAAAACGACCCTAACACGGTACTAATTTCAAAGAAATGAGAAAAACACTAACTAAAAATTACTCAAAAAATGTATAAAATATGCCTAACAAATACCCCCAAACTTAATCTTTACTCGCCCTCGAGTAAAGATCAAAACAAAAATCAAAGAAAAGACTTTAAGACTTTGATCAAGTAGCTGTACCAATGTTACTAGAAAATCATGGATGACAGTTGAGATAATATATTGGAACATATACAACATGAATTTCAGCAATCTAGAATTTCAAGTCAGATATTTCGCAAATTCACTTCGATCATAATCAATGGAAACATAAACACCTAACTTATGCATGTAATTTCAAACCATCTTTCCCAAAATGCTATATGCCTGTTTACTTGCTATTCTCCACTAATCATAAACATACACATTAGAGATCTTCAGGACTTTTCAGGGTTGTAATGTAGGCTTAGGCAGAGGTAGGTAAAAATAGGCATTTTAGGCTCAAATTATGTACCATAAACATTATTCATTCAACTCTTTTCTCCTTTTTGGCTTTCTTTTTAGTCTCATACCCACTTTCTCCCTTCTTTTCTTTTGAGAGCATGGTACATATCATTTTAAGAACAAACACTCCCAAACTTATATTTTTCATTGGGGTGCATCAAATTTTTCACTTTTTTTTAATTCTTTTTCAACACTTTCCTTTCCAAGAGTTTTCAATTATAACTTATGGCACAAACATGGAATCATAGGGTGTTAAAGAAAATATATTATATTAGGCTCAAGGGGCTGACTAGTGATACAATTTCCGTCAGGGTATGTAATGAACGGTAAGAAGGACTATCAAAGAAATGTCTGAATCATCTCCCCAAACATGTATATCTTAACTATTTCGCCTCAAATAACAAGCAAACAGATTTTCTAGACATTTTCAACCTTTCTTTCCATGATTGACAACAAATAGGCTAAGCACAAATATCCAAATAATTAGATATCATGAATTTTTGGCATATCTAACTTAAGCACACATATTTTTACTTTCAATTCCATTACATTTTCCCATTTAATCCATTAGATATCTTCAGCAACTACACCATACGTGATCATAATTGTTTTTAGACACACATAAAAGTCTCATAAGACAGCAAAACAAAATAAAAAAGGACTCAAAACAAGTTAAGACTCTCCCCCAAACTTGAATGACACATTGTCCCAAATGTGTAAAGACTTAAAATTAAAAGGGACGACTTACAGATACCAAACAACGGCTCAAGATGGTGGCGATGACAGAGATCTCGCTCATCGGAGGTAGTATCTGGAGATGTCGTATTTTTCAATTGGCGCCGCGGCCCTGCAGTTTGGTGTCGCGGCGCTGAAACTTCTGCGACTCCACTGATCTTTCGGCGCCTCGTGCTTTCCAGCGTCTTCTTCGTGCTTAATCTCTAATTTACCTCCCTGCCATCACAACACAACCAAAAATACCATAAAGTGAGACTGTTCAATTTAAAACTAATTGCATAAAAGAAAGAAACATAATTTAAACATTGGGTTGCCTCCCAAGTAGCGTTGTCTTTAACGTCTTTTAGTCGGACACAATTCTTTTATTCAATTACTGGGGTAAGTTACCCCCACAGCACACCCATTTCAGAATCATCTTTCTTTTTCTTATTCTCCTCTTCTTTTTCACGGAGTTGAGTTCAGAGAGGTTTACCTCTTGGTCAGCGTTCACAGCCTCATTTCTAGGTGCAAAATTCTTACTAGCATTTCATGTATGTGGACTTTCAGCTGTCTTAATGACCTTAGTACCTTTGGATTGTTCATGAGAAACAACTGTGTCAGTTGTGCTAACAGCAAAACATTTGTCTCTTGCTTGTGACTCGGTGGTTGGCTTGAAGACTTTGAATACCATCTACTTGTCTTGAACTCTGATCTTTAACTCACCCTTCTCAACATTGAATGAGGGCTCTCCCTGTAGCGAGGAATGGTCTTCCAAGAATGATGGGCATGTTTCATCTTCCTCCATGTCAAGAATGAGGAAGTCCGTCGGAAAGAAGAATTTGCCCACTTTACTAGTACATCTTCAATTATACCTCGAGGATGTACGACGGAGCGATCAGCAAGCTGCAAGTTGACTGTGGTTGGCTTTGCTTCTCCCAAACCCAGTCTTTTGAACATAGAGAGAGACATAAGATTGATGCTGGCCCCCAAATCACAGAGTGCTCTATTGCATGTTACCTTTCCTATAGTGCAAGGTAAGGTAAAACTCCCTGGGTCTCTCAACTTCGGTGGCAATTTCTTTTGCAAGATCGCACTGCACTCCTCTGTCAGCACCACTATTTCATAATCTTCCAATTTCCTTTTCTTCTCAAGGATCTCATTCATGACCTTGAAATATGTCGGCATCTGCTCCAAAGCCTTAATGAATGGTATGTTGATGTGGAGCTTCTTGAACACTTCCAAGAACTTGGAGAATTGCTTATCTAGTGACTTCTTCACCAATCTTTGAGGGAACGGAATTCTGTCTGTGTACTCTCTCACAGCTGCTGGTGAAGCCTTTTCTAATGTAGGGTGGTCATCAGTGACCCCTTCTTTTTCTGCATCAACTTTCTTCTCCAACTCTTTCTCCTTCTCTACCACTGGCTGGGGTGCAACCTGCTCGAATCGCTATTGGTGTTGGGTTCATTGTAATACATTTGTGTCTTTTAAAGTCATGCTACAAGGAGTTATCTGTGGATCGGGAGAAGAAATAGGCGTAGAAGTACCAAAGCACCAGAAAAGAGTAGCTCTTTTCACATGTTGTACCATAGAGATGCATTATTATCGACAGGTAGTATAAAGAAAAGAAGAAGAATTTTAGTGAGTTGGTGTTGTTTGTGCAAAGAAAATGGGAAGGACACTAACCGTTTGTTTCATTTTGAAGCCATTTCACAACTGGGGTACCTACGCATAATTTCCCGTATTGGAACAAACTCAATTCACAATTTGTTTGTGAGTTCTTGTATTAACTGCAGTTCATAATAAACTTGTGTGCTATTTGTCCCTATAATGAGTGTGCTGTCATTACTAGTATGAGATGCTAAATTATTTCATATTGGATGATACAGGTATGAACAAAGTCTATCTGTGCTTAAACATGCAAAATTCGATAAGAAAGGAATGATAACAAAAATTTCTATAATGTTGGGACTTGGTGAAACTGATGATGAGCTGAAGGAAGCCATGGCTGATCTAAGGGCAATAGATGTCGATATTTTGACACTTGGTCAGTATTTACAGGTGAGCTAATATGGTACCTGCATTCAACCTCTAGATAGAAAGTGTCTTTACTGGTTCAAATCCTTTGTAACTACTTATGAAATGGCCTACTGGTTTCTGCTGTCTTGCGACTTTTGTGTTCTTGAATGACTTCATTTAATCTTTTTTGATGTCTGAATTTTGTGATCCAATGATACTGTATCTCTTTTCGTTGTATCTCCTCACTGAGACTCCTAGCAGCTTAGACTTGTTATCTTTTTGCAAATATAATTATCATTTTGTGCAGCCAACCCCATTAAATCTTACTGTCAAAGAATATGTTACCCCTGAAAAGTTTGCTTTCTGGAAGGATTATGGCGAGTCTGTTGGCTTCCGTTATGTTGCCAGTGGTCCCTTGGTAAGACCTTACACTAGAATGATTTTAGTTTTTCAATGTGGAAATTCTAACTTAGATCATGTATGGTACTAGTGAATCACAGCCAACTGTTGTGAAACAGGAGAATCGGACTTTGTTCGTTCTTAATCATATCATCTGTCAAGCTTGCAGTCATCAGTCATCTTTTTGACTGCTCCAATTGTGTTAGTGTTGTGATTTAACAATTTTTCTTCTTCTCCAGGTTCGATCTTCCTACCGAGCAGGAGAACTGTTTGTTCAGACTATGGTGAAAGAGAGTGTCAGAACTGCAAAAACTATGTCACAATAATTTGCTGTGTCTTCTCACACACACAAACAAGAAGCTGATTGAAGATTAGGACAAGATCAAGAATCTGAACACACAATACAATATAGTCACAGCTTTGAGCTTTGATCCAGGGTTGAATATCACAGAGCCTTAAAAGGCCAATATTTTCTGTGTAGTTGATTCTGTATACAAACTAGAAGGAAATTAGATGGTTAAATCAATTTATTTGACGCTGGTAATTATTTCAAGTTTCTTCTTATATGTGTTCTTTTTTGTTGATAAAAAAAATGTTTACTTTGCATTTCTGCACAGAGCATGTTTTCATCCCTTGTACATCATTTGTCATTAAAAGAACAACACAAGGAACAGTACAATAATATACGATTTGTGTAGAGTTCAATACCAAAAATCAAAGCTATTATATTGTTAATCTTAGTATAATTTATACTGAATTTTTTATTATATTATGTTATTCATTGTCTTTTGTAACTCCGTCTATGTCAATTTCCAAACAATTTTTTGTGTGGATTGCCATTCAAAGGCAATGGTCTTTAATTTTTGTCTTTTGCTTAAAAATGGGGTTGAAAATACCCCGAAGTTCTGGGTTCGAACCCATGCGTAGTAAAAAATTGATAAGGCATAGTTTGTATTTCGCAAGACATAGTTTGTCTTGACAAATTCTGCCTTAAGGCAAACTCTGTCAAGAGCGCAAGTTAATATTTTTAGCTCGATCGCGGATTCAACTTCGCGGTGAGTTAATTGGGGGTTCGGATGCAACACGCCCCTGGTATCAGTTAATTTTTTTTCTCTATTGGCTTGTTTTGGAAGCTCGTGCTCGTTTTGGCTTGTTTTGGCGGCTCGTGCTCATTCTGGTCTGGGTTTCGTCTTTTTCGCTTCCGCATCTGATTGGTGAGATCGGTCCCTTATTTGGGATTGTTGCTTGTTATTTGGGATTGTTGCTTGTTTTGGGATTGTTGCTTGTCATTTCCATCACGAAGTAAGTAGGTTTTGTCTAAGGAAGTTGGTATTTAAGTGGTCCAGCTGTGACCCTCCAATCTTTCTTGGGAATCTTCTTACAGAAGTCGGATTTGAGATTTTTTTTGTTTTAAATTCATAATGGTTGGAGGTGATGATTCTTTGCAATCTATTGGTGTTCGGTTAAATGAAAAAAAAATATTCCTATTGGAGCTATGTCATGGTAAATTTTTTGAAGGAAAAGGGGTTTTGGGATTATATGTCTGGAAAAGCCAAATGTCCTAAAGTTGGAGATGAAAATTTTGATGAAGTATTTAAGACTTGGGAGACCAATAATTTAAAAATTATTACTTGGATTAATAACTCTGTTGAACAAAAAATTGGTGTTCAATTGGCTAAATTCAAAACGACTAAAGAGATTTGGAACTATTTGTCAAAATTGTTTGTGCAGAATAATTTTGCTGTTAAATATCAGTTCACATCTGAAATTCGTGCACTAGTACAAAATGATTTGGGCATTCAAGATTATTTTTGTGTAATGACCACTTTGTGAGATCAGTTAGCTATGACGGAATCTACTGAATTGCAAGGATGCGATGCTTATATTAAATGTAGAGATGAAGACCGTCTTGTTCAACTATTGATGGGTCTTCGGTCATAATTTGAGAATTGTCGTTCAGGTTTGTTGCACCGCAAACCCTTACCATCTGTTGAAAATGTGGTAAATGAATTTATGGCTGAAGAAACATATTTGAAGACTCTAAAAGGGGTACATAAGGCTTCTACTTCCGTATTGGCAACTCCTTCATCTGCACCGGTCCTTGCAGCCCCTACACACCTGAATAGAACATCTGTCATGGGTAATTGTAATTATTGCAAGAAACGTGACCTTTGGAAGAATCAATGTCCTGAGCTGCGAAAGACGTTAGGTTCTAAACCTTCACATTCGGGACAAGGACAAAAGCCTTCTCAACAGAAGCCATATTCTGGGGGTCAATTTCAGAACTCGTATCCACCGACTCAGGATGCCTTTGTGCCATCTCTTGATCACCCGGCAGAGCCTCATGAGACACGATCGCGGTCAGAGTGACCAATTTGTGATTTCGCGCTTCCAACGCTTTGAAAGAATTCTCAGTCTTATGCTCTTTCTACTCTTTCCGCCTCATCTCTATCTATTGGTTCAGGTATCACTTCGTCTTCTTGGATCTTAGACTCTGGAGCTGGAAATCATATGTCTCCCGATTCTTCTGTCTTTGTATCTATGTCTTCTGACCCCCTTCCACTTTTGTTGTGACTGCTGATGGCACACATATGCCATTGACAGGCATTGGCACCATTCATACATCTACTATATCATTACCTGATGTTTATTGCATTCCAAAATTATATATGAATCTTGCTTCTGCTGGTCAAATATGTGACTCTGGATGCTTTATTAGACTTTTACCTAATTCTTGTTATGTGCAAGATCTAAAATCCAAGAGAGTGATTGGGACCGGGCGTAGAAAGGGGAGAGGTCTCTATGTTTTGGATGAGTTGCATCTTCCTACTCACTAAATGCAGTATGCTCATTAATTTATCTTCTTTTCATTTAACATCTTCCTCTTCAAAATTTTATTTGTGTCACTCTAGACTTGGTCATGTATCAAGCTCTCGTCTGCGTTTTATGTGTAGTAGTGGTGTTCTTGGTGATTTACAATCCAATGATATTTCTGACTGTAGTGGATGTAAACTTGGAAAATTTTCTGATTTGCCTTTTAATCTTAGTACTTCTACTTCTTCTACACCATTTGATCTAGTTCATTCAGATGTTTGGGGGCCAACACCTATCCCTACTAAGGGAGGCTCCATATATTATATTTCATTTATTGATGATTATACTCGTTATTGTTGGGTTTATTTGTTGAAAAAACGTTCTGATTTTGTTCATACTTATGTTGAGTTTCAAACTTATGTGAAAACTCAACATTCTGCCATTATTAAATGTTTTCAGGCTGATTTAGGAGGTGAATACACTAGTGGGGATCTTTCTGGTATTTTCAAAGCTGATGGTACAATACATCAATCTTCTTGTACTGATACACCACAACAAAATGGGGTAGCCGAGAGAAAACATAGACATATTGTTGAGACCGCTAGATATATGCTTTTGTCCGCTAGAGTACTAAGTGAATTTTGGGGAGAAGTTGTCCTTACATATGTTTATCTTATTAATAGGATCCCTACCTCTCATAATTCTGGAATTTCTTCGTATGCTAGACTATTTGGTCATACCCCACTATATTCTCATTTGAAAGTTTTTGGTTCTACATGTTTTGTTCTACGTCCACATGCAGAGCGTACTAAGTTATCTTCTCGTGTCGTCATATGCGTTTTTCTTGGATATGGGGTTGGGAAAAAAGGTTATCATTGTCATGATCCACTCTCTGGAAAATTATATGTGTCTCGTAATGTTTCCTTTATTGAGCATGTTCCTTTCTTTTCCATCCCACCTACCTCACATGATATGACAAAATCTGACATTATTGATATTGATCCATTTGATGTTGATTGTCCATCTGATTCTACATTTATATCATCTGTTTCTTCTCAGTCTTCTGGCAGGTCTCATGACATTGATACTCACTCCCTTCTACGCCTATTTCAGAACCTCTTGTGGTTGCAGATCCAGATCCACCTCGCTATCCTAAACGCACTACGCAATCTACTCAGGTATCCGATTTTGATTATTCTTGTTATGCTCCATCATTTGCTTCCTTTCTAGTTTCTACTAATTCTCTCTGTGAGCCTACCTCCTACTCTGAGGCAGCTCATGATCCTCTTTGGCAAGAGGCTATGAATGAGGAACTGACTGATTTGAACAAAACTGATACTTGAGATTTGATTTCTCTACCGACTGGTAAGAAAACTATTGGTTCTCGATGGGTGTACAAGATTAAGACCAAGTCTGATGGTTCTATTGAGCGATATAAAGCTCGTTTGGTTGCAAAGAGTTTTGCTCAAGAATATGGTATAGATTATGAAGAGACTTTTGCACATGTTGCAAATATGACATCTGTTCGGGTTCTTATTGCAGCAGCCTCTGTTCGTCATTGGCATATTTCACAAATGGATGTTAAAAATGTCTTTTTGAATGGGGATCTTCAAGAAGAAGTCTACATGGTCCCTCCACCCGGTGTTTCACATAGTCCAGGACAGGTGTGTAGGCTTAAGAAAGCTTTGTATGGTCTCAAACAAGCTCCAAGAGCTTGGTTCGACAAGTTCTCTAGTATCATCTCTTGGGTTTATTTGCAGCTTTCATGATTCAGCGTTATTTGTTAAGTCATCCCCTGCAGGTTCTATTTTGTTTTTGTTGTACGTTGATGACATGATCATTACAGGTGATGATATTGATGGTATTGCAAATCTAAAATCTACTTTGTCTTGCCGCTTTGAGATGAAAGATTTAGGTCATCTACGTTACTTTTTAGGCATTGAGGTAGCTTATTATGAAAAGGGATGCCTTCTTTCTCAGTCTAAGTACACTACAGATATTCTTGAGCGGGCCGTCTCACAGATACTCGTATAGTTAACAAAACTCTGCCTTAAGGAGAGTTTGCAGGCAAATTATGCCCGATGGGTCAGAGTTTGCAGAAAACTTCTACCTAGAATTTTTTATAATTTGCGTCTGAACAGGGGTTCGAACATGGAACCCTGAGATTTTAGACGAATGACAAAAATTAAATACTTTCATTTTGATGGAAAAAAATTAAAGAACACCCAAAATAAGGTCGTTACTGCAAATTTCTCTACTTAATGAAATAGTCTATATCCATGATAACAAAAATGATGGAAGGAAAAAGCAGATGTACAAAAGTAGATTCGCTAACAAGATTTCCATATATATATATATATATTTCTTTTTGGAAGTCCTCGTGTTGCATTCCTCTTTTTCAGAATTCACAGTGTAGGATTATACTGAGTATGTTGCATGTTGTTGTTGTAGCTATATATAGAATTTGCATTATAATATATTACTACTAGTAAGGAGGAAAAGCACAAAATCATGATTTATCTTTGATTTTTAGACTTAAAGTTATCCCCCTTCTTTTATATGGTACATAGATAGAAAAAGAGAGCTTCCTTCAATTTTGATTTTAAGAGAGAATTAGGAAACATAGATCTCATTTTCTGCAATTAATCCTAGCCTTGTACCAATATGAAGTTGTATAATTTGACTAGGCAATTTTCTCATTTATAAAACATTCCCTCAATTTGACCTTTGCCATGTTTGAGCCAACTGTGTGAAAAACATCACAACATTCACATCGATCCATCTGAAAAATAGAAAAGAAAACAAATTAACATATATTTTTACATAATATATAGTCACTCTAGCTATATATATCTTCTTTTGCGCGCCTTGAAAGAATATTCCATCTGTCTCTAAACTTTGCGCGTCTTGAAAGAATATTCCATCAGTCTTAGTTTAGTTTATATGATATTTTTCGCTTTTTGAGAGTCGAACAAAAAAAAATTTGATCGTGATTTCTTTGTATGCCCTTTTAAGTATTTAAATTGTTAATTATTATAATTTATAGTACTTTCTATGTAGATCCAAATATGTAGAAAATTTTAAAATAACTTAAGTATTGTATGTTCGAACTCAAGTCAAAATAAAGAAGTTCGACTCTCAAAATTCTAATTGTATCACATAAATTAGGACGTATGAGTATATTTTTATTGAATTGTGTATAATGGATTTTTTTTTGTTGAATTCTTACAAAAAAAAAATAGAAGTCACCCTTCATCGATCTCATTCACATGGTCGTTTTCTTTTGGTTTATTGAATTTTTCTATAATTGCAGCAATCTCAAAGCAAAAGTTGCTTTTGAATAGATTATTGCGGTACGTACTAAGGAAACTTGAATAGTAGTATCCCTCAGGAAATAACAACAACATCCCGAGTAAAAAATTCATATTGTAGGGTCTGAGAAGGGTAGAATGTACACAGACCTTATCTCTACCTTGATAGGTAGAACGACTGTTTTCAGAAGACCCTCGGCTCATACAACACTAAACCTTAGGATATAAATTATAAAGAAAGAATATCTAATTTTGTCTTCTTTTTCTATTTTTTGGTTTCTCGACCCAATGTTTGGTACCCACTACGAGCTCAATTAATTCGAATTCATGTCAGAAAATCTCACTTAGTAAAGCTGGGACTCTATTTACATATTCCGAACTCGAAATCTTTAATTAAAAGGAATGATTAACACCTTATAACTCAACCGTTGGAAACTTACGTGTGAAATATGTCAATTATCTATCATTTCCCCCTATATCTAACATGATGTGTAGCGAATAAAGTTCAATAACCATAAAGCTACTTGATAATGTATCTCAATTTCACCCAAGTGATAAAATATTTTTTTATTTTTTTTTTGACGAAGGCGATCAGCTACTCTTTCGAAGTCTTGTGAGAAACTGCACGCTGATAAATGCAAACCACGTCAGCCGATTAACCACACTTGGCAAGCCAAGTGATAAAATATCATTGAAGCATATGTATGTGTATACAAAAAGGTAAAAGTAACCAAAAGAAACGTACCTCTGTACGTTTTGTTCTAGGCGAGTAGACTTGAATCTTGTTGACATAATTCGCCGGATGGTTGCCGCCGGCTGAACAACCGGGCAACCGCCGTACCGCTGACCGGGAATATGTTACCAAATTTTCATTTATACCCCTTGTTTCCACAATAGATTTTAAGAAAAAAATATGGGGAGTTTCACAAGAATCATTTGCAGATGACCTCGTATTAAACATGTATAATGGAGGTTTCTCATCATGTGTATTGGACCATGCATCAAACGTTTCAATAGGGTTAAGTAAATAACTTCGAGGCATAATTCTCTCGTAAATATGAACTGAATATCCCCATGATATTGAAAATGTCCAATTGCTAGACCTATGGTGACATATTGTTTGTTGTAACATGCGAGATTGATCGAATTTTGATGCTTTCATAAGGTGTCTTATTGATTGTATACGGTTCATTGTAGGGAAAAGTGGCTCTACTGCACCAAAATGATGAAGGGACATTAATGGTGCTTTTGGATGCGACGATAATAATCCTGAAATGTCACCGGTCAAATCGATCTGCAAGAGAAAATTCGAGTATTATAAGTTAAAATAACAAAAGAAAAACGAATTACGACTTTGTAACATATGTTTCTTCTTTTAAAAAAAAGTATTTGAGTAGAAATAGTGTCACAAATAATATAAAATATTTGTCAAAAACTAAAAATAATAATAGAAGCATTTCAACATTTGATATCATGGTCCGTGGCGGAGACAATAATATATATCATCAAGGGAATTTTAAAATACTTTCTTGTATTTCGAGTATATATATATATATATATATATATATATAATATTTTCAACGAAAGGGATTCAGTTAAACCCTTCGATAAACGTGCTCCGCCACTAGTTTTGACTTAAAGTTATATATATTGACATAATGAAGATATTTACATAATTATGTCACTTATGAAATAATTACTGATAAATCTTTACAATAAATATGAATAAGTTGGTAACTTACTAAACATATATAGTAACTAACATAATATAATAATTTTAATTATACTGGTGACATAGAATAACTCAAATACTGATGTAACTTGTGTAAGCATACAAAATTCTTTGAACTTTCAAATGGTTGACCTTCACCAATCTCTCTCTCTCGTTCTGCATTTCTTCTTTTCCTTCTTCTTTTTGTTTGGTGATAGAAGATGTGGATTTCATATATATTGCTAGAACTTTTGAAGAATCTGAGCAACACAAACAAAATCTCACATCGTCTTCATCAAACAAACTAAAAAGGAAATGAAATGCAGAATGAAAGGGATATATTAGCCAGTTAACCTGCCATAAATACGATATCATTTTCGGAGAGTCCAAGAAACGTTTAACATACCTGATGAAGACCTTTAAGAGGAGAAAAACTAACTCCAAGATCCACAATACAAGCCATAGTAATAAGATCAGCAGATCCTAAAATTGAATATCTCCTTAAACAACTATCCATATCTTCAGCCAATGCTTTTGCTAATGGGTAACTCAAAATAAATCCAGCACCCCCAAAACCTTGATTAAATGAGTACCAAAAATTTGACAAAATGTACTCACTTTGAGCCCCAAAGTAGTAGTACTTGTTGTGATCATATTTTGCAAGAACATCAACAATATTATCCAAGAAAAGTATCGTATCGTCGTCCCCCATAACCACCCATCTAACACCTTTATGTTCTTCTAATTCAAAAACCTCCTTGATTCCATGTACCATTCTAGCCATAATTGGTGCAACATGTTGAGTCTCTTGGACTAATTTGGTTATATTATGTGAAACTTTATAAGGGGGTGAATTTTTGGACCATGGTAACAAATCTGCAGTAGGGGCCACATCAAGAAACAAGTACCCTCTTGTCAATTTTGGCCTCCACCATGATTCAATGTAATATTTCCTATATTGCCATGCTTTTTCAGATCCAAGCAGGCCAAAAACTAAATGGCTAAGATTTGTGGGGTTTGTGTCATTTGATGAAATGAAGTGAGAGATTGGTGACTTTGGTAAATTATTAGAAAATTCTAATAACTCATAAGGTGAAGTACAATCTGTATCATTGAAGAGAAAAATTGAGGCTAAGTAAAGAATTATACCTGAAAATAGGATAACTTTGCAAAGGCCAGCCACAACATACTTGACAAATAAAGATACAAATTTGTCTCTCAATGAATCAAATGAAGGTAGTAACATTTTTCTCTCTATTTGAGTTGTGAATGAAGAATCAACTAAAATGAAGCAAAATGGAACATTTGAAGGATGCTATAGGTATATATAAATTATTTTATTAATTATTGAAGAGGTTGCTTCTTAGATATTTTATGTTGACTAGGGTGACAGCATGGAATTATTTAAGTAGTTTCCTATTTTTGAAGTCCATTACAAGGAATTGAATATTTGTAATCTATTGGTTTATGACTATATTCTAAAAAGGTAACTATAAAAGCCATTGCAAGGCAAAATAATAATGACAAACAATTATCATTTAGAGGTAAATATAATAATTAAAACACATATTACCTTAAAAAAGGTATACTACATGGTAGAAAATCTGCAAATAGTTAATTGTATAAAGTTCTTGCAGGATAGGTGTTGACAATCTATTAATTGTATCCATCTCTATGTGTTTAGTGCGCTGGTGCTGAACTGGATTATCAGAAAGGTAGATGACACTTATATTATCATAATATACCAATGTAGTCTTCTCAATAGGATAATGGAGCTCTAAAAGAAGATTACGTAACCAACATGACTCGGAAACCACATTGGCTACCCCTCGATACTCGGCCTCTGCACTTAAATGTGAAAGCGTAGATTGACGCTTGACAGACCATGAGACCAAGTTATTACCCAAAACATAGAATAACCAGACGTAGACCGTATGGTGTCAGGATAACCACCCTAATCAACATTTGTATAGGAGACAAGTATAGACGTCGACGAAGGTACAAATGCAAACCATAATCAAGTGTTCCCTGAATGTACATAAGGATGCGTTTGAGCGCATTCTTATGTTCAACTCTGGGATCATGCATAAACAAACACACCTGCTGGACTGCATATGTAATGTCTGGTCACGTGAACGTAAGATACTGAAGGGCGCCTGCAAGACTACGATAGCGGGTCAGATCTTCATACAGAGAGCCAGCTGCAGCATCCAACTTGGGTTTAGTATCAACTGGAGAAGAAGTGGACTTACAGGATGACATCTCAGCCCTCTCAATGATCTCTGCTGCATACTTCCTCTGTGTTAAGAACAATCCACCTGCATGACGAGTGACTGCAATACCCAAAAAATAGCTCAAGGGGCCCAAGTCTTTCATGGCAAACTCAGAACTAAGCATTGTCATAATAGATTTTCTCAAAGCATCAGAAGAGGCAGTCAAGATAATATCATCCACATATAACAATATGAAGAACCCCGACGATATATGAACAATGAATTATCAGACCTGCTGTGAGAAAAACCCATAGTCGAAACAAAATCAGCAAACCACTTATACCAAGCCCGTGGAGACTGCTCAAGTCCATATAAAAAATTCTTCAATAGACAGACATGATTAGGATATCTAGTATGCCTAAACCCCAAAGGCTGATGCATATCCACTGTCTCCTGAAGATCACCATGTAGGAAAGCATTCTTCACATCTAGCTGATGAATGGGCCATGATTTTGAAAGAGTCAAGCTGAGCACTGTGCGAATGGTAGCCGACTTGACCACCGGGATAAATGTCTCACCACAATCCACACCAACCTGTTAAGTCTTACCATCACCTACAAATCTAGCCTTATGCCTTGCAAATGAACCATCAGAATTTTCCTTATGAACAAAAATCCACATAGACGGAATAATATTAACACCAGAAAGACGGGGTACCAACTCCCACGTCTTATTATCAATAAGAACATTATATTCTTCGGTCATGATAATTTTCCAATTAGGGTCATTTAAGACAAACACATGATTATGGGGTAAAGGAGATTTAAGAACATTAGAATTCAACTTAAAATGTCTTTTTGGTTTAAGAATATCTTGTTGACTGCGAGTGACTGGACCATGACATTGGGCTGGATTGGGGGAATTTTGAGAAGTTCGGGAATTATTCTGAAAGCGCCGCGCACGGATCAAGTCGCGGTGCGGTTGAGCGTAAGCTCTCGAAGTTTTAGCGCCCGCACTGAAACGACGGGCCGTGGCGCTGTCGACGGGATTTCATTTCTTGGCTCACTGGATGGCAGGCGTCGCGGCGCTTATGACGTTTTTTGGGGAAAATTCAAAAAATGATGTTGAACATATGGGGAGATATCATCATCCAAAAAATCATATGAACTAGGCACGGGTATTTCTACTTTAGAAAACGGAAATTGGGATTCATCAAAGAAGACATGATGACTAATGATGATTCGTTTAGAGGATAAATCAAAGCATTTATAACCACAGTGATTTTACGGAAAACCCAAAAATACACAAGGAGTAGAACGTGCCTAGAGTTTGTTAATTGTAGTGGATGAAAACAATGGATAACATAAGCATCTGAAGACCCTAAGATGAAAATACGAAGGAGTCTTATTGTAAAATACTTGGAGAGGGGATGAATATGTCAAACCTTTGGAGTGAAGAATATTAAGTAGATCGGTAGTCATTTGTAGCGCATGATGCCAAAACAATGGAGGGACGGAAGAATGGACCAATAAAGTTTAAATAATGTTATTGATGGTACAAATTTTTTGTTCGGCTTTCCCATTTTGTGAGGAACTATGAGGACAAGAAAAATGAAAATTTATCCCATTTTGTGCACAAAACTCCCTAAATTCTCCATTGTCATACTCTTTACCATTATCACATTGAATGTTCTTTATTTTCCGTTCGAATTGAGTTCTGATGAAAGCTCTAAATTTTGTGAAGATGAAAAAAATTTGTGATTTTTTGGCAATTGGAAACGTCCATAAAAATTTAGAATAGTTATCAAAAAATAACACATAATAATGATGACCCATAGAACTGAGAATGGGAGATGTCCATAGATCACTATGAATAATATCAAATGACATTGAAGTATGAGAATTCGAAGCTACAAACGGTAACTTAATAATTTTCCCTGAAGAACAAGATTGACAAATTGGAGTACTACGCGTACCCTTACAAGAAATAAACGTATTTTTATCTAAAACAGATAAAATTGACGACCCTGAATGACCTAGACGAGCATGTCATAAGGAAGGAGCAAGAGCTGCAAAAGTGGATGGCATAGCTTGACGCGAGATATTGAGACTTGGTGTGATTGGATAAAGATCCCCCTACTGTTACACCTCATGAGAGGACTCCCCGTCTTGAAATTCTTCACAGAAAACCCAAACGGATCAAAATCAATAGAAACCCAATTATCAGTGGTGAATTTACAGACATACACCAAATTTTTAATCAAGTTTGGGGCATGAAGAGTATTTTTCAGGACAAGTGGTGGATGAGGAGGGGACAACGTTTTATTATCATAACCCTTAATTGGATAGAACTGTCATTACCAACAGTTATACCACGATTAGTGCTCAAATTGGAATAAGACGAGAGAATATCTTGGTCGGATGTCATATGGGTAGTGGCGCCGTGTCCATGTACCAATTAGGGTCCGGTTGAGTCAAGCCAAGCGTGTGCATCGCTGCTTCAATATCGGTCTGAGTGGGTCTCATTGCGTGATGGGCCTGAGGAGGGCTAGGCCCAAGAATTCCGGATCACGGCTGCCCATGCTTGTCCAACCACAGGTCGACCGAAAGAAGGCGCCGCGACGCTATGTCTTTGAGAAGGAGCGCCGCATGCCAGACAGACGGATCTAGTGCCACTGGACAGGGGCCCCCTGTGGTCCCCAAAACTACTGTTGTTGCTGCTGACGGTTGCCTCCGTTGTTGCTGCCTCGATTTTTGCTATTTTTCTGATTTTGGCCCTTTACCACCCCCGTTGTTGCGAGTTTGGTTAGAGTTGGTGGAACCGGAAGGAGAAAATTCGGACTCAGTCACCATGACGACAGGACTGGCCCCAATCGCCACTTTCTTAGCCAATTCGGCTTCTTCCAAAGTAAGCATAGAACGGGCTTGATAAATTCTGGCAGGGGGTTACTCTGACGAATAACTGAAGAAACACCGGTATAGGCCTCTGACATGCCTGCAACCATCTGAACAACTAGATGAATATCAGAAACAGGAGAACCATCATGCGGAATTGGTGCGCGAGTCTCGAGACGCGTTGCAATAAGAAGAAACGTTTGGAAAAATTTGTCATAGCAACCTGTGAAAATTCCTGCTCAAGGATAACAATGCGAGAATGACTGTTATATTGAAAGATGTCCCGCAATCGATTCCACGCCGCCATAGCTGTGTAGTTGGATTCCATAATCGTCTGTAAAAGATCCAAGGAGATATTGACATAAATCCACTGAAGAACCTTGGCATCAAGCATGACCCATAATGCGATCTGCTTTAGTGCACAACTGCCGTAGTAACGCTCATCACCCTCCTTTGGAGGAGTTGGAGGAATGATATGGTGGAGGACTTTATGTGTTATAGCATAAATCTTGAATAACTCCGCCCACGTCCCATATTGGACGTTTTCAAGAACAATAGGAATGACGCTCTTGATGTTAGAAACTGTGAGGGCATAAAATTGTTCTTATCAGCCATAAGGAATAGAACAACAAGATTCGAAAAAGGAAATTTTTGGAAGAACGGACTTTCTGGAGGTGAAGGGCCGCGGCGCTAAGGCTGAGGGGCCGCAACGGTTGGTCAGAAAATTGAGAAAGAAAGAGAAAGTTTGAGGAGCGGAAGCAGGGTAAAGAGATCCTAGACTCTTTATACCATGAAAGAAATAATCTCTTGGTTATTCTTATTGATGAATGGACATATATATACAAGTTACATAGAAAAATCCTTTTTCCATTCTACCTCTAAATCCCTATTCTATTTGGAGACTAACTTTACAATTATGATAATATTACACTACTAATTCGATGATGCAATCCTTGGTGAAAGTCTTGTCTGTGACACTTTTATATATGTATGATTTATGTGGTATATACATATCCGACTCTAGGAAAAATATCAGTTAATTAAATAATTTACTATTTCTAATAATAAATAAAATTAGATATTCAATTTTGATAAAATTAATTACTTTCAGAAAACATTATATAGTATTATTAATTTCAGAAATTTCATAGTTCACAAAAGAAAAAAATAGAGAACTATTAAAATAAGATAACTAACAAAAAAAGTTGATTAATGAGGATTTGTTAATTCTTGATTTGTACGTTAAAGACACGTTTTTTCTCGAATTTTGATCAGTGACCCGTAGTTGAAGGATCTGAGAATCCTTCCAAATCCAATCCTATATTGTATTTATTTTGGGGCAAAAGCCGAAATCTCTCTCCCACAGGTCCTCATCTCCCGGACCGACAGAGATTGGTGGAGAAGATAAATCATGGTGACTCAGCGGTCCACTAGGTGAGAGACATAATATCTCTGGATTCACATGAGTCATCCCCACAAAGGAATGAAACTCACACATCGGTATCGAGAACTCGCTTACTTGGAGTCGATCTACCACTGAACCAATCGAATACGCCCATGCGCAAAAGTATTTATTAATCTTACTTGGAATTGTTTTTGAATCACATATAAATGTTACTTAAACCACCAACATGTAGCGAATTTCGTAGTAAGGAACACGTTATCAACCAGTGAATTTACCTATTGCAAATACATAGTCGGATTTCGAATACCATAGTTAAGAAAACATATTTGACTTGGCACTAGAGAGAGAGAGTCACATCACTACAAAAAACAAGCAAAATTTTAACCAAAAAAATTCAAGAAAGGCCCATCGGAATATGAAATTGCCTAAAAGCTTCAATTAAATCTTCTTCGTCGAGAAGTTATACTGTCTAAATAGAGTACAACAACAATAATATACCCAGTGAAATTCCACAATGTGGGTCTGGAGAGAGTAGAATGTACACAGACCTCACTTTCATCTTGATAGGTAGAGCGACTGTTTCCGGGAGATTCCGACTCAAGACAAAGCATAATCAGGCAAAGTAAGCAAAGTAAATTGTCTAAATAGAGTAAATATACATAAAGTTTTGAATTTTCATATCAGAAGAAAAGTAGATATTGCCCGCATGGGCCTTGTTTCGATTGGTTCAGGGGTGATAGATTTTCCAAGTAGGTAGGTTCAGTACGACATGATGTGGGAGTTCATTTCTCCTGTGGGGATGACTCACATGGCTGAGACATTGTCTCCCACCTAGTGGGCGTTAGTCATAATTTCCTCCACTAATCTGTCTACTGTCCGTGAGGATGAGGCCTTGTGAGCGAGAGATTTCACCTTTTTGCCCTCGAGAAAAGTAGATGTTTAAATTACATAAGTACTTTTTAAATATTTTTTATAATTTTTTTGACTGTCGCTGTTTAACTTTATGCCAACTTGAAGTAAACCCAAAAGTAGGTCTACATTTCTGATTAATCAATAAATGTCACGTGCACTGTAGTCTCTAGTTGCCAAATTGACTAAAAAAAACTTATGTATTTGTACTGGAGTCTATTTTTTATTCTCCAATCATTGTCACTATAAGCATGAGACAAAAATAAAAATAAAAGGGATGAGTTATTTTCTTAATTTAAAAATTATTTTAAATTGTAAATAACAACTCAATACAATTTTAAGTTAATCAATCCCTACTTTGATTGGGCTAAGACCTGCGAATTATAGGTATTTGCAGTAAATTTTGGCTAATACTACTTAATAAAAAATGAAAAAGATGTCCCTAAAATTTTTCATTTTTCGGAGGTCCTGTGCGATAATACAGCTCGCACGGGCCCAAAAACGACCTTGATTCCAATGGGACCTTTGGAAAAACACAGGTGATAAAGATTTATTTGCACAAGTCGCATTCGGTGTTTATATAAAATCCATAAATGTAAGATACATATTTTTCAATATTTTTTTGATATAAAAGATAATTATATTAATAGGTAATATGTATTCTAACATAATATAGGATCCTGATGGACCAAATGTTCATGCGAACTAAAGTTGCGTATTAGATTACTATTACATGCAACAAAGCTAACTATGCTGATTTGCTATTGCGAATATAGCTGAGCATTGCAAAACATTACTACTATAAATCTTCCTTCTAATATTATATCCATTCTAAACAGAGCAGTCTCAAACATTTTGAGTTAAGACCTGCGAATTATGGATTAAAACAATAAATTCTGGCTAATACTACTTAATAAAAAATGAAAAAAAAAGTTCTAAATTTTTTCGTTTTTCGGGAGGTCCGGTGCGGTAGCACACCTCACACGAGTTCAAAAACGACGATAATTCTAAAGAATGATATGTAGTTGAAATGCCTAACATTAGAATTTGTGTTTAGTTTGAAACAATTCATTTTTGGAGGTTCCCATTTAACTAATTTGATAGTAGTGGTCCTACTATTATTTGAAATATTGGTAAGAATTAGAACTCAATGTCTCACATAATGACATTCCCTACAAAAAAAAAATGCAATTTAATTAGAGTTGTTGAATTAGTTCTGATTCTGTATTAGCCAACTATTTCAAAGGCAAAAGGTATATCATCACATGCAATAGTAGATTGGATTTGCATGACATTAGTGAATGATTTTCATCTAGGTACTTTTACTATGGAGTACTAAAATATTGAGTCTTACTTTTTTTTTGCAATTTCAATAATGTAACAATTATTGATATTTTCTTAATTTTTCATCCGATGTTTGTTATACGTATTGGGTCGATTAATTAGAATTCACGCTAGAAAGTCTCATTTTGGAAGTAAAGTCTTATCACTGTGTCATTTTCAATGCTCGAATCTGAGACCTCTAATTAAGAATGAAGGGAAGATACAATTACTGATAGTTATTGTACATTTTACCATTTTAAGAATTCATTTCTTGATTATTTATAGATGTTGAAAATGTAGCAAAAGAAGTCGTGATTCTTGTCCAGACTCATAATACTTTAGCATTGGAAGCTGAAGAACCCGTGCTTCAATGGTGGACTGGTTGACAAGTCGCATGTTGACAAGCAATGGATCAAAGAGTCGATGGAAGCGAAGCTTCATGAAGTAAAGTTTTTGCCTTCCAATAATATGTCTGTGACGTCTCTCGACAAGAGCAACTCTTTGGGGTGTGTATGGAGGAGATAAAAGATGTTCAATACCCTGAGAACTCAAGGCTTTTATATTCGCCACCACCATCTGTATAGATAGAAAGAACTTTCGTATTAAAACGGCGTTCCACTAATGCTTGATTTTTTTTTAAAGTGTTAAAGTATATTGGGTCATTCGGCAGAGCAGCCCAGCCGTGGGACCCTTTTCCCTTTATCTTTTCTTTGTATATTTGGTGAATATTAGACTTAGGTTTGTATCTTAATTAGTAGTGTAATATTACCATAATTGTAAAGTTAGTATTCTTATAGAATAGGGATTCCTAGGTAGAATAGGAAGAGAATCTTCCTTGTAACTTGTATATATATGTCTTTCATTAATAAGAATAAACAAGAGATTATTTCCTTCATGGTATCAAGAGTCTAGGTTCTCTTTACCTTACTTCCGCTCTTTAAAATTTCCTCTCTATTCTATTCGAAATTATGCCCTAAATTCTCGATTTTTTTTGTGTTCTTCCTCTTTCACAAAAACCGAGTATCTTCTCTTCCGAAATCCTTTCTCACAAATTCCATTCTCTGAATCTTATTGTTCTATTCTCTATGGCTGATAAGAACATTTTTCACCTTGCACTCACAGTTTCTAATATCAAGAGTGTTCTTGACCTAGAAAACGTTCAATATGAGACGTGTACGAAATTATTTAAGATTCATGATTTGACACATAAAGTCCTCCACCACATCATTCCTCTAACTCCTCCAAAGGGGGTGATGCGGCGTCTACTTCTACGACGATTGTGCCCACTAAAGAAACAGATCCAGAATTATGGGTCATGCTTGATGCTAATGTTCTTCAGTGGATTTATGTCACTATCTCCTTGGATCTTTTACAGACGATTATGGAACCCAACCCCACAGCTATGACAGCGTGTGATCGATTGCGAGACATATTCCAAGATAACAGTCATTCTCGAATTGTTATCCTTGAGCAGGATTTTTCTCAGGTTTTTATGGCGAATTTTCCAAACGTTTCTTCGTATTGCAAACGCTTCAATGACTTGGCAGACCAACTCAGCAACGTGGGTTCTCCTGTTTCTAATAGTCGTCTAGTTCTTCAGATGATTGCAGGCTTGTCAGAGGCCTATAGCGGTGTTACTTCAGTCATTTGATAGAGTAACCCCTTGCCAGGATTTTATCAAGCCCCCCGTTTTATGCTTACTTTGGAAGAAGTCGGATAGCCTAAGAAAGTGGCGATTGAGGCCAACTCTGTCGTCATGATGACAACTTCCAATTTTACTCCTTCAAATACAACCAACGTGACCCAAAATCACAACAACGGGGGTGGTAAGAAGGGCCAAAATCGAAAAAATAATGGCAAAAATCGTGGCGGTAACAACGGGGTAAACCGTCAGCGGCCCCGAGCTCACGTGACCCACCGACAGCCGCGATGGGTCCTAGCACCTTACAACGCCGCGGCTTACGCGCCGCAACACGCTTTTACGATAGCGGCGCCTACATATCGGCCGCCGCAAGACCGCGGTCAACGTCTTTCCGTGTCGAATCCAAGTTTGAGACGGTGTATGGCGGCCAACGATCCATTATACTTGGGCCTCGCCCCCATCAGGCCCACCATGCATTGGGGCCCACCCAGACCGACATTGAAGCAGCGATGCATACATTTGGCTTGGCTCAACCGGACCCTAATTGGTACATGGACACCGGCGCCACTACCCACATGATATCCGATCAAGGTACTCTCTCGTCTTATTCCAATTTGAGCACTAATCGTGGTATAACTGTTGGTAATGGCAATTCTATTCCAATTAAGGGTTATTGTCATAAAATTTTGTCCCCTCCTCATCCACCACTTGTCCTTAAACATACCCTTCATGCCCCAAAATTGATTAAAAATTTGGTGTCTGTCCATAAATTTACCACTGATAATTGAATTTCTATTAATTTTGATCCATTTGGGTTTTCTGTGAAGGATTTCAAAACGGGAAGTCATCTCATGAGGTGTGATAGTAGGGGGATCTTTATCCAATCACACCGAGTCTCAGCATCTCGCGTCAAGCTATGCCATCCACTTTGCGACTCTTTGCTCGCGTGGCATGCTTGTCTAGGTCATCCGGGGTCGTCTATTTTATCTTCTTTAGATAGACATAAGTTTATTTCTTGTAAGGGTACGCGTAGTACTCCACTTTGTCAATCCTGTGCTTTGGAAAAAAATATTAAATTACCATTTGTAGCTTCGAATTCTACTACTTCAATGTCATTTGAAATTATTCATAGTGATTTATGGACATCTCTGGTTCTCAGTTCTATGAGTCATCGTTATTATGTTTTATTCTTAGATGAATATTCTAAATATTTATGGACGTTTCCAATTGCGAAGAAATCTCAAGTTTTTTCCATTTTCATAAAATTTAGAGCTTTCATAAGACCACAATTCGAACGGGAAATCAAAAACATCCAATGCGATAATGGCAAAGAGTATGACAATGGAGAATTTAGGGAGTTTTGTGCTCAAAATGGGATAAATTTACATTTTTCTTGTCCTCATACGTCTTCACAAAATAGGAATGTTGAGCGAAAAATTTGTACCATTAATAATATTGTTCGCACTTTATTGGTTCATTCTTCCGTTCCTCTATTATTTTGGCATCATGCACTACAAATGGCTACCGATTTCCTAAATATTCTTCCCTCTAAAGGTTTGACATATTCATCCCCTCTCAAAGTGTTATACAATAAGACTCCGTCATATTCTCAACTTAGGGTTTCAGATGCTTATGTTATCCACTGTTTTCATCCACTACAATCAATAAACTTCAGGCACGTTCTACTCCTTGTGTGTTTTTGGGTTTTTCATCAAATCACCGTGGAATAAATGCTTTGATTTGTCCTCTAAACGAATCATCATTAGTCGTCATGTTCTCTTTGATGAATTTCAATTTCCCTTTTCTAAAGTAGAAACACCCGTGCCTAGTACTTATGATTTTTTGGATGAGGATGTCTCCCCCTATGTTCTCCGTCATTTTTCTGATTTGTCCGAAAAAACACCGTCGATCTGCCGACCACGCAGATAATGACATGGCCCGACGCATTACTTCCAGAAATTCTCGAAAATTCCCAAAATTCACCCAATGCAGCCCAGAGTCATGGTCCAGTCACTCGCAGTCAACGGGATATTTTAAAACCAAATAGACATTTTAATTTGAATTCTAATGTTCTTAAATCTTCCTTACCCCGTAATCCTGTTTCTGCCTTAAATGATCCTAATTGGAAAATTGTCATGACCGAGGAATATAATGTTTTTATTGATAATAAGACGTGGGAGTTGGTACCCCGTCCTTCTGGTGTTAATATTATTCGGTCTATGTGGATTTTTGTTCATAAGAAAAATTCTGATGGTTTATTTGCAAGGCATAAGGCTAGACTTGTAGGTAATATATTTCGAAATCTTTCCTAGCTATCGGGGAAGGGGAGAGGAGAACATAAGTAACCATCAAACTATAGAACCTCACCTCAAACAAAGGCCCTCGGAAGAGCCTGAAGTAGAGAAACCTACAAATAAAAGAATACCTGTCAAAAGCTTCACCTCGGTAAACCTTTGGAATAAAGATCGTCGAGCCGCCGACAACTCCCAGGGTTCACTAAAACAGGGTATACTCCGCGAAAGACTATGATGGTAAGACTCAGCAGGTTGGTGTGGATTGTGGTGAGACATTTAGCGTGGTGGTCAAGCCGGCTACCATTCGCACAGTGCTCAGCTTGGCTCTTTCAAAATCATGGCCCATTCATCAGCTAGATGTGAAGAATGTTTTCCTACATATATGCATCAGCCTTTGGGGTTTAGGGATACTAGATATCCTAATCATGTCTGTCTATTGAAGAAGTCCTTATATGGACTTAAGCAGTCTCCACGGGCTTGGTATAAGAAGTTTGCTGATTTTGTTTCGACTATGAGTTTTTCTCACAGCAGGTCTGATAATTCATTGTTCATATATCGTCGGGGTTCTTTCATGGCTTATATATTATTATATGTGGATGATATTATCTTGACTGCCTCTTCTGATACTTTGAGAAAGTCTATTATGACAGTGCTCAGTTTTGAGTTTGTCATGAAAGACTTGGGCCCCTTGAGCTATTTTTTGGGAATTGCAGTCACTCATCATGCAGATGGATTGTTCTTATCACAGATGAAGTATGCATCAGAGATCATTGAGAGGACTGTGATGTCATCCTATAAGTCCACTTCTACTCCAGTTAATACTAAACCCAAGCTGGGTGCTGTAGCTGGCTCTCCGTATGAAGATCTGACCAGCTATCGTTGTTTTGCAAGCGCTCTTCAGTATCTTACGTTTACGCGACCAGACATTACATATGCATTCCAGAAGGTGTGTTTGTTTATGCATGATCCCAGAGTTGAACATATGAATGCGCTCAAACGCATCCTTAGGTACATTCAGGGAACACTTGATTATGGTTTGCATTTGTACCCTTCGTCGACGTCTACACTTGTCTCATATACAGATGTTGATTGGGGTGGTTGTCCTGATACCAAACGGTCTACGTCTGTTTATTGTATGTTTTTGGATAATAACTTGGTCTCATGGTCTGTCAAGCGTCAATCTACGCTTTCACGTTCAAGTGCAGAGGCCGTGTATCGAGGGGTAGCCAATGTGGTTTCCGAGTCATATTGGTTATGAAATCTACTTTTAGAGCTTCATTGTCCTATTGAGAAGGCTACATTGGTATATTGTGATAATATAAGTGTCATTTACCTTTCTGGTAATCCATTCAAAGACCAGTACTAAACACATGTAGAGATGGATATTCACTTTGTTCGAGAGAAGGTAGCCAAAGGACAAGACGCTGTCACATGTTCCTTCAAGATATCGACGCACATCTTTACAAAGCGGTCTTCTCTCGGTCCTTTTGAAGATTTTAGAGAGCCTCGACGTAAGACCGCCTATGGTACGGGGTGTGTTAAAGTATATTGGGTCATTCGGTAGTGCAACCCTGCCGTGGGACCCTTTTCCCTTTACCTTTCCTTTGTATATTTGGTGAATATTAGACTTAGGTTTATATCTTAATTAGTAGTGTAATATTACCATAATTGTAAAGTTAGTATTCTTATAGAATAAGAATTCCTAGGTAGAATAGGAAGAAGATATTCCTGACAAAGCCGGAACGTCGACCGCAAACGAAGGATGGCCAGGCCCCGATTCCCACCGGGGCTTCCATTCAAAGCTTATAACACTTCCCCTTCCGACCTTCCAGCACCGGGCAGGTGTCAAACTCTATACATCGTGTTACCACTTAGCAGAGTCAACCGGTATGAAATTGATTCAATTATGGAATCATGAATAGTGGATGATGTATAAACACCATAATCTATAGTATTTTCTATATCTATATACTATAGATATAGGTGTATAAAGATTTTTCTGAAGAAGTTTTAGTAAGACCCCATCGCTAATATTAATTTGTCTAACATATTAATTAATATATATAATAAATAATTTATATATATTATATATATATAAATATATAAATAATAATAAATAAGACGGATAAATGAGTTCTTTTTGATTCTGCATCTTCACGTGACTCAATAGGAGAGATTGACCTCGGCGACGATATCGTCATCGGAGATGAGCGGGTGGCTGAGCGTTATCGCGAGCTAATTTCGCCACTGAATGTTCCATTTTCGTTAGAGAAATCGTTAGTATCGTCAGTTGGTGCTTTGGAGTTTGCTAAGCGGTTCTTCGTACGCGGAGTGACTAAGGACTTTTTTCCTTTGGAATTCAAACTTAGGGCTTAACAGCGCCTTCAGCAAAGAAATTGTGAACCGCCCTTCATTAATAAAAATAATCAAGAGATTATTTCTTTCAAAAAGCTCTGTAATCTCACTTATTTTTTAATGTATAAAGCCAAGTGTATTTGGTGTATTGATCAACAAAAATGCAGTAGTATAATTTTTTGTCAATCGGTAGAATCGGAGAAGGACCCCATAAATCACTAAATATTTTTTGAAATGGTTTGGTAACACAAGCAGGCACTGGCTTAGGGCTCGGGATTACTCAGTCTTTGGTACGTATACCTTATACTATACACTACTTACAATTCGCGAATCCAAAATTTAGAGTCGGTGTGTTCTGATTTTTATATACGTGCCAATTTGACACACACACACCACTGCGAAAAAACTGAACTTAGTTTCTTCACTAATCCGACGCTAAATTGCTCGAGCTCGTAGTTAACATAATTTTTTGATAATTCGGTGCTATATAGGATCATCGATGGATTTTGTTGTTTAGCTATAAAATTTGTCTATCGTTAATTGGCGCTGCGTCTTAGTCTAGAACCAGAATTGTCTATATGTGCATTATATAGATGAGGTCAATCATATTAATGATCCTCTAGTTTTATAGATTCTGTAAAAAGCCTGCAAATCTCTTAACTTTGTTATTAGTATCATGTAATCTCTCCTACTGTTTCCTTTTTTTGTGTTTGTCATTCATCTAATTGATATTTCACATTGATTCATCCAGCCCCATCCAGTAGTTATAATCATTAAGTCATAACAGTTCTTTACATATTTTTCAAAGGAAAATGAACATGGAGAAGCATTGCAGTTTTGTTTCAGCATTGTCTAGCTCTATATGTTGCTGTGATTCTTTATAAATCTCGCTAGGTGCGTGTCGGATCCTCCATAAGTAGTAAATTTATGGACGATCCGACAGGGCTGCATCAGCCATTTTTGGAAAGTCCGAGCAACTTAGGACTCTAGCTAGTAGAGATGATAAAATAGAACAAATTTACTGTTAAATCAGGTTTCTTATTTTATCAGTGCTATTGAAGTCTCTTTTTGATACTAATATTTCTCCAAGAGACAATCTGATCATTATTATAGAGACATCACCAATATATAACGGCGCTAAATTTTGTTTGAACTAATAAGTAATAAGAGATATTTGTTCAGCAACATTTAAGCAAGTTTCTACTAAAGCGAAAAGCCTAGCATTTGTATGCATTTCAAGATTTGCTTTATAGAGAGTTTCAATGAACTTCTTACTTCATATCTGATGTTACTTTCTTGTTTTTGTTCATTTTTCAGGTTCGGTTAATGGGAGGTGAAATAGGTATCGTAGACAAGAAAATTGGTGAAAAGGGCACTTGCTTTCGGTTTTAACATTTTCCTGATAGCATGTGAGCCTCAAGATCAAGAACATCAGCCACTTCATGGTTCTTGTTTACATCATGTCCTCGAATTTGTACCAGAGTTTGAAGGTACAAATTTACCAACCGTCACACAAGAAATAAAGGATGAAACAACAACTTCAAGAATCAAGATTCAACAACCTCCAATAGTAGAAGATGTTTCTGTTGATATGAAATTACCTTTAACAGGACAAAGAATCTTAGTTGTGGACGATAATAAAGTACTACTTATGATATGCAAACCGAAGGTTTCCAAGCTTGGTGCAACCACTTCCACATGTGAAAAGTGTGAAGAAGCTCTAGATCTTGTCTGCAAAGGTCTTACTGATCAACGAGATATAGGGCCATCCACTCCTTCACCGCCATTTGATTATATTCTGCTGGATTATCAGGTAAGATGTGATTCATATTCATTCTTCAGGTTGAATACTATGTTAGTACGATCCTCCAAAAATGTTGTTGCACTAATGTCAGATCCTCCAAAAATGCATAATAATTGGAGGACCCTAGAAACATAGGTGGAGAAAGGACTTCAGTTGAGGTTAATATATTTATTGAATGGTTCACACATGGCAAGTCTTAATTTTTTGTATTAAAAGAGTAAAAATGAACTGCTAAGAACAATCGATTTTGAGTAAGACAAACTTTTAAAGAGTCGAGATTTCATTTGCATAAATTACTACCTTTAGAAGTCCAACTAGTAGAGCTACTCGTTTAAAGTGTTGATTGTATAATGATACTATTACTTTTTCTATAAAACTACATTAATAGATAATTTACACTATCAGTGTATAACTTATATACGTCTTTGTTTCATGTTTGGCAGATGCCAGAGATGGATGGATTTGAAGCAACCAAATGCATTAGGGAAGAAGAGGCACGTTATGGAATTCGAATTCCCATCATAGCTTTAACATCACATACAGAGGAAGAGGAAGAGGAAGATAAGATTTTTCAAGTTGGAATGGATTATTACTTACCTAAACCTCTCAAGCTTGATTTGCTTTTGAAAGCCATAGATTATATAGAGCACAGAAAAGTTTAAGAGATTATAAAACGTCTCTTTTTAACAACCATATTTTTCAACAGATGTGTCCTTGTTATTCAGCTTCAATGATCAATTTGGAGGTGAATTCAGATTTTAGTACAGTGCAGAGAAGACCCATATACTAGATGAGTTTCAAAAATGGCTGTTGGAGTGTACTATTTTTAGAAATAGTACAATCCAGTCCGGCTGAAAACGCCCACCAAACGCTATATTATTTTTTTGTCCAGTGCAGTCCAACACAGCGTACCAAACGTGCCCTAAGGGGTCATTTGGTTTAAACTCTCCGAGATAATAATCATCTTATAAGGGCTAGATATAAAATTTATAATCATATTGGCTAATACCAAACAACCCAACACGGGATAAATGTAATCCCAATTTTTTTACCAAGATTAATATCCTAACCCAGTAACGAAAGGGGCACCTAAAAGCATGAAAATGAGAATGCACATTACAGTAAACAACTTATTCCCAGTACTAAGATGTGATCTATGCAGTGTATCTTTACAAGCCAAAAATCCTTTCATAAGAAGCCTCTTCTTGATGCTTATTTTCAATCTCATAGTAAGTGCTTAGATCAGATATAAATGCAGTTCTTAAGAAGAAAATCTATCCACAAAGTTTCAGCTACCATTAAAGAACTAAAGAAAAAGAAGAGACATAATAAGAAAATGCTCCACGCTCTACCTTCCGTCCTCCTTAAACTAGGCTTTCTTGCATAATAGCCTATCTTTGGTCTCAGGTTCGCTACTTGCTAGCCTAGAGCTGACCCTGGCTGTGATCAAGAAGTCTGCAGCAAATTCTAGTTTCGGGGTCAGCAAAGCATTGAGAGATGAAAGGAATGGAAGAGACGGTGAATCAAAACAAAACGACAATTCATACAACTATAATAAATTTTCCTGATTACAAAAAAATCCGTAAATCCGTATGCTATCATTCTCATTTCTAAAATCCGAGCACCAGCTATGGCCTCAATGGATCATCTTTTCCCTAAGCCAAGTAACAAAGTACTGTAAGTCCAAATGAAGTCGAAAATATAAGTCCTTAAAAGCATAATTGTGTCCTAATACTGGCTTCACTAATCCATGAAATCCTCAAAAAGCCTCCAAGCAATCCATCTCGGATATTCTTGTTGGAAGCAATGTTCATATTTTAAGAAGTGAGTTCCGGGGCAGAGATATAAAGGGGTACGACTTCATATATAGTTAATACTCTTCTTGAGAAAATACGCCAATGGATCAACTTTGCCAGTTTTTGAGGCGAATGGTGGGATTCCCAAGCAGCCTAACTGGAGGGATCATAGTTCATCATGGTCTTGTGGTTGCTCGCTATTCATCATCTCTAGTTTATTTTGTAGTTCCTATAACGTAAAATTATTTCATCACAAGTAGTTAGTGTCATAGGAGGATAAGTAATAGAAGAAACTTTGTAGGGGTGACTGTGGGGCCTGATATGAGGGCTGGGGAAGTACCTTCAGCTTTTCTTCCAGACAAAGTGCTGGTGTAGACAAAAAGGCTAAATATCTGCCACAACAAACTAAATGTCAGATTAGAGTACACAAAAATTCACTAAACATATAAAGCATGCAAAGTTGTGTGTACACAAACAGAGATAAATGATTACTCGCAGCGGCTCGGTTCATCTATATCAGTTAGCTCATTTTTCAAACCACACCTTAATTTGACCTGTACAAATTAAAAACAATTTAGAGGGCAAAGAGGAAAACTAAGAAGAATGTTGTAGATCCAAAGATAATCAGATTAGTTAGGTATCCTCACCTTTAAACTTCTATCTGGCCCATTCCAGCAATGGTCGCCACTTGTAAATTGCATGGTTCTGTAGGAATCCTCAAATTTATCCCAGTTCCTTTGATGACACACGGAAGAAAGAAAAAAAAGAGTATAATCAGTTCCGAGCTTATAACACTCAGGCAGAAAAATAAAGATCTCGAAGAGGAACCCAGATCAGAATTTTACACTATATAAAGCTGTCTTTTCTTTATAACGGAGAAATCCCCCAAGGCCAGTGGCACGTGGTTCTAAACCCGATCGATATTACCTCCCCCCTCCCCCAATTCACTTAAATACTAGGATTTTGTCTGTAGCAGGATTAGAACCCGTTCACATGCACTCAACTTACACATCCTGTGTTGCGCACTTGCCACCTAAGTTGCTCGGACTCGGGTGTCTGATATGGGTGAGGATCTAGATGTCGGATCCTTCATGATTTAAATTATAAGATTCGTGGGTACAGATCCAGGTACGGATACGGGTGCGGGATTCGGCTAAAAGTAATTCAAATATCTAAAAATAGAGTTATAGGTCTAAATTATGAGACATTCTGTAGAAACTTACAAGGTATTCCGAGGAGAAAATATTGATCAAGAGGAGGATCCCAGGAGATTTAAGGAAAACGACTGACATAGAAAATCCCATATACAAGGTATTCCATTTTCTTCAATTTCACCTTAGGTTTGTTTTGATTACATATATCATTGTATCTGTCCCGAATTTCTCCGTCAATTTTGGTCAAAGTACCCAAAATCGGTTGACCATATCCGATACGGATCCCACACTCACTCATGTCAACATAAGTGCGGCACCAAAAGTGAAGAGTCCGAGCAACTTAGCTTACCACTAGACCAAAACCCCCTACCCTTGTCCAGGATTCAAACCCGTGAAATGTACCTAACCCAACACATCACGTGTTGTGCTCTTACCACTAAACCAAAACCCTGGGGGCTTATCATAGAAATTGTGTTTCACTAGACCAGCTATAGTTAAGCTGTTTCTTTCATTACCTAATAAAAATAAGATTGGTCTGCCATGGATATCAAATATTAAAGAGAGGAAAACAAAGTGCAGAAACTCTGAATTGTAAAAGAGTATTGGAGTACCAGTCATGCTTGCCTACTACTTCAGAGACAACTGGTACTTACTGTGCAGAAGGACTCAGATAATGCATGCATTCTCAAAAAAAAATCAGAAAAGGACTGAGATAAGATGTTAAAGAACCTACCCCAACCGAGTTGTACTGTAGCCCTCAACTTGGGTAGCTTGTTTGAAAGGGCAAATCTTGTATGTGTACCTGAAGTAAAAATATTTGTTAGTGTCTGCTAAAGAATAACATTAACTAAAACTAGGTTAACAAGACACTGGAAGATTCATCACTTGTTCTCCTTGCTCTCGAAACATTGACCATGGAATGAATAGAATTCCTTCTCTGGTCCTGCAATAGAACTAGCGCTTCAGCATTGCAAGATCATTCGCCTTCTTAGAGAAAGTAAGTTATAGAAGAATACTAAAAAACAAAAACACATGAATTTCTATACCAAAATCTTGTTTCAACTTTTGCTTCAAGCTAGATAACCTTGATTCGATTTTTGTCAACTTAGCACTTGCCTCATCGTACTCTTTGCGTATGTGGTCAGCATCTATGGGAGCAAAAACATCATCCATCAGTTTCCTTCTCATTAGACTTATTTTTCTTCTCATTAAAAATAAAGAGCAGAAAATTGGATGAAACCTCAGTTACTACCAGAAATGTTCACTGGAGTTTGGAACAAATTGACAGCCCGAAAAATTCTCTTTGCAGTTTGTTGTATCTTCTCCGTCCACGAAGGACTACTTATGGTTGTAGTATCTGGATAATTAAAATATAATGAATTAAATAGTACTATTTGTAGGCATCAAATGCAATAGAATTATTTTCCTGCGTACCTGCAAAATCAGAATCATCATCAGACTCGGACTTATGTGAACTTGAATCATGGTCCTCTCCAACGAAATCTTCGACTTGGTCCTCACTGTCATCATCGTCATACTTGTGTTCATCATCATCATCATCATACTTGCGGTCATCAACATCAGAATCATATCCATTATACTCCTCTTCATGGGTATCAGATAGCACCTCATCATGGTTGCTATCTGTACCAGTACCAACCGACTCAGTTTCCTGTTCGCTCTTTTTTCCTAACCAACGAGAACCAATAACACGACCTAACTCTTCCTTTGACAGCGACTCTGCATTTTCAGTAGCATCTTTCTCCTAAAAACAAAAAAAATGAGTCGCAAGATTAAGGTTGTTAACATCGTTGAACATCTGCGACCACTTATTCTCATGCCAACTTTGTAGACAAAGCAGCTATATATGAGCACCGAAATTAAGTCCTTCCTAATACACTATGATTCGGTACAAGCAATTACTCCAAAGCTACAGGAAAATCAAATTATTAAACAGGAGAGTGCTATGTGTGCAACAGTGACAAGATCCATATGCTTTTTAGCCCTGTGCACGTGAAGTGCCAACATATAACCACAATAAAGCATGATCAGGAAAAAACATCTAGTATAAAAGTTCTAGGAGCATTTATATTTCATGACAGCAACATCACCAAAGACAACACCAATCTCGAACATTAAGCAACTCACAGAATTCACTCTCTTTCGCACCTCACTACCAGTGCAACACCCCCCACCTCCACCCCGCAGGTTTCCACTTTTGTTGTGAGGCTAGAAGTTTGTCTTAGATCGGACTTTGATGTCAAGATCTCTCTTCTTAAAACGTACAAAAACTATTGAAGAACACTACGAATTTTACTTCACGTCCATGTTCCTTAGGACACCTTTTAACCTCCTCATGCTACACTAAGTATCTTTCACTTGCATTGAAGATCTTATGCTCGTGAAGAATTGAAATCTGTAACTTGACCTCGCTTTGAGCATAACTCGAAACTGGAAAGTTGAAATTCAATTATTAGAGAAATGAATGTAATAACCACATTTCATCATTGAAATTACAGAAAATGCACTACATACATAATTGACGAATGATCAAGCCGCTTTATATCTACTACACAATGACAGGTCTATCTCATCTCAAACAAAATGTGCCCTGTTTCAAAGTAATGTGCCTTTGGATAGGGACTTTAAGCTAAGTACTTATTAAATTAAATGTTCAGAAACTGCTAAAAGTTAGTTTATGGTAGTACTTCTTGCTATATGTAATGGTAAAAGTACTATTTTGCAACTAAGTGCCAGTGTCTTCCCTGAAATAAGAAGTTGAAATATTTGACATGATAGAATTTTCATTCCAACTTGATCGACACCAGCCGTACTTCAGTTAGGGGCCGCTTTGCGTATCTCTCGGAAATGGAGTTTTCTATTATCTATCTATTCCATGTGATACTACACAGCTCTTAATTAGCTCATTATTGGGGGGGGGGGGGGAGTACACTGTTTCTGGAGAAACTTATCAGAAGCAAGGATTTCATATTAGATTAAAAGTTATTAGGTCAAACCAATTGAAATAATAAGTATGCAGCTATAACATAGCCGAAAAGGATGAAGATACAGATAAACAAAAAGTGGAGGTTTTAAATCAATAATTGTACCTCATTTCTGCTACTAACATCAGCTTTATCGTTGTTGGTGGACGAATCCTCTTTTATTTCAGGATGCTATACAAAAGAGATTCTGGTTAGTCATGATAAACAAATACTTTTTACAGTATCACATGTGAAGGAACTTGGGCTTCTCAAAGACGACAAACCTGAGAAGAATCCTCGGGCACCTGCTCTACCTCATCGACAGGAAACTCATCGTTCACGGAATGGTCACCATGATGTACTTCATCCGCAGCTTTGTCATGGCCTTCTACCACATCCTGATATAAATATATAACAGAAGTACTAAATCAAGCAACAAAAATGCATAAAGGAGTCTTTTTTTTGTGACCAAAAAAAGCATACAAGAGACTTTACAGCACTAATTTGGAGAAAATATATATTGTTGGAATACGAACATCTAAAGTCAGTTCAACAAACAACAACACACCTAGTGTAATCCCACAAGTGGGGTCTGGGGAGGGTAGGATGTACAAAGACCTTACCCCTACCTTTGTGAGGTACATACATCCTACCCTCCCCAAACCCCACTTTACTATTAAACCATTTTTCCTATTATGCTCAAGGGCATTATTATCTCCAGAAATGTGCACAGTTCTAAATCTCTTGGGAAGTGAAAAGTAATTTTTCTAAGCAAAAGCAGTACCCCTCCCTGCAGCTAAATTTGCACATCTCACAATGTGTTCCAGAATTTAATCATAAAGAAAATACTACGCATAATGGGACATAACACATCTCTGTCACAAAAAACCAATTTAGTTATGCTGCATATCCTTGTGAAAGAGAAATGTAAAATAGATTCACCACTCAAATATGTAAAATAGATTCACCACTAATTGCTAAAAGAAGCCTCCTTTTGAAATGTGAATACAATTACCTTTACTTATTATTGATATATGAGCTAATGATGCAGTGGGAGGCTACATAATCATTCATAAACAAGAGAAAATGCGGCATCTCTAGGCAAACGTCTTCACTTAACATGTAGCATTGATTTTCACTTTCAAGGACACAAGGCATGAACAAATACCGTATCGAAGAAATAACTTAAATTACCACTTAGGATCTCCACAAAACATACACAATTGCTTTCACTTTTAAGGCCACCAGGAATGAATGAATGACTGATCGAGGAAGTAACTTAATTTACCTCAAGTCATACGTAATTCAGATTATTTTCTCTTATAAAGACTCCAGAACTTGGTGGAAATTATCACAAAGGTTTCCCAATAAGCTAAATGTTTGCAATATCTACTCTTGTTATGGTTGACACGAGACTTTCTTCACATCTTCCTTCCTTATTAGATAGCTAATGCCCACAATTAAAGAGCTAACAGCGCAGGCTGGAACCATGAAACATAACAGTAAAATCCTCCTACACCTAGAAGTTTGTTAACAATTGTATTTCTTCTTTTATGGTAATTTTGTAGATGCGGTATCCAGTGTTTCAAAGGCGCGCTTAAGCCCTGAAGCGAGGCGCAAAACATGTTAAGCGCTTCACTTCGCTTAACGGGCACTTCAGTGTCATCATCAGGACTCTTAAGGCATAGTTTTGTATTTACCTAATCTTTTTTTTAAGCATGGGGAAAATTTGTAACCCTCCTCCTTCTGATAAGCATTTCTGTGGAAGAATCGAGTAAGGATACCAAGTTTTATACCCATGAAAATTGTAAAGAGGTTTTGATAGATTGGACATCTAAAAAGTCCAAAAACAATGGTTGATTTAGAGTGCAATGCATATGTGGAGAATCAAATGCCTATGACATGAGAAGCGGAAAAAAGTAAGTCAACACAATAGAACTCTTTTCCCAAGTTCCATTATCTACTTACATTAGATATTCTGATACCCTTACCTACTTTTGTATGTGTTTAACATCATCTAATAATGTAACAACTATAACGATAAAATAATTAACCTTTACGGAAGGAGAGTCTTCCAGGAGGCCAATCTTATCGTGGATGTTACTTTTCACAGCTTCTTCTTGAACTTCAGTTTTCTCCTCAGCTTTGCTTGCCTCTACCTTACCATCATCAGCTTCCTTTCGCTCCTTCTCTTCCTTTTCTCTTTTTAACCGTTCTTCCTCCTCAGCCTTCTCTATTTGTTCTTTTTTCTCTAGATCAAGAGAAGTGAAAACTTATAAGAAATTACTAGAAGAAAACTGTTGAATTGTTTATGAGCTATCGCCTTGCTAGGAGAAAAACATATATTAGTGAATAGTGCCTTAAATCTCAAAAAGTACACAAACATATGGATTTTTCTCATGTCACTTGTAGAAAATGAACAACAATAAAAGTGACAAGGATGACAATAATTAGTTTTGAAGGTTGCTCTACTTGGTATAGGTGAATATACCTCATTGAACATGATAACATCCTTCTAGTTTCTACAAGATCTCAGATCAGGGAACTTTTAGGTATCTACTTAGAATTAACAAGTAAGACATGTGCTTTGTCTATCTTATTTACATGCATTAGTTACTGCTCCTTTTTTTCAGAATGCGCTATCATGGCTTATTCGCTTTTGATACCTTTAAATTTTTTGCCCGTGCCTGACCGTTTCTCTTGCTTTGCTTGTGCTTATGCTTTGTCTTGAGCCGAAGATCTCTCGGAAACAGCCGCTCTACCTACCAATAAGGTATGTGTACACTCTACCCTCCCCAGACCCCACGTTGTGGGATTCCACTGGGTATGTTGTTGTTGTTGTAACAAGTAAGATATGTATAACAAACAGTTCTTTTCTCAGATTGTTCTCTATGGTCAAAATCAATCGTGATACAATCTGCTTTTTATGTGGTGGAGTAGCCATGTGGAGAGGTGCTATATAGATACCAGAGTAAGTTCTTGGAAACAAATGGAGACAACCTCTTGGGTTATGCATTTCAGCTATATTTAGTATCTCTTCTCAGCAAAGGGAACCAGTTGTTAATTATATAGGGAGCAGGGAACGTGAGTTGCATAGGACCTCATATTCAGGAAAAATTGCAAGCTTGGGTTATGGTATATCTTCAAAACTTGCTTGTGCGTTTATACAGGGAAAATATCTCAATGACGTGCAGAGACAATTGAAAGAGGCTGGTAAGAGAAATGGTTCTTCACAGTCGTGCTATTAGAGAGTTTGAGAAGGGGAGACAATGACGTTCCCTTTCTTTCTTTTTTGATTAGGTACAATGGTGTTCCTTATTCTTTTTGTGGATTCATGGAACACCAGCGAAGGTGTGTTTCTTTGCTGGGCTGGCAGTGTAGAGGCAATTCTTTTAGCATGGATTCCTAAAAAACTTGTTAAATGCAACAAAGTTTTGATTCTCCAAGTTAGGAGTGTCATGCATAAAGGAAATGTAGGAAATGAGGTCCATTCTCTTTTCTACTTATGGTTGTTCATTTGTACGTACAATAACATAGAAAATATTGATATCAGAACGAACCGTTTTCCAAGAGAATATGCAACGCAGCCCCATTTTGAAGTACTAGTGCTGCTGATCAAGTTGGGATGATAATCCTCTCATGTACAATCTTACTTAGGGGGAAGAGAACTTACCCTTAAGCTGCTCAACCTTCTCTTTAAGTATCTTCTCCTCGTTTTTCAGCTTAGAGAGTTCAGCTTCCTCTTCTGCTATTGCAAGTGCAGCCTCTTCAATCTCCTTCTTCCTTAGAGTTATACCTTCCTGAAACGTTGCAATCTTTTTCTTCAATTTATCTCTAGCTACTCTGCCGACCTCCCAACATGTATTTGGGCACTTAACTTTACCATCGTACTCATCACTCCCGTCGCAACAATCTATTTGTGCCATTAAGATAGTTAATAGGAGAAAAAAGTAAACCAACAATATTAAGAAACATGAATTATACATCAATATGATTTTATCGACAGGAAAAGACTGTCAACAATAGTCCAAAGGCAATGCAAATCATTCTACAATGGTTATTTATCTAAGAAGTAATATCCTATACTGACAATGAACTCTTGAAGAACAGAAACTTTATGAAACATAGCTTGTCCTGGACTTGAATGATATGAGCTGTGCAAAAGTTTTTTGTTCTTTTTTTCAAAAGCACTTCTGTATTAATTGTCATTCAAATAATCTTCTTAGTTACCAAAGATGCACTGTTGTAGATCACACTAAGCACTGTGTGTAGAAAAAGATGCTAATCAAACGCTATACAGAAAGGCAAGAAAGAATGATTCATACCGCAAATGCCATCATTAACCCTAGATGAGTATATGGAAAGAGGAACATGTCCTGCATTTTTGCAATAAAACTTCCCACTGGGGCATGCCGAAGTTCCTGCAAACCAATCACCAAGCACAAAAAACTTTCAAAGACATGCACACATTATAATAATAGCCAGAAAAGAAAGGCAAAAATGTTCGATCCAAAATGAAATTCTTAACATAATTTTGCCTCTGAAAGCACCGCAATTAAATCCTTAGTTTTCTAAAAGGACTAGTTATTTAGTACTATTCGAAAGAAATGACTCCAACAGGGCGTAATGTATATAGAGGATTCATATGATCGAACCAGACCTAAAATAAATAAATGAGTCCATTTTAGATAAGGTGGTTCATACAATTCAAATGTATATAGAGGATTCATATAGTCGAACCAGACCTAAAATAAATAAATGAGTCCATTTTAGATAAGGTGGTTCATACAATTCATTGTGGTTTCAAAGCAAAATATTTTCACATTCTTGGCCTGAGTTTTATCAGGCTCCCGCATGCAAGGGCATAGGTAGAAGCCTAGCTACCCGTTCGGCCGAACCCAGTAACTTTTGCTCAAACAGTGTTAGAAATTCATAAATTACGTACACACGTTTAAAACCCAGTTGAAGTCATCTTTCTAAAATCCAGAACCCGTAAATTTAAAATCCTAGCTCCGCCTCAGCCCACATTATGGCACTTTACAAAAGCTAAAATAAACAAATTGAAGTGGTTACTCAGTTCAATATTTGAAATTGATGCATAGTTGATTGATTGAAATGCACTAGAAATGTATATTTTTGCATAAACAAATGAACAAGTGAGCAAAGATGAAAAAATGAGTAAAACACACACACAACACACTAACACACACACACACTCGCTCACACTCACACACACTCACACTCACAGACTCACACTCACACTCACACTCACACTCACACTCACACAGGGATGGAAACGGGGCGGGGCGGGTTCAGTTTTTTTAAAAAAACAGTTACGGGGCGGTTGCGGGTTTAGTGAATCATATGTCATGAAGTTGTATTATATACATTAAATTAAAAGACAACTCAAGAATAGCTGAACTTGAATGTATCACCTTTATCACTTATCCAGTCAAACATTTCGTAATTCTAATACGTTATGTTTTAAGAATATTTTTTTAATCAAAATAAGTAGCTAAATTGAACGAGCAAAGAAGCAAAAGTGCATATAAACTGAGTATAGGATCATAAAATTTGGAGTCTGACTAGTAAAGGGCGAATGGGGGGCGTGTGCAATAGTTTTCTTACTTTCTCTCGATCGCTTCAATGCCTATAATTTGAGAGATAAGAGGCCACTTAAAATCTTTACTGAACTATGACCGGCCATCATATTAGCAAATAAACGTATAGGATCATAAATTTACAACAACATACCCAGTGTAATTCCACGCGGTGAAGTCTAGGGAGGGTAGAGTGTACGCAGATCTTACCTCTACCTTGGGAGGTAGAGAGATTGTTTCCGAAAGACCCTCGGCTCAAGAGAAAACATGACAAAGAAGGTCAGATAAGGTTTGAAAAAAGTAAAATAGATCATCTCAACGAAAGAAAAAAATATAGCAACAGTGCATTGTCTCCCCTAATATGTATATATTCATTTGTGCAGAGCTTCAGCTATTAAGTCAAAGCAAAAAATGAATATTAAAGAAGATAAAAAAGTGAATATATTAATTAGAAATCATTGTCTAAAGCGGAAGAAGATTTACCATAGAGTTACTACTCATTAAAATTAAAAATATATGCAGTGTGGGGCGGGGCGGGTTGAAAACATGGAATTTTGTTATGTGGGGCGGGGCGGGTTGAGATCTTTGCGGTTTGAGGTTGAACCTGCACCGCAACTGCCCCGCCCCACTGCCATCCCTACACTCACTCAGACTAACACTCACACACACGCGCGCACACACACCTGGCTCATCAGAACCATCTGGGCAGTCACAAAAATCGTCATTGAGCTGATCCTTAGTGAATTTCTTTGACCCGTCTTTGCATTTTATAGCACCTGATGATAAACCCTTGTAATAATTCGCATCTGCAATTTCAATAGCAAAGTTGATGATTATTCTTACTGGATATAATGAAATCATAAATGGGCTATCTACAATTCCATCAAAATAGCAAAATTAATGATATTTCTACTAAAAATTAAAATCACGAAATGGGTCATCTTCATTTCCATCAAAATAGCAAAATTAACTATTATTTTTACGAAAAAAGTTAATGTCACGAAATGGGTCATCTTCATTTCCATCAAAATAGCAAAATTAACGATTATTTCTACTAAAAAAATTGAAACACGAAGTGGGTCATCTTCATTTCCATCAAGATAGCAAAATCGGTGATTCTTTTTAAGTAAAGTTATTTGCAGATGGCATAGTTTTGATTGAAGAGACGTGCAGTGGAGTTAACAATATGCTGAAAGTTTGGAGGACGACCTTAGAGTCTAAAAGTTTTAGGTTAAGCAGGACGAAGACAGAGTACATGGAGTGTGGAGTGCAAGTTCAGTGACGTGATGCAGGAGACAGATGTGGAAGTAAAGATCGAGGAACAAGTTTATACCTAAAAGAGGAAACTTCAAGTATATTGAATCCATAATATAAGGAGGCAGAGAGATTGACAATGATGTCGCACACCGTATTGCAGATTTGCAGCAGGATGGATGAAAAAGTTTCGCCTCCGGGATACTTTGCGATAAAAAGGTGTCGTCAAGGCTGAAAGGTAAGTTCTACCAGTGGTGGTTAGAGTAGTATTGTTGTATGGGGCAGAATACTGGACAGTCAAGAACATTCACATCCATAAGATGAAGGTAGCAGAGATGAGGATGCGTAGATAGATGTGTGGTCATACTAGGAGAGATATGATTAGGAACGAAGTTATATGAGACAAAGTCGGAGTGGCTTCCGTGGAGGATAAAATGAGGGAAGCGAGGCTGGGATGTTCGGATATGTGAAGAGGAGCCGTCAGTCAGGAGGTAAGAGATTGGGGGTAGCAGGAGTTAGAAAAGATAGAGATAGGACATGACACAACTTCAGCTAACTGAGGACATGACTTTAGATAGGAAGATTTGGAGGTCGATAATTATGATTAATGGGTAGTTGAGTTTTTGCCGCATTGTGTGGAAGAGGTAGGGGCTAGCCACTTCTCCTTTTTTTAGTGGTATTATTTAGGTATTTTGTTGTCTTATTTTCCTTCCAATCCTACATCTATTATCTTTTTGAGCTGAGGATCTATCGGAACAGCCTCTCTGTCCCATAAAGGTAGAGGCACCCATTTTGTGGGATTACACTATTGTTTCTATTTACGGAAAAAACTAATATAACGAAATGGGTCATCTTCATGGGATCAAGATAGCAAAATCAACGATTATTTTACGAAAAAGTTTAATATCACGAAATGGGTCATCTTAATTTCCATCAAAATAGCAAAATTAGCGATTATTTTACGAAAAAAATGAAATCAAGAAATGGGTCATCAGCAAATACGAAAAAAATTGAAATAAAGAAATGGGTCATCTGCAATTGCATCAAAATAGCAAAATTAACGATTATTTCTACGAGCACAATTGAAATCACGAAATGGGTCATGTGCAAATACGAAAAAAGTGAAATAAAGAAATGGGTGTAACCTTCAGGGGAAATTCCGAGATTGGCTATAGCGTGAAGACATACGGATCTATTGATTGAAGATATACAGATGATACAAGAGATTAAGAAGATCAATTGCAATCGAATTTCCATCTTTTTCACCAAAATATGCAATTGGAAAACACACACTCTCTCTCTATGTATCTATATCTCTCTATATATTGTAGATATCTAAATCACCATTGGGTTCAATTTACTGCAATTGTATGTGTTGAAGGACTAAGAGCAGGATTTGCAGTGGGTACTGATTGTATTTGGCCCAATGAAGAGTTTGTTTTCTACTGTTAGAAATGGAGCTCGGCGTTCATTGGTGGTAAACAATGTTCATTTGTTTGCAAAATGTCTAAATTTTAATTATTATTATTATTATTAACTAATTAAGTGTGTTTATTTTAAAGCTAAAATATTAATTATTCGAAATTTTAGTACTAAATGTGTTTTTTTATGTGAATTATTAAATTTTATAATAAAACTTAATATCATTAACATATTATCAGTTCTCTGCAAAGATGATAATTCATCGTTACTCCATCCACTTTTATTGTTAATCATCATCGTTAGCGTTGCTACCATTATCAACAATCACCTCAATCCCCATCGTTTACTATTGTTAACTATCACCATCTACCACTTACAGTCACCATTAGCCTAAGCCACAACCATCAGCGTCCTTCGGTTAGCACAACACTATTACTAGCCATCATTAACAATTATCACCACCAATATCATCCCCACTAACTATCATACTACATTCTATGTTGCTCGAATTTCAAAATATTGTATCATTCATGTCGGATCTTAAAAAAATGTACTACTTTAAAAGAGTTCTACAAGCACCAGATGACATTTTTAAAAAGTTCGAGCAACATAGACCAGAACATTCATCAATCACTATCATCAATCACCACCGCCATTAGCTAATATTATTATGATCCACAATAATTATCAATTGCAGCCACCACTTATTGTCATCAATCATCGTCGTTAACCATTACTGTCAGTTACCATTGCCACCACTAATCACTATATAATTGTCAAAATACTTTGTTGACATTGTATTTGATTAATTAATATTTTATTTGAGTTTTATACTTATTAGTTTTTAACAAAGACAAATATTCTAAATTCGGATATTGAGAAACAAATCATTTTAATTATTTAGTATTCGATCTTATACAATAACTTAATATTTAAATTTAGACATCTTAATTTTAATACACGTATTAATGCTCAAGTGTTTATTCAGACTCGGATTGTTATCTGATTGTCGTTATAGAACTATTTGTTGGGTTTTAATATTGGTGAATGGAAAATGATGGAATAAAAAGTGAAGAGAATGTAAAAGGTTCTTTTTAAGACATTTGTCCCACATCGAAAAAAAGAAAAGAAAAGAGAGGTGTATATATTACATTACACCTTCTCTAGCTGCTAAAAGGGTTGAGGGGGCAAGGACCCCTCGCGCCGTCGTCGTCGCTCGCTCGGCTCGGCTTCGTATTTGTCAAAGATTGATTGATAATCTTTTTGGACAAACTTTTCTTTAATTATTTAATTAGTTAGTTATTTAATTAATTAAAATAAATCCAATACGGATCGACCGACCCTGACCCGCGACCGACCCGGTCCGACTTTTCTTTTTTTCGAATTTCCCTCCAAATATTATGGTGACTGTTCTGAATGGTTGCAAACATTCAGAATCAGTACCACCAACAACTATAAATTCTTGATTTGTTCCAAAAATTTAACATACATTCAATACAAATTATTCCTTCATCTCGAAAATTCTATCTTGCTTATTATGTGTGATATACTACCGTTGAGTGGTTCGCTGCTATCGGAATTTGGAGTACTACTATTCTGGTAAGATAATCGTTCTATCCTGGAAGGGGATATTCCATTAACCTCGAGTACTGTGAGGGGAATAATTTCCTTAAGGACACACTTTGAACTAAGTGGACTCGATTATATTCTGATTTTTTTTAAAAACAGATTATGTTTATTGTTAGTTTCGTGTACTGATTTTAATTAGTTTATTTTATATTGTGTAATATGTTTTTACTAAGTGTTTAACAGATTGTATTGAAACGTTATTTAAACGTATGGAGATTATTATTCCAACACTATTGACATCTTTATAAAAAGAGTAATTGTTCTTTTCATGTCACTAATCGGCTATCAGAAAAATCATATAAATAGATATATATATTTTTTCACTAAAGACAACGATCGAATAAATCTCAAAAGGTATCTAATTACTTATTGGGTCAACTAATTTTATAACCCTCTACAAATTTATTTTATATTTTTATATATTTTTCTAATAAATAAATTGATTCTTACGTCAAAATACAAATTATGTTTATCCCCAAAAGAAATGCGCATGATTCATGTAAAATATAAATTTTATATGCATAGCATGATTCATGAAATAACTACAATATTCTTTAGCAGGGCATGGGGCAGGAAGAAAGAACTATAGAAATATGGGTTGGAAATTTAGTAATGTGAAATTAAGTTTAATCTATTATTTATGACTCGAATAATTGAGATCTCGCACGTCGGAAATGTCGTTTCAATACACGTGCACTCGTAATGCCAAGTATCGTAAATTTCATTAGTGAAAGAGATATTGGTACATGAGTAAACGTTTGAGACATAAAATGATGGACGGTCGTTGGTTAAATGACGTGTGTTCCACGTTGGTAAATGAAAGAAGAAGTGTACGAAGTGTAAGATCGAAACGGGTCGGAAAGCGCGGCCGCGCTCCGGCGTAGTCGCGCGCTACCCAGTGCAAAGGTTCAGGCGACTAAGTCCAAAAATTTGGCTGATCATGGGACGTTTTGGAGCATTCAAATGTCAGTTTTTCCTCCATAAATCAGTCATTATTTGGCTTCATTACTTGGTGAATTAAGTGGTCATTACATGACACTTAAATGACCATTACATGACACTTAAATGGTCATTACATGGGAACTTGAAGAGACATTCTTACACTACTATAAATTGAGGCCTTAGGCTCAATTGTTAGAACACTTCACATTTGTAACATTCTGATTTTCTGAACTTCTTCCTCTCTAAGCACTCTTTCAAACACTCAAGGTTCTTTTTTTAGTAAACACTTGAGTTTCATTTGCTCATTTGTTTGATGTTGTTTTATCTGGGGAGACAGTTGCCCATTAACGTAAAAGGATTTATATGGGGCAATATTGTCTTAAGGACATAGTGAATATCACTCGACTCATCACATTTGTAACCCTTCTTGTTTTAGTATCTCTTGATTCCAGGTTGTCAAGATACAAAGAGCGTTCGAGGATTGACACAAAGATCCAAGTCTGATTCAAGAACGAAGATCAAGATCACAAAAGCTTGTTGTTGCCACAACTCTTGTTAGACTTCAAGTTTATTGTTTTGTAATAGTTATTGTTTATCCTTTCTGTAAGATGATATTAATCTCCCTTGAGGAGTCTTCTCATTAATATCAAAGTATATATAGAGTACAATATTCATCTCTTATACAATAAGAATCCTAAGTCTATACAAAAGAGGAATCCTAGTCTTACCATAATTATATTTACACAATATATGAAAATATTTTAATTATGGGTAGGGAATATTGTAATTCTTATATACACGTTTACACACCCTCACGAATCGGAGGAGGCCGGACGAGATCAATCAAGTCAAGAAATAATTGTCTGGGAAGTCCTTTGGTAAATATATTTGCATACTGCTAGGATGATGGAACATGTAACACTCTGACATGACCTAGTGCAACTTTCTCACGAACAAAGTGTAGGTCTATCTCAATGTGCTTGGTTCGCTGATGTTGAACCGGATTATGAGACAGATAGATGGCAGAGATGTTATCATAGTACACAATAGATTCCTGACGCAAAGGACACTGAAGTTCTAACAGTAAATTTCTGAGTCAACAAATCGCAGCTACTACATTTGCAACGCTCAGACTCAAATTTCGGCACTAAAGCGAGATAGGTAGTCCGTCGCTGATGCACTAATAAATCAGATTATCCCCTAAGAAAACACAAAAGTCGGAGGTGGAGCGTCGCGTGTCCGGACACCCTGCCCAATCTGCATCCGTATATGAAAGCAACATGTTTGGTGCAGAGGGGTATAGGTACAAACCATAATCAATAGTGTCCTTAATGTATTGAATGATACGCTTAAGAGCAGTGAAATTAGACTCTTTGGGGGCATGCATGAATAAACACACTTGCTGAAAAACATAAGCTATGTCTGGGCTGGTGAAGGTGAGATACTGAAGTGCACCTGCAAGACTCCTATACAGAGTAGGATCAGAGACTGGAGCACCATCCATGGCACTGAGCTTAGATTTGGAATCAACTGGAGTAGGCACATTTTTGCAGTTCGCCATCTTAGCCCTGTACACAATCTCTTCTGCATACTTACGCTGACACAAGAACATATGATTGAGAGACCTGGTCACTGATATCCCCAAAAATTAACTCAACTTTCCCAAACCGGTGAAACATAGAGTTATTGAATTCACGACCATTATCGCACTGAAAAGATTTTATGCCTGTTACAAAATGTGTTTGAATGAATTTTCGAAACTCAAGAAATTTGGTAAACACTTCCGATTTAAATTTGAGAGGATACAACCAAACAAAGTGAGAAAAATCATCTAGTAGGATAAAATAGTATTTATGACCGAGAGAACTAGCAACAGATGATGTCCATAAATCGACATGTATAATATCAAAAGGTGCAAAAGTAACACAAGTAGATGATTTAAATGGAAGACGAGTATGTTTGCATAAAGAACAAACGCAGTTTTGGGCAATCTTTTCATTACAAGTAATGAAATTATTGTCTCTAAGAAAACTAAAAACTGGAGCTCCTGGATGACCAAGCCTATTATGCCATGTTGAAGAAGAAATGGTCGTTAGAGAGACGGGAGAGCTAGATATGGCAGCAGAAGTGGGAGTGAATAGATAGAGATCCCCCGTGCTATTGCATCTCGTAAGAGGTGTCCCCGTATGAAGATCCTTCACAGTGAAACCATAAGGGTCAAAATCAACAGAGAGACAGAGTTATTACGAGTACATTTGCGGATAGAGATTAGATTCTTAATCATATGTGGGGCATATAGGGTATTTTGAAGGGGAAATCGATAGTGTGTAGGATGTACCATAACCCTTTACTGGAATGCGGTGGCCACTACCAACTGTCATAAATTGAGAATGCTTTAAACCAAATAGTTTAAGAATATTACCTGCAGAACGGGTGAGGTGAGATGTGGCTCCGGAGTCCATATACCAGTTGTTGTCAGGTTGTTGCATGTTGAGACTGCTGAAGGCCTGACCTATCTCAGTGGGTGTCATGCTGGACAAAGGCTGGTGGAACTGGTCGTGCATGAAGTGGGCTTGCTGCGGGTACTGAACTTGCCGAGGGATTGGAGCAGGGCCCAACAAACCATGGTGGGAGAACGGGTAGGGTTTTTGTGCCGAACGGAGGCGCCGCGCCGCATTTAATATCGTTGGCCGCGCTGGCCGCTATTCTGCGCCCCGCTGTTCTGCCGCTGATTCTGATGTCCGCGACCCCTACCACGACCTCCTCTGCCGCGACCTTTGCCACCCTTGCCACCGCGTCGCTGCTGCAGTTGAGAGTTTTCTGGTGGCGTTTGATCGTGAGGACGTGTTTCGACAGATAACACCTTCTGATTGTGCTCATCTTGCTTAGCACGGCGAGTCTCTTCGAGCAACAACTGCGAGCGAGCTTTGTTAAAACTGGGAAGCGAATCTGCCTGTTGAATTATGGCGGCTAATGTATCATAGTCACCTTTGGAAAGTCCTGCAATCAATTGCAGCACCAATTTAGTGTCCGAGACAGGTGTGTCGACGTTGGAGAGTTGATCCGCCAAGAGTTTCAACTGTCTGCAATACTCAGTCATGTTGGAGAAATTTCCAAGACGTGTATTGTTAAACTGTTCCTCCAAATACACTGCACGTGTTCTTGTTATCTTGAAAGATTTCCTCCAAGCGGTTCCATAACTCAAGGGATGTGGCGTCAGATTTCATGATAGTAAGAAGGAGATCCTGAGAAATACTACCATAAATTCACTGTTTGACGCCAGCGTCTAGACGACACCAAGTAGACTCATCAACATCCGGAGGGCGCGGAATAGTGTCATCGATATGATCAAGCACGTTATAGAGACATGCATGATTAAGAAACAGTTCAACCCAGGGAGAATACTGACTGTTTTCTTGATCAAGAAGAATGGGATAGAGTTCTTGATATTTGTAACAGTTAGAGTGGAATGACAAGAGAATGATGACATGGTGGTGGGATTTATGGAGGTTGAAGCATCAGAAGTATTGAGAGATTCCTCAATAGCCATTTTGTCACGACCCGACCCCGGGACCGCGACTGGTGCCCTACCTGGGCACCCTTACAGGTAAACATCAGAGAAAATCAGCGGAACATACATGAAACTTATAAAATAAAAACAACAGTAATAAAACAACAGGTTAGCCGATAGGGCTACCTTCCCGAACGTACATACATAAACGGCTTGCTTCCTTTCCTTACAAACCGACCCACAAATGTGACTACGCACTCTAAGAGTGTTAACATAACCATGGCGGGACAAGGCCCCGCCGCACTTCGAATATACATAGCCATGACAACTCCGAACATCGAGCCATCTCAAAATGCAACCGATCCTAAGTCATGGATCCATAATCGTACCTAAACTCGGACATTTAACGCAGCTTCGGCGGGTCGCATAACAAAAATTTAATATGGAATGTAAATAACGTCAAGAAATGGATCATAATCAGATAAAAGAATGACAAGGACAAGTATAAAAATACATACCAGATCCTGCCGTGTCATTTCCACTTATGAACTTAATCGTACCTTATTACCCTTTCCATTCCCAATAAAAGTTATAGTCACATTCTTACGTACATTATTTAGAAACAGAATCATTAAGTTCATTACCATATAACTTACTTATCTTTCATAACATAGTCCGCCCACTACGGAGGACACATATACTACCCTACCAACGGGACGCGATCAAGTCACACTAATATCAAAGCATGCCCGTGGAATCCCCATCACCGCCGATACTATTAGTGTAAAATATAACCACGTGGCGCGTGGCATCCCACCTCACCGCTTCGCATACATACACAATACATACATATATCTCCTGCCCGTGGAATCCCACATCACTGTCGACAGCTATAAGTGTAAAACATAACCATGGGTCTCACGCCCATAATACCAATCAAAACAGGTGGTATAGCGTCTTGGGGCTTGCCCGTCATTTATTCTCTTACCTGGAGGTGGTAAGCGGGGGTATAACGCCTGGGCTTGCCTCATTTATACTCTTACCCGGAGAAGGTGGTATAACGTCTGGGCTTGCCTCACTTATACTCTTACCCTATCTCAACCGGCCGACAATCAACACATAAAGCGGGTGGTGCAGTCATTCTGGGGTTTACCCTCACTTATACTCTTACCCCGGAGAAGGTGGTACAACGTCTTGGGCTTGCCCTCATTTATACTCTTACCCTATCTCGACCGACCATCAACAAGACATAAGCACTACCATGTCTTCTATAAAAATCCGAATTTAACCCAAGTACTACAAGTAATCTAAGCATACCCGTGGAATCCCACATCACCGCTTGCAGACGTCCCCAAGAATCTTACAACAAGACATCCGAATTCTTCAACCGAGAGTCGCGACAACTAAAAAAACATAATACTTGCACTCAAAGGCTATTACCAAAGACATATAGGCAAGTTCTCAATTAACCAAGCCAAAGTACTTATCAAGGCATACATAGAATAATTCTCTTTTAACAAGTCAAAGTACTTATCAAGGCACACTTAGACAAATTCTCAATTTATCAAGCCAAAGTAATACATACGTCATTCTTTTATAAAAGACTCCTTTCTATGTAAAGCTCCAAGATACTAACACCGTAGTATCAAGTCCTATTCACCTTTCAAGACAAGTCACAATACCTTTTTTAGAAATGCAAATACCGGCTTCTAAATCAAGTGACTTCTTTTATTAAAAACCTAAAGCAATTGGTACCTTTAAACCAATTTGCCGTTCCTTAATACAAGTTATTCCTTTGATTACTTTATTAGAGAAAACTATTCTCTTAACCTTCCATAAAGCCGTTATAACCAACTTCCCATAAAGCCGTTATAACCCTTTATGGTTTAGACTAACACGTTCCTTTTATAACCAAGAGATTTATACTTTCAAATCAATCCTCTTAACTTTCAAAATACTTCAAGTCTCTTAACTTTTAAGAAAACAAGTTTCAAAGTCTTAAAAGCTTCATACGTAAACTCTTTTAAGATTAGTAACAAATCTTTGGTGCGTCGTGAATAAGTTATACTTATTTATAACGATCTTATTCAAGTAGCCATGATCTAGAAAATGTAATACAATTTTGTCTTATCTTAGCTTCTATGCAGATGGAGGATTTCTACTTGTTTTAACATAATGGATTGTCATTACATCTTCCTTTATTAACGCTGCAGTGGCTTGTTCGATACTTATTCTCATTTGTGCCATAAATTAGCCAAATCAACTCGACTCCTTCTTATTATAAAACCTTAGGCAATTGATGCCGTAAAATCAAGTTGCCTCTTTACATAGTCAAGTCATTTATCTTTCCATAAGACAAATATAACTAACTTCCCATAAAGCCGTTATATTCACTTTATACCTTAGCCATAAACAATTTCCTATCCAAGGGACTTATATGTTTAAAACGGGACAAGTATCACATACTTTAAAACTCTTCAAGTCCCTTAACTTTTAAAATCAACTTAAGACATCCTTACTATTTCCAAAGTGAGTTAATCTCCTAACCCACCCGACTTGGCATTACATAAAACAAGTAAAGAATATCGTAGTCTCAGACGCCTACTGCACTACACATACGTCAACTAGTCATGCTCAAAAGATAGGAAAAGTTCTACATGTAGTAAATCACATAACTACCTCTTAACTTCTAAGAGTGAAGGAAACATGAAATGATACCACAAGTATATTCCATACATAGGATCATGCCAAAGGAAGGAAGAGATTCACATACCTCGCGACGATTATCGACACGTGGCAAAATGCTCCAAAGATTTCAACCTTGATAGCTATTCCACTCTCCCAAGGGATACGCTATACTTAGTACTTCAACCTATAATGGTCACAATATGTCCATTAACCTCTTACTTCAAACGTAGAATATTCTAAGTGCTAAGTCGCCAAATTCTACGGAAAATCGGACAAAGACTTCCTTTGTTTCTACTTACTTTGCCACCTTTTTCAAGCCGAATACAATAACCAAATTTCAATGGCTCACAATTTCTATAAGGTACTCAATACAAATAAAAACTAAATTTCCAATTGGCTCACAATTTAGAAAGTAGTCCAATACAAATGAAAAACAAACTAAAAGTCCAAATTCGCCAATTGAGTTCAACCTTACCAATTCTTATCAAATTTCCATTTCAATCCAAATTGGTAGCATAACACGATATCAAGTCGTATTTGATTATAATAACCATAATCTTTAAGTAAGTAACACGACGATTTTAGTAACGACTAAATTGTAATCCAACTTAACACGGCTTACATACATTTCGAATTTTCCAAGGCTACAATCAATCCATACTCCTTATAAACTTCAACACATATACTACATACTAGCAACATGTAAAGCTAACAACAAAATAAATAATCTTGTAACACTTTCAAAGAACAAGATTATACCTCGACGATTCTTAATCCAAATTCCAATCCAAAGTCGCTCTTAGTAGTTTAGAACCTCTCCAAGACACTTCAATCCGCCATTGAGACCCTTAGAACAACACCAACAATTATCCTTCAAATCCCCAAACAAAACCTAGAAAGACCATTAGGTTTTCACTTTCGACTATCCCGAAAACTCTCTTTTTCCGGATTTTTCTATTGAGATACGCTTACACTACCCTCAAGAACCTTGGTTTAAAGTGGGAATCAAAAGAACAAGGAACAAATTTTTCTTCTTTCCTTAGTGAACCCGAGAGCTCCCACGAGTGGTCTTCAATTTTTCTAAGTGTAAAACTCTCCTCTACTAGTAGTAATATATAAAGCACCTGGAGAGGTTATGATATAAACACATGGATGGCTTAGATGTAGTCTTACATTAAAAATCAAGACTTATTGACCCTTGACTAGTCAACATTCTCATGCTACACTTTGCAAGACTAAGGTCCAATGACCCTCTCGCCTTGCATTTTTCGACCAAGGCATCACATAAGGGGGTGACATGTGTCGCCTCCCATTCGTTACAATAACACAATTTCCGACAAATTCCATAATTTCCGATAAATTTTACAAGTCTCAAATCTTAACACTCATGTTCTTACTTACGTTCTTACACCACGCCCCGTAAATACGGTGTAACATTCTTCCCCTTAGAAACATTCGCCCTCGAATGTTCTTTCGAGTCAATCTTTATAATTAGCGACATAGTTTCCTTTCACAACCCCGACATACTAATAATGCCACACATGGCCCTAATACCTCGCACACGCACATCCGTCCATCATAAGCCCAAAAGAGATTACCTTTTCGTACTTCCAACTCATACTAGCATATATACATACCTACCAATTCTGGCCTCTAATCTTTGGAGTCACTCTATAAGACAAAATACGACCATTTTCCGGCTTTTACGACCTGGTTCCGGTGGAACGTGTCCACGAACCCGTAAAACAATTAACTAGACCAGGGCCTTGCACCCTCGTGACCCTGTCACGTAGCGGAACTACTACCAACTGATCCCACTCCATTCCAGGCCATGGGGAGACCCGCAACAGGTCCTCAACCCGACTCAACGTCGCACTTAACTCTTATTCTTGGTCCATAATAAATCTTATTGCCAGAGAAAGCCTTATATACCTAAGGTCTCGGCAGTAATCAATATTCTTAGGCTCGCAATTTCCATGCTCCAAGCCTACCTTATCAATCCCCAAAGAACGTACAAAACTTCTCATAAAACCAAAACCATGTTGTCGATCACAACAACCATTACTTACTCTATACCTGACCTCATCCGACAATTCTCTTAAGCCTACTACGCACCTTAATCTATCAACACGACATTCCGTTAGGTTCCTTAACATGGCTTCTGGGGTCCACTACCCTATCGCATGACCTCATCCTTTCCCAATTATCTCAAAATAAAACACAAGACCTTGGCGAAATTCATTTACTATTCCATGCCTTCCCGGTATCTAGTTAGTCTTTACCAATTCCTGGTAAATCTAAAATTATTCTAGGCAACACGTGTCTGACCCTCATACATAACTCCGTATAGATGTATGTCACAATACCAACTATACTATAATCATTACCAACCTGAATACGCAATCCACATAGTCATTCCTGGGTCACTGCTGCATTTCTCGTAGCTGCAATCAACATAACTCGTTAGGGAGGGACGACCCTAACAACACAGCTCTATCGCACGATCTCAGAGTGAGAAGAATGGAAACCAATCATAAATGTCCTGCAGCCTCCTGATTATAGATGTGGTGCACAACACACCGATAATCAAGACTCTACTAGACACGGTCTGTAGACACTTTCCGAGGACTAACTGCTCTGATACCACTTTTGTCACGACCCGACCCGATCGCGATCGTGCCCTACCGGGCACCCTTACGTAAACATCGAGAGAAAATCAGCGGAACATACATGAAACTTATAAAATAAAAACAACAAGAATAAAACAACAAAGTTAGCCGATAGTGGCTACCTTCCGAACGTCATACATAAACGGGTTAGCCGCTTCCTTTCTTTACAAATCGACCCACAAAATGTGACTACGCACCTCAAGAGTGTTAACATAACCATCGTGGCGGACAAGGCCCCGCCGCACTGAATATACATAGCCATGACAACTCCGAACATCGAGCCATCTCAAATGCCAACCGATCCTAAGCTCGCGGATCCACAATCGTTACCTAAACTGCGGACATTTAACGCACTTCGGGCGGGTCGATAACAGTACCGAATATCGAACAGAAATAACGTACAGTAAACAGATCATAACTCGACAAAAGAATGACAAGGAAAAGTATAAAAATACATACGATCCTCGCCGTGTCATTTCCACTTATGAACTTAATCGCACTTATTACCCTTTCCATTCCCAATAAAAGTTATAGTCACATTCTTACGTGCATTATTTAGAAATGTAATCATTAAGTTCATTACCATATAACTTACTTATCTTTCATAACATAGTCCGCCCACTACGGAGGGACACATATACTACCCTACCAACTGGGACGCGATCAAGTCACACTAATATCAAAGCATGCCCGTGGAATCCCTATCACCGCCGATACCTATTAGTGTAAAATATAACCACGTGGCGCGCTCGTGGCATCCCACCTCACCGCTTGCATACATACACAATACATACATATATCTCCCGCCTGGAATCCCACATCACCGCCGATGCCTATAAGTGTAAAACATAACCATGGGTCTCACGCCCATAATACCAATCAAAACAGGTGGTATAGCGTCTTGGGGCTTGCCCCTCATTTATACTCTTACCCTGGAGGAGGTGGTAAAGCAGGGGGTATAACGTCTTGGGGCTTGCCCCTCATTTATACTCTTACCCTGGAGAAGGTGGTATAACGTCTTGGGGCTTGCCCCTCACTTATACTCTTACCCTATCTCAACCGTACTACAAACAACAAATAAAGCAGGTGGTATGCAGCTTGGGGTTTACCCTCACTTATACTCTTACCCTGGAGAAGGTGGTACAACGCCTTGGGGCTTGCCCCTCATTTATACTCTTACCCTATCTCGACCGACCATCAACAAGACATAAGCACTACCATGTCTTCTATAAAAATCCGGGAATTTAACCCAAGTACTACAAGTAACGGAAGCATACCCGTGGAATCCCACATCACTGTCGGTACGTCCCAGTAACTTACAACAAGACATCCGACCCTTCAACCGAGAGTCGCGACAACTAAAAAAAAACATAATACTTGCACTCAAAGGCTATTACCAGCACATATAGGCAAGTTCTCAATTAACCAAGCCAAAGTACTTATCAAGGCATACATAGAATAATTCTCTTTTAACAAGTCAAAGTACTTATCAAGGCACACTTAGACAAATTCTCAATTTATCAAGCCAAAGTACTACATACGTACATTCTTTTATAAAAGACTCCTTTCTATGTAAAGCTCCAAGATACTAACACCCGTAGTATCAAGTCCTATTCACCTTTCAAGACAAGTCACAATACCTTTTTTAGAAATGCAAATACCGGCTTCTAAATCAAGTAACTTCTTTTATTAAAAATCCTAAAGCAATTGGTACCTTTAAACCAATTTGTCGTTCCTTAATACAAGTTATTCCTTTGATTACTTTATTAGAGAAAACTATTCTCTTAACCTTCCATAAAGCCGTTATAACCAACTTCCCATAAAGCCGTTATAACCCTTTATGGTTTAGACTAACACGTTCCTTTTATAACCAAGAGATTTATACTTTCAAATCAATTCTCTTAACTTTCAAAATACTTCAAGTCTCTTAACTTTTAAGAAAACAAGTTTCAAAGTCTTAAAAGCTTCATACGTAAACTCTTTTAAGATTAGTAACAAATCTTTGGTGCGTCGTGAATAAGTTATACTTATTTATAACGATCTTATTCAAGTAGCCATGATCTAGAAAATGTAATACAATTTTGTCTTATCTTAGCTTCTATGCAGATGGAGGATTTCTACTTGTTTTAACATAATGGATTGTCATTACATCTTCCTTTATTAACGCTGCAGTGGCTTGTTCGATACTTATTCTCATTTGTGCCATAAATTAGCCAAATCAACTCGACTCCTTCTTATTATAAAACCTTAGGCAATTGATGCCGTAAAATCAAGTTGCCTCTTTACATAGTCAAGTCATTTATCTTTCCATAAGACAAATATAACTAACTTCCCATAAAGCCGTTATATTCACTTTATACCTTAGCCATAAACAATTTCCTATCCAAGGACTTATATGTTTAAAACGACAAGTATCACATACTTTAAAACTCTTCAAGTCCCTTAACTTTTAAAATCAACTTAAGACATCCTTACTATTTCCAAAGAAGTGAGTTAATCTCCTAACCCACCCGACTTGGCATTACATAAAACAAGTAAAGAATATCGTAGTTCAGACGTCTACCGCACTCACACATACGTGCAACTAGTCATGCTCAAAAGATAGGAAAAGTTCTACATGTAGTAAATCACATAACTACCTCTTAACTTCTAAGAGTAGAAAACATGAAATGATACCACAAGTATATTCCATACATAGGATCATGCCAAAGGAAGGAAGAGGTTCACATACCTCGCGACGATTATCGACACGTAGCAAAATGCTCCAAAGATTTCAACCTTGATAGCTATTCCACTCTCCCGAGGATACGCTATACTTAGTACTTCAACCTATAATGGTCACAATATGTCCATTAACCTCTTACTTCAAACGTAGAATATTCTAAGTGCTAAGTCGCCAAATTCTACGGAAAATCTGACAAAGACTTCCTTTGTTTCTACTCACTTTGCCACCTTTTTCAAGGCCGAATACAATAACCAAACAGCCCCAATTGGCTCACAATTTCTATAAGGTACTCCAATACAAATAAAAACTAAACATCCCCAATTGGCTCACAATTTAGAAAGTAGTCCAATACAAATGAAAAACAAACTAAAAGTCCAAATTCGCCACCTTGAGTTCAACCTTACCAATTCTTATCAAATTTCCATTTCAATCCAAATTGGTAGCATAACACGATATCAAGTCGTATTTGATTATAATAACCATAATCTTTAAGTAAGTAACATGCGACGATTTTAGTAACGACTAAATTGTAATCCAACTTAACATGGCTTACATACATTTCGAATTTTCCAAGGCTACAATCAATCCATAATTCTTATAAACTTCAACACATATACTACATACTAGCAACATGTAAAGCTAACAACAAAATAAATAATCTTGTAACACTTTCAAAGAACAAGATTATACCTCGACGATTCTTAATCCAAATTCCAATCCAAAGTCGCCCTTAGTAGTTTAGAACCTCTCCAAGACACTTCAATCCGCTGTTGAGACCCTTAGAACAACACCAACAATTATCCTTCAAATCCCCAAACAAAACCTAGAAAGACCATTAGGTTTTCACTTTCGACTATCCCAAAACTCTCTTTTTCCGGATTTTTCTATTGAGATATGCTTACACTACCCTCAAGAACCTTGGTTTAAAGCTGGGAATCAAAAGAACAAGGAACAAATTTTTCTTCTTTTCCTTAGTGGAACCCAGAGCTCCTACTGAGTGGTCTTCAATTTTTCTAAGTGTAAAACTCTCCCTCTACTAGTAGTAATATATAAAGCACCTAGGAGGGTTATGATATAAACACATGGATGGCTTAGATGTAGTCTTACATTAAAAATCAAGACTTATCGAATTCTCGACTAGTCAACATTCTCATGCTACACACGCAAGACTAAGGTCCAATGACTTCTCGCTTGCATTTTTCGACCAAGGCATCACATAAGGGGGTGACATGTGTCGCCTCCCATTCGTTACAATAACACAATTTCCGACAAATTCCATAATTTCCGATAAATTTTACAAGTCTCAAATCTTAACACTGCATGTTCTTACTTACGTTTACACCACGCCCTCAGAATACGGGGTGTAACATTCTTCCCCTTAGAAACATTCGCCCTCGAATGTTCTTTCTGAGTCAATCTTTATAATTAGCGACATAGTTTCCTTTCACAACCCCGACATACTAATAATGCCACACACGGCCCTAATACTCGCACACGCACATCCGTCCATCATAAGCCCAAAAGAGATTACCTTTTCGCATTTCCAACTCATACTAGCATATATACATACCTACCAATTCCGCCTCTAATCTTGGAGTCACTCTATAAGACAAAATACGACCATTTTCCGCTTTACGACTGGTTCCGGTGGAACGTGTCCACGAACCCAGAAACAATTAACTGCACTGTGGCTTGCACCCTCGTGACCGCCACGAGCTTTAACTACTACCAACTGATCCCACTCCATTCCAGGCCGGGGAGACCCGCAACAGTCCTCAACCGACTCAACGTCGCACTTAACTCTTATTCTCGGTCTATAATAAATCTTATCACAGAGAAAGCCTTATATACCTAAGGTCTCAAGAAGAATCAATATTCTTAGGCTCGCAATTTCCATGCTCCAAGCCTACCTTATCAATCCCCCAGTAAACGGGTACAAAAACTTCTCATAAAACCAAAACCATGTTGTCGATCACAACAACCATTACTTACTCTATACCTGACCTCATCCGCATAATTCTCTTAAGCCTACTACGCAGCCTTAATCTATCAACACGACATTCCGTTAGTTCCTTAACATGGCTTCTGGCGGTCCACTACCCTATCGCATACCTCATCCTTTCCCAATTATCTCAAAATAAAACACAAGACCTTGGCGAAAATTCATTTACTATTCCATGCCTTCCCGGTATCTAGTTAGTCTTTACCAATTCCTGGTAAATCTAAAATTATTCTAGGCAACACGTGTCTGAACCTCATACATAACTCCGTATAGATGTATGTCACAATACCAACTATACTATAATCATTACCAACCTGAATACGCAATCCACATAGTCATTCCCGGTCATCACGCATTTCTCGAATGCAATCAACATAACTCGTTAGGGAGGACGACTTAACAACACAAATTCTATCGCACGATCTCGTGAGCGGTAAGAATGAAACTAATCCTAAATGTCCTGCAGCCTCCCGATTATAGATGTGGTGCACAACACACCGATAATCAAGACTTACTAGACACGGTGCGTAGACACTTTCCGAGACTAATCGCTCGATACCACTTTTGTCACGACACCCCGATCGCGATCGTGCCCTACCCGGGCACCCTTACGTAAACATCGAGAAAATCAGCGAACATACATGAAACTTATAAAATAAAAACAACAAGAATAAAACAACAAAGTTAGCCGATAGGCTACCTTCCGAACGTACATACATAAACGGTTAGCCTTTCCTTTCCTTTACAAACCGACCCACAAAATGTGACTACGCACTTCTAAGAGTGTTAACATAACCATCACCGTGGACAAGGCCCCGCCGCACTTCAATATATACATAGCCATGACAACTCCTAACATCGAGCCATCTCAAAATGTCAACCGATCCTAAGCTCATGGATCCATAATCGTAGACCTAAACTCGCGGACATTTAACGCAGCTTCGGCGGGCCGCATAACAAAAATTTAATATGGAATGTAAATAACGCATAAGAAATGATCATAATCAGATAAAAGAATGACAAGGACAAGTATAAAAATACATACCAGATCCTGCCGTGTCATTTCCACTTATGAACTTAATCGTACCTTATTACCCTTTCCATTCCCAATAAAAGTTATAGTCACATTCTTACGTACATTATTTAGAAACAGAATCATTAAGTTCATTACCATATAACTTACTTATCTTTCATAACATAGTCCGGCCCACTACGGAGGGACACATATACTACCCGGCCCAATCTGGGACGCGATCAAGTCACACTAATATCAAAGCATGCCCGTGGAATCCCCCATCACTGTCGACAGCTATTAGTGTAAAATATAACCATGTGGCGCGCCCGTGGCATCCCACCTCACTGTCGGCGTACACATACACTATAAATACTTACATCTCCTGCCCGTGGAATCCCACATCACTGTCGACAGCTATAAGTGTAAAACATAACCATGGGTCTCACGCCCATAATACCAATCAAAACAGGTGGTATAACGCCTTGGGGCTTGCCTCATTTATACTCTTACCGGAGGAGGGTAAAGCGGGGTATAACGCCTGGGCTTGCCCTCATTTATACTCTTACCCGGAGAAGGTGGTATAACGCCTGGGCTTGCCTCACTTATACTCTTACCCTATCTCAACCGCCGACAATCAACACATAAAGCGGGTGGTACAGCGTCTGGGGTTTACCCTCACTTATACTCTTACCCCGGAGTATGGTACAACGTCTCGGGCTTGCCCTCATTTATACTCTTACCCTATCTCGACCGACCATCAACAAGACATAAGCACTACCATGTCTTCTATAAAAATCCGAATTTAACCCAAGTACTACAAGTAATCTAAGCATACCCGTGGAATCCCACATCACCGCTTGCAGACGTCCCAAGAACTTACAATAAGACATCCGACCCTTCAACCGAGAGTCGCGACAACTAAAAAAAAACATAATACTTGCACTCAAAGGCTATTACCAGCACATATAGGCAAGTTCTCAATTAACCAAGCCAAAGTACTTATCAAGGCATACATAGAATAATTCTCTTTTAACAAGTCAAAGTACTTATCAAGGCACACTTAGACAAATTCTCAATTTATCAAGCCAAAGTACTACAGACGTCATTCTTTTATAAAAGACTCCTTTCTATGTAAAGCTCCAAGATACTAACACCCGTAGTATCAAGTCCTATTCACCTTTCAAGACAAGTCACAATACCTTTTTTAGAAATGCAAATACCGGCTTCTAAATCAAGTGACTTCTTTTATTAAAAATCCTAAAGCAATTGGTACCTTTAAACCAATTTGCCGTTCCTTAATACAAGTTATTCCTTTGATTACTTTATTAGAGAAAACTATTCTCTTAACCTTCCATAAAGCCGTTATAACCAACTTCCCATAAAGCCGTTATAACCCTTTATGGTTTAGACTAACACGTTCCTTTTATAACCAAGAGATTTATACTTTCAAATCAATCCTCTTAACTTTCAAAATACTTCAAGTCTCTTAACTTTTAAGAAAACAAGTTTCAAAGTCTTAAAAGCTTCATACGTAAACTCTTTTAAGATTAGTAACAAATCTTTGGTGCGTCGTGAATAAGTTATACTTATTTATAACGATCTTATTCAAGTAGCCATGATCTATAAAATGTAATACAATTTTGTCTTATCTTAGCTTCTATGCAGATGGAGGATTTCTACTTGTTTTAACATAATGGATTGTCATTACATCTTCCTTTATTAACGCTGCAGTGGCTTGTTCGATACTTATTCTCATTTGTGCCATAAATTAGCCAAATCAACTCGACTCCTTCTTATTATAAAACCTTAGGCAATTGATGCCGTAAAATCAAGTTGCCTCTTTACATAGTCAAGTCATTTATCTTTCCATAAGGCAAATATAACTAACTTTCCATAAAGCCGTTATATTCACTTTATACCTTAGCCATAAACAATTTCCTATCCAAGGGACTTATATGTTTAAAACGGGACAAGTATCACATACTTTAAAACTCTTCAAGTCCCTTAACTTTTAAAATCAACTTAAGACATCCTTACTATTTCCAAAGAAGTGAGTTAATCTCCTAACCCACCCGACTTGGCATTACATAAAACAAGTAAAGAATATCGTAGTCTCAGACGCTCACCGCACTCACATACGTGCAACTAGTCATGCTCAAAAGATAGGAAAAGTTCTACATAGAGTAAATCACATAACTACCTCTTAACTTCTAAGAGTAAGGAAACATGAAATGATACCACAAGTATATTCCATACATAGGATCATGCCAAAGGAAGGAAGAGGTTCACATACCTCGCGACGATTATCGACTAATAGCAAAATGCTCCAAAGATTTCAACCTTGATAGCTATTCCACTCTCCCAAAGGATACGCTATACTTAGTACTTCAACCTATAATGGTCACAATATGTCCATTAACCTCTTACTTCAAACGTAGAATATTCTAAGTGCTAAGTCGCCAAATTCTACGGAAAATCTGACAAAGACTTCCTTTGTTTCTACTTACTTTGCCACCTTTTCAAGGCCGAATACAATAACCAAACAGCCCCAATTGGCTCACAATTTCTATAAGGTACTCCAATACAAATAAAAACTAAATGTTCCCAATTGGCTCACAATTTAGAAAGTAGTCCAATACAAATGAAAAACAAACTAAAAGTCCAAATTCGGCCACCTTGAGTTCAACCTTACCAATTCTTATCAAATTTCCATTTCAATCCAAATTGGTAGCATAACACGATATCAAGTCGTATTTGATTATAATAACCATAATCTTTAAGTAAGTAACATGCGACGATTTTAGTAACGACTAAATTGTAATCCAACTTAACATGGCTTACATACATTTCGAATTTTCCAAGGCTACAATCAATCCATAATTCTTATAAACTTCAACACATATACTACATACTAGCAACATGTAAAGCTAACAACAAAATAAATAATCTTGTAACACTTTCAAAGAACAAGATTATACCTCGATTCTTAATCCAAATTCCAATCCAAAGTCGCTTCCTTAGTAGTTTAGAACCTCTCCAAGACACTTCAATCCGCCATTGAGACCCTTAGAACAACACCAACAATTATCCTTCAAATCCCCAAACAAAACCTAGAAAGACCATTAGGTTTTCACTTTGCGACTATCCCGAAAACTCTCTTTTTCCGGGATTTTTCTATTGAGATATGCTTACACTACCCTCAAGAACCTCGTTTAAAGTGGGAATCAAAAGAACAAGGAACAAATTTTTCTCTTCTTTCCTTAGTGGAACCCCGAGAGCTCCCAACGAGTGGTCTTCAATTTTTCTAAGTGTAAAACTCTCCTCTACTAGTAGTAATATATAAAGCACCTGTGAGGTTATGATATAAACACATGGATGGCTTAGATGTAGTCTTACATTAAAAATCAAGACTTATCGACCCTCGACTAGTCAACATTCTCATGCTACACACGCTTGCAAGACTAAGGTCCAATGACCCTTCGCCTCTTGCATTTTTCGACCAAGGCATCACATAAGGGGGGGTGACACGTGTCGCCCTCCCATTCGTTACAATAACACAATTTCCGACAAATTCCATAATTTCCGATAAATTTTACAAGTCTCAAATCTTAACACTTGCGGGTTCTTACTTACGTTCTTACACCATGTCCTGTAAATACGGGGTGTAACACATTTAGAGAAGAGATGAATGAAGAGAAAAACCAAGAATTTTAGGTAGGAGAGGGGAGGGAGCCGCGACGGTATGTGGGGGGGTTCACACGCAGAGAAAGAAAAAATCTTTTTTGTGTTAGGCTCTTGATACCATGTAAGATGATATTAATCTCCCTTAGCGAGTCTTCTCATTAATATCAAAGTATATATATAGTATAATATTCATCCCCTATACAATATGAATCATAAACTTATACAAAAGAGGAATCCTAGTCTTACCATAATTATATTTACACAATATATAAAAATATTCTAATTATGGGTAAAGAATATTGTAATTCTTATATACACGTTTACACTTTCAAAGCACTAGTAATAATAAATTATTATTCTCGTACATCCACCATTGTACTCACAATATGTATTTCTATTTTTTATGTCACTAATAAAAGGAGTAGTATTTAAATAAGTCAACCTTTTAATTTTGGAGTTCCTTTTTTAGTATAGTATAAATTAATTGGAATCCCAAAAGGAATAGGACGGAATCAATTTCTTGCTTCCCACTCCTTGACCTTAGCATAGGATTTAATTTACCATATACTTGTTTGTTATATAGTTTGGTCCTTTGGTTTCAACTCAAACGTAATATTACTTTCTTGTTTTCATCTACAATTAATTGCTCTCTTTCTTCTTCACAAACAAGAACAAATATTTCTTCGATACCAATTACCATGGCAACTTATACTTTTGAACGAAGGGAATACTTGGAAGATGTGATTGAGAGTCAGGTACTAATATACTCTCTGTTGGTTGTGTCGTTATTGTTGTTGTTATAATTGTGTTCTAATATAACCTGATGTGTTTCTTGATCATGTATGGACATGTTCTTGTGATGTATTATAATTTTGGGGCATGTTGTGTCGTTATTATTGTCGTTATTCTAAGTTAAGTCCTAATTAACCTTACGTTTATGTTATAACTGTCTTTAAATCTAACCAATGCTTATCCATGATCACATATTGACACGTTCATGTGCTGCATCATCATCTAAACCATAGTCCTTTTTATTTCTTAATTATTATTCTATCGATTATCCTACTAAAGTAGAGGTAAGGTCTGTGTACATTCTACCTCTCCGGACTTCAGGTAGATTACGATTTTTCTCCTTTTTTTTAATAGTAATTTTTGTTGAATACTAACTTTTTCTTATTCCTTGATATTTTTTAATGAAAATATGTAGGGTTTCTATGTGACGAACGATTATGGAAGGAAAATACCTTGTGGAATTGTGAAAATTGGAGAAAATTCTGAAGCTTTTGAAAAAGCAAAAAAGGCTGTTATTTTTGCAGTTGACAAACACAATGAGAAATTAGAGAATTCATCAAAGTTGGAATTATTGAAAATTATAAATATCAATTTTGAACCTACTGCTGGTGCAATTTATTACATAACTTTGGCAGTCATGGATTTTTCTTGTGGAAAAGTTCTTCATTATCAAGCTAAAGTATTGGAAAAAATCAACACTGGTTACAAAGTTGAGATGTTTCGACTTGCCCCTTATGTGTCAAAATTCTCAGGTAATTTAAATTTTATATATTATCAGTATAGTTTTATTTCTTTCATATTTGTGCAATTTAATGGCTAAGCTAATTACTAAGTACTACTTTATGTTCTATCACATAACACTCCAAAAACGAGCCTCTATTTCATTCATCCTGTACCAATACGATGTGTGACATCATTGTCCATCTTCCCATTTCCTTGTATAATAGACCCAAAATACTTAAAAGCTACTTTTCTTCTGGATAGTCTAGGTATCAAGCCTCACTGTCACGTCAGCCTCATGAAATGCGTCACTGAACTTGCACTCCACGTACTCTGTCTTGGTCCTACTCAACTTGAACCTTCTAGACTCCAGAGTTTGTCTCCAGCCCTCCAACTTAGCGTTAATTCCGCTGCGTGTCTCATCGATTAAGACTATGTCATCCGCGAAAAGAATACACCATGGTACCTCACCTTGAATGTGTCGCGTCAATTCATCCATCACCAAGGCAAATAGAAACAGACTAAGAGTTGATCCTTGATGCACTCCTATCACAACTGGAAAGTGTTCTGAGTCTCCTCTTACTGTCCTTACCCTGGTCTTGGCTTTAATGTACGTCACAAGTACACCTCTAGCCTCCAAGCATCTCCATAGGACCTCCCTTGAAACTTTGTCGTAAGCCTTTTCTAGGTCGATGAATACCATATGTAAGTCTTTCCTCTTCCAGTCGTATTGCTCCACCAGTCTCCTTACAAGATGAATGACTTTTATAGTTGAACACCCCGGCATGAATCCGAACTGGTTCTCTAAAATAGACACATCTCTCCTCACCCTCATCTCCACCACCCTTTCCTACACTTTCATAGTATGACTTAGCAGCCTGATACTTCTATCGTTGTTACAACTCTGGATATCACCCTTGTTCTTGTACAAAGGTATCATTACACTCGACCTCCATTCTTCGGACATCCTTGCCGTCTTAAAGATTACATTAAACAACCTAGTCAGCCACTCCAAACCTGTCGTGCATGTTCTAAATAGTAACCTAAAATAAAGGTTATTTTGCTTATGATTATCTCACTTTTTTTCTCTTGGGGGTATTTATTTTACATGCAGAATGTGAGGAAGAGAAGAATTGCTGTATTAGGATTAATAATTTGCAGGACTGGATGGATGAGAATTATCTTTATTACAACTGCTGCTACCTATTCAAAAAGGTACTAATTTTTTTTCCTAACTTATTTATCTAATTTCATAATTTTATTTTATTTAATATGAATTAAAATTTGATTTGTTAAATTAATTTTGTTATTTTCAGCTTGTTTCTGTGGAGGTGATGAAAGATGAAGAAACTGGAAAATCAATGGGCTATGGTTTTCTTAATTTCAAAACTCAATCAGTAGCAATGGAATTTTCAGAGAGAAATAAGGGAAAGCCAATGCCAAATTCCAACCAAATTTACTCATTGGTCTTTGGAAAAATTTGAAGGCTTTTGAAATAGTTTATTCTCCTTTTTATAAAGACTATGTTTTTATGGGTATTTAGATGTTTTTTTCTTGAATGGTGCATCAATTCGCCTTCAAGACACATATACATACTAAAAAGGCAATAGAAGAGAATTCGAAATACTAGAATTGCATGAGAAAGCTTTTACAATGTCTTAGTTATTTGTTCATTTTTCACATTAACAAAAACCATAACATAAGTACAAGAATAATTAAAGACAAACACTTTCCCTCTAAGTTGCATCACGGCAAATTCTAGCAGTTGGGTTTGAAACACAAACTTGATAGTACTTCTTCTTGGCCTCAGGCGAGCCGCGCTTCGGCTCGTCCTCAGCCATGGCGGCCCCTGCTATCGAACAGGTGGCAACGGCCGCCATGGCAAAGAACAACTCCCTTCGACTACCGTTGTTGGTGGTCTCCTTCTCATTGCTCATTACAACATTTTCTCCCTCGGACACCTTTGAACTTGCTTTTACCATAACAACTCTAGTAGGGAGGTTCGTCGCGGTCGGGGCTTTGGTCAGGGCCGCGACGGAACCGCCGGCCAAGGAGGTTGTCATTGTCATGGAAGTCATTTGATCAACTCAATACTACCTGATTTCTTGTGCAAAGGAAGTGTTTGGTCTGTGTTAAAAATAAATATTACAATGTATGTAAGGAACAAAAAGGAGATAGTGAGTTTCCATTGGAAGGTCTATCCATTTCTTATCTACAAAGAGTTAAGGACCAATGAGTTTTTGCCATGTGGAAATCTCAATCTTGGAAAGAAAAAAAATTTGTGGTTATTGAGCCCCTATAGTAGGTACCAATTTTGAGGATGATTTGTCCCAAATTGTCTTTTCATGTTATTAGGCTCTTCATCTAATGTTGGGGTACTAGTTATCTTGATTTTAATACATGAATAATTCATTTACCAACTACCAACCAAACGACACTAAGAATATCGACTTGAGAAGCTCGTAATCAGCAAATAACAGCTAACTATATCCTAGTATGACTAAAATGGATTATAGGAGTATAAAGTAATCTTACATTTCCTTCTCCAGCTGTTTCCCCTTCTGCAGCCAAATAAAAACAGGTCTCTCTCAGAGTAGTACAAAACTCCCTTCATTTGGTTCCATTGATGTCACAGTACCCTGATGGGCCGAGCCATCTCTAAGCTATAACATACAACAAGAAAGTAAGACTGTCACATAACCTTTTTAAACATGGAGCATTGGTTAAGGATCACTAAGACACTAACGCGAACAGAAGAGACATAACAGATTCAGTAGTAGAAGTATAATTAAAAGAAAGATAAGTATAATATTGATCATCATAACTGTGTCAATCATAATCTATCTGCATTGCTTTTGTAGCTAGTTCAACATTCTCTATGAGCACCATATACTTTTTTCCATCAACACTTTATCACACACCAATGTAATCCAGTGTGAAACAGTTTCAAAATACGGCAAATGCATGATTAAAGAATTAGAGATTGAAACAGTAGAGAAAACAGTAGCATTGATAACTTTCTTGGTTTTGTTGTCTTCATTGATGATGTACACCTTTGTTCAATGAAGATTTTACTAGTATGTCAAAAGAGTTCCATAAGAAAAATATGTTGAAAGAACCGGCACCATGAATCCAGAAGCAGCAAATTAAGAAGACGATTTGCTGGACAGAAGCACGACGAAATTCAGGATAAATTATTCAGGGGAATTTGGGGCTTTAAGTCAAGAGTTATTAAAACTGATGTAGATATAAATAACATAATGGACAACATCAAGTGCTTAAAATTGAACTTCCAACAGGGTCCCTGAGATCCCCTCTAATCTATTGACCATACAACAACATCAGCTACTACCCTGTGATCCCAAGCAAGTTGGGAATGTAGCACGAGGACTTCCATGGGGTCAACATCCTAGGAAATTTCAATTTTCCGGGGTATTAGGAATCTTCTGCAAATACTTGCCTCAAAAATTGATCTGAACATGGAAGGCAGTAAGTCGACAGAATCGACTTGCCTTTATTTTTTAGCTCCTCTCTGAGAATACTTATCCTTCCAGATACTACTCCAAAGTTAGTAGGCGTTTGGCCATAGATCTTCAAATATTTTTCACTTTATTTGGAATTTATGAAGTTGGAGTTGAAGATGGAGTTGTGTTTGGTTATAGACTTTTTGCAAAGGAGAGAAGAGAGCACTTTATTTGAGATTTATAAAGATGGAGTTGGAAAACAGGTTTGGAGCATTTCCCAAATTTGGAATCCAACTCCAAGTTGGATTTGAAAATATTATAACCAAAAACTGATTTTGAAATAAAGTGAACTTATTCAGGAAAAAAGTGAATAATTCTCATGGCCAAACAGCTCGTTGCATTAAAGATACTTCTTAAACATTAGTTTTCAAGTTACAAGAAGAAGACACAGCTCATGACTTTGCTGCTTGAATTAGGTAAATGTCTCGACGAAGAAAGCCAAGATTCGTGTTAAAATTTAGAAGTCCCCTAACATCTTAAGGTTATTCCAAAGTACCAAACGAAAATCATATGGTGCTGCCAAAGTCTCATGCTTGTTTATAATGGTTATTGTTTCCCCCTCACATATTGGATTGTCAAACACAGAAAGGAAGATTCGTTCGATTAAATAGATCACATATGCAACAAGCTCAAACACAAAAAAGATTTAAAAGCCATAAGAACTATTACCCAAAAGAGACTCTTAATAAGTGATAAACGTGTTAAGAGATGCATCAAGAGCTTACTTATTAGAAACAAAATCACAGTAACTAAGATGACTCCGACTGCAGCATAAAGTTGAGTAGGGGGTATCTTATGAACATATTCTTCAACTTCATATAACCACTGTTGCATTTGAATCTTCAATAGCTCAATTTTCTCCTTATCCATTTACTCTGAATTACATTCACTCCCTTCATTGAGTTGAATAATTCCGTAAGAAACAACATTTATAGAAACAGCATCAGACTGTCAGTATATAGTACATAGAGTCAAGATACACAACCACAAAGACACAAGAAAAGCAGTGGTGGAGTCAAAACCCTGTATGTATGTTAGAAAAACACTTAATATAGATACAAAATTTATCCAGAACCTAGTACAGCTACCTTTTTAGAATTCAGAACCCCTAAACTCAAAATTCTTGCTCTGCCACTAGTTAGAAAAGCATTCAAGTGTTTGACAAAGAATATATTTATCAATCTACTTATCAAAAGAAAATAAGAATATATTTATCAATCAGAAATCTCATTCAATATGGGGTTGTGAGGCAGTATATGTGCAACTGGTGCCTAGTACTTTCGACTCAACCTATATATAATTGAACATTTTAATATACAAATGTGTATGTATACCTAAGTTGCGCGGAATCTCCGTTTTGGGTGCCGTCTCCATCCGGATACGGGTGTAGGAGCGGGATACGTCCCGGATACGGTCAACCAACTTCGGATACTTTGACCGGAGTACATCGAAAATTTGGGGAGAAAATTGAGATTTGATTTCTCAAAATTAAAGATAAAAGGATTTAAGATAAGGAAGAAATGACATACCTTCACTATTATAGTATTTTTGTCTCATTTTTGCTGCTTTGTATTTCAAAGAAACCAAGAATTCAAGGTCGTGTTCTGAGTTTGGATGGTAGACACTAGCAGACTAGCAGTGATATATCCTTATAGCTCTATTTTTTATAATTTTGAATTTTCTTAGCCGAATCCCGCACCCGTATCCATACCTGGATACGCACCCCGAATCTTAAAATTTATATTTTGCCGAATCCGACACTCGGATACCTGAGTCCGAGCAACTAAGATATATACACACATAGTTGAGCAATTTAAATATATATAATGTGTATGTATAGTGTTGTGCGATATTTATGTGCTTACGCAAGTGTACGTATCGCAATGTAGTAATAATCTCGGTCAGACCGAGTATCGTCCACAGAGACTGGTTTATCAATTATTGAATGGCTAATATATGGTTTCTATTTGGTTAACGTTCATGTGTTTGGGTTTTTTAAGTAAGAACTAAAACTAAATAAAGTGCAGGAAATAACTCATGATGATACTTTGGGTTTAAAACAATTATGAAGGAAATTAGGGTTTTGAATCTCCTCAACTATCCATTTTTTCACTTGTTAATGCAAGACTAATGATCCTTCTTCTTATTAAGATAGCAGGTTAAGATATTCTATATTTCGGTTAGGACATATAAAAACTCAATCTTATGCAGAAATCTTCTATATTTCTATGATAGATTTTACCACAGGAGGATTAAGAACAATAACCTTAAACACTACACAAGTATAGGAGTACTTTCTTCCGCGATTTTAACCTATGTCGAAACAACTATAGCATATTCAAATCTCCCTTTTCAGATCTCGATTCGAAATCATATAAGTTATGACAATCAATGGTCAGTTAATTATCAAATAATCAATACAAATAGAATGGATCTTAATTAAATGAAGAAGCAATCACTAACAATGCATTAACTTATGAAAAGAGTTTCAAGTTGATTCGATGGAAACCCTAATAAAGAAATTAGCTCCTAAACATTGTCATGCTAAGAACCAATTTACAAATATCCAATGTTCTAAAAAACGCTAGGCGGAGGCTTGGCGGAGCCTGGCCGCCTAGACGGATTCCTAGGCGGGGACCTAGGCGGATTTTTTTTTTAATTGTTTTAATATTTTACATCAATTGTATATATATCATATATGCATAAAATATATAAATCAATACATTCTTAAGTAGTTAATAAATTCATAAATCATTAAAGTACCTTTTCAAAGAATTAATTGGGGGTATATATTGTATATCATGTCTTAATTGTACACAATTATGAAGATTAATCATAATTCAAAAAATTTAACCAATAATTATAAATGCATTTGTTTCCAAATACTTCTCAAAGAATTAATGTCTCACTCAGTCAAAATCGAGAAATAGTCTAAATTAAATATGATAAAATAATTACATCTCCATTTGTTTCCAAATAATTCTCAAAGAATTAATGTCTCACTCCGTCAAAATCGAGAAATAGTCTAAATTAAATATGATAAAATAATTACATCTCCATTTTAAGTTAAAAGGAATTTGATATGTAAATTTTAATTAGTATTAAAATTTGGCTTAAATTAACATTATTGATCTATTTTGGCCATATTTGAAATGTTTTGGTTTTTGATTAATTTAAAACATGTCTCAAAATTCATATTTAAAGCACATTGGCTCCTCGTCCCATTATTTTTGGCCAAGCCCAAGACTGAGAGTCCTAGACCCGGCCCAGGCGCAATTCCCATAGCGTAAAAGAGAGGGGGAAAGCCCCAATTCCTCTAACGAACCCTAAGGCTTCCCTTTCACTTCCCTTGTCTGCTAGGCCGATGCCAGTTTTGTCAAAGGTCAAGGTATGTCTTTCTCTATGTCTCTACATAGATGGAAGAAGAACCCTCTCACTTACCCTCTGTTTGTTGTTATATAAAAAAAATCGGACTGGGGATGCCTAGGGCAAAATCGGGACGGATGAGCTGCGCCTAGCGCCTAGGCGGCCGCCTAGGACGTTTTTTAGAACACTGTAAATATCCAACATAAACTGAAAATAAAGTAAAGGAAAGAAAAGAACTTGAATAAAAGTCTCTAATCTTGTTCTTTGTCTCCGTTCCTAACCTCCAAACGTATGATCCTCCTTAGAATAATCCTAGGGCTTATATCTTCCAAAAATCCTGTTCTGGACCTTTTTACCCTTTTAAAATTCGACTTTTCTCGCCAAAACCCGTGTCGGCGCCGCGGCGCTAAATCATTGCAGAAGCCGCAAGGGAAGATGGATTGGATCGAGAGGCGATGCTTATGCCTCTTCTTTATCGATAGGATTCCCATCATTTTCAGTCTACGGCGTATCAGGTTCAAAAAGATGGATGAAAGGACTTTCGGCGCTGCGGTGCTGTCGACGAATATTTCCGGGGCCGCGGCCCTTCACCCGAGCAAGTGACAATGTAATTTTTGTTTAAATTGATTTCTGAGCTTTTCACGGTTTCTTTGACTTATCTCTTGTGACCATATATGCATTTTTATCCTCAATAACCGCCTATTTCCTTTGAATTCGCCTTGAACCTTATGAATCGCTTAAATCCTGAAAACATAGCATAACACGCATAATATTGTACAAAACAACTAAAAACACATAAAAGACATCCTAAAACAGACTCTAAAACAGTACTAAAATGGACTTAACATATACACACACCAATTGCTAGTATGTTCAATAAATATGCGCATAAAGAATATATCAGAAGTTTATCAACCAGAAATCTCATTCAATGTGGGACGAAACCCTTGTTAGAAACCCCCAAAAAGAGTTTCTTTTTTCCAATATAGGCTGATTCAGTTTATGTGCAACTGGCGACCAGTGCTTTCGACTCGGTCTATTTATAATTGAGCAACTTCATATACAAATATGTATGTATGTAGAGCAATTATAAATATATAAAATGTGTATTTACACCCACACCCATTGCCAGTACTACTTACGGGTTCGGCAGAAGCCAACCGCTTTAGCTCAAAATCTGTATGTGTTAGAAAACTCAATAGGCTGAGGCAGTATATGTGCAACTGGTTCCCAGTGCTTTCGCCTCGACCTATATTGCCCATTTCCAGGAAATGTTCTTCAATTTTTCCATGTTGGTTGGTCAATATGTATTGAAAAACCTTTTCTCTGGAAAAACAAGTACCTTGAAAATGGGGAAAATGACTTCCTAATGGAAGCAGGGAAAACAAATTTTATAAGTGATACTCCAAATTGACCTGAAAAGTTAGTAAATAAGAGAACATTCAGATCAACATCACAAAAAAATTAAGTATACTTTTTTTTTTTTTTTTTTTTTTGACGAAGGAGCGTGCTAACTCTTTCAGTGCGCGAAATTAAACCCGGTGTATGATAAGCGCAAACCACGTCGGTAGATTAACTTGGCAAGCAGTGTGTGTGGCTCAACCAAAGAAGGTTTATCACGAGGATCGGACTCGTGACCTTGCGGTCCCGCGCTCTACTGCTACACCAACTTGGCTACCCTTGCGGGTCCAAAATTAAGTATACATTGTTCCTTAAGAAAGTTGATAATGATAGAATGTATAAAGTTGCACCAATTTACAATTACTTTTCTCTCCCCCTATATTTTATGTCAAATGTTTTACATTACAACATAAAGTCTGCATCACATATATTCTTAAAACATGTAAAATAGTCCAACATTAGAGAATATTGTAATTAAATATAATTAGGGTTGGCTGGGGTGACTGAGGCCGGGGTTATAATTACCGGATATATTATCGAGTTACCGAACCGGCTCCTTATCAGTCCGGATAATTTTCTGGTACTCGTATCCAGACCAATAACTTTTCGATCCGGGTTTATCGGTCCGGTTCTCGGGCCCCATACAACAAAGTTTCCTCAGTCATAAATTTCTATTGTGCTATAACCATATAATGTAACTGCACTAGACGCCTAAAAAGTCATGTTCCCAAACTTCAAAAGTTAAAACACCACTAAATATACGCAGAATATACACCTGAAACCTAATCTTGATCACATCGAGAGGCGAGGTTACAGTCCTCGATATACCACCAGATATTGCCCCCGCTGTGGCATTTACTAATGCACTTTGTCCGCATGGGCAGCTCAACTGATTCTCAAGAGGGATAATTGGAAAAACTAATGCACTTTTAAGCTGCCCCGTCTATTCCATCTCTACTATAGGCTATAGCCTATACAACCTGCACTCAAATTCCCATGAAAAACATCCCCATGTTAAAAATCCTTAAATTGGCCCTAGTGAAATCAAAAGGCCACCATAACCAAAGACAAGCTTACATATTGAGGTGCATTTTCTGTATTTTTTTTTTAAAACATGTACATATATAAATAATAAACTCACTACTAAACAAGTAGATAAACACTTCGAACTAGGCTACAAGATATACAATAAACTACCAAATACTCTCCCGTTTTAATTTGTTTGTCTTAGTTTCCTTTTTAGTCTATTCCAAAAGAATATATCACTTTCTATATTTAGTAACTCTTTACCCCGATATCCTATATGACATATTTAGGTTCACAAGATTCAATAGTCTCTGCCATTGAAGACAATTATCAGAGCTAAATATTCAAGATTATATGTATATATTACTGTAAATACATACATAATAAACACACTATTTCCAGCTACACCCAAATTTCTAAAATCTTCTCTTTACGTGCGTAGTCAAATGTCACATAACTTGAGAACCGTGCCTAATCAAATGTCACATAAATTGAGACAGACGGAGAGAAATAGAGAAGCTGGCGTTGAAGAAAATTACTATGAGAGCCAAAAAAATCAGAATTATTTACTAATATATGTATGTAACCACAAAATATGAAGGAATATGTGGGAAAACTATAAGTTGATTTCCCCGCCCTGTGATTTCATTCTTGATTTATTACGATTGCGGGGAAAAGGCTTTTATTCAAGCAATTGAGGCGAATCTAGTTCTCAGACGAGCAAGGAGCAAAATGTAAAGAAAAAAATGAGGAAAAGAATTGAAAAAATGCATTAATTTTAATTTGGAACTAACTAGACTTGATTTGCCGAAACAAAAAGGTCAACGCCGTTGCCGGGGATCGAACCCGGGTCACCCGCGTGACAGGCGGGAATACTTACCACTATACTACAACGACCTTGTTTTTTGGTTCCTGCTATTGGTAACTCAAGTTTCTGATGCGGCTATTTTACTCTAAGTAAGTGCTACTTAGGGCCCGTTTGGTACAACTTATTAAAAAAAGTTTTTAGGAATAGTGTTTTTTTATCAAAAAGTTGTTAGGTGTTTGGTTGTCAATAAAAAAAGTGTTTTTGACTTAAAAATAAGAAAAATCAAAAGAAATTTTGCCTCTACTTCCAAAAGTTCAAAATTTGAGCTTTTGAAAATAGAGGTCAGCCAAACACTCCAAAAAGCACTTTTGACCTTCCAAAAGCACTTTTGGTCGTTCCAAAAGCCCAACCAAACGGGCACTTAGTGAAGGGAAAAAAGGCATAATACACTGATATCCTTAAACTCGCCAGTAAATTTCACTTATACACTCAAATTATGACTTGTTTTAATTTAAATCCTAAATACGTGATAATGTATTCATATTAGATATTTTTTGTTCAAATTTTAAAATTCTTTTTACGTATGTTTTCAAGTGTCAATTACGTCTTAAAAATTAGCCTTAATAAATCATAAAACGCCAAATGTGTTCAATTTAAATTAATGTGTATAATTAAATAATATGTCATATTTTATGTGATTAGCTTAACTATCTAATAGACGTTTTAAAACTTGCACAAAAGTATTTTTAAATGTTGAACCAAAAGTGTTTAACAAGACAACTTATTCCATATTTATGTATGAAATTAGTCTATCTTTAATTAAAGATTTCGAATTAAATAGAAACTTCAGATATTTTCCCGCATTGTCAATTTGAATTAATCGAATTAGTAAAATCCGGTGAATGTATATATATTTCCTATATTGAAAGGCTTTTCAAGATTGTAGCTTCTAACGGTTGTTTGTTTGTTTCCCATGTTTACCCACCGTACTAAAACCTTGTACAGGGTATCCTTACACCGGCAATTCTTAACTCAAATTTTCAGTTCAATTCACAATGCACACCAACTGTTCGATAAAACTCCTAAACCAACACTCATTTCCATTCACCATTCCATGCTCAATTACATTCACCAAAACCACAAAACCGAAGCTCTTAAACTCTTCAAGAACCAGCTCCAAATGGGTATCTCAGAAATCGACGAAGTTGCAATCGCGTTAGCTTTAAAGGGTTGTCGCGAAAACTTAAAATTAGGGACTCAAATCCATAGCTTAGCAATTACTAGCGGGTTCATTTCTTATCAAACAGTTCCAAATTCATTAATGAGCATGTATTGTAAAACTGGAAATTTTAATAAAGCTTTGTGTGTGTTTGATAGTTTGAAGTTTCCAGATAGAGTTTCGTATAATACGTTACTTTCGGGGTTTGAAAATGGTAAAGAGGCATTGAGTTTTGCTCATTGGATGCATTCTATTGGTTTTGTTTTCGATGTTGTGAGTTATACTACTGCACTTAGTCATTGTACGAACGAAGAGGAGTTTCCTTTTGGTATCCAATTGCATTCACTTGTACTGAGGTTTGGATTGGAGAATGACGTTTTTGTTGGAAATGCACTTGTGACTATGTATTCGAAGTGGGGTAATATAATGGAATCCGAAAGAGTGTTTTTTGAAATGCCTCGAAAAGATTTGATCTCGTGGAATGCGTTGCTCTCGAGGTATGGACGAGAAGGGAATTACTCAAAGGAAGCAACTTTAGGGGTTTAGGGAAATGATGAGGGAAGGGGTGGGACCCGATCATGTTTCGTTTACCAGTGCTCTATCTGCTTGTGGACAGGAGAGGTGTTTGGAGTTTGCAAAGCAGATACATGGTTTGGTTATTAAAATGGCGTATGGTAGTCATGTTTCGGTAAGTAATGTTTTGATATCGTTGTATTATAAGTGTGATGAAAATGGGGATGCGAATAAGGTTTTCCAAAGTCTGAACGAACGTTGCGTTGTGTCTTGGACAACGATGCTTTCCATGAGTGATGGAAAAGCTGTATCTATTTTTAATAGGATGCTGAGAGATGGGGTTTACCCTAATCACGTTACGTTTGTTGGATTAATTCATTCTGTAAATGTGAAGAGTTCGTTGCGAGAGGGACAAATGGTTCACGGATTTTGTTTAAAAACAAATTTCTTCTCGGAATTGAGTGTTGCTAATAGCTTCGTTACCATGTATGCTAAGTTTGAATTAATGGATGAGGTGTTTAAGGTTTTTGAAGAGCTCGACCAGAGAAATCTCATATCATGGAACGCTTTGATTTCTGCATATGCTCAAAATGGGATGTCTGTAGAAGCTTTACAAACATTCTTGTCAGCGTCAATGGAGTTGCCACCAAATGAATACACGTTTGTCAGTGTGTTGAGCGCAATTGCCTCATCTGAGTCCATTTCCTTAAAGCATGGCCAGCGATGCCATGCTTTTTTGATAAAGCGTGGGTTCAATAGTAATCCAATTGTTTCGGCTGCTCTTCTTGATATGTATGCAAAATGTGGGAGTATTTCTGAATCTCAAGGAGTTTTCAATGAGGTAGCAGACAGGAGCCAAGTTTCATGGACTGCTATTATTTCTGCTCATTCGAGGCATGGAGATTATGAATCGGTAATGGCTTTGTTTAAGGAGATGAAGGAGAAAGGCGTGAGTCCTGACTCAATAACTTTTCTATCTATACTAACAACATGTGGTCGGAAAGGGATGGTTGATATGGGAGTAGATATTTTTAATTCCATGATTAAAGATTATTCCATCGAACCATCTTCAGAACATTATTCTTGTATGGTGGATATGTTTGGTCGGGCAGGGAGGCTAAAGGAGGCTGAATTTTTTTTAGCTCAGATTCCAGGAGGATCGGGATTATCTGTGTTGCGAAGCTTGGTTGGTGCTTGTAGGATTTACGAAAATGTTGACATGGCGACAAGAGTAGCCACTACGTTGATCGCGTTAGAACCAGAGGAGTCGGGTTCATATGTGTTGATGTCGAATTTGTTTGCAGAGAAGGGGCAGTGGGAAAAGGTAGCGAACATTAGAAAAGGAATGAGAGATAACGGAGTGAAGAAAGAGATAGGATTCAGCTGGGTAGATGTAGGTAGTATTGATTATTCTTTGAATTTGCACGTCATCGGATGACAAGTCTCATCCCCAGACTGAGGAGATATATCGGATGGCAGAATGGATAGGTTCAGAGCTGAAGCATTTGGAGCACGAAGACGAAGAAAATGACTATGTGACATTAGTGTTGAAGTTGGATAGGATGTTGTGACAACATCTGCGAAAGCACAGGACAACATCTTCAGGATGTTGCCTGCAATGTTGCGACAACATTTCTGCCAACATCTCTGTAACTGTTTTGCCTATTCTTCCAGCCTAGACAGTTGAAGTTACTGCGAGTAAAAATGACCTAGGCAAGCTTACCATATTGTTGTGTTTAAAACGTGGTGAAAGACAAAGTCAAGACGTGGAGAGAAAGCAGCGAATGACCAAGTCTAGATCGTTGAGGATTTCCAGGAGGAAGACTCGGTCCAAGCTGCTGCCATCTTTTGCTCAACCTCCGCAACCATCAGTGAGGATTCAAGGGAAGCTCAACACTATAAATAGAGGAGAACTTCGCAAGTATCGATATCCAGATTTAGAGAAGAAGAACTTCCAAGAGAGCTCTCGAATTTTACCTTAGAAAACTGGATCAATATTTTAGCCTAAAGTTGTTTTAACAACACTTTGTCCCACATTGCAATCACTATCTCTATTCTAGATTAAGCTTATTGTTCAAGTGATTGTAATGAAGATGTTGTCTTTTATCTTTTAGATTTTGTAACTTTAGGCGAAGTCATCTGCGACTTCATTTTGTTTGTAATTTTTTTTTCCGTTTGTAACGCTCAATTTGTAAAAAGATTTTTTTTGTAATTGTATATAATGTATACAATTCTTTTGGTCATCGATCATTAAGAAATATATTTATATATACCCTTAAAAATATAAACCTTGTGTCTCTTTACTTTTTCCGCTGCACATACTCTACAAGGTTTATTCTGTTTTATTACAATGTTGCCTCAGGTGTTGACCCAACATTGAAGGCAACATCCAGTGACTGTTTTTGTTGTTCTTCATTTTTGCGTTTTTAATCTTACGTTTTACGAATCCGTAGCCCACGGGATCCAACAAGTGGTATCAGAGCGTTCACTTGATACAATAAGTGTTTGATTCTGAATATTACGGTTATGAACTCAGCTTTACAAAACGTTGGTAGACTTTCGATACTTGACGGATCTAACTACGCCTATTGGAAAATTCGACTACGTTCGCACATCAAATTCATTGATGTTCGAGCCTGGAGATCAGTATCCGAATGCTATTAATCTCCAAGTACCCAACCGACGAGGATGGTGATATTCTCACTAAACCTGAGACTGAATGGACCCAGGAAGAAATCAACTCGGCAAGCTTTAACGAAAAGGCCCTAAATATAATATTTGGATGGGTAGATCTCTATATGTTCAAGCTTATCCAGAATTGTACAACGACCAATGATGCTTGGGAAACCTTACAAACCCATTGTGAGGGAACCTCAAGTGTTCGACGTACAAAGTTTCGCATGATCTTGAGTCAATACGAGCGCCTAAGGATGAAGGAGTCTGACGACATAAAATCCTATTTTGAAAAGTTGATTGACATTGCTAATCAGTGTCAAGTGCTTGGGTCTCCATTAACCAACACACAACTTGTGGATAAAGCTCTCAGATCTCTTCCTGAAAGATTTAATACTAAGATTTGTGCTATAGAAGAGACCCATAATCTTGCTACTATGAATCTTCACGCTTTAATGAGCATCTTTCAAACATATGAGATGAACATGAAGAGCCAAATAGATCTATATAAAGACAAGACTTTGGCACTCCAAGGACAAACCTTCGAATCTGAAATGGAAAACAAGGAAGAAAACCCAGAGGAACTGGGCAGTGATGCAACTGTTGCCTTACTCACTCGTAGATTCAATTCTATGGTGAGAAATATCAACACTGACCGTAACAAAGAAAACTATAATAAGCATCAGAACCCTCTCTTCAATAAACAGCCAGTTAGGTCGCCTTCCGAGCAGAGAAACCGCAACCCACTGAGGAAATCCAACTCCGACAGAACCAACTACAATCCCAAACAACTCGAGGGAGTGCAGTGTCATGCATACTTGGGTTGGGGACACTACGCTAATGAGTGTGCAAACACCCTTAGGAAAATTGGTAAGGTAATGTTTCATGATGAGAATGGAGAAGAAGAAGAAGATCAAGAAGAAGAACAACCATAGGCAATGCTTGCAGCCATGTTTGAACACTCACTATCCGACGATGAAGATGTTGTTGACAATGTTGACCCAACATCTGAAACAACATCGGAGGCCACATCCGAAATGTCTGCATCATCAGAGAGGTATGTATACTTTGATTATTCTGATGTAAATTGTTTTAGTGGATTTATTTCTTCAACTAAGGCTGCTGATTTGGATCTAGTTGACTCGAAAGACGAAACGATAAAGGAATTACAAAATCTTTGTAAAGCCACTAATCACTACATCTGAGCAACTGGACTCAAAAGCAAAATCATTGGCGCTTGAGAATTGTAATTTGAAAGGCACAATCAACGGATTAGAGGTGACACTTACCAAGAAGGGTCTTGAGCTTGGTAAGATTCGTGCACGATTGTACACAGCTGAGACCACGTTTCAAAGGCTAAACATGAGAACCTCCAAACTGGATGAAATTTTGAACTTTAGCAATCCCACAAGGACTGGGCTTGGTTATCATTCTCCCAGAAAAACCGATACTTCCAGGATCTATAGTCCAACTGAGAGGATAAAATTTGTCAAAGAAAATGCTTGTAACCCTCAAAGAACTATGATTGGATCAAAGTTTGTATTTAGCTTCTGTAAAAAGTCAAGATATCTTATGGCCTACTGCTACAAGCTTCAAAACTCTGCACACAGTCTATTGCCTAAAGTGTTGCCCAACATTACTGACAACATTCAAAGTAACAAGCCTGAAAGCAGAAGGAAGAAAATGTTTGAAAATGAGTGGGTTCACAAACTTAATCTGAAATGTAATGTGTGCATAAGTGTCTTGCGTACTAACATTACAGGTTCTTGGTACTTCGATAGTGGTTGGTCACGTCATATGACAGATACTAAAAGTCTCTTGAAGGAGTATGGAACATTCAATGGAGGGTACGTGACCTTTGGAGGAGGAGGTAAGAGTAAGATTATTGGTAGATGAACTCTTAATGTTCCGAATGTACCAGCCTTGAAGAATGTGCTTCATGTAGAAGGTTTAGTTGCTAATCTCCTTAGCATAAGCCAACTATGTGATGGCGATCTAGAGGTGAAATTCAACAAACTTGGATGCAAAGTAACAGATTCTGCAAACTAGTGTGTCATGTTAGGAACCCGAACCGGGGATAACTGTTATTTAGTAGGTAGAGAAGAAGTTTGCAACTCCGCAAAGGTAGGTGACTTGACACTTTGGCACCAGAAGTTGGGACATGTCAACTACGACACCTTGGAGAAACTGATATCGTTTGAAGTTGTTAAAGGCATTCCCAGACTGGATACAAAAGATAAAACATTGTGTGAAGATTGTTTGAAGGGAAAGCAGACCCGAGTCTCTCACAATGTTGTCCAACATGACGGACAACATTCAGGTATGTCTCATTGTTTCTAATTATTGTATATGGATCTTATGGGTCCAATTGAGGTAGATAGCCTAGGAGGAATGAGATACTCTTATGTGATTGTTGATGATTTTTCCAGATTTACTTGGATATACTTTTTAAAGGAAAAATCACAAACCTTTGAGATATTTAAAACACTTTACTCTAGAATTAGGAACCTGTTTTGTTCTTCAATTTTCAGAATAAGATCTGATCATGGAAAAGAATTTGAAAATCAAATATTTGCAAAATTCTGTGAAAAAAAAGCATATTCCATGAATTTTCGGCACCAAAAATACCTCAACAGAATGGGGTTGTCGAGAGAAAGAATAGAACTTTACAGGAAATGGCAAGAGTAATGTTGAGCTCTAAACAATTATCAAAAAAGTTTTGGGCAGAAGCCTTGAACACAACATATCACATAAGTAATAGAGTCTATCTTAGGCCAGGAACCAAGATGACACCCTATGAACTGTTAAACGGAAAGAAACCCACAGTAAGGTATTTCCATGTCTTTGGGTGTGTGTGTTATATTCTTAATGACAGGGATAAACTGGCCAAGTTCGACAAGGGGATATTTGTCGGCTACTCTCAGAATAGTCATGCTTACCGGATATACAACCTTCGGACAAAGACCATTCAGGAGTCTGTCAATGTGATTTTTGATGATCTGCTGGATATGTCTGGAAGATCTTCAGAAAATAACATTGTAGTTGCAATTGAAGAGGAGTAACTCACTGATGCAACAGGTGTTGTCCCAGATGTTGACCAAACATCAGAGGACACATCTGAACCTCAAAGAGAGAACACCGAGGAAGATGTCGAGGAGGAGTCTGCTACTGAGTTGAATGGTCATGTGAGAAGAGACCCTCCATCGAGGATTAGGAGAAACCATCCACCCGACCTAGTGATAGGGGGAGTTTTTTAGTAGAGACGAACGAGGGAGAAAGAACCAATCAACTATCGAGAGATTGTAAGGTATATGTGCATGTACACCATATACCAACATGTTAGTCTTTCTTATTTTACATCTACATTGGAACCAATATTCTGGAAGCATTGAAAGATAATTTTTGGATACAAGTTATGCAAGATGAGCTGGAACAGTTTACCCGAAATGAGGTTTGGGATTTGGTACCACGACCCAACAACACTAATGTTATTGGGACTAAGTGGATATTCAAAAATAAATTAGATGAGTTAGGGCATATTGTGAGGAACAAAGCTCGACTTGTTGTTCAAGGATATACACAAGTTGAAGGTATCGACTATGACGAGACCTTTGTGCATGTGGCTAGACTTGAATCAATAAGATTACTTCTTGTTATTGCTTGTTATCTAAAAATTACCTTGCACCAAATGGACATTAAATGTGTCTTTCTCAATGGATACTTGGACAAGGAAGTATACGTTGAACAACCAAAAGGATTCGAAGATCCTCACCATCCACAACATGTATACAAGCTCAAGAAAGTTTTGTATGGTCTAAAACAGGCACCACGTGCATGGTATGGTCGTTTAACTAACTTTCTTATTGGTTTTGGTTTTATTCGTAGAGAAGCTGACAGAACTCTATTTAATAAGAGACACGGAGTAGATGTAATCATAGCTCAAATCTATGTTGATGATATCGTCTTTGGCTCGACTAAAGAATCCCTCTTAAAGTAACTTGTCAAAGCGAAATGAGCATGATTGGAGAACTAATATTTTTCTTAGGCTTGCAGATTAAACAGGTGGAAGAAAGGATTTTTGTATCTCAGAGCAAGTATGCCAAGAATCTTGTTAGGAAGTTTGATCTGAAAAACGCTAAACACATGAAGACTCCAATGGGCTCTACGCAACAAGTAAGTAAAGACGATGTTGGACAAGATGTTGACCCAACATTGTATCGATCTATGATAGGTAGCCTCTTATATCTTACTGTCAGTCGCCCGGATATCATGTTTAGTGTATGTGTTTGCGCCAGGTTCCAAGTCAGTCCCAAGGTATCTCATCTTAATGTCGTGAAACGTATTATACGATATATTGCCGATACAAGTGACTTGGGAATTTGGTACTCTAGAGACACTAATCTTAATCTAATAGGGTATAGTGACTCAGATTGGGCCGGTGATGTCGACGATAGGAAAAGCACTAGTGGTGGTTGTTTTTATCTTGGCAACAATCTAGTCTCATGGTACAGTCGTAATCAAAATTGTGTGTCACTCTCGACTGCCGAATCTGAATATGTGGCAGCCGGAAGTTGTTGTGCTCAACTGATTTGGTTACGACATATGCTTGATGACTATGACATTTCTAATAACTGTATGATTTTGTACTGTGATAATCTGAGTGCTATTAATATTTCCAAAAATCCTGTTCAGCATTCACGTACAAAACACATTGACATAAGACATCATTTTTAAGAGACTTAGTGGAAAAACAGCTAGTTCAAATCGAACATGTTGATACTCTTTCTCAACTAGTTGATATTTTTACCAAACCCTTAGATCATGAGAGATTTTCTAGCTTGAAAAAATCTCTCGATTTCTGTTTTCTCTTAAAATAAGACAGGCAAGGTAGATGTTGTCCTAAATGTTGACCTAACATTCTGGGTAACAATTACCGTTTGAGTCAGTGTACAGGATATAGGTTGTAAGTAATGTTGCACAATTTTTTTCAAAGGAATCAAGCTTGACTTCACAAGGACAATGTTTGAATGTGATACCGTTCTCTGCGATGATGCATTTCATAAAAATAGAGTATCACAAGAAGGCGAAGCCTCAACTAAAGATTTGGTTTTATACAAAAAGAGCAAAGCTCTAAGTTTGGTACCGTTCCTATTTTATAGGAGTACCATGTGCTTCAAGAATGTTGAAAATTCCTTAATTTTTTTTATCCATATGTGTTCAACTAAGTTGATTAAGGACAATGATAAAATGTCACATTCGTTCTGCGATTAGTCTCATAGGGAACATATACGGAAAATTATTTGTCAAATCAGAAAATCCTTGAAGTCTCAAAATGCTAGTTGAACTTTGAAATGTTGCCAACATCACTCGCAACATCGTGTTCCAGTACATTGGTTGATCTTGTTTATCTTATTTTTTTACGGGGTTCTAATATGTAACAAGTCTCAGTAAATAACGAAAATCCAAAAATAAGGAGGACTATTTTTTAAAAAATTTTGAACATGTCTTGTGTCATGTAAAAACCTTTATTTTGGGTATGTGAAGAGTTCAAATATTTTCCACCGCCTAATTTTAAGAAAAAGAGTTTGAGTGTAAATTGAAGATTGTCATGATTAAAATCTCCATTATTGCGTCTTTCTTGTCACATCAGTCATCCACCAAATCGAACCATCAAATGGCAGCCCAAACATCACCGCCAGTTTTTCAAAACTTTTCAAATACATCCAACTCTTCAAAACCCTCTTTTATGTCCATATCCCCCAAATCTTTCAAATCAAAAGAGTATTCTCATATGTCAACAAGTCCATCAAATAGCCACAAAATGTACAAGCATTATAAAGCCATCAATGAACAAAAACCTTTTGAGGAAGACGCAAGTTTAGCTTTGATATTTCTGGGTTCTAATGAGCCATTAAATGTGTGTTACCTTGGAGATTCGGAGAACCCAATAGATGTTGATACAACATCTGATTTTACAAACCTTGCGTCAAGAGGATCACAGTCAACAATGCCGACGAGAAGGTCGAAAAGGGTATTTGAAAGCAGATTCGGTGAAGATCAAACTGCCAAAAGGACCAGCTGTTATACCCCGTAGTTCCAGGGTATATATGTGAGGATGTACGTACGAGAATACGACAGAAATTTTGGAAAGAAAGAAAGATGTGATTTTTCGACGGAAAAGTTTCCGGTTTTTGTGAAGAAAAAGGTTCGTTATTGGGAATTGGATTCCCGTGATGGTATTTGGACTTCTTGGATTATATTAGAATTTTGAGATTTTATTTTGGAAATGGTCACGTGGGCCCACGGGAGAAATTTACTGCTTTTGGGGCCCGCTTTGTTTTTGCGATTTTCGGTATTTTGGATATTTTCGTAAGACGAAATATTTTGGACGAGTAAGGGGGCGACACGTGTCACCCCCCTTGAGTGGCCATGTGGTAGAAATTGTGCCCTCGCCGAAATGGCCACGACACTGAGTAATTTCGTTGGCCATGTGGTGTGGTGGGACCCACACACACAGGGCCCAATCTTGACCACCCACTTGATATGATCCTAACCCGTGTTTCCCCTATAAATACCCCTTAGCTCAAGCATAATTTCATCCACACTTAAGAGCTTTCAAGGCAAAAATAATACTCCCTCCTTTGTAGTTTTCGTCCCCCTCCCCCCACTTGTGTAGAAAATACTTCTTGTATTGTTGTATAAATCCCAAATACCTTGGCCTAGTATCCCTAGTAGTATTCCAAAGTTGTTTTAATACTAGGAGCCCGGAAATGCTACTTTATTCCAATAGTCGCAAAACGAAACCCTAGAAAATCTTCATAAGCTTGGTTGAAGTGTTAAGAGAAGTTGTTTAGAAACTTCTAAGGGTCGCTGAGCGGGTTGGAGCGTAAGGAATCGAGCTAAACGTTGCCCAGGATCGACTTAATCTTGGATAATTTTGGGCTTATCGAGGTAATAATCTATGTCCCCCTATTGTAATTGGATATTACATGTTGTAGTAGTTATACTTGAGTATATTATATTGGAAGGATGATTATAAAGGATTGAACTGTAATTACATTGGACTGTATTTATGAGACTTGTGTAGTATTACCGCGGAAGTTGAATGAACACGCCCGGTTAGGCGTGTAATCCTCGAGAGTTGTTGGCACAGTAGCGCCTTGATAGTGAGGAGATTTATGTGATAAGCGGGGAGGTGCCGCCAATTTTCTCGTAGAATAAAGGAATCGGTATTTAGAATATTCTACGAAGAGATCTAGAAGTTGATAGACGCTTGGCCATTATAGGTTGAAGACTACGAGTAGCGTATTCTACTTGGGGTGGAAAAGGCTAGCAAGGTTTTAGTACTGGAGCATTTTGCTAATTATCGATAATCGTCGCGAGGTATGTGATTCTTCCTATACTCTTGAGCATGATTGTTGTGAACTATATAGTACGTAGACGACGCGTGTGTGAAATGAATTTTGTTTGTATAAAACATAAAGTGTTATAATGGCTTTATGGGAAGTTAGTTATAACGACTTTATGAAGATAAAAGAAAATTTTGGTTTTGTGATAAGAAACGACTTGATTTTGAAAGTTAAGAGACTTGATCTTGAAAGATAAGAGACTTGACTTATAACGACTTGTTTTCGAAAAGGAGAAGTAACTTGATTTAAGTATAGGTTACTTGTTTTGAAAAGAGTAAGTTAGTTGGGTTTTAAAAGAGTATACTTGATGTTGTTCTAAAAGAAAAGCACTTGGTTTAAAAAGTATAGTACTTGATTGTAAAAGCATTGTAAAGATTTTTACGAAGGTGAAGTAATTTGGTTTTAAAAGTAAAATGTGTTTTCTTTATATACTACGAGTATTAGTATCGTGTGGCTTTTACGTAAAAAGAGGTTTTTCTTTTGAAAGAATGAAAGTATGTAGTATTTCGGATTGTTGATATAAAATGAAAGTACATTAAACTTGCCTATGCTTTTGTGATAGCCTTGTTGTGCAAGTGTTGTGATTCGCGTACCGCGTGTCTCGGGGAGGACCGGTTATCTGATTGATTGTTGGACATACTGACGCGTTGGATTTTCCACGAGTATGCGTCCACTATTGAGTATTATCTGGTTATTTCTTTTGGACATACTGACGCGTTGGATTTTCCACGAGTATGCGTCCACTTTGAGTATTATCTTGTTATTCTTTTGGACATACTGACGCGTTGGATTTTCCACGAGTATGCGTCCACTTTGAGTATTATCTTGTTATTCCTTTGGACATGCGACGCGATGGATGTTCCACGCACGCATCCGCAGGATGGTTTCACGGCCATGCTTCGAGGTAAGATCTTGGGCACGCGGTCATCATGAGGTTTTGTTATTTGTCCATGGACCGCTAATCCATGAAGCTTGCCGCGTGACGAACAATCACGGGCTTGATTTGTACACGTGGTTACGTGCACACTTTAGATACTGTCACGGTCATTTCTCGTATCGCAGTCGGCGGTAGATAGCTCGAGATACTTGCCTCGGCCATATCTCGTGAGACGGTTGGCTAGTGCGTTAGCTTTGGTACTTGCCTCGCCAAGAGCGTGGCTAGCTTGATCCGTAATTAGCTTCCGTACCTTGCCCGTGAAGTTTTATGACTAGCTTTTGGAACTGGTATAGGGAGATTCTACTTGGCCCGATCGGTTTAATGACGCAGGCAGGATCTAGTGTTCAGGTTCACATATGGGTGTTGTTTTACATCATGTACTGCCGCGATGAGAATGAGTCCCACTGCATGAGTGATATTACGGGCGTGAGACCCATAGTTATGTGCGAGTGATTATTCGGGTTATCGCGCCTCTTACTTGACATAATCTGCATTTATTTCGAAATGGTTTTATAAAATGATGAAATGTGATTTCATTACAAGATTTTCGCCATATACTTGGTACTGCAGATCGACTCTTCGGGCTGCGTTCATACCGCAGGTAGAGGTACATCGGTTGTGGAACCGCGCTCATAGGATCACAGTTCAACGTTTTGGAAAGCTCCGTTTCTCCGGAGGCTTATCTTTTGTCACGACCCGACCCCGGGCCCGCGACTGGTGCCCTACGTGGGCACCCTGTTCAGGTATACGTCAGAGAATAGCAGCGGAACATACATGAAACTTATAAAATAAAATAACGAGAAATTAAAACCACAAAGCTAGCCGATAAGGCTACCTTCCCGACACATATACATATACATAACAACAGAAGCATCCCTTTCTTTTTACAAACCGACCCACAACACGTGACTACTGCACTTAAGAATTACAATCACAAGTGACGGGGCCCCGCCATACCCCGAATGTACATAAGTCAACCACATCGTGGAAACTGCATCTAAAAGACAAGCCTCCGAGTGAAAGGGCTTCTTTCCAAAATCAACAGATCCTAAGAGCAAGGATCACCAACCTGGTACCTAAACTCGCGGCATTTAACGCAGCCCCGGCGGTCAAGACAACATGTACCGAATATGGAAATGAAATAAAATGCAATAACCAAATCATATCTCAGATAAAAGAACGCCCTTTAACTCCTGAAACCAATCATATATTAACTGCTCTTTCCTTCTTTCGATAAGATTTAACAACATATTCTTACATACTTACTTAAGAGTTTAATCCAAATTTTTCACATAACTTACATATCTTACATAACTTACATATCTTACATAACATAATCCGCCCGCTGGGGCTCGGTGTCTTGTGGAATCATATAACATAATCCGCCTACCGCTGGGGCTCGGTGCATCGTGGAATCATATAACATAATCGCCCGCCGTGGGGCTCGGTGTCGTGGAATCATATAACATAATCCGACCCGCCGGGCTCTTGTCTTGTGGAATCATATAACATAATCCGCCCGCCTGTGGGGCTCGGTGTACTGTGGAATCATATAACATAATCTGGCCCGCCTGTGGGGCTCGGTGTACGATGACGTAACCCGGCCTATGTGAAGGCTCGGGGTAATATGGCGTAATCCGACCTATTTGTAGGCTCGGTGTATCTCATAACGTAATCCGGCCTATTTGTAGGCTCGGTGTATTTCATAACGTAATCCGGCCTATTTGTAGGCTCGGTGTATTTCATAACATAATCCGGCCTATTTGTAGGCTCGGTGTATTTTGCTTACAAACATTTTCAAACCATCTTTTCACTTCTTCTTAAGTCGTCATAACAACTTCCCATAAAGCTATTATAACAACCTTTCATTTTAGAGAACTTAAGACACTCTTATTCTTACAACATTAGGAAAACTATATCCAAAAATACTACATACATACATACTTAAAAAGAATCATAGAACTCCTTTCTTTTTAAAGCTCAAGTCACATACTCTTTTGGAAACCATCTTCTTAACTTTTGAAATAAATTAAGAAGCCATACTTTGTAAAATTAAGCCATTTCCACTTATAAAATCAAGGCTTATAGCCTTAACACCTCGTAGCATACACTCTTTCAAATCATGTCGCTTATACTTTAGAAATCAAGTCCCATAACTTGAAAAATAAAGTTTCATAATCCTTTAAAGAAAATCAAAGTTCATAGTCTTAAAACTTCATAACATACATTCTTTAAAGTCCATTTACTTATACTTGTAAAATCATGTCATCTACACTTTTAAAACCAATCCCCTTTTCACATATAAATTCAAGTCATTTTCAAACATAAAAATCAACTTACATACTTACTTTAAATAAATCAAGATACATAGCCCTTAAATCAAATCTCATAATTTCCTAACCATCCTTACCAACGTCTCCCATAAAACCTAGTAAGGACTTAGGACAATTTAAACATACTTTAACTTAGATTCAACAATGTAAATACTTCTTAACTTCTAAGAGTAGAAGGAATCTTGAAATACTATCACATGGATATTTCATACGTAGGATCATGCCAAAGAAAGTAGAGGTTCACATACCTCGCGACGACTAGCGACAAGTTGCAAAAAGGCTCCAAAGTACTTCAACCTATAATGGCCACAATACGTCCATTAACCTCTTACTTCAAACATAGAATATTCTGGTGCTAAGTCGCTAAATTCTACGGAAAATCTGACAAAGACCTCCTTTGTTTTTACTTACTTTGCCACCTTTTTCAAGGCCGAATACAATAACCAAACAGCCCCAATTGGCTCACCACAATCTATAAGGTAGTCCAATACACATAAATAACCAACTATACAACTACTAGTCAAATTTTCGGCCATAATGAATACAACAATACCAATTCTTATCCAATTTCCATTTCAATCCAAATTGTTAACATAACATGATATCAAGTCGCATTTGATTAAAACTACCAAAATCTTCAAATCAATAACATGCGACGATTCTAATAACGACTAAATTGAAATCCATCTTAACATGGCTTACATTACATTTCGGATTTCCAAGGCTACAATCAATCCATAATCCTTATAAACTTCTACATATCAACTACATGCTAGCAACACGTAAAGCTAACAACAACAAAATAAAAATATAATCTTGCAACACTTTAAAGGACAAGATTATACCTCAACGAATCTTAATCCAACTCCAATCCGAAGTCGCTCCTTAGTAGTTTAGAACCTCTCCAAGACACTTCAATCCGTTTGTTGAGACCCTTAGAACCATACCAACAACCTTCCTTCAATCATCCAACCAAAACCTAGAAAATCAACTAGGTTTTCACCTTGCGACTAATACGAAAACTCTCTTTTTCCGGGATTTTTCTATTGAGATACACTTACAATACCCTCATAAACCTTGGTTTAAAGTGGAGCTTATCGACAAGGAACAAATTTTTTTCTTCTTGGAGGTGATCTTGGCCGAGAGCACCCTAATGTGTAGCACAATATTTGTGGAAATTTTTCTAAGTATGGAACTAGTCTTGCAATGTGGATGAATATATAAAACATTGGAGGGTGTAGATTAGAACACTTGTGAGGTTTGGATGAGTTTCTACTAAATATCAAGTCTAAGTGGGGTCATTGACTTGGTCAATGTTGTCAAGCTCTAAGGCTAGCAAGACTTGTCTTCCTAACAAGGGTCAAATGACCCTTGTGCCCATGTAAATTTCGTCCAAGACATCTCTAAGGGGGGGTGACACGTGTCGCCCTCTCATTCGTCACAATACTACGTTTTCCGAAAATTTCATAATTCCGATAAAAAATTTCAAGTCTCAAATCTTAACACTTGTGAGTTCTTACGTACGTTCTTAACACATGTCCTGTAAATACGGGGTGTAACATCTTTGGTATAGTCCCCTGTCAGTGTAGATACTTGTACATTCAGGGGTATGGCTGGGCCCTGTCCCGTCATAGTTGTGGTTACATTCTTAGAGGTCTGTAGTGGGCAGGGTTTGTAAAAGGATTTAACTGTTCAGGATGATATATATATATGTATATATTCAGGAAGGTGACCGTTTTGGTTAGTCTGTTTCATACTTTATGTCTTGTTTCATGTTTAAGTTTTTTATTTCCGCTGATTTTCTCTGATGTTGTATCACTAGGGTGCCCGGGGTAAGGCACCAGTCACGGGCCCGAGGTCGGGTCGTGACACCAGCGCAGAGTCGACTTTCCTTGTTAAAGAGTCGACTTTCCCTGTTGAGTCCACCACCAACACTGATTCCGACTTCAGTCTACCCAAAAGTCTGACAGCTTCAACCACCACTCCAACTACTCCAACCACTTCAACCGAAGCCGAGAAGAAAGGAGAAGAGGAATTATCTGACGACACTCCGCTAAGGAACTTCATGCCCAAGAGAGTGTGAAGAACATACTGGAACCTAGGTTCAAATGTTGCCTCAACATCGAAGGCAACAGAGAAAAAAAAGCTGATCCTGACTATGTTGCCCCAACATCCGAGGCAACACCAGAACCCACCTCATCAGACGAGAGCACACGTAATCGAGATGATTCCGAGGTAAAGGCCTTATTCACCCTTGTTTCTAAATAAATCATGTTCTAGTAAATGAAATTGGTTCAAAAATAGAGGAGTCAGAGGTGAAAAGGTGATTGATCACTCTTTATTTTCCACCAATAACTTAGTCGAGTTTTTGAGTAGTCGCAAACTTTTAAGCTCTGTGTTTGGAAAAAGACCGTATTGTGAGAAGGTAATTAGGATTTTCTATGATAATCTGCAACTTTTTATGAGGGACACCAACTCGAAGAAATTCGGGAAAGTGTATCTTTACAACAAAACCTACAACTTTACACCCGATATTATCAACTCTACCATTGTGATATGTATTAATGAAAGAAAGTCTCAATAAAACCCCACTGTCGACGAGCTCAATACGATGATCTAATACCTCATGGAGAATCTGATCACTGTTTGGGCCCCTCGCAGTCCTGTCTCTAAGCTCACTGCCCTATTTGCCATCATGCACAAACTGTCCATATACAATTGGCTACCCTTTCTCAATGAGACAGTTGTAACCTTTGACCAAGCATCACTGCTTTACAAACTTAGAAGGAACTAACATGTTGACTTAGGAACCATAATTTTCAACCATGTTGCCATTATGGCAGAAAAACAAAGCAACTCTGCCCTTCCTTACCTCTCCTTAATCTTCCAAATCCTGCTCAATCAATGCTTTAAGACTTCAAAAGGAAAGAAACTGAGTTCAGCCTTAGATGTCTACTCAGTACCGAGAGCAGTTATAAACATCAAATATAGGGTGATTGATCTACCCTGGAAGAAAGAAGAATGGGACTGTGATACATCGAAGGATGTTACCAACATTTCTGGCAATATTGATCATGGAAAGTTTCCGATGTCCCCAGACTGGATTCAAAAGCACATTGTTGAAATTGACAGGCAGATTCAAGAACTTGTGCGAGCCAAGAGTTATTATGAGGACATACTTTCTTCACAAAAAGGGGGAGATGATGCTGATGATGATAATGTTGCTGGAAGCAGACAACCAGGGGGAGCAACTGAGGGTGCTGGGCCAAGTTATGTTGCATGAGGAGATGAGTTGAGATGATGCTGACTACTGACTAGCATGGAGATGAAGATGTGGATAGCTGCTGTTGATCCAGATTTAAGTACAGGTGATCCATGGATGATTTGTTGAAGGCTGAAAATGTGTACTCTAGCGAACCCTGCTCAAGTAAAATGTTAGAAAATAAAATAAAAATGCTAAAAGTGCAAAAAAAGAATGCTAAAATGTTAACAGGTGCTTAAACTTGATGACAATGTTAGAAAATGAATAAGAAAATGCTAAATGTTTAAAAGAGTGCTAAAAATGTTAAAAGATGTTAAAATGTTAAAGTTTAAAAGGGCTAGAAATGCTAGGGGGTTGCTAAAATGCTAAAGGGTTCGCGGAGTCGCCACCTAATTAATTTGGGTGAATTAGGACACCTAAATGTTAACTAGTTTAAAGTAAACATTAACTCCATTCTTTATGGTATGCTAAACTTAATGAGATTCTGAGCAAGGGTTCTTTATTATCCTAAAGGGAAGGGGTCAGACATCCTAAAGGATCCGCTAACTTGCGGTTGTCCGTTCAAACCTAGGGTTAATTATTTATGCTAAAAAATGCATGTTTTGAAAGATATTTAATAGAAAGTATTTTTGGCAAAAGATTAATAAGATTAGTGCTATAAAACACATGTAGAGTTTAAAGCATGCCTTATATTATTATGTAAAATATGTGATGCAAAATGAGTTTATTGACTAAATGTATACATTTGCCTGCCTTGATTAGTTTACCACATGCTTTAAGGGGGTTTCTTAGTATATATAAAAAAAAAAATCTATATGGATATCATAGTAGGTGGGTTAGGAACCTTGAAAATAACATCATAGTTATGCAAGTTAAGATTTAATAATGTCTAGACTACATGAATAATTATGCGACTAAATGATTTAGTTATAACTTGAGTTAAAATGGTTTACTTAGAGGGGCAAGTAAATTTCTAATGTTAAACTCTTTACTAAGGATGACCCAAGCTCAAACTATTCTGAATATATTAATGTTAGAGTAGATGTTAGACAAATAATTACAACAAATGAATAGGGAAAGGATATGAATTAATAATGGTGACTCGAAGAATGGCGATATCCTTTCGCCGCGGTTTGGAAGTTCCTATGCGAGATGAATGCACATAAATGCAGGCCTTCTTTTGAAGTAGCTCAAGATGAGTCTCGCCGTGAGACTCTTTATTTTGCTCTGGTGCGTGCCATGTAAAAATAAGAAAATGATAAGGATTAGTATATGCTTTATATCAGCTTATAACATAATAAATGAATGGGTATCAAATCTGAACATACACGGTCCAGTACGCATAAATTAACTGTGGCAGATTACAAACCAATAAGAAGCAGGCAAAAAAGGCTCGGCCCAGACACAAACTCGCAGGCCCAACAGGCAGACAGAAGCATACATATAACTACATGAAGGCAATGTGAAAATTATATAATATGGACTGGCCCAGTAGGCATGCGCAGGACCCAGATGTGAATTCTGCGGAGATGTGCCCAACTTATGATGAGCCCACTGAAACACAACTTCACAAATGCAAATACCAAGGCAGGGGGTATTTAGAGTTACATGAACATGCTAAAGATTCAAAGGCAAACTAACACAAGTTCTTTCATTATCCAAGAGCAAACAGAGGACTATATCAGATGGGGATAAGCAGCTAGCAGGTGGTAAAAATAAATAAGGATGGGACAAGTCTCAAACATATACAACATGATACACAATGACCTGCTAAATACATGGATCCAATAACTGAGTATACGATTTATATATCCCTGCATCTTGAACTTGAGACGTCGAACAAACAGACCGAATTAATGGAACAGATTTACATTAGCAATGGGTCTCATGATGTATGCAGGGGAGATACATTAAAATCTTCTTGGGAATACTAATATGTACAGTCCTAATGCAAGGCAAAGATCCTGGATAAAGACGCGGTAATGTCACACAAACTGTTGAACCATCATAAATTATATTGCTCTATGCTGCTATTAATATTGGCCAAGATTGCGGATCAGAATGTAGACAAACAATGGCTTAAGGTTGACATGGTATGAACAACTTCAGTAGGCATAGGAAAACTAATACCTGCTGCCCAGGACCTATAGTTATGAGTTATGACAAAAGGTTAAATGATGATGTACTGTGTAAGAAAAGACAAATATCGTTGGAGCCTATATGTACAACACATGATTAATGGTAACAAAGTATATAGACATGCAATCAACTTAAGCCAAATACATATATACCCGGACCCTCCAATGGACTGACATGGCAAGCCGAACGACTCAGGGGGTACTGTACATTAGCAGGGGCATAATTTCAGCATTTATACAAACAAACACAACTGGATAGCCGGTTCAGGGAACACGATTCAGGATATAACGATGCATGGTCTAACATACTCTTGCAAAAGAGTTGCACACATAACATATATCCAGACTTGACCTCGGGGAATAGGATTGATACTTAAGATTAGGCTCATGTTGTCTGAAACACTGACCCAAAGTACAGAGGCTCAATCTGGACAACAACATATACACAAAAGTTTTTACTCCCAGATCCATATGTTTACAGACAGGGATTCGAACGACATTCAACACATATTAAACATGCTTGAATACGAAACTAACAGTTCTAAAACTGAAACTAGAACTTAAACCAAATGTTGTTTGTCACATAATTAATTCATAAGAAACACACAACCAAAATTAGCGAGTAGAATTGAGAGGAAATGGATTTACCTTCTCCGGACATCGAACCGAGGCAGCGTATCAAGTCGTCGATCCGCTCGGGTTTTGGTTTTGCAATGCGAATAAAAGGGCGAAGTTTGTTTGCTGATTTCTTGACTGATATTGAAAGAAAGGGTTTCGAAATTTCTATTCTTGCGATGCTAATTGTCTAGGTGCTGAGCCCCTAACTCCCGATGCCTATTGATTCTTTTTTTTTGTTTCTCCTGCCTCCGCTCTGTTCTGATGCACGCACTGGTTTTGCCCTCCAAGCTCTATGTTCTGCTGCTCTGTTCGCATGTGTAAAAACGATTGCCCCCTGACCCTGCTCTACTGTGCTCTGCCTTCGTTCTGCCTTTGCATTCTTTATATAGCCATGGTTTGGGTTCTAAGTTTGGGTAAGGTTTATGGTGCTGATTTGGTGCGATTCGCGTGTAAAATCGATTAAGGTAAGTGTATATTACGCGGCGATTTGATCAGATTTGAAGGATATTTTGTGCGATTTGTTACTGATTTTGAAGCAAGATTTGGGTGCTGGTTATGGTAAGAAATCGGCTGGGTGTGCGTGGGTAAAGGGAAACCCCGGATTCTCCGGCGAGAAATCCGGGCATGGCGGCGACGGGTTCTCAGTTAGTCTTTAGGTTTTCGCTTAAGTTTTCTTTTGTCCTGCTAGGGACGATGGGGGAAGGGCTGAAGTATAATCAGGGGTAGGTAAAGGGCTGCTGGGTTATATCTTTGTGAAATGGCCGTAAATGGACCGGTGCGGGTGAAGGGCTTGGGCGGATATAGGATGAGGGAGCGTTGGCTCATGTCGCGTGGGTAATTGGGCTGGGTAGTGGGCTAGGCGAAAAATGGTGGGTAGTTAGTATTAGTTAGGTATTTAATTTTAGGTGCTTAATTAGTGTTTAATTAAATTAAAAAATTGTGATTAAATTATTTAGGTGCTTTATTAGTCTATGATTGAGATTAATTAGTGCTTAATATTTTAGAATGCGGCGCTATTATTAAATCTTATTTATTGCATTATTTTATCTTTATTTAAAATAAGTTATGAAATTGCTTTGCGTGTTAATAAATGCGGCTATGCTACTTGACACGACGTCATTGCTAAACTATTTATTTTATGTATTTATTATTAATTATTAAGATTTGTTTGACAGGGCTTAAAATTAATAAATGCGGGCGCGAGACTCTAAGTGCTTAATACTCTACGTAAAATGCGGTGTTATTATTAAATTGCTTATTTATGTCTATATTAATGTTTTATCGCTGCATTTTTATTATTTAAAATTATTTCCAAATTAGTCTAATTTTATAGCTAATGACTGGACGGGAGGGTCAAAATTGGGTGTCAACAACTTGTCCCTCTTTGTATGGAGATGATGGAAGAATCTTCGGACAAAGACGTTGACTCATAGCCAATTTTGTCTCGATCCTCAAATTTGCAAAAATGTTGGGCAATTAAGACAAGGCTGACGCGACTAAATCGCCCCAGGTCGAGTTATGACGACATCGCTACCATGGTCAAAACACTGGCGCGCTAACGCGACTCAGCTTGTCCCGATGTCGAGTTATGACGACACCGGGCTACCATGGTCGAGATACACCGCGCGCTAACGCGGCTCAAATTGGTCCCAGTGTCGTGTTATGTGGACACTGGGTTGTGGTGTTATAAATAAAAAAAAGAATAAAAATAATCGCTTGAACACGGGTGTCTGCTATCGCTTTATGATCTTTGTGTTTTATGGTGATGTGGAACGAGTGGACCGACGCTTGAGGCCGCTTCTGTCATTTGTTGGGAAGGTTGGCCCCCCAACAAATTGTCCCGGTTCGCTGTAAGAGAAAATTCACGTTGTGCTCCTGCTCCTGCATGTTAAGACTTAAACAAACGGTTAGTGCATAACTGTTAAGGCAAAATGATGATGCATAATTTTAAAAGCAATGCCACTGTGAGTAGAAAATGTTATTCTGCTGTGTTGATGCCTGTTGCAAATGCTGTGATTTTGTCCCTGCACGGACGTGTTGCGATTGTGAACGCGGATATGTTGTCCTTGCTGCAACTGCCCCTGTAGACTAAAGCTCAAGAAAGAGTTAGTGCATAACTGTTAAGACAGAATAATAAATCACGAATAAGAAACACAATTTTGAAAGTAGAGAAATCGTCCCTGCGTGGATGTGATATGCTGATGATGGCGTCATTTTCGGGCTCGTTGTGTTGATAACGTTGCTGCTTGGACGCGTTGCTGCTGGCGTCGTTGCGTAATGTTGATGACGTCGTTGCCTGGACGTATTGTTGCTGGCGTCGTTGTGTGGACGCATTATTGTCGACGCCGTTGTGCGGACGTATTCGCCGGGCGCCGCTGCGTAGACGTATTCGCCGGGCGCGTTGTTGTGTGGACGCATTGTTGCTGGCGTCGTTGCGTAGACGTATTCCGCCGGGCGCCGTTGCGTAGACGTATTCTTCCGGGCGTCGTTGTGCTGGACGCATTGTTGCCGACGCCGTTATTCGGACGATTGCCGGGCGTCGTTGCTGGACGCATTGTTGCCGACGCCGTTGTGCAGACGTGACGCCGGCCGCATCGTTGCGTAGACGTATTCTTCGCCGGGCGCTGTGTGGACGTATTCTTCCGGGCGCCGTTGCGTGAGACGTATTCTTCCGGGCGCCGCTGCAGACATACGCCGATGGCGCCGTTGTCGGACGTATTCTTCGGGCGCGCCGTAGCAGACATAATGCTAATCACGTCGTTGTCTAGACGTGTTGTTGTTGGCGTCGTTGCGTAGACGTATTGCTGCCGCTCCTGTAGAATAAATGCCTTGCAAGCTAAGTTTGAGAAAAATTAGTGTACACCTGTTTAAGCGAAATGATAAATACATATGAGAAGTGCAACTCTGTGGGTAGAGATGTCGTCCCTGATACGCCTGATGAATACTGAGATGTTGTCCTTGCACGGACATGCTAAATGTTGCAACTGACGAATTGCCATGATGCCTTTGTTGGGTGCGATGCGTGGGTTGCAAATTTGACTTTATGCCCGAGTTGATGCGCTAGCCTTTGTTGCGAAATTCAGAATTCTGACTGTTGATTGTCGATGCCCTTTTCTGCTTCTGCTGCTTCTGACGCGGACTTTGAATTTTGGATTGTTGTCATATCCTCTGCCTTTGCTGCTTCTTTCTGCTTCTGCGAAGAAAACTTTTTGCCGTATTTTCTGCTTCGGCTGTTGCACTTTCTGCTTCTGTTAATATGAAAGACCTGCGCTCAAAGAAAATTTGTGAGTTTGGGGGGGTGGCCGATTCGTATTTGACTTCGTCGCCTTGTTCCTTGACATCTGCGTGCCTGGCCTGCTTGGACTTGCAACCCCTGTCTGGTTTCCTACCTTGTCCCAGTTTTAAATATGTAAAGGGCGTTTGGCCTAAAGTGGGTCTCAATGGAGTTGCTTGTGTATTCTCGTTATTTTCAAAACGAAGGGAAAGTTTTCTAATGGTGTGACCGAAGCCGATTTAGGCCGCCTACGTATCCCCATGAGGGAATCAGGTCATGACGTAGTTCATTACAAGCGAATATTGGGTAAAATTCTAAAGCGCGGACCGGCCGATATGGGCCGCCACGATCCGCCATGGAATCAGGTCGAACGTAGTTCCAATGAAAGCAAAAGAAAACATTATTAAAGCTTAAATACGAGTTTTTCTTTTTATTAATCTGCTAAGCTAAATTGCTCTTTCTTATCCGGGCTCTAGGCGGACCAGAACAAGGGCGCAAATCCAACCAATACGCCTTCTTGTTCTGCATCATGGCTGGCTGGGTCTTCATGCTCTGCTATCAGTATCTCTTTCTTTTGGCTTCGCGCGTGCATGCTCGGATAAACGATCGATTCAAAGTGAGCGGTTCTCGCCGTGAACACCTCTCTTCCTTTGGGGTTCATTGTACTCATCGGGCAGCCTCCTTCACCGAATGACTCTCCTCGATCGCCTCCTTACTTTGTCTCTCGAGTGTATAACACATTCCCATGTCGTGTCCGATGGCTCCGTAATGGTACGCATGCTTTTGTTCCCATCATGAGCTTTGGACTGGGATTGGGCACATTCTTCGAATTGCTTGAGTATCCTCGCAAACCTCAACCTCTCGTACAACTGCGACAAAGGCTCGGCTAAATGGGTGTATACTTTGGCTGGCCTTTCTGTGGCATTTAGGCGGGGTGTGAAGATGTTCAGTGGACGGGCTTTTGGCTGTGGCATATACACGTGTGGGTATCGCAAGAGGTTGTCATATGTATTGCGAAAATAGGTTTGTGGTGGCCTTTGGTTTGTGTTTAGCTAGAGTATATTAGGCATTTGGGTTTTGTGTGGGATATATGGGTGCATTGTATATTGGCTGAATGAGATATGTAGTAAGCGGGTACTGGTAATAATTTGGAGGGTTTTGATTGTTTTGGTTATTTGCAGTGACGAGTGCTCTGGTGAGGTTTCGGAGCCTTTTAATTTCAGCCTGCAGGGTTGCCATTTGCTGTGGTAACTGGGCGAGGTGCTCGATCGAATCTATGCTGCTTTTCTTTTCTGAGACCCCTGTTTTGCCTATAGGAACCAAGACGGGTTCCGACTCGTTCCGCTCGAATGCCCTTGAATCATTCATGTCGCTGGACCGTGCCTTGGATCTTGTGAAATATCGATGCTCTGTCATTGCTTAGTCAAATACAAATCGACCTTTGGGGGAGATGATAAATTCTTTAGACAACATGTAGCAAACTGCGTTAGTGTAAAGCACGTGATTTTGCAAAAGTGTAAATAACATTTAGCAAGTATATGTTGCACACAAACTGTTACATTGCAAGCGAGTCCTAATATGCATGGGGACCCCTTTATGCCAGAGGTAGGCCTAAACGTCACATATGCGAGGCTGTGATAGGTTTGTCCAAGTCGTCCAACTGTAATGCTTTTGTTGGAAATGGCGACCAAATGACGGTGCACTTTTTCCAATTTTAGCATGTCATGATTAGGCTTGGATTCGTCTATCATTGTCACGCTACATAATATGCTGGTTGGTCGTTAGGTTGAGAAACCCGTCGACAAGTTTGGTGTCTTCCTAATTGTGGTGTCGATGCCAAGGACCGACCCACCTAAGGTAAATGCATGCATGCCTTAAAATAAAGGGTGGTATAGCTCTATCCTGAGTTGCTAAGATTTGGCTTTACTAGACGCAAGGTTTCCGAGCGGACAACTCGAGTGAGAAGGCTACGCGGCCACCGGTTAGACCGGACACTCCACGTATATTACCAACTCTCCTAAATTTGGGTTTTGAAGAAAGAATTTTGCTGATGCACCAAGCGCACCTCGCATGTAGTGTGTGATTGTGTGAATTTTCCAGAGTGGAAGAAATATGAGCGGAATGTCAGTTTAAGGAAAGCAGTAAAGCAAATAGCAATTAAAACAAATAAAACAAAATGCAGTACGCAAAAATCAAAATGCAAAAATAATGTCAAATAATAACGCTAGATCTGTTGTGGTTAAGAGCCTTAGATTCCCCAGTGGAGTCGCCATTTCTGTCACGCCCTTTTTCGACCGCGACATTATTAGCGAATCCTGCTTAAATAAAAATGTTAGGAAATAATAATAAAGTGCTAAAGTGTTTTTTAAAAAGGGTGCTTAAAAGGTGTTAGAATATTAAAAGTGCAAAAAAAGAATGCTAAAATGTTAACAGGTGCTTAAACTTGATGACAATGTTAGAAAATGAATAAGAAAATGCTAAATGTTTAAAAGAGTGCTAAAAATGTTAAAAGATGTTAAAATGTTAAAGTTTAAAAGGGCTAGAAATGCTAGGGGGTTGCTAAAATGCTAAAGGGTTCGCGGAGTCGCCACCTAATTAATTTGGGTGAATTAGGACACCTAAATGTTAACTAGTTTAAAGTAAACATTAACTCCATTCTTTATGGTCTGCTAAACTTAATGAGATTCTGGGCAAGGGTTCTTTATTATCCTAAAGGGAAGGGGTCAGGCATCCTAAAGGATCCGCTAACTTGCGGTTGTCCGTTCAAACCTAAGGTTAATTATTTATGCTAAAAAATGCATGTTTTGAAAGATATTTAATAGAAAGTATTTTTGGTCAAAGATTAATAAGATTACTGCTATAAAACACATGTAGAGTTTAAAGCATGCCTTATATTATTATGTAAAAAATATGTGATGCAAAATGAGTTTATTGACTAAATGTATACATTTGTCTGCCTTGATTAGTTTACCACATGCTTTAAGGGGGTTTCTTAGTATATAAAAAAAAAAAAAAAAGAATTTTCTATATGGATGTCATAGTAGGTGGGTTAGGAACCTTGAAAATAACATCATAGTTATGCAAGTTAAGATTTAATAATGTCTAGACTACATGAATAATTATGCGACTAAATGATTTAGTTATAACTTGAGTTAAAATGGTTTACTTAGAGGGGCAAGTAAATTTCTAATGTTAAACTCTTTACTAAGGATGACCCAAGCTCAAACTATTCTGAATATATTAATGTTAGAGTAGATGTTAGACAAATAATTACAACAAATGAATAGGGAAATGATATGAATTAATAATGGTGACTCGAAGAATGGCGATATCCTTTCGCCGCGGTTTGGAAGTTCCTATGCGAGATGAATGCACATAAATGCAGGCCTTCTTTTGAAGTAGCTCAAGATGAGTCTCGCCGTGAGACTCTTTATTTTGCTCTGGTGCGTGCCATGTAAAAATAAGAAAATGATAAGGATTAGTATATGCTTTATATCAGCTTATAACATAATAAATGAATGGGTATCAAATCTGAACATACACCCAAAGACGCGTAAATTAAGCGTGGCAGACATAAACCAATAAGAAGCAGTAAAAAGGCTCGCCAGACACAAACTCGCAGCCCAACAGTGCATGTACATACATATAACTACACGAAGGCAATGTGAAAATTATATAATATGGATCGCCCAAAGCGTACGCAGGACCCAGTGAATTTCATGAGATGTGCCCAACTTATGATGAGCCCACTGAAACACAACTTCACAAATGCAAATACCAAGGCAGGGGGGTATTTAGAGTTACATGAACATGCTAAATATTCAAAGGCAAACTAACACAAGTTCTTTCATTATCCAAGAGCAAACAGAGGACTATATCAGATGGGGATAAGCAGCTAGCAGGTGGTAAAAATAAATAAGGATGGGACAAGTCTCAAACATATACAACATGATACACAATGACCTGCTAAATACATGAATCCAATAACTGAGTATACGATTTATATATCCCTGCATCTTGAACTTGAGACGTCGAACAAACAGACCGAATTAATGGAACAGATTTACATTAGCAATGGGTCTCATGATGTATGCAGGGGAGATACATTAAAATCTGCTTGGGAATACTAATATGTGCAGTCCTAATGCAAGGCAAAGATCCTGGATAAAGACGCGGTAATGTCACACAAACTGTTGAACCATCATAAATTATATTGCTCTATGCTGCTATTAATATTGGTCAAGATTGCGGATCAGAATGTAGACAAACAATGGCTTAAGGTTGACATGGTATGAACAACTTCAGTAGGCATAGGAAAACTAATACCTGCTGCCCAGGACCTATAGTTATGAGTTATGACAAAAGGTTAAATGATGATGTACTGTGTAAGAAAAGACAAATATCGCTGGAGCCTATATGTACAACACATGATTAATGGTAACAAAATATATAGACATGCAATCAACTTAAGCCAAATACATATATATCCCATTCTCCAATGGATCGACATGGCGTTCGAACGACTCGAAGTGGTACATGCATTAGCAGGGGCATAATTTCAGCATTTATACAAACAAACACAACTGGATAGCCGGTTCAGGGAACACGATTCAGGATATAACGATGCATGGTCTAACATACTCTTGCAAAAGAGTTGCACACATAACATATATCCAGACTTGACCTCGGGGAATAGGATTAATACTTAAGATTAGGCTCATGCTGTCTGAAACACTGACCCAAAGTACAGAGGCTCAATCTGGACAACAACATATACACAAAAGTCTTTACTCCCAGATCCATATGTTTACAGACAGGGATTCGAACGACATTCAACACATATTAAACATGCTTTAATACGAAACTAACAGTTCTAAAACTGAAACTAGAACTTAAACCAAATGATGTTTGTCACATAATTAATTCATAAGAAACACACAATCGAAATTAGCGAGTAGAATTGAGAGGAAATAGATTTACCTTATCCGGACAGCGAACCGAGGCATCGTATCAAGTCGTCGATCCGCTCGGGTTTTGGTTTTGCAATGCGAATAAAAGGGCGAAGTTTGTTTGCTGATTTCTTGACTGATATTGAAAGAAAGGGTTTCGAAATTTCTATTCTTGCGATGCTAATTGTCTAGGTGCTGAGCCCCTAACTCCCGATGCCTATTGATTCTTTTTTTTTCGTTTCTCCCGCCTCCGCTATGTTCTGATGCACGCACTGGTTTTGTCCTCCAAGCTCTATGTTCTCACGCTCGTTCGCACGTAAAAACGATTGCCACGACCGCTTCATCGTGCTCTGCTTCGCTCGCTGCATTCTTTATATAGCCATGGTTTGGGTTCTAAGTTTGGGTAAGGTTTATGGTGCTGATTTGGTGCGATTCGCGTGTAAAATCGATTAAGGTAAGTGTATATTACGCGGCGATTTGGTCAGATTTGAAGGATATTTTGTGCGATTTGTTATTGATTTTGAAGCAAGATTTGGGTGCTGGTTATGGTAAGAAATCGGCTGGGTGTGCGTGGGTAAAGGGAAACCCCGGATTCTCCGGCGAGAAATCCGGGCATGGCGGCGACGGGTTCTCAGTTAGTCTTTAGGTTTTCGCTTAAGTTTTCTTTTGTCCTGCTAGGGACGATGGGGGAAGCGGTCAAGTATAATCGAGGTGAGTAAAGGGTCTTTGGTTATATCTTTGTGAAATTCTTTGGTAAATGGACCGAAAAGGGTGGGCTGAAGGGCTTTGGGCGGATATAGGATAGAGGGGAGCGTTGGGCTTGCGGGTCGCGTGGGTAATTGGGCTGGGTAGTGGGCTAGGCGAAAAATGGTGGGTAGTTAGTATTAGTTAGGTATTTAATTTTAGGTGCTTAATTAGTGTTTAATTAAATTAAAAAATTGTGATTAAATTATTTAGGTGTTTTATTAGTCTATGATTGAGATTAAATAAATACGGGCGTGCTATTTAATTAGTGCTTAATATTTTAGAATGCGGCGCTATTATTAAATCTTATTTTTTTGCATTATTTTATCTTTATTTAAAATAGGTTATGAAATTGCTTTGCGTGTTAATAAATGCGGCTATGCTACTTGACACGACGTCATTGCTAAACTATTTATTTTATGTATTTATTATTAATTATTAAGATTTGTTTGACAGGGCTTAAAATTAATAAATGCGGGCGCGAGACTCTAAGTGCTTAATACTCTACGTAAAATGCGGTGTTATTATTAAATTGCTTATTTATGCCTGTATTAATGTTTTATCGCTGCATTTTTATTATTTAAAATTATTTCCAAATTAGTCTAATTTTATAGCTAATGACTGGACGGGAGGGTCAAAATTGGGTGTCAACAGTGATTTATGGACATCTCCGGTTCTCAGTTCTATGGGTCATCGTTATTATGTTCTATTCTTAGATGACTATTCTAAATATTTATGGACATTTCCTATTGCGAAAAAAAATCTCAATTTTTTTTTCATTTTCATAAAATTTAGAGCTTTCATAAGAACACAATTCGAACGGGAAATCAAAACATCCAATGTGATAATGGTAAAGAGTATGACAATGAGGAATTTAGGGAATTTTGTGCTCAAAATGGGATAAATTTTTATTTTTCGTGTCCTCACACGTCTTCACAAAATGGGAAAGTTGAGCGAAAAATTTGTACCATTAATAATATTGTCCGCACTTTATTGGTTCATTCTTCCGTTCCTCTATTATTTTGGCATCATGCACTACAAATGGCTACCGATCTCGTAAATATTCTTCCTCTAAAGGTTTGACATATTCATCTCCTCTCAAAGTGTTATACAATAAGTCTCCATCATATTCTCACCTTAGGGTGTTCGGATGCTTATGTTATCCACTGTTTTCATCCACTACGATCAATAAACTTCAGACACGTTCTACTCCTTGTGTATTTTTGGGTTTTCCGTCAAATCACCGTGGTTATAAATATTTTGATTTGTCCTCTAGACGAATCATCATTAGTCGTTATGTTCTCTTTGATGAATTCCAATTTCCTTTTTCTAAAGTAGATAAATCTGTGCCTAATTCTTATGATTTTTTTTATGAGGATGTCTCCCCCTATATTTTACGTCATTTTTCAGATTTGTCCGAAAAATCGCCGTCAGCGTCGTGACACCAAAACTTCATCGAGCTCTACAGCTCTTCCAGCGCCGCGGCGCCTTCCACGGTAATTCCCGAAATTTTTAAAAATTCACCCAATCCAACCCAGATTCATGGTCCAGTCACTCGTAGTCAATTGGGTATTTTTAAACCTAAAAGATATTTTAATTTGAATTCTAATGTTCGTAAATCACCCTTATCCCGTAATCCCGTGTCTGCCCTAAATGACCCTAATTGGAAAATTGTCATGACTGAAGAATATAATGCTCTTATTGATAATAAGACGTGGGAGTTGGTATCCCGTTCATCTGGTGTTAATATTATTCGGTCTATATGGATTTTTGTTCATAAGGAAAATTCTGATGGTTCATTTGCAAGGCATAAAGCTAGACTTGTAGGTGATGGTAAGACTCAGCAGGTTGGTGTGGATTGTTGTGAGACGTTTAGCCCGGTCGTCTGGCCACCATTCGTGACCGGCTCACCACTCTTTCAAAATCATGGCTCATTCATCAGCTAGATGTGAAGAATGTTTTCCTACATGGTGATCTTCAGGAGACAGTGTATATGCATCAGCCTTTAGGGTTCAGGGATACTAGATATCATAGTCATGTCTGTCTATTGAAGAAGTCTTTGTATGGGCTTAAGCAGTCTCCACGGGCCTGGTATAAGAGGTTTGTTGATTTTGTTTCGACTATGAGTTTTTCTCACAGCAGGTCTGATAATTCATTGTTCATATATCGTCGAGGTTCTTCCATGGCTTATATATTGTTATATGTGGATGATATTATCTTGATTGCATCTTCTGATGCTTTGAGAAAGTTTATTATGACAATGCTCAGTTCTGAGTTTGTCATGAAAGACTTGGGTCCCTTGAGCTATTTTTTAGAAATTGCAGTTACTCGTCATGCAGGTGGATTTTTCTTAACACATTTGAAATATGCAGCAGAGATCATTGAGAGGGTTGGGAGGACAACCCACTCATACAGCCAGCGGGAAGGATGACACTACTGGCAAAGACCGTCTAGCGAAAACGCTGGTGGAGCGAAGCGTGGTAGGTCTGCTGAAGAATAAGTAATACTGACTTGTATAAATGTAACCTGTTCTTGTCTTTATTTCAGAATGCCCTTTGACAAATAGAGCAAATTTAATGATAAAATAGAGACATCTTTTGCCAAACTGTATTTTCACTGCTATGGGCAACTACTGCAACAACAGAATATGTTGCAGGATTTTGCAAGGACAGGTTATGTTCTAAACTTTGATTTTGTCTATGTTGTTCGGACTTTTAAAAACTGGCCGCTTCGTGTTGAATCCTTCAAAATTGCACTACTTTTAGGGGATCCCTGATGACATTTTTTAAAGAGTTCGAGCAACATAAATTTTGTCTATATTGTCCCTTGTATCAGGAACTGTGAATTTCCTTACTGAGATGTGAGACAAAAGAAAAAGAAAGGCGCCGTTGCCGGGGATCGAACCCGGGTCACCCGCGTGACAGGCGGGAATACTTACCACTATACTACAACGACTTGTTTGTTCAATCACTGGTGTTTTTCTTCTGTCAACAGTTAATCTTGAAAATAGTGAGTCAGATAAATCAAGTTGATACCCAGATCCTTTGAATCCATGCCATGAGATGAGATGAGATGATGCTGTCTTTTGTTGCTCCTTGGCTTTTTGCATTTTTGAAAGATCATAATACACAAAGTAGAGATGGCAATAACCCGCACCACCCGGTTTTGACACTTGTAAATATGAGCGGATTGGGTTAAACTCTTTTTTATTCAACCTGTCCACTTACCACTTAATATTTAGGCTCTCCAAAGAAAAAAAGTGATAATAACTTGTATATTACAGTTTGGTGTAAATTAGGTAATATAGGTTTTGTATTAAATTAGAATTGTACACTTATCATAATTGTATAATTATTGTACAAGTAGAATAAAATTTTGGGAGTAGAATAGGAATAAGATTTTCCTATTATGAAAATTGTAAATTGTATATATACTATTTCATTGATGAAAATATTCAAGAAATTATTTCTTTCATGGTATCAGAAGTCTATGTCTCAAAACCTTAACATTCTTCCTCTATTTTTCGGCCCCAAATTCGCTCCTTCTCGATTTTTCAGCCGTATTATCCCTTCTCAAATTTTCTCCTCCCAAATTTTCTTCCAAATCCCTCAATCACCTATTATTATTTCGTTATCTCTACGTCAAAAAACACGTTTCACCCTGCCATTACTATTTCTAACATCAAGAATCACATCTTTATTATTCTTGAGATAGAAAACGTTCAATACGCGACGTGGGCCGAACTCTTCAAAATTCACGCACGCTCGCATCAAGTCCTCCGTCACATAATCCCCGCGGCTCCTGAGGGTACGAAGGTGCCTAAACGCGAGGATGGTCATAAGTTATGGAGAACCCTTTATGCTACCGTTCTTCAGTGGATTTACTTCACTATCTTTACTGACCTATTGCAGACGATTATTGAACCCGATGTTACGGCAATAAAATCTTGGAATAAGTTGCGTGACATATTTCAAGATAACAAAATTCATGTGTTGTTACTCTTGAGCAGGAATTTCCTCATGTTAACATGGATGATTTTCCGAACGTATCGACCCATTGTAAAAGGTTGAAAGAGTTGTCGGACCAACTCCGCAATGTTGGTGCGCCCGTTAGCGAAGATCATATTGTTCTCCAGATAGTTGTTGGTTATCTGAGGCCTATAGTGGCATTGGAACTCTCCTTCGTCAAAGTAATCCTCTCCCGAAGTTCTATCAAATCCGATCCATGCTTATTATGGAAGAAGTAGACTTGGCTAAAAAGGCGGGTACTAGTGCAAGTCCCGTGGTCATGATGACGTCCTCCACTAATTCTCCGGATTTTGTTGATAATTCGGGCAAAAACCGTTCTCACAGGGGCGGCAAAAATTGTGGGGGCAAATGCGTTGGTTCCGACAGAGGTGGCGATGGACAAAATAATGGTAGTGGGCCCCATCCAGGAAACAGTGGGCCACCGTCCCACTGGTCCCAGCCATGGCCCTCGGTAGTGGGCCTGGTCCAGTGGGCAGCGGTCCAACAACCCCTATGTTCCAGTGTTTCCAGCCCCTGGATATTGGGCTGCCCAGAATTCATTCGGGCCCAATTTGACCTGGCCCTGTGAGTTTCGCAACAACTCTGGGCCGGGGCAGCAAACATGTGTTCTTGGGCCTCCGCCTCCACAGGCCCAACATGCAACGGGCCCCCGACAGACATTAAAGCAGCAATGCACACACTTATATTAAATTCTTCGGACGTAAATTGGTACATGGACCTCGAGGCCACTACTCACATGACGTCCAACCAAGATACTCTCTCGTCTTATTCCAATTTGAGCAACAATCGTGGCATAATTGTGGGTAAATGGCAATTGCATTCCAATATAAAACTTTGTCTCCTCCCTATCCACCTTTTGTCTTGAAAATGCCCTTCATGTCCCTAACTTAATTAAAAATTTGGTGTATGTCCGTAAATTCACCACTGATAATTGGATTTCTGTTGATTTTGATCTTTTTAAGTTTTTTGTGAAGGATTTCAAGATGGGGACCTCTAATGAGATGTGATAGTATGAGAGATCTTTATCTTATCATGCCAGCATCCAGTCTCTCGAGTCCAGCCTCACTATCTACTTTTGCAACTTTAGCTCATTCCTTATGACATGCACGTTTGGGTAACCCTGAGTCTTCCATTCTTTCTTCATTGCATAAAAATAATTTTATTTCTTGTAAGGGTATGCGTCGTACTCCAATTTGTCAATCATGTCCTTTAGGAAAACATGTTAGATTACCTTTTGTAGCCTCTACTTCTCAAACTTTAATGTCATTTGATACTATTCATAGTGATTTATGGACATCTCCTGTTTTAAGGTCTATGAGTCATCATTATTATGTTCTCTTTTTGGATGATTATTCTAATTTTTATGGTCTTTTTCTTTAGCGAAAAAAATCCTAAGTTTTTTCACTTTCTTAAAATTTCGAGCATTCAACCGTACCCAATTTGATCGGAAAATAAAAAATATTCAATGTGATAATGGAAAAGAATATGATAAAGGGTTATTTAGGGATTTATGTGATTCTAATGGCATAGTTTTTCGTTTCTCTTGTCCTCATACTTCCTCACAAAGCGAAAAAGTCGAACGAAAAATTCGTACAATTAATAATATTGTCCGAACGTTATTGGTCCATGCTTCCGTACCCCCTTCTTTTTGGCATCATGCACTACAAATGGATACTTATCTTCTTAACATACTTCCTACCAAAGGTTTGGCATATTCTTCCCCACTTCAAATCTTACATAATAAGACTTCTTCGTATTCCCGTCTTTTGGTACTTATGTTATCCCCTATTTTTGTCAACTACAGTTAACAAACTTCAATCCCGGTCTACCCCTTGTGTATTTTTGGATTATTCTTCTAATCATCGTGGTTCAAGTGTTTTGATTTATCGTCTAATAAAATTATCATTAGTCTTCATGTTATTTTCGATTAAACCCAATTTTCATTTGCAAAAGTTCATAGCGTCGAGCCTAGTTTGTATAATTTTTTAGATGAAGATGTATCACCGTATATTATCCACCATTTATCGAACTTGTACCGCACCCAAATTCCACCCGTGGGCCCACTGTCCGATGGACCCAGCCATCTCATTACATGTCCAGAAATTGACCCAAATATCCAAATTTAGTTCTACCACGATTACGTTTCGGAAATGGGCGAATATCCACCAGTTCGCCGCTTTGATTTGTGCGATTCGGCTTATTCCAAAGATTGGGCCATGCCCACTGCTTGTTGGCCTGTCTTTTACCCCTCCTATTATGTCTCAAAATCCACCCAATTCTCCCCCGAGTCACAAACCGGTCACTCGTAGTCAACAGAGTATTTTTAAATCAAAAAGACATTTTAATCTAACTTCTAATGTTCTTAAATCACCCCTACACTGTAACTCAGTCTCCGCTTTAAATTACCGGAATTGGAATATTGCTATGAGCCTATGACCTACGAATATAATGTTTTTATTGATAATAAGTCATGGGAGTTGGTGCTCCGTCCATCTGGTGTTAATATTATTCGGTCTATATGGATTTTTACTCACAAAGAAAATTTTGACGTTTTTTTTGCGAGGCATAAGACTCGTCTTGTAAGTGATGGTAAAACTCAGCAGGTTGGTGTAGATTATGGTGAGACATTTAGTCTGGTTGTCAAGCCGGCTACCATTCACACTGTGCTCGGCTTGGCTCTTTCGAAAGCATGACTCATTTATCAGTTAGATGTGAAGAATGCTTTCTTACATGGTGATCTTAAGGAGACAGTTTACATGCATCAACCCTTGAGTTTTAGAGATCCCAAATATCCCCATCATGTTTATTTATTGAAGAAGTCCTTGTATAAGCTTAAGTAGGCCTCACGGGCTTGGTATAAGAGATTTGCAGACTATGTTTCGACTGTTGGGTTTTCTCATAGCAGATCTGATAATTCATTGTTCATATATCGTCGTGGTACTTCCCTGACTTATATACTATTATATGTGGATGATATTATCTTGACTGCCTCTTCTGATGCTTTGCGCCAGTATATCATGACAATGCTCAGTTCTGCGTTTGCAATGAAAGACTTGGGGGCCTTGAGTTGCCTTTTGGGGATTGTTGTCACTCGTCATGTAGGTGGGCTATTCTTATCACAACGGAAGTATGCAGCTGAGATCATTGAGCGAGTTGGTATGTCCTCATTCTAGTCCACTTCCACTCCAGTTGATACTAAACCCAAGCTGGGTGCAACAGTTGACTCACCTTACGAGGATCTGATCCGCTATCGCAGTCTTGCAGGGGCTCTTTAGTATCTTACTTTCATGAGACTCGATATTACGTATGTCGTATAGCAGGTGTGTTTGTTTATGCATGATCCCAGAATTGAGCACATGAATGCGCTCAAATGCATTATTCGGTACATCCAGGGGACACTTGACTATGACTTACATTTATATCCTTTATCGATGTCTACACTTGTCTCGTATACAGATGCTGATTGGGGTGACTGTCCAGACAGCAGACGTTCCACATCTGGCTATTGTATATTTCTTGGTAATAACTTGGTCTCATAGTCTGCGAAGCGTCAGTCTACATTATCACGCTCTAGTGCAGAGACCGAGTATCGAGGGGTAGCCAATGTGGTATCTGAATCCTGTTGGTTACGTAATCTTCTTTTAGAGCTTCATTATCCTATTCAGAAAACTACCTTGGTTTATTGTGATAATATTCTAGGTTCAATTCTTTGGGACAACATTATTTTTTATATTTAACTTTTGTTATTTTTTCGAACATCATGAGTAAAAATTCTGAATCCGCCACTAGCCTCGTGTATGGAAAAAATCTTGGTAGGAGCGCTTAAGACGACTCTTTCTTGAACTATGTCATAAATAGGTCTTCCCTCCATACCAATCATGAGTTTTTCTCTATTCCTCTCGTAGCACCCTTTCCTTTTTAATGGTATTATGTGACGTGAATCTGAATTAATTGGGCTTCAATAAGAATACCGAATACCGGATGAAAAATAAAAAATAAGAAATAATTAATCTTTATCCAAATATGGAAAATAGTATCATTAAATGCAAGGAAGCAAGAAGATGAACTTATGGAGATGTCTTATGTCTCATATATGGTGGAAATATTGGATTGATAAAATTCATGATGAGAAGAAAAAGAAAGAAATTAAAGAAAAGTAAATTAAAGCTCTCTTTTCCTCTCTGTCTCAAAATTGCCCATTAGTGTACATGCATCTCGTCTAATTCACTATATATATGTTTTCTCTTACCAACACAAGTATTGAGTAACTTTATTTACTAAAACTTAGACAAATAAAAAGAAATCACATGACATTTGTAACTTTTGTTTTTCTTGTTACAGAAGTTAAACCTGATCAGTCTAGGGTTGAGGGCTAATTCACTAGGTGAGCTTCCACAATTGAGGCAGAGGGTTCAAAACCCATCAGTTACATAGCAGTCCCTTCCCTTTCCAGCTCTGCTTCCCCCGATTTAATGGGGGGGGGGAGGACGACGATTATTCAATCTGACTGCTTTATTTAAGCTCAACTCATGTCATCGTCACACTAAATAAAATAAAAGCGAGAACCAAGTCTTACATGCTCAAAGAAAATCCAGCACTTCTTATTTATGAAAATGATAGAAGAAAACTATACATTAATTACAAATGAAGTGAAGGTCCTTTCACAGAACAAGTTCAAACAAATACAAAAATGGTGAATAACATAACACTTCTAGACTCTAATGTAAGCATACCCCCCCCCCCTCCCTCCCGACCCCGGTTTCCTTACCGCAGGTCAAAAGAACAAAATAAAATCGACAAAATTGTTCTTCAGATTGACAAAACTCATAGACGAGTCGATGCTTTTGACGTGCATTTGTTCATCCCCAGGATTATCACAATTACTGTCACATCATCATGATATTTCCTCCTCATCCCAGCTGGTATGCTCATCAACTCTTCCTTACTAAATCCTGCAAAATTATGGAGTTTATTCATATTTTTTTCGGTGGGTATATCCACAATATTAGTTGATACAACCTCAGAGGATCATCAGCTCAAAATTATATTCTTTTGCTGATCTCACTGCATTAACTATTAAGTATTAACTAAAAAATGCATAATATGTCGCTATGTGCCATGTTGTGTCTACTCTAATATAATGTGGTTTCGTTGACTTTGTTGTACCGTACGGAAGCAAGATTGCCAAAGTGCTGACAGTCTAAATAGCAGTCTAATAGGTACTATTTGATTAAAGTTAATATAGAGCACCCAAAGAAAAAGAAAGTTGATGTGGTCGAATGGAAAGAATATTGATGCATATGTCACTACCAAAAAACAGGAATTAGCTAGGACCAAATTCTGTAGCTAAACAGTAAAATCCGTAACTAATCCTATTTAGCGACTGGATTATCAAATAATTCTGTTAGCTATGACAAAATTTAGATTTTTTTTGTAGTGTCACGTCATACCTGCACAATCTGCTGCTCGCATGACGAGCTGCTCCACAAGAAATTTGGCTGGATCACCGGAAGGGTGACGTAGGATATAAGAATAGACAAGCTTTACAACATCATCGTTGTTGAAGAAGTCAAATAGACCATCGCTTCCAAGTACAACAAAGTGATCAGAACTTGATATTTCATGTACGGTCAGAGACGGTTGTACAGATATATATGGTGGACTAATTAGATTCCGGACACGAAGAATCCCCATCAAAGCATCATTCATACTTTTCTGCGATAAGAAAATGAAATGTTATCCTTCTAATAGGTAATAAGAAGCAAAAAATTGAAAGATTATGTCAATGTCGGCACCAACACAGTGCGACAACTGAAAATCTTCTAGTGTCTATTAGTAACAAAAATTGTCTACATAAATGAAAATTTCAAAAGTCTAGGTCATTGATAACACAAAAATGCATTTTGTTTGAGATATTTCAATTGAATCAATACTCCATCCCAGTATTTAGAGCAAAAAATATTGAACCGGTCTGCTAGCATTGCCAAAATTGTTTAGGTAGTGTCAGAACTGTAAGGTGAACTATAAGGTGATGCCGAAGTAAAAGAAGTAGAAGTTGCACCTTTTTCAAGTAACCGACTCCAAGTGCCCGAGTAACCTTTAGCTTCCCCTTAACTTTCCCACCCACGATCGTTGAGCGATCGTCGGGATGATTCTTTAATAGTTGAATTCTTTCAGATTCATTATCGACAGTATGACTAAAGGTCAGCTGCACAGCTTGCAACCTACCATCACTATTAGTATCGAAGCCTTGATCACCATAAGTTGCCAATACAGCTCGACTATCTCCTGCATTGAGCACATACATATTCTTCCCAAGTAGAAGTACAACTAATACACAGGATCCAATCGATACTAAATCAGGGCGGTTATCCATTTCTTGTTCAACCATGTGAAGGAAATCATTCTCAGCTTGAATAAGAGCCTGTTCCATGCTATTAAGTACCCTTTGCTTAAAAGACGTACACGACTTTTCCACCTCTAAATAAGGAAGCCCATCCCAGTCCAATAAACCGAGGTAATGTCTAATTGTTTCGTACAACGTTCCAGCCAGAAAATCAGCTGTGTCTCTTCCGTTAAATCCATCATATATGGCACAGAAAAGTGAGTCGTTCTCTTCTGAACAAACAGCCTGAACTCTGTCTTCACCCGCTGCACCACCTGCAATTAGGGTTGGAAAAATGATTAAAAACACAAGTAACCATCCAATCCGACCCACTAGACATGGGTTGGATAACTGACTTTTTAAAAATTGATCAACAACATCAACATACCCAGTGTCTTTTTTTATAAAAAAATGATCAAATATGGATGTTATCCATATTATCCAGGGTTTCAGGAATGGTCAGGTGTTAACCCATTTATCTGTGTTAATTATGGGCAGGTAGATATTTTATCCGTTTTTCTTTTAACCCGTTTTGACCCTCCCATATCCGACCCGACAGTTTGCAACTCCTACCTGCAATTTTAACTTCTGTCGCATTAAGGAAGCTTTCACTCCTAGAAGGAACACTCGTGGATCTCAACGAAGATGAATTGTCTTCAGCTAGCTCACTTGGAGAGGACGGACTACAACTTAAGTTTGACAGACTGCTCTGAAAAGAAGATGATAATAAATCCAATTTTGAGAACGACGGAGAAGTGGGTATCTGGCGGAACGAAGTAGGCGAATCAAGTGCGGGAAGTATCTCAGCACCGAATAGTCCATTGCAAATATTTGTGTTAGCTAGTGTGGCATTGGCACTTAGAGCTGCACCAGACAGGCAAGAGAAGGAACCATTGGCTCTTCGAAGTTTATTTCCAGGACGAATGTCAATACCATCTGATTCCTCACCGGAATCATCTGTGCTGTTATTACAGTGATATCCGAAACTTATTTTGATTTCGCCTCCTTGATCAGTTATTGCTTGTCCGCCCATCATTTGTGCCTAGAAAAGCAAGTCAACAATCTCCATTAGTTGGCATACTGAGAATACTATGCTAGGAGTAGAATTTTATTGCAAATACGATTTTCATTTGATGTGAATACGCATTCTAAAGAGTCTTCATGATACAATTACCAGACATTCTCAACTACTTTTAAAATATTAGAAAAAATGAGTGCCCCCTGGACGGACAAAGAAGATAGTCAACAAAAACGCCTCCAATTTTCTTCTCCTTCCCGAGGAGAGAATTCAGATAATTGTTCGTAAAGTAATTAGTAAGGTACCATAAGATCATTTTCTATTCAGCCGGCCAACTACATTACAGGTTAAGAGCTAATGGAAAACAACTATTACAACCTTTTAATTATAGAAGAAATAAAAGGAGAAAGAAAGAGAAATTGGTGGCCTATATCCCCAACATAACCTAAATTCATAAAGTAGTTGTTTAGAAATTGAAAAAGAATTGAGACTCGAATGTAATTATAAGCATCACTATTCAATGTTTAAATCCTTTCAAATAGCCATCAAGCTCTTTCTATAAGAAGGGGGGATTAGTGAAATCCTATCGCTTGCAGCTTTCTCGAGACCTCTGTGAAATATGTAGTCAAAGATAAGAACTAAGATGGCTTATTTGGATATTTATAAGTATATCATGCTATAAGAATTTGAAGAAAATGGATTCATATAGCCAACTCATGCCTAGAAGATAAGGACTGAAAATTACTAATTCTGAGAATTGAAAGCTTCTGCATTGAGATCGTCATCGTCTAAAGCTAAAGAAGAACATTCTCATTCACTCTCTTCTTCTTTTTTTTAGATTCTAATAGGTAGTAGGAGTAGTAGTAGTACTAGCTTCTTTGGCATATATTGTGCACAACCTTCTCATTGCATCTCAGATAAGTTGCTGTTTCCACGACCTAGACTTGTGTACAACAGATTACTAAAGGATCAACTTTGTCCAAAAGCCTTGGTGGACAGAGTTACCATATGTTCGTGGGTGATGGGAGGTAGTAGTCATCCCACAGAATTAGTCGAGGTGCGCGCAAACTGGCCCCAACACTATAATTATCAAAAATAAAAATCATTGCAGCAAGACATGCCCACTAAGAAGCAATACTAAACGCCATAAAAAACAAATCTTTTTCAGAGAATTTCACCATTTTCAAGATTATACATCTCAATATAGTGAATATACTATAAACAATAAAAAATCTCCTGTATGAAAAATAAAATCATGGCACATACAAATTGAATACACAAAATGTGGTGTGAACACTACACACAACACAGATGAATCATTCATCCCACAAAACTAATCTCTCATGGATTACAAAACAAGCAAATTTACACTAACCCCATTAACTGAAAAACTGTAAAGAATTGGTAAATTTTCCAAAATAAATCAAAACTAAAACAAAAAACTAACCTTTCTTGAAATACCCAGAAGTAGGGCTGTTAGTGGTTCGGATATACTCGAGAACCGGACCGAAACCGGACCGGTAAACCCGGACCGAAACCGGACCGAAACCTTAACGGTCCGGATACGAGTATCTAAAAAATACCCGGACCGTTAAAGGAACCGGACCGGTAACCCGGTAACCGGTCCCCCCACCCCCCGTCCCCCTCCAACCAGCCCCCCCCCCACACCCCCCAGTCCCCCTCCAGCCAGCCCCCCCACCCCAGCCAGCCCCCCCACCCCAGCCAGCCCCCCCAGCCAGCAAGCCCCCCAGCCCCCTCCTGTCAGCTCTAATTAGTTGTAAATTGATCAAACTTTATATGGTCATAACTTTGCGCTCGGACGTCCGTTTTACCTAATTTTTTTTTTTTGATTTCGCGTATTTTTTCGAGACGAATAATCCCAAACTTCACCGGATTTCTCCAAAACCGTCCATATTGCCCCTCAATTTCTCTTTTCCCCCAAATCGTTACGTTCTTCCCATTTTCAAATCTAAATATCTCGCGATGTACAATTGATTTCAACGTAAAAATTGGGTGGCACCGCGTCCGAGAATGTCAATTTCAGTATTGGAAATTTAATTTTTTTTTAAAAAAAAGGCCCGACCCGGAAAATTCTTACCGGTCCGGACCGAAAACCGGACCGATAAGGTTTCGGTCCGGATCGATCTCGCCCCAGACCGAAACCTTCACGGTCGGTCGGTCCGACCGTAGTTTATCGGTCCGGTCCCTGGTGATACCGGACCGTAACAAAGACTACCCGAAGCTTAAAATGCTCTATTTTCTATAAAGATTTGATTTTTATTTTTTTTGCAAAGAATAAAAGAACATAGTAAAAATGAGAAAAAAAATAAAGTTATGTGATTATTTGGATGGTGAAGACTCGTTTATTAAATGGGGCGGCTCGATTGAAGAAAATTTGTATGGATGATGTTGATGGGAAAAGAAGTCAATATTCTCTCTAGTGAACAGTCCGTTTAACAAAGTGGAGTTAAGTTATGTGTATACTTGTTTTCGTCCATACAAAAGAATCAATTTTTGCTCCTAAACAATAATCTCATAACATTGCCTCATGGCTTGTACTTTTTAAAAATTTTGTGGGACGCGTGCCAAATTTTCTAAAATTGGTGTATTTTCGGAGGATTCGACACATATGTGATAACATTTTCGGAGAGCTCAAGTCACATATGTCATTGACCCTCCCCTCCCCCTTCCACCCCTCATCTATTTTTCGTGCATAATGAAACAGAGCGAAAACTTTACACTCGATGTTCACATCAAACGACATTAGTTTATTAAGGTTATGCGATAAATTGAAATAATAGTACATGTTAATTATCACGGTTAAATGATAAAAGTGCATATAGAAAACATGTGACCTGTTATTACTGGTTTGGTGTAACACCAGCCATAAGTAAGTTTTTTTCCCTTGACATAGTGCATTGGTGTATGTGTAAACATGTATATTATAGAAACAATTGTATCCCTACCCATAATTAGAATATTTTTATATATTGTGTAAATATAATTATGGTAAGACTAGAATTCCTCTTTTGTATAGACTTAGGATTTCTATATAAGGGATGAATATTGTACTCTATATATACTTTGATATTAATGAGAAGACTCCTCAGAGAGATTAATATCATCTTACATGGTATCAAAAGCCTACCACACAAAACCCTAGAAATCTCCCATCTTCTCACGCCTCCCCCAGATCGCCACTACTTCATCAAATTTCTTGGTTTTTGTGCTTCTTCTTCTTTCCTCTCTTCTCTAAATGGATACGCAGGATTCTTCCAATACTTCTGACATTTCCACCCCACAAATCCCACCACCACGTTGTCATCCTCTTTTAATCCCGCACTAACTGTTACAAACATCAAGAACTCTATTCCCATTCTTCTTTATCAAGAAAACAGTCAGTATTCCCCCTGGGTTGAACTGTTTCGTAATCATGCATGTCTCTATAACGTGCTTGATCATATTGATGACACTATTCCGCGCCCTCCGGAGGTTGATGAGTCTACTTGGCGCCGTCTAGACGCCGGCGTCAAACAATGGATTTATGCTAGTATTTCTCAGGATCTTCTTCTTACTATCATGAAATCTGGCGCCATATCCTTTGATTTATGGAACCGCTTGGAGGAAATCTTTCAAGATAACAAGCACACTCGTGCGGTGTATTTGGAGGAACAGTTTAACAATACACGCCTTGAAAATTTCTCCAACATGACTGAGTACTGCAGACAGTTGAAACTCTTGGCGGATCAACTCTCCAACGTCGACACGCCTGTCTCGGACACTAAGATGGTGTTGCAATTGATTGCAGGTCTTCCTAAAGGAGACTATGATATGTTAGCCGCCATAATTCAACAGGCAGATCCGCTTCCCAGTTTTAACAAAGCTCGCTCGCAGTAGTTGCTCGAAGAGACTCGACGTGTTAAGCAGGATGAGCACAATCAGAAGACGTTAGTTGTCGAAGCGCGCCCTCACGATCCAATGCCGCCAGAAAACTCTCAACCGCAGTAGGGACGCGCGGTGGCCGCGCAGGCGCCGCGTGGTCACGGCAGGGTCGCGGCGTAGACCAGCAGAAGAACAACGAGGCCCGCAGACCGCTGAGCCGCGACGCCCAACAAGATCCCTACTGGCGCCGCCACGCTTCCAAAGACCGGCAGCCCTTCAAACAGTACTTCCACCACGGGTTGTTGGGCCCTGCTCCAGTCCCTCAGCATGTTCAGTACCCGCATCAAGTCCACTTCATGCACGGCCAGTTCCAACAGCCTGACAACAACTGGTACATGGACTCCTGAGTCATTTCTCACCTCACCCGGTCTGCAGGTAATATTCTCAAACTGTTTGGTCTAAAGCATCCTCAATTTGTGACAGTTGGTAGTGGCCATCGCATTCCAGTAAAGGGTTATGGTACATCTTATACACCACCTCTTAATCCATTCCCCCTTCAAAATACCCTATATGCCCCACATGTGATTAAGAATCTAATCTCTATCGACAAATTCACTCGTAATAACTCTGTCTCTGTTGGCTTTGACCCTTTTGGTTTCACTGTGAAGGATCTTCATACGGGGACACCTCTTACGAGATGCAATAGCACGGGGGATCTATATCCATTCACTCCCTCCTCCGCTGCCAGATCTAGCTCTCCCGTCTCTTTAGCGGTCATTTCTTCTTCAACATGACATAATAGGCTTGATCATCCAGGAGCCCCAGTTTTCCATTTTCTTAGAGGCAATAATTTCATTACTTGTAATGGAAAGCTTGCCCAAAACTGTATTTCTTGTTCTTTAGGCAAACATACTCGTCTTCCATTTAAATCATCTACTAGTGTCACTTTTGCACCTTTTGATATTATACATGCCGATCTATGGACATCACATGTTGCTAGTTCTCTCGGTCATAAATACTATCTTATCTTACTAGATGATTTTTCTCACTTTGTTTGGTTGTATCCTCTCAAATTTAAATCAGAAGTGTTTGCCAAATGTCTTGAGTTTCGAACATTCATTCAAACACAGTTTGAAAAAGGTATAAAATCTTTTCAGTGCGATAATGATCGTGAATTCAATAACTCTATATTTCACCCTTTTTGTACCAATAATGGCATGGTATTTCACTTCTCCTGCCCCCGCACCTCCCCATAAAACGGTAAAGCTGAAAGAATCATCCGTACCATTAACAATATGATTCACACTCTATTGATTTATGTCTTCCTACCTCCGTCTTTCTGGGTCTATGCTGCTAAAATGTCAGAATGCGTTCTCAATATTCTCCCAACTAGCACCCTTCACAATATGACCCCTACTGAAATCTTCTATCAAAGAGTCCCCTCTTATGATCATCTCCGGATATTGTCTATGTTATCCTAACCTTGCCTCTACTACCCCGCACAAACTAGTCCCCCGGTCCACTCCGTGTGTCTACCTAGGATTCCCGCCGAACCATAGGGGATATCTATGGTATGACTTGTCCACTCGTCAGATCCACATCTCTCGTCACGTCACATTCGACGAGACCACATTCCCATTTTCAAATCTTAAACAGTTCCAAAAACCGGATTACTCTTTTCTTGACGAGCCTGCCATCTCTCTCATCATCCTCAGTCAACTAGAGCATAGCACTGCCGCAGAATCAGCATCGCAGCGCCCTGCGGTCTTGCCAAGCGCCAAATCTCCTGGGAACGGGTTCTTGCTTCACCGTCGACAGCCGTGGCCAGTCTTTGGCGCCGGGCGCTAAAACTTCGTAGAGGTTCGGCCCTCCAGCGCGCTCGATCACGGCGTCGTCGACGGCTCCTTCCAAAGACCGCGCAGATTGATCATAAGATCGCGGTACCTCTGCTACGGCCACTCTTCTCCATATCCAACATATCCCTCCGCCTTGGAGCCTCCCACTATCCCCACTCACCAAATGGAAACTCGTGCAAAGCATGAAATCTTCATCTCTCGTCACGTCACATTCGACGAGACCACATTCCCATTTTCAAATCTTAAACAGTTCCAAAAACCGGATTACTCTTTTCTTGACGAGCCTGCCATCTCTCTCATCATCCTCAGTCAACTAGAGCATAGCACTGCCGCAGAATCAGCATCGCCGCGGCCCCAAGGGTCTTTGCCGCGGCGCCAAATCTCCTGGGAACGGGTTCTTGCTTCACCGCCGGCGGGCTGGGTTCAGGCTTTGGCCATGCGCGCTAAAACTTCGTAGAGGTTCTGCTGGCCCTCCAGCATGCGCTTGATCACGGCGCCACAACGCTCTTCCAAAGACCGCGATACTTGATCATAGCACCGCGGTGCCTCCTACGGCGTCAGCCCCCTTCTCCATATCCAACATATCCCTCCGCCTTGGAGCCTCCCACTATCCCCACTCACCAAATGGAAACTCGTGCAAAGCATGAAATCTTCAATTCCAAAGTCCAATTTAACTTGTCTGCCCAAACCATTTCACCAATCCCCAAGAACCCTATATTGGCCAAACAAGACTCTAATTGGAATGCGGATATGTTTGAAGAATTCAATACTTTAACTAAATAGCACACATGAGATCTAGTACCTAGACCTGAGGGGGTGAATGTGATTCGTTATCTGTGGCTATTTCGTCACAAATTCAGAAACAGTGGAGTTCTTGAGAGGTATAAGGCACGACTTGTGGCTAATGGCACAAATCAGCAGGAGGGCATTAATTGTGGTGAGACCTTCAGCCCGGTTGTAAAATCGGCTACCATCCGCACAGTTTTGAGCATTGCCATGGGCAAACACTGGCCGATCCATCAGCTTGATGTGAAAAATGCATTCTTACATGGGGATCTGAGAGAGCGATACGCATCGCCGCCGTCAGGGTTCACCCATCCAGCAGTTCCTCACTATGTGTGTCGTCTCCGTAACTCACTATATGGCCTGAAAAAGGCCCCCCGTGCGTGGTATGATCGATTTTCCAGGTATATCTTGCATATTGGGTTTGTATGCAGCAAGAGTGATACATCACTCTTCATTTTTCATCGAGGTAGTAACACTGCTTACTTATTACTTTACGTGGATGATATCGTTCTTACTGCCTCCTCCGACGGATTGAAAAATGAGATTATTACCTTGCTTAAGTCCGAATTTGCAATGACTAATTTGGGAAAACTGAGTTACTTTTTGGGGATATCAGTGATCAGGTCTGTCAACCACATGTTCTTATGTCAGCGTAAGTATGCAGAGGAGATTGTGTATAGGGCTAAGATGGCGAATTGCAAAGTTTCACCTACTCCAGTTGATTCGAAATCTAAGCTCAGTGCTATGGATGGTGCTCCAGTATCCGATCCTACTCTGTATAGGAGTCTTGCAGGTGCACTTCAGTATCTCACATTCACAAGGCCAGACATTGCTTATGTTGTTCAACAGGTATGCCTATTCATGCATGCCCCCAGGGAGTCTTATTTCACTACTCTTAAGTGTATCATTCGATACATTAAGGACACACTTGATTATGGTTTCAGACCTATACCCTCTCGCACCAAACAAAGTTGCTCTCTTATACGGATGCAGATTGGCGGTGTCCGACACGCGACGCCCACCTCCGGCTTTTGTGTATTTTTAGGGATAACTGATTTCTTGGTCCGCGGCGGCGTGCTACCTTATCTCGATCCAGTGCCGAGGCTGAGTACAGAGGCGTTGCAAATGTGGTAGCTGAGATTTGTTGGCTCAGAAATTTACTGTTAGAACTTCAGTGTCCTTTACGTCAGACATCTATTGTGTATTGTGATAACATCTCTGCCATCTATTTTTCTCATAATACGGTTCAACATCAGCGAACCAAGCATATTTAGATAGACCTACACTTCGTTAGTGAGAAAGTTGCGCTAGGTCATGTCAGAGTGTTACATGTTCCATCATCCCATCAGTATGCATACATATTTACCAAAGGACTTCCCGGACAGTTATTTCTTGACTTCAGATCCAGTCTCAACGTCCGGCCTCCTCCCACTCCGACTGAGGGGGTGTGTAAACATGTATATTATAGAAACAATTGTATCCCTACCCATAATTAGAATATTTCCATATATTGTGTAAATATAATTATGGTAAGACTATGATTTCTCTTTTGTATAGGCTTGAGATTTCTATTGTATTAAGGGATGAATATTGTACTCTATATATACTTTAATATTAATGAGAAGACTTCTCAGAAAGATTAATATCATCCTACCGTATGAACATTGGATATATCGTGTGTGTGCATATTCCTCAGGAAGATTAAACATACGTGTTGTACTAAATTCGTAGTCATGTCAAAAAGAGGTAGTGCACCTAGTGGTGTTTTATACCGATTGACTTAAAATTCGTAAAATCGCCTCTGAATAAAGTGAATGAAATTTGAAGAGGTAACAAAACCCTTTAACAAGCAATGCTTTTCTTCTTTTCTTTTTTTCATTTCCAAGAATATTTAAAAGAAATTCTTATATTGCCAAATAAGTAAGGCATTTGGTCCCTCAAACAACTTTAATCAAACAACATTGTCTTATTTTCCTCTTTAAAGTCCAAGCCAATTTCTAATTATATCCATTGCCTACAAAATTCTTGTCAAGTCTCTCATTTGTTTCCCCTTTTGATCATAAGATAAAACCAATGGCTGACAATGAGATCAAAAACATGATATCTGCTCTAACGAAACGCCTAGGCAGCCTTAAAAATGTTCGTAATAAGGCTGCACCAGGGGACTCAAGCCAGAGTGATGACGATGATCATGGCACCAGAATCATCACTCTGGCTGGAACAAACGTGGGGGCCAGTATGCGCGGTGAGATGGAGGAGAAAGTTGGCATTGAGGGCGATTCATCTGAGGAGAATGAAGCGTTGAAAACATATGTAAACAGCAATTTTCAATCACTCAACAATTCCATTATGTTAGGTGGTAGCTATTGTACTAATGACCCTGGTGTTCATTTGGACATTGCTGATAATATGGAACACCATGAGCTGCCATCACGAGGGCGTGGAAGGAATAAAGGCAAGAGAAACATAAGGAGAACCTCCAAAAGTGACCACTATTCGGAACATTCAAACTAACAGAGGAGGACAGAGATGGATCCAGAATTTAAATCTTTTTAGGTTCAAGGTTCTGAGTTCTTTGAGAATACGAGTTCAAAACATAATATTTGTAGTAATTTTTAAAAGTTTTCACACACATATATATAATAAAGCAGAAAAGCTGAAAGGTCAAGAAGCTGCTAAAAGTACATTACATGTTTCTTTTACTGTCTCCATGTTTTCCCAGTTTTTCACTTTCTTGATCTCTTGTAATGAGAATTTCTTCAATTGAAGTTTATAGCTACGAACTTCGTTGCTAAGTTGCTTGTAGCTAAAAAAAATTGTCCATCGCTAATTCCTATCTTTTAGTAGCTGAAAACCATTGATATAGTGTTGTTGCTTGTCATCCTTCTATGTATCAAGAAATGCAGAATATTATATTTGTATTTTCAAAATGATAAACTTGTTACTTTTGATCATTCTGCTGTGCAAGTATCTCTTATGTCCATCCAATTAAGATATAGACTTTGATTCTTGAACATTGCAATTGACAGTTTAAAAGGGGTTTTATGAAGTTAGTTCTCAAACTATTTTCTTAAAGAACAAAAATGTAGTTCATAGTTACAATTTTTTTTAAAAAGAACTTAGTTCAAAGAAAGCATTGAAATACTGATATCAAGGTATCTCTGGTTCATCATTAACTTCATGAACTTGGAAATTTATCTCCTTGTCCTTTTTCTCTCCAGTTTCTTCAACTTTCTGCATTTCTATGGTCTTGCCCCATAATAAAAAGTATAGTCCTACGATTACAATAACTGATCCCATCACACTGTATCATGTTCATTTCGCGAAATAACGAGTTAGTTGTATGCTATTTATGAATTGAAACATATATAGGATTAGGAAAATTTGAAGTTTTGGATCACCTTCCGAGGTTAAGTTGTTCGTGTAGAAATGGAACGTCTAACATGGCTGCCATAACTTGTACTAGAGGACTAAATGCTGCAGTAAAGAGCGGTCCCCTTTTCTTAACACACCATGACATTCCAACGTAGCATAAGCCCGAACCTATCAACCCCTGTCCACATGAAGAATTCATTATTGTCGTTAACTCAGAAACTTGGACTAATCGATTATGAGGAAGGGAGTTGGCATCATAATCGGTTACAAGTCATGGAAGGACTATCAATCTATCATTCATCATATAGTAACTTTGAAGTGACTTGTCATTTATCTTGTAATTTCACTTCGAAAAAAGGACTACAATTTTGGACTCATGCAAAATGTCATTTGACTTATTTCTGTACTCACTACTAAAAACAAGAATTAGCGACGGACAAATTTTGTTGCTAAATAGAAAAATTCGTCAAAAAGAATAGGAATAAGCAAGGACAAATTCCATACATGAAAATTTGTCGCTAAATTAGCGATGAACTATCATAATTCATAAAATTATGTTAGCTACAGGCAATTTAGCAACGAAGTTCGTAACAAATCCAGATTTTTTTAGTGACCTAAGAACCAAGAAAAGAAAGATTTGAAAATCCAAAGAGCTGTAGTTTGCTCAACCATCTAAGGATTCTTCCATGTTCCTAATGGTTTAAAGATATTCATTGTACCATATTTATGATAACTAGGACACGTTTTAGAATGTCCAATGAACACTTGAAAGTAACATTAAAATTGTTTCAAGTCTTCAAGAACAGATAGTGAAAGTCTTTGTAGTATGCATCAACTTCACAAAAGAAAATGTCTTAAATTGGCTCTGAAAGGAAGCAAATTAAGTGTACTTACAGTATAAACGACACTCAACATGTCGATGGTCTTTTCCTTTGGAATCCAAATGGAAAGTCTTCTGTCAGTGGAGAAAGTTAAGATAGCTGATTGTATGGCACTGAAGAAGGTCATAATAACCGTGCTCGAGTACTGACATGGATATTTCTTCCCAATTTTTGATTGAAGAAGGAACCACGAGGACCACAAAAGCGTTCCAGCGAATAAGATCATCGAGCCAAAAATCCATTGTTCGTTTCTTTTAGAGGAACTCATTGGTTCTTCCACAGTTTGAGATAAATCTTGCAAGTGTGAAAACTGTATTAAAGGTATGCCTTTGTAAAATGTAAGTAAGAAGGCACCTCCGAGACATATTAGACTACCAATCACTTTGGCTCTTCCACTTCTATCTTTTATGTTAATTGTCTCTAACCTGCATCACATAATCATATGGTCTTAGATTAATCGTAGATTAAGAAACGTGTAACTTTAAGCTATTTTGTTACTCGTTGAGACGATAGAGAACGGTTTTTCATACCCGAAAGGTAATGCCATGAGGAATGTTATCACTGGAACCATGTTGACAAACGCACATGCAAATGTTGCAGAAGTATATTGTATGCCAAGAAGGAATAAGTATTGTGTAAGAGATGCCCTGCAAAAAAAGGCTTAATGTGTGGTGCTAAGAAATTTAGAAAAAAGAGACACAGAGTAATACAAAGGACCTATAGCATCTATGTTGCTCAAACTCTTCAAAAATGTCATAATCCAGAGCAAGTGCATCCTTGGAGGGCCCGATACGGTGTGACAGCATAATTGGAGAGTCCGAGCAACATAGCTAGCTTAGCATCACTAGAAAAGACTCTCTTTCAAGCTAGAACTAATGCTCGAAGGAAAAAAGGTTATCTTTCGGACTTAGCAATTCTATGTTGCTCGGACTCTTCAAAAGTGTTGACAGGTATGTGTCGGATCCTCCAAAAGCAGTGCATTCTTGGAGGATCCGACGTGGGTGCAACAACATATTTGGAGAGTCCAAGCAACATAGTTTAGAATCACTAAAAAAGACTATCTTTCAAGCTAGTACTGATACTTGAAGATAAAAATGAAAGATGATAGATGATATACATATATCATTCTTGTCTTACTTACCCAACAATTGCACTCAAGAAAAGATAGCACAAGATTTGAGGTGTGAGTTTAGGCCTTGTATTCCTGCAAACAAGTTTTCATGAAGAAATAACGCTTATGTTAAGCAATACAATATAGGCACTTATATGGTGAAAACTATTCTATAAGAAGTAACATAGTATCAAATTAGTGAGAAGTAAGAAGCAATATTCTTCATACCTCTCAAGAAAGAAGGCAATTGGGGCTAAAAATAACGTTGAAATGGACTGTCGATAAGTGATGAACACCAAATGGTTCATTCCATCCATAATAATCTTCTTGAGAAGTATATTACTAATGGCAAAGGCAAAATCTATCGCCAACATAATAATGATCGGATACCATTCCACATAGCTCTTCATCTTAGTGAATTTACTCGTGTTTTTAAGATGAAACTGAGGCAAAAACCAGATATATAAAGTCTGTTTTAGGACTGTTTGTTCTACTAAAAGGAGTGTAAAGAGAAGATGGATAAAATTCGGGCAATCACATCAATCTTTAAAAGCAATTCACCAGATTTTGACATTTGTTTAACATAAGTATACTCTTTCTTTTTTACTTTCCTTTTGCTTGAAAGATTGAACTATTTCCCTTTTCTCCTTACTTCTGATTGATACTTTCCAGCAGATGTTAACTGTAAGAGAATCATTTATCGCACGAACAGGTTCATTCAACATACAGTATGATACTCTATGTTTGTCAGAGTGTTATTTTGGGATTTTTTTTATTTATCTTGGTCTTAACTTTGCTAGAATATTAGAACATTTTTATCATGTGAGTCAACTAGTACCTATTTTTCAATCTCTCTCTTGTTTAGTATATGATAACAGTTCTATGGCATCTTGCTTGTGGGGTTCAATTAAAGATGATTCTCTTTTAGCACAGCTCTATATGGCATCTAATGCAATATTTTTGAAGTGTATGAGGCATCTAATTCTACTTTTAATAACTTGTAGTAAAGAATCTTCAGATTACAACATTGAACAGAAAAATTATACTGTAAATACATCATATCCCCTGAATGGATAAATAGCATCTGCTGCTAAGGAATTCTTTTTAAGTCAGAATGCAGACACCCTTGTCAAACATAGTACAATTCTGTCGGTATGAATCGATAGGGGGGGAGATACACGTTCCAAGTTAATCAAAATACATTGTAGGCGGACCTATGATGAGCTCAACGAGAACAAGAATCTCGTGTGAAAAATGAGGCTAAAAGCTCGTTTGTTTTGACTTCCAGTATGGATACGAACCGTGGATGTGTGACCTATTGATTCTTTAGAGCTTGATAAGTGAGTTGCTCTCTACTAAAATCTTGTTTGAGCTCAGATCATAAAAGCTTGCCAAATATAACCAAATAAAGCTCAAGAAATCAAATTCAATAATCCAAGACCACTTGACTCATCACTGGCCCTAGGCAAAAAGGGAATGGGGATTGTCACACCTTTGAATTGAACCATGCAAGGTATAGTTTGACTTGAATCCCAAAATAGCTGATCACACTAAGGCGTAGTTATTGTTGTTGTATTGGATAAAATGACAGATCCAATAATGAGTTCATTGGTTTGGCAGAACCTAGTGTTTCAGGGTCGAATCCTATATATGTGAAAGAGAAAAGTATACACAACATTAGATATACATTTCAGAAGTCTCTCTCAACTCAAAACTTACGACGTCTAAATTGTTGATTGGATATTCAATAATACATAAAATGGTGAGGATCTATTGTACGCAGTCTTACCTACAATAGACCCTTGTGGTCAGGCCCTTCCCCGAACCCCGTGCATAGCAGGAGCTTGTGCACCGGGCTGCCTTTTTTTTTTTTTTGGTGTTAGCATCCAAAAGGTTAGGACTATTTCAGAAAATCATTGGGAACTATGTAAGAATTTCACTTGGTAAGTCATTAATCATTTGGCAAATGAAAGCATGGCAAGTGCATTGAATCAATGAATCAAATGTTGAAATTCTAGTACAATTTAAAAGTTTCAAATAGAAATATCCCACTTTTTTAGTATCTATGAGGACCACCAAGAACTAGTTTGGCTACCAATCATATCATCAATGCTTTTTAAGTAACATCAAAATTCTTTTCAATGGAAAGTAGAATAGACTTGCTTTCATGCATTTGTCTTAATCCATATTCTCTTTTGTTCCTTAATCATGCTTTGAGCTGGAACCCTTCATCTTTATTAACAGGAAACACATAATAATGTGCTTTAATGCTTCTGCTTTTAGTTATTTCATGAGTGTATGGAACCTCTTAAAAGTCCATGCATTATCACCCTTAATTAATGGTTTAAGAATTAATCAAGATTCAAATAACATCTAGAGTACATTCTGCACTAGAGCGAGCTATAACAAGCTAATAATGATCAGTTGAACACCTGTTTCCAGATTATTATACTGTATATATAAGTTCAATGTTATTTTCTTAACAACCCTAATAATTGGTCAATAATTAGTCAAGATTACTAGAACCTCTGAGGACTTCAATGAAAAAGCCGATCTAGGGCGAGTTTTGTGCAGGGGAGAGCTACTACCAAAAAAAGGTTTTCAACTGAATATTAATCAAAGATTACCAATACCTCTATAGGACATAACCCTACTTCAATTGAAGAAGCGGATCTAGGGCGAATTCTGTGCAAGGACAAGCAGAAAAGGTGGTCAGTTGAATATCTTTCGTCGAAAATATATAATCAAGATTACCAATACCTCTAGATGACACAATCTTACTTCAACAAAGACGCGGTTCTATGGTGGGTTCTTTGCATGGACGAGCTACATCTGACGAAGAATGGTGAGTTTAATACCCTTCTCGGAACATTATACTGTATATATAGGTCAAATAGACATGTTTATATATCTTGAACACTCTGAGTGAAATTCTTAACTTCGCCATTAATTTCATGAGTTTAACTAAATTCAATGCTCGGCTCAAATTATGTAGAAGTATATTATATATACATATCATGCAATCACACTAATTCCAAATTAACGAACTTTAAATCCTAGATTCTCCTCGCTTCTACGCCTATATCGGCATAGTATATTCTCCAGCTTTTTTCATCCGTTTTCAGATACTTGTGTTATTCTCCTTTTCTCATCCTCCATTTAAACAGAATTCTGCGAGTAGTATGCAGTAAAACATTCGATGCCTTAAAAATAGAAAAGCATTCGATGCTTTAGCAACAGCTTAATTACTATTAATGCATGATTTCAACCACCTTTTTTATCAAGGATTTCAACCACTTTTTAACATGATTTATTATACATATACTTTACAAAACGTGTCATCATAATAACAGCTTTCACTTTAAGTTCCCCTTTAATGGAAAATACAGAGCTTAAAAGCACTGATGACTTTTATTAATAAAGATACTTAAAACATCCCATTTGATATAATGAAAAAATAATTACACTTACTTATTTATAGAAGTGATCAATTCTACACAAAGGGTCATTTATAAGTAAATTTGTGAGTAAACAATGGATGTATGAGAATAGTAACTAACTATTACAAGTGTATCGAAAGGATAAATAATAAGAATTACAAATTGATGGCAACAATAAGTTTTGAGTTCTTCATCTTCATTCTTGAATCTTCATTCCAAATTGCAGCAAGCTCCTTAATCTTGATAACCTGAAACCAAAATACACTAAATATGGTAGCGTTACAAGGGTCTGGTGAGTCGAGTGGTATTCACTTTGTCCTTAAGACAAAATTGTCCCGTATATATTCTTTTACGTTAGTAGACAATTGTCTCTCAAGATAAAAAACAACTAACAAATGATCAAAAAAAACTCAAGTGTTTCTCAAGAAGAACCTTGAGTGTTTGAAATATGCCAGAGAGGAAGAAGATTTTCAGAAAATCTGAGTATAAGAATGGGTGTGTACATCTCCAATTGAGATAGCCTCAATATATAGTAGTGTAAGAATACTCATGTAATGGTCATTTAAGTGTCATGTAATGGCCACTTAATTCACCAAGTAATTCAGCCAAATAATGGCTGAATTATGGAGGAAAAACTGACATTTGAATGCTCCAAAACGTCCTCATAATCAGCCAAACTTTTGGAAAAACTGACATTTGATGTCGAGGCCCTTTTCCAGACCCGTTTCAATCTTACACGTCTTACTTCATTTACCAACGAAAAATACTCGTCATTTAACCAACGACCGTCCATCATTCTATGTCTCAAACATTTTACTTACGTATCAATATCTCTTTCACTAAGAAAATTTACGATCATTGGTACAACGCGTGCACATGTGTGGAAACTATATTTCCGGCGTGCGAAATCTCAATTGTTCGAGTCATAAATAATGGGATAAACTTAATTTCACATTAGTAAATTTCCAACAAAATCTGCATACATTTAGCCCTAGAGCTTGGTTCAGTGGCAAGGACGCAACACATAATGTGCAGTTTAGGCACCCATCACGGCTTCAAACCCAGATAAAGTTTGGTACTTAATTAAGTTAGGAGGAGCGTAGAGAAGGAGGGGGGTTGCTAACTCTCCGAAGTTCATTAGTTTTGGCTCGGACCAGAGCGGATGTAGCCTTTTGGCTATGCATTTATTTGAACCCATAATTTTTGGTATAGCTATATATGTAAAAATCTACTAAAATATCAATAAATTTTATATTTGAACTAATAATTTTAACAGTACAATGAGTTCAATATTAAAAAATTTAACGTTTGAATTAATTAAGTTTAAATCTTGAATCCGCCTTTTACTATTGATCATGTCTTCGGGGGCTAATGTCGCTGAATCGGTTAATATGACATAGATCGGAAAATCGTTAAATGCTTCTTTGGGAAAGAACTTCTTGCCAACCTCCTTCTCCCGCCGTTGCCATCGCTTTCATTCCTTTCTTTAGGCGAAACAACTGAAGCCTCTGCTTCGCCCGGAACACTATTTTAATTCAATCTCAGTTTCCGGACTATATAAGTACAAATTATTAATTTTGACACCTAACTATGTGCCAAATATGTTTTTTTCAAACAATCCATGCAAATTCGTCTGAATTCCATGCATAAACATGCAAGAAACGATTCTTTATAGCTTTTATTTAATTAAAGAGATGAACTTCAGTAGATGGAAAAATGAATCATCATATCCTTCAATAATTCATCAAAAAATAGATAAGACAACACACAACACGTTTGGTAAAACTAACAAAATAAGCTATAATTGGTAACGAAATTGTAAAGAATGGATTTTGGGTCTAATTCAACCCCAAAAGTTAACTTGTAAGGTGAGGATTGTCTAAGTCCATATTAGGAGTCCATGTTCTCATTCTATTTCCGATGTGGGACTCTTAACACTCCCCGCACGCCCAGAACTCGTTAACTGGAGCGTGGACAATATAATTTGGGGTCCAATATCGGTGAACAAAGAATTGAAATGGTTCTAACTCTGATACCATGTAAAGAATGGATCTTGGGTCTAACTCAACTCCAAAAACTAGCTTGTAAGGTGAGGATTGTCCTAGTCCATATAAGGAGTTTATGTTCGTATTTCATTTCCGATGTGATAAGGTTAGTGTTTAAAGTTATGAGTTCATATATGCTATTTATTATAATTTAAATAATTTTTTATACGTAAATTTATGCTTCGCATCAAAAGTTTGGGGTTCAATTGAACCCATCTTACCCTTACATGTGCCTCTGTGTGGCACCTCTCTTTAGCCGAGGATTCTATTTGTGTTTTCTCATTTTTTTGATAGTTTTCTCTATTATTTTCTATTTTCTTATTATGAAAGAATAAATATGGCAATTACTACTCTTCCATTCATTTCTATTGTAATAAAGATATTTAAAAGTCACAATTAATTAAAAAAAATGAATGGAGTCTTGTCATGTAAATTGTAATTGCAGAATATGAAAGAGTTTTTTTATCATTAAACCTTTGAAAACTACTATATAAACATACTTGTTCAGCATATGCTTCTATTTGTAAGTGAATTGTTCTTCTGAGTTGTAACATTTTCAAAATTTTATCAGTTTTCTTTTACATTTTGCTTATTGTTAAAACAATGTTTTGAATTTTGATCTTTTTTGTACTTATAGAGCCGTACAACAACAACATACCCAGCAGGGCAAATTCAAAATCATGAGGTAGTTGCACTCACGGATAATATCGAGGCTTAAAAATAAATAATATTATTTTATGTTCTTCTTCTAGATACTTTTTTTCTTTCTTTTCTCCAAGTGAATCTTCGAAGTTTATGCTTTTTGTAGGTTCAAGAAATAGCTGGAATGATATAATCTCTCACACACAGAAATTGTTTTGTTGTATGTTTGGTGTTAGTGAATGATGATCAACTCTCTTTACTCTAATACGCTGCAATAGAAACTATTTTGTAACCATATATTAGAAGTGTTTCAAAACACTAAAGATCATAGGAACGCAGAATCAGAATTTCAATTTTACATGTTATATGATAGAGAAATTAGCTATATTAGTTTTGAATCACATGTGAAGTAGTTAAACCGAGGAAAAAATTATATGTTGTATTTTATAGTAATATTACTGAAATTGCTGTTATTTTTTCCTATTTGAGAAATTAAATTGTAGTTATTTTTTAGCAAAACATGTATCATTGTCTTTTTTGTTCATTTTTTCTAATTGAGTTTATTATTGCTTTTAAAAAAAATCATCGCCACATTGTGGATTTTACTGGGTATGCATTGACGATGTGGATCAACTCTACGTTCTTTGGGGTGCTTAACCATGATTCTTTTTAATAAAAAAAAGACTACTAACCTTGCTCTCTAAAAACGTTCACCAAAGCTAAAAGAAAATTAAAGAAATCGTAATAATGTTATTAATGAGTCCCATATTGAAAATCATAATATGAATTGGAAATTATCGAGTTTTATTGGTCCAATTGTCTACCCAAGTTACTCTTTTAATATTGAAGATATAAATAATGGGGTGAGAATTGAGAATTGGACGTCAAAGAAAAAATTTGAAATAATTTGTCAAGAATATACTAAAAAATATTGATTCTGTTAGATGATATTAATCTCCTTTGGGGAGTCTTTTATTAATATCAAGGTATATATAGAGTACAATATTCATCTCTTATACAATATGAATCCTAAGTCTATACAAAAGAGGAATCCTAGTCTTACCATAATTATATTTACACAATATATGAAAATATTCTAATTATGGGTAGGAAATATATTATTTCCTATATTTACACGTTTACACACCCCCTCAGTCGGAGCGGGAGGAGGCCGGACGCTGAGACTGGATCTGAAGTCAAGAAACAACTGTCTGGGAAGTCCTTTGGTAAATATGTTTGCATACTGATAGGATAATGAAACATGTAACACTCTGACATGGCCTAGAGCAACTTTCTCACGAACAAAGTGTAGGTCTATCTCAATGTGCTTGGTTCGCTGATGCTGAACCGGATTATGAGACAAATAGTTGGCAGAGATGTTATCACAGTACACAATAGATGCCTGACGCAAAGGACATTGAATTTCTAACAGTAAGTTTCTGAGCCAACAAATCTCAGCTACTACATTTGCAACGCCTCAGACTCAATTTCGTGACCGATCTAGATAGGGTAGCTTGTCGCTTGGCAGACCAAGAAATCAGATTATCTCCTAAGAAAACACAAAAATCGGAGGTGGAGCGTCGCGTGTCCGGACACCCTGCCCAATCTGCATCCGTATATGAGAGCAACTTGTTTGGCGCAGAGGGGTATAGGTGCAAACCATAATCAAGAGCACCCTTAATGTATCGAATGATACGCTTAAGAGCAATGAAATGAGACACTATGGGTACGATGAATAAGCACACCGCCAACAAAGATAAGCTATGTCTGGCCTGGTAAATGTGAGATACTGAAGTGCACCTGCAAGGCTCCTATACAGAGTAGGATGAGAGACTGGAGCATCATCCATAGCACTGAGCTTAGATTTCAAATCGACTGGAGTAGGCATAACTTTGCAATTCGCCATCTTAGCCCTGTACACTATCTCCTCTGCATACTTACGCTGACACAAGAACATGTGATTGGCAGACCTGGTCACTGATATCCCCAAGAAATAACTCAGCTTTTCCAAATCAGTCATTGCAAATTCAGACTTAAGCAAGACAATAATCTCATTTTTCAATCTATCTCGGCGAGTCGAACAATATCATCCACGCATGAATAAGTAGCGCTATACTACCTCGATGAAAAATGAAGAGTGATGTATCATCATTCGCATACAAACCCAATCGCAAGATATATCCGCAAAGCGATCATACCACGCACGGAGCTGCTTTGCACCATATAGTGACTTACGAGACTAGACACATAGTGAGGATCGCTGGATGGGTGAACCTGCATGACGATGTACATCTGCTTTCTCAGTCCCCATGTAAGAATGCATTCTTTACATTAAATTGATGGATATGTCAGTGTTTGCCCATGGCAATGCTCAAAACTGTGCGAATAGTAGCCGGTTTGACAACCGGGATGAATGACTCTCCTCAATCAATGCCCTTCTGTTGATTTGTGCCATTAGCCACAAGACGGGCCTTATACCTCTCAAGATCCTCATTTTCTCTAAACTTGTGACGAAAAGCCACATACATCGAATTACATTCACCCCCTCAGGTCTAGGTACTAGATCCCACATGTGTTGTTTAGTTAAAGCATTAAATTTCACATACATAGCCGCATTCCAATTAGGGTCTTGTTTGGCCAATTTTGGGTTCTTTAGAAGTGGAGAGATGGTTTGGACAGACAAGTTGAAATGGACTTTGGGTTTGAAGATTTCATGCTTTGAACGAGTTTCCATTGGATGAGTAGGGACAGTGGGTGGCGGAGTGGTATCTGAGACGGTGGATAAAGTTAGATAAGGAGAAGGTGGGGCGGTTGCCGGAGAGCCGCGACTCGGATCGAGCGCCGCGCGGCTGGCGTTGAGCTTCGAGTTTGCAGCGCGCATTGCCGACCAGATTTCTTGAAGATTGATCACTGAAAATCAGGTGATGTGGCGCCTCCCCTTGGGGCCGCGGCTCTAACGACGGAACAGGGGAGGTGAGTTGCTCGAGGATGAGGGGAGAGATGGCAGGCTCGTCAAGAAATTAGTAGTCCGATTTTTGGAATTTTGGAAGATTCGAAAAACGGGAATGTGGTCTCGTCGGATGCGACGTGACGAGATATGTGGATTTGACGAGTCGAAAAGTTATAGAATAGATAGCCCCTATGATTTGGCGGGAATCCTAGGAATACACAGGGAGTAGACCTATGAGCAAGCTTGTGAGGGGCGGTAGAATTGAGGTTGGGATAGCACAGACAACCGAAAATTCGTAGATGATCATAGGAGGGGACTCTATGGTAGAGGATTTCGGTAGGAGTCATATTGTGAAGAGTGCTAGTAGGGAGAGTATTTAGAATGTATTCTGACATTTTAACAGCATATACCCAGAAGGAATGAGGGAGGGAGGCATGTATCAATAGGGTGTGAATCATATTGTTAATGGTACGTATGATTCTTTCAGTTTTACCGTTTTGTGGTGAGGTGTGAGGGCAGGAGAAGCGAAAAACCATGTCATTATTTGTACAAAATCGGTGAAACATAGAGTTATTGAATTCACGACCATTATCGCACTGAAATAATTTTATACTTTTTCCAAATTGTGTGTGGATAAACTTGCGAAACTCAAGAAATTTGGCAAACACTTCCGATTTAAATTTAAGAGGATATAACCAAACATAATGTTACACCCCGTAATTTCAAGGCAATGAGATGAGAGCGTACGTAAGGAAACATGACTTGAAAATGGGAACGAAGGAAAGATTTGTTATTCCCAAGGAGAATATTCTGAACCTCCTGAAGGAAAACGTTTATTAATGAGAATTTGGTTTTCAAGTTTGTTATTTGAGACTTATAGAATTTATTAGAATTATTGAATTTTATTTTCGGATTTGGTCACGTGGGGCCCACTCGGAAAATTTTACGTTTTTGTGGGGCCCACAAGGTTTTCGATATTTTGACCAATTATGGAAATTTCGGGAGATGAAATATTTTGGACCAATCGGAGGGCGACACGCGTCACCCCCACATGGACATGTTGGTCGAAATTGACCAAGTCAAAAAGGGCAAGTTGGCTTGATATTGTTGACTAAGATCTTAGCAATACACTAGTTTTGATCCTCACCCTTGATGGTAGTATATATCTATACTAGTAAGCAAGACTTCAACACTTAGTGAAAAATCAAGAAAACTTTGTTGAGCATAGTGAGGCTCTCGGTTTTGGATCTCTCTTTGAAGAACAAAAATCTTCAAAAGTTGTTGATAAATCTCAATATTCAAACCCAAGGTCCCTAGAGGTATTCTAAGGATAACCAAACTCCTAAATTCCGGAAATACTACGTAAATTCGTTAGTCACAACAAGAAACCCTAAGATGTTCTTGAACATTTGGGTTGGAATTTGAAGAGAAGTGGTTTATGAACTTCTAAGGGTTGCTAGGAGTGGATTGGAACATAAAGAAGAGGAGCTAAAGTTGCTAAGGATCAACTTTAATCTTGGAATATATTTGGGCTTATTGAGGTAATAATCTTTGTTTCCTTAATGTAATTGAAGATTACATGTATAGTAGTATATAGATAAGCTTGTGATATAAGGAATGAAGATTAATAAGTGTTATGGAATTCGGAAGCCTAAATCCGAGACTTGGCATGTTAGCCATTGAAATTGTAAATCAAATTGGTTGTTAGTTATAATCGTTACATGTTATATAAGAAAGGGAATATAGTTGTTCTAATTAGTTATGACTTATATAACATGTTGGAATAACGACTTGGATTGAAAGGAATTGAAAAAAGAATATATATGTTGTTGTCTTGATGTAGCCGAGAATGGACTTAGAGTATTTGACTGTTTTATATGAATTGTGGGGCAGAATTAATCCTCTTTGGTTAGCTGAATTGTTGAGCCTTAAATGTGGCATATTGATTATTGATTTCGGGTCTTGAAAAAGGTGGAAAAGTACGTAGAAACAAAGGAAGTGCTGCCCAAATTTCCGTAGAATTAGAGGGCATTATTTGGTATAAGTCTTATACTAGAAAGTATGATATTGATAGAAGTTCTATCGTCCTTATAGGTTGAAGTACTACGTGCATCATATTCTACTTGGAATGTGGAATAGACAATAAGGTTGAAGTACATTGGAGCGTTTTGCTACTTGTCGTATGAGTTAGTCGTCGCGAGGTATGTGAACCTCTTCCTTCTTTTGGTATGATTTTACGTATGAAATATACATGTGGTATTATTTCATGATTCATTCTACTCTTAGAAGTTAAGAAGTATTCATGTTGTTGACTATATGTTAAAGGTATGTCTAAATTATCCTAAGTTATTACCATGTCTTATGGGAGATGTTGGTAAGAATTGTTAGGAAGTTATGAGGTTTGATTTAAAGCTATGTGCCTTGATTTATTTGAAGTACGTAAGTTGATTTTATATTTGAATGACTTGAATTTATATGTGAAAAGGGGCTTGATTTTATAAGTGGAAGTCATATGATTTTAAAGAGAATAAGTTACTTGGTTTTGGAAGTATATGAGACTTATTTTTCAAGATTATGGACTTGATTTCTAAAGTTAAGAGACTTGACTTCCTTAAAGGTTATGAGACTTTATTTTTCAAGTTATGGGACTTGATTTCTAAAGTATAGATGACATGATTTTATATGTATAAGCGACATGATTTTAAAGAGTATATGTTACAAGGTTTTAATACTATAAGTCTTGATTTTATAAGTGGAAATGACTTGATTTAAAAGCATGGGTTACTTGAATTATTTCTAAGGTTAAGAGGTTTGATTTCGAAAGAGTATGTAACTTGAGTTTTAAAAGTAGAAGTTTATTGATTTATAGAGAAGGAGTTGCATGATTCTTTTATGAGTATTGTCGCGCCCTTTTTCGACCGCGGCTTTCTAAAAGCGAACCCTGCTCAAAATGCAATGTTATAAAATAAATAACAAAAATGCTAATTGTTTAAAAAGTATTTAAAAGGGTGCTAAAATATTAAAAGTGCTAAAAGGTAAAAATGCTAAAAGTGCTAAAGTTTAAAAAAATGCTAAAGTGCTAGAAATGCAAAAGTGCTAAGGGTTCGCGGAGTCGCCACCTAATTAGTTTGGGTGAATTAGGACACCTAAATGTTTAACTAGTTTAAAGTAAAACATTAACTCCATTTTATGGTCTGCTAAACTTAGTGAGATTCTGGGTAAGGGTTCTTTATTAATCTAGAGGGAAGGGGTTAGGCACCCTCTAAGATCCGCTAACTCATGTTGTCCTGCCAAACCTAGGGTAATTATTATGCTATTGAAAATGCATGTTTGAAAGATATTTTAATAGAAAGTATTTTTTGGCAAAAGATTAATAAGATTAGTGCTATAAAATGCGTGTAAAGTTTAAAGCATGCCTTAAATAATATATAATGCAAAATAGATTAATTGACTAAATGTACACATTTGCCTGCCTTGATTAGTATAACACACGCTATGGGGTTTTCTTAATATATAAAAATAAGATTTCTATATGGGTGCTATAGCAAATGGGTTAGAAATCTTGAAAACAATATCATAGCTACATATGATTAATTATGCAAGTTAAGATTATTAGGTGGTTTAGTGTAACTTAAACTATGTATGGATAATCTAAAATATTTAACCCGAAGGGACACAAATTGCTAATTAACTACTTTCTAATCTATTGACTCAAGATTTGATGTTCTAAGAGTTCTACTAATTAGTGTTAGACAAATAATTTACAATAAATAAATGAATGGGGGCGGGGGTAGAAAATGATAAGAGGTGACTCGAAGGAATGGCGATGTCATTCGCCGGCAGGTTGGAATTTCTGATGCAGATAGCAAGATACACACGAATGAGGGTGAATGCAAATCCTCAATTGATCAAGGCATAATGGGTCTCATGAGACTCCTCCTTTGCTCCGATGCATTTCATGTAGATAAAGAAAGATAAGGATTAGTATATGCCCAAATTCATTCAACCATAACAAGCACTTGGCACATAGTTTGTATTTAAGCAAACACACACAAAAGACTAACAGAGGACAACCTCGGATGAGGATGCAGCAAGAAAGTAAAAAAACGAATAGCGTGTACGCAGCAAAGACATGTCAATTTTAATATCATACAAGTTAGTCCATTTGTTTATAGAATTGGGAGGCCAATAAATGCAGTTGTAGCAGTTTGAACATAGAAGCTATTCAGATGTGCATCCGTAAATGCAGTATATGCGAACGGCACCAAAATTTCGACCATTGCACACACATAAGATTGAAATGCGGAAGACAAGCATTTTTATTTCAAGTGATAGGCAAGTATGCACAGGAAGTGATTCCTCGCTTGAAGTTATTTTATCAAGTAAACAGATGGTGATCGCCAAGGGAAACAGTCAAGTACACCAAAATACATATAGTATACCTGTATATCTGCTACAATGAGTGCTCAAATATGACACAGTTTAGTTATCCAAACAGACACACATTAGCCTTAAATATGAGCCTCAACAGATAGGCATATCACACCTGTATTGTTATATAGTCAATCCAAGTACGCACTACATAAACAGACATCCAGCATATATTCCGCTTCCTTATTTTCAATTCCATGTGCCACTGAGTGTTTTAATGCTAACATATTCATAGTAGATGCTCGTAGAGTATATCGTAGGCATGAAACAGGAACACTAGGCTAAGCTTATTACAGGTGCGTATTTAGCATTTGACCTTCGAGTAGATGGTTAATCTAAAAATGAGAATGTGCTAGCATATCTTAGAATGAAGCCCTCATAATAGCATCAGTGGATAGTTTAGGAAAATAGGGTACCTATCTTCATTTTGGCATAGAAATTCTGCATTTTATATGGTAGATCACATCGTACCTCATTATATGAGACTAAATTTAGCCTACAACATAGACAAATAACTTAACATGCCATTTCCAGATTATCTATCCTGTTATCATCTGATTTCTCACCTTCGCGGCCAATTTGAACAGATTTCAGTGATATTTCTGATTCATTACATGGATTCATGCTAAACTGGACATAGAAGGACAGCTTAAAGAGGACAGATATTCATGACTCCGGTTGTCCAGATACGAATATGTTATTTTCAGATTATAACATTTGCAAATATAGCCGAGAGACACTGCAGTGCTCAAAACACACCAAAACATGCTTCCTATAGACTTAGCGCACATAAATAACAAGACCCACATACTCACATATCGTAAAGTATACGAAAGACAGTATACCCTATGTGCTTCTACCAGATTGTCACAGAGTATTCCAATAACAAATATCTGCCAACATTCACACGACCAAACAAACAAATGTTTACCACTAAATCAGACTTCACTACCATCGGTGAAATAATCTTTACATTTATCTAATCCAGTAACTAAACAAAATAAGTAGACTAACATTATACTAGAACAGAACACATAGTCCGAACAAATACAAATGAATTCAAAGGGGTTGAGTTTTACCTTCTCCTGACAATAACCGGCAACAGATCAAGTCGTCGGTCCACTGACGGGTTTTGGTTTGCGATGCGAATAAGAGGCGGGGATAGCTTGCGACTTCCGACTGCTTCTTAATCACGTGGTTGCTAACTATTGCTAAGAGGTAGAATGATCGCTATCTCCCGACTCTCGATGTCTTCCCCGTCCCCAGATTGCTCTGTCTCCCCAATCGAGCTCTATCAGACGTGCTTATATAGCCCTTGCTCGAGTTCTAAGGTTGGTAAGTAAATAAAGGCTGATTTGGGTTGCTGATTTTGTGAGATTCTCGGGTTGATTTAGTACTGATCTTGTGAGCTTTCTCGAGTGTAATTTTAGAAAGTAAATATGGTATGTAACGATTTTGAATGGCACTGGTAAGAGAAAGGAAAGTCGCCGGATTCTCAAGCGAGAATCTCGCGATCGCGGTGTCATTACGCGATTGAAACTTAGGTTTCGTTTAGGTTTAGGTTTCGCTTTCTTAGGATCGTTTGTGAAGATGGTTGAGGTCTAACATCGCGTGGCGATAAGGGAAGCGGTCATGTTGGGCCTTCAGGTGGATTCGGATCGCGACGATGGGGAAAAAAGGGCTGAGGGAAAATAAAGCTTAGGCGTGGGGCTTGAAGGGGAAATAAAGAGCTGTTGGGCTGGGCAATGGGCTGTTAATTAGTTTAATTAATGGTTTTAGGCTTTTAATTAGTGACAAAGTAATTAATTAATTGTGATTAAATTATCTAATTGTTATAAAATAAATGCGGGTGTGTTATTTAATTAATGCTTAATGCTTTAGAATGCGGCGCTATTAAAATCTTATTATTGCATTATTGCGAAGTTAAATTAAAATTGAATTGAGTTTAGATTAAATTATTTAAATGCTAAATCCGAGTATGATATTTAAGAATCGTTTAAAGCTTTATAAATGCGATGCTATTAAATGCATATATCAGATTAAAATTGATTTTAAATTACAAATGATTACTAATAAATGCGGCTATGCTACCTGACACGACGTTATCGCTAAATTATTTATTTTATGCATTTATTAATTATTTAAGAATTACGACAAAGCTTAAAGTTAGTTAATGCGGGCGCGGGACTCTAAGTGTTTAAAACTCTACGTAAGACGCGATGCCATTATTAAATTATTTATTTATGCATGTATTAATGTTTTATCGCTGCATTTTATTATAAAAAATCATAAAAAATTATTTTACGAAATTAGTCTAATTTTATAGTTAATGGCTGGACGGGAGGGTCAAAATTGGGTGTCAACAAGTATGTATGTACGTAGTACGTTTGTTTGGGTTCAACTCTCTAATCCTGCATGTTATGATTCTTTTATAAGTATGTATGTACGTAGTACCCTGGGTTTAGTTTCCCTAATGTTACAAGATATGATAATGCCTTAGGGTTATTAAAAAGGAGGATGTGATAAAGTGTCTTAGTTCTAAAATGAAAGGTTGTTATAATAGCTTTATGAGAAGTTGTTATAACGACTTAATGAGAAATAAAAAGATGGTTTAAAATGTCATATGGTTGCATTGATACATCGAGTCCCACCACGGGCCGGGTTATGTTATAGATGCAATACACCGTGTCCCACAAATGGACCGGGTTACATCATGCAAGGAGCATTACACCGCGTCCTGTAAACGGGTCGGGTTATGTTATGTAAGCCACCGAGCCCACAGATGGGTCGGGTTATGTCATATTACACCGAGCCCACAGATGGGCCGGGTTACGTCATATTACACTGAGCCCCACAAATAGGCCGGGTTACGTTATTTCACACCGAGCCCCACATGTGGGCCGGGTTATGCCACATATTACATCAGTACACCGTGTCCCGCAAATGGGCCGGGTTGCGTTATCACATATAGATAATCACATCGAGCTCCAAAATGAGCCGGTTTATGTCATGTAAAGAAGTTGGCATCGAGCCCAGAATGGGTCGGGTTACGTTAAATTGTTGATTTCATCGAGTCCCTCCATAAATGGTCTGGTTATGTTATATGAGGTACGTTAGTTATGTATGTATGAACTTGATGATTTTCTAAGCATGTATGTAGGAATATGGTTATAACTCTTAAAAAAAAAGGGAAAGTAATGTACGATTGATTTCATGAGTTGAAATGACACGGTAGGATCTGGTATTTAATTTTCATACTTGCCTTTGTCATTCTTTTGTACAGTTATGATCTTGTTTACTGTACCTTATCTTTCGTTCCATACTTAGTACCTGTTGTACTGACCCCCTTCGGGGGGTTGCGTTCATGACCGCAAGTATTAGGTACCCAGGTTGTGGATCCGCATGCTTAGGATCCTTGTTCAGCATTTTGGGATAGTTCCGATGTTCCGGAGCTTGTCATTATGGCTAGGTATATTCAGAGGTACGGCGGGGCCTTGTCCCGTCATAGTTGTTGTTCAAACTCTGCAGGTCCGTATTCATACGCGGTTAGATCGCGAGGGTCAGATGTTGTTATACAGTGATATGTTATGGTGGCAGCCTTATCGGCTTTGCCTTTGTAAAGAAAATGAGTGGTATTTATCTACCGCGTTTTACTTATGTTGTATGAATAGAAGGGTGCTCAGGTAGGGCACCAGTCACAGGTCCGAGGTTCGGGGCGTGACACATAGTGTGAAAAATCATCAAGCAATACAAGATAGTATTTATGACTGAGAGAACTAGAGATAGGAGATGTCTATAAATCGGCATGTATAATATCAAAAGGAGCAAGTGTAACACTAGTAGATGATTTAAACGGAAGACGAATATGTTTGCCTAAAGAGCAAGAAACACAATTTTGGGCAAGTTTCCCATTACAAGCAATGAAATTGTTGCCTTTGAGAAAATTAAAAACTGGGACTCCTGGATGACCAAGCTTATTATGCAAAGTTGAAGAAGAAACAGCCGCTAGAGTGTGGCAGCGTAGGTGGAAGTGAATGGATTGAGATCCCCCATGCTATTGCATCTCATAAGAGGTATCCCCGTATGAAGATCCTTCACAGTAAAACCAAAAGGGTCAAAATCCACGGAGACATAATTATTACGAGTAAATTGGCGGACAGATATGAGGTTCTTAATCATGTGTGGGGCATATAAGGTGTTTTTGAGGGAGAAGAGTGGATGAGGAGGTTGTGTGTATGAGGTACCATACCCTTTAACTGGAATGCGTTGTCCACTACCAACTGTAACATAGTGAGGATGCTTTAAACTAAATAGTTTAGGGATAGTACCTGCAGATTGGGTGACGTGAGATGTGGCGCCTGAGTCCATGTACCAAGTATTGTCAGACTGTTGCATGGAGAGAGTGTTGAATGTCTATCCCAACTCAGTGGGTGTCATGCCGGATGAGGGCTGCAAAACCTGACCTTGCATGTAGTGGACCTGCTGCGAGGCTGGAGCGGGGCCCAACAAACCAGGGTAAGAATTCGGATTGTAGAGTTGCTGGTACTGGAATGGACTCGGTGTCGCGGCTCTGAACTAGGGCGCCGCGACTCTGTACTGGGGCGCCGCGGCGCTGTGTGCGAATTGCTGAGGAGTCGCGGCCCAGTTGTTCTGCGATCCCTGTTGTTGTTGCTGCTGCTGGTTCTGTTGACCGCGACCCTTGCCACTACCACATCCTCCTCTGTCGCTGCCCCTTCCACCCTTTCCACCGCGTCTCTGCTACAGTTGAGAGTTTTCTGGCGACGTTGGATCTTGAGGGCGCGTTTCGACCGCTAATGACTTCTAAGTTCTGACTGTGCTCATCCTGCTTAGCACGTCGAGTCTCTTCGAGCAATAACTGCGAGCGAGCTTTGTTAAAGCTAGGTAACGGATCTGCCTGTTGAATCATGGTGGCCAAAGTATCATATTCGCCTTTAGGAAGGCCAGCAATCAATTGTAACCGCCAGTGTCGCGAATGTGCTCGTCGACGCAAGAAGTTGATCCGTCGAGCTTTAATCGCTTGCGATCACCACATTGGAAAAGTTTTCAAGATGTGTATTGTTAAATTGCTCCTCTAAATACACAGCACGAGTGTGCTTATTGTCCTGAAAAATTTCCTCCAAACGATTTCATAACTCAAGGGATGTGGCGCCAGATTTCATGATAGTAAGAAGAAGGTCCTGAGAAATACTACCATAAATTCATTGTTTGACGCCGGCGTCTAGACGACGCCAAGTAGACTCATCAACCTCCGGATGGCGCGAAATGGTGTCATCAATATGATCAAGCACGTTATAGAGACATGCATGATTACGAAACAGTTCAACTCAAGGAGAATACTAACTATTTTCTTGATCAAGAATAATGGGAATATGGTTCTTGATGTTGGAAACAGTAAGGGCGGGATGAAACAGGAGTGATGACTTTGTGGTGGGATTTGTGGAGGTAGAGGCGTCAGAAAGTGTGGAAGAATCAGGGATAGCCATTTAGAGAAGAGAAGAAAGGGAGAACAAAACCCGAAAAAAACAAGAAAAAAAATCCGAGAGGGCCGCGGTGTAGGAGAGGCAGCCGACGGTTGTGGAAGAGAAAGATTTTTAGAATTTTGTTTATTTGGCTCTTGATACCATGTCAGATGATATTAATCTCCTTTAGGGAGTCTTTCATTAATATCAAGGTATATATAGAGTACAATATTCATCCCTTATACAAATCTTAAGTCTATACAAAAGAGAAATTACAGTCTTACCATAATTATATTTACACAATATATGAAAATATTCTAATTATGGGTAGGAAATATATTATTTCTTATATTTACACGTTTACCTATTTAAACATGAACTGAAATCGGAACGTCTTTACCTCTATGCAAGAATCTAAATATAATTACTAAAAAATTATAATTTAAAATAGTTAATATTTTTATGATCTTTATTTAAACATTATGTGGACTGGGAAGTCAGGATGATGTACATAAGCCCCAAAAATCTCTATGTACAATTTCTTAAAATGTTATTGTACAAGATAATTAAATTAGTAATTTTTTCATTATTAGATCCAAAAGTCTCTAAATAAAATTAATAATAAATATTATTTACAATAACTAATAATATTATTTCCGAACAACATATATAATACTACTAATTTTTTTCTATCCCGAAAATTTTAATACTACTAACCTCTTTTAGGGTTTATTTGGTCAAGCTTCTAGAAAAGTGTTTATGTTTCTTAAAAGTAGTTCTGCAGAAACTGTTTTTAGAGAATCTGTTAGGATGTTTGACCTATAATTATAGAAGTACTTCTCAGAAACAGAAACCGTTTCCTGTTTGACCCACATTTATGCAAATATATTAGAATATTCTTTTTAATAGATTTAAAACTATTTAAAATATTCTTTTCTATCCTATGTTTCTAAAAATTAGTATATCTTTACAATTTAATAATTTTAAAAAAAATTAATTGCAACATTTAATCAAAAAATAATATTATATTGTACGTAAAAATGTAACGACAATATGATAGTCAATGACTCAAATATGTCCAAACCTACCCCGCCCTACCCCCACCCCATCCTCAAATTTCTATGTCATAATATTTTACTTTTATAAAAAATATGAATTTTTTTCTTCCCCCTTACCCCTCAACCCCACCCCATTGCCCTACCCCATCCTCAAATTTCTATTTCATATTTTTTGTTACTTTTATAAAAAATGATTGAAAATATGAAAAATTCTTACCTCCCTCCCCTTCCACCTACCACATTCTCAAATTTCTATTTTATATTTTCTTACGTTTATAAACAATTTATAAAAAATATGAATTTTTTTCTTACCCCCCTACTCACACCCCACCCCACCCCCCTACCCCATCCTCAAATTTCTATTTCATATTTACTCCCCTTTATTTTAGTAGGCGTCAGTCTTCCTATTTTTTTAGGGTCGTACCTATCCAATAATATTCTAATATGAATAAGCCTAAACGGCTTCCTGCTGACATAGAAAGAGATCTTTCCATGTCATTGCTTCACTTCCACTTACTTAAACCGGTCTAACGGAGTCAAATTTTACTTTGAGTTTTTGGGTGGTAGGATTCATTTAAAGGTGGAAGACCGGCGAAAGAGGCTTTCTGAGATCGAGATGTGTACTCATCTCTGTTGTTTCCTGTGACCAGAATTTGGCCAAACAGGTATTTAACAATATTTACTTTTATGATCGAGTCCTGCGGATACATTCACAGGTTATAGTATCATACCAAAATGAGAAAAGAATTAATGCATAAAGACAAGATATATCTAAAATCTAAAAGCATTAATGTCCAGAGATGGATTTAGGATAATATTATGGGATCGGCAAACTCCTAAACTCACTGGCATTTGATTTACCGGGTTCGAAACTTAATATGTATACATATTTAGTAGATATTTTTATCACATATACATGATCTAGATCGAAGCTATTGTATCCTCCCGAACTCATACATTACCTTGTATATCCGCCCCTACTAATGCATAATATGCAACTTAGTACCACTTTTGCTGCTTATTTTAACTCAAACATCATAATTTGTCACATAAATGCTATAATTTCCTTGCATAGATCTTCTTATGTTACAGAATTAATTAAAGTAGTCAATCACTTACTTGTGATAAAAAGTAGATGCAAATCTGGAATCTGACAAAGTGTGATAAAGTACATGATCCATCATGGAGTTGAGGCATGTTCTTCAATTAGTACTTGTTCCTGCATTCTTGAGTCAGGATCCGATACAGACTCTATATTTATGGGCAAAAAGTAGGTATACATAAATTAAATTTCAGGCCAGATTTGCGTTTGTACTTTGCGTAGGACCTTCCATCTAAGCTTTCGCATAAATTTTTCAAAGTACAGGGGTAAATTTGGCCCGAAATCTAACAGAAGATACAAAGAGAGGGAGATGGTACAAACAACAACAACAAGATACCCAGTAAAATCTCACCACGTGGGGCCTGGGGAGACTGTACAAAAGCAAGTAGAAAAAAAAAGGAAAAACGTATAGATATTCAAATTTAGCACCTATACTGAAGGCACAAAACTCAACAAATAACTCTTTGACCAAAAAATATAAATTAAAGTACTAAATCAAAAGCACTTGCAAAGAATATTTTGATAACTTCAACAATGACCAACATCATAGGTCAAAATCTTTCAATCCAAGAATCCATGTACACAATATATGTATTACATTACAAACCAAATGTCATAGTAGACAAAATGGGACAAGACTTTCAAATCTAAACAATTGTAACAAACAATGGCCAACTGGCTCCAAAACCAGCTTGAGGTACCATCATTTGCTTAAGCACTATCATCCGTTGTCTTCGGTTCCTCTTTTGGTTTCAAAGATGCCGAAGGCGATGGAGCACCATCTTGACCCATTTCACCTCTCAAATCATTGATGCTCTGTTCAAGCTCATCAATCCGGTTTCCCATCTCGTCAAGTGCTGCAGCCTTGTCAAGGACTAAACATACTTTGTTCAAGCTTGATTTCATAAAAGAGAGGTAGACGCCATGTACAGTATAAAGACATAATTTAAACAGTAAATGATGGGCTACTCAAGAGCCTCAGAACCAAGAACACAGTTAACACATTCTTGAATTCAGAGTTCTACTCAGATAGGGAACATCAAATTAAAGAAAGGATATTTTTTGAGATGATTGATTCAGACATTGTCTGAAATCTGGTTTGCTGCAAAGAGAATGACATCATTTAGATATTTCTAATTGACACGTGTGAAGAATCCAAAGGGTTACAGAGTGACTGGACTCACCATTTGCTGAAGAAGATTCTGGACCTGGAAGAGAAGGAAGGATGATAACAAGAGTTAGCTATCATAAATGCACGTTCTAATTTCTATAAATGATGTGCATGTGCTGGTGAAAGTAGTCAGAGACCAAAAAGGGATAGCGACACCAAATGTATGATATGTCAAGTGAATACAAATTGATCTAAATATTATGGTATTAGCATCATGGTAAAACCATATTTATGAAGAGTGCTAGCTCTTTGAAGGGTCAAGTAGCATGTTAGAATTATAATTTGAAGATGAAAAGATCACACAATCGAGTAATATTCCATTGGAAAAAAAATAAGTAACCTTTGATTCCAACTTTCCAAGTAAACACGCTTCAATAACTCAGTGGTGAGCAGATTAAGATGACTAGAAACCTTAGAGATTGTTAGAGAGTGAGATTGAGCTACTTAACATCAATTAAAGAAATTACACTTGTCTTTGCCAGAAAACTTACAAACACAGTCATATCAGCAGTGCTTTGTTTTGAATTATCTCCATCATGCCCATCCTGCCAGAAAATTCCGATAGTTTACATTTAGAAGAGTGCCAATAAAGAAGCTCAGGAGCAGATGAACACGCATCTGAACAGAACAAACTACAGATCTAAAGATACGTACACATACAGAGAGAGGAGAAGGGTCTGGATAAATTAATCAAATGACCCAACCTCTATTTCCGCATCGACTAATTTCATTAAGATGTTCAATGCCCTAAGCAGCATTAACATATTTATCTTAACTTGCATGATCACTAAGTTTAATTCTTCAAGGCAACTGATCGGACATTAAAACAACGTGGCTCAAAAGTTTGCTACAGTAATCCTTTTCCAAGTATTCAAAGCATGGCGTTGTTATTGAAAATGTAACCATCAAGTAAATAAATACAAACACCCGACTGTAGTACAAAGTAGCCTCGGAACAAAAACATCATGACAACAAAGCTGCAACCTATGCAAGTTCCATATTTCTCACTTCATAAGGAAGTAGATGATCCAGAATGCAACCAGTAACCATTTAACACAAAGAATAGAAATCTATACTCTTCATTTAGACATTATATACAAGTGGTATAACTTTTCATTTGTATTAATAAAGCAATGTCAGCAGCACATCATAAATTCTATTAATTTCATTAACAACCATATTATTCAATATTCAAGAGGGAGAATAGAAAATATAAGTAGGCAATACCAGCTAGTTGAGATTAAGCTTAGTCATCGCTCGTATACTTGCATCAAATCAATTGATAGTCAGTAGTCTTTAGTTTTGTTAAGGATTTGAGCGTCATGCACGGACAAGTAGATTAAGTGTGGAATTCAGAGCACCTCAAAAAACTCTAATTGGCCTTAAAAGTTACTCGCTCTGTAATGTGCTCAGCAACAACACTAACATACCCAGTATAACTCCACAAGTGGGGTCTGGGGAGGGTAGACTAGTGTATGCAGACCTTACCCTACCTTAGGAGGTAAAGAGGTCGTTTCCGATACACCCTCAGCGAGATATTCTAATGTGCTCACTCAACTTAAATAACTACAAATTCGCTTCAACTCGATCCTCCTTTAACTAAAGAAAACAAAAAAAATGCAACTTCTAATGGAAAAAACAAACACATTTTACTGGTTTAAATTTCTTAATCTTCACAATTGCTAACATTTCTACATGATTAAAACAAATCTCTAAAATAAAAGCAACAATAACATGAATATTTGTTCAGTCCTATTATATATACAATTAATTAAGCAGAGAATAGATCACAATGCAAACATAATTGGAGTAAAATATAAACCCTAAGTCTGATTAAAAAAATAGCAAAAAATCAACTTTTTATTGGATTTATTCACTTAATCTGAAAACCAGAATTGATAGAGAAATGAATTTACCATTTTTGTTCGAAATTTTGATGATATAGCGAGAGCAATTTGCTTAATTGGGAGCCCCAAAAATGGTCGAAAACTTAAAAGAACGATATTTTGAATTTTGAAATGACCAATTGGGTTATTATGTCCCGACCCGACCCGACCCGACCAGGTCACTATAATAAGCTTGATTGATACTTCTCAGCAAAATTGGTCCGGTTCTTAGCTAGATTGCTTCGAGTTTGAGCAAAAAATAAGAGCTAATGAGTGTATTCTTTGTGAGATTAATTGTACACGTGTAGATAATGAAAATTGGATGCTCGTGCTAACATTAAGGTTGAACTCCTCTTATAGCTATGAATCAAGAGTGTAATGACCGAGATTCTCTCTAAAATTAAATGTAATAAATGTCAATTAAGGTCTCTTAATGAGTAAGGATTGACGGCTGACGCTATATCCGGAACGGATACACGTTGGGCTCCTCCGGGGTGTTAGCTTAATTATTTTACGATTATGCATTATTAGTAGAGGTATGCTAGGACATTGTCCTGATAAAACAGTTTTGCATACTCATGTTATCAGAGGTTTCATAGACTAGTCTAGTTATCATATCATGTCAACTTTTTTTCCAATTTTTCAGACTTATGATATTTTCATATTATTTTCGCAATAGATTTTTAGAGTACAAATTCAACAATTTAAATTATACGCTTTAAATCATTACTATAGTGTCTTGATGCCCATGTTGACAGGCAAGCCATGTAGTTCGCTTGATCACAAACAGTTAGACGCCAAGTGTCGTTGTTTGCGATATTTCTATGTGCTTACGCAAATGTACGTAACGCTTAAATAATAAAGATATGTAAGATCGAGTTATCGTCCTCAGGGATTAATTTGTCAATTACCTATAGTCTGATTTTAGTCTCTATTTGGTTATTGATAATTTAATGAAATTATTAATCTAAGAATGCAGTAAAGATCACGTATGGGAAATATTAGGGATTCTCACATTCATCAACTATCCACCCTATTATTCCATTAATATCTAGTATTCCTTCTTCTTCCTACCGAGATAGCAGGTTAATTAACATGTTCTATATTTTGGTTAGGACATATAAAAACTCAACCTAAGTGGAAACTTTCTATATTTCTATGATAAATTCTACCACATATAAGGATTAAGAACAATAACCTTAAACACTACATAAGTATCGGGATACTTTCATCCGCGATTTTAACCTATGTCTAAACAACTATAGCATATTCAAATCTCTCTTTTTAGATCTTGATTTAAAATCATATAAGTTATGAGAATTAGTGATCAGTTAATTATCAAACAATCATCAAAGTTGAATAGATCTCAATAACATAGAAGAAGAAATCAAACTATAACATTAATATCATAATGGGGGTTCAAGCGAATCCGGCTTAAAACCCTAACAAAGTAATTAGTTCATAATAAAAGAATTACAAACTAAAAATCTCATACATACGCTAATACTGAAGAACAAAGAAGAACGGGATTGCAAGAATCCTTTAGCTCAAAATCTGTTCTCGAGAGGTGATTTTCGGTCCCTGAATAATGAGTCAAGACTTTCTATTTATAATTGTCCCAAAACCCTTTCTAAGTCTTGGGATTTTTGACTGAAATTCGGTCCATTTTTCTCAAATTCCCGCATCGGCGCCGCAGCTCTGGCAGGGTAGCGTCGCGACGCTAAATCAGTCGAAAATCACAGGAGCCTCTGATCTTTTGGCACCTCGGCGCCTCTTTATTCAGCCGCGACCCTTCATCTCTTACGCCACAGCTCTTAGCCATTTTTCGTCCGATTTTTTGCCAGATTTCTTCTATATTCTTGAGACTCATTTTTCTGCTCAAATTTCAACCCTTTTGCATGTGTTTTTGCCTCTTGTTCATTTTAGGATCGTTGTGACTCAAAATAAAGAAAACACAACCCTAACACTATACGAAACACAAAGAAAAAGAGAAAAATACTAACTAAAAAAGACTCAAAAAGTGTATATAAAATAGACTCAACAGTCGTGTTTCGCCAGGCCATTATTCGAGGTGTTACAGAGAAGAACATGAATATTTCAACACGTGGATAAAAGCTCTACATACCTTGTTCGCTCCTAGTCTTGTCTTAAAAATATGAAGTAGAAACCCAAAGCTTGAACCTTGAAGCCTTAGAATGAATTTATTTTGAAAATACTAGGTAAGAAATAGTGAATTTCGCTTAGGAATTAATTATATTTGATTAGAATCACATGAAAATACATGAAAAGGCCCTACATTGAGTTATGAGAATGATGGGAGAAGAGAACTTCGTTCTAGGGTTTGGAGAAATAAGAAAACTATTTTTTGGAATTAATTTTGCTTATTTATACTGTTTGCTACGTTGGGAGTTTTACGATCAAATTAGACGGACTGTCGAATTTTTTACGATTAGGTTCTGGACCGTATAATATTGTACGGTCCGTATAATCGGACTGTCTTTCTAAAATAAAATTTTCTGAAAAAGATGAGGGACCGAGACGTTAAAAAGGACGGACTATATAATCTTGTACGGTCCGTAAAATCTACAAGGTTCCGTCAATTTTTTTTAAAAAAAATGTACGATCCAATTCGACAGGGTGTAACATATCTTACAATCCTTATAACCTAGCGTAAAATCAAATTTGCAGAATTGAAATTAATTTTTCAATTTAAACTCTCCGTTTTGGTTTCCTAAACCCCTGAATCATAAACAAGACTTAATTTGGAGGTGCGAGGTGTTACATTATTTCTTAAATTTCGTGTCAAATCAAATTAAAACATTTTTTTGAGACGGAGGGAATAATAAACAAAGACAAATGAGAAGCAAAAATAAGACAACGACACAATCATACCAAATCAGTCGTTACATAATGTGAGACTTTTCATCGCTACCTAATAATAAATTTAATAATGTAATATAATAAAATTTAAATTACAATAAAAACAAACATAATATTTAAATTAACAATTAATAACAACCATATAAAAAAAGACACCACGTGCACTAAATTTCCCTACGTGCGGGATTCAACGAATGATAATACTACAAGAGTTTATTATATGCAATCTTACTCTTCATTTTTATAAGAAGCTATTTTTACAGCTCAAACTCTTATGACAACTTTACCGATTACCCGAATGCTCCTCTCACTGCCAAAGAAATTGTAACTAATAAGCAAAACTTGATTCTCCTTGTCAAACAATCTTTATATTTTTTCTATTTCTACCTCTTAGTATATTTCTATATAAATAAAAACAAAAAACAAGAAGAAGAAAAAGAAAAAGGAAATTGCGGCGGCGCCATCTTTACACCTTCACCCTCAACTCAAAACCCTAACACCACTCTCCTTTTAAACCCTAATAATTTTATTTTATTTTTGAAGAGTTAATTTTAATGGAAGAAAATCAGAAACAACAGTTATTTATGGTTATATCTGTATCGGAGCTTACAAGTTCTTCAACTTCATTGTTTTTGAAAACCGAACCGGTTTTTGCTCGGTTCGGGTTAGCTTCCGGTTCACCGGAGCTCCAACTTGGTCAGGGTGACGACTCAAGTGACGTCATTTTGTTTAATCTTCAAAATTCAAAGGTTATTTTTTTTTATGAATTTTGCTTATATCATTCATTTTTACTGTTTTAATGAATTTTATTGACATCATTTAATTTTTTACTGTTTTTTAATGTATTTTCCATATATCATTCGGGTTTTAGTGTTTTTATGAATTTTGCACATATCATTCGTTTTTAATTTTTTCGTATAGTTTTTGAATATTTAAATTTTGGTTTTAAAATAATGAATTAATCTAATTTAATTTAGCTTTGAAGATTAGTCAAATTGAGAAGTAAAAGTGAACGGAGAGTACAAAACTATGAAAGAAAAAAATTCTACTTTATTTTACATAAATCCACTGTATATTTAGAAAAATGCATAAATATACTATAAAGATCATAATTGTAAAGTTAGTAAAGCCATATGAATCACCAAATCATGTTATTAATGAATGGAAAGAATGGAGTAACAATAAATGGTGGTCTTTTGGTTCTCACACTTCTGCATTTTATCACACCTAAAGGTTGCATATTGTCTCAAATGCATGAATAATTTTATGAGTCTGTTAAACTGTAGATGCGGTTTCCCGTATTCGAGTAACAAATAGAATGACAAGTGGGGTTTAGCAGAAAAGTGCATAAAATGGAGAATAAAACTGAAAAGATGATACTTTTTTTTACTGATGCTCATTAGGAATTTAACTGGAGCTATGTGTTTGAGGGGCATTATCTTAGCTTTGGCTCTTTTTTCTTTATCCCAGTTATTCAAGGTAGGCCCTGCTGAATCTCTATGCATATCTGAAGCTTCTGAAGACAATAAAGAGGTATGATTTAGACCTCATAAGGTAGTATTATATTGTGATGTTTGACGGATTAGCTGTTTTCTACTTCCAAATAAATTTAGAATCCTATTCATTCCCGTAAAGATTTCTAGAGATGTTGAGTTACCTTTTGTCTATAATGATTATTCTAGTAAATGTTATACCAACAACAGATGAACAGGATCAACAGACCGTTTGGAATGCTTCGACTTCATTTATTTTTTGGTTAGCAAGAAACAACAAAACCTAACCTGGAGAAACTTTTTGGTTGATTGGCCTAACGACAACCTACCATAATTGCAATACTATTATAAGATTATCTATTAGGCTATGCTGGCTGTATGACTCTCATGCTCATATACCTGTGTGTAGATGACCAATCCCTACTCTGCATAATGCTGAAAACATGTAATACTGCAAATTTGTGCTACAACAAAACCCCAGTGAAATCCCACAATGTGGGGTGGGTAGAGTGTACGTAGGCCTTACCTCTACCTTGGTAGGTAGAGAGACTGTTTCCGAGAGACCCTCGGCTCAAGAAAATTTGTGCTAAATGTAATATTTAAAAATAACTTGTTGCGTTAGGATTAAACAGTTGCTTGAATGCAAAATCTTTATCTTGTCCTGGAAAAAAGTTAAAGGTACTTCTTTTAAATTTCCATTGGAATATGTTTGTGGAATTTGATGTTGTCATATTAATGTTATATGCATTAACTTTGGTCTTTTGAACCAGAAAACATATTCAAGGGGAATCTCCATTCAATTTAGAAACGAGGAGGAAAGTAGGGCCTTCCATTGTGCATTTGAGCAATGGAAGAAGGAAGTGGTTGTTCAAGGTCTGTTTTGTTGTATGTCTGCAATTGCTCTGTACCAAGTTTCTATGCAACCTTGTGGAGTACCCACATTCTCCTCTCCAATAACTCTCTTGTGTTAAAATTTTATGTTGATTCTTTGCTGTTGTCTGGTTAGTGAGATGCTAGTCTCATGATTCTGTGTGGTAAAATAACAGTTATATGATAGCTGGTACGTGACATTTTTTACTTAGATACCATTCTCTACGTGACATTTTTTACTTGGGTACCAAATTGTGAATGTTTGAAGTGTAGTGGAAAGAATCTTTACTTTTATTGGACTTTGTTTATGGCTTATCTTTTGCATGTTAATCTTTTTCCGATACTGATAAATATTAATATCTGTGTAAGCTATAAATGGTATCACTTGTCAGGAATGTAGGTAGTCTTGAGATGGAAGCATAGTTATTAAATTGGATAGACTAGGTAGTTACTTTTCTAACATGTTCTGAGGTAGTAAGAACTTTATAGTCAGCCGAGTTTTATTAACATTTGATTGGTTATTGTCATCAAGCTTCTACTATTGGTTGCCTTAGAATACTGATTCATTTGTTGAGTTTTTCTAGAGCACATGCTTTTATTTGCCACAAAAACTTTAGAAGTTTGACAATTGGTTTTAGATATTTGACTACATTTTTAGAAAAAGCTGGTTTTAGATATTTGCTTATGTTTTTCATATTAAAAAAGATAAAAGAAGATATTGACTATGTTTGGCTTAAACTAGGTTTACGTAGTCAATCTGATGGTTCAAAAATATCTAGCTGGGATTCTCCATATATGTTATCCTTTTAGCATATAGTTAATACCTTTTCTTTCTTTAGCTTGTGTAAATAAAAAGGGAACTGCTCTTACTGCAAATGAGAGAGAAATAAGAAAGTGATGTGGTTCCTGTCAAAAACTTAGAAATGTTTCACCATAGTATGTTACTTTCCCATTTTGGATGAATTCATTGCCTAAGATCAATGCATTTAAGGACATATCGGTGAACACACCTGTAATTACTTAACGGAAAAAAAATCTGCCATGTAACCGTTTTTCGATCCCTTTAAGATTTTAAACTGATGTTTCTTACACCACGAGAAGCACCAAAAGAATGTGCTAATGATATTTTGATACATATAAGAATAAATAATGCTGACTTGTATAAATATAACTTTTTTTTTGTCTTCAGAATGTCCTTTGATAAATGGAGCAGTATCAACTTCGAAAAGCAAATTTGATGACAAAATAGAGGCATCTTCTGCCAAAATGTACTTTCACTACTATGGGCAACTATTGCATCAGCAGAATATGTTGCAGGATTTTGTAAGGACAGGTATTCTGAACTTCTATTTCCTATGTTTTCCCTTGTATCATGACCTGGAATTTCCTTATAGAGGTTAGGAGTGCGTCATGAGATGATTACATTTCTGAATGATCAAACGGCTGATCCTATACGGAGAGTTTGACTTGGAAAATATGAAAACTTGCAGGAACTTATTATTCTGCTGTAATTGAGAACCGTGCTGATTTTCTTGGTCGCGTAGTGGTTGACGTTGGTGCTGGTAGTGGCATTTTGTCATTATTTGCAGCTCAGGTGATCTGTTTGTACCAATGCATTGTGCTTTTCGATGAATGATATCAACCATGGCTCAACTAGTTATGCTGATATCACTACTCTATATCTTTTCTTTTTCCCACCTATCTTCATATCCAAAACCCTCATAGGCTGGTGCAAAGCATGTTTATGCCATAGAGGCTTCTGAAATGGCCGACTATGCGAGAAAACTTATTGCTGGAAATCCATCACTGAGTGAAAGAATTACAGTAAGTGTTTTTTTACTTGTTTAAACTGACCCATCTTTTGCCTTTTTTGACGTCTTTGCAAATGCTGTCCGACATATTCATATTGTATTTGATAGTGCTTCTTATCTTATTTTGTTAATGTTTCATCTATGGATGTTTAGGTAATCAAAGGAAAGGTTGAAGATGTAGAGTTACCTCATAAAGCTGATATTTTGATCTCTGAGCCAATGGGTAAGCTTGTCTAGCTAGTCTCATTCTTAAATCATTTGATAGATCATGTTAACTTCCAAAATGGAGCGTTGTGTAAAATTTGGTCGTGCTGCAAGTTTGGTTGAACTTGAGGTTATCCCCCTGGATTGACGACTAAAGTTCTTCATGAAACATTACTATAGCTATATCAGTGTTAATGATTTGATTGATTATTTGGGAAGGTAGTAATGATAAGCTTACTGTTAAGAGTATGTTTCAAGAACCTATATGGAGATAATTATGTAAGACTAAGACAATGGCAACATCTGATCTGATGAAGACTCAAAGTTGTAGAAGACTCTAGGAGTGGCTGCTTTGTTCATTAAGAGTCGAAGGCAGTCCAGTATTCTGCAAAAAGAAAGCTGTGTGTGGGGGGGTGGGGGGGGGTGGGGAGAAAAGAGGGGCTATCATTTAGTTAGCTAGAACTTCTTACTTTACATGTGATATGAATTTCGTTGAGTTCTCTTTTTGGTCAAGCAGAAAATTAGATTGCAATATTCTGAAATATGGTAGACCATGTTAATCCAGAATAACCGGAATTTCATGAATAAAATTTTCAAAAGAGACATTAAGCCTGCTGATTGAATGACACAGTGCTTATGCCTTACAGGTACTTTGTTAGTTAATGAAAGAATGTTGGAGTCTTATGTGATTGCAAGAGATCGATTTCTTGTTCAAAATGGAAAAATGTTCCCTGGCGTCGGAAGGTAATTTTATTTTTGAATTTATCACATTAAGGAGCCTTGCCTTGTCAAATCAATGATGTTGTCTACAGTTTTCTTATAAGGTTTTGTTTCTTGAAGTCATTTCATGGAATTGTGTTTTGTTTTTATCCCTTTATCTGTCTCGTCATGCCAAAAGATATGAAGCTAATATTCTTTGTTAAATTTCTTTATTCTGTTATCTTATTTTCTAGCATATTGAGTGTGCTGTTAGTTTTAGAAAAAAACGTGAAATTAACACTATAGATATAATTTCTCAATATTTGCTTGTGAGTTGCATTGGTAATGGTTTTTTGCTTCATTGTGACAAAGTAGTGCAGCTTGTTCCTTAAATGGATTAGTTTAGGAAGTTGGAGTATGTTGATAACTTGATATAAACTAATTCCCATTTTTTCTTTGTAGAGTTATTTTCCCCCTCTTGCCCATGTTTGCCTGATTACTCATAGCATTTGGGCTGAATCTAACGCATATATCCTACCTTTCTTTATTGGTTGCATTTACATATTTCTGCACGAATTCCATCAAGTGTCTTGAGTGTGCATTACATAAACCATCGTGTAACCTTTTTATTATTTTCCTTCATTCGTTTCGTCTTGGATATGATGTTATTTATCATTTTTAGCTTATGTTTCCTTTTACTCTTGTAGAATACATATGGCACCATTTAGTGACGAATATTTGTATATGGAAGTAGCAAATAAGGTACACAGTGGATCATATCACCTTTTCTTCTTGTTCTCGGAGTTTGTTCTGTTCTAAATTTTTTCCCTTTCTTCTCTGGCTCCCCTCCAACCGAGAGAAAGAAAAGAAAGAAAACCACGGTTCCTTATCTTTAGGGAAGGAACGTTGATGGGTACTATGTTTCTACCAGATTAAGCATTGTAATTGTGGCATAGTAGTAGTTGTTGTGGTGGATAGTATTCGTTTGTAATTGTGGTGTTCCCAGTGAAAAATATCTGAAAATTTCCTTCAATGTATGGTAGACTTCCTGTAACAGTTCTTTTTGCAGTTTGCCCATGAAAAGCACTGAAATTTTGTTCATCTTTTGCTTTTAAGAGAATAAAACCTCAATTGCTAATGGAATATCTTATGGACTCCGTGGCTTGGTAAATATATTAGGAGAACAAGAGAAACAAATTGAGTTTCATCTAAAATCAGTGTGACAAATAGAACTTTTGGTATTCAAGCTTCATGGTCACCATGGCTGTCTATTAAATCTTCAGTCTTTTTCTTTTTAAGAAGTTTCAATGATTCAGGCGAAGTTTATTTTACAAAGACCTCATTGTCCAAAATCAGTATCCATTTACTACTAGCTTCTACAAATGTCTGATAGCTTGCCCTTCGGCTTTCTTTTGCTTTTATGCACTTTATGTCTTCCCTTTTGGACGATATGATTTAGTGAACACCGTTTTCATTGTTTTTTTCAACTTCCAGACAATGTCTTAACACTATTGTATTCCTTGTCATCCAGGCTACCTTTTGGCAGCAGCAAAACTACTTTGGGGTTGATTTGACACCCTTGCACGGATCTGCTTACCAAGGATACTTTTCTCAGGTCAATATCCTATATATTAGGAACTAATGACTAGACCGGCTTTAGTGACCATACTTGTCTTATCTCTGAATACTTCACTTTGACTTGACAACATTTTTAGAGCTTTCTTGAATGTTTCATTTTCCTGCTGTGTGGAATTCTCTTATTGATTAGCTACTTGTACTTCTATATATGCAGTCTATGCTAAAATATCCAATTTTGTACTAAGGAATGTTCAGAATTTAAAGCTGTGTTTCTGAAGTGCCGCTTGTGTTTTACTTCCATCTTTCTAGAATATCCCTACATGTATCTGCTGGTCAATTTGGAAGGATATAAACTATAGATGTTGAGGGTAAAAAAGGAAAATATACACAAAATGTATAAGGATGTTGATAGTTTATTAGAACTCCTCAGTTACCTAACATATTAAAACCGCTAGGGGTCGGGTTTTTGTAAAGCTCCTGATGTACACTTTTATGCATCATGTTGGAGCAATTTATCAACACAAGTCTCAATTCTAAAAAAAAAGGAAGAGGAAATTAAAAGACATTCATCTGGATTATATCCACATATTTATGGTCATTACATTAATTGTTTAGGTGCTTAACCCCGGGGCAAAGTCCATAATTTTTTAAGCTCGGTCCAGTGTTAAATCCATTCAGTTCAATTTTTGGCATGTATGAGGGCTATATTTCTTAATGGCTTTTCAGATGTTTTCTTGGGATTTTAATAACTACCAAAATGGGTCCTTGAAAGTTCATCATACTGACACATATTGTGTAGTCTTCTCTTTTCTCCCCTCTTGGTGAGTGGGGCTTATCCAAAGTCAATGATCTAAGAAGAAACTATTTTTATTGACTTTGTTAACATCATCTAAAAGCTTAAAGTTATTAGAGAGGAAACACTTTTATTTATTTAGGTATGTCTTAAAAAGCGCCCCTCCGCCACTTCGGTGGTGGCCGAGTTGGTTGAGCAGGGGATCTCCCAAATAGGGGGTTCTGGGTTCGATACCACCTGCATGCGTTTCTCGGTCGAGCTCGTCGCACGAGGCTTGCCTAGTGCGGTTTACGCTCTTGTGTGGTTTGCGCGCTGAGCGGCGTTCACCCAGAGCGCACCCGAAGGGTAGTGGCTGCGGTTCCCTTGTTACCAAAAAATGCTCCTCCAAGTGGTGTATGCATGCTTCCGAATAAAGTACATATATAATTGGTTTAAAGTACATTTATGACAATTCTAAGATGCAATAAATGTACTTTATTCAGGGAAGAATTGCAATAAATGTACTTGTTAGCCAAAGATATTGTGTATTTTGTTATTTATAGTCAAAACTCGAATACTAGATAAAGTTTTCGTTGAGCATCTGACTCATAGTCTCCTTTTATTTTCTTTGGATATTCTTGTCCTTTTGCAGCCAGTCGTTGATGCTTTTGATCCTAGATTATTGGTAGCTCCTGCAGTGTCCCATGTGATAAACTTCAGTTCGATAAAGGTATTTATCAATCAACATTTTATTCTGTATGATATATGACGTGAAAATGAAGTTGATGCATTCTTTATTCTTAGCAGACTACTATTTTTCCTTCTTATACAGGAAAAGCACTATCGAATAAAGGATGGTCATGTTTGACAAATAAAACAATTTACTGACTCAGGGGTCACTTGGTTAAAATGTACAGGAAATGAACTGGGAGGAAACCATACATATACTGTTTCGTAATTTAAACATGTTTAGTTCTGACTTAAAGTGCGCTGCAGATCAGGTCTTTATCTGGCCATGGCAGTTATTTTGAAAAAAGAGTATTTATAGCAATAGATACACTTCCTGTTCTTAATATGAAAATTGAATAAAGGTTTCAGAAAGATCCAATTTCAGGATTCATGATGGTGACATGTGATGGATAATAGAAATAAAATTAACATAACTAGAGATAGTGGTAACCTTTAGGTATAATAAAATAACCTTTAGATTATTGGAGCGGGAGGTGTTAATTAAGGGAAGATTTAGATGAAGTGAAATTTCTCTTAATTATGGGTTATCAGATTTGTTGGATATAATTCAGATTGTGGGCACTAAACTCTATCCAGAAGTAGTTGAAACATACTATTTCTATGAAATGATATTTCCTGCATCTATATTACAGGAAGAAGATCTATATGAAATTGACATCCCGTTGAGATTTCTCTCTACTGTTAGCACTAGAATTCATGGGCTGGCTTGCTGGTTTGATGTACTTTTTAATGGAAGGTAAACTTTTGTTAATGCAATCCCCTTGGTTCTGGCACTTGGGCTTTTTCGCTTTTGATTGCTAAATCATTTCCTCTTTCTGCAGCACTGTGCAAAGGTGGCTGACCACTGCTCCGGGTGCACCAACAACTCACTGGTATCAGCTTCGGTGTGTCTTACCACAACCACTTTATGTCATGCCAGGACAGGAGATAACTGGTCGGCTTCACCTAGTTGCCCATAAGGCACAAAGTTATACCATTTACTTAACATTGTCAGGTAGGTCTTTATTATGGTTATTTGCAACATGTCCCATCGTGTCTGGCTCAAGATTCCTGATATTTCTTCAAGAATCTAACATATGATTAATTTGTATAGCTCTTGTTGGAGATATGCTCCAAACATCATCTGTTAAACTTGATCTGAAGGAACCGTATTACCGGATGTCCCAGCCCCAGGCATATTCATCAGCACAAGATCAACAACCTAACCAGTTATTACAAACACAGGTATTGCAGATTTCATAATCACAATCTCTGTCAAGCCCTCTGCTTCCCCACCCACCCTAAGTTTTCTAGGTGTACATAAGCCTTTAGTGATGTTTTGAAATTATTTGAGGTGTAGAGATTCTTACTAAATTCTTTCAAGCCTCACCTTGACAATGGTAGTTTTAGGCTTCGGTTTTTATAATAGCAAATGATGGCATCTTACCTTTTTCAAAAATAATAATAAAAAAAATGATGGTGTGAGTTAAGCCACATCACGAGCCTACTAGAGCTTGGGTCTATTTACACTTTGATTGATCTTATTAATTTTTCTTAAACTTGTTTTTTTCTACTGAGCCTCCCTTAACCACTATCCTCCTGTCTTCTTGGTTAAAATGATTTTTTATGTATTTGGATGTTTCCTGGAGGAGCTTAGTCTAAAAGCTGTTTAAATGTCTAACTACTTCATCGAAAAGTTCAAGTTCTTAAGTAGATGATGGTAGAGGAGTGTGCCCATTATCTACCAAGTTTAGAACTGTGCTCCAATAGCCTTCTTCGGGGATTTCTTGATTATAAAAAATGGTTTAAGTTAAAGAGAGCCACCTTATTTACCTTAATCTACAACAGACCCCATCATGCCTGATCTCGACCTTTATTCTTGGAAAAACACGTGGAAATTCTTTTTGACTATGGTTGGTGGGAGATTGAATTCTGGACCTCTGCATATTGTAAGATCACATTGAAGTTTGAGCTATCTTTTCTATTTTAGATTTGCCACAAAAGCTCTAATACATGTTTGTAACTTTTAGAGAGCATAAATATCCAGTATTTATAGGCTGGCCAAGGTTTCTTTGTTACTGTTAGTGTGAGAGCTCAAGTTTACCTTGTCTATCTTGAACAGGACATGCAATTTCCAACTCGGGAAGAAGACGGTTCAATCCTGATGCAACCACCCTCCCCGACTTCAGGCCTTGAGCTACATTCTCTTTGATACTAAAATCCAACTCTGGAGATGTGCATCGACTCACTCTTGCATGTGTAACATAACTTGATGGTCCAAGTTGTGACTTAAATGATTTACCATCAAGTACATCTTTTTCCATTAGCACTTGCAGACTCAATGTTGAATGTTTCCAAATTAAACTTGATATAAGGTGGCTGCTATTTGAGCTGTGCAGTAGTTATATACTCACCAGTTCTTTTAGTTTTCCAATTTCAGCTCCTTTGGTAATACATCGAGAAACTCTTTATGACACGAGTTGGATTTATAGCACGATATCTGTCTCAGATATAAATTTGATGGTTTGTCATGTCGTGCCTCGGGCTGAAAATACGTGCTACTAGTTAGGAGGAGAGGGGGTGACGATGATGATTTTAATGAAGAGTCTTTTCTGTATACTTTTCGTGGTTCCGTTGCTATCCCCTCATTCAATCCTACAGCGGAAACTCGAGTCGAGGCGCTGCAAGCATTTTTAATTTTTCAATATTTAAATTACAAATAAGATAAATAATAGTAGAAGGTAACTTGGACTCTACAATCTACATTTATTATTCTATCCAAATTATGAGCTTGTTTACAAAAAATACAAAGGATTCTCGTTTTTGGTTTTAACCATTCGGCTATTATACATATTTTATTTCTTCAACATCTGAAGCAATGAACAATATATATACACCATTGAATTACTCCCAATCTATATTACATGTGAAACTTTATATATTTAAGTTTTTTCTTTTTCAGATTTTCGAGATGGAGAAGTAATAAAAGTGTCAACAATGATTCTTTATTCTGATAACTAGGCCAAAAATATTATTTCATCTCACCGTTGACTATCATATTGTCGTTATATTTCTTATGTACAATATAATATATATTTTTTTATTAAATGTTGCAATTAAATATTTTTTTTAAAATATATTAAATTGTAAAAATATACTAATTTTTAGGAACATAAGATAGAAAAAAATATTTTAAATAGTTTTAAATCTATTAAAAAGAATATTCTAGTTTCTTTGCATAAATGTGGGCCAAACAGGGAAGTGTTTCTGTTTTTCAGAATTATTCTATAATTATAGGCCAAACTCTCTAACAGATTCTGTAGAAACAATTTCTGCAAAACTACTTTTAAGAAACAAAAACACTTTTAAAAAAGTTTGGTCAAACATACCCTAAAACATATAAGTGATACAATGTTCTTCAAATTGAAAAAGATTAAATTATAATTTTCAATGAGAAACTTCTACTTTTTTTAGTTGCCACTAAAATTGTATCCAGAGTTCTAAAGTTCAAACATTAGGGCTCGTTTGGTACGAGGGATAAGGGATAAATAATATGGGTAAATAATGTGGGGATGAAATTTGAGATGAGTTTATTCCACATTTGGTTGGGATAAAATTGCAGTATAACTACTATTTGGATTAGTTATCTTAAGATTGTAGTGTTACTTTATCCATGTGAGAGGGTAGGATAATTAATCTCAGAATAAGTAATCCCGGAATAACCTATTTCTCAACCAAACGACCCATAAGCTTCTACTTTCAAATATAACTGGATTTTTTTTTAACCTTTTATCATATCATCATCTTCTTCTTTTTTAATTTAAACCTGAAATCTCCATTAGAAGTGAAAATCGTATCATATACTTAATATTATAAAATAACATTGCATATAAAAGGAAATCAATGTTTTATTGAGAATTGAGGACTAATTCATTTTGTAAACTCTTTATCTTTCACATTTAAAGTGAAAGGTCCAAACTCCATTAATAACTAACATACTATTTCCTTTTCCTAGTCCCTTTCCTGATGTTATAAAATAAAAAATAAAAAAATCAATTAATTTATCCATGCTCTACAAAAATCAAATTGTATCACTAACATACTATAAAAAGAAAGTAGCATGATGTACCCACAGGGGCACATACGAACCAGTAAGTTGCAAGGTGATTGAGATACAATTATTCCGACGTTGCGGATTCGAATCCATATGATGACAGTCTTTGCTGAAATATTGCAAGGGCTGTTGCTGAGTTCGTGTCCCGTTGGTCCTCTCCCTTGCAGGCTGCCATTCGTGGTGAAGGTGGAGGAGTTTCGCCTTCGGAACTTTCCCCTCATCAAAGAAAGTAGCATGATGTTTTAAACACGTTTACTTTCCATTTCGAAACCCTTCACCTATCCCATTTTTGGTGTTTCAATTTTGTTGAGATAACTAGGATTAGTTGAATATAATTAGATTTATATATTATCTTAATTAAAAATCTCAAATTCAAATTCAACATACCTTAACTTTGAAATACACAGGTTGATAAACATTTCCCCCGTCAAATATGATCCAATAATTTTAATTCAAATTATCAAATATATATATCAATAATATAAATAAGTTATGGATTAGATAGCAAGCAATATATTTTCAGAACTCATAAATTTTAAATTTCATATTTATTTTTCTTTTAAAATCAAAATCTTTTAGCGCGAATTTTAATTAGTCAAACCTAAAAAATGATATTAAACATCGACCGTGAAGTCGTGAACTAAAGAATGTAAAAACAATCATTGTTAGTGTAACTCTATTCATACCATGAGTACGGAGTCGTCTTTGTTACGAGTGTTTTGTTTTTTATGTGGGTCTTTTCGACATGAATTCAAATTTAATCAGACCTCAATATGAATACAAGCCTAAAATAATAAAAATAAAAATAAAAAAACAACTCTATAAGTGACTGACAACAAGTCGAGAGTGAAACCAAAACCTAAAGTCAACCATTTCCCTCAAACCTCAAAAAATGTCCATTTTCAATGTAGCAAATTTGCATCAAGAACTCTTAATCAACATATTTAGCAGATTGCCTGTAAAATCCATAGGCCAATTAAGGTGTGTATCAAATCCATTAAATTCTTTTCTCTCTGATAAACATTTCCTCAAAATTCATTTCACTAACAACCACTTTCAAGAACCTGAAAAAATCATTCTTTTATCAAATTCTCACACTTTTCACAGTATAAATTTCAATAAAAATCGTATCTTTACAAATTTAATTAATTTTAAGCAAACCCCAAGTGACCAAAAGAACAAGCTGCACTAAGCTCCAACTATGCACGGAGTTTGGAGAAGGATCAGACCACAAGAGTCTATTATACGCAAATCCCAAGTGACCAATTTGTTGAAATATGTGGATCTTGCAATGGGTTAGTTTTAATTTTGAATAAAGATGACACTAAAGTTGTAATAAATCCCATAACCTTGAAATTCAAAAAAGTCCCAAATTCCCCTTTTGCCCTTGATCCATATGGTAGTTTTAGTATGCATGGATTTGGGTATGATTATGTTAATGATGATTACAAGATTGTTATGATTTCTAGATATGACCATGATAATGAAGTTGAACCAGATATATTAGACATGTTTATGGATATTTACTAATTAAAAATTGGATCTTGGAAGAGAATTAAGAGTTCACCTTATGATCATGCTGTTCCTGAGCTTGCTAATGGTGTTTTTGTGAATGGTGCTTTGCATTGGTTAGCTAGTAAAAAGCCAGATTATTCATCGGTTATCGGTGCATTTGTGTTGAGTGATGAAGAATTTGTTGAAGTGCCTGCTCCTAGTAATTTTGATACTGGTAAATTTGTGTTTAATAAGCCTGTAGTTCTTAAAGGGTGTCTTTGTATGGTTGATAATGTTGAGGGTAATAGAATTGATGTTTGGATGATGAAGGAATATGGTGTGGAGGAATCTTGGACAAAGTTTTGTATTGATGGACTTGATTTTTATGACTTTTTGAAACCTTTGTGTTTTATAAGGGATGATGAAGTTGTAGTGAATGTGGATGGGGAGAAGTTGATGGTTTATAATGTGAAAGAAGAGAAATTAAGGGATTTGGAAGTTGATGGAATTCCTGATAGTTTTGAAAGCGGGGGAACTTTTGTGGAGAGTCTGGTATCTCCTGCGGACCCCAACTTGTTTGGGATTAAGGCATAATTGTTGTTGTTGTTTCGTATTTCCTCATTTCGACAGTCCTATTTTCCCGTAATGAGAAGACCAATGGAATGGTATAAGTTCCTTAAACTTTAATTAGAGATAGGGGTTCGAGCCTTCGAAATGGAGTCCTATTCCATAAGAAACACTAAAATCTCCATAGTGTACTTTCTATGGCATAAATTTAAATTAGTTGGACTAGTCACTTTGTAGACACTGAATGCTCCAAGAGAAAAAAAAGAAAGTTTTGATTAGGTGTATTTTGAATCAATCTTGATCTTTTGTATTGTATACTAGTAGCACTTGTCTTTTATTCCTGTGTTTGGAAGTGTGGGAACTTTTGTGGAGTCTGTTTTCTCCAAAATTCTCACAGGGGAAATGATGTACTCCTATATATAACATGTTTTGCTTAGAAGTATTTTGCACCTTGATCATTTGATGTTTCATGTTGTATAAAAGTAGCACTTATCTTTTCTTCCTTCTTCTTTTATTATTGCATTAAACTGTATCTCAATATCGGACAAACGGATCCAATGGAGCGATATGGACAATGAGAATTCAGATAGCCAACTCTAACTTGCTTGGAATGGAGCCGTAATAGTTGTTATATTATAGTACTATATATATAAATGAATCAACAAAGAAAAAACCTTGTTAATTTTGTATCATCATTTATGAGAAATACTGAAATTTAAGGTCAGTAAAGAACAACAGTTGATGAGACATACTGAAATACACAGCTCATTTGATTCTACATGTTTTGCATTTCTGCATATACTATAATAACTGCTAAAGTTTCATGTAAAGTTCAAGAAAACTTGCAGTAAAAATTGAACAAAATTTGCTACATATAAGTCATAGAGGGTTCTCAAGTACAAGAAATTACATTCATAAGTTGAAATACCAAAGGGTGATTCTTGAAATTGTCCACTATCAAGAGTCCATCTTTTTCATTTATGGACATTCCAAAAGGTGATTCTCTTGTACACAACATGTGTTTAACTGTATAAATAGATTCAAATATGGAACTTAAATCATTATATGCCAAACCAGTAGCCATACAAGATCTTCTGCTGTTAAAATTAAACTAGAAGAGAAATGACTAGCACAGAAAGCACTTCAGCATCAATGTTGTCTTCGATTTTCGTTCTTGAGACTGATCCATGGATTCAGTGTAACGGTATGTCTGTTTGATGGTATCAGTTGATTTCGTATACTAGACAATATCCCGAGTCTAGAGAGTTACAATTTACAAAATTGAAGTGTTAATATTATGTAGAAAATCTTGAAAGCCAATATGTTATTTTAATAAGATAAGTTTGAACCAAATGGCCTTAGAACAAGAGTAAAATTGTCTATAGGTCACAGAATCAAGTCATGGAAACAGTCACTAATATTTGCATTAGGGTAGGTTGTCTATATTACACCTCTTTGGGGACCGGACCGATACCTTATCGGGCGGGTACCTGATAAGGTTATTGGTCCGATTCTGGATACTGTTTCTGGTCCGAAATATTAAAATCCATGCTTTACTTAAAATTCTCTGTTTTACTTTATAATTTTTTTATAAAAATTCCTGCTTTACTGCTTTATATAATACAGATTAACAAACTTAAAGCAATATATAATAGCAATATTTCAAGGATTGTTAACATAGTTACCGAATATCGGACCGAGACTGATAATATATAAGTTATCGGGTAATTAGATCGGGTTGCCGGACCGAATCCTTATGTCTGGTACTCGTATTCGGACCGATAACAACCCTAGACGTCTGTATGGATATTAATAATTCCCATAATACTAAGCATATAATTGTGTCCGTAGAGAAAATTGTCTGGGCTATGTAGTGGACCGTGGGGTTCACACTCTCATGAACTATGATTTTCCTGAGGTACCTGATCGCAACCCTTGCAAAACTTGTATTGAAAAATGTAAAATTTTAATTGTCTGTTGGGTACGTTTGCATGGAGAAGTTGCAGTCCGAGTTGTATTGTATTATCAACCAATAATCGCATCTACCTGTCGTATGGGCATTATAGATGTGTTTCTTGTACCTGATACGACATATGTGTATGGTGTCGAAGAGGCTTATGATCCTGTTGATAGCGGAGGCCATTGCGTGCTTGTAGTGGGCTATGGTTTTGATGACAGTAATTAGTTATACTACATAATCAAGAATTGTTGGGGCCTTGAATTTTGACATAACATATATTTGAGGATTAGGCCCGATCTGTTGCTTAATTTTAATGGGGTTTGCATGAACCTTATTTGAATTTTACTTCAAAAAGTATTATTGGTGGAAAAGAATTATATCATATCTATTCTTTCTTAGAAGAGAAATTTCTAACTTCTACCCTCTGGTGTTCGATATAAGTTCGACTATATTCAAATTTGCTCCGCGTAGAGCCTCATTCAGGGAAGCTCTCTTAGTTCAAAAAAGGATACTTGTACAATATTGTGGCATATTATTTACACAAGACATATTTTGAAAAAATAATAAATAAGGCCTTGATAGCGCATGATGCGTCGATCGATTCATGCGGGCAGTCAGCAGCCAGGCGTTATCGCAGGGTTTGAACTTAATGACAAGCTCTCGTGCGATGACGGATCACTCTGCGCTTGCCAGAGTAATAGTGTGGCATATTATTTACACGACATATTTTGAAAAAATAATAAATAAGACGCAATAAATGGACAAAAATGAGTTGGACTCTACTAAAAAGAGAATTTTGAGTGTATCTTCACTTTTTCCATATCAAGACAAGATTCAACTTGAGATGATGAGTACAATAGTTATGAAATAATAGGTAACAACCATCAAAACATAGTGTAAATGCCTAAATCCCAATATCCCACCGCGAAAAAAACCCCAAAGCCCTTTCCTCTACTCAAATTCTAGTATGTTTACTGTTTTTCTCCTTAATTTTACGTTCAAAATCTAGTAAATATAACCCATATTTATCACTCATGTACAAATTAATCATTCTTGATGAAATCTGAGCAAATTCAAGAATTCCCATCAAATGGGTGCATTAACAAGCAATAAAAAGCGAGGTAATGATTTTTTCTAACAAATTACAAAACCCCACTTTCAAATTTCTCTAAAAAGCTCAAACTTTCAATAAATCAAGAAACCCTAATTCCACAATCAACTGTACAAAGGTTTTTCAAGTACCCGGATCCGCTTAACCCGATTGTAAGAGAAGTTCATGGTCCTTGTAGGTAATCAAGAATTGGGTATATTGTGAATAACAAGGGTAAAATGGGTATTTCGATATCGAAAAAGTGTAAGGAAAGTAAAAGAAGTGATTTTGATAGGTTGAGGTGTTTTAAGAAAGATATTGAAGTTATAGATATTGTTGATGATGATGATGATGATAGGGGTTGTGAAAAAACTGATTTTATGGAAACAAATGTGGAAATTTTGGATGGTTATGATGATAAATATAATGAAAAAAGTGATCTTTTGGGCCAAAATATGATGGAGGTTGATGATGATGAGGTGGAAATTTTGGATGGTTATGATGGTAAGGATTCCTCCGTGGTAACGACGGGTTTGGATGAAGGAAATTTGAAGGAAGAGAGTGTAGGAAAGATGTTAAATTCGTTAGCGATGGACCCCACGTCAGATTCGTACTACTATGTTCCTTTGTATAAGAAATTGCTTGGTTTAGCAGGGAAAATAAGTAATAAGTTGAAAAGAATACAGTTTCAGAGACGATATAATGAGAAGTGTCTCGAAACAAATAGGTTGTTCCGGCGTGAAAAGAAAGGAGAAGAGGTTAAAGAGGTAGCATGATGGAACTTGTTTTATGATGTGGTTTGCGACTTTGCGTATAGTTTAGTTTTCCTTATTTTGGTGTTTATTAACTTGCAGGATGTGATTGAAGAAGCATTTGTGCCTCTCACTCAAGAGGAAGAGGATGAGGTTTCTCGTGCTTTATCTAAATCCAATTGGTATGATTTGTATGCATCTCATTTTGTATGAGGCTCGATTTGCAATCTTGTGATATGTTGTATCTGTCTTAATCTTTGCAGGAGAAGGGTTTTGGTAACCCATAAAAGTTCCAGTATTAATATTACTGGAGAAATATTGCAATGTTTGAGACCTCAGGAATGGTTGAATGATGAGGTGATACTTTCTGCTCGGTGCCCTCTGTGTGTGTGGAGGGTGGGGGTGGGGGAATGGGAGAGGGGGTGGTGGTGATTATGATTTAGGGTGTGTTTGTATGAAGGAAAATGGTTTTCTTGGAAATCAAGTGAGTTTCTTATTTATTTTCTAGTGTTTGGTAAGTAAGAAAAAAATGTTATCCCAAAAACAAAATATATGCAATCTAGCAAAACACTATGGGGAGTGGGTATTCGGGGTTGGGGGGCGTTGGGTCTGTGGGGAGGAGACAATAATGTCACTTATGGAGCTTGTTACCCCTACTTCCACTAGGGAAGTCATTTTCCTCATTTTTAAAGAACTTGTTTTCCTCGATAAAGTGTTTTCCAAAACATTTTGACCAACTAAACATAGGGAAAATTTGAAAACACCTCCATACCAAACACACCCTTAGTGAAGCTGAATATGGAAAAGTAGAAAATACATAATTAGTTTTAATGTGATGGATGGCTTGTTCTTTGCAGGTTATCAATGTGTATCTTGAACTTTTGAAAGAGAGGGAGAAAAGGGAGCCCCAGAAGTTCTTGAAATGTCATTTCTTTAACACATTCTTTTACAAGAAGGTCAGTTCCTTGACTTTCAGCTCGAAATTTGAGTTCTACAACTATTGTTGGTTGATATATGAACTTGATCTATAGTAGTTATCTGAAAGTAAAAGTGTGGTCTTGCTGATTTATATCTGTTGTCTACTTCATGAATGTCCAAGAACATTAATGTAATTCATCAATAAGAAAAATAAGCTCCACCATCATAAAAAAGAAAGGTTTTTAAGGCATGAATGTTAATAGAAGATTTTTTTTCTTCTAAACTATGGAAACATCAGATTATAAGATGAATTTAGTACTTATGTTTATATGTGTATATACATACATATAAGTTACTATCCATGACTCAGTCTGTCTCTAATCTTGTGCTTGAAGAGTAAGAGTATGAAGTATTTGTCTTCTCTATCAGACTCCTCATCTGATCCATAAGTACCGTAGTTGGCAGTTCTTATTACCAATTTTTTCCTTCACCTGATATATTCATGAATATTTTGTTCATATGCTGATCTGATTCTGCTTCTTGGTCCATGCTCTACAATGAATGAACAATGGTTATTGGCACCATTTAGTTTCTCTTTCTAGAGTGGTCAACTTGTTATTAGGTTTAATAATCCGTTTCAAAATGTTTGGCTAGTTTTGACTTAGCACGGAGTTTAAGAAAGTAAAGAAGACTTTTGAATGTTGTGGTTGTTAACTAAAGATATGTAGAATGTACCAAAATACCCTTTAATCTTGTTGTCTTAAACATGTCACATGGAAAGTTGGATACCAAAAATGGAAGAGGCATTATTTTTTAAACAGACTAAAAAGGATAGTAAGACAAACATTTGAAACAGAGGGAGTATATGATCTGATTTTGCTTACGTTATAAGGTTACAATGTCAATTACTGATTATAATCGCCTTGCCGAGACACTGTTGAGAATTTAAATGAAAAAACTGCTCATTTTGTGGAAATATTACTGCATTTGCAGTTGGTAAGTGGCAAGGGAGGCTACAACTATCAATCTGTGAGAAGATGGACATCCCAAAGAAAGCTGGGTTACAGCCTCCTTGAATGTGATAAAGTAAAAGTTCTATTATTTGTTTTCTTGTTCTTACTTTGTTTTGCTATCTGCTGTGAGCTAATTTGATTCTCCTAATTTACTTAGATTTTTGTCCCTATCAACAACGAAATGCATTGGTGTTTAGCTGTCATCAACAAAAAGGATGAGAAGTTCCAATATCTTGATTCACTCAGAGGAAGGGATAGTAATCTGTTGAAAGTGCTGGTAAGTTTGGTATCTGTATAAAGGAAAACTTGTTTAGACATGTTACCTTGTCTCTTCTTAATATTAAATTTCTTGATATTTTCCTATTCTCCTGTTTCTTGACCATAGTATGGAAAGAAGAATATAAGTAATCTGTGACTGGGAAAAGGGTGTTGAGGAAACAGCAGATCTCATGTTTCTTGATTTTTGGCTCTGGCTTGATGGATGTTACAATTTGTTGATATCTATGTGCAGGCTAGGTACTTTGTTGACGAGGTGAAGGACAAGAGTGGGAAACACATTGATGTTGGTTCATGGAAGCATGAGTTTGTTGAGGACCTTCCAGAGCAAAAGAATAGGTGCGTGACATTTTGGTCTAAATCTAATGATTCCTTCCAAAAATATTGGAGACTGAGATTTATTACTGCTATTTTCTGTCAACCTCTTCAGCTTAATGAGTTTTATTGGAGATTGTTCAGCATTTCTTATAGAAGCTTATTCCTTATTATAATTACTACATTACTCTGCTAGAAATGACAATCAGAAGTCGGAAAGTATGAGAATTTTTGCTTTTCATGATTTACTTCTTTGAACCCTGTTATCTACACTAGATGAGAAATGTCATATCCTCCTGGTGTAGATTTACTTAAATTCTATTGAGCGCTGTAACATGCAAGGTTCTAGTACTTATTTTAATTGGGTTTCTTTCCAGTTTAGAATTGGTTACTTTACGTAGAATCTTCATGGCCTTTCTCAAATTGTTTTCAGAAGAATGACATACCGTTTCTATGTGCTATACCTACATGGAATTACATTTATTTTAATTTAAGTTTGAATGCATAAAGGTTTTCCATACACAGGCTATATCCAAGTTTATTATCTGTTAGTAAAATCCATGTTTGGTCGTATTCTTGTCGGTGTTGTCCTTAATTTTTCTATGTGAAGGTATTCTCCTTTTCTGAAAAAAAAATAGTTATTCTCCTTTATTATTGTTATTGTAGCAAACTGTATTGTGTTTCTTGTGCTTACCTTTGATTTTTGAGATATTCTGATGTTTGTGAACTTAAACTTTATTGCTATTATTCCCCAAATATCATGAGGTTGTTGCTAGATTTTCCTTTTCATGCAAGAAAGTTGAGTCATTTCAGATTTTTTGTTTGTTTTTGTCTTATCATTTGATCAAACTGGGAACTTTTGTTGTGAACAGGTATGACTGCGGTGTGTTTATGATAAAAAATGCGGATTTCTACAGCAGAGATATAGGCCTCTGTTTTAATCAGGTAAGCCATTTGCTGCATTATTATCTGAATGAGAAAAAAAATGATGGGTTTTGAGTAGGGATAGGAATTTAAGAGGCAGCTAAGAATTCATTAGAGTATGACACATTTATTTCATATACTTATATTTCTCTCCAGGCCATATAATATATTTTGCTGTGGTAGTCCAGCTTGAGATAGGACCATTTGAAGTTTCATGATACTTTGACTGTTTTTCCTCTTCTAGTGCAATCTGTTCAGGAAACTAGAAAGTTTTTTTCTGCACACAGTGTATATCTCCATTTTAAATTGTGCTACCCCGTTAACTTTTCACAAAAGTTTGAGCAGATTATTGTGTTTGCACTTAGTAAAGATCTGTTAATATAAGTTGTTGGAAGATATGAAAACTCTGGCGATTTGTTTGCAGCAGCCAGATAACTCCCTGCCTCCCCCAAAGAAAAAAAAAACTCCTATCTGTTCCATTTTATGTGAACATCTTAAGTTATTTATTCTTAATATGCGCTCTTCTGTACTTCACTTCTGGTAAGTCTCATCGGTCTTCTGGCAATATCAGGCATATAATCGAGTCTTTGACCGGCTTTGGTCGAGCAACCGCTACATTTCTCGAACGGCCACAACCGCCTTCACTCCTCTCTTTCCTTATAGTCAAGAGAGTGGTTCCGCTCCTCTCCCTCTTTTCAAGGAAGTGAGTCTTAGACCGTATGTAGTTCCCGCCCCTTTTTTTTACAGTTCCTGACAGGTTCTTTTGTGGCTTTTCGCGCCACAGAATGAATCGAGGAACTAAGGACGTTTCCAATACCGATAGTAGCTCCCGCTGAAGCAATTGTAGCAGCTCCTGCACCGATTGATTTTGCACTTTCTAACATTTGAATCTCGAATTCTCCTCACGCTTTTTTCATCATCATCAGGATTTTCTCTTCGAGAACACTCGCCTCCGCTCCCCAAGACAACAGAGCCATCATTGCCCTGAAGTATTCTGTGAGCCCAATCTGTTTAACGTGGACCCTCCGTTATGAGACTTAAGTAAGGAAAGAAAGCGGTGAAAAATATACATCCACTAAGTACCCTCATACTGCACATAGTTGATTAAATCTGAGAAAATGGAAGAGATCTTCTACAAGCCAACTAGAATCCCCTCTTAAAAGAACATCGTAATAGATATCTTGGAGGTGTCCTGGAATTAGAAAAGCCGCGTCTCCCATAATAGCCTGAAAGCTCAACCCATGTAACTGTGATTCAACCCTTTTTTTTCCTGACCTATTCCCCAGGGATCTATGTATGTGTATGACCATTTTAAAGCTCCACGCATGTAAGGTCTTGCTGGCACTGAGTGCTAAGCGCGCTACGACTTTTCTGTTCAAGAATTTTGATCTTCTCGTTACTTAGAATTTTCTTTTGACTTGGAATTTGGCCTCATAGAGCTGTTCATTTCATGTCTGTTTAGATCAATACTTTAAATCTGCATGCCTTCTTTATCACCGGGATGATCAAAATAATAACCTAATAAATGAGGATGTGATATCGTATGGAGAGATTGAAGAGATTCCGCAGAGCGGTCGATTGACGATAGAGAAAGGTTGACGTCCACTGATGAAAGGTACCCTGACGATAGATCCTATGACACATAGATCTCTCCCCCAATCAACATTTTGAATCGCTACGCTACCTTTTATTAAATAGAAACCTCGCTTCTTTCGTTACATCTATGATGTCTCCTGGAAGTAAGTATCGACGCTTGACGCTACGAATTGAATAGTCTTTGAGAATTACCTTTGTTTGTTCAAACTTTGATAACCTAACCCTCGTTCGATAGAGCTAACCAACCTTCCCTCAAAAGTAGAGATAGGGGATCCAGTTAACGAAAAGGCAGGCTACGGCTGTAGCTGCAACGAGGAATGCTTTCTCGGAAGCTCTTTCAACATCTGATAGAAAGTGCTTCCTTATTCTCGGCACCTATCAAAGTCATGTAATCCCTGTGTACTTGTTATCGAAGCAGCATCCTTTTTCAAATTCGATGCTTTACTTTCAGCTCAGAGAATAAACTTCTTCGGTCGTTCAGAGATGTAAGGGTTGCCGCTCCTATGCGGTGGGTTCGACTCCCCAACGAGAAATGTAACAAATTTCGTATAGTATAGAAAAAATATTTGATTTGGGCTGGCCAGAATCTATCAAAAAAGCTGCCCTTCTATAAAAAGAGCGGTACACTGAACACGAACCCAATATCAAACAACTAAAGAGGAAGCTAGTCGATCATTCAACAGCAGGAATCTACCCTAGGATCCAACCTGCCAGCTTTCTTCTCTTATGATATTTCGAATAGCGAGAAAGTTAAATAATGGGGAATAGAATGGAGCGGACTAATACTCTATTCGACTAGAGGAAGAATCTTTATTAAATAGGATGCCTCCCAAGCGCCGAGGGGCTAACCGTCATATTCTCAATCGGCTTTGCCTCGCTGCATACTTTCGTTTAGTATTCCTTACAGCTATTCTCCAATCACCCGAAAGCAGCGGCGAGGCGGACATTTATTTTGCAGAAAGGCTGGCTGCCTTGCAGGGTCGCTTGCCTAGTTCACCGGTACTAGGCTATGAGAGGCTCAACATCGGGTCCAATGTAAAGCAAGCCTTGCGAATGATGGTGGCTCCATACGGGTAGACGTAGGCCCTGAAACCATAACAAAGACAAGACAATTACAGGGAGGACGTACGTGTTCTCGGGCGAGTGCGGACTCGGTTAGTATACAAGATCATCAATATAGTAATAGGATGCATCTGCTGAAGGCAAGACTCATGTAACAACAAGCTGGACCGAAGCTCAGCCATAGTTGGTTTTGGTCGTTGAAGCTTCGCCGTAGTGACAAAGCTTTCATAGTCCGAAGGCAGGCCAGCAAGAAGGAATGTAAACATATCAGATTGGGACACCGGTGCATTGATAGATGCCAAGGAGTCACAACTGTTCTTGAATGTACGAAGGTAAGCCGCCATAAACAGATTTCCTTTCTTCTCTCTTTCACTATCATGTTCCTCACTAACCCGAAAGGCTTTCTTTAAACCATACTTTGGGGAGGGGATCTTTGAACCTTGTTTGAGCTCCTCTTCCTTCACTCATCTCTTTCCTTATAGTCAATAGAGTTGCTTCGTTCCTTTCTTTTCATTCACTTACATACGCGAATCTAGGTCCAGCCTCGCTTGCATTCAGTTATCAAGGGGGATGTCTACTCTTTCGTTTACATACGCAAGCTCCCGATTAGTCGCAATCGCACTTCTGTGCAATATCCAACGCATATTAAAGCACTTAGCGGCCAAGCATCAACAGAGTAGCCTGCGGATTGGTGCCCGGTGACACAGTAAAGGTTGAACCATCAACAACTCTGAGTGCCCCAGTCTTAAGTTCCTATCAACCACTTTCCCAACAAGGCAGCCGCCATGGTAATGCGATATTGTGGTCACAACGACAGAACTATCCCATCAGAAAATCATTGGATAGATCAGCAGGCAATGAAGGTCCAACATACCTGAAATATATAGGACCAAACTCTTGTTGGTACTTGAATTCCTACATGGAGCGGCTTTGTTGTACATCATGAATCTTTATCGACTTCCTTTTGAATAACTTGGATAACATCTTTATGGACATCTGAGAGAGGTTCTTTCTACTAGTGCTCCTCCTCCTGCTAATGCTAGTGCAACTTTGAAAGTTGTTAAAGCAAAGATTCGATACCTCTTTTATTATTAAAACATAATTGGCATTCTCTGATCGGCCTAATCTCGTAATACATGGCTATGTCCCTGACCTGAGACTAATGCAATCAGTTCCTTCCTCCGCCTTCTCTTTCGACGTTCGCCAATCGGAGAGGACAGCCGATTGAGTCTGAACCAACATTTAAAGATGGAAGGAAGACCCGGATGGACTTAATTAGGAGCATGGGCAACCCTTCGCGCACGAGATAGCAATGACAGGAGATTGACCGGTCGGGGTCGAGTGATCCTCAGGGTTTAGGGCTCCTTCTACTGCTGCGACTACCTCTCTTCTCTTTTAGAAAGGTAAAGGACCACCAGAGAGGCAAGTGCTTTCATGAATGCGGTAAACCAATCAATCTTTTCGTTACATATCGTGGACAGGGAACCAGCCCAGCGAACTCGATTTCCCGAAGAAAAGAGAGGGCGCTTTTCTAATATTTAGCTCCTAGCTGCTCTACCTCTCTATTTTAAAAAGCCCTGCTCACTTATAGCCAGCCCTATAACCAAGCAGGCAGGCGAGACATCAGAGCAGCTGTAGAATGGAGATTGCAATTCCTTTTTTTTATTTTATATGAAAGGGGTGGCATGTGAAACCAACAATCCCATATTGTGGAATAAGAGCAGTGGCACTTGCGGAAATAGGTTTTGAGGAAGGGACTGATTGAACTAAGGAACTGAACTAATGGACGAGGAGGAATAATAAGTAAATCTTGGTCGGAATCGAAAGCGGGGAAACTGACCACATGATCGGCAATGAGCATAAACCCTAAAACAAGATTCACTCGTTCTTCAGTCCTCACGTAGACATGAAGGGGAGGCCCCACAGATAGGATTCATATTTCTGAACGGGAAAGCATTTTTTGTCGGCCTATACGCTGACTCTGAATCAAAGATTTACTCACTGCCAACAAAAACATACTATATTTACTAGTTTTAATCGATTCACTAAGCTAGTTAAAAGCCTTATTACTTACGCAATTCCACCAGTGTGTAATACATCCAACATTCTCAATATTAAACGCTTTTGGCAAGCCAGAGCAAGACTTCTCTGTGGGAACCCCCCGGTAAAGGAGACCTGTCTAGTCAAATAGGCTTCTAATAAGAAATTAGCTCATTCATTACTTATGCAATGACTTTCTTTTTCGTAGCGTCAACGTTACCTTTATATCTCCCTCGTCTAGTCGAGATTCCCTAAGAGAAAGGGATCAAATCTGTAGTTGTAGTTTCTATACGTCAATCCAATCTCGCTTCCATTCATCATCCATTCTGAGGAAAGATTCTTGAATAACAGGCTAAGAATAGTCTTATAAGTCCTTGTCCGTTATGTATGCTCCAGTAAGAAAGTCCCTTACTTATCACACAAAATCTGGTACTTTTTTCCTAACATAATATGTTAATGGTTTAAATTGCGGGATGTTATTAGGTTATATCGATTATATAAAGAAAATTCTCCTACTGATACGGTTAAATATCCACCTATAAGATCGGATAGTGATTTAGGGTTCTCTCGCAGCAATTTGAGTTCAGGTGCTACATCCCAATCCTTTGGTTTACATATCATTGGTAGATTGTATCTAACTGGTAAAAGATCAATATAAAAATTACATACAACAAAAAATGATTTAATAAGATAATACTGACCTTTCTTCTTATTCACTCTTTGATTATCAGATAAGTTGAAATCATCCGTTATACTAATCAACTCTCTAGAGAATAAGAATTCTACCAATAAGATACCTACACTATGGCTTTTTACCACATCCCCCCTCTCCCTGTAGGTCGAGCTTCCTTTTCCCTCTCACTTCGTTCGAGCTTCATTACATCCACCCTCTCACTTTCTTAGTAGTTAGACGAGTGCTCAGATCAAGACCTTTAGACATATGGAGTGCCTGGCCCGGACCAAAAAGAAAGAGCACAAGCAGGACTCCCTGCACCCGCGTGAGAGATTACTTTGAATCCATACCGAATGGACGACTTGAAAAGGTCTCCATAGACAAAGAGACGATGACGACCGAAAGAGAGAAAAGACATTAGGAGCACTCATTCCTTGTACCCGGGGAACTGATTCATAAGGAAGGGGATCTACACCAGAAAAGGAGTTTACGGCCGGTTCCCATATAGACACTTTAACTCACATTGCTTTAGGCAGTACTCTTCTTACTAAAGAAGAAGACTTACTGAAAGAGGGAGCAAATCCGTCACTGGACGAGGAAGAAAAGGCAAGGAAGATCTGTACAAGATAGAAAGTTGATTAGAAAGCGTTAACAAGACTATCAGACCAAGAACAGAACTGCGGGAGGAACAACTACCTAAGGCTTAAAATGACATAGAATAAGTTGAATCTCATGCAAACTGTGAGGGAGGTGGTTAACCGGTGCTTAGAGAACTACCTGGGATGCTTTACAAGCGATATTCCAAAGGAATGGGAACATTGGTTACCGTGGGCAGAATAGTGGTACAATACCACTTATCATTCGGAAACCAAACAAAGAGCGTTTGAAGTGGTATATAGGCGCCAACCACCTCTAATTAGGTCCTATACTCATTAGTCCGACAAAGTGCATCAAGTTGATTGCGACTTACGCTAGGGATTGTGTTTGCAACTTTGAAAGGAGCTCACTATCAGGACGGACGGGTATAAGCGATTAGCGATAAGCTATAGTTTTTCAAAAAACTAGAACCATACCGCTTTGAACAGAGTCTCCCTCTTTGACTAGTGCTACCTCCGGTGAAAGGAATGAAGATCTTGCATATAGGCAACCGACTGACGTATACAAACTGAAAAAAAAAGCAACTAAAAAAGCTAGTGGGTTGACGAATCGTTGCTTTACACAAATAGCTAATATTACTTGAGTTGTAAGTAAAAAAAAGGCTAACCAGCTTTTGTCCAGGAAGCACAACAAAAGAATAGTAATAGGCAGAAGCAGTGGTAAGAAGGCCCATCTCAAGTGAAATAAATAACAATAGCATTCAGTTGTCTTCACAACGGGGCAACAACCCAGATTTTGCCAACTGAGGCCGCGAGCTCTAATGTTTTTTTTGTTGGGACCACCAGATTGAAGGAAACCTCATGCATGCTTTGTCACCTCTGCACTATCTCGATTAATCGCCTTTTGCGCATGCATAAAGATGTCTCCTTGTTTTATATGTCACTCGATGACTTGAGTAGGAGCTTTCCCTTTCTTTCCCGTCTGTGCTTTCCTCTCCTTCTTTGCCTTCTTTGAATAAAAAAAGCCAGGAAGTCAGCCAGTCTGTTCTTAATAAGGGTAAGCCAGTACGGTACGCAAGACGGTAATCCTTCTTTCTAAGAGTCCTCAGTCCTAGGGTCCTCGTAGTCCATTAGGAAGAAGGGGAACCGAAGCTCTATGTCCTTGAAGAGATGATAAAAGAGAGAAATACCGCTTTACGAGATGAAAAAGACCGCTAGGCGAGTCTGAGAAGGAATGAATAGGTCCAGGGTTCTTCCTACATCAATTAGTTGGAAAGGCGAAATCACGTACTTCTGAGGAGGTCTGACTGACAGAGCTTGGTTTTTCTTCCTTGACTCGAGACCTCTTTCACTGAGAACTAATTCAATGTCTTTACGCAGGTGAGCAGTCCTATATTATGCCCTTCAATGACATTGTCTTTCGACCGTACGACATTACGGGAATTCCTTTTTGGTGATCTAAATCATCGTATGTAAGATAGCGCGTAGCATTTCGCTAAGAACCAAGACTCACGATCTACTAAGCTTTATATTGATTCAAATCCAATCGTGACTGACAGGAAATTTGACTACACAACGAGTAGTACACGCATGTGTTAAACATATAGATGAAGTCACTTCAAAACGAACCACCTATGAGCTAAAACTTGACACTTAGATAGAGGAGGAAGTAGAAAGAAAATCTTTATACGCTATTATCATCCAATGAATTCATTGCAACACCACGAACAATGAGACTTCTGTCTCGCTTACCTGCCCGACGGGTATACCCAATAGAATAAATAGAATAAGAGGCTTGACCTAGAGCTCTTCTCTTCCCCCTGAAAAAAATAGGATGTTCATTTGGCATGAGTAGCCTACGAGCCCTTACTTGATGTCTGCGCTAACTGCCCTATAGCTGGTGAATCCTTTGAATCATAGGAATGGAAAAATCAGTAGATACCGGGCTTGGAACATCTCACCACACGCGTACTAAAAGCGCGATCTTGAAACTAGAAACTCTGGTTTGGAACAAATGAGCGGATAGGCTTGACGAAGTTTAGGAAAAATGCAAGAATCATTTTTGCCGTTCTGTCTTTCGCACGGAAGTCTGTCTGTCTTCATTCCAATCATCGTAGTTCGATCGATCAACTACGCCCATCCAATCTAACCATTTCTCCTGAAGCCCTTTCCCTTCTAGTAGCCCTTCATCGTTATTGAAACATAGGTCCTCGGCAGGCGGGAACAAAAAGAGAAAGAAGAAGTGCGAAAGGTTCGGTCCCAGTTGGTCTCGTCTATGGATTTTCTTTCCCTATCCTATTGTCGAGACGAATGTGGCCATACCCAGAGGACTATCGCATCAGCAAGACGACTTTCTAGTCAGATCCTTCCTGCGCTTCGGATATGAAGAATTTGATCGATCGATTTAGGAAAGATGAAAAAACAAAGGCCCCCTCTTTCTCCAGAACTTGGACTCAATCCACATCCCTTGCTTGAACCTTCTACACCGAACTCAATTCAATAAAGTTTCCCCGTCCGATAGGTGCTATATATAGTGGGCGATTTACCTAGTAATCGGCATTCTAGAAGCAACTTCTTTATTCTACTCGCTACCGGTTTTGGGTCTTATTAATCTACAATAATAGAGTTTAAAATCACTGCCGCTGTCAGCTACAGACCCAGAGTAGGACCTAAACAATGAACTCTTCTCTTTGGCAACAAACAATCAAAGTCAAACCTTTATGAAGACGAGCATACGATGTGACTTGAACCACGCCCTCACTTCACGTCTTCTGACAGCGGTTAGAACGGCAATGACTCTATCTTTCTCCTCTGATTCCTATCGAGTTGCCCAAAGGCTTCTCTTCTGACTGTGCTCGTTGGGGCATTAAGCCTAGGTTTGGAACCCTTGCCGCAGGCTCCCCCTTCGTCTTTCTTTTGGTGTGACTGTTTTTCTATCAATATCCGGTGATCAAGAAGAGAATGCCGTAATGGAATGGGCGAGGCCGAGATTAGATTGACTTCCCCTCATCCAGTTCCTAGTTTCTAAGCTACTGATGAATCTAGCTATGAGGGATTCCTCATCTCATAGATCAGGGTCGAAACGAAAGAAGACAGGATATACTTTGATACCTCAACTTGATTTGTTGATTGCTTCTTTGGTTGATTGATTCTTGAAGACAAGCATACAGACAGTGACACAGATCCATTTCTGCTTTCATTTCCTGCTAGTTTGGTTGCACTTGGGCTTAAAAGCTACTTTCCAATCTTAATCTTTAGGCTATTGGTATTGCTTCAACCCACTTGGTGAAGTAGTCTGTAGCGGTGATAACAAAATGGTGACCATGACTAGAAGGGAAAGGCGGAGGTACGAAAGAGGGTTCGCTAATCGGATTTCCACTCATAGAAAGCCTGAAGTTCGTCCTCAACTGCTAACAGTTCCAAATGCCCAAACAGGGAAGAAGAAGTGGTATCTGTTGATGAAATGCCATTGCATGGATCTCCCTCCACAGCTTCTATTCGCAGATGCGGATATTTCCGGGTGATTGAATATGACTCAACAAAATTAGTAAGGCTCAACCTTAGCGGCCTCCTTCACTTCATGCCTTTGCTCTAGCGGAATGAATATCCATACCGGGCTTTCTTTCTTTTAGGCAGTCGAGCATTTTTTTTTTTTTTTTGGCATCATCCGGGATTTCCTAGTCCCGGTCAGTGAGTTGTTTCCGACTCACTGAGTGAGGTTATTCCGAGCACACATTTGTGTTTTGAATAATCTTACTGGTGTCACATGGAGCACCAGTGGTGGTTGGACATCTTGGGAGTTATCACAAAACGGTCGATATATCACTGTAATCTCCAATCTTCTCAGACGGTTAGTCATTGAAGAATGAGATGGCTAACTGTTTGATTAGATCCCTGGTTGGAACCCAGGCGCCCCCCCCCGAGACAGACTTGTTTTGTCCGATAGGGAGAGTGGCAAATTTTGGTGCATTCCTGACGATTTAACACTATATTATGAAAACAATATTTAATTTGTTTAGTGCGATCGAAAGGGTGCCTAAATTTTCCTGGGTTTGAACAAACTCGTCGGCTAAAAGGACTTCTCTTTCGAGTCCCTTTAGTCGTCTCTGCGTCCATGTCCAAGGAGTCAGCCCTTGCAGGCTGTGCCTTTGTTAAAACAGTGATACACTTGAGGCGGAAATCAGGTTATCTGTACACTGCGCTTTATTTGAAGCAGTGTGCAGTAGCTCTGCAGCGTTACTACGCTGGGAGTTACCGTAAAGGTGACTCCATTTCTGTCCCAGTATCCCTGACCCGCTGTGGTATCCCCCGGATCATCCCCGCAGTCTTACGGAAATCCATAAGAGCGAGGGATGATAAGGGTGATAGATTGGTTAAGATGTACCTATCATGGTTTGGTTTGGCAAAATTGATCGTAGTAGCTCCGAGAGTTACTCGGTCCACATTCAAATCAATCGCCTCACCTCACCCTGATATTGGTAGAGTCTTAGAAGTTCTTGGGGAGATTAAAACCTCCTTTCGAAATCTTCAACCAATTTTTTTACCACATCTCCGTGACATCCCCTTGGAAAAAGGAATGTCATGGGAGCCTACCTGGAAAAGTACGCCCATAGTCGACACCTATGTTAGACGGTTTGGTTTCTCCGTCGACAAGGTGATAGACGAGGCCGCAGTTAAATATGCTAAGTTCCAAAATATTTTTGTGAATCTTAAGCATGAAATAGCTGCTTTCATCTGGAATGTTAATAAAATACATTCAATCCAAGATGGATTTTTTTCTCCGGGTATTCTTTGGTGTTATATCCATTGGATTCCAATAATACTCGTTTTGCTAACGAATCTCTTGATATTTTCGAATCTCAAGTAGGACCCTACTTTGCTTCTCTTTTGGGTGCCTACAAAGAGGTTCCGTTAGCAACAGGTAGATTGGCGCAGGTGATCGAGGGAAGTGGTAAGAGGAGGATCTTTGCTATTTGCAATTATGTAAAGCAAAGACTCCTCTTCCCGGTTCATAGATGGTCTATGAAAGTTCTATCTAGTCTTAAAACTGATGGAACCTTCAACCAGGAGGGTCCGTTAGAACGACTTCGCTTTAAAAGAAGGAGAACTTGTTACTCCTTCGATTTGAAGTCGGCTACAGACCGTTGGCCATTGAGTGTCATTTACACCCTTATGGCTTGCATTTGGGGAAGTACAATGGCCTCCTCAATAGTCAACAGCTCCCTGGGCCTCAACACCTTTTTGGTCATGCCTCCGATGATCAAAAGGATGTCTGAGGTAGCCTTCTTGGCTGGGCAACCGTTAGGTTACTACGGTTCTTGGTCTCTGTTTGCCCTATCCCACCATTATATAGTGTGGATGGCGGCAGAGAAGGCATATCCTGATCGTACTACCCCTTTTGAAGACTATGCCTTGCTAGGTGATGATATCCTAATCACCGATGCAAGAGTGGCCCAGCAGTATTCCATTCTACTGGACAGACTCGGGGTAACAATCTCGGTGGCAAAATCGATAATATCCGAGAACGGAACCATCGAGTTTGCGAAGAGATTTTGGACCAAGGATATGCAAGTGGACGTATCCCCAATCTCTCTTCGAGCATCAGATCTCTTTGTTTGCTGGCCAGTTCTTAAGCATTCTCTGAGTGTTGGAAGTACGTCAGACTCCTCTCCAGGCCAAAAGAAGTGTGATCTCAATCAGGTCCTTTTATAGCCCCTTCCAGCCAAGCCAGTTGGAGTGGTACCGATCGAGTCAGGCGCATTTCTCTCAACCACGAGGTAGATTGGAAAGGAAATTCGCACATTGATCTCTCTCATTGATTCGGGAAAACTTCTTCTCTTGATAGAGGGGTAGCCTCGCCACAGTCAACGACTGAGGAAAGCCGGTCTGTGGCAGTCAACAAGCTGCACTTGTCATAGGAGCGAACCCTACCCTCTTCAGTCAAATAGGGACGAGCTCTATCCACTGTCCCCAGAGTTGACCGACGATGTGAAGGAGAAGAATGCTACTCTATAATCGGTACAGTCCTCTTTCTGAAAGCGCTCTGCCCAGCTTAGCGCATGGAAGGGCAAGTCGTTCTGTTAGGGTAGGGGTCACGCCCGTCAAAAGGTCTGAGGCAACGAGATCAACTGCTGACCCAAGAAGGTAGGGAAGAGAGGAGGAAGGGCTAATCCCCGAGTCAGGGGCATCTATCTTTATTTACGCAAAGCTATTTATTGATGTCGATTTAGATATGTTCATTGGCCTGCGACTGATCTCATCGTCCGTTTTCCCCCTCTTTCCTATTCAAGAGTTCTCCTCCCTAACGGCACACTGTATATAATCTCTCTAGATGGCCAATGTGAACAGTTCAATCAAACTTGTATGTGTGAAGCATATTGAAAGTGACATTGACAAAGCAAAGCACAGATTCCCTAGAATGTTAGAACTCAGACATGACAGAGAAGGTAGTCAAAAACGGTACGCTAAGCTCCTTGCTTCGTCGCTTCTGTTTTCAGTTATTCAAAGAATGATGTTTTAAGCATCTCTATATGCCAGTCATCTATCTGACCTGACAAGGAGGTCGACTTTGATATCTCACCCCTGATCTCTACGGTTGGTTGAAGGTGTCTTGGAAGACGGGTCGAAATCAGATCTGGATAGAAGATTCATCTACGCTGGCAAAAGGGCTGTCAGAAAGAGTCCAATCCCGAGGAGAGTTCATGTGTGAAATTTCTTTGTTGAATGGAGGTGAGTTCAAGGGCTTCTTTGATCGGGAAATGCACGCACTTCTTTTGTTGTCATTAAGGTCCCTTCCCCCTGAGTTCAAGATGTCCCTTCCGCTTCTCTTTCACTACTTCCCTCATTGGGATTGGTCAAGCTCCTTCACTTATTGCTCGATCCGATCCGGAACCTATTGGGATAGCACCTTTTCCTCCTATTAGTAGGTCTTCTTGCCCGTTCAGTTCCTCTACTGGTAGTCTAGTTGTAGTTTTGAGCGGGTGAACCCATGTTCTATCTCGTAGTCACCTAAGCGGCAGAGCAGAGTCTATAAACAAACTCAAATGGTCTGAGAGTTGCCTTTGGCTTCTGAACCTCTGAAACTGGACTGGAGCAAGCTACCAAGCTCCTCTTCCCCCTTCATCACTCTCTATCTCCGGCCCTTGCCATTAGTTAGCTTGCACTTCCCTTGCTTGCCCTTTGAGTTTTCAAAGTCAAGGTGCCTTTCCCTTTTCCCTTTTTCTGCCTTACCTCTTACTGAAGTGAAACAACTGACTGTTGTCTACCTTTGATTCTGTCTTCCGGGTGAAGGTCCTGCGGAGGTCTTTTTTAGTGATCAAAATTGATTAGGGACAGTGACCCATGATGAAAGGAGCTATTGACCTGAGTGGTTTTCTATTTGTATTTGAAAAGCAAGGTAGGTTAGTTAACGAAAGGGTAAGGTGAGGCTGGAATGGGATATAGTAAGTGTGCCACGAGTGCTCCCTTCTGAGGCTTCTGCTTCTCTCTAATAACGAGAAAATTACTCTTTCAGAAAGCAAAGCTACAACTCTTCAGTCTAAGCTATCTAAGCTAGAACTTAAGGCCGACCTCTTTTCCAGGGATACCCCAAAAACCGGTCTAGCTTCACTAACTGTATTCACAGCTTTCCAGATCTCGGAACCAGATCCACTTTCTCATCGGCATTCTCTAAATGAATTACGTTATGGTCTTGAACTCTCGATATATCATATGTAATGAATGATCGAGGTTGTCTTTTCGGAAGAGGTGGGTGGGAGTGGGGCAGGGCAAGAAAGTAACAATCATACCCGATATTCAGAGCGCCGGAGATAGAAGCGGCGGCAGCCATAAAGTGGAGAATTTCCATCCATTTGCTGTCTCCTTCGCTACCGCTCCGTGGGGTCAACATTAGGAAATTTGCCAGGTTCAGTTCTGACTATAGCTGCAACCTATCTCATATTTGGCCGCCCTCGATCACAAACTCGAAATTTTGGAAGATAAAGTAAAGAAATAATTTCGGGCTAGGTTCAAGGTATGCCCAAAGGTATGCCAGTTGATTGAAAAAGAAAGTCAACTTTCAAGATTCAAGATTAGGTAAGTGTTCAGTGTACCCACGGTGCGGTACAAGATCGAAAAAAAAAGCGCGGATAGCAAATTCCTTAGGCTAGATAGAGTGGTGGTTGTAAATTACTAGGTAGCCTAGCTCGGCCCAAGCAAGGCCCAAAAGCCCCATGCCTTTCTTGGTCGGACCAACCCAACCGGCGATTTCCGACAAGTCTTTCTGAATTGGAAGAGCAAGAAGCGGAACTAGAAGAAAACTTTCTTTCTCTTTATGGATAACCAATTCATTTTCAAATTCTCCTTCTAATTCATCTTCCCCGGTGGATTTAGGTTTATCTCTGAGGTCCCACGAAGGTTCGACTAGTAGCACTCTGTCGGACGCCAATTCGGGTGATATTACTAGCACTCAAGTTTTGAGTGATATCACCGCTCTTTTTGAGCAACGAATGGAAGTGGGAAAGAATTAACTCCAGAATGGAGTCCAATAGAGTTCTGCCAAGCGTTGGGGAAGAAGCGGTGAATGACCTATCTTTATTGAAAGACATCTATTGTGATCTAGCGGACCATGGAATGCTAAGTTGGTATTGGGAACCAGCTTGGGACTTTCTAAATCTCATTAGCAATAGTCCAGGAATGACATAGCCTTCCTGTGCAATGGGTGTCTTAACGTACTAAGTAAGGTGGTTTTTTCTAAAGCGGCATTCTCCCTTCTATCTATCAACAATGGAATTATGGAACTTTCTCCCCGAGCTGCGGAACTAACGAGTCTGATCAATAGAGTCCGTCATTTTTGCTATTCCTTCCTACTTCTTCTTCCTCTATTATGTGCTTTTATTAAACAAGCAGCGGATGAGCGCACTAGCGCGAAAGCCGTTGCGCAACAAGCAGCGGATGAGCGCACTAGCGCGAAAGCCGTTGCGCGTTAGTGTTAGTAACGCGCATCCGTTTTCTTGCTGCAGCCGTTTTCTTGCTGCAGCCGTTTTCTTGCTGCCTGAAACTCGAGAAAATAGAGTTGTTTGAGACCAAATGTTATAGAGTTGGGGGCTCTCTGGGGAGGCACACCTTCACTTCCTTCTTAATGAAGGGGTTCCCCGGGAGTCTGACCTTGTCCTTTCTTTTAATTGTCGGGGCCGTCATGAGTGCCGAAACCTATTTCGGTAAGATGATGATGGCTCCTTCGGGCGCATCAAGCTCTGAAGATGCTTTAAAGAATGCCTCTGGGAACAATATAGTTTACCTGCTCGCCTACTACGGTTAAGTAAAATGTTTCTGCCGAAAGGCAAACAATGTGGGTAGTACGCGCTTAGTAAGCGGCGGTCTAACGACCCCCTTGTATAGGTTGGAGCTACCTTATTATTAGAGAAATAGTATGTTCCAAAAAAATTGACTTTCCGCTTTTTTAGAGAATTTATCTTTAAACTTTTCATTTATCCTTGATGACAATAATTTTATACCACGCAAAAATGTCATGACATGTTTAAGGCCTCAAGTACCAAAAGCTTTTTCAGTCTTTCTTTAATTTGGTGCCTAGTCAAACACCTTCACATAAAATGAGGAGTGGAGTAGTTTGTTTGCACCTTTTGGCAAGTTGTATACTTTTTAAAACTCTCAAGTGAACTCTCAACTTGGATTAATTGAACTTTTCTTCCCTTTCCTTTTCAACGTTGGACGTTGATTTCATTTTTGTTTGCCTTTGGGGAGGGGGGGTTGAGTTTTTTCTGCAGAAACATGCTAATCTGAAGTGTAAATATTGTTTCCTCTTGTAGGGACACATGCCATATTTTAGGTTGAGGACTGCCAAGGAGCTCTTGAGGCTGAAAGCAGATTAAACAAATCTTGAGTATGCTCTCTTTGTCATGTGCTATAGCCTGGTTCAACAAAGGAATGATTTTGTAGCCCGATAATTGGTCTTGGTATGATCGATGCGAGGCCAGCTATTCCTCGAAGACCTTTAGTGTGATTTGTCAAAAGTGTGTTATAAATCTTTTGCTAGGCAGGCTTGATTTTGCAGGTTGAATATGGAAGTGCTTCTCTAGGTTGAATCTTTTGCTTTGTTTTGGTTGTTGCTTTGCTTGTGCTTATGCTCTGTCTTGAGCCGAGGGTCTCTCGGAAACAGCCGTTCTACCTACTAAGATAGAAGTAAGGTCTGCGTACACTTTACCCTCCCCCGTCCCCACGTTGTGGATTTCACGGAGTATGTTGTTGTTATAGTGAAGTATTCAAATTTCACTCTGTTTATATGAATCCAGTGTTGTAAATATGTGCCTCTTTCTCCTTTCTGTAACTAGTCTCTATATTGAAACTGGTTGGTGGAAAGATTTTACACACCTTTTGTACCGAGATGGATTCAAGATTTAAGTTTTATGGATTCGATCTTTAAGGTCTATAGCATTAAAGTCATTGTATTTTCAAAGTTACGGGTTCATGTCTATTATTTGTTGAATTTAACTCTATACTGAGTACGGATACTTTGAATCCGCTTCTGCTTGTGCAGCTTAGGTTGTCTTTGTAGGCGTTTGGTATTTGAAATTTACTAGCTTAGTCATTTGTGCTGGATAGATCTAGCAAAGGGAGAAACGTTTTTAAAAATAGAAAAGAAGAAATTTAAAAATTTGTCAATCCACTAATATTTGTGAGCAATTTAACAAAATAGGTAGCATGAAAATAGTACTGAGTTAATATGTGATGACTTATATATTATTCCATCCGTTCTAATTTATGTGAATCTATTTTTAGTCTATGCCAAAAGAAGGATTCCTTTTCATATTTGGAAATAATATATCTTTATGAAATCGTTTATAGTCGCATAAAATATATGTGCCTTATTTATATCACAAGTTCAAAAAAAATTGACAAATAGATTTACATAAATTGAGGGAGTATTATTTTGCTCTCTCCCAAGTAACAGACAATCCATATTCAGCATTTGTTTTAGTTTTAAAAGTTAAATAAAGAGTAACTCAGTGCACCAAGCTCTCACTATGTGCGAGATTCAATGAAGGATCGAACTACAAGAGTCTATTCGCTATTTAAAAAGTTAAATAGTGAATATATTTTTTTCATTGAGATGGTTTCAAAGCTCTTCCTCATCGCTTACGCTCGAGCAACTACGTACCTCTTCCGAGCAAGGAGGTCTTTGAAACAATATTAAGAGATCGTTCCAAATAACCAACCACAACAACATACTCATTGTAATCACAAATTAATTATGAGGAGGGTAGATTGTATACAAACCTTATCTGTACCATTAATTTGTTGAATTGATCCATTGTTTTAATTTAAACTTGAAACATAGAATCCAAAATTTTCTCAAACTCGATATGTTTACTTAGCCCCGTAAGCTGGCTTGTGTACATACATGGCGATGAGCATTTTTGTATGGATTTTATCAAATTACCTCATCCAATTTTGACCATATTTCTAAAAAAACAAAGAAGGAAAAAACTACTCCATCAGTCCACTTTTACTTGTCTAGTCTGAAAAATCAAGAAATAATTTATCAGTTAAGGGTCGTTTGGTATGATGTATAAGATGAAATAATCCTGGGATAAAAAATTTGTATCGTCTTATCTGTTATTTGATTATTAATTCTGAAATAAATTATTTTAGGATTAAAAATAGTATTGGGATAAGTTATCTCTAGCAGCGACTGGAATAACAATATCATAGATAAAATATTTAAAATGATAAAAATAGCCCTATGGTTACTCAAACCTTTTTTCTACTAAATAAGGTGAAGATTATTTTGTAAAGAAATAACTCTTCATTTTTTAGAAAATATGGAATGTATGTTACTTTTAATAAAACAAACTAAACAATCAATAAAAACAATATCAGTATAACGAATCCAGCATAACTTATCTTCAAACCAAATGTCCCTTTAGTTCCTAATTTACCGTTATTATTAACTATACTCATTTCTCGATGCATTTTCCAAAATATTGAATTTATTATATTCGAAGTATACTTATCATTTTATTAAATGTACTTCTTGAGAGGCGTGTCAAATTAAACATGGACAAGTAAAAATAGACTCGTGGGAGTATCAACGTCTATATATCAACTGTAGGAAGGTTTTTCAGGTGCCCATAAAGAGAAGTTGTTCATGCACATTGCGGACAATGTCAAACATTGGTTCACAATATTGTACACTGGGTACTTTGCGAGCAAGAAAGTAGGATGAAGCTAGAAGAAGAGCTTTATATGATCATGAAGTTAAAAGATCAGTAGCTTTACGTGATGAAGTTAAAAGAAGAGCTTTAGATAGTTCGAGTTGCTTGATGAAAGATAATGAAGTGAAATGTATTGGTGATTTTGAGGACTCAAGTTTTGAGGAGGTGAAAGCTGAGGCCAGTGATAAAAGTGATCTTTTAGGCCAGAAGGGGATGGAGACTGATGGTATGGTAAAGATCCATGGTAACGACAGGTTTGGATGATGGAAATTTGAAGGATGACAGTGTAGGAAAGATTTTAGACTTATTAGCTGTGAACCCCACGTATGATTCCTACTTCTATGTCCCTTTGTATAAGAAATTGCTTGGTTCAGTGGAGTTAATAAATGATAAGCTGAAAAGACTACAGTTGCAGATAGGATAGAATGAGAAGTGTCTCGAATCATTTAGTTTATTGCTGCCTCAAAATGGAGGAGAACAGGTTAAAGAGGAATATTTGGATGGTTTTCATGGTAAAGATTCATCCATGGTAACGACAGCTTTAGATGATGGAAATTTGAAGGAAGAGAATGTAGGAAAGATGATAGACTCGTTAGCGGTGGACCCCACTTCATACATTGTGAATTACAAGGGTAAAATGGGTATTTCCGTATCGAAAAAGTATGATGAAAGTAAAAGGAGTGATTTTGATAGTTTTAGGAGTTTGAAGAAAGATATTGATGATGATGGTGATAATGAGGAAGTGGAAGCTAGGGGTTGTGAAAAAATGATCTTTTGAAAAAAGTGTGGAAATATTGGATGGTTTGAGGAGTTTTAAGAAAAATGTCGAAGTTATAGATATTGATGATAATGAAAAAAGTGATTTTTTGGGCCGAAATTTGATGGAGGTTGATGGGGACGTGGAAATTTTGGATGGTTATGATGATAAGGATTCATCCGTGGTAGCGACGAGTTTGGATGATGGAAATTTGAAGGAAGAGAGTATGGAAAAGATGATAGACTCGTTAGCGGTGGACCACACGTCCGATTCATACTTTTATCTCCCATTGTATAAGAAGTTGCTTGGTTCAGTGGAGAAAATAAGTGATAAGCTGAAAAGAATACAGTTGCAGATAGGATATAATGAGAAGTGCCTCGAAACTAATAGGTTGTTGCGGCCTAAAAAGAAAGGAGAACAAGTTAAAGAGGTAGCTTGATGGGAATCTGCTTTAGATGTAGTTTGCTTGTGTTTATTGTTTAAGGGCCGGACCACAGGGTCTATTATATGCAGCCTTACCCTGTATTTCTGCAAGAGGCAGCCTGTTTCCACGGCTCGAACATGTGACCAGGTCACATGGCAACCTTACGCAGCATTGGTGTTTGTGGTTTGCTTGTGTTTATTAGTTTAATTCCCTTATTTTGGTGTTTATTAACTTGCATGTTGTGATTGCAGAAGCATTTGTGCCTCTCACTGAAGAGGAAAAGGATGAGGTTTCTCGTGTTTTATCTAAATCCAATTGGTATGATTTGTATGCATCTCATTTTATATGAGGCTCAATTTGCAATCTACTCTTCATATGTTGTATCTGTCTTATTCTGTGCAGGAATAGGATTTTGGTTGAATGATGAGGTGATACTTTATGCTCAGTTTCCTAACCCGAGGCATGGCTGAAAAGAAGAAAAATGTTTAGTTAGTTCTAATGTCACCTGTAGGATTAGTATTATTTTCGTCTTTTTATTATATTATTACTCTCGTATTTCTCATTATTACTACTTGTTGTCTCCCCTGCTTCAGTTTTCTTGCTATCCTACTATTATTACTGCTTATGTTTTCATAATTGTTGTGCTTCTGCTCTCTACCTGCAAAGGTAGGGGTAAGGTCTGTGTATCCTCCCCAGACCCCAATTGTGAGATTACACTAGGTATGTTATTGTTGTTGTTGTCATGGGTGGCTTGTTCTTTGCAGGTTATCAATGTGTATCTTGAACTGTTAAAAGAGAGAGAAAAGGGAGCTCCAGAAGTTCGTGAAATAACATTTCTTTAACACATTCTTTTACATGAAGGTCAGTTCTTTGACTCTGAACTCAATATTTCCTACATCGACTTTCAACAATGGTACTGTCTATAAAAATTATCAGAAAGTAAAAGCTTGTTGATTTATATCTGCTATCTGCTTCATGAATGTCCGTACACAAGAATGTACTTCATCAGTTTTTTATTCTCTTTGTTATAGACTCCTTTGCACTCTTCAAACACTACAGATAACAAATGTTTGCAATAGTTGTTAGTACTTCTCCTGATTTCTGCAGATAAACTTTATTTAGATGCAGTGTGGAATGTATTGACTCGTGCATGCTCTAAAATGCAATTCAAGTGTGGTCCGGGGAGATAGGGCTGTGCGCAAACCTTGCCAATACCTCCATAGAAGTAAAATATGAAGTTTTTGTAAAGAATCAATGTCAAGCCCAAGTCTTATAAGTCCAAGCCGATAAATAATTTGATGATGTAAGTGCTTACCACTGCGAAGAGGTTGTGTGGTAGTGATTAAATTTAGTTTAATTAATGTGTTGTGTGGTAGTGATTAAATTTAGTTTAATTATGTGTGGTGTAGATTTCATTTGGGTTTCTATAAATACACAAGTCCTTAAGCCTTGTAAATCATCCAAAGAAAAACAAAGCTATTTGCTAAATAAGAAAAGCTTTGTAAATCAAGAGTTTTGTGAGTTCTCTTTAGAGTGTGCTTTATTTTCTTCTTGGGATAATTAGAGTTTTGTACTCTATTTATTCGACAATTGGTATCAAGAGCTAAGGTTGTGAGATCTTTTGAAATTCTGACTTGCGGTTTTTAACCGATCCCCCACATCAGAAAAGATTTCTAGAGATTATTGCAAACTTTTGTAGAACGTTTCTGTGTTGAGAGTAGTTGAGTATTTTTCCAAACTTGTTAAAATCATATCGGTACGATGGGTCTTCAAGTAGTTAGAGGAATTAAGAAGCTCAACAATCAAAACTACAACACATGGTCAACGTGTATTGAGTCTTACCTACAAGGTCAAGACTTATGGGAGGTTGTTGGTTGTACTGAATTTGCACAATCAACGACAGAGTGGAAAATTAAAGCAGGCAAGGCGATGTTTGCTTTGAAGACCACAATAGAAGAAGAAATGTTAGAGCATATTTGGGATGTCAAAACACCGAAAGAAGCGTGGGACACGTTTACTACACTCTTTTCAAAGAAGAACGATACAAAATTTCAAATTCTCGAGAATGAGCTGCTATCGATGGCGCAACGTGACATGACGATTGCCCAGTATTTTCACAAAGTGAAAACGATATGCCGCGAAATTTCAGAGTTAGATCCGACAGCATCTAATGGGGAAGCTAGGATAAAGAGAATAATTATCCATGGTTTGAGACCCGAATACCGAGGGTTCATTGCCGCTGTACAGGGATGGCCGCTTGTTGAGTTTGAAAATTTGCTTACAGGTCAAGTATGTCCAAGCAAATGGGAGGAGTCTTGCTGAAGGGGGAATAGGAAGCACTCTACACCAACAAAAGCAAAAACAGTTTCAGGCGACATACTGGTGGCGGATATAAAAGGGATAGTGACAAGATAAAAAGTTACCAAGGGAGGCTCTCGTCCAGGGGGAGCTTTGAAGAATCGAGGTAACAGTAGAAAGTTCGATGTTCGATGGAGAGTGTTACAATTGTGGAAAGATGGGTCACATGGCAAAAGATTGTTGGGCCAAGAAAAAGCATGCTGAGAGTAATGCTGCTACTTCCAGTTCTAAAGAGATTTGTGAAGATGGTTGGGATGCCAAAGCGCCGTTCGCTATGGAGGTAGAAGAATTAGCTCTCACAGTAACAACATCAGAACGAATTGATTACCAGAATGATTGGATCGTAGACTCGGGTTGCTCAAATCATATGACGGGTGATAAAATGAAGTTGCAAAACCTGTCTGAGTACAAGGGAAGTCGTGTGGTTGTGACAGCTAACAACTCAAGGTTACCGATAGCTCACATCGTTAATACGACAATTACACCTCGATATAATTCTAACCAGGTGTCACTTCAAGATGTTTATCATGTCCCAGGAATGAAGAAAAAATTGCTATATGTGGCTCAATTGACATCATCAGGCCACTACGTCTTCGGTCCCCGAGATGTGAAAGTGTATCGTGATCTCAAAATCTCAGAAAAACTGACAATGGAGGGGCAACGATTGGATTCTGTCTACGTGATGTCAGCAGAGTCTGCATATGTTGACAAGACAAGGAAAAATGAGACAACAGATCTGTGGCACATGCGGTTAGGTCATGTCTGCTATTCAAAGTTAAGTGTGATGATGAAGAAGTCGATGCTTAAGGGGCTTCCTCAACTTGACGTGCGAACAAACACGGTGTGTGCAGGATGCCAGTATGGTAAAGCACATCAATTGCCATATGAGGAATCAAATTTTAAAGCAAAGGAACCATTAGAGTTGGTTCACTCTGACGTGTTTGGGCCCATTAAGCAATTATCAATTGGTGGTATGCAGTACATGGTGACATTCATTGATGACTTCTCCAGGTATGTGTGGGTTTTCTTTATGAAAAGGAAATCTGACACATTCTCAAAGTTTAAAGAGTTTAGAGAGTCATTTGAAGGAGAAGTGGAAAAGAAGATCCGTTGTTTGCGCACAGACAACGGAGGAGAATATAGCTCAAGTGAGTTCTCTCAATACCTAAGGAAATGCCGAATACGTCATCAGTACACTTGTGCCAACACACCACAACAAAATGGTGTAGCTGAGAGAAAGAACCGACATCTCGCAGAAATATGTCGAAGTATGCTATATGCAAAGAATGTACCGGGAAGGTTTTGGGCTGAAGCAATGAGGACTGCAGCCTTTGTGATCAACAAACTTCCTCAACCAAGGTTAGGATTTGTTTCACCCTTTGAGAAACTGTGGAACATAAAACCTACAGTTAGCTACTTTCGAGTATTTGGCTGTGTATGTTATGTATTTGTTCCTGATCATTTACGGAGCAAGTTTGACAAGAAAGCTGTTAGATGTATCTTTGTGGGATACGATAGCCAGAGAAAGGGGTGGACATGTTGTGATCCAACGAGTGGAAGGTGATACACTTCACGAGATGTGGTGTTCGATGAAGCATCTTCTTGGTGGTCCTTAGAGAAGGAGGTGCTGCCAGACTCTAGAGAATTTGGAGACAAGCTACAACAGAAGACGGGGGAGCATATTGTTCAACTCCAACCAAACTCAGATGAATCAGAAGATCCAAACGGCGATGATGTCGAGCAAATAGTAACTCAGAATCCTTGGCAAACTGGCATGTATCAACAACCAGATGAAGAAGGTGGCCCTAGTGAAAAGGAAGAATCAACTTCACAATCTCAACTTCGAAGATCAACAAGAAAACGAAGGCCAAATCCCAAATACGCCAATGCAGCCATAATTGAAGAAGCAACTGCAACAGAACCTGAGACATTCGAAGAAGCATCGCAAAGTTCTGAGTGGGTGACAGCTATGAAAGAAGATATTGCTGCACTTGAGCAAAATCGGACTTGGGATTTGGTACCAAAGCCAAGAGATGTGAAACCCATATCCTTCAAGTGGGTTTACAAGATAAAGTGTCATCCAGATGGGTTAATCAAGAGGTACAAGGCACGATTGGTAGCTCGTGGTTTCTCTCAACAATACGGATTAGATTACGATGAAACGTTTAGTCTAGTGGCGAAACATACAACTGTATGAGTCCTATTTGCACTTGCAGCCAACAAAGACTGGAATTTGTGGCAGATGGATGTTTAGAATGCTTTTCTTCATGGAGAACTAGATCGAGAGATCTACATGATCAAACCAATGGATTTTCAGAACCAAGATCATCCAGAATATGTGTGTAAGCTGCGAAAAGCACTCTACGGATTGAAACAAGCACCCAGGGCGTGGTATGGTAAGATTGCTGAATTTCTAACACAAAGTGGTTATTCAGTAACACCTGTAGATTCTAACTTGTTTGTCAAAGCCAATGGAGGAAAACTAGCTATCGTGCTAGTATACGTGGATGATTTGATCATAACCGGTGATGATAAGTCAGAAATTCTTCGAACAAAGGAAAATTTATCAGTTCGTTTCCAGATGAAGGAACTTGGACAGCTCAAGCACTTTCTTGGTCTAGAGGTTGATCGCATACAAGAGGAATATTTCTGTCAACAGAAATATGCCAAAGATTTGTTGAAGAAATTCGGAATGATCGAAAGCAAGCTGATTTCGACGCCGATGGAGCCAAATGCCAAAATGTGTGCACATGAGGGAAAAGATTTGGAAAATGCGATGATGTATCGACAATTGGTAGGTAGTCTTATTTACTTAACCTTGACTCGACCTGACATCTCTTATGCAGTTGGTGTGATGAGTCGGTACATGCAAAATCCAAAGAAGCCTCATTTGGAAGCAGTTCGACAAATACTGAGATATGTGAAAAGTACAATTGATTATGGTCTTTTGTACAAGAAAGGTGAAAACTGCAAGTTAGTTGGTTACTGTGATGCTGACTTTGCAGGAGATCATGACACCAGGAGATCAACAACTGGGTATGTGTTTAAACTTGGTTCTGGAACAATTTCTTGGTGTAGCAAGAGACAACCGACGATATCTTTATCAACCACAGAAGCCGAGTATCGAGCAGCAGCAATGGCAGCTCAAGAAAGTACATGGTTGATACAGCTGATGAATAATCTACATCAACCAGTAGATTATGCTGTTCCATTGTATTGTGACAATCAGTCGGCAGTTCGTTTGGCAGAGAATCCAATCTTTCATGCTAGAACTAAGCATGTTGAAGTGCACTATCATTTTATCAGGGAAAAGGTTTTGAAAGAAGAAATTGAGATGAGACAGATCACCAGATGATCAAATTGCAGACCTGTTCACAAAAAGTTTGAGTACATGCAAGTTCGAAATGTTTCGCTGTCAACTCAGCACAGTGCAAAGAACTAGAGTTGACATTGAGGGGAGTGTAAAGAATCAATGTCAAGCCCAAGTCTTATAAGTCCAAGCCCATAAATAATTTGATGATGTAAGTGCTTACCATTGCAAAGAGGTTGTGTGGTAGTGATTAAATTTAGTGTAATTAATGTGTTGTGTGGTAGTGATTAAATTTAGTTTAATTATGTGGTGTATATTTCATTTGGGTTTCTATAAATACCCATGTCCTTAAGCCTTGTAAATCATCCAAAGAACAACAAAGCTATTTGCTAAATAAGAAAAGCTTTGTAAATCTCTCTTTAAAGTGTGCTTTATTTTCTTCTTGGGATAATTAGAGTTTTGTACTCTATTTATTCAACAGTTTTTTGTCTTAGTTCAGCAACGGGAGAGATCCTGAGACAGGTGTGGAGGTGAGGCTTGGTACTCAGGTCATTTCGAAGAAAGGAATCTTCAAATACCTAGGGTCTATTATCCAGGGGAATGGAGAGATTGATGACGATGTCACACATTGTATTTGGGCAGGGTAGATGAAATGGAGGCTCGCATCTGGAGTCTTGTGCGACAAAAAAGTGTCAACTAAACTTAAAGGCTAGTTCTATAGGGCGGTGGTTAGACCAACTATGTTGTATGGGGCAGAGTGTTGGTCATTCAAGACTTCACACATACAAAAGATGAGAGTTGCGGAGATGAGGATACTGAGATGGATGTGTGGGCATACAAGGAGAGATAGGATTAGGAATGATGATATCCGCGATAAAGTGGGAGTGGCCTCGGTGGAGGATAAGATGTGGGAAGCGAGGTTGAGGTTGTTCGGACATGTGCAGAGGAGAGACACAGATGCCCCAGTGCGGAGGTGTGAGAGGTTGGCTATGGACGGGTTCAGGAGGGGTAGAATTAGGTCAAAGAAGTATTGGGGAGAGGTGATTAGACGGGATATGGCGCAGGTGCAACTTACTGAGGACATGACCTTAGATAGGGGGTTGTGGAGGACACGGATTAGGGTAGAAGAGTAGTAGGTAGTCGAGTGTTGCCCTTTTTACGCTTACAAAATGTTATTACTGCCTGTCACACTTATAGGCGCATTATTGTTCTTTAGTACTCTGTAGTTTGATTCCTGTTATATGTTCTTTAGTGTAATTTATTTATCTTATTTAGTTGTGTTAGCTACTGCTTCATGTTAGCTACTGGTTCCTGTTGTTAGAATGTGCTACCATTGCGTATTTGATTTTTACAATCTGCATGTCCACATTACTTTAATTTCTCGTCTGAGTCTGACCGTTTCTCATACATTGTTTTGCTTTGCCTGATTATGCTTTGTCTTGAGCCGAGGCTCTCCCAGAAACAACCGCTCTTTCTACCAAGATGGAGGTAAGGTCTGTGTACATTCTACCCTCCCCAGACCCACATTGTGGGATTTCACTGGGTATGTTGTTGTTGTTGTTGTCTACCGCTATCTTCTTATCTGATTAATAAGTTCTGTAACTGGAAGTTCTCTCATCATCACTTTTTTCCATAGACCTAATTCCTTGATGAAATATTTTGCTTATATACTGATCTGAATGTGATTACTTGTGCATGCTCTACAATAAAACTATGATTATTGACACCATTAGTTTATCTTTGAAGTGGTCAACTGGTTAATGGTTTTAATAATATTATATAATCTGTTTTTGCTCACTCAAGGTTGCAATGTTAATTGCTGATTATCATCACCTTATTGAGAACTCTGTATTGAGAATTTTAAACGAAAATCTGCTCATTTTTATTCGTTTTCAGTTGACAAGTTGCAGGGGAGGCTATAACTATCAATCTGTGAGAAGATGGCCATTCCAAAGAAAGCTGCGGTACTGCCTCCTGGAGTGCGACAAAGTAAAAGTTCTATCATCTGTTTTCCTTTTCTTACTTTGTTTGCCAGCTGCTTCATTCTAATTTGATTCTCCTTATTTACTTAGATTTTTGTCCCTATCCACCAAGAAGTACGTTGGTGTTTAGGTATCATCAATATAAAGGATGAAAAGTTCCAATATCTTGATTCACTCGGAGGAAGGGATATTAATGTGTTGAAAAAGCTGGTAAGTTTGGCGTCTATAAGAGGAATAACTTGTTGAGAGAATATATATGTTACTTTCTGTTTTCTTAATATTTGGTATTATTTTGATATTCCCCTATTCTTTCTTTCTTTCTTGACCGTAATATGCAACAAAGAAGAATCTAAGTAATTTGTGACTGAGAAAATGGTGTTGAGGATCTCATGTTTCTTGAGATTTAATTTACTATTGTTTCTTTAGCCTCGGTTATCTTACTATCTTGCTATTATTTTTGCTTGTTGCTACTGCCTATTTTTGTTTCTCTATGAGCCGAGGGTCTCGCGGAAACGGCATTTCTACCTTCCCAAGGTAGAGGTAAGGTCTGCGTATACACTACCCTCCCCAGACCCCACTTGTGATATTACATTGGGTATGTTGTTGTTGTTGATCTCATATTTCTTGAGGTTTTGCTCTAGATTGAGGGATGTTACAGTCTGGCATATTATGTGCAGGCTAGGTACGTTGTTGATGAGGTGAAGGACAAGAATGGGAAACACATTGATATTAGTTCATGGAAGCAAGAGTTTGTTGAGGACTTTCCAGAGCAACAGAAGGGGTGTGTGCCACTCTGGTCTAATGATTCCCTCCAAAGATATTGAAACTAATTGATCTATTATTGCTATTTTCTTGAACGTTCAGTATTTAGTCCTAAACGTTCCTTCTTTCCCTAGTACAATATTTACACATGATATGATACTGTTTCCTGCAATTCTTTAAATTTACTGGTTTACATGGTTGGAAATAGTGTGAGATGGTCACAATTATTTTCTGCTAGGTACAATCTGTGTTTCCTTGTTCCTTTTTCTTTTTTGTTGGTGTTAAGAGTCCCACATCGGAAATGGAATGAGAACATGGACTCCTTATATGGACTTGGAAAATCCTGACCTTAGAAGCTAACTTTGGGGGTTGAGTTAGGCTCAAGATTCATTATTTACATGGTATCAGAATTGTTTACCCGATGTTGGGCGCCCATCATATATTGTCCACGCTCTAGATGTCCAGTCCTGGGCAAGGGTGTTTCTACATTTTCCTTTTTTGCATGAAAAATGGGTCACTTCAGATGCTATTTGGTTCTTAATTTTGTGTTACTTTTCGTTTGTTATCTTTTGATCGAACTGGTGAACTGTCACTATGAACAGGTTTGACGATGGTGTGTTCATGATCATATATGCTGACTTCTATAGCCGAGATATAGGCCTCTGTTTTAATCAGGTAATCCATGTGCTACATCATTAATGTTAAATACTGGCATCTTGTACTACCTCTTGAAGGCTTTAATCATCATAATGGCCTGAGTGTTTCTGCAAAAATCATGCTAATCAGAAGTTTAAACATGTTTCCACTTGTAGGACCACATGCCGTATTTTAGGTTGAGGACTGTCAAGGAGCTCTTGCATTTGAAAGCAAATTAAACAATTTTGAGCATGCTCTTTTATGTTTCTCTTTCACCAAAGGAATGATTATGAACTTTATTAATTCAGTCTTTCAAAGTTCTGTTTAGATTGAAATCCAGTCTATAGAGTTGTAAACACTTCCTATTTTCTCAAGGAAATGAAATTTAAGCTTTATTTTGGATAACGAATTATGTATGTGCATGAGAGTTATCATATAAGATCAGTAAAGTTCTTTATGTAGCTAGTTATTTCTTGTTGTTGCCGGTGGCGGGGTCGGGATTTTCATTAAGGAGATTGAAAATATGAAAAAGTAAACACACTAAGGTGTCTAGGGGATCAACATATACATATACATAAGTATTATTTTAACCTTGCATATACATAAATATAAACCGCAACTTCTTTATTCACAAATCACAAAGAAAATATCAAATCAATTTCGTTCTTGCGTGAAACATATCCTTAAAGATATTCTCAGATGTAATCAAATATCTAATACGACAAACCCACTTAAATCTTAGACATTACGTCCCTGATGAAGACCACCAAAGGTTGTATCGAAGGTTGTTGTGGGGTGTTAACCATCCTTGATCAGAGATTTCGGGTTCGAATCCTAGTATTGCAGTCCTTTTGGTAGGGAGCATTTACACTGGTGAGAAATCCCAACAACAACAACAAAAAATAGGACATCCCTGATGCCTGAAATTGGGTCTGATCAATCTTCAGAAGTTCCATATTTTACAACTTTTGAGATCCACTTCTTGAATAATGATATTTCGCATAAATATCTAATATTGAGCGTCGCTTTACCTTGTATCTTAGTGCTTTAATCCCTTATTTTATGTTGGAATCGCTGAATTTGAGCTTATGTTGGTGTATCTTGTGTAAACCTGTCAACCGGTCCGGGTTGACCCGGAACCGAACCGGTTGACCCGGTAGTTTAACCGGCCCGGCCCGGACCGGTAAGGGCATACCGGGTTGGGGGTTGGGTTGGCCCCAACCCAACCCGCACGTTATTTAAAACCCAGAAGACCCGGACCGGTTAGGCGGATAACGGAAAACCGTTCATATGGGTTAACCTGACCGGACCAGAACAAAAAAATTAAAAATTGCCCAGGTCAAAATGACCGTTGGGCTTGAGGAAAGGGCTGTGGGCAAATGTCATTTTCAGTTGGTCGATATATATATATTTTTTTTTTGTTTTTTTGTTTTGTTTTATTATTTATTTTAATTCCATTTTTACCCTTTAAAAAATCTATAAATTCTCTACATTTTCTTCATTTTTATCACACAACATTTCTCTCAATTCTCTTATTCTCAATTTCTCATACTCTCTTAATCATCTTTATTATCAATTTTCAAGTTATTAATATTATTAGTTTTCAAATTCAAAGTAGCAAGACGCAAGACTTGAGCTTGAGTTTCTATTGAATTCAATCCGAAGTTTGGTACACTCGTTTCATTCTCTAATTATTTTATTAAATTGTCATATTTATTTGTTGATTATTTAAATATTTTATAATGTCTTTACTAAGGGGAATTGCGTCGGATCTTGTAGTAAATCTAGTTCAAGGGTAAAAATCATGGGTTCTTCATCATCTAATCAAAATATAGATTATGATCAAATGCAAGAAGATTTTGGAATGAAGATAATGAATGTGATAACGCTCAATTAGATAATATTGTTGAACTTGAAGAAGCAGAACCTCCTACACCTCTTAGTGTTCCTACATCGATGTTGGTGCTGCTAGTGGTAGTCGAGTCGTAGACCTCCTTTACCGAACCCGAGCAAGAAAAAAGGAGTAAAGTGTGGCTCTTTTATGATATAGTTGTGGTACCGATAGAGTTAAATGTAATATTTGTGGGAGAACTTATAAACATAAGGCGGGGTGGTGACGGGGCGCACTATAGGTAGACATATAAAACACGATCATACGGCACAATGGGATGCTGTCTCTGATTTAGAACCCGGTCAACAACAACTTAATCCATTAACTGGGGGGTTGGCTAAGTACGATCCAAAAAAACATCGCATTGAATTAGCAAAAATGATTGTCGTAGGTTGTTTGCCTTTTCTTTTCTTCTTCATATTTAATTACATATATTCAAAGAGTATATAATCCTTTTTTAAAGGTGTTCCTCGTAGTACTACTAGAGCCGATATTTTTAGACTTCATAATGATTATGTTATTTTCTTGCAATATTTGTTTGCTAACCTTCCATGCCATGTTAGTTTTACTTCAGACTTTGGACATGCATTGAACGGTTATGATTATTTAACAATTACTTGTCATTGGATTGATGAAAATTTTAAAATGGAAAAACGTATTATTGCTTTTGCGTATGACGAGGATCAAAGTCATACTGGAAAATATATAAGCGAAACTATTTGTTTTTATGCCCAAAAATATAATCTTTATAATAAAATACTTTGTGTATCATTTGATAATGCATCTAATAATCTTCACAGTAGATCTTTTAACAGCGGAAGTACAACCACCACTTCCTGATATATTTCATGTTCGTTGTGCTTGTCATATTTATAATTTAATTGTTAAAAGTGGTCTTGATTTATTTTCACCTGAAATAAAACTTGTCAAAAGAGCTGTTGGAGTTATTCAGGGTAATAATAGGAAAAATAGAATTATAGAATTTAAAGAAAAATGTAAACAATTTAATTTGAGACCTAAATTCATGCCAGAAGAGATTATTACACGGTGGAATTATACTTATTTATTTTTAAAAGAATGTTATAAGTATAAAGACCCATAACACATGTTGCAAATGCGCATTGTAAGAACGTGTATATGTTAACAAGCGAACATTGGAAATCAATTGGTGAACTTTTAAAATTTTTACGTAAATTTTACACGCAATCGTTGAATTTTCGTGATCTTATTACCCAACAGTTTGTAATGCTTTAGCTCATATAATTGAAATTTCCTATTTACTTTATGGTTTAAAATCAAATGTGAAATATACAGAATCACGATTCTGATTATGTTTGAAAAGTTTAAAAATATTTTTTCCTATTCACGATGTTTATTGTATTGAGTGCGATCTTAAATCCTTCTATTAAAAGGTAGATTGTCATAATCTAATATTTAGTTTATATACTTATATGGAAATAGGTGGAGCGAAACTCCATCTTCATTTGATTGCATAAATAAACTTGATACTAATTTAACAACATTATATGAATATTATGCTACATTACATGATAACACCAACTCGCTACTAATATTCCTTCTAGTTCGGTTACGTGTCTACACTGCAGGATTGATGATGATGACGATGAAGAAGAATCTTTAGACATATGGAGCACTTTTACAACACAACCAACCACGCCGATCTTGCGATGAGATGCAATTTTATTTGCAAAAGCACGGTGAGTCAAGAAAAATTTTGACCCTTTACAATGGTGGCGGGATAACAAAGGCAATTCCTGTACTTGCGATGGCGGGATGTTCTTAATGTGTCGATCTCAACGGTGGCTTCGAAGTGCATTTAGCCAAGCACGAGATCAAATAGAGACACACGCCACTCATTGGGTGGAAGCACATTAGAAGTGTTAGTCCGCAGGGATTGGATCGATCGATCGAGAGAAGAAATCAAGGATGTGGAGACGTTAATTCTCGTAAGATGAAGAAATAGGCAATATTTTGGAAGGCGGGAGCGAAGGCGGATCGAATTAATACTCGATTTAGAGGCTATGGAGCATAACCAATTCAATCAACCTATAGATTACGAAGAACTTGCAAAAGGATGCATAATATGTAAATAAAATTATTATTACTTCATTATGTACTCTTATTAACGTTATGAAAGTTCAAAAGTTTACATCTTATCATTAATTTTAATTTTACTATCTATTTAGTTGTTAATCATATTACTTATAAGTTATATGACTTATATCTACTAATCTAATAAATTAATAAAATTATAATTACAAATTTACAATATAAACTATAAAGTTATAAACTATAAAGTATAAAGTTATAATCTATAATAAAGTATAAAGTTATAAACTATAAAATAAAAAGTTAACTTTAAAGTTTCAATTTTAATATATACAACTAAATTATATATTATATTATTATATTACATATTTAAATTGAATTTAGTTTATATTATAGAAAATAAATACTAGAATTTAAAAAAATTAAAAAAAAAAAATAAGCGGACCGGTTGGACTGCTTCGACGGAACCGCACGCCAACACGGAATCGATGAACTAGGACCGGTTGGCGGTAGTCGATGAATCGGGCCGTGAATCGGCCCGAACTTAAACCTGGTGAGGCTCTGCGGTCGTCGGGTCACAGTTAGCCGGGTATAATCTTGTGTATCTAGGTTCAAACGTGAATAAATAAACTAAAACCGAGCTATTTTGATTGATTCCCGAGGCAATTGTACATGGGCAAGATGAGGGAGAGATTGCGAAAGACTTAGTGGAAAAATTGGATCACTGAAGGGCCATGTGCTATGCATTTGCGTCGCATGCACAAGGCATGTAGAACTCCTCTCTGAAGTTGGGAAAATAGGTCTGACAGAGTGACATGCTATGTTTGTGCGTCGCATGTCCATAGACGCATCGCTCTCCTGAAGTTGCTCGATGGTGATAAAATCCCACGTGCGTGCTTGTCGCGTCAAGCGTACGAATGCGCCGATTTTCCTATTTTGATTGGGATTTGATTTTTTAAAAGCCCAGGCCATTTTGGTGCCTTATAAATATATATTTTACACGGTTTTTACACATCTTTGGATCTAAGGAGAGCTTGGAGCCGCCGTGGAGGCTAGAGCTTCTTCTCTATATACTAATTTTTATATTTTCTTTGGATGATTTATTGTATTTCCTCCATGTCTATGTGGAGCTAAACTTCTCGTTCTAGGGTTATGGTTCTTTCATGAACGTTGTTATTCGGATATTAATTTTAATTAATGAGTTTATCATATTGGTTTATTTATTTAATCATGAGCTTAATTATTTGTTTGCTTGATCACCAATCGAATACTATCTTTGATTCTTAGATTGAACTCGAGAGAGGAATACTATGATATCAATAGGGTTTAATAGAGCATGATCTCATCCCTTAAAATAGGGATAGGGATTTGTGGCTAGGATAGAGATATACCTAGATCGTCCTGCTTGGTTGAAATACAGGAAATATAAATGCATTTGTGTTAAAGTTCATGACCATAGAGATATAGGCGTGAAAATAATACAAATAGACAGCTAACTCGAGAGATTCGTAGTTGTAATATCAATCATGTCAATCAGTAAACTGGATAACTTAAGAAGTTGAATCAATTGAAGAATACGACATGATCGTTAGACAGCACATAGCCCTAGATCGGTTTCATATCATTGATAATATAAAAATTTGTTCTTTCTTGGTTGAAGTTCATTAATTGTTTTCCTTTTATCTTATTTAGTTTAAAATTACAACCTACGGATTTCATCTCTTGTATAGATAATTCGGTTAGTTTAATTTAGTTGACGGTTAATCACAAGTCCATGTGGGTTCGACATCCGATTTCTAAAATCACTATATATTACTTGTACGACTATGTATACTTGCGTGTGCGTTTGGGAGCAACAAATAACACTGTTTTCTTTCTTCTATTTAGTAAAAAACTGCCCAATAATTCATCTGATTCATTGTTTTGTTTACAATTTTAAAGCTATCGTACAAGAATAACAAAGCGACAAGTAAATTGGTGCACCATTTGATGTAGTAACTAGATTTCATGCCTAACGCGGTACTCTCTTTCTACTCAGTATTTCCTGCTCTTTCAACCGATGCTGGAACCTTGCAAGGCGAGCCTGAAGGCTGACCAGACTTGCTGCTTTGCGTGATAGCACAAAGCTTAGCTGGGTCACATAATTGTCAATGCGACTTCCAGGTTGATCAACTTCTGCCAATAGTTTCATTTCCTGATAACAAAAGAATACATGTTAATTACCACGAGCACATTAGCTAATACAGTCTCCTTTTTGTTTCTGCCAGGTCCAAACTTAATGGGAACTCAGAGGGCGTAATGACAACTTCTCGACATGCAGCTACCATAACCAGAAGAAAATGGACAAAATATTGAAACTAAGACGTGTTCTTTTAGCAAATAAAATCAGTGTGTTTGTGTGTATGTCTGAAAAAGAGAGAGAAGTGACAAGTAATGAAATGGTGAGTGAAGTAATACTAACAGATTATAATTATCCTACTATCCACTTCTTTAAATCCTAATTTTGAAAATCCAAATCACATACATAGTGAGATTGTAGATATCTGGGGGGAAAAGGAGGCAACAGACAGAATAAAACAATGTTGACTTACGCTATAAGCAAGCATGAACTCAATAACCACAAGTGATCAGTCAAAGAGTCGTGTAGGTTCACAGGCAAATAGCAGTGCATCCTATTGTTGTTGGCCGAAATTTAATGGAAATTATTGGACATGTTATGTTGTAATCTTAAGGGACTGTTTTGGGGAATTATGACGATGGAAATATAAGTTATGAACATACATATATGTTATGGTAACTACCACTACATGTCTAAAAAGAAGTAATGTATAAAAAGGTGTTACGTTGCAAACTAGAAGACTTGAACTCTCGTTGTTGCTAGGTGCCTGGACTGTTTTTGAAAGTTGTTCTAACATGACTTAAGGGGCTGAAATTATAAGGGAAATAGGTATGTTAAGTTCCCTTGGTTGTTGTAATTGTTATCTCCCATGAACGAAGAGGAAAGGAACGTATTATGATGAAGTTATGGAGTAATTGAGATTGTTATGTTTATATCTGTAAGTTGCATATGGTTAATTGGTACTGCTGCCTGCTGGCTTGTTTGGTAATTGTGGATGTACATATAAACAGGGGGGAAGTGTTGCCTGAATTTTTGTGGAATAGGAAGTTGTTATATGATATAAAGTATACTAGTAATCCTAGAAATTGACAGTCATATTACCATTATAATAGGTTGAAGTTCTAAGACGGGGCGTATTCTGATATTGAGTTGGCTAGTTCGACTAAAAGGTATGTTAAGACAACTCCTTCTTTCTTGACATGTTCTGCGTATGAACTATAGTTGTGGTATTGTTCCATAAGTTATTCTACTCTTAGAAGTTAAGGAATATTCGTGATATTGATTCTATGCTAAAAGCATGTCTACGTTGTTCCTAAGTCCTTATTAAGGCATATGGTAAGATGTTGGTATCCATGAGAGTTTGTAGTAAGCACTGAAGCCAATTTGACTCTGCAAATCCAAAGTAACTAATAAGTATTAAATGCTGGAACTGGTTTAATAAACAAGAAGGTATATTTTTAATAAACATGTTAAAATAAGCCATTGCAGCATTAAGTGAATAAGGTATCGACAAACAATTATATATAAATGATTAGAATTCCATCTGCATAGAAACTAAGATAGAACCAATTTGTTTTACATTTTCTAGTTCACAGCTGCTTAGATAAGATCACTATAAAAATATAACCTACTAACGGCTCATATAATGAATTAATTAGGCAATTAGGACATTATTGTGAGCCAATAAATTCAGAGAATGTTTATAGTCATTTATGCAATTACATTTGCGTTTACATTGCAATTCGTATTTTACCCAAGACGATATGATATGAGTTGGTACAGACGACAAGCGGTATGTGAGACTATCCTTTATTTCTTTGGCATGATTTTGCGAAAATCTTTCTTCTTTCTTTTGGCATGATTTTAATGAAAGTACGGCGGACGTACGTGATTCCTTCAGAGTCTAGTTTTAATAAAATAATGATTCATGATATGCTAAGCGCCATGATTTTCTAAAAGATGATTTAAAGGATATGTGATATGATATTGCCTTTTACTTATTCCATTGAGAGTCAAATGGTAATTTAAGTTATATATGGTTACTCATGATATTCTATTTGTGCCTAAAATGAGATGATTATGTTACCGAGTCCCATGACGGGTCGGGTATGTACATATAAGAGGATTTCACTGAGACCCTCACTAGGGGGCCGGGTACGGTATACATACATAGAGATGACTTCATTCACCGAGTCCCAGAATGGGCCGGGTACGGTATGTATATGAATATGACTTCTTTCACCGAGACCCATAATGGGTCGGGTAGCTATATGTACGAAGTATGAGGACCGAGTCCCAGCATAGGTCGGGTAGCTATATGCACGGAGTATGAGGGCCGAGTCCCAGAATGGGCCGGGTAGGTATATGTACGGAGGTGTCCTTGATTACGATGATTGTTAGACATACATGACTTTCTTTTCATATGGTAGGTATCTCTGATTTTTCATACATGTCTCAGGTTACCTTCTGGTCAGTTATGATCTCCTTTCTGATTTTTATGTTTTATATACTCGACATTATTTCGATCGACCCCTTTCCTCGAGGTCGCGTTAACCCCGCAGTCTGGTGCTCTTCTGGTGTCCCCGCTTTAGAACATCTATTCAGCTGTTGGAGAGCTCCATTGTTCCGGAGCCAGTCACTTTGGTACAGACCCTTATTACTTAGACTTGTGCTTATTTAGGAGTACGGTGGGGCCCTGTCCCGCCATATTTCATTATCCTTCTATGTAGTGCATGAAGCGATTGTGGGTTGTATATGTTCGGGTTGGTTTATATATGTTTTGTTCAGCGGTACTTTTGTATTTCTCTTTTGGGATGTTCCCTTATTTAGTGGCAGCCTTGTCGGCTAGCCTGTTTTATTATGTTGGTTAGTTGTGACTCCTCAGGAGGCAGGTACATCCTTATTTAAAGGTAGCTTTATCGGCTCGCCTATTCGGACATATGTTATAGTTGCAGCGTTATGCTGCCGGAATTTATATTGCCCTTAGTGTCAGTTGGGTTATATGCGACAGGTTAGTGTAATGGCGATATCAGGGCGCCGGGTCGTGACAGAAGAAAGGAAATTCAAGAATTATGAAACTCTCAAGAGGAACCAATTTTGGCAATGGAAATGCATAACACAGAAATGCAGGAACCTCCCTGGGAACAATGCAGGGAGGTAAATAATTAAGAACATTAGCAGAACAAAAATAACATGGATTTTACTTACCTCACGAACAATCTCCATTGTATCTTCGACTTCTTTCCTATGGGCAGCTATAAGGGCCTCTTCTTCCTGTACACAGCAAGAGGACAATTACACCATCATTGGAGAAGTTCATCACAGAGTTTAAAGAGAAAAAATAACAAAATGAAAAGCAAAAGGCATAATGAAAACTACCTCAAGTATTTCATTAATATTTTCATCACGAGGAGGTGAAGAAACTTCATTTTGTCTTGATCCAACACTTTTTGTGGGGGTACTTGTAGATTGTTGTCTATAACTTGTAGAAGATGGATCAACGCTTGCGACATCTTTTCTTGACAAATTTCCTGGCCGTTCTAGCTTTTCAGGTTTCTCATCCCTATATGCTTTCCTTCGAGGTGGAGACACTTTCGGCACCTTGTCTACTACATCAGCTGAACTTTGCAAATTGGTTGTCGAGTACAGTTTCTGACCAGCTGGAATACCATATGTATTCTTCACCTCAACCCTGTCCCTCTCCATACCACCAGAATTTGCCCCACTTTCCTCCCAACCTTTGACGGTAAGATTTGAATCAAACCTAGACGGTTGTTTATCAAAATCACTAGAGGGAATGTAAGATGTACTTTCTTTCTCCATAGCCCTTCTGTTTGTGTCCAACATTTTAGATTCTTGAGGTTGCTCATAAGGATCTCCTGCTCCAGCAGAAACCGCCAAAGTTGGCGCTGAAGACGGTATTAAAACCGCACTCTGATCTTTCTTTGTGTTTCCACTTTTGGATAGACTTTTCACCCTGTTAATCTCATGTTAGTATAACCCCATGCTTAATAAAAGGAAACAATACGGTCAACCCACGCTTAACGAAACTATTTTGTACCTGTCAGCATATCTCAATGTATTGAGTGTATGTTCACATGATCCTGCATTAGGAGAGATGCAGGAAATCATAACAGTTCTTGAGTTGCCAACAAAGGAGTCGCGAAGCACCTCAGTAAGTTTGCTCCCACGGAATGGAATATGAATCTGGTCATTGTCAAGAGCACGGATACACTCTTTAAGAGCCAACAAACTCTTGTTAATTTCTGCTCCTTCAATCCTGAAAAGAAACCAATATGTTTATTTCAAAAATGCTACTTGAACAAATTAGCAGCAAGGCCCATAAAGTATGCCTGGAGGGGTGAGGGAGAGAAAAAGAAAAGCAGGCATGATATGGAGCCTTTAAGTAATATTCTGAGAAGCAAATAAGCTTCTAAGTGCTGAATACTCATGTAAATTACAGTTTTAAGACTGGCCAAAGTGGAAACTCGAATATTTGCACCAGTAGAAAGTAAGGTACTTGACACAGTCAAGCTCTTTGTTTCCAGTGTTTGGAAGATCATCCTTTAAGCAAAAAATTCAGAATAGTAACATCAAACCTACAACTATCTTCATTACCTCGTACTTTTAATCCTTATAGAATAAGATCGAGAAACATCCTAGTTGTTACAGCTAGAACTCATCTAGGACCTATCTTAAAATGGTTCAGTGAAATGACTTTAAAAGCAGATGCACAAAATCCGAGGAAAAACAAGCCAAAGGGGAAATAAAATACCATCTCAGAAGAAATTGGGAAGCAGAAGGAGGTGCAGCAAGAAGTGTGCTACGAGAACTTACCTTGTTTGTCGGTCATTATCCGTTGTGTCTGCACCTCTCTCGCTACCAGCAAGGTCAATAAAAGAAATCTTTCCGACAACTTTCCCAGCCTTGGACTCATTTCCATCATTATTTCTTCTAGATTCCTTGACTTCATTGTGTTTCTTGACAACAAGTTGCAATATCGCATGTGATCTTGATGATTCCTCATTTGCACCAGTAGATCCAGTACTTCTTGCAGAATTTCCCCTCTCAATATACTCTTTTACAATCTGCACATCTGAAACTTCAAATTCCTGTAGTCCAACAATACACACCTGCTGCCGCCCATCTTCCCTCATACAGAGTTTCCTACACAAAAATTATGGACTAGCTGGTAAGAAAATGGCGAAGAATGGACGTTTCAAAGATGATGCATCATGTTCATGAGCTGAAATGTAAGCAGTTTTTACAATGATTTCAATAATCAATTAGTTGGACAGCCAAGACAACAAGCTCCCAACCACCGCATTGACTTAGCCACATAGCTATCAAACCATTTAGGACACAACAAGTTTCTAATGACTTCCTTTTGGTTTTTACATTCCTCTATTTCTGCGAGAAATTATTGATACGAGTACCATTACTCTCCTGAAACCATAGAATAAATATGGGAACCCAATGCCAGGTTCTAGGTTATGCTAGTTTTCAATTTGTGTTATGCATCGCATTACCTAGTGTCATTTGAGCATGTTGCAATATCCCTTAAATAAGATAAAAAGAAATTTCCAAAGCATTATAAGGATACCTAAACCATAGAATAAATATGGGAACCCAATGCCAGGTTCTAGGTTATGCTAGTTTTCAATTTGTGTCATGCATCGTATTACCTAGTGTCATTTGAGCATGTTGCAATATCCCTTAAATAAGATAAAAAGAAATTTCCAAAGCATTATAAGGATACCGACCTCCGATCACCAAGAAGATCAAACAGTTTTCCGCCATATATTTCAAAAAAGCTGAGCCACAACTTGAACTTCTGACTACGATAAATTGGCTGATGCAACAATCTAACAAGATCCTCGGCCGCTCTAAGAGGCAATGGTTGCATTGTGTATGTCTTACCACTCCCTAAATCATCAGAGAAAAAAGGAAAATGAAATAACCAATTATAACAGTTGAAGCAAGTTTAACATTGCTAAAAACAGCATTGACAAAATGACGAGTTTTAAATCCAATGTCAAATTACTGATCCTCTACTTGAGAAGCACAACTATCTGTGCCAAAAGAGAATGTGAATTTCTTCAGTTATACCATCAGTAGACATGCATGAATATACTTGCTAAACTTAAAGGGAGAATTATCAAGAGAAGGAACCAAAACATTTGAAATTATATAGAACATGTAGAGAGCAACAGTTGTTTTTCCTTTTTTGAATAAGGTAAGATATAAATAAAGTAGTACCAAGAGAGTACTAGCACATGTAGAAGCAACAATTAGCTAAGTGCGAGAAGATAATAGTAAGCAGCCTCTGGGAACAAAATGAATCAAGCATGTGGAGAAATGCAGCAGACCTGTCTGGCCATAAGCGAAGCATGTAGCTTTTGTGTGCTGAAAGATGGTTGGGATAATTGGTTCCACAGTGGCTCGATAAATCTGTAAAGCAATGAATATGGGACAAATTTACAAGAAACTGGGTGGTAGATCATCTATATGAAAAGTTGAAGGTAGTCTAAATCTGTTTTGAAAATTTTCCAGACAACCTTTGTATAAAGAAGCAGTCTTTGTAACTAAATCTTCTATTTAGGTGATGAAATGATACCTGATCGTTCGTCACATATTCATCGAGAACAACATCAAAACAGAACTCATGCTTCTCAACATAAGCAGTCAAGTCCACCTTCCATAATACAACCAAAGATCAGTTCCTCCCAAAATGGAAAGGTCATATTAGGTGTATCAAAAAAAATTGGTAAGGTCAAAATAAGTCACTATAAAGCAGACACGTGAACCATAAATCAAACTATACGTAAAACGAATTTTAAACCTTAAGTTTGGGTTCATGGACTGTGAGACAATCATTGTCAGATACTGTGACAACGTCATCCTCTTTCCGAGCAACTTCCTTCTTGTTTAAAGGTCTCTTACGCACCTGCCAAACACTGATGTCAGCTATGGAAATTGCAAAGAGAAAGAACCAACAGATATCTGAATAACCAGGAAACACATGAAGAAGGGGACCAAAGCACAGAAAATTAGTAAAAGCGGTAAAAAGATCTTTTATAAAACTAAAAGGGCAGCCCGGTGCACTAAGCATAGCGGGGTCCGGGGAAGGGCCGAACCACAAGGGTCTATTGTACGCAGCCTTACCTCACATTTCTGCAAGAGGTTGTTTCCACGGCTTGAACCCATGACATGCTGGTCACATGGCAGCAACTTTACCAGAAATATAAGGACAAAAATCTATGACTAAAATGTCATTTTCCAGTACTTCCAAATATTCTGTAAAGTGACATCCATTGAGAAAGTGACTGAAGAATGAATATAACATCTAACAAAGTTCTAGAAAACAGTCATGGAGTTGAATTACCATATATTACGAAATATTATTTCAATCTGCATATCAATTTCAAATAAAAGAAGGCTGTGAGAACCTCAGAATCTTTTGTAGGACGTGGGTCCTCAAATAAAAGTGCATCTTGCTGGCATAGTAGAGCAAATTACCCTCTTAGAAATGAATAAGATAATGGTAATTAAATGGTTAGGAATTAGGATCCAATAAGAAAATATGCCTCAAAAGCCAGTTTACTTGCCAAATCAACACAACAAAGATATAACCATCTCATCATTTCCTACCTACCAAGGAAAAAAAACTTCGCATTTCTAATAGTGTCACAGGCATTTGAACCAGCTACTTACCACTACTTTAATCTTCGCCGCATTGTTTTCTCTTGCATTAGTTTCTTTTTCAATTGTAAATAATCCAGCTGTAGTGTCTGCCTCTGGTAGTGCTTTCTGCGGTTGATCATTGTCACTGTCAAATGCTTTGTTTACCCCCGACATGAAAGGTGACACCTCAAACGGTTCTGAAATTACATGCTAAAATGAAAATCAGAATTAGTAAGAAGAAATTCCTCTATATGGCAAGAGAGTCAGATTACGAGACATGGCCTGGTATTCACAATGAGAAAGATTTGGATTACCATTAAGCCAACACTTACTAGTCTAACTCTTAAGAAATGATCTTGATTCTTAATAAGGTGATGACTATGAAAGAAAGAACACTGCTGGTCTACAACCTCTTTAAAGTCAAGCACAATGGGGATAATATCCACTAATAAAGACCTTCACAATATATATGACTAGTTATCCATCAGACTTGTAAAAGAAAGAAACTAGTTATCCAGCAGAAGGCAACACGTATTTCAATGGATGCAAATGATAAAACCAGCTCATTGGGTTTCATCAAAATGCAGAAAATCATGACATGCGAGTTATTCTACAATTAATGCAAGGCAAGGCAAGCCAAATCATTACACGAAAGGGCAGAGTAGAGAAGGAACTAGGTACTAGATAGGTCAAGACTGAAAAAAAGAACCTTACCTCAGTTAAGAGTTCAGTGTCATCCATGGAGTGAAGATCCAACAGCCCAGCTCCGAAGTCTCCTCTGAACTCAGGAGAATAGAAGCCATCAGATGATCCAAACCCTCCTGGACTTTGGACTGTAGGAGTATATGGATCAGAAGCAGATTCACCATTAAGGTTCAGGTTTCTCATCAATTTAAAAAGCCTTTGTTTCTCTTCCATAGACTGTGCTCCATATCCCTTCAAACAATATCCACGCTTCAAAATTATTAACGAACTCAATATGCAACACCCAGACAAACTAAGATTGACATACTAAACCCGCATGGTAAAGAACCACAAGAAAGAGAAGACAGGTGAATTGGAGAGAAAAGGATCAATATCATTATGCAAATAGACTCCGTGATCTGGATACTCAGTTGCCGGAATTGCAATGAAGGCCAATGGAGTTCAGGAGGAATCAATGCTTGTTAGAAATAATTAGAATAAAATGGAGAATATGGAGCAATGTGCAATGCTTGTGTGTGAGTTCATTCCATATAACCACATTTGGCGGAGGGATAAACCAAACAAAAGAAAAGGTCCTCAAGTACTACAGAAGGACATACAAGGACTATTCAATTTGACTAAGACCACAACGTAAAATCTAAAGACAATAAGTGCACGTCTGAATATACAATATGTTTAAAGTTTAACTTAAAATCTTCTATATACATAGTGTTCCAGTCTGAGGCAGTGGTGAAGATACACCCCCTGCTTATTATGGCAGCTAAAGTACTAATTTTGTCAAGTTAGATTCAAACAGAAATGTACACAATCTTCATCTTATACTTAAAACATTAGTACAAAAACACATGTGATTATGAAGTAAGGTCTTATACCTGCATAAGCAGGTTTGGAAGCATACGCTGATCTACACCAGTAGATGCTAAATGCTGCAACCCGGCAGACTGAAGCCATCGCGCCATGACGGCATCTCCAGCATCACCAGCCGGACCGGCATTGCTCGGGTGATCGTATAGAGCAGTAGCCGCCACATTGTTCTGCTGCGTCTGACCACCCATGTGGCGCTGCGACCGGCGTTGCGGAGCCAATTTCAAGATCTGTTTTTCAATACTTCAAACAACAGAAAATAGAGTTCATAACATTAAAATTCTTCCATTAATCACAAAAAAAAAAAAAATGTGTAGCTAGCGTTTGGCTATATTTTGGATCAGATTTTGAACATTTATTTCAAATAGTTGTTTGGCCATGAAATTTGATCAGATTTTAAAATTTTAATCAAAATATTTTCAAGTTCCAAAACTGTTCAGCCCAATTTTTCGGAGAAATCACACTAACTTCAATTTTTTTCCCAGTAAAATGCATGTCCAAACACAACTTCATGTTTCAAAAATCACTACTTCAAAAACTCAATTTTGAAGTTTCAAGTTCAAAATCTATGGCCAAATGAGAGCTAGATTATGATCCAAGGTACTTACAGGGAGGGAAAAGTCGAACTCAAGGTGTGCACATTCACGTGCTATCACGTGTAATCCAGCAAAGTTGAAAGCAACCGTAAACCAATCGATTTCGACCTAAATTCCAAAAAAAAAACGATTACTATAATTCAAAATTCAAAGCTCTAAATCATCACAACATGGAACGAATCATACAGTGTTACCGATCGATTGCAGTTGTACTTTTGAATTCAAACATACAAAGTACAACACCGCAATCCAACCGTACAACCATTCATAACACAGAAATGAACAAATCTACACGAAGAAAAACTAAACAACAGAAAATAACCAATAAAAACGGAATTGTAAAATGAAAATTACAAAGTACAACTCCGCACGCCTGCAGTACAGCCATTCATAACATAGAAATGAACAAAATCTATGCGAAGAAACGAACATTGCAGAATCGTCAAATCAAAAGTACAACACCGAAAGCCTACAGTACAACCATCCATAACATAGAAACTGAACAAAAAAATCAAAGTATTCGTAGTACCTAAAAAATAGAATAATTCTAGCGATTCCGGAGATCTTAAGAATCAAAATTACAAAGTACAACATCGCAGGCCTACAGTACAACCATCCATAACATAGAAACGAACAAAAAAAATCAAAAACATTCGTAGTACCTGAAAAAAATAGAGTAATTCTAGCGATTCCGATCGATCTTCGAATTTGAATTAGAACTTTCTAGAAACAGATCTGAGAGAAATGTAGATAAATTAACTTGTTTCGAATTGCTTTGAAGCAATTATAAATTGATAATAAGAGAGAAAAGTTGAAAACATTTAAGGCTTGTGATCAACAACAAACAACAACATAAGTGTGCCTTAACTCCTATCAGCTATTACGGATAAACTCAGCTCAAAAGACAGATTTAAGACTTGTGATCATATACACATTTTCTCTTTATATAGTCCGTTTCAAAAAGAAAAATAGTAATTTCACTTCTAATTTTATTGTTAATAAAAAAAAATTATAATAGCAGATGTGTTATGATCTGTTTTAAAGTCACGGGTCTTAAAAAGTTTTATAGTCACACAAATATTACGACAAATTCCGTATCGATTCAAATTTTGTCACATATATTAGAATGGGAGAGTACTATTTATTGCGTAATCGATGTCATAAAAAAATCAGTCTGAAATATAAAAAAAAAATGTGAGAAACAAATTATATGAAATATTTTAGATCATAATTTCAAAATCTTCATTTTTTTCTTCAATTTCGTATCGATTCAAATTATATCACATAAATTAAAACCGAGAAAATATCACTTTGAAGAATTGATGTACGAATTTAAAAATATATCCAAATGATTTCTCTTTCTATTTTTGGTCTTTCTCAAGTTATTTGCATGTATTTTATTTTATTTTTGTAGTAATTTGAATTGTCTTTCTAATTACTTTCTTATACATTTTATTCAAGTTGATACTTCCTTAAGGTCAAAATGAGTATATGCTTAGAATAAAATAGAATTCACGATTTTCATGTTAAATTAGTTTGTTTAGGGCACGTTTGGTACGATGTATTACGTTGAACTGCACTGAACAAAAAAAATAATACAGTATTTGGTGGGCGTTTTCAGCCAGACTGAACTGTACTATTTCTAAAAATAATATACTTCAACTGTCATTTTTTAGACTCATCTAGTAGATGGGGTCTCCCCTAGACTGTACTAAAAATAAAAAAAATCCCCCTAGACTGTATTAAAAATAAAAAAATTCAATCCATTATATATTAATACTCTAATACCGTTCATTATATATTAATACAGTTTAGTCCATTACAATATAGTACAGTCTAATATAAAAATATACCGTCCAGTGCGACGTACCAAACGAGCTTAGGTTACTAGAATCAAAATTTTCACTACTCAATTGCTTTCGGATAGAAAAAAGACAGTCCGGTGCACTATTACTTTCATATAGTGATTGGCTCAAATCATAACTTGGTAAAATACATTTCCAATATTGTTCATGACTGTGTTTTTAGTTTCTGGGAAAAAATTCCATTACTAGTTTGTAAAAATTAATTACTCAAACACAGGGCTATATTGGTCAATTCAATGGAATATTGTGGTCACATGTGAATATTTTATCTGTTAGTAGTCGGATAATAATTATCCAGTTTTTAGCGTTTTTCATATTTGCCCCTACAGATTTGGCAATTCTGCCAACAATCTTATTCGTCAGAATTATAGATTTTCTTCATGAATGCGCGGGGCCACGAGCTCGATCCTCACGTATAAACTTTTTGGTTGAGTGCACACATGGCTGCCAAATGTAGTTAATCGGTGGCGTGGTTTGGTGCGCTATCATACACGGGGTTTATCCTGTGCGCACTCGAAAGAGTAGCGGCTGCGGGTTCCTTCGCCAAAAAAAGAATTATAGATTTTCTTTTTAATTGGCATCTAATGTTCAATGCATCTACTAGTAGTAGTAGTAGTGTTTAGAAAATCAATTAGTACTAATTTTAAAATATATTATAATACTTTAATTATATAGTGAGTATTAATTCTTATGTAATTACTAAAACGAATTTCTTTTATAGCACAACTCACACAGATTCAAAGACATAATAGTACAGGAAATTGACCCGATCATAACTGGAGTTAGTGTTATGAGGGAACATAGCCCCATTTATTCTGCGCTCTGTACGACCCTGAATTTACTCCAAGTTGTAAGAGGGTCAGTAAACCCAACAAAGAAATAAATAGAGGGGACAATAAATATTCTTTTACACCAATTTACTTTATATACTTTTATTTTTAATATGTTATTAAAGTTAAAATTTAAATTTTATGAGTTTTGAATTTTAGAACGATATATTTAAATATTACTAGTAATTGAGTTTTAAATTTAATATTTGTAAATATTTAATTATTTTTAACACAAATACATTATTAAGCAAAAGCTATTGGGTTTCGCCACCGAACTCATATACGGACTTCTAATTCCGCTCCTAAGTATGTCTCTAAATGAATGTACATTTTTATATTTTGAAAAAAAATTAACTTTAAATTCTCATTTTACTATTGATGAGATGATTTATAACTAAAGTTAAACCTCTATATAATGTAAGCATTTGTCCGAAATATTCATGACTGCTATAGTGAGGTGATGTTATGTATGTATACTGACATTTTATGCTTAAATCTTATTTAGTTGTTATAAACAAAAGTACATAAATAATTATTTTTCTGTACTTTTTATGTTATAAACGAAAATAATATACTCCTACTTGTTAATTTTAAAATCTCAATTGATTTTCATATCTCATTAATTAAAATTGAAAAGACTAATAAATTACTAATAAATTCATAACTAGTTGTTTATATTATTTCACACTGATATATTTTCAACTAGTTGATGTACCATACCAGTAAAGAATTAAAATCTAATGAACATATGCTTTTAAAATTAATTGAGAATTTAAATATTTTAAGTTTGACGTAAGAATTTTATAATTGTATGTTGTTTCGTAATTTTTAATCTCTTAGTGATAATATAAACTTGAATTGACGAAGAATTTTGTCCGAACTTTCAGTAAAAGTGAATTCAATAGGTTTTTTCTTGAAGTTTGTTTAAGAGCTTAACAGTTGACTCTTTATTTTTTTACATAAATGATGATTATGATAAATATTTTAATATTTTATTTTTATACATAATATATTTCTTACAAAATATTATTACACAATATTTGAGTATGGTTGTTATAGAGACGTAATTTACAAAGAGTGTACCGTTATAATGAATGTCATTGTTGTTATAGATAAAATGTTGTTATAGAGAAGTAAAGTATAATATAAAAAAATTAGTTTCGGAAAAAACCAGACCCTTATAATGAAATGTTGTTATAACGAATGACCATTATAGAGTGCATAATAGGTCGGCCTTCCTCTGAGGAAAGGAAGAGAAAGGGAATGATTGGACGCTGAGAGAGAGGGAGCGCACTCTCGACTTTTGGATATTCAATAAGATTCGACTATCAGTCTCCTGGTGGCTCGGTCGAGGTCAAAGTTGACATAATAAGGCGGATGGCGCCTCTTGACTCTCCTCGGGAGTTCTCTCCTTGACTACACCCTCTTCGGCTTTGTTACCCAAACACTCAGGAATATAAAGAACGTCAAATAGAAAGGAACAAGGTAGCCTCCTTTTCCCTCTCACTGCGTTCGAGCTTGAATATATATAGTATATAGTTTGTTTTGGACCGCAATTTCAAAATTCAATTTTTTCCTTAAATTATGTATCCAATACAAGTGGATCATATAAATTGGGATCCAAAAGTACAAGAGGAAGAATTATTTTTTTCATTTTGAGTCTTGTAAGACAATTAATAGGAAAGTGGGAAGTCAATTCCAAATTTAGTCGGTGGCTATAATTTAAATGCTTATTTTTTGAAGCAGTTGGTTAGGTTAGTATTTGATTTGATAATGAGTTTGATAACTCAACATGAAGTCAAATCATGTAAATTGACAAAATATCTTAAACCCCAAAGTATTCATTTAGGTTGTTTCAATTTGTAACAATATCTTACATAAAACGATTCTCTTTACCTTAATCATATGATATACTATGATATTTACTAATCAAATAATAAGATACTTAGTATATTTTTATAAGAGAAGTCTGTGAAGATTGAAGAGTATGATATTAACTTAAGCAGTTGTGCGCGATGCGCCAACCAGAAGATTTATGCGGGGATCGAACTCGTAATTTTTTGCGGCATCGCTTTCTTCTGTCAAACATTCTGCATGCGGGTAGGTGTTCTTGATCTATATGATTATTATAGTTGTGTTCCTAAATTATTTACCACTTACACTATTGTCAACGCACACGTATTACATGAAATGACACAAGCCCATCATGGAATTCACATAAATAAAAGGCCCTTGATTTATCCATCAACTATTAACATTTAGCCCGTTTTAATAAAGCGTAATAATAAGTTAATATTAAGTCCACATTTAATAAATAATTCTAACAACCTATTGCTACTATTAAATCCACATATATGTGTTTCACATAACATAACATAATCAATTAAGAACACAATAAATCAAGAGGATTATTCTTCTAGCAATAATAAGACATATATTTGATATATTTCTATTTTTTGGTTATTTTTGTGCAGGGAGAATTGATATGCTTACACTCATAGAAACATATATTAAAAGGGGAGCAGAGAAAGTAATTGAAAAGGCAAGTGAATTATGCAAGAGGAAAGGGGTAACAAATGTATCATTTGAAGTAGGGAAAATGGTGGTATTTGACGTAAAAGGGTCATATTTGTCGTTCGTTAAAATATGAAATTAAATATACCTTTTCCGTTAGCAAAGTTGTCACATTTGTTATTTGTTGACGGAAAATCCATCACGTGGATACCACATGGGATCACGTGGAGGGTGGGCCCACAACCGCCGCCAGAGCTTCATCCCCTTCTCCTTCTACTCCCTCCGTTCTCCCCCCACCCCCTACCCCTCCACTGCTCCGGCGAGGAGCTCCAGCTCCGGTGAACTGCCGGAGCAGTCACAAATAACACCCCAAACAGCGGACCACCCCATTCTTTTCTTAATTATATTTTATACACTAATATACAGCAAAGTAGCAGTGGCCTGCATCAATATGCAGATGCAAATTTTCTCTCAATGCAACAGAGTGGGCTAAAACGCAGCAGCAAAGTAGCAGCTATTTTTGCCCTCAAACTTATGTGTAGAAATAGGTAGGATATTTTTAAAACGCAGCAGCTATTTGCAATAAAAATGCAGCAGTGAATCACTCCAAAATGAGGAGTAAATGTGTGACCGGAGCTCCTCACCGGAGCAGTGGTGGGGGGAGGAGAACGGAGGGAGTAGAAGGAGAAGGGGGTGAGGCAGTGGCATGGTGGTCGAAGTTCCGGCGGTGGAGGGGGCGACGGTGGTGGCTGTTGAAGACGAAGGTGGGCACGTGGCGTCCACGTGGATTTTCCGTCAACAAAAGGAAAATGTGATAACTTTGCTAACGGAAAGGACATATTTGACCTCATACTTCAATGAATGACAAATATGACCATTTTTCAAAAGTTAGATGATAAATATAACAATTTTTCCTTTGAAGTATATGAAGGTGATGCTAGAAATGTTGTTTGTGATGCTTTTGACAAACACCTGCTTCTCTCTTGGTCATGGGCAGCCATGGTTATGGAGCTTTCAAGAGGTATGCAATGCATGAAATCACAAATTATATGATACAATTAGCTATATAATTCATTTCGTTTTATTGAGTTTTAAGTTATATACAATGGTATGTAACGCCTGTGAACAAACTCTCACCTTGGTATGTAGTTGAAAAGGTAAAAGAGTAGTACATATAAAGTGTTGTGATATTCTTAATGAAATGAGGACTTTTGAAAAAAATATGTGTGGGCTTGGCCGAAGACGATAATATCACATCATATCAAAAGTATCTTTTGAACTATTTTAGCCAAACAACTAGTATTATCCAATGATTTAGCGAAACGAGTGCAGATATGACATAGTGATGGTGTGAGCCCTGACTTATTGTCTTTGCCCGTCAATGGGCCATACCTTACCTAGAGACACATATCCAAAAAAGTCAGTAGACTTTGGTGGCCATAAGTACTCGGTTGATGTCGCTAGCTCACATTTAATCTTCAGATATGCACACCAGGATCATGCGGTACTTAGTTTGAGAGGAAAATTGTTGGTGTACGAAATCAAAGGTTGAATGAAATCGATTCTTTTTTAGATATCAAAATAGAAATCGGAGTAATCCAATATGTGGTTCCGCACGTTCCACCACTTCTCCGTTCATTTCCAATACTGATCGTGAAACTTGTTTGGCTTTCTTCTTTCTTACTACAAGGGCTCCTTTCCTTGCTTATAGTCAAACAAGTGGCTGGAGCAAAATCCTCCGCTTATCATAAATAATGGAGTACCAAAGCATCTATGGGTTGAAGCATTCACTAATGCAGTGTATTTAATCAAGAGATTGCCATTTCTGTTATCAACATGCAATCTCCCTTTTCTTCTCTTGCTTCCAAGCCGGCTCGGTCGTGAGGAATCAAGAGATCTTTGTCGGTGCTGACTTGGATCTCGGCCGGCTAATTCAGGAAAAAACTTGTACATGTGCATAGGCAGACGCTTACATGTTTAATAAGCCCCATTTTTTTCTTCGGAGCCGTTTCTTTTTCCGTCCCCCGCCCCGGCTCCGAGTGACTGACTACTATCAAAAATGCCCTTGCTTTTCAATTGTCGTAGGTAACGCTCGAAATCACCTTTCTGAACACCTGACCTTTTGACTCAAAGTCTTGAGCCACGTAAATCAACCTTGGAAGCCATCCATTCAAGCCTTTCCAGTCCGAAAATAAAAAGAAACATATAAGGTGTACTGACACTTTTAATGATGTAAACCCATTTGAAAAGAAATTATTCAGACTTGAACAAAAGCGGATAAAATCTCACCAAATTATTGTATGAAAGTTGATATAAAGAATTGCAGATCGTGGTCTTGCCCTTTTCCAAACCCGCAAATAGCGAAAATTTAGTATACTAAGCTGTCTTTTTTCATATTGTTGTAAGTTAACTTAGCATGATAGTGTACAAGTTCTTTATACTGACAATGCTCTGATCATAAATCTTATTTCTTGGCTGTATTGGGCACTGTAAGTGACTACTGATCTCACCATGCTAATTGCTCTGTGATGATTGTGAAAAATAAGGCAAAACCCCAAAGCAATAAACAACCTTAAATGGCTCTGTCTTGTTCAATACTCAAGGTTTTAGATGATTTTTCTACTCTATATAAAATTGTATTGGTTCCAGTTTTAGTAGATTAGGTGTTTCTTTTTTCTTCTCAAAAGGCAAAAAAATAATTATAAGTTGTTAGATTCTTTGAGGTGGAGCACTAAGAGGTCGTTTGATAAGATGCATTAAAAATAATAATGCATGCATCTTATTAAATTCTTAGTGCATATTTAGTCCTAGATAACTGATTTCGTTTATAACTAACAAATGTCTCAACCTTTCATGTTTACTTTCTTGAAAAAGAATGATTTGTGTTCTAATCAGGGGTGACAAAATTAACCCAAATTCAAATGATACGCTCAATCCGTCCAAAATTTTATGGGTTTGGGCAAGAGTAATTTTGATGATGGGTTGGTTTGGGCTAGCTCAAGTTGACTCATCATAAATCAACATCTCAAATGACCCATGATGATGCCCAAACTTGACTCATCAAAATACTTAATTTTAATGATTAGAATTCCACTCTGGATTAAGATTTTTATCTATAAATAATTATTTAAAAATTCTTTTATTATTTTAGAACAATAAAAATACATTAACGCACCCCAACCACACTATCAATCAACCCTACCCCTCTCCTACACCAACCCCCACTCAAGCACTTAACCACCCTCACATTTATGCACATACATTTCCTACTCCACCCCACCCACTTCTACCCCACCTAACCCCACATCCGACCCTACCCCACCCTATCCCCCGCACCCTACCCCCACCTCCACTCCATCCTCAAATTTTTATTTCATTTTTTTAAAATTTTATAAAAAATTTATTAAAAATATGAAATTTTTACTTACCTCCCCCTACCCCCCTCATCCCCCCTCGACCTACCCCCTCCACCCCACCCTCAAATTTCTATTTTATATTTTTTGTTACTTTTATAAAAAATAAAAATAAAAATGAAATTTTTCTTACCTCCCCCTCCCCCCTAACCCCACCCCACCCCATACTCAAATTTATATTTCATATTTATTGTTACTTTAATAAAAAAAATATTAAAATATGAAATTTTTACTTACCTCCCCTCCTCCTCCTCCCCACCCTACCCCCACCCCCACCCCACTCCATTCTCACATTTCTATTTCATATTTTTTGTTTCTTTTATAAAAAAAAATTAAAAATATGATTTTTTCTTACTTTCCCCTCCCACCCCCACCCCCACCCCATTCTCAAATTTTTATTTCATATTTTTGTTACTTTTATAAAAAAAAAAAAATGAATATTTTTCTTACTTCCCCACCTACCCCCACCCCCACCCCATTCTCAAATTTTTATTTTATATTTTTTGTTACTTTTATAAAAAAAAATGAATTGTTTTCTTACATCCTCTACCCTTACCCCCTCCACCTCACCCCACTGTCCCACCCCATCCTCTAATTTATATTTCATATTTTTGTTACTTTTATAAAAATAAAAATAAAAATCCTACCTTCCCCTACCCCCTACCCCCGCCCGCCATACCCCCCTCCACCCCAACCCCATTCTCAAATTTCTATTTCATATTTTTTGTTACTTTTATAAAAATGTGAATTTTTTTCTTACCCTCTACCCCCTCCCCCGCTCTACTACATTCTCAAATTTCTATTTTATATTTTTTTACTTTTATAAATAATTTTAAAAAAATATGAAATATTTTCTTTCTTACCGCCTCTACCCCCTCCCCCACCTCACTCCACCTAGAGTTGTTATCGGTCCGGTTCAGTCCTGGTATCGACATACCGGAGTCGGACCGATAAGGTTACCGGTCCGGACCGATAAGAATTCGATCCTGAAAAGAGATATGAGACCGGACTGACACCTTATCGGGCGGGTACCCGATCCGATCTGATAAGGTTACCGGTCCGGTTCTGAATATTGTTTCCGGTTCGAAACCGGTCCAAAATATTAAAATCCCTGCTTTACTTAAAAATCTCAACTCTACTTATAATATTTTTATAAAAATATATGTTTACTGCCTTTACTGCTTTACATAATACATATTAACAAACTTAAAGTAATATATAATAGCAATATTCCAAGGATTGATCATCAATTCATCATCCAATTCCTAAACTATTCTAAGGGTATCGAACCGAGACTCATAACATATAAGTTATCGGGTAATTAGACACAGTCACTTGGACGCATTCTTATGTCTAGTACTCAGATCCTGGCCTCATTAACTTTTCGATCCGTATTTCTGGCCCTGGTTCAAGTTATCCGGACCGATAATAGTCCTACCCCCCACCCCATTCTCAAATTTCTATTTTATATTTTATTACTTTTATAAATAATTTATAAAAAATATGTTTTTTTTACTTCGCTCATATCCACACCTACCCTTTCCACCTCCACCTCATCCTCAAATTTATATTTCATATTTTTTTGCTTTTATAAAAAATGAAAATAATCTTAAAAATATTATTCTTATTTTAAAAATAAAGATATGAAAAAATCAAATATCATACAAAATAAAATAACATCATAGAAGGTAAGTTTGAAATTTGTAAAAGAAATGGGTCAAGTTGGGCAATTTGAGTAATTTGGGTTATGACCTATCATTTAGCCCATCTTAGCCCATGTAAGTTTTTGGCGGGTTAGACATTGGCCTATCTAGAACTTCAGCCCATCTTAACCCGCCCAACTTCAACCCAATCGGCCCATCTGCCACCCATAGTTCTAACTGATATTCTCTCTTTCTATAGATAAGAATGATATCAAATCTACTATTAAATATACATAAGCCCATCACGGGTAGAGGTCTTGCATCAGACAACCCATCACGGTCATGGTATATTATGTATATTAAAATATATATTGTAGCATAATTGTATAGTTAGTCTCCAAATAAAATCGAGTTTTAGATGTATAATATGATTTTTTTCCATATATGTAACTTGTATATATAGTCATTCATTAATGAGAATAATCAAAAGATTATTTGTTTTATGGTATCAAAAGTCTAGATTCTTTTTATTGCTTACTTAAAATTTTCTCTTCTTAATTTCCGTGCAAATTCCTACCCCCTCTCAATTTCTTCATAACCCGAGACCCTCCCCTAGAATAATCAAGAGATTATTTTTTTCCGTAGAATCTACTTCCTATTAAAATTAGAAATAAAGGGCATTAAAGAAGAATTGATGACAAGTTAAAAACGATCTATTGCAGTGACGAAGAAACTCCAACGACATATTACTTGGTTTGCCACCTAATTTTTACATGTAAATTTATAACCCTATTGTAGACATACCTTCATCAACCTTAAATTCTCTAGGCAGCTCATTCAAATCTATTAAACGAGTCATCAGTTAATTTTTTTCTTCTCATCTTATTTTTATACGTCAAGAATTCGAGCCGTGTAAGCAATTAATGCTTGCATTAGACTATTAGAGTAGACTGTCTACGTCACATCCCGAATCCTACTAACACAAAATATTTTGTGCACTAGACTGCTCTTTTTATTCTTATAGTTTGCTACTCCATCCGTCCCATTTTATATGATGTAATTTGACTGAGCACGAAGTTTAAGAAATAAATGAATATTTTTGAATCTTGTGGTCTAAAACAAGTCAAAAATATATGTGTGATTATAAATCATCTCGTTAAGCGTAAAAGATAAAGTTTAAAGTTAAATTGTTGTCAAATAAGAAAAATATGTTTTTTTTTAGAATTAATTAAAAAGAAAAGTGAGCCATATAAATATAAATAGAGACATAGAAGTTAATTTTTAAAATCTAACAAACATAGAGTTGCTAAATCTTATCCAATTCACTTTTTCACCATAAAAACACCAAAGCAATACTCATGTTTCTTAAAGCAACATAGAATTACGAGTCCTAGATGGAATTAGTTACCTAGGACTAAATACACACTAGTTTGATAAGATGAAGGACTACTACTTCTCAACCTCAAAGAATAAGGACTATTTTGTGTGTAAATTACAATTTATAGGACCATTTTGCCCATTTTTCTAAACTACAAAAACATATGCAATTGAGCGGGAAAAACCAAAAATTCAAAGAGGGTAAAACTTACGCTCTACACCCATAGAACAACACACAGTTGACCAAAAAGTCAAGCTTTCATAGAGCCTCTACAATGGCATCCAAATTCTCCATAGAAGACACAATACAAAGAATACTAAACAACCTCGAAACTCAAACACCCATTTCAGAATCATCATTAAAAGACTTACAAACCCTGTTAGATCACACACTTAAAACCAACGATCCAATAGATATTAACGACTTTTACGATGAATTATCTTCAAGAAATCTCTCACACACTTCATTAATCAACTCAATTGCTTCAACAATGGATTCTTCACCTTCAAATATTTCACTTTTAGCCTCTAAAGTGTACTTATCTCTACTTTTAACCCCGAATTCACCTGTTTTCACACTTTTTACTCCCATGGCTTTTCTATCCCTTCTTAGATCAATTCGTCAAGGGTTTAAGATACCCTTTTCGGTTTCCTCAAATGGGTCGGGTTCAAATAGTCAAGGGAAAAAGAAAAAAGGAAGGACCCGAACGGGTAATAGTCGAAAAATAGGGAGAAATGAAAGGGATAGTGAAAATGAGAGTGAATTTGATGTTAGGGTTTTGTTTATTGTGCTTGAGAGGTTGAAATTGGTGTTGGGTTTGGTTCATTTAGGTCGGTTTCCGGATTGTTTAAAGAGTTTAGTACAAACTGTGAGTGAAATTGCGGTTAAAGCAGTTGATTTATGCACGAATTCGGGGATTTATGAGAGATTTTGTGAGCTATGTAATGCGATTTTGAGTGAAGTGTTAAAAAGTGAACATGGGGATCAAGGGGTTTCATCTGTTGAGATATTGAAGTCATTAACACCTTTGATTTTATTAGTTAAGTCACCTGCAAGGACTTTAAGTTTGGAATTTGTAGTGAATAGAATGATGGGGTTGGCCAAAGAATCGGATGATATAAAAAAAACAGTCTTGAATCTGCCTAAGTACATAGTGCAAAAGGCACCTGAAAAAGCTGAGCCAAGAGCTGTAGCTGTTGAAGCCATTGTGGAAATTGTTAAAGTTATGGACTTTGAGGATCAAAACGGGTTTGCTAGTTATGTAGTGAAGATGAGCCAAGGGAAAGCACAACTTCGGTTGTTAGCTGTGGACCTTATTTTAGCGTTAATGATGTCGTTAAAGGATCCATTCGGGTGGGATATGGATGTTGAGGTTGAGAATTCTTGGGGATTGAGTTGTTTGGAGGTGTTGATTCAGCGTTGTTCGGATTCAACTGCTGGAATAAGGGCTCGGGCTTTGACAAATTTGGCTCAATTGGTGGGGTTCTTTTCGGGAAATGATAAGAGTAAAGCGGTGTTGAAGAAGTTTATGGGGTTTGATTCAGTTGGAAATGGAAGTGAAATGAATAACATTTTGAAGAAACGGTGTATGGACGAGAAGGCTGCAGTTAGGAAGGCTGCTCTTCTTGTAATATCGAAGCTTACATCTTTTTCAGACAGTGCTCCAGATGAAGATTTTCTTAAGACACTAGGCATGGCATGTTCTGATCCACTTGTTAGCATAAGGAAAGCGGCAATTTCAGCTCTTTCAGAGGTTAAGTGATTTATGTGCAATTTATATTGTTATTTATGCTGATTTATATCAGTTAAGCAATCTAGCTAAATAGATGGTTGGTAAAGTTTCTATAATAAAGAGATTTGACTTATAATGTTCGAAGTTTGCAAGGCACAATGATTGATAGCAAGTTAAACATGCTAACATTTTTCAGTCATATTAGTAACTGTTAGAAATAAGAACTCGGGAACTCCAATATTAATGTCTCATGTTCAGCTACTTCTAGCATTGCTTGTGGTGTCTTTTTTGCGATTGTCTCCAAACATTTGTTCGCTTTTGTCGTTTCCACTTTGTAGGCATTATGATTACTTACTTGACTTGATAACTACATGAAGCAAGCCTGTGTCATTCTCCTATATCCACTCTGTGTCTTCTGCTTTTCCTTTAATTCTAGCTTACAAATGTCAAATTAATATATATGTTCTTCTGTATTAATCAGATTATTCACTTCTCTCTCCTTTCATTTTGTGATAATATAGCGTCTATTGCCTAGTTTGATCTCATTTCGATGTCTACATTTGCTTTACAGGCATTTAGGATATTCACAGACGGCAGTGTAGTTAAGGAGTGGCTACATTCCATTCCTCGTCTAATAGCTGATAATGAATCTAGCATACAGGAAGAGTGTGAGAAGCTATTCCTAGAGTTGGTTTTCGATCGTATTTCTAGAGCTTCCAGCAATTCCCTGGATCATGCATCTAATAGTAATTCAAATGGCAAGGCAGTAGCTTTAGAGATGAAAATGGAATTGTTATATCCTCAGGGAGTTCTAGGTACATTGAGAGAGATATCTGACGGAGAGGTGACACCCTGGGTAAAGAAGATCTGCACGAATTTAGGAAAGAAGAAAAAACTCAAGCCTAAGATTGTAACTACACTTCAAAATATCATAAGGTCGTCCGAATCTCTGTGTTTGAGCAACTCCATGCCAATAGATAAGTGGACAGCTCCTCCAGGTGTTTGGTTTCTACTCTCAGAGGTGTCAGCATTCCTTTCCCGAGCTACAGATTGGGAATTCCTCTATCATCATTGGCAGCTCCTTGACAAGTATAAAGGCGCCATCGGAGATCAAGATAGTTCATGGGATCCAGGTTGTCCGGAGGAAGGGCTAAATACAACATCAAGCACTTTTTCATGGGCTGCAGATCGTGTATATCTTTTGCAAACAATCTCTAATGTTTCTATGGATCTGCCTCCTGAGCCTGCAGCAGATCTAGCTCATAACCTTCTTCAACGTCTAGAGGAGTTCAACATGCATTCAACAGAGGTATCTTCCATCAGTAACATCTCGCATTAGAGTTTCATGTTTCCTTTCCTTCTTTCCATTGATAAGAGATTATATGTACTCCGTCCGTTTCAATTTATGTGTCGTAGTTTGACTCGTCAGTCGGCACGGAGTTTAAGAAAAATAAAGGAGACTTTAAAATCCTGTGTTCTTAAACTAAAAACGTGTATAATGTACCAAAATTCCCTTCTTGTGGTCTGAAATATGCCATGTAGGATGTTGGATTTAAAGAGTTTCTAAATATAGAAAGTGATATTATTTATGAAACAGACTAAAAATGAAAGTAAGACACATAAATTGAAATGGAGGGAGTAATTTGCATGTGAGTTCATTAATCCGACTTTAAACAAGGTTGACAAGTCTCTTTATATCCTAGGTGCTTCATTTAACTTAACTGATTGCCTGCATTTTGATTTCAATTTGCTTTCTTGAAAGGAACTGTTGATATGAGGTGCTTGAATACGTTTTTGTTTCTGCTTTCCTGAACTTTCAACTTCAAAATGCCTAACCTCTAGCATGGATATATTGTTCAGTATTACGGAAATTCTTCCAGCTACTATGATATATTACATATGTCTATGCTCTAATGATCGATAGACAATATTCCTTAAGTTGATGATCTCTCACAATGAAAACTTTCAATTGACTAATACAAGGGAAAATGCCTGGAAACTTTTGATTTACAGAGGATGATTAGTGCGTATGAATTAGTTCTATGACCTGGTGTAGCAGCTTTGCAAAATTAAGATGTGTTGTTTATTACATTCTGAAACTTTAAATGAGTAAAATTGAGCTTTTATAACTAATACGCCTACTTCTGATAGTGTAGCAATAAGACAACAAAGCAGTTCCTAAAATGAGAGAGAATTTGGTTGATTCCAACAATAATTGTTGTCGTTCGAGAACACAAATTTGCAGTTTTAATGGATAGAAAAAAATCAAATTGCAAATTCAACCATAGGCGGTTTGGCGTTAATAAGATTATGCCTTCTGATCATATTTCGAAATTTTATGGTCATACCTTGCATCACTATCGCTTTGGTGAAAATGTTAGTGCATGTGTGAACTGTTGTCTGTTGGTGGCTTGGCTTTGGCAGGTCAATGCTCATGTGAAAGCTCTCAGAACTCTGTGCAAGCGGAAGGCTCTGAACCCTCAAGAGAGTGATTTCCTTGTTGCAAAATGGGTCAATCAGCTAATATCCAAAGCTTCCAGATTTCTAGATGCATACATGTCAAAGAATGTCAAAGAACACGGAAATGATATCTTTCTCACACCACTTGGGGGTACGACTGGAAAGGGAAAAAGAACAGTTGCATCACACTTTAAATTGTTGCCAGAAACAATAACTGCAGTTCATACTATTGGATCTCTAGTTATTATTTGTCCTTCAGCTAATGTATCAACCATTGTTCCCATTTTACACACGATTATCACTTCCGGTACCAGTAACACTAGAGCTAAGAAACCAGCCGACCCTTCCATTTCCATAGAGCAGACTGCTCCTTCCTTGTATATTCAAGCTTGGGTAACCATGGGCAAGATCTGCCTCACTGATGGGAAACTTGCAAAGCGCTACATTCCTCTGTTTGTCCAGGTATGGCTTGTTCCGACATTGCTTTACCTTCAAGGTCTATAAGTGATTGAAAAAATAACTACAGTCAGACCTCTCTTTCATAACACTTCGCCATAAAAGCCAAGTTATTTTCGAAACTGATTTTTTATGTTATATTTTACCCCTCTATAACAAATATTTACCTATAATAGCAACAACCATCTTTATGACAGTACACTCTTTGTAAAATTACCCCTCTATAACAACTATCTTTTTGTTTTTAGTAGTATAATAACCATCTTTAAACAAATAGAATCTCTAAGATTATCAATAATAGGTCTAGTGATTTTTACCAAGTATTTTGGTATTTTGATATACCATTTATGACTGAAATAATATATGAATTTATATTTTCATCATTAAAAGATTTCCCTTGGTACACAAAGTGTGATGAAGCTAGCATTTGGTAAGAAAATTTTCTTATGTACAAAGCTTTCCATTTTGTATAAAGAATACATATTAACGTTAAGCTTTCCGGTGAAAATATTTATGTAACATTAAGAAATGTAAAAAATGATCTTTGGATAATTTTTGCCTATAATAGCCAAATAATATTTAAACATCAAATGCTGTTAAAGGTGTATAACAACCAATCATTATAAAAAAATATTGGAACAAACGAGGCTGTCATAGAGAGATATGACTGTATAGCAGAAACTAACAATTTGCCTGTGAATGAAAACATAAATATGTGTCTCACTTGGATTTGCTCTCTATTGTTGTGTTTTCCAGGAGCTTGAGAAGGGTGATTGTGCTTCCCTCCGCAACAACATAGTTGTAGTGATGGCAGATTTCTGTGTACGGTATACTGCTCTAGTTGACTGGTGAGTCCATTGGTATTCATAAGCATGTCATAGAAGCTTGCACATGTCGTTTCCCTAACATAATTTGTATATGCAATTTCTTAATAAAAAAGTTACCTATCGAAGATCACCAAATGCCTACGTGATCCATGTGAACTTGTTAGAAGGCAGACATTTATACTACTGTCCAGACTATTGCAGGTACACTCCTGAAGTCATTCTCTTTCTAAATTTTAGGCAAGCTCTTGATTATGCTATTTTAACTGTCATCTGCCTTTTATTATACTCAGAGAGATTACGTCAAGTGGAGAGGAGTGCTTTTCCTTCGGTTCCTGTTATCTCTTGTTGATGAATCAGAGAAGATAAGACAATTGGCTGATTTTCTATTTGGAAATATATTAAAAGGTTGACTTATGCTTTACTTATTGTATCTCTTTGTAAATTTGGCTTTGCACCGTCGTAGTGCTCTTATAAATACTACTCCGTCTGTTCCAATTTGATTGTCTTAGTTTGACTCGACAGGGAATATAAGAAACTAAAGAACTCCTCCTGTTCCAATTTGTTTGTTTTAGTTTGACTCGACAACATAATTTAAGAAAATAAAGAAGGCTTTTGAATCTTGTGGTCTTAAACTTTTGATGCGTGTGATGTACTAAACTGCCCTATAAATCTTGTGGTCTTAAATATTCCATGTAGGATGTTCGGTATAAAGAGTTATTCCCTCCATTCCAATTTACGTGGCACCTTTCGGATTTCGAGATTCAACCAAGTCTTTCTTTGACCGTATTTTTTCATATATCTTTTAAATATTTTAAATTGTCAATTATTATGACTTACATTACTTTTTATGTAGCTTCCAAATATGTAAATTTATTCAAAGAACTTAAAGATTTCATGCCCGAATTCACAATCAAGATTAAATTATTTGACTCTCGAAATTCAAACTGTGCCACATAAATTGGGACACAGGGAGTAATAAATATAGATGCCATTCTTTTTGAAATAGATTAAAAATGAACATAAGATAAACAAATTGAAACGGAGGGAGTAATATGTTACCAGTCTCAAAAATATATATCAAAAGGTTGAATCTCCGTAAATTTAACAATTAAAAGTATATTTGCCTGCTAGACTTATTATTCTATTTTTGCAATTTCTCTGCAGCGAAAGCACCACTTTTGGCCTATAACAGTTTTGTAGAAGCATTGTTTGTGCTGAATGACTGCAACGCTCATACTGGATCCAGTAATCCTCAGAATTCACGAAATGAGACCCGGATTTTTTCTATACGGTAAGAATTGTTGTCTTCTATTATCATTATCTGGTAGTAACAAGAAACTCTATTAACTTTTAGCTATTGTACAGAGGAAATGATGAGAAGTCAAGGTCTTCAAGAATGCACATTTATGTGACATTGCTAAAGCAAATGGCTCCAGAACACCTACTAGCCACATTTGCCAAAATATGTGCGGAGATCCTTGCTGCTGCATCTGATGGTTTACTTAATATTGAGGATGTGACTGGACAATCTGTTCTGCAGGTACCCACATGTCTGCTCATTATTTTTCATGAGTTTTTGCTTTTTGGGAGTTTAAGCTTATTTTGGCTTTTAGCTTGTGTTCTTACTTCCTGAAACCACGGATAATATGGATATTCATATTAACTGTCGGCCAACCCATTTTTTATTCGAATTAAATATGAGTTGGTTGGTTAATCTATTTAACCCGTTTTCAACCCTCCCATATTCGAGCTGATCCGCCAGTTTGGCTGTCCTACTTCAAGGTGAAGTGAAAAACAATGGTAGCCTTTAGATTTATATAGTGCGCATCCCCTGAAACCATAGTTCTCGGCTTTCCTTAATATTGGACTACAATAGAAGATTTTGTCTTGTGTTCACCAATATTGAGTTTAAATCTCATGTCTTTTCTCGTTTGTGTGAGGATTATGAGGATTCATTGACCGATTGGAAAAAACTTTGTTGGTTAGTAAGCTTGTTTTGGCACTCATTTCCAATTGTATTATGATCAGGACGCTTTCCAAGTTCTTTCTTGTAAGGAGATCCGAATTTCCACTAGCCGTGGGTCGACCACAGAATCAGCAGAGGTGGAAGAAGAAGGGGCAGAAGGAGGAGCATCCTCAGCAGCAAAGGGAAGAGCGATAACACAAGCAGTCAAGAAAAGCTTAATCCAGAATACAATCCCTATTTTTATAGAGTTAAAACGTCTATTAGAGAGCAAAAACAGTCATCTCACTGGTTCTCTCATGGAATGCCTTAGGAACCTCCTCAAGGATTACAAGAATGAGATTGATGACATGTTGGTTGCTGATAAGCAACTCCAGAAAGAGCTCGTTTACGACATGCAAAAATACGAATCCATGAAGGCAAAGTCAGCCGCTACTGAGGCAGTTGCAACCATGCAAAGATCAGATCTTTATCGGTCACCAATTAATCCCAAGGCAAGTTCAAGCTTCGTGAACAAGACATCCGACGAGGGTAATACAAACATCGCTTCAGCCATGGCGGATGCAGTGGCAGCTGTCACAGCTAGGTCGGTGTTCAGGGAAGTTAATAAAGGAACATTTACTCCACCACTTAGTGCAATGAAGGCACCCAGGCTCAAGTCTCACTCAGGTGGTGGAGGACTAAGCAGAGGGGGAGACAAGCCTCCTGAAGTGATTGAGTCTTTAAGGAGACGACAAAACTTTGATTCTGACGATGAAAATTGATTGTTCATTCAATTTAATTGAGATTAGTAGGATTAGAATTGAGGGCTGTACAAAAGTTAGTCTAATTCTTGAAAGTTTGGAAGCTCAAGTCCTTTTGGTATATAAGTGTAGCTGCCTTTTGCCTTACTTTTTGCAGAGGAAGAGAGCATTGTAAATTTTTATGTAGCTCAGTCTCACTAGTGTAATACTGAAACATTCCTCGTGAACAAAAAGAAGGGGAAAAAATATATCTATGGCTAAAATGGGCAGATGCTATTTCTTTTCTTCATGTAATAATACAACTATAAAAGTACTCAAAAATTGTTATGATAGGTGGAGGTACTATTAGTAGGCTTTTGGACCAACAAATGTAGCCAACTAACAAGGTTTTCATAAAGATATGAGGCTTACATACTATTTTAGTGCTTGAATATTCAACTATTCTTACTAATTTAAAGCCGTCTCAAATATTTTGGGGGCTCTGTTCTAATTCGTAAAAGTTAGCTCTTAATTAGGCTAAGACCTGCGATTATGAGTCTTTACAGTAAATTATGATTAATATTAAATAAAAAAAATGAAAAAAGGGTCTTAAATTTTTTCATTTTTCGGGAGTCCTGTGCAGTAGCACAACTCGCACTGATCCAAATACGACCCTGCTTACTATTAGGATTCGTTTAGTTCTTAACAAGGTTTCACAATTATAATGCCAGAATTGAAATCAACCTTCTATATGGAATAGGTAATTTTTAAAATTTTTGATATAAATTGTCTTGATTTTAGCTAATATCTATGAGCAAACATGAGACAAATTTAATCCCAAATTTTATTTTGAGATAATCCTCCTAATCCCTGTAACCAAACGTTCGTTAAGTATACAAATTATGAATTGTATACCCCAAAAGAGAAGTATAAAATGTACACAACTATTGTTGGATATTATTTTAAAGGGTTAATTTTGTAAATGTATATAGGCACGGTAGCTATTTTTATATAGAAAAAATGTTTTTTTCTTAAATATATATGAAAAATCTATATATGAATTGTTTTTTTTCTTACTTTGCTTTAAATACGGTAAACATACAAATTTGAAATATCTACGACAACAATAACATATTGAGTATAATTTACAAAATGTGGTCTGAGGACAGGAGGTACGTAAACCTTAACTCTACATGAGACATAGATGTTTTCAATAGACCCTCGACTAAAAAAAAAAGATAGTCAATGCACAACTGCAAGAAAATTAATCAACAAAAATAAAACAGCAAAATATCGACACGTATAAAATTTGAAATATCTACATAATTTATATTTTAGAAAAATAAAAAAATACAGTGATCGGTGCACTAAACTTTCGCATGGGATGTTTTAGAAAAATATCAAAACAAAATGAATATCGTCAAATATGACCCTTTTAGCTGATGTGGCTTGTGTGAATTGGTTCGACTATAAACTATAAAGACCGCAAATCTGCTCTCATCATTATTTTACTTCTTTTCGACTCTCACACAGAGACGAAACACCATTTTTCTTCTCTCCCGGGTCGGGTCGGGTCCAGGTTCTACTCCCCGGTAGCAGGTGAGTTGTGCTTCACAGTTTTTGAGATTCGTTTGCGATTCAATTTCATAAAACTAAAGCCCTAATTCTCAATATTTCATCGATTTTTTTTTTGTTTGCTTTAGTACATGTTTACATGTGAATTTGAGCAATTTATTGGATATTTAGTACTCAATTTGGATATTTTAGTCATTAGGTGAATTGGATTGCGATCACGGCTCCTCTGTGTGTTTCATGGTCCCTAATAGAATTAGTATTTTTCAGTGGATTTAATTCATTTGTGATTCAATTTCTTAAAAACTCAAAGCCCTAATTCTCGACGTTTCATCGATTTTTTTTTGTTTCATTACATGTTTATATGTAAATTTGAGCAACTGATTGGATATTTAGTACTCAATTTGGATATTTTAGTAATTAGGTCAATTGGATTGCGATCGCGGCTCCTGTGTGTGTATCGTGATCTCTAGTAGAATAAGTATTTTCTTCAGTAGATTCATTTTAGCAATTCGATTTCATAAAGCTCAAAGCCCTAATTCTCGATATTTTATTGTTCTTTTTTGCTTCATTACGTATTTGTGAATTTGAGCTATTGGTTGGATATTTTTGAAATTAGGAAAATTGAACTGTGATCATGGTTCCTCTGTGTCCCTATTCCCTAGTAGACTAAGTATTTTTCAGTGGATTTAATTCATTTGTATTACAGTTATTGACAGTTCAAGCTCTATTTTTTTTAATATATCATCAATTTTTGCTTCTTTACGTGTTTGTGTGTGAATTTGAGCAGTTGAATAGATATTTTCGTAATTAGGTAATTTGAATTGCGATGACGGCTCCTCTGATCCTAGTAGGATAAGTATTTTACAGTGCTCAGTTCAAGACCTATTTTTTCAATATCTCATCAAGTTTTGCTTCATTACATGTTTGTGTGATTTGAATTGGTTGGTATTTTGGTAATTAGGCTAATTGAATTGGTTGCTTCTCTGTGTGTATCGTGATGTTGATCTCTGTTAGAATTTCTATTTCTCAGTGGATTTAGTTCATGTGTAATGCATAATAGACAATTGAACATGTTCCTATAATAATTTTGAGTGATTTGTTAGGTATTTTGGTAGTGCGGTGAGTTGAATTGCAGTCATCTCTTCTCTGTGTATCACGGCCTCTAGTAGAATATGTTTTTTTAAACTGGATTTTAGATTTACTTCTAAACAATTCAAGCCTAATTTTCGGTTTCTGTTTGTGTGTGACTTTTATTGTTGGGTTACTTGTTTGGTATTTTGGTGATTAGGTGATTAGGTGATTAGGTGAGTTGATTTTGCAATATCTGTTTCTCCCTCTATCTTGATCCTAGTATGATGTGTATTTGCTAAACAATCCTAAATAAATTGAGTCCCAATTTCCGTCTCTCATAGATATTCTGATTCATCACGGGTTTGAACCGTGGATTCAACCACTGATGCTTGCGTCAAGGTAAGGTGCCTACATCACACCTCCTTGGCGTGAGACCCTTCCCTGGACCCTGCAAGCATATGTGATGCTGTGTACCGGCTTCCCTTTTTTGTAATGCAATTCCAGCAATTTATGGCCTTTTATCTCGTCATATTTTCAGATTATGTGATATCGATCAACACTGTTATGCTTCATTACATGCGTGTGTGAATAATTTTGAGCAGTTTGTTATGTATTTTGGTAGTCGGATGAAATTTTCATCACTGCTTCTCTATGTGTAGCGCGATCTCCAGCAGATTGCGTGTTTTTTCCTGTTTTGATTGATCTGATATTAACCAATACTGTAAAGTGCCCATTGCATGTTTATGTGATTATTTTGAGTAATTTGTTTGTAATTTTGGTAATCAGGTGAATTGAGATTGCAATCGTTTGTTTCTCTGTGAGTATCGTGATCTCTAGAAGATTGTGTTTTTGTTTTGGAGCTGATATTCAGTTTTAGAGTTTCTTGTCAAGTTGAGTTGAAGTTGTTGCTTGGAATGATAGAATGGATGGTAACAAGGATGAGGGTTTAAGATGCATTGGTATTGCCAAGGAGGCAATTGCATCTGGCAATAAGCAGAAAGCGCTCAAGTTTATCCAAATTGCACGGCGCCTTAACAGTGATCTATCCGTGGAAGATCTTTTGGCTGCTTGTGAAAATTTGGACTCGTCGACTCCCGAGTCCTCTAGTGAGGTTAGAAACGTTGAAAATACGAAAAATGCCACGAGTCGTGTCAAGTCTGATGAGGTATCAGATGGGGAGAGGAACTATACAGAAGAACATGTGCAGTTGATTAGGCAAATTAAGACTAAGAAGGACTATTACGCGATTCTTGGTCTAGAGAAGGGTTGTTCAGTTGAGGAGATTCGGAAGTCGTACAGAAAACTATCATTGAAAGTTCATCCTGACAAAAATAAGGCTCCAGGCTCTGAAGAGGCCTTTAAGAAAGTATCCAAGGTGTTTAAGTGTTTGAGTGATGATGATTCAAGGAGGCAGTACGACCAGACAGGTTTGGCTGAGGATTTCGAGTATAATCAGCAGCATAATGTTAGGCGCAGGAGGAGAACTGGGCACAGCTATTATGATGATGAATTTGATCCTGATGAGATTTTCAAGGCATTTTTTGGTCGTTCTGATATGTTTAGGACAGCTCATGTTTACAGGACAAGAGCAAATGCTGCTCCCCAGAGAGAGGATTTAGGTTCCACTGGGCCTAACTTACGTCTCCTCCTTCAGTTATTACCATTTTTGCTTATCATCTTACTTGCTTATCTTCCTTTCTCGGAGCCTGAGTATTCCTTGCAGAAGAACTACCAATATCAGTTTAGGAAGATCACAGAGGACCATGGAGTAGAATATTTTGTTAAATCTTCCGAATTTGATCAGAAGTATCATCTTGGTAGTCCTGATCGAGATAACATTGAAGACCATGTTATTAGGGATTACAAAAATATGATTGGTCGTTACTGTCATATAGAACTCCAGAGGCGACAATGGAACAGGAAGTACCCAACTCCTCACTGTGACAGGCTTCAAACTTTTGGAGTAGCATGAGGTTAGCTAAGTTTCATTTCACTCCTATGTTTTATGTTTCTGTTGAAAAAGCTTTGCTGCTAAACTGAATTCATTGACTTTACTAAAAATCAGTATAAAATTCTGGGAAGTTTCATGTCATCAATAGGACCTAGGCTATTCAATATTGACTCATATATTACGCAAATAGTGCCTTACCAGGGATTAATCTGTACCTATATCACCCAAAATTATTTTTACACTTTTTTTAGTTCGTCCCCAGCTTCACATGTAAATAGAAGTATGCATCACACCAGGAAGATATAATTTGCATTTAGTCACTTCAGAAATGAAAATAGGAGAAAAATAAAAGTTTTCTCACCTATCCAAGATAGAGAAAAATAAACTTCCCTCAACTATAAAATCTAGAAGATCGATGCAACATAGCTGTCATCTCCCACCGGTCCTCACCCACTTGAAACTCCTGTCTCAGTCGCTGACCCTAGCCTCAGACCTACCACTAACGTACTTCTCGTCTAGCATAACTTTAAGCAAATCTTATTACTCTTCAAAATGTTGAAGGGCTTTTGAGGTCTTACAACATGAGCCAACTTTACCATGGTTAGTGTAAGGATTAACGGTGAGTTATGCATAAAATAACTTATTTATTTTATGCGGTTGCTCTCTCTCAACCACCTCAGGTATCTCCTGGAACAATAGGATGATATAGATTGTTTGCTGGGTTGACCGTTATGATGGTTTGAGGCATAAATTAACTTTGTTTTCTGTGGTTGCACTCTTTCAACCACCTAACTTATCTCCTTGTGAAGATATGTGATATAGATTAGTTGCTGGATTGACAGTTGTGATGTATGTAATTGCTTCCATCTTGGGTGCTGTTTTAGTTGGTATGAGTTATGTCCTTTTGTGAATGAACAATCCATAGCAACTCAAAATTGTTCTAATCCAATAATTTCTCTGAACTGCTTGAAGCTTACATCGAGACCCATTCTCTAATATCCTATTTCATCTCTCATGATATTTTTAAGGAGCTGAATTAAGGAATTTACAATGCTGAAAATACATTTCTTCATGTTGATGGTGGATAGTGCTTAAAGAGGGGCTTATATTTTTTTAGTCTTTATTTCAACTGAGTGATTTTTATTTCCTTTCTCCTTTTTTCCTTTAAAGATTTGTTCTAGTTAATCTGTGGAGGGGCTGGGAATCTGAAGTCTATCCGTAGTACAGTTGACACCATTTATTTTCTTAGAGGAAGACATGGTGGAGGGATCGGTTGATGTCGGTGGGCTGGATTATATATTCTGGGTTTGGGCAGTCCAGCTTCAATTTTAAACTCGTCGCTCTTTATCTCTCTATCCTGAATGCCTGAAAGATGACTAACTGAAACCTAGTTTATAGAATTTTTTTTGAAAGCTGGATCAGGAACGTTAAACCAGAGGCGGATCCAGGATTTCCATTCTATGGGTTCAACCTTTTAACATTTTAGCATTGACCCCATTATATTTGTAAATTTATGGGTTCATGTGGTCTGCTATTTATTATAGTTTTAATAATTTCTTACACTTAAACTTGTGCTCCACGTCGAATGTTCGGGTTCAATTGAACCCCTACTTAATATGTTACATCCGCCTCTGCCTTAAACTATTTGTTTGTATTGCTTATAACTGTACGGTCTTATTTTTCAACTATGATTGTTTCTGTAACTTTTATCTGTATTTCAGGTCTTCTTGATGCATGTTATCAAACTATGCAGATTGGTTTGTTTGGCAAATCTCTTTTTGTAGTGATAACTTTGAGGGCTTGAGTTATATAGGTTTTTTCGGAGGCTTAGCTTCTTGCTATTTGCAATTTTTAGAGCAAATGCTGAACAATCTTGTATCTCATGCTTCTCTGAATGACATCTGCAAGTTTACATGAATTTGAATAGAGACCCTTCCCACTTTCAAGTTATTTCAGATTCTTTTAGTGTGAAAAGTAGCATAAAATTTCTGATTTCTTTATTCGAGATATTGATGCAATTACGTTAATGTTCATAGCTTGTGTTGCCACTGTGGAGGTTTTCACCAATACCTAGTAGTATCCTAGCAGCAATTATCTGGATAGATAGAATTGCAGCCCAATTATCTGTGCAAATTGAAAGTCATGTCTTTCATACATACCTAATACTCAAATTAACGGGGACTGCCGGTAATTTGCTATGTTTTGCTCTATTCATCTTGCAGGTCTGTTGACTAGATGGATAGAGCTTTCAGGCACTAGTTGGACATTCTTGTATGCTAAGAAGAGGCTTGGTTTGGCAATAAAGGCAAGTAATGAAGCTTCATTTCACAAGTTTTGACCAGCCATCATTCTCGTCTTGTTATGGATGTCTGTTCACTTGACAACACACAGCTTAATGACCAAGAAAGATGACACCTTATTTACACTTTTCTTTGGAGTGTTATTATTATTTTGGCAGTGTATTAATCACTTCCACAACTTGCTAATACAGCTGGTTAGTCACAGGAAACTGAAGGATTGCAAAATATAATGAAATAAGCTTAGAATACCTTTCTTCCGAGATAGAAACCTTGTAATCTTGTATACTAGCTAGTCATGCATATATGATATGGATTGTTGTGAAAGCAAGTAGTGGTATATGATATGGAGAGTGATGAAAGCGGATCTAGAACTTAAAGCTATGAATTTTTAACTTTTAATGCTCTTAGTATTAATCCGTTATATTTTAAAACTAGGGAATTTGTTCGCACTTCGTGTGGATTAGATTTATAATATTTTTATGTGCATATTTTAATAAAATTTAAAACATGAATTTACCTGTACATTTAAAATATGTATATATAAATATTCAATTTTTTAATTTATTTTATTAAAGAGTTAAATTTTGGTACTTTTATAAATATCTCCTCTTTAAATCATCAAAGAGAACCGCCAACAACAAAATTATGAAATCTCTATTGACGCTTCTCCCAACAGTAACAATATAAAATATATGTTACTGTTTCTCTCAACAGTAACAAATTACTAATCGCGATCGTTCAAACACATCAAAAACAATTTCGATTTGAAAATGTTCTTAAAAATCCGTAGACAAAAATATTCACTACTTTTCTGACCATTGCATATTTGTCTACTTTAGGTTTACTTATGAACTCTCTAAAATAAAGTAAAAAGTGTAAAGAATGAATTTTGAACTCAACCCTAAAAGCTAGCTTGTAGGGTAATGATTCATTCCATATTCGATGTAAGATTCTTAACAAAAAAAATAAAAAATTATGCTGACATATAATATAAATGACATTATCGAGAAGCACAAGAAACACATACTTTCCAACAAAAAGTAGACATTAACAATGGGAAAAAATCTCCTCATAAAGATAGTTGATATAGAGAATGTATAATAGCATGTCCTAAGCAAATATTTATCCTATTGCTGACATTGTATGAGAACTAAGGACATTCTTAACAGGTGGAGTATGGATGTGAATGTTGAATGTGTGTTGTGCAACCTGGCTGATGAACATATTTTCTCTTTTCTAGAGCTGCTATCTGGCAGAATATACTATCTTGGATGTTTTATAGGGGAGAAATTGAAAACAATATCTACCTTATTATTTGCAACTATTACTGACACAAAATACTAAGAGAGAAGGAAGAAGAAAGACATTCCAGATGTGTAACCCCAAGATTTTTACACTACCATTAATGTCTTTTTTCGTTATCTTATAATTTGTATTTTCTTTATTTAAGTTCACATAATTGAAACGAGTTGTTTTCTATTTAGTTTGAAATGTTTCTCATAAATTTATATTTTAAGATTTTATTTAGAGTGAGTACGGAAAATAACATGTACTTAACAACATCGTCGATCGACCCTATGTTAAAATAAAGACGATGGCTGGTCTTGCGAATACAACTTTCATACCTAGCTGCTATTAGTCCTCCATAGTAATGTTAATCACAATATCCACAATAATTATGAGTTCCCAACCTAGGTTATAGCGTCTAAGTCCTCAAGTCTGATCAAGTATCTAACTAGCCAAGTTAATAGAGTCCAATCAACAGTTTAGGCAAGTCATCCAAATCAAGAAGTTATGAAATGATATGATATGCAAATGTTATGTAATGTAATGCCTTTCCATCATTTATACACACACGTTCAAATACTATGAATCGTGACCCATGAGGGCTATCGAGGTCCATATACCACCATGGCCCAAGCCAACTTTGCCATTCCCTGCAATGCGACCCAAAATCATGTAGAAGCGGTGCAACTCCGTTCAAGACAATCTCGCACCTGCGGGTCCTAGCGCAAGTGCGGTCCAAAGCTCCCAGAAACAAGAAACAAGTCAAGTTTCAAACTTCGACCCGGCATCGGAAACTCATCCGAGACCTTCCATACACAAACCAAATATGAAAACTGATCCTAAAACGTGCAACGAATCCGCTTGCGCACTCAAAACAATCATATGAGGTCGTCTTGACTAGATATTGACCATGGTCAACTCCAAATCATTTAAAACCTTAAATTCCAACAAAATATCCAAATTAGCCCAGAGTCTCTCGAGAACCGAACTAATGGCTCAACTAAGTCATAAACGATATTTTAAACCTAATGGAATCGATGAAACTTTGAAAAAGAAACGTTTACACTCAATGTTGACTTTGGTCAAACTAACTCTTCTTTAACTTAAGAATTTCCAAAGTTCATTTTTCTCATTTGAAACTCATCCGAATACCTCGGGAGCCGCGTAACCCATCCCCACAAGTCACAAATACCATAAAAGAGCTAGGGGAAGGGTCATTTGGGGAAAATATGCAAAATAACCAAAATGACCTAAAAGATTGTTATATCATCCACCATTTAAACACATGTTCGTCCTCAATATAAAAGAGAAAGAAAGTACCTGAATCTCTGAAAGCTGAGGGTATTTAGTTTCCATGTTTGTCTCAGTATCCCAGGTAGACTCCCCAACCAGACGATGCCTCCAATGAACTTTTACCGAAGTAATCTCTTTGGATCTCAACTTCCGAATCTGCCAATCTACAATAGCAATCGACTCTTTCTCATAAGTCAAATTCTAATAAAGCAATACTGAATCCCACTGAATCACGTGAGAACCATCCAAATGGTACATCTTGAGCGTTGAAATATGAAACACTGGATGAACATTCGATAAACCAGGAGGCAAGGTCAACTCATAGGTTACCTCACCAATACGCTGAACAATCTCAAAAGGATCAATGTACCTAGGGCTCAACTTTCCCTTCTCCCCAAACTTCATCACACCATTCATGGTTGAAACATTCAATAATACCCGCTCACCAACCATGAACTCTAAGTCATGAACCTTCCAATCCGTATAACTCTTTTGCCTACCCTGAGTTGTGAGAAACCTTATCCAAAGAATCACGAAGCAAGTCTATATACCCCATGGCCTAACCTCAAATGCATCAAACCAACCAATCGAAGAACAACATCTCCTACCATACAATGCCTGAAACAGCGCCATCACGATACTAGAATAATAAATGTTGTTGTAAGCAAAGTCCGCCAAAGGCAAGAACTAATCCCAATGACTGTCGCGCCCTTTTCCGACCGCGACATTATTTTCTAAACTCCTGCTGCTTAATAAAAGGTTAGAAAATAAAATAGAATAAATGCTAATAATGTTCAAAAAGCTTAAAAGGTTAAAAGTATTAAAAGTGCAAAAAGGATGCTAAAATTGCAAAAGATGCTAAAGTTTAAAAGATGCTAAATGCTGAAGGGTTGCTAGAATGCTAAGGGTTCGCGGAGTCGCCACCTAATTAATTGGGTGAATTAGGACACCTAAATGTTTAACTAGTTTAAAGTAAAACATTAACTCCATTTTATGGTCTGCTAAACTTAGTGAGATTCTGGGTAAGGGTTCTTTATTAATCTAGAGGGAAGGGGTTAGGCACCCTCTAAGATCCGCTAACTTGCGGTTGTCCTGCCAAACCTAGGGTAATTATTATATTTAAGAAAAATGCGATGCTAAAATGTTAAAATGTTTAAAGGTGCTTAAGTCTAAAAGAGCAAAAGGTGCTATATGCGAAAGAATGCTAAGAGGTGCTAAAATATTAAATGTTAGAGACGCTTAACAAAAGTGCTAGCAATTTAAAAGTGCTAAGTGTAAACAAAGTAGTGCTAGGGTGCCTAAATATTAAGAGGGTGCTAAGGGATTAACTTTAAAAGTAAAGGGTGCTAAAAATAAAGGGTGTTAAAAGTGCAAAATGCTAAAAGAGGTGCTAAAAATGCAAGAAGTGTTAAATGTGAAGGGGTGCTTTTAAAAAGGTGCTAGAAGGATGCTAAAATGCTAAAGAATGCTAGGAAGGTGCTTTATGGACTAATTATGTATTTATGCAAAGGTTATTTAGTTAGGTATGCTACTAGCTAAATTAATCTTGCTTAACCTGCGCGTAATATTATATAAAATGTTAAGATGCTATTTTGAGAGTTTAAGAGAAAATCTGTTTATGGACTTTAACAAATTGTTGGTTTTATGATGCAAGTTAGATTACTTATTTTTGCAGATTTTAAACATGCTTAATAGTCCTAAAAGGCAAATAAAGAAGAATGCGTTTCTAAAATGTAATTACTTCCCGTCTCATATATTTAAAGACCTAATTGCTAGAAGTTCTCCTATTAATTACAAAATTAAATAATGAAATTACAGTAAACAAATAAAGGCGTAAAAATAAGACGAGAAAGTTAAGAGAATGAAGGGATTGGAGCGGATGACTCAGTCCTGTTTGTTTTTCTAGGAGTTTCTGATGCGGGAATGCGAATGCGGATGCGGGTCGCCATTTGAATAAGCTCGCGATGAGTCTCGCCATGAGACTCTTCTTTTTTGCTCCAATGCGTGCCATGTAAAAAACAAGAAAGATAAGGATTAGTACGAGCCTAAATAATAATTGATGCAAATAATTAGGACGGACACATATATTAGCTGCATGACGTGTCACGATAACTCAAGACTAAAGGAAAACTGGCCCAGGGCAGTCACTGGGCCCTGGGTGCAAGCAGTTAAGCAGAAATGCAAAAATGGCCCAAAACATGGATTTCTTTTCAGATTTTATAGAGAAGGCAGATGGCGCAGAGGCAGAAATGCAGGCCTTATTTTCGGCTATTAAGACCAGATAGAGGATATTATCAAATGGGGGTAAACAGCTAGCAGATAAGAAGGAATAATAATAGGCCTGTGTACAGGCTGCACTAGCTGCTACATAACCCTCAACAGTTCTATGTGAAGAACAAACAACAGTAAGCATAAGTGATCCCTTTCTTGTGATCATCTCACCAAACCAAAAAAAATGCAGCAACACACAGAGGGGACACCACGAATCAGATCAGATTACCAGCTAGATATATATATTCATATACTGACGAAGCAATGTAGGACCAGTTATGTCATGATTCAATTATTGGCCTCAAGAGGTAACAACACTAATCAATTAGCAGGTATGCAAGAGACAGGGACATGACTCTTTTTTAAGTAAAGAATCTAAGTGTTAAGTCGCACCCTAGGCTTTTCACTCACTTAAGCACTTTTTCCATCATATTATAAGACTGTAAATCAAGACAACATGCAACGGAGAGGAATTTAGATGCAGGATTATTTGATACAAGCATTGTTTAGATTACGCAATAGATTGACAGGGCACAAAATGTGGCTTGAAAGGGTATTGACAGGATCAATTTTATATCCCTTAAACAGAGAGTAAATTCTGAGGCCTTCATTGAACTAGTGAGGAGGATGAACCACTACTAGAGAGCCTATTTTGATATGCCTAACTAATTTTTTTTAAAAAATACAGATTCATATAACATAACCAGTTACATTACACAGAAGGTATTTGGACATGTTTAAATTATTCTAACCAGCATGACGAATACTTAATCTGATTGCACTCATACCCGAATACTCTAGTACAGTTGAGGATTGATCATGACATTAATCATGGACTTAATGAACACAAATGACATAATATTGCACATAACATGCAGCTTTTCCAGACCTATATTCCCACATAAAAGTCGATCTAGTTAAACACATATTACAAATGTCAGTATTAGCTTGAACATTATTAACAATAACGACCCCGAAAATTAATAACAATCAGCATTAGCTTAACAGGTTCAGCAGTCGGCTTAATGAACATAAACAGTCGCCGACATCATCTTAACACATACTTAATAGTCGTTCAGAACATGTACTGTACACATTAATGTTAAACGAAATCTAAGACTGTAAGGGAAGATATTACCTTCTCCGGCAATAACCGAGGCAGCGAATCAAGTCGTCGACTCGCTCGGGTTTTGGGCTTTGCGATGCGAAACAGAGGGGAGGGTTTTACTTGCTGATTTCTTGGTTGTATTACTATCGTTTCGCTCTACGCGCATCGCCTCTAAATTGCTATGTGTTTCCTCACCGCCGCTAAGGTGTCGATCTATGGGTATGCCACTATCAGGTTCGCCCGCCTCCTACTCGCTTCATCGTACTCGATCCCCGACTAAGCTCTGAATTCGACGCCCCTGCCTCTTCGATTCTTTGTTGGACTCATGAGCCTCGCTCTGCATTCGACCCACGTACGCGCTCAAATGTTCTGTATTTATAGCTCAGAGTTTGGGTTCTAATGTTGGTAAGCTTTTAGGGCTGATTTGGTGAGATTTTGTGCTGCTGATTCTTATTGATTTGCTACTGATTTCATATTGATTCTTGCCATTTTGACGAGATTTGGGTAGGGATATGGTAAGGGAAAGCTGGCTAACGTTTGGCAGGTGTCTGATTCCTCTTTGAAGGGTGCTTGATTCGTGCGATTTAGTACTTGATATGATAAGGTGAACGATTTGGAGAGATTCGTTTGGTTATGGAAAGAGGAGCTGGCTAGGGTGCGTGGGTAAGGGAAGGCTCCCGGATTCTCCGGCGAGAATCTCGGGGCTGCTGGTGTTGCGATGGGGAGGTGAAGAGGCTAGGGTTTCGTTTAGGTTTTGAAAGGGTGAGGGAGAAGGACGATCCTGAAGGGCTGAGGTAAAGGCTGAAGATAAGCTGGACGTTGGGTCATGGGAAAAATAAAGGCTGGGGGAGTGGGCTAGCGGGTTGTGGGCTGCGGGTTAAGGTCCAATTAAAGGGTAAGGGCTGATTAGCTTTTAATTAGGGGGAGTTAAATAGGTTAGTTAATTTTAGGTGTATTAATTAGTTAATTAGTGGTAAATTAAAACAATAATTGTGCTTAGATTATTTAGGCGCTTTATTAATCTAATTGTTTATAAATGCGGGCGTGCTATTTAATTAATGCTTAATGCTCTAGAATGCGGCGCTATTATTTAGAATCTTATTATTGTGCATTATTGCGAAGTTAAATTAAAATGCATTGAGTTTGTATTAAATTACTTAAATGCCGAATGCAAGTACGATATTTAAGAATTGCTTAAAGCCTTATAAATGCGACGCTATTAAATGCATATATCAGATTAAAATTGATTTTTAAATTACAAATGATTACTAATAAATGCGGCTATGCTACCTGACACGACGTTATCGCTAAATTATTTATTTAATGCATTTATTAATTATTTAAGAATTACGACAAAGCTTAAAGTTAATAAGTGCGGGCGCGAGACTCTAAGTGCTTAAAACTCTACGTAAGACGCGATGTCATTATTAAATTAATTATTTATGCCTGTATTTAATGTTTTATTCGCTGCATTTTATTATAAATTATTTTACAAAATTAGTGCAATTTTATAGTTAATGACTGGACGAGAGGGTCAAAATTGGGTGTCAACAGCTGTCCCTCTTTGTATGGAGATGATGGAAGAATCTTCGGACAAAGACGTTGACTCATAGCCAATTTTGTCTCGATCTTCGAGTGCGTAAATGCCGGGCGTAGACAAGTGCCGACGCAGATCAAAAATCGCCCCGATGTCGAGTTATGGCGACACCGATACCATGGTCAAAACACCGCGCGCTAACGCGGACTAAAGATCGCCCGATGTCGAGTTATGACGACTCTGGGCTGCCATGGTCAAAACACCAAGGCGGGCTAACGCGGACTTAAAGTCGCCCCGGTGTCGAGTTATCGCGACCTTTGGGTTATGGTGCAAAAAGTAAAAGAAAATAACTGGCTTGAACCTGGGGTGTACTGCTATGGCTTGTGGTGCTGGGTTCTACGGTGATGTGGAGCGAGTGGACCGACGCTTGAGGCCGCTTCTGCCGATCGTTGGGAAGGTTGGCCCCAACGATTGCCCAGGCCATTGTAAGAGAAAATCCACGTTGTGCTCTCTGCCGCACGCTAAGACTTGAACAAGCGGTTAGTGCATAATCATTAAGGCAAAATGATGATGCATAATTTTAAAGTAATGCAACCGTGTGAGTAAAAGGTTATCCTGCAAAAATATGATGCTGCTTGTGTTGATGCGATCTTGCAAATCTTGTGATTTCGCCAGACGGACGTGTTGCGATTGTGAATGCGGATCGTTGTCCTGCTGCAATTCCCCTGTAGACTAAAGCTCGAAAGAGTTAGTGCATAAGCGCTAAGACGTAATAATATATGAGAAAATAAATGCAATTTTGAGAACGAGAAATCGTCCCTGCGTAGATGTGATATCTTTGACTTGTCGCCGTTTTGGACTTGTCGTCGTTTCCGGACTCGTCGTCGTTTTGGACTTGGCGTCGTTTCGGACTTGGCGTCGTTTTGACTTGGCCGCTTTGGACTGGCGTCGTTTCGGACTTGTCGTCGTTTCGGACTTGGCGTCGTTTTGGACTTGTCGCCGCTTTCTGACTTGTCGTCGCTTTCGGACTTGGCATCGCTTTCGGACTTGGCGTCGTTTTGGACTTGGCGTCGTTTCGGACTTGGCGTCGTTTTGGACTTGGCGTCGTTTGGACTTGACGTCGTTTTGGACTTGGCGTCGTTTCGGACTGGCGTCGTTTTGGACTTGTCTGCTGCTCGCCGTAGACTAAAGCTCGGAAGAGTTAGTGCATAACCGCTAAGACGAATAATAAAGCATGAATGATAAAAATGCAATTTTGAAACAGAGAAAATCTTCTCGTAGATGTAATATCGCGATGATGGCGCTGCGGACTTGCTTTGGCCGATAACGCCGTTACTGGGCGTGTTCCGCCGGGCGTCGTTGCGTGGACTCATTTGTCTTGATAACGCCGCCGTTCGACGTTGGCCGTCGGGCGCCGCTGGACTTCGATCACGCCGTTAATGCGGGCGATGTCGCCGGGCGTCGTTGCGTAGACTTGTTGTTGCCGATAACGTCATTGCTGGACGTATTCTTCCGGGCGTCGTTGCATGGACTTGCCGATTACGCCGTTATGCGACGCGTGGCCGCCGGGCGCTGCGTAGACTTGCTGCGGCCGATAACGCCGCGTTACGACGTGTTCTTCCGGGCGTCGTTGCGTAGACTTGCCGATTACGTCGTTATGCGGGCGTGTTCTTCTTGGCGTCGTTGCATGGACTTGCCGATTACGTCGTTATGCGGGCGTGTTCCGGGCGTCGTTGCGTGGACTTGCCGATTACGTCGTTATGCGGGCGTGTTCTTCCGGGCGTCGTTGCGTGGACTTCCGATCACGTCGTTATGCGGGCGTGCCGCCGCTCCTATAGAATAAATGCTCCCGCAAGCTAAGCTTGAAAAACGTTAGTGTATACCGCTTAAACGTAATGATAAATATGTGAGAAGTGCAATTTGGGGTAGAGATGTCATCCCCGATTATGCCCGGCGAATCTTGAGATGTTGCCGCACCGCAATGCATTTAATTGTTATGATGCCTTTGTTGTGTGCGCGACGCGGGTTGCAAGTTTGACTTTATGCCCGAAGTTGACGCGCTAGGTTTTGTTGCGAACTACGAACTTTGATTGCCGATTGTTGATGCCTTCTCTGCTGCCGCTTTTGCTCTTGACTTTGGATTGTTGTCATCCTCCGCTTTGCCGCTTTCGCTTACGCTAATCTGAAGAAACCTTTCGCCGTATTTTCTATTTCGGCTATTGCACTTTCTCGCCTCGCAATATGAAGAACTCGCGCCAAAGAAAATTTGTGAGTTTTGGGGGTCGATTCGCATTTGACTTCGCCGCTTGTCCTTGATATCTGCGTGCACGCTTGTTTGGACTTGCAACCCCGCGGTTTCCTACACCGCCCCGCTTTTGAAGGGTCCGCCTAAAATGGGTCTCAATGTAGTTGCTTGTAGGCTATGTGTATTCTTGTCATTTTCAAAGCAAAGGGAAAGTTTCCTAATGGTGTACCGGCGATTTAGGCCGCCACGTATCCCCACGAGGAATCAGTCGAACGTAGTTCATTACAAGCGAATATTGGGAGAATTAAAAATTCTAGGTGTGGGACCGAAGCCGAGACGGCCGCCTACGTATCCACTAAGGGAATCAGGTCAAACGTAGTTCATTACAAGCAAAACGAAAGAAAACATTATTAAAGCTTAAATATGAGTTTATCAATTATTCGCTAAAATAAATCGCTTTTTCCTATCCGTGCTCTAGGCGGACCAAGACAGTGGTGCAAATCCAACCAATACGCTTCTTGCTCGCATCGTGGTCGGCCGGGTCTTCGTGCTCTTGCCGATATCTCCTTCTTTGGCTTCGCGTGCGCCCGCTTGGATAATTGACCGATTCAGCGAGCGGGCTCGCCGAGGAATGCCTCTCTTCCTGGGGTTCATTGTACTCATTGGGTAAGCATCCTCCACCGAATGACTCTCCTCGATCGCCTCCCTTACTTTGTCTCTCGAGTGTATAACACCTTCCCACGTCGTGTCCGATGGCTCGAGAATGGTACGCATGACTTTTGTTTCCATCATGAGCTTTGGACTTGGGATTGGGCACATTCTTTGAATTGGTGGAGCATCCTCGCAAACCTCAACCTCTCGCATAACCGCGATAAAGGCTCGGCTAAACGGGCGTATATTTTGGTGGCCTTTCGTGGTATTCAAAGTGCGAAGATGTTTGGTAAATAGGTTTGTGGAGGCCCTTGGTTTGTGTTTAGCCGGAGTACGTTAGGCATTCGGTTTTGTGTGGAATATATGGGTGCATTGTATATTGGCTGAACGGATATGTAGTAATGCGCATCGTAATAATTTGGAGGTTTTGATCGTTTTGGTTATTTGCAGTGACGAGTGCTCTGGTGAGGTTCTTGAGCCTTTTGATTTCGGCCTGCAGGGTTGCCATTTGCTGTGGTAATTGTGCGAGTTGCTCGACTGGATCTATGCTGTCTTTCTCTCCTGAGACCCCTGCTTTTCCTATAGGAACCAAGACAGGTTCCGACTCGTTCCGCTCAGATGCCCGTGCCTTTGATCTTGTGAAGTATTGATGCTCTGCCATTGCTTAGTCAAATACAAATCGACCTTTGGGGAGGATGATAAATCTTTCTAAAAAATGCAACAAACGGTGTTAGCATAAAGCACATAATTTGCAGGTATGTAGCAGATATATTGCACATAACACATTCAAACGTTTCCTAACATGCAGGGGGACCTCTTTATGCCAGAGGTAAGCCTAAAAGTCACTCATGCGAGATTATGACGGATTTGTCCAAGTCGTCCAACTATAATGCCTTTGTTGGAAATGGCGACCAAATGACGGTGCACTTTTCCCAATTTCAGCATGTCATGATTGGGTTTGGATTTGTCTGTCATTGCCACGCTACACATAATATGCTGGTTGGTCGTTGGGTTGAGAAAACCCGTCGACAAGTTTGGTGTCTTCCTAATTGTGGTGTCGATGCCAAGGACCGACCCACCTAAGGTAAATGCATGCATGCCCTAAAATAAGGGTGGTATAGCTCTATCTTAAGTTTGCTAAGATTTGGCTTTCCTAGACGCAAGGTTCCCGAGCGGACAACTCGAGTGAGAAGGCTACGCGGCCACCGGTTAGACCGGGCACTCCACGTATATTACCAACTCTCCTAAATTTGGATTTTGAAGAAAGAATTTTGCTGATGCACCCAAGACCTCGCATGTAGTGTGTGTTTGTGTGAATTTTCCAGAGTGGAAGAAATATGAGCGGAATGCCAGTTTAAGGAAAGCAGTAAAGCATGTAGCAATTAAAATAAAATAAACAAAATACAGCACGCAAAATTTAATGCAAAAAGCAATGTCAAATAATAACCCTAGGTCTGTTATGGTTAAGAACCTAAAATCCCCAGCAGAGTCGCCATTTCTGTCGCGCCCTTTTCCGACCGCGACATTATTTTCTAAACTCCTGCTGCTTAATAAAAGGTTAGAAAATAAAATAGAATAAATGCTAATAATGTTCAAAAAGCTTAAAAGGTTAAAAGTATTAAAAGTGCAAAAAGGATGCTAAAATTGCAAAAGATGCTAAAGTTTAAAAGATGCTAAATGTTGAAGGGTTGCTAGAATGCTAAGGGTTCGCGGAGTCGCCACCTAATTAATTGGGTGAATTAGGACACCTAAATGTTTAACTAGTTTAAAGTAAAACATTAACTCCATTTTATGGTCTGCTAAACTTAGTGAGATTCTGGGTAAGGGTTCTTTATTAATCTAGAGGGAAGGGGTTAGGCACCCTCTAAGATCCGCTAACTTGCGGTTGTCCTGCCAAACCTAGGGTAATTATTATATTTAAGAAAAATGCGATGCTAAAATGTTAAAATGTTTAAAGGTGCTTAAGTCTAAAAGAGCAAAAGGTGCTATATGCGAAAGAATGCTAAGAGGTGCTAAAATATTAAATGTTAAAGACGCTTAACAAAAGTGCTAGCAATTTAAAAGTGCTAAGTGTAAACAAAGTAGTGCTAGGGTGCCTAAATATTAAGAGGGTGCTAAGGGATTAACTTTAAAAGTAAAGGGTGCTAAAAATAAAGGGTGTTAAAAGTGCAAAATGCTAAAAGAGGTGCTAAAAATGCAAGAAGTGTTAAATGTGAAGGGGTGCTTTTAAAAAGGTGCTAGAAGGATGCTAAAATGCTAAAGAATGCTAGGAAGGTGCTTTATGGACTAATTATGTATTTATGCAAAGGTTATTTAGTTAGGTATGCTACTAGCTAAATTAATCTTGCTTAACCTGCGCGTAATATTATATAAAATGTTAAGATGCTATTTTGAGAGTTTAAGAGAAAATCTGTTTATGGACTTTAACAAATTGTTGGTTTTATGATGCAAGTTAGATTACTTATTTTTGCAGATTTTAAACATGCTTAATAGTCCTAAAAGGCAAATAAAGAAGAATGCGTTTCTAAAATGTAATTACTTCCCGTCTCATATATTTAAAGACCTAATTGCTAGAAGTTCTCCTATTAATTACAAAATTAAATAATGAAATTACAGTAAACAAATAAAGGCGTAAAAATAAGACGAGAAAGTTAAGAGAATGAAGGGATTGGAGCGGATGACTCAGTCCTGTTTGTTTTTCTAGGAGTTTCTGATGCGGGAATGCGGATGCGGGTCGCCATTTGAATAAGCTCGCGATGAGTCTCGCCATGAGACTCTTCTTTTTTGCTCCAATGCGTGCCATGTAAAAAACAAGAAAGATAAGGATTAGTACGAGCCTAAATAATAATTGATGCAAATAATTAGGACGGACACATATATTAGCTGCATGACGTGTCACGATAACTCAAGACTAAAGGAAAATCGCCTGTGGCGCCATCGGGCCACGTGCAAGTAGCTAAGAAATGCAAAAATGGCCCAAAACATGGATTTCTTTTCAGATTTTATAGAGAAGGCAGATGGCGCAGAGGCAGAAATGCAGGCCTTATTTTCGGCTATTAAGACCAGATAGAGGATATTATCAAATGGGGGTAAACAGCTAGCAGATAAGAAGGAATAATAATAGTTCGTATGCAGCCGCACTAGCCGCTACATAACCTCAGCGATTATGTGAAGAACAAACAACAGTAAGCATAAGTGATCCCTTTCTTGTGATCATCTCACCAAACCAAAAAAAATGCAGCAACACACAGAGGGGACACCACGAATCAGATCAGATTACCAGCTAGATATATATATTCATATACTGACGAAGCAATGTAGGACCAGTTATGCCATGATTCAATTATTGGCCTCAAGAGGTAACAACACTAATCAATTAGCAGGTATGCAAGAGACAGGGACATGACTCTTTTTTAAGTAAATAATCTAAGTGTTAAGTCGCACCCTAGGCTTTTCACTCACTTAAGCACTTTTTCCATCATATTATAAGATCAGAATCAAGACAACATGCAACGGAGAGGAATTTAGATGCAGGATTATTTGATACAAGCATTGTTTAGATTACGCAATAGATTGACAGGGCACAAAATGTGGCTTGAAAGGGTATTGACAGGATCAATTTTATATCCCTTAAACAGAGAGTAAATTCGAGGCCTTCATGAACTAGTGAGGAGGATGAACCACTACTAGAGAGCCTATTTTGATATGCCTAACTAATTTTTTTAAAAATACATTCATATAACATAACCGATACATTACACGAAGGTATTTGGACATGTTTAAATTATTCTAACCAAAGCGAATACTTAACTGATTGCACTCATACCCGAATACTCTAGTACAAATGAGGATTGATCATGACATTAATCATGGACTTAATGAACACAAATGACATAATATTGCACATAACACGCAATTTTTCCGCACTATATTCCCACATAAAAGTCGATCTAGTTAAACACATATTACAAATGTCAGTATTAGCTTGAACATTATTAACAATAACGACCCCGAAAATTAATAACAATCAGCATTAGCTTAACAGGTTCAGCAGTCGGCTTAATGAACATAAACAGTCGCCGACATCATCTTAACACATACTTAATAGTCGTTCGTAATACGCATCGTACATTAATGTTAAACGAAATCTAAGATCGTAGGGAAGATATTACCTTCTCCGGCAAATAATCGGCGAATCAAGTCGTCGACTCGCTCGGGTTTTGGGCTTTGCGATGCGAAACAGAGGGGAGGGTTTTACTTGCTGATTTCTTGGTTGTATTACTACTGTGCTCTGCCCTATGTGCGACTGCCCTAAATTGCTATGTGTTTCCTCACTGCTGCTAAGGTGTCGATGCTATGGGTATGCCCTATTGTGCTCCGCTCTGCCTCCTACTCTGCTCTACTGTGCTACTGATCCCCCCTGACTAAGCTCTGAATTCGACGCCCCTGCCTCTTCGATTGCTGTTGGACTCCTATGAGCCCTGCTCTCTGTTCGACCCCCTTGCATGCGCTCAAATGTTCTGTATTTATAGCTCAGAGTTTGGGTTCTAATGTTGGTAAGCTTTTAGGGCTGATTTGGTGAGATTTTGTGCTGCTGATTCTTATTGATTTGCTACTGATTTCATATTGATTCTTGCCATTTTGACGAGATTTGGGTAGGGATATGGTAAGGGAAAGCTGGCTAACGTTTGGCAGGTGTCTGATTCCTCTTTGAAGGGTGCTTGATTCGTGCGATTTAGTACTTGATATGATAAGGTGAACGATTTGGAGAGATTCGTTTGGTTATGGAAAGAGGAGCTGGCTAGGGTGCGTGGGTAAGGGAAGGCTCCCGGATTCTCCGGCGAGAATCTCGGGGCTGCTGGTGTCATGGGAGGTGAAGAGGCTAGGGTTTCGTTTAGGTTTTGAAAGGGTGAGGGAGAAGGACGATCCTGAAGGGCTGAGGTAAAGGCTGAAGATAAGCTGGACGTTGGGCTTGCGGGGAAAAATAAAGGCTGGGGGAGTGGGCTAGCGGGTTGTGGGCTGCGGGTTAAGGTCCAATTAAAGGGTAAGGGCTGATTAGCTTTTAATTAGGGGGAGTTAAATAGGTTAGTTAATTTTAGGTGTATTAATTAGTTAATTAGTGGTAAATTAAAACAATAATTGTGCTTAGATTATTTAGGCGCTTTATTAATCTAATTGTTTATAAATGCGGGCGTGCTATTTAATTAATGCTTAATGCTCTAGAATGCGGCGCTATTATTTAGAATCTTATTATTGTGCATTATTGCGAAGTTAAATTAAAATGCATTGAGTTTGTATTAAATTACTTAAATGCCGAATGCAAGTACGATATTTAAGAATTGCTTAAAGCCTTATAAATGCGACGCTATTAAATGCATATATCAGATTAAAATTGATTTTTAAATTACAAATGATTACTAATAAATGCGGCTATGCTACCTGACACGACGTTATCGCTAAATTATTTATTTAATGCATTTATTAATTATTTAAGAATTACGACAAAGCTTAAAGTTAATAAGTGCGGGCGCGAGACTCTAAGTGCTTAAAACTCTACGTAAGACGCGATGTCATTATTAAATTAATTATTTATGCCTGTATTTAATGTTTTATTCGCTGCATTTTATTATAAATTATTTTACAAAATTAGTGCAATTTTATAGTTAATGACTGGACGAGAGGGTCAAAATTGGGTGTCAACAATGACCACCAAAATTAATCACACAGGATCGTAACATATCCTCAAGGATTTGGATAGTCTACTCTGACTGACCATTAGTTTGAGGGTGAAATGTTGTACTAAGCATCACATGAGTACCCAACTCTTTCTGCATTGAACGCCAGAAATGAGATGTAAACTACGTGGCTCAATACGGAATGATAGAAATAGACACACCATGCAAACAGACTATCTCGTGGATGTAGATTTTGACCAACTTCTCGTAAGTAGTCTGAACCGGTACAAAGTGAGTCGACTTCATCAAACATCCACAATCACCCAAATAACGTCAAACTTTTCCAAATTATGTGGTAACCCTACCACAGGGTCCATGGCAATTCACTTGCTCACTTAATCCGCCAAATCTTTCTTTAACTTAGCTCCATAACATGATCCTCATACATTCGACCGGTTCCACTTGAAATACCCGAGGTTAATTATAGCTATAACCCTGAACGCAATGAGTCGATTACACGATTATCATCATTGTCGTCAAGATCCTTTAGCTGAATCCGACACCCATTGTCAAACATGTACCCGTACTAAAGTACCCTCTTTCTAATTACTCTTCATCCACACCTTCCAAAGTTGTCCTTAGGAATGTTGGAACCTGTCAGGTATAGTGTATAATAGTTGATAATTTCACACTAATTATCTCCTTAGTAACTGTAGTGAACTATCCATTAAAGTACCAAAGTTGTCCTTAGTACCTATAATCCATAGAAACATATTGTCGCACACCTAAAATCTAAATCATGATTCCCTCAAACATCAACAATTACCTCTAACTTCATATAAGTTGAGTTATATATAAATATATATTGTTCTTCCATTTAAATTCAACTGATGTCATCATCACACTCTAACTAAGAAATTGAAATAAATCATGACCTTGAATAAACAAAAGAAAGAAGAAAATAATATGGGGTTAATTATAGTACTATTTGATTACTTTATCTCAGTACTTTCTTGGTTGATGCAATACGGATCTGAAATCAAATAGTATTGTAATGGAGGAGAGACTTGGTTCTCACATGGCGTGTCGCCTAGATCTGATGAATAGATCGTACTTTAGCAATTAGAATGTTGGAACCTGTCAGGTATAGTGTATAATAGTTGATAATTTCACACTAATTGTCTCCTTAGTAACTGTAGTGAACTGTCCACTTCTTTTGACTATGCTACATGTCACACCACTATTTCTCTATTTCCTATTGCTATGCACATTAACACAGCTAAGCTATAGTTTTTTGGCGTTTTCCCTTTAATAAATCTTACATAACGCAACAACAACAACACAACAACAACATATCCAGTGAAATCCCACAATGTGGGGTCTGAAAAGAGTAGAATGTACACATACCTCACCTCTACATTGATAGAAAATCTTACATAACGCAAATCCGGATTAATCGAGGTTTCATAAAATACGGGTGGGAAACAGAAACCAAATAGTGGTAGGACAATATTTCCCAGAGTGGAGTTCTCTTCTCTATGATAGGCTAGTATTTTATTTATATTTATAAATATAAACCTATCAATGTTTTGATTCATTTGACTTTAGTACAGAGTGGGACAAGTGTACAAACATTTTGAAATGTAAGAAAACAATATCTTTCACAAATTAGCTGAAAGTATTGTTGAAAAGTGTAAAGAATTGATCTTGACTCTAACTCAACCTCAAAAGCTAGCTTGTAGAGTGATGATTGTCCAAGTCCATATAAGAAGTTCATGTTTCGATTCCATATCCGATGTGAGACTCTTAACAAAGTACTACTTGTTGTTACTTTGGTCGAAAAGACATTAACGTTTATTTTAATTTTAAGTGAACTGATTATGGGAAAATTCTATACAAAATCACTAACCCAAACAAAAAATAGGTAAAATATACTATACTCATCCCTATTTAGGTATACACTTAATAAAACAACATAAGAAAACTTTCAAAACAAATTAAAATACAAACAATAAACTTAGCGATAGATGTTGTAGATCTACAAACATGGACATTAAGTTTCACCTACCATGAAATATTCATACAACCTATCACAAATTCACAACTATTCGGCATTGAGACACGACCTATTTTTAGTCGATTCAATTGAATGCAATATTTTCAACACAAAATATAAATATACATGAAAAATAACTAAATTATGGGATGCATTAGAATCCCGAACTCGAATTCATAATGTCCGACCTTTCTATCCGCCTTCGATACTGAATTATCCATCGAGTTTAAATTATGAATCTACTTCTGATTCATTTTCATTACTTCAATCATCACCATCATCATCACCACCAAATATAGAGAACCGATTATACAAAAGAAACAAAACAAGAAGAAGAACAAAAGCAACACCAACAGGTGAACCACTAACACGATGTATAGAGTTAGGTTCACCATTAGAAAATATACTTGACACAAAAGAGGCACTATCAGATGACAAAAATTGTATTGTAAGCAATAATATTATTGGCAAAAGAAGTAAACCTATTGGACTTAGAAGTTCAGATATGAATTCAGTAATTGCTTCACCATTTTCACCAATCAATGATGGAACTATCATCACTGCCACCACCACCATCGCTAATAGGACCGCGTGTGGCGGCCCTCGGCGTTGTTCTTCGATCATGTTCATGTGAATATATTGACAGAAATGTGAGTGAATTTGAAGGGAGTTTTTGTTGTTGCTTTGTTTTTTTGGTAAAGAGGAAATGAGTAGATGTGTGTAACTTTTTGGTCTTATAGTATTGTTGAGTACGCGTTTTAGTGTGTGTGGGTGTGATTATCATTTTGAATTTAACTTTATGTATTTTGATGGGAAGTGACTTAGTCAGAAATTAAAAAAATTTAACGTTTTAGTGACTGAGTCCCTTGATTATTCTTATTGATGAAAGACATATATATACAAGTTACAATAAGAGAATCATATTCCTACTTTACATCTAAAACCCTATTTTATAAGGAGACTAACTATACAATTATGGTAATATTATAATAGTAATTAAGGTACAAAACTAATTCTAGTATATACCAAATATACACAAAATCAAAGCATTCACGCAGGGCATGAGTCGTGTCCTAAGGGTCGCGGTGTTCTTGTCGCTTTGGACATCGCTTAACACCCCTCATCACACCTCATGAGATGACTCACCGTCTTGAAATCCTTCACAGAAAACCCAAACGAATCAAAATTAATAGAAACCCAATTATCAGTGGTGAATTTACGGACAAACACCAAATTTTTAATCAATTTTGGGGCATGAAGGGTATTTTTCAGGACAAGTAGTGGATGAGGAGGGGACAAAGTTTTATTACCATAACCCTTAATTGGAATAGAATTGTCATTACCAACATTTATACCACGATTGGTGCTCAAATTGGAATAAGACGAGAGAGTACCTTGGTCGGATGTCATGTGGGTAGTGGTGCCGGTGTCCATGTACCAATTAGGGTCCGGTTGAGTCAAGTCAAGCGTGTGCATAGCTGCTTCAATATCGGTCTGAGTGGGGCCCATTGCGTGGTGGGCATGATGGGGGCGAGGCCCAAGTATCTTTGGATCGTTGGGTCGCCATACGATGGTCAAAACCACGGATTACGACTGGGAAGAAGGCGGGCCGCGACTTCTTGATGGCCGATATCGAGGCGCGCGGCGCTGGGACCCATCGCCAGTCAATGGCCTCTGTGGGCCCCGAAGCTAATCGCCGCCGGTTACCCCCGTTGTTGCCGCCGCGATTCTTGTCATTATTCTTCTGATTTTGGCTCTTCTTACCACCCCCGTTGTTGTGATTTTGGGTCACGTTAGTTGGACTGGAAGGGGAAAAATTGAAAGCAGTCATCATTGCGACGATATTTGCTCCGATCGATGCCCTTTTAGCCAAACCCCCTTCTTCCAAAGTGAGCATGGAACGGACTTGATAAAACTCCGACAGGGGGTTACTTTGACGAATAACTGAAGCAACCCCTGTATAGGCCTCAGATAGACCGGCAACCATCTGAATAACTAGACGACTATGAGAAATAGGAGAACGCACGTTGCGAAGTTGGTCTGTCAAGTCCTTGAGGCGTTTGCAATAAGAAGAAACGTTTGGAAAATTCGCCATAGAAACCTGAGAAAATTTCTGCTCAAGGATAACAATGCGAGAATGACTGTTATCTCGAAAGATGTCACACAATCGATTCTACGCCGCCATAGCTGTGGAGTTGGGTTCTATAATCGTCTATAAAAGATCCAAGGAGATAGTGGCATAAATCCACTGGAGAACCTTGGCATCAAGCATACCCCATAAGTCGGGATTTGTTGCTTTAGTGGGCACAACTGTTGTAGACGTAGACGTCGTATCACCCCCGTAGGAGTAGTGGGAAGGATGATGTGGTGAAAAACTTTATGTAGCATGAATCTTGAATAATTCTGTCAACGTCCCATAGTGGACGTTCTCTAGATCAAGAACGATAAGAAGAATACTCTTGATGTTCGAAACGGTGAGGGCATGATGAAAAATGTTCTTATCAGCCATAGAGAATAGAACAACAAGATTCGGAGAAGGAAATTTGTGAAAAGGAGGATTTTTAAAGGAGAAGGGCTGCGGTTTTGGGCAAAATCGAGAGGTATGCGCCGCGGCTGTTAGGGTAAAATTTTAAATAATAGTAGTATATTTTAGCTTATTATAATACTCCATTTTTCATGTTGTTGATCCCACCTTTTATGAATATTATCTTAATTTTTTTATGTAACATGATAGTGTAGTTTTTTTTTCCCACACTTTTTCATTTTCATTTCTCATCTTGTGGTTTCTATGTGGAGATGATTATTTGTTGCCGGCCTTTTCTGGTTGGCCTTGTATTTTTTTTCGTAGTTACTAGATGGGACCTATATCAACTTGTGCATTTTGAGAGAGATGTGTATTGAATTTGGTGGGGGGGGGTCATTTTTCCTTTTTCTCCTCCAATGATTTCTTGGGAGCAAAAGGCGAAATCCCTCGCCCACAGGGCCCCCACCCCTCCGACCCGACAGAGATTGGTGGAGGAGGTAAATCACAGATTTTCGCCACTGGGTGGGAGGCACGGTGCACAAGCCTGAGTCATCCTCACAAAGGAGAAAATGAACTCCCACATCGCACGCTGTGGCTCGAACTCGCTTTCATGAAGAATCTGCCACCCGAACCAATCGAAATTTACACCTACGGGTATCCTCCAATGATTTCTAGGAAGTTGATATGAGATATTTTGAACATTTTACTGTACAACAATAACATATTCAGTAAAATTTCATATTGTGGGGTTTGAAACATCACACTATGTATATATGTAATCTAATAGTACAAATTTTCTCAAAGTACATAACAATAAAAAAAATTCACACCTCTTTTAAGTACTGTAGTTTCTTTTTTTTTTCTCCCTTTCTTTCTTTAATGTCATTTGTTATAATTTATAAAGTAGTCAAAGCATTAAATATCTCAATGTGTAAATAGACCTTATAATAATACTAGCTTTACTCGGAAAGAATAGGGGATGTCTAAATACAAGAGTTAACACACTTCATTAGGTTATAGTAATAATATGAATGTAGACATTGATTTTTTTTATATCTTTTTGAGATAAAAGTCTACATATTTTAGGACTACATACATGTTGTATTGTGAAATTGAAAGACTGAATAGTAAAACTATACGTTTTAAAATATGTCACACACTATAACCTATAAAAAGCATAAGATTATGAAATTATACCTACGCATACGTAGTGCATAATAGCAGGACCGTCTTTGGGCCCGTGCGAGCTGTATTTTAAGAGACAATTTTTTCATTTTTTATTAAGTAGTATTAGCAATAATTTACTGTCAATGTGCATAATTCGCAGGTCTTAACCCAATCAAAGTCTGATTAACTTGAAGTTGTATTGAGTTGTTATTTACAATTTAAAATAATTTATAATTATTGAAATCGTATATTTACTTATATACTTTTACGAATTAGAACAGAATCCAAAATGTTTGAGACGGCCCTGCATAATAGTAGTATATATTTTATATTAATATTTACTTTTAACTGTTTAAGTCATTAAAAAGATGAACCACTTTTTAAACGCGTTTGTTTGAATGTAATAATGCACATATAAAAGAACCTTTGACGTTAATATGCATGAGTTATAGCTTTCAACACTTTTTTTTTTGTTGACGAAGGAACCCGCAGTCGCTGCTCTTTCGAGTGCGCACAGGGTAAACCCCGGACTGACGCAATAGCCTGCAAATCACGTCAGCCAGTTAAACCACACTTGGCAAGCCAGGTGTGACAGGCTTCCTCCAAGAGGCGAAGGCAGGTCAGACGTTACCCTGAGGTTTCGAACTTGTGACCAAGCTCTCCCACACCACCCAATGAGGATACCCTCTGCCTTCAAGACCAACTGGTCTAGGGCTTCAGATCTTTCAACAACACTTGACTGTATATAGAAAAGATTTCCCCTTAATATACACTTTTGTTTTCTCTAAGAAAAACTATTTTTCTTTCTTAGAGAGGACATGTTCATATTCAAGAATGACTCATCTATTATAATATGGGAGAATCACACCCGAACCCCTTCGGTGGAAAAAAAACACTGTTTATAAATAGTTAAAATTATTTTTTATGTATATATTCAATCCCTTTGACTTCTTCTTATATTTATTTTTTTATATTTTGAACCCCGTAAAAATCCTGATTCCGCCACTGAACAACACATTAACATATGAAAAGCAGAGAGCTGAAATATTTGCTGAAGTGGAAAAAGAAATAGATCTTGATTGATGGCAAAAAAAAAAGAAGACAAAAGTATAGCAAAATGCAAATGCATAAAGATGAAAGCTTTGATGAAATGGACCTGAGAAGAAGGAGGAGGAACAAAGTTTTCATTTTCATTGGATACCGAATGGGTTGGATTTTGATTAATTAAAGGACATTTTAAAACAGATCAATAGGATGATGACACGTGTCTGACCGTTAAAATGAGGGGTATATGCGATCCAACAAAGATATATTTGAACCAAAAATATAACGAGGGATATATTTGAATAAAAAATATAACGATGGGCATATATGGATGGTTAGAATACTTACGAGATTTATTTATTTTCTATCATTTGTATTTTTTGACATGACATTTTACCATTCGGATCCTTATATAATTTAAGCAATTTATAAAGATGTGAGTGTTAATCATTGTGTCAGCATGCTCAATAATTATGTGAGATTATGACTTTTAATGTTATAACATGTAAGCATGTTTGTACAAAGTTCTTTTATAGATACTATTGAGCTATGATAAGGGTCCAAGAAAAGTATCATTCATTGACTCATGTTTTTTTCTCAAAAGCACATACAAGAGAAATCTATACAAACTATTCATTATATACAACAACAACAAAAAAACTAATGCACCAAAAATATTCTTTTGTATTTTACTTATCCTCTTTCAATAGAGGATCTTATTTTGGAAGAAGTTTAATCACTATAAAAAAAAACCTACGATGACAGTTTTAAAAATCATCACACGTTATGATGGTTTTTGCATTGACTTTCTGGTCAATAGACCTTTGTGACAGGATCTTATTTGGAAGAAGTTTAATATAAGTAATAAAAACACAATTGCATGACTTTGACTCTAATTAAACAACTTCCTACTCTTCAAAACTTCAAGAACCTCTCTTATTATTATTCATTTTCATTTTCATTTTCTCCATTAACCATAATGGAAAAAATAGAATCTATCATTATTATATGGTCAATAGGCTGCCAGAATCTTGTTTCTCATCACCGAAAATGCGCTGCCGGAAGTCATCAACCATCATCGGAAGTCCTTGCCGGAAAGAAACTGCTGGTTCTCATCCTAGAAGTTGTTTTGCTTTTGTAATATCTGGTTTTCTCTTGTGGGGATCATCTTCTGTGTTTGGCCTAAATTCTATCTTAGCATTTGGATCTATTGTTTCTTGTACCACCTGCAAATACATTATCCCAACACAAATTTTACTACTACTATCATAGTAAGTATCATTTATGTATCTAGAATAAACAAAGTACTACTAAATATTAAGTTTAATATAACCGAGGAGTGCGGTGGGATAAATTATGAGATTTATCAATCTTTAGCCAGATGACTCGATCTCGAGCACTTGAGAGTGAAGAAATTGGTTGGAGTGCTTTTCACGTAAATGAGCCATATATGGAACAAGAGTATGTCCCACTAGCTAATTGATTCAGAAGACCAAAGATTCGAACCGAAAACCTCATCAAAAGGGGGAGTTGTTCCCTATCGTGATTTTTTCTATTTTGAGGTTCAAACTTGTTACATAATATGATAAACAAATCATAAGAGAGATACTAGAAATCATAGAAGATATGCTAGAATATTTTCCTTTTAATTATTTTAATTTATTCTCTTTTATAGAATTCCTTATAATTATATAAATACCTTGTATATTCATGAATAGAAAGACAAGTTCTTTCATTTAATTATATGGTATCAGAGCCACATAAAAGTTGTTAATGCCTCACCAGAACTATCACTCAGATAGTTGTATCCTCAAGGCAGATGTCCGTAGAACTACAACATAAGTGGGGACGAATTTTTGTCTTAGGACACTGCGTAATTGCAGGCCTCTATCTACTACAAGTTAGTATGTGTTTAACTTTTGTTGAATTTCATTATTGTTGATTTTAATTTAATTGAATTATCTGTATATTATTGTGGTTAATCATTGAAGGTCTAGATTGACACTAACAATGATGGCTAAGAAAGAGAGTAATTTACATGAATTTAAACATGTATGCTAGTTAAGCTAGTGTTAGGTGTCAGATCCCCCCCCCCCCCCCCCCCTTTAAATTTTTTTATATTCAGGTTCCCACTTGCGTTAGACTAGTTTTGGAGGTAGTAGTACCGGTCCCTCTACTACCAGTAAATCACAGAATGTGCACCAATAATCAGAGTTTGATAACTAATTTTGGAATGAATTGTTGTAGATCTTCGAACTCATAATGTTCAAATCTTGAATTCTCTGATGATAAGTACACCATCAAATAAAGCAATCAACCAAATAACGAGGTAAAGGCAAGCTAATACTAAGCAACCATCAAGAAGTGCATGATTGGATTGGACTTTTATCTCCTTGAGAATCATTTCTAACAATTGATCAAACAAAACGATGATAACTCATTTTTTCAATTTCTTCCTTAAAAACTACAAAATGTTTGAATCCAACTCAACCATCCATCATCACTATACATTCTCATACAAAAGTGATAATTGTCCACTAAAGACGGTAAAATCATGAGAAATCAACATCCACCTTACAACAGGGCAAAAAAACAAAAAAAGAGCTCTAATAAACAGTGATGTAACAGAGAAATTAGATGATAAAACCTGACAAATAAACATAGTTTCTACACAAGAATAATGCATATTTGTGTAATAGTATCAGTAGTAGCTATATGAAGGAATCAAATCAATCTTAGGACTTTGCTCTCAGCGCCTCGAATACTCGATAGCAATTCCATCTCGTCTTTCCGGATCAATAGCACGAATCCCCCCGTCTTAGCACCTCGAATACTCAATAGCAATTCCATCTCATCTTTCCAGATCAATAGCACCAATCCCCCCCCCCCCCCCCGACTTTTCAAAACGTTAGCGTCTTTCACTTGATGAAAATCAAAATTAAGAAGTCTCTCTAGCTTCTCACAGTCAACAAAGAAGGAATTGCATCCAAGTTTGGAGTAGAATTCTTATTATTTGAGTCTTCTTTTTTCTCACTTGATGATGATGATGATGATGTTTTACTAAAAACTCTCATTGGACTTGCTAATGCCCATCCCCAATTCTTACTCCTTCCATTGGAAATATGATGTGATTTTCCATTCATATTATTTACTTCAGAAGAAACCAAATAAGATAATATGCCTCCACAGTTGACTCTTTCTTTATGATGAACAGATGAAAATCTTGGTTTGTTTTCTCTTTGTGATTCGATTCTTCTTAGTGTGCAATCTCCAAAACCTGTGGAGATTTTTTCAAATAAGTCACCTGAAAAACTCCTACTTCCACAACCAACAGATCTTGATCTTGCAACTTTATTGTTAAATGAAGCCTCATTTGGACTCTCATTCTCCAACACTACAACAATCTCTTCTTTCTTCTTCTCCCTTGATCTTGCAGAACCGTTCATAGATGATCCTGTTGAAGGCGTAATAAAGTAAATAAAAAATGTATTTATCAAAGACGTTCAGATAAGATGGTTAGAGCAAACATACGTATTTTGTTTGAGTCTCATCGCCACAAATTTATCAGAAACGTTTAGATAAGATAGTTACACTTCAACATAATAATAGAGCAGAAAGAAGTATTGTGTTCGAGTCTCATCACCGTCAATTTATCAAAAAGAATTTCCATTCTTTATCAGCTTAAATTTTTAAATAAGATGATTACATACTTCAACATGATAATAAAGCAGACAAAACTACTGTCTTCGAGTCTCATCACAGCTGATTATAATAAAAAATCAACTTAAACGTTTAGATATAATGGTTACACACTTCAACATAATAATAGGGCAAACATACGTATTGTGTTTGAATCTCATCACCACCCTTTGTTTAATCAACAACAATAACAACATACCCAGTGAAGCCTCACAACGTGAGGTCTGGAGAGGCCTGCGATATTTGAACCCGTGTCCGAAAGGGCAAGTCTCTAAATCTGCCGTCTTAGACCACACACCATTTGTTTAATCAAAAACAATTTTTAGGGACAGTTTCACAAATGGCCTTTTTTAGACCATTCTTTAAATTCTATCCCTAGTTAGTCATTGGTCTAAGTTTGTCCCAGAAAAAATCCATCCAACTACTTTTAAAGGCGAAATTTAGCTCACTAGACTAACATGAGACATAATTTAAAGAGTGATCACACCATTTCCACATGCTTGATTCATAAAAAAGAATTAAGCCCATACATAACAAGACATGTTAAAGACATAACTAAGTAAATAAACATGTATTTCAATCTAATAACTTAAGCTTTTAGACGAGATAGTTTTCTTACCTGTGGAAGAATAATGCTTTGAGGATGATGAGTGATGAAGAAATGACCAGAACCCTTTTCTATGAGGCCCATAATCTTCACTTTCATTAGCTTCCACGAAATGCAAATGATTTCTAGGGGTTGTAGTTGACTTACTTCTCTTAAAAACAATACCAGAATCTGAACCAGAACTTGCCATATTAACACTACCATTACCATTACTACACTTCTTTTTTTGCTGAGTCAACAACAAATGCATTCTTGATTTCCTCATATTGTTGTTATCATAAGGATGATAGTTAGTACAATCAATGGTATTTTTGTTATTTGTTGGGACTTGTAGGGTTGATGTTGTAGCCACAAAATTATCAGATCTAAGTGAAGGAGTAGTTGAAGGGGAAATGGATGAAGAGAAAGAGGAAGAAACTAATTTTCCAAGTTTTTCTTGAAGGCAAAAAGCACAGATCCCACCCGGGGAACTGTTTTTATAAGGGTGATTCATACATTGCATATTCCCATCACCTATATCTTCTTGAATCCCTTCCATTACCATTTTCACAGCTGAAAATGGGGAAAAGATTGAATCTTGATAAACCCCACTTGACAAAACACACACACTGAAAATGGGGAAAATTGAATCTTGATTAACCCCAAATTGACCAAAAAAAAACACACACTGTGAAAATGGAACAAAAATTGAATCTTAATAAACCCCAGTTGACAACACACACTGTGAAAATGAAGGGAAAAAATGAATCTTGATATACCCCAGTTGACAGACACACACACACACAATGTGAAAGAAGGGGGGGGGGGGGGGATTGAATCTTGATATACCCCAGTTGGCAAAACACACACACACTGAAAATAAAAAAAATATTGAATCTTAATAAACCTCAGCTGACAAAACACACACACACACACAATGCGAAAATGGGAAAAAATTGAATCTTGATACGCCCCAGTCGGCAAAATACAAACAAACACACACACCCACACAGAGTGTAGACACTGTGTTATATGCTTTAGTTTCTATTTCTTCTTGTTTTGGTTTTCTACTTGATGTATATATTGTTGAAGGCCACTACTAGAGCTTAACTTTGATGGGTTGAAAATAAAGAAAGGATAAAGATAGTGTAAAATGGGGAAGCAGTAAGCTAGGCAAATATGGTCAAAGGACAAAAGTGGTGTAAAGTGAGTGAAAAAATAGAGAGAATTGTGGCATAGTAAAGGGGAAATTGGGAGTCCCCAAATGCACGTGGAATCCTGACTAAGCTGTATAATTAAAACTTCTTTTTACATAATTATAATTATTTAGTAATCCATATTTATATGAATCCACCAATCTAAATTCGCACACCATAATTCGCACAACATAAAATCTGTATTATTCGTTCTATGTGAATTATCGACATAAAAAGAAATTTGATGGTTATTTTGAGAGGTATAAGATATAGGTGATGACGGGTCTCAATAGATTGATGTGGATTGTGATAAAAATTTTAACACGGTGGTGAAACCGGCAACTATTCGGATTGTTCTCAACATTACTTTGTCCAAATCATGGGCTATTCATCAGCTTGATGTCAAAAATGTCTTCTTGCATGAGGAACTTCATGAAATCATTTATATGCATCAGTCTATGGGATTCAGGAATCCGGTTCATCCAAATTATGTGTGTCATTTGAAGAAATCACTCTATGGATTGAAACATGCTCCTCATGCATGGTATCAACAGTTTGCTGAGTTTGTATCTTCTATTGATTTTTCACATAGCAAATCTGATAATTCACTTTTCATCTATAACAAAGGTAATGACATGGCATACATTCCGTTATATGTTGATCATATCATACTAACTATCTTTTCTGATGCACTTCGTCGATCAATTATGTCACTTTTTGCTTTTGAATTTGCTATGAAGGATTGGGCCCCCTAAGCTATTTTTTGGCATTGCTATTACGAGAAATGCAAGTGGCTTATTTCTTTGTCAAAGAAAGTATGCCGAAGAGATTCTTGAACGAGCAGACATGATTTTATGTAAACCTGCCCCAACACTGGTGGACACTAATTCCAAACTTAGTGTCTCTTCGGGTTCTCCATATGAAGACCTCACTCACTATCTCGGTTTAGCAGGAGCATTACAATATCTCACTTTCACGAGACCATATATATCCTATGTCGTGTAACAAATATGCTTACATATTCACAGCCCGAAGGATGAGCATATGAATGCTCTCAAACGAATTTTGTGATATGTTCAAGGTACTCTCCCCTTCGGCTTGCACCAGTACAGGTCCTCAGTCTCTGGTCTCACCTCTTACATTGATGCTGACTGGGGTGAATGTCCCGACACTAGATGATCCACTTCGGGTTACTGCATTTTCCTTAGAGATAACTTGCTTTCTTGATCTTCTAAACGACAACCTACTTTGTCTCGGTCCAGTGTCAAAGCTGAGTACAGAGGAGTAGCGACTAGCGAATGTTCTTTCCGAGTCCTGTTGGATACACAATCTTCTGTTGAAACTTCACTGCCCAATCCACAAGGCTACATTGGTTTATTGTGACAATGTAAGTGTGATATATCTTTATGGTAATCTCGTTCAACATCAGCGGACTAAACTAAACACATTGAAATGAATATTTATTTTGTACGTGAGAAAGTTGCTCGTGGACAAGTTCGTATACTCATGTCCCTTATCGATATCAAATTGCTGACATATTTACTAAAGTACTTACACACATTCTTTGATGATTTTCGAGTCGGCGTAAAAAATTTACACCATATCAATGTATATAAATTAAATCCACATCAAGAAAAACTGTTTCAAATTGGGATCGATTTCCGTGTGAACGCCGTCTCACGATATTCCTGGTTCAGAGTTTAGATGATCTGTATTGTAATTAAATTAAAATTAACTGCATCAGCTTCGACTTGATTAATTATTACTATTACCACTTGGCTTCTTCAGGATGCACCACCCCAATGGACCACTGACGAATTCTTTTTTTTAATAATGTTGTATTCAGGTCGGTTTATCTATATCTCGACTAATTTTACAATTACTTATTATCTTCTACCAACACAAATATTAAGTAATTCTATCCACCTATGTTATATGAGAAGAAATCACTAAGTATTTTTTTGCCTTCGATGAGATTTGAAGGTGAAACGTTTGTGATTTTCTTGGGTACAAATTATAGATATATCCAATAAAGTTTAGATAGTTGAGTGAGAGGTATCCGATAACTATGCTATACATAAAGTTTCTTTATAACAATAACATATTTAGTGTAATTGTTTGGTTGGTGAACAAGTTATTCCACGGTTAGTTATTCGAGGATTAATTACTCTGGAATTTTTATCCCATCCTCCCACAGGAATAAAAATAACAGTACAATCCGGGATAACTAATCCAAAATTAGTTATACCGTAATTTTATATCAACCAAACGTGAGATGAACTCATCTCAGATTTAATTCCGAAATTAATTATCCCTTATCTTTCGTATCAAATAAGCCTTGAGTTGAGTCTGATAAGGGTGGTTTGTACACATACATTTATCCATACTTGTAAAGGTATGAATATTGTTACCGATAAACTCTCGGCTCAAATAAAACATTTCAAAACATCTAAGAAATAAAGTCCATTTACGTACATCAGAATGCTATTTATTATAATCTTTAATTATTCATCTTATTTGTCCTATGTGTTTTAGTAGTTTTAATATATCTGTCGATGAATCTGACACTCAAAACCCAACAGCTAGCTGTTTCATATGAGCATGGACCATCTAACATTTTCTATAGTTGGTGCCGTTGCAGCATTTTTCCTATTGTTTTTGACACCGTACTAATCGCTCTCACACACACGATGCAAGGTTGCAAGATTTGTAAAATGATGTCGACTTGTTGTCACAGCTAGCTCTTTCATATATACAGAATAAAGCCTGGTCCATCTATTCGACTTAGTCATACTTGGTATAATTTAAGCGGATGAATTCATTATAATTAACTCGAATTTGAGCGGATGAATTAATTATAATTAACTCGAATTTGACCTTTTTGCTCGGTATGTGGTTGCTTGACTCAATAGATAATAATGGCCATTCATAAGTATTGGCGTACTCAAGAAGTCTGATGGTTTCGAAGGCTTAGCGTAGCTGTCTTCCACCTCCAACAACTCTCATCACATCAGTCCTCCTAGATCAGAGTGTCGCGGCGCGCGTGGGTATGGTGACGTCAGTGTGCTCACATCGTCACGATTTTAGATGGGCATAATAGTCTAGTTTTATCTTATATAGCAAAGCTCAGAAGAGAAGGAAGACACATTGTATTCTCTCTAAGCCTACACTTGTAATAAAATAATCTCTCTGGAGCAAAGATACTACTCTCGGCTCTTGTTCTGATATTATTCAGTACTCTTTTTAGATATAGCTCATTTATCTACTTTCCTTGTTTATTTCATAACTACTTATTCCTTTATCTTGCATTTACTTAACCTAATTAGTAACTCCGGACTCGTTTAAGAGGGTTTCCGGATCGGATACTAACATACTTGTCTTTAAACTCTCGAATACAAATCTCTAACTATTTTTTTTGTTAAAATAATTTTCACCAAAAAACAATTGGCTTCATATTTAGAAAACGGTTGAACTCTTTTTCTGACCACCAACCATCCGTCAAAGCCGAGGAATTTGTTGGACATCTTAGCAGTGAAATTTGATACACATTAGATGAAAGTTGCATTTTAGTGCTCCCGTAAAGTAAATGAGAACTTTTTCTTCGCTTCCTCGTCACTAATATCTATGTTCCCGATAATGTGACCTCCCTCATGGTAAAACTTCATGAGTTAGATGTACTTTTATCTTCAACGAGTGGGCCAACATTTAATGCGGGTCGAAGCATCTAATTGTCAAATTGGTTAAATGTTATTAATAAAAATAGTGATTCATTATTCTAAATAATAAGTCCTAACTGAAGTACCGAAAAAACCACAATATGCACCACTGTCAATTGAAAAACAAAAATAAAATGCTCTAGTTTTCCATTCTCATATGAGGCCGGAAAGTGGATTGTCAATTGAAAAACAAAAATGAAATGCTCTATTTTTCCATTCTCATATGAGACCGGAAAGTGGATTGACAACAGATCGATTGTGGGTCTACTCCTTCCCTCAGATCGGGGGGCCGATTTCGCCTCCCGTGGAGGAGAAGGGAAATTCAAACCAATAGGTGTTGAACTTCTCGTGTACATGATGCACAATTAGAGCTAATTGGCTCCCTTCTCTTAGGACTGAGGAGTCACACGACAGGTGTACGATCTAAGTGGTAAATTAAGATTTCCAATTTTGTTCAACAAACGTTATACTCATTATTTTCAAACGATATCAAACTATTAATCAGTGAGGATTCATAGAGACAATTCTAGATCCAATCTTTAAACATTAATTTTATAGCTTAGTTAAGTCAAGAATGCTACCTGGCTGTGTCGCAATGTTTCAACGGGACTCCGGAATAACCAGAGAGACAATTACCATGGTATCGCATATATAGTTTAGTTTAATCAAATTTCAAACGTGCAGAACAAAAGACAAGTGTAACATTTGACTAATTGGTTATATGTCAGAAGGGAACAAATGAAAGAAAGAAGATATTTCTCTGCTGCCACCTGTTTGATTCCTTATACAAACTTACACACATGTTCACATATCTGACCCTTTTGCAAATGTTACTACTGAACATCAGTGTTAATTTGCATTTCACAGATTGCGAAAGCAAATTTGTATATTCAGTGAGTTAGCAGTAGAACACCACAAAATTAATCCTTGAACCAAAATTAAAATACAACAGTTACATTTCCATAGAAGCATCTCCACATGTAGGCAGGCAATCATTCAAAACAAGAGAATTTTTCTAAAATTTTGAGGTGAGAAAGAGCATGGAGAAGCAACAAACAAATATTTGATTATTGTGAGAACTCCATAGACCATAAAATTAACCCCACTTCAGAAGCAATACATTAAAAAAAGTGGTTCACTACCAAAGGCATAAAAAACATTCTCACTTTGCTCTCATTTTATTTTCAGACAACTAAGATTTTAAGTTACATAATAATCTAGCTCTTCACTTTCATTTCTATATTATTGACTCTTCCATCATGAAATCCTCTTAACTGACCAGAGTAAGGAAATAACAAAGCTACGAACTGAAAGAATGCTCTCTAGCATTGCTGATCTTACAAGCGCGACTTGGCTGGATCCTTTGTAGAACTCTGCAATGACCACAAAGAAATATCAATGGCATGGATATATCAGTAAATAATTTCAAGAGTGATCGGGAGAAGGGTTTAAGTTAATATGTGATGACAAGCTGTTGCTCCCTTTTTTTCTAACAAGGGTTCCCCCATTTTCACCCCATATTGATGAGATTTGTCTCTTTATATGGAAAACTTTACATCCAATAACTTACCCAGGAGCCCAACTGTCGCTCTTAACTTTGTTAAGTTAATGACTCGAACTCCCAACCTTGTGTTTATAGATGGAGGGTCTTTATCACTAAGCAATCTCTTTCTTGTCTAATGATGACATGTTCCTTTTTTTTTTGTCCGTATTTGATGCATGTGGTTACGGACTACCAGTTGCTAATTATAATAACACCTGCTAGTCCACAGAGTAATCAGGATCATCTAGTGGCAAAATGTTATGCTTTAACATGACCACTAATGTGACCTTGCATCAAACAGCGAAGGATGTATCTCAATGAAACTATGGCCTAAGGACTGATCTGAGTAGTCTAATATGTGCTGCAGACAGCAAACGGGAACCTAGTCCACTAGGTCAACAAAGGAAACATGACATCCTTTTGGAGGTAGAATCATATAGAACAAAAGGGTTGATATTAAATTTTTTTGTGGCAGAATAAAATAGGAGATCTAAAGGAAATTCTACGCAGAGGTAGAATCACAGAAATGTTTCACCATGAGATTGTCTTAAACATTTCAAAACCTATATGGATCCCGGATCACATAACAATAAGAGAGCTCAAAATACTCACCAGAGGAGCCCCCTTGGCAGCTCTTTCAGCTAGGTAGGAACAAGGCTTGAAAAAGTCTCCATACATTCTTGACCACTCATCCAATCTTGAACAGATGTATTTGGATCCAAGAGTGTCTGCCCAGAATATGATCCCTCCCCTGGCAAAGCAAGTAAACAGATCTTATTATAACCAAGAACACTTTCTTTAATGGATTTAAGTCTCTTTTAGAATGTTCTTGTGACAGACTTCAGTTTGGGGAGATGTATCTGAAACGAACCTGTAAGGAGGGAATCCCATGCCCATAATAGCAGAAATGTCAAGATCAGAAGCTTTGACCGCTATGCCTTCTGCAAGCACTCTGCAGGCTTCATTTACCACAGGGAAGAAAATCATCTCTATGATATCCTTGTCCGAGAGTTTTGCCATCTGCGTCAAGTTCAAAACAATTGAGTAAGAGCAGAATAGAATTACTGAAAAGTATCTCAAGAGTAGTATTTGTCAACAACGATGAGAAAGACAGAGAGAGACAGAGACCTTTGGGTCAATGGTAACACCAGACATCTCTCTTGCCTTCTCAATATATTTCTTTATTTCTGGATCTGGGCTTGCTTTACGTCTGTCGCCATATACATAAAACCCTCGCCGAGTAGTTTCACCTACAGAAAGTGTACCAAATGTCCATTCATAAATGTTTCAAACTGCATTTTTTCACTAAATAATCTGCCAGGCATTTCAAAATATGGGAATCATACCAGCTCTTTTATCTTCTTGCATGAGGGGTATCAACATTGATTTGTAAGTTCTCTCCGGGAAATTCATCAAAAATTGCCCACCAGTGGCAATTGCAACGCCAAAACCAACAAGATCACATAATCTGCATATAAGAAACCAAACCTTTAAAGCCTGGGCACCTTAATAGATAGGCATATCCTACCCTACAGCACTGTTATCTTTTTACCTGAAGGGGCCCATTGGCATGCCAAATTTAGTAATGACCCTATCAATGCGGAAGAGGTCTGTTCCACGTTCGACTAGCAAAAGAGCAGCTTGGGTGTAGGGAAAGAACATTCTGTTGACAGCAAAACCAGTGCAGTTCCCGACTACCACGGGGGTTTTCCTAATCTTCTTGCCAACATCAAGCAAGTCTACAATTGCTTGGGGCGACGTCTTTTGGGTGCGGACAATTTCCAACAATGGCATCACATGAGCAGGACTGCACCAGCCAATCAATCAATTTTATAGAACTACAAGAAAAGTGCAATAAGAAATTTCACGGTTTCAGAAAACATTACCTGAAAAAGTGAGCTCCAATAATACGATCTTGAGATTTGGTATTTTCCCCAATCAAATTCAAGTCAATCGTAGAAGTGTTACTTGCTAGAATGCAATGTGGAGGGCAATACTTCTCAAGATCTGCAAATATTTGCTGCTTTAGAGATACATTCTCGATGACAGCCTGTTACACATATTAAGAGCAACGTTCAGTAAGATACCAAGGAGAATAACAGAGTATATCCTATCATGAGAATACCGACCTCAATGACCATGTCCACATCTCTAAAACCTTCATAATCAAGAGCACCCGTGAGTTGGGAGAGAGTTTTTTCAAACTTCTCTTGACTCATTTTCCCTTTCTTGACACTGCTTTGCAAATTGGCTGAGAAATTAATGTATTAGTCACTAGCCATACCAAGTACAAGCAATCAAATCAAAGCAAAACAATGGCTTTACCTTTTACTCTAGCCAACCCAGCCTGTAGGAATTTGTCATTAACTTCTTTCAAGATCACCGGGTAGTTACTAAGAAGTAGTGCAGTTGCAATTCCAGAACCCATTAAACCACCTCCAAGAATTGCGACCTTTTTTATGCGTCGCGGTTTTAACCCTAAGTCAGTCACCCCTGGTACCTGCTTGTGGGAGGAAAGGAGTCAGCAGAATCAAAATATCAGAGTTCAAGATTGACCAGGATGAATAATATCACAAACTATTTGGCACGCAAATCATTCAGATTTCATTGTTTAATGTTAATAAGCATCAATTTATGCAGTTATCAATCATCATAGCCTCACATATTCAACCTAGAATACAACTGGTGTACATATCATGTATAAAGACTATGCAATTGCGAAGTGTCAACTAATTTTTAGAAGAAAAAAGCATAGCTTCGATTATGTTTGGTATAGCAGTCATACAACGTCATCTGGTGTCGAATAAGCTTACCATTTTCAAACATTGGGTCCATTAGAAGTTCTCCTCCGATCCATATTAACTCAAAGTAAACATTCAGTTTCTTTTAAAAGGAAAACAGAAACAGAACTAAAATTTTGAACCGCTATTTAAAACCAGGTTGAAATATGTGACAATAATTTCTACGTAAAGTATTTAACTCATTAACCTTTGTGGTTCCACGCTGAGCAAAGAAAACATTGACCAAGGCCTTGCAAGTGTCAGAATGTAGAAGACCTTGGAATGCTTCAGCTTCCTGCAAATACCAGCTATCTTTTAGATTATACAAGTTAGGTAATTAGACTGAAAGCGCAAAAGAAATAGAGCCGGAACTAAACCTTCCAAAGCCCAGCACGTGGACCAGACACTATACCCTCTTCAATAACATCAATGACGACTAAGGGATGCTGGAGGTTTGGAGCCTGTTTGCGCGTTTGAACTCTTGCGAACTTTAATATTTCCCTTGCCTCACCAAGAGGCTCTATCTTGTCAGTTTTGTGAAGACTGGAAACCCAAGGTTTACTGCACTCCAAAATATCAAGAGCCCACTTACGAGCAGTATCCAATAATTGGTTTGATGGAACTACAGCATCAACAAGGCCCAGATTAACAGCTTCCTCTCCTTTAACAGGCTTTGATGTCTACATTGATATATTAGAGGGAGAGGGTGAGAAGGAACTATAGTGCCAAAAAAGATGGATTCATAACTTAAGGCAAATTGCAGCTTACTAGCATCATTTCGAGGGACTTAGCAAGACCTACGAGGCGAGGTAGCCGCTGAGTACCTGAAATTGTGCAGATAAAATGAGATAAAGGAAGAAATGTGGTGCTTGAGAACAGAGCAGTGTGGTACGAGTACTGCTTATGATTGGGTCATATTTTTTGGATCCAAGGATTAACAATTAACAAAGAAAGAGAATTCCAGGACGTCCCATTTAAAGTCTGGTGATTTGATCAGACGTTCAATAATTTAAATACCTAAAGTATGAAATGGTCCCTTATATATTAATTTAAGACATGCATCAGCTTATCCTTTAGTGCATAAGCAATTAGCTTCAGTACATGGTTCCTTCCATTTCTGAATGTCCTTTGATGATAACCAGTTTTTCCATGAAACCATGTGCACCGTTTTCTAGTAAAAGACATTGTTTTCTTACTTATTAACTTCTTAGGCTATCTGTGCAAATATCCTTTCCATTATCTTCAACAGACCCCAACAAGTCTATATTCTCCATGTATGATCAAACAGATTATGATTTATGATATTATCTAGTCTTATAAAACTAAGATCTTACAAGTGTTGACTATGAGAACATGTCTTGCTCTGAAGTTATATGCACCAGTCTATGAAGAAACCACACCAAATTCTAGGCCACTTATTCATGCCTTCGATTTTCTTTTCTATTGATAACGGTGGTGTCCGGAACAGCTTGCGCACACCTCGATTATTCCACCATACCAACACAGATACTGGGTAACACTGCCTACCAAAGATTAGGCTGATGAGAAGAGATCACCTAGTGTAGTTTGACTCCGCTGGAATTTTAACCTGAGCTGTCATGGTTCTCCCCTCACTTCATTACCAGCTAGGCCACCCCCACCCCCTGGGTGGGACCACATATTCATATCTTACTAGTATCTTAAAGTATGATTGGACAAACTGGGTATGTGTACCTTTAATTTCATGAACCTTTTTCCCCCAATTTAGTTTCCTCTTGTCAGCAGATGGGACTTCTTTTAATGGCCACAATAAATTTTTGAAGAGATAATTAACCCTTTCATAAGGAGAAGTTTTAGAAATTAAATTCGTGTTTTTTCAAATTTTTACAATAACGATTTATAAGTGCTTCTCGCAATATTAGTTCTTTTAGGCTAATAAAAAACAAGGTTTTACTGGAAAAAAGCCACACATCTTTGTATTGTTCCCCCCTGATGCTATGAAACGTAAGAGTGAAATTGATATAAGATACAACGTTCTCACTCATAAACAACGGTTATACAAGCTTTGATTGTTAGAAGGAGAAAACCATGACCATATTAGCATTTATTCAACCCAAAGCTGATGGTAGATTCAGGGGGGAGGGGGGGAGAATAAAGAAAAAATAACAACTCCAGCATAGAGACAAGCTTGCTTACCTCCAAATCCAGGAAGTATACCAAGTTGAAGTTCTGGCAATCCAAGTTGTGCGTTGGGAGTAGAAATCCGTGCATGACAAGCCTGATTTTAACACATAAAGAGTCAGCAAATGTCCAACAGAAGATTCTATAGAGAAGTATAACTTATATCTACCATTGCAACTTCGAGTCCTCCACCAAGAGCGAGACCATCAATTGCCGCCACAGAAGGTTTTCTTGCAGCTGACATCAAGGATAAATCAGCAAATATAGACACGTTTAAAATGCACCCAATTGTTTTCCTCAAAGAAGAAGATCAAAACCCTAAAGGCTTACCTTCGACGGTGTCAGTGAGTAACTCCACTGATATAAAACCAGGCTTTGGTGATTCGACTGTGAACAGACTGAAGTTAGCTAAAGAACTCTTGCAGCACCATAATGAAAATAAGCAAACGGAAATGTATACCTGTTCCTCCTTGCAGTTTACCAAAGGCACTGATATCAAAACCACCAGAGAACTTGCCATTTGCACCTGTAAATGTGTACACATTCAAGCTTAATATTTCACCCAATTGGATATATAAAGAGACTGTGATTTCTTGACATTTACCTGTCACAACAATTGCTTTCACATCATCCCTTCTTAAGGCCTGCTCGTAGCTCTCTTTCAAGCTGTACAGCACTGAAAAGAAATTGCAATAGTATAAAAATCAATTATTGATCATGATATATGGAAAATCACGTAAGTACATTTCAAGGAACTTTTCTTATACAGTTGTTCTGACCTCTTTTCCAACTATAATATCTTTCTCGTAGTTACATTTACCAATTGCATAACATAAATTTCAATCAACTCCCTCATTCCAAAATTAGTTGGATCAGCTATATATACTCATTCTGCTCTAAAACACATACTATCTTATAAGACAAGCATTACATCATCAAAAAAAAACTTTACACGTGCTTGCAGAGAAAGAACTCCCCCAATCAACATAAGCTGCGGCCAAGCTCAAAGGAACCTACCAAGTGCATGCACACATGGCCGTCTTTGGACCCGTGCGAGGTGTGCTACCGCACAGGGTTAACCGAGCAAAACTAAGACTGTGAGTGCAGGGATTAAAAAAGGAAGTGCCCCGGAAAACAAAAAAAAATCAGAGCTCTTTTTTTCATTTTTTGTTAAGTATTCGCAAATCTTAGCCCAATTAAGGACACATTTCTACGAATTAGAATAAGAACCCAAAATGTTTGAAACGGCTCTGCACATCATATAACATATGGATCAAAAAGCTCCATAAGTCTTGTAATCCGTATGTGCAAGTGCATGTATGACAGGGCATCATCTTCTCAAAACACTAATTCTACCAGTACCTACTACCCTCCCATCACATCACGTACCAAATAACTTTGTTCATCGAGACTTGAACAGATAGGAATAAATAACGGATTGATCAATTCAATTTAAACTTATTCATCAATAATTCTTTACAGATCTATAAAAAGCGACGTACCATCTAAAGCAAGAGAATTGACAGGTGGATTAATAATTGTAATAACAGCAACTCCATCACCTCCAACTTCAATTGTAGTTCTTCCCTTTTGATTCATTTTTTTTTGTTGCTAAATTATAGAAATGGGGAGAACTATTGTAAAAGAGAAGGGATATTTATTGTCAACAATGACGTAACGGTGCGTTTGGATGCTAACATACTAATACATAAGGATAAGGATGACAGTTATTACCATCTCCAAAAATAGCTAAGCTGTCTTAAGGAATCGGTATTACTGTCTTCATAAAAATCAGGAAGTTGTATATAAAAATAATTCATAATAATGTTGAGAGACCGGTATTACTATCTTCAGAATTAGTTAAGTAAACTGTATATAAAAAAAAATTGATAGTAATGTTAAGAAATCGATATTACCAGTTATGCCATTATATAAAATAAAGATAAGGATTGTGACAGGTCAGTTTTACATCAATTTTTTAAAAGGAATATCCAAATTTGGCCCCTATTTAATTTGAGATTCATTTGTCCATTTTTAGTTGTTCATATTTAATTTAAGACTTAATATAATAGATTTTTATGATCCGATTCTGATTATTCTTCAAAGTCTATGTATAACACGAACTTTCTCATTGGGATGTCCTTTATGTTTGATTTACTAACTAATAAAATAATAAATTTACTAAATCTACTCTTTAAATATAATAAATGTAATATTTTGAAAAATATATTGATAATGATTATAGTTAATAATAATACTCCTACATATGCCTTTTGGCCTTATTTTACTAAATCTAAAAAGATTTAGTTTTTTTTTGTTATAAATATTATATACTATAGTTTTGGTTCAAGGTCCAACCAAACAGATTAGATTATAGAGCATGGGAGCCCACTGGTGAAGGTTCCAAAGCTCACACATCTCTAGGCAGTAGTAATAAAAGATTTTTTTTCTATGCAGTATAGAACCTATTTTTGTGAAAGCGCTTCCGTCAAGAATTTTTTCATACACAAGACTCAACCTGAAACGTATGTTGAATGAATATACCACCATGTTTGTTTGGCTATAGAATTTTGAATTTTTTATCTTAAAATTGCTATAGAAAAATGTCCGAAAAAGAGAGTAATAGAACAAAAATGTTCTTCGTTTGGTTTTTTATTCAAAAACTCTCTTAATTACGATGTGTGATGGAATGATAAATATTTTTTATTCTTATGAGTTGAGTCAGGAGAGTAAAGTCGTTTTTATAATGAAACATTTTACTTCTAACGTGGGATATGGACAAAACAAACCCGTTTTATCCTTTAAATTGAAACTTTTCGGTTCGAATCTAACTAGTTGGGCCCGCTTTACCTAAATAGGACTACGACATGATTCTAGATTAGTCAGGCTTGCTTTAACCTTCAAAGCGAGACTTTTCAACACAAGTGTGGATTACTCGGGTCATTACCTTCCAAAGTAGGATTTTTAAGCGTGTATCTGGAATTTGAATTAGTACTTTATCTCCAAAGTGGAATCTTTTCATACAAATCTAAATTAGTAGGCCCGAAAATAAATATTACCCAATCCTTTGTTCCTAATTACTCCCCCAATGCCACCCACCCCAGAATTTCAGAAGCTGGATCCATCAGTGTTGAGTTTATAGAAGCCCAAGTTAGGAGGATCCTGAAAGTATATTTATGTCATACATAAAATTTGTATTAGGACAAATGTACTTTACACACATTCGTATTATTATTAATAGAGATTAATATTTTGGCATTTGCAATTATTGAATAATTAATTGATTGTTTATAATATTCTATAATATGCATCCCTAGAGGTTACATTATTATTAATAATGTGAATTATTAATATTATAACGTAACTCTTAAAATAGCATTGACTAATGATCATCGAGAATAGGATATCGATGATATATGATAAGTCAACATGTGGTCTGCATCATATCCTTAGAGGATGTGGTATGTCTCACCTGCTACGGGTTATGGATACTCGTGATGGACACATGGATACTTTGGAAGTATTGATATACTCTGCTGATATACTGTTTGATATACATATATAAAGTATGATCAACGTGTGGGAGATAAAAGTCCTTAGACTTGAGGTCGATACGCACCTTGTCTACAGAGTAATGTACTTTGATCCTGTCCTAAGCTCAAATGTCTTATAGGTTGAGATACGACTTGTATTTGGTACTACGATATGGATTAAAGGTGGTAGTTGAGCCAAGATTATGATTCATTCCTCGAATGTATATTCGAGAGAGCACTCAATTTCTCAACGATATTAAGTTGACTAAGTCGTTGGCCAACGCAATAGACATATCTAGGATATGGTCTTGTTGTCAACTAATATAGATGAGATATAATTATCAAGACATTTGGATAGACACTTGGCATATCCTAATATTGATCGAGTGTGTCGTGAATGAAATGATTTTATTTTCCCACATAGAGGTTCAGTTTACCAGATCCGAGTAAAAGTACTTCACATATTGAGTTCGTCTTTCGGCGCTGTCTAGGAGTTCCGTGTAGACCCTAATATGATTAGTGTCATATTTGAAGGCTTGTAGGGTAATACTATTTCAATTATTCCTTCAATCTAAGGATGTAATGAGAGAATATAAATGTTCGATTTATGATCGAGACATTTGAATGAATAATGATTATTTAATTAAGTTGATATTGGATTTCAGATTTAATTAAAATGAAAACGAGACGACGTCCTACACTGGACTAGGGTCGCGGCACATAGGACACAGGGTCGCGGCGCCATAGCGCGAATGAATAATGATTATTTGATTTATGATCGAGTCATTTCAATTGTTCCATAGCACCGCAGCGCCTCCTATTTGAGTCGCGACGCCGCCAAGGCAGTGGGCCAGTTTGACTGACCCAATGCGCCTCATTTTCTGGGTCAGGCCCACGTGTAACCCTAGATGCATTTTAGGTTTAAAACGCAACTATAAATACATGATTAAATTCATTATTCTTTAAAAAAACTTGATTTTAATATCATGTTAAGTCTTAGAGACCTAGAATTAAAAGCATTCTCTCGAACCTCTGGCGAATTTCCTAGCTGTTCAAAAGAGATTACATCGGAGTTCTAGGAACTTGTAATCGAGGATCAATTGTGTGCGCACAATTATACTAAAAGACTCCAGATTAATCAAACCGTAAATAACCTTTCAATGTATTACGGTTATTACATGAATTGCATGTTTTACATTATTATATAATCATCCTACAATTTGTCGTTTGTTGGATTTGAAACATAAATTTTCAAATTTCGCTGCGTACACGAATTCGACAAAACCCTACACATCCCATTTGAGAAAAATGGTTATTCTCTCACTGGTTCTTTTGTTGTGGTCAGTAAGACTGGTAAATTCAATAATCTTACCATAAGCATTTTGAAAACAAGGCTTGTCATTTCTATTATTAAAAATGTTATGATTTCGAATTAGTCAAATTTCCCAGAGGCAAAATGGCAGAAAGTGATTGTAACTAGCAGACTTCAGGACATTCCAAGGGTTAGTGAAGGCACTGAAAGTATTGAATTTGGTATGGTCAAGACTCAAGAGTTATAGAGCAAATAAGTATGTAACTGTTTGTACCATTCGAGAACTTGGGGCCCTAATGAAAAGTGGGCAAGAAAAAAGAGTTCTTTGAGAATGGAACTATCGAAATATCAAGAATTACAGTCAGACTTCTCCGTAACAGCATCCGCATATAATAACATCTATTTATAACGGCTAAGTTTTTCGGAACTAATTTTTATGTTATAATTTACTTCTCTATAACTACATTTTACCTGTACAATAATAACCAACTTTATAACGCTCTTTGTAAAATTACCCCCATATAACAAATATTCTTTTTTTGGTAATATAATAATCAATCATCTTTATAAAAATAGAATATCTATTATTATTTATTACCAATAATAAATGTAGTGATTTTGACAAATAATTAATTGATATTTTAATATACTAAAATTATGATAAAATATTACATATGAATACATATTGAAATCTAAAAATATCATTGTCTTCTATTTTTATTTATAAATAATTATAAAAAATAATAATGTGAATAAGGAGTACAAATTTTATTCTTTAGAGCAAGCAAAGAGACAAATATTTAATTCCTTCTATTTTTTAAAATAACCTACAATTATAAGTTTCCTTCATCAATCTTGAAAGAATTTAATTTTCAAATATATTTAAAATATGTGCGTTAAATCTTAAAACTTTACACATTCAGTTATGCATTTATTAAAATTGTATGACTTTCTTTAATGTTTAGTTAGTGAAGTATGCACACTGAGATTTAAAATTTAAATAATTTTGTTATTTTTATAACATCAAAAAATAAAAATTAGATTTTATGCATCTTTTTTGCCTATAACAACCAATCTTATTTACTTATAACAACCAATTATTATTTAAATGTCAAATGACGTTATAGATGTATCATAATCAAAATAATTCGGACCCAATGATGCTGTTATGGAGAGGTTTGATTGTATCCAATACATGGTGGTAGGTGGTAGATATCTCGTAGAATTAGTCGAGATGCACACAAGGACATGACGATTATCTAAGAGAAAAGAAAATACTTGAATAAATAAAAGTAAGACCATACATCGATCTTATATCAATAAACATAATGTGGAGATATGAATCCCATCATTATTTCTTCAATTTTTGTCTTTGATTTTGTTTTATTGTGAGATCTTTCTTTGTTTCCTTATCTGGTCCGGTACTTGTTTTAAGGATTCTCATTCTAATTCACAAAGAAATCCCACTTTGGATGGTAAGACATTTTTTGTCAAAGGCAATTCCGTTCATGGGACACGAATTCGAGACCTCTAGATGGATGGGTACAGCCCACCACAACCTTAAGCATTTTTTTCTTCGAAATTGATTTTAATAGGACATGCATTATATTCTCATTAAACTACCTTTTGATCACATGAAATCTTTTGACTTTATCAATGTCAATTGTCAGGCACAGAAACATTATATAGCCATGAAAACTACCACGTCTTGAAAATATTAGCAAAACAATAACAGTCAAACTTCAGGTACATTTACTGGTTTTATGTAGTAGCTCCAACATACAAAATATACACTTGCAACATTACTGTTAATTTGATAACCATGGTGTCCGGGCCAATTTGTACGCACCTCGACGAATTCCACGGGTACATGCTATCTACCACCAACACATGTGTAACTAGAACATTACTGGCAACTAATGAAGAGTAAGCTCTGCATATGTCCAATGTTGTTACATCCAATCTAAGTACAACACTAGGGCAGCCTGGTGCACTAAGCTCCCGCTATGCGCGGGGCCCGGGGAAGAGCCGGACCACAAGGGTCTGTTGTACGCAGACGTATCTTGCATTTCTGCCAGAGGTTGTTTCTACAACTTGAACTCATGGTCACATGGCAGTAACTTTGTTACTCCAAGGCCTACTAAGTCCTAAATAAGTTGAGAAATAGATCTTACAAATTTCTGCAGCCAACCGGTTATTGGTTCGCGGTAAGAATTACAAAGGTGAGGTTAATCTTCTGTCTTATTACAATGCAGTACGCAAATCCGATGGTATCACTAAGCTGGATTTCCTTCTTTTCTTGTTTTCAGGTGTGCATCTAGTTCCATTAACCTTTCCCAGCTTCACGGAAAAACTACAACCCGAATTGGGTCCTGAAGGCGATGAACCAACAGCAACCTGAACTGCTTTACCTTTGTTCTTGTCCTTTCTACTGTACTGATTGTGTATTGGAGATTTCGCTCTCTTTTTTGATGATTGAAACTGCATTTTCTCCCTACCGTTATCATGCCTAAGGAGTCGGATAGAAAAGGGATTTGCAGCCGTGTAACAAGTGGAGTCACGTACTTCACCTCGTTCCAAACCAACATCTCCATTGTTTACCTACAATTTTTTGTTTATAACAAAGCGAAACAAAAAAAGGTGAACATTGCTTATTTCAACAGCAAAAAACGAAACATATTACTTCTATCTTCCAAGGTAGGTAACGCTAATGTCACTAAAATTCAAGTAGAAAGGGTTTTACCAATTGCAGAAGCGCAGAAAATGTTCGAGCAATGTCATGCTTCTCTGAACCCTTGACAACATTGGAAAAAGGCATGGTGCTTTTATCATTTTCTTTCATGGATAACTTGCTCAAAACCCTTGCCCCATATTCATGAATGTCAAAGGGCGGATGCGATTCCTGCGGGTAAACACCACGTGCCATAAAATATCTGAACTTGACAGAGAACAAAAGAACAGACAAAGGAGATCTTAGAAAATGCAACACACTTGTTCCTCCAAGTTCTGCTCAATTCTCTGTTTCCACGTTGAAACCCGAGCAGCCAATTCAGTCTGCTTTTCAGTTTCAGTAAGAGTAGCAAGAAGAGAATCCTATAAATAGAAAATTCACCAAAACAATCAGACAAGATTAACAAAATGTAACCAGATAAGCATGTCTAGAGTTCATGTTAGTACCGTTTAGGTGGGAAAAAGGGGTCAGGCATATACCTAAAGTCCATAATTTTATGGAGATCATGAATTTAATTCTTACCAAGTGGGAGCGACAAAGATCTTCAAGGTTTTCATGACCATTCGGATCTTCATGAGGTTCACTATCAAAAAGTGGACTACAATTATCATGCTGCAAAAACAAAATATATTAGCAACTTAACTCGTCCATGCCACATTGAGCCAGCTTCAGCGAAACACAATCTTTACTGTTTGTAGAAACATCCCTATCTATTTACTAACCTTTTCACCATGTGGAGTTGCATCGTTGTTCATGTCTGCATTTTCTGGCATGTCAAAGTCAGGAGGCCCAAAATCGTGATCTGCACTATCATAGTCATCGTCTTCATTCTTTTCCTTTGGACTATACAAAGGAGAGGAGTCTTTGTCCACCCCATGAAGAAGTGATTCCCGGAGCTGCAAACACAAGCTTTCATATAATGAAATAATTCCGACATAAAAAGTTAGGTACAAACAAACTATCAATAAATTAAACCTTCTCAAATGGTGGTGGAGATTGTGAGTCGACTTGTTTATTCATGGCACAACATTTTCTCTCCCACATGTCATTGAGGTCGGTGCTAATGGTACCATGTAATCTCGCAAGCGGAAATTCTGTGGCCAAAGATGCAAGCTTTTTGGATACCACGCCCTGACTTCTATTAGATTTAACTGCTTGAAAACATGAAATGTCAGTAGTTAATAAAGTGCTTGGATAAAGAAGAAACAAAGAGAAGGAAGCTTAAGAAACCTTTTTTATACGGTTTTACTTTCAAAGTGCCAGGTTCATGAGGATTCAAGGGTTTCCATGGGTCTTCTTCATCATCCGAGTCGTCCAAATCTCGAGGTTCTGAGTATCCATCTTCACATCCATGTGCATCATCAATGTTATCAGGCATATCAGATGAGAATGGATTGTTGTTAAAATTGCCTTGATCAAACTCATGTGGATCATTGTTTAAATTGCCTGGATCAAACTCAGGAACTCTTGGAGACTGATGTAAATTAGCATCCTGGTTCTTTCGAGCTGAAGACTTATTGCCAGTTCCTCCAGAAAGTCCGGTGGGAGAGGAAAAGCTTTTGCGGTATTTGGATTTTAAAGAACTTCCCCTGCAGCTATTGTTCAGCCCCTTTCCAGCTATATTCTCACTATCCAGAAATACATCCACTGTTACAGAATCACATGCGTCCAACAGAATAAAATCTCGATAAAGATCACACGTGGCTAGCTGCAAGTAATAACAGAACAAATAAAAAAAAAGTACACACACTGTAATTGTACAAAATCTCTACACTAACATACCAAATAAGACTCAAGTTCACCAGCTTCTCCAGTAACATCCAGGCAATCACCCTCAAGCACAACCAGATTTGCAGGGGCCTTCACAAACTGGGTGAATGACTCCCTGCATGTCGTATTATCCAGCATGTTCTTTGCTTCCACTGCAAAGAGAACAATATAAATCAGGCTGTTTTAAGTCTGGGCAGTTACTAAAATGACAAATACATAATGATGCTACCTGGGATTTCCTCTGAAGCCCAGTATGAATCATCCTCTTCATGGTTGGCAGCAGGCAAACCGTTTTCATCTGCTTGGGCTGATCCACTTGCTGGTTGATCTGGTTCACTGATTTAACAGGAAATGGAAAATCTCAAAATATAACGTTTTTGGGTTATTATACTTACAATATCAACAACTGAATGAGTATATTTGGTGTAATGAACCATTGATGGCAACGAAAAATGTACCAACAGCCAGTTATATGAATCACTTACTGCCGTTCATCAGAACGAGCAAATAGAACATCATCAGTAAAAGGCTCAAGTGAAGAACTTATGTTTTCACATTGGCAGAATTGGTTGACACAATGATGTTAAAGGCTCCCTTGATGCATGCCTAAGCCCCAAAGCTAGGTGAGACCCATGGTGGGTATTTTGTCTGCTTAGGTGATGCTTTAGAGTAGGCATCAGCATGCCCATAGGCTTCTTCTTTAAGAAGCCAGTACTAGACAATAAATATAGCTGGTAAAGCGTCATATAGTTGTTACATTTAAAAAGTTCTGTAAAATTGATTTTCAGAATATAAATTATAGTTTTGATTAGAATATCTTTTCTTAACCTTCGACTTTGATCACTATCATCATCACTTTTGGTTAATTAAAATTATTACATGAAGAATGCATATATTTCTGTGCTTGATGCCATTTCAATTTAACATATTATTTTGTAAATCAGAAGTGTAAATTATTGACCTTAATAATAAAAAGCAATTACCTTTTACAAACATGAAAAAAAACAAGAAATGACTACAATGCCGTTCACGATGTTAGCAAAACGTATATAGATCCTGGTAAACGTATTAAAAGGCTCATGTATCATTATCCAAAGCCATCTTTGCACCCAAAAATAATATTTATATATATATATATATATATATATATATATATATATATATAAAGGGCAGCCAGGTGCACTAAGCTCCCGCTATGCGCGGGGTCCGGGGAAGGACCGGACCACAAGGGTCTGTTGTACTAGGGACTAGGGTACCATTTGAAAGTCTATTGTCTAGTACTAGCTTTTTAATGGTACCCTAGTACATCAGACCCTTGTGGTCCGGCCCTTCCCCGGACTCCGCGCATAACGGGAGATTAGTGCCCCGGGCTGCCCTTTTATATATATCAACATTCTACTGTTGCTGAATGTTGGGTCAAATGATTAGGCTTTCAAATGGTACCCTAGTCCCTAGTACAAGATTATTGAAATTTACAAAATGTAATTTTACAAGAGTGCACTGCCTTTCAGGATTAGCAAGAAACTCAAGTATACAATTAACCACTTTAGGTTTGTTAGATCTTAAAAGAAGAAACACATATGGGCTTCAAACTAAGAGGAAAACGACTTGCACATTTTTTTTTCTAATGTCAACTTCAAATGTATCCAAGCAGGCCTTAATCTCTAAACACCATGCATTTACAAGCCAAACATGTTGGAATTTTGAATCAAATGAATTAGGTTTCCAAAAAGGAACATTGGTCAAAAGCTATTAAAATAACTTATAAAGCATCATTTTACGAGATTGGACCGCCAATATTAAGTATTAACATGGAAAGTTAACCGTTTTGTCTATAATCCAGTAGATCGAAAGGATAAAACATCAACTTCAGTTGTTTTTATGACTTTAAAAGAAGAGACACTTATGAGCTTAAACCTAGTGGTAAAATTAATACCCTTAACACCAAGCATTTCAATACGGCTCTTAACACAAACTGTGATGTTAGCTCAAATCCATTTATGTACATTATCTCTAAGATTGGTATTTTGTCTAAGAAATTCATGGCGGAGCGCCTAAAACTGTATAACTTTTTCCAAAAGCAAAACTATATTTTTTCCTTTTTTGTCTCGAAAAAGGATTTATGTGAAAAAGTTGGCGAGCCATATTTTTAAGTCAAGAACATTAGGAAATGTAAGACCTCTCAAAATGGAGATGTATCCCAGCAGAATCTAATCAATAATCACCATGACAGAAACCCAACACAAAAGCAGTAAGCTGCCATATTTTTCATGACATATAAAATGCAAATTTAGCTAGCTTGGATGTCCCGCCCAAATTTTTCTTCATGAAGTAATATCTATGAACATTTATACACTAATATACCAGAATAACTAGAAAGAACCAATTGGCAGGAAATCAAGAAAAAAAATCTTCTCCAAATCAGGACAGTTAGAAACTTTCGAACTTTCCATATTGACTCATGGCCCCAAGTTAACACAACTAGACTGGAATTGAGACGTAGTTAATGTTGTTGTTTCTCTAACCTGATCACTGGTACCCAAGGGAAACAATCCATAATTAGACCAAAAATATGCGGTATGTTTCCAGGACATTGTCAACATCTTCATGTCATTGTGGACACCTATCAATACAACATTTTCCAAAGGATTATCTCCCACTAGGGATTCAAATCAAACTTACTAGTGTAGGAATTGGTACCTATTTTAGCAACAATTAGTATTAATGAGGTCCAGAAGATATTAGCTCTAACTGTCATTGCCAGAATAGTGTTCACGTATAAATAACTTCATGAAATACAAATGGTAGCTATCTTAGCAACAATTAGTATTAATGAGGTCCAGAAGATGTTAGCTCTAACTTTCACTGCCAGAATAGTGTTCACGTATAAATAACTTCATGAAATACAAGGCGGTCCTTACAGCACAATTTTACTAGGTGAAGACAAAGACAAGCAAGGCCAGATTGTAAAAACGACTGCTTGTTAATGGATACAAACTCAATCAACAAAGCACAACACTTAACAACCATTACATACAAGCTTTCATCTAATGAAGCTGCAGAAGTTCTCTTAACTTTTTTTATAAGAAAAAAATGCTAAAAATTGCAAGAGTTCTCTAACTTAGCTGCATCATTTTTGTAAAGGACTAAAAATTCATCAAAAAACATCTTTACAGGCAAGTGCAGTGAACAAATTTAGAGAGAAACCAAAAGGAAAAAGAGAACAAAAGCTTTCCAATAAAAGAAAGAAGCTTTTTTTATAACAGTGGTGTCTGGGCTAGCTTGCGCGGCCTCGACTAATTCCCAGGGTACCTGTTACCTCCCACCAGCAAAGGTATCAGATAACTTTATCCACCAAGGCTTGGACAAATGAAAAGAAATCACCTAGTGTTTTTTTGTCTCCGCTGGGATTTGAACTTGACCTTATGGTTATCAACCTACTTCATGACCACTCGGCCACACCCTTGGGTGCAAAAGAAAGAAGCTTTAGAAGTAGTTTACAAGCAAAACATCTATCCAAACCCTTGCCCTATGAGATGAACAAGATTTGCAAAGTTAGGACGTCATTATCTAATTTCAGGCTCCTAGTGCGGTGCTCACAGGTGAACGACCTAAGACATACAGCTACCACCCGATAATACATGTTGAAACAAGCAGAGGTAACTAACACCGGACACAGTTTCAGTTTTACAGAACAAGAGAAAGTTGAATAAGTAGTAACAAGCCTTTAATGAGGTAAATACTTAGAATTTTTCTCCAACCAGATAAACCTATACAATTCTACTCGAGGAATCAACTAAAATAAAAATAAAAACATAAATAGCAAAAGTTGAAAAGAAAACCTCTTCTTGGTAATGAATTCCAAAACATGCAATACCAGAGAATACAGATATTCCACCTTCCTACTGTACACCTGAACTGACCCCTGAAGCAGCAAAGCAGCTACAAATCCAAACAAATATCATCAAAAAGAATTACAAGAATACCCTTTTCAAACCATACAAACCCAAAACACCCTTTTTGAAAATGTTTTCTCAGCTACAAGTCCAAAAAAAGTCTCATCAACAGAATTTACAAGAATACCCTTTTCAAACCATACAAACCCAAAACATCACTTTCCAAAAATCAAGAATGTAACTGGCGTGGAGGAAAATATTTACTAAAAAAAGCATTTTCTGACTATTTCTAGTGGAGGATAGAGTGCAAAATAGTGTCTTGACAACAACAACAACAAAGTAGGTGAAAATGTAATTATTGTACACTAAAGCTGAAAATTATACTAACCTTCAGCAAAATTAGCAGAAAGGTGATGACCATCATCACAATTTTCACCAGTAATTTCACCAGAGCAAATATTCTCAAGAAAAAATCTCATAAAAAGAATTACAAGAATACCCTTTTCAAACCATACAAACCCAATCATCTTTAAAACAAATGTACAAGCATGGAGAAAAATATAATTATTTTACTAAAAACATTTTCTGATTATTTTCTAGTGGATAATAGAGTGCAAAAATAGTGTCTTGACAACAACAACAACAACCTATGATGCTCTGACTCTACAAAAATGATGTTGTACCCGTGTCTGATTCTACAAAAATACACTACTTTTGGATTATCCGACACGTCGACAATTTTGAAGAGTCCGAGCAAACAACAACAACAACTAAAATGGTGTCTTGACAACAACAACAACAACAACAATAAAATGGTGTCTTGACAACAATAGCAACAACAAACAACAAAAATGGTGTCTTGACAACAACAACAACAAAGTAGGTGAAAGTGTAATTATTATACAAAATGGAGAACTAAAGCTGAAAATTTTACAAACCTTCGGCAAAATTAACAGAAAGATGATGACCACCATCATAATTATCACCAGTGATTTCACCAGAACAAATTTTAAGCAAATATTCTTCAAGATTTTTGGCTAAATCAACACCCCAATTTGATTCTAAGTCCCTAAGTGGTTGAACACTATGAAATTTCCCAGTTTCTTCATCAAAAGAATTACAAGAATACCCTTTTGAAACTTTACAAACCCAAAACACCTTTTTTCCAAAAATCAAGAATCTACCTAACATAGAGGAACACATTTTCCAACAACAACATACCAAGTGTAATTACACAAAGTGGGGTCTGGACGGGTAGGATGTACGCACACCTTACCTCGACTTTAATGGGGTAGAGAGGTTGTTACCGATAGACCCTCGGCTCAGAAGAACACATTTTCCATGAAAAATAATTTACTAAAAGCAATTTTTTACTTATTTTCTAGTTGATAATAGAGTGCAAAAATGGTGTCTTGACAACAACAACAACAACAATAAAAATGGTATCTTGACAACAACAAATAAAGTAGGTGAAAGTGTAATTATTGTACAAAATGGAGGACTAAAGCTGAAAATTTTACTAACCTTCAGCAAAATTAACAGAAAGATGATGACCATCATCATAATTTTCACCAGTAATTTCACCAGAACAAATTTTGAGCAAATATTCTTCAAGATTTTTAGCTAAATCAACACCCCAATTTGATTCTAAATCCCTAAGTGGCTGTACACTATGATATTTCCCATTTTCTTCATCTGGGCCGGATCGACCCGGTTCTTCTTGACTGTTGATCATCTTTTTGGAGTACAAATCTCACCATCTATTAAAAAAACATCTATTTTCTACAATGTGAATAATTTAACCAAATTTCGAAACCCTAATTTTTGGGGAAAATGGCTTATTGAGCGACGTCGTTTAAGTGGTGGATATGAGATATTTGTAGGGGTGTTATCGGTCGGGACCGATAAGGTTTCGGTCCAGAGTCCAGATCCGGGATCAGACCGAAACTTTATTGGTCCGGTTCTCGGTCCGATTTCGAGTCCGGGGCAAAAAAATGAATTTTCAATACTGAAACTGAACACATTACCACAAAATTTGTACGTTAAAATCTATTGTATATCGCGAGATATTTAGATTTGAAAAGGGAAAAAACGTAACGATCTGGGGGAAAAGTGAAATTGATTGGCAAGATGAACTTTTTTTGAGAACTCGGCTGAATCAAACCGCTAAAGCGGTTTGCCCGGCCCTGTCTCGAAAAAATACGCAAAATCAAAAAAAATAATAGGTGAAACGGACATCCGAGCGCAAAGTTATGACCATTTAAAGTTTTACTAATTTATATATCAATGCTTCAAATTAAAACATAAAGGTTGTCTCACATATATTTAAAACATGTAAAATAGTCGAACATTAGGAAATATTACAATTAAATATAATTAGGGCTTGCTGGGGATGGGGGTCTGGCTGGGGAGTCTGGCAGGGGGTCTGGCTGGAGGTGGTGTGTTACCGGGTTACCGATCCGGCTCCTTATCAGTCCGAGTTTATCTGTCCGATTCTCGAATAATTACCGGAAGTATCCGAACAGCTAACCGCCCTAGATATTAGAGATTTCAAATTTTTGGAGATGTTTTCCCGCTCCGAGGTGTATATATATATGTGGATTTATGTTAAGGAAATGAGATGGGCCAAGAGAGCCCATTAAAGTTTTTTGGATCTAGAAATAGCCCAAACTCTCTGATAAAGTCAAAATTTCATGGAGTTGCCAATTTTTCACTCAATATTTGTCATTGGATCATTAACACAAATGCTTCTATTTTGGAGTGGTCTTTAATTTTTGCACTTCAAATTTGTGTTCTTTAATTTTTATCCTTTATTATTTTTGACACAATATAAGTAGAAATTCGTAAGACATAATTAGTGTTTATCTTCGGCATATATATAATACACAACCCATAAATTATATCGGATAAGAAATAACTGTCAACACTCAACATAATATGAAAAAAACATAATTTCAGATTTCAGCGGACATAGTTAGCATTTAATTTCAATATATGTATCATAACATTCATACAATTATGTCGGATAAGACATAATTTTCAACACTCAACATAATTTAAAAAATTACTAAAATATTATGCCGCATAACTTAATACCTACATAATTTATGTCGCGTGAAACAAAATTTCAGTTTTCGAAGAGAAAAATATTATAAAAACCATGTCTTACGAAGTAGACCTTGAAATTTTTCATAAAATTATGCGTTTATTATATATTGCGCATCATAGGCGTGTGAATCTGGCTAGAAATGTTGCTATCCCAAGATTAAACCACTTTGAAAAAATGCTCCAAACAAACACCATTTTTCATTATGCATGCCCAAAATGTAAGTGCAAGAGAAATACAAAGATAATGGTTTTATTTATTTGTCGAAGATATATAAACTTATTTACACCTTCATCATATGGGACACCAGTCTTAGTAACCCATCCATCAGTATTATCACCAGCTTTAAGCAATTACATCTTGTGGAGGGTTCTTAATGTAATTCTTCCAAGTGACTCTTTTATCAGTATTTGTACCTGGACCCCTGTTTTGGTACTCTACAAAATACAAAGTGTCAAGTCCAAAGGTACCAGCAAATGGAATCCATCCTTCAGGATCAATGAATCCATCAGTTTGAGATTGCATGACTACAGTCCTTGAGTACAACTTCGCGGGATGTCCTAGGAACGTCTTATTGCGTGGCGGGTTGATGGCGAGCAGAGCAGGCTCAGCTGTGATCGTGCAATTCTGAATCATGATTGCACCTGTTCGAGCAGTGACAAAATCAGAAAACCTAACAAGACGATTCTAATTTAAATAAATGCAATAATGATAGTACTAACTAAGATTCGGTTGGAAATTTGCCTTTGATGGAGGTTGGGTCCGCCAATCTTTAATGACTTAAACATCATAGTTCTACATGTGGAAAAATCTGATTCTTTACACGTGTGTAATCTATTAAGTGAGTAGATGACCGTAGGGCCAAGAATCGCCAAATTCCATTGAGAAATGGAAGATATATTGGTCCACGAAATAAGGTGTTTGAGACATAGAAGAGTGGTGTGAGACAAATCTACCACATCGTTAGGAAAGGGAAGAACTGTTCATGTTATAAGTCTCTAAACTGAATAAGAGATTGGGACCCCGAGGGGTAACCCATGTGTTTGAAGAAGGGAGGACCTAGGTGTGCTTGGGTTCGAGACTAGGCCCACGCGCCCGCCGCCACCACCCGCCCGGACTGGGTCGGGTCGCGGGTTGCGGGGTTGTTGGCTTCTTCTGATATTATCTTTTTGGACCCTAGACTTTATTATATTTATAGTTTGGTCCCTGAAGTTTCTAAAAGCCAATTTCTGCAAGGGTCGCGGTGCCTCGTGACCAGAACCGCGGCGCAAATTGTCCAGTGAGCTCCCAGGCAACGGTAATAAGTCAGAATTGATGGTAATTACTTGCTAAAACGGTTGGTACTTATGCCACAACGTTTATGGTCTTTATGGTGTCCATTAACAGTCCTCTTAACACCCCATTAACACCCCATTAACACCTCTCTTCATCCTTAAACACTATATAATCATTCCTTATTTCAGATTTGAGAAGATATAATATACACTACACAACATGAGAATACTGAACACAAAATAGAGGAAGAACACACATAGAATACATGTTTCTATAAGTTCTTCCTAGTTCAAGAACAAGTTCTTCTTTTTCATTCTTTAGCAATTGTTTCGTGTTTGGATCTTCGCCAGGATCACTAGTGTTTACTTTGCACAAGTAATATTATGCTGTTTTATTAGAAACTGCAAAACTACCCTTCCTAATGTGAGTTCTCAGGCTAGGTCGCGATGGGGCCGGCCCACCGGGTCAGTTTAGCGGGATCGGGGCGGGTCGGGGCGGAGAAGAGGCGGTCGGTGAGGCGGGCTGGCGGGTCGGTCGGGCGGGACCATATCGTGTCCGTCCGGTCCCCGGCCCCGTTAAGCGTAAGGTCGAGGCGGGCGGGTCGAGTGGGACGGGACGGGTCATTCGGGTTTTTTTTTTTTTTTTTTTTTAAAAAAAATCACTAAATTAAAAATACTAAATTACTAACAAAGTAACATTAACATATACTTGTCATATAGTCATATACTATAATATTATAGACTTATAGTATTATAATTATAGTATTATACTCATATATATAATAAACTATAAAGTATAAACTAAATAATTAAACAAAGACAAGAAGAGTGTAAAAAAAACATCCCAAGACTGTTTTTGTGCCTCTTATATTATTAATTATTTCATTGAAATATACAAGATTCAAAATTACAACATTGTAGTGTACTGATGTTGAAAAAAATTGCAAAAGACATAGAAAAATAAAAAAATTGCAATGAAATAAATTACCAATTTGAAAATATTTTTTCTAGTTTCTTTATAATTTCTTGTGGTTCTTCGGTTGGAATTGGTATATCTTGGTCAAATTGTTCCACGTCGCTACTCATGCCTTCAGATAAAATGTCGTTGTAGTTGTCGTCTTCTTCTTCGCTAATCTCCGTTGATCAGACCTCCTTCGCTCCGCTCGTATCCAATCTCTGAATAATACCGCCATCTCCAAGCTGTCTCCGGCTAATGATTGTCTGTTCTCTCCTATTTGAAATCTGCCTGCAGAAAAAGCGCTTTCAGAAGCGATTGATGGCGCAGAATGTTCAAAATATCTCGCCATCATTGAAAGTGTCGAAACGTCTTCTCATTCTCGCATCCAATATTTCAAAGAAGTCTTCATTTCCTTCTTCATTGATAACTGCTTGGTAAGGTAAATTACCCTGCAAAACAAAAACATCGAACTCGCTAATTTGGTTAGCACTGTTACCACCGCACATTCTATTTCTGAGGCTTTCAATAGAATTAATACTAGCCACAGAAACAACATGTCTTTTTTTAGGTTGTGTTGAAGCAGAAGATGGTACAAAAGTCGGTTGGTTACTAGCACTTTCTTGCTGGTAATGCCGATATACTTTTTTGCATTCATCTTCTACGATATTCAACACTTCTTCTAGCGTTAGTTCAATAAGTGGCTCAACATTTAAATTTTTGGGAGTTGGAGGTGATAGTACGTCCATACAGGTATAAATATTTTCAATAAGACGTTTACAACCCTCTACTTTAATAGTCGGGTTTAATACAGCACCAATAATATAAATAAGGGGGATAAGAATAAAATATTTCTTTAATTTCATAAACATTTTTTTAATAGCTGCCTTATAAGCAGGTTTATCCATATATTCTTTAAGAAGTAAAAATATTATAGCTATATAAAACAACATAGTTGAAATAGTATGATAATATAAAGTAGAAAATTATTTTGTTGCTCGTTGAAAATTTTCTAGAAATACAATAAGTTCTCTAATTTTGTCTCAATCATTATCCACAATCATATCATTTGGATTTTGATTATGGGCGTTAAAAAATAAAGTGATAGGTTTTCTATAGTCATAAGCAACAACTAGTTGGTCATATAAAGAATTCCACCTAGTTGGTACTTCTTCGGAAATTTTTCTGTAAGATAGTCCACAATCGTGACAAGTTTTTTTATATTCTTTTCTCTGTTGAATTCTATTATTTTTAAAAATAAAGTGTATAGCAAATTGTATTTTTTCAAGAATATCTTGAAAAAGTGAAATACTATCCTTTACAACTAAGTTATAAATATGGCACGCACATTTGATATGAAAATGTTTTGGAAAAGACGGAGTTAAAACATCTCTTAAAATACTAATAGCAGAATTGTTAGAAGATGCATTATCTAATGTAATACTCATAACTTTATCGGTTATTCCGTAATAATCGCAGATCGAATAAATATTTTCAAATAAACTCACCATTAATGTCTACTATCTATATATCTATATGCTAAAATACGTTTTGCATAGACCATTTATAATCTATCCAATGACAAAGTTACGTTAAATAATCATGGTCGTTAGTACTACGACTATATCGTAAGTTAGAGCGACTTTGCAATTTAAATGATATAATGCATAACGTAAATCATTGATATTCATGCAAATTTAAATACATCTCTTTTAACAGTTGATCTAGGAAAACCTTTATAAGCGAGGATTATACATATCTCTAATATAATGAATAAAACCGTGAGATTCAGAAATGAAAAAGGCAAACCTCCACAAAGAACTAATTTTGCTAGTGCTTTCCTATCTTTATGTTTATCGTATTTAGGGCCTACAACTCCCCACATAAGGTTAATTTGACCAGACTTTGTCCAGACAAGATGCGAACCTTGTCCCGATTGAGAGGACGCTTGCTCACCATTTTTTTTAATCATGTATTGGGCATGCAAGGCTTTGTGTTTTTGCAATATGTGTCTTCCTAAACCTCCCGTCCCACCATGACCTTGTCCAGTTTTAAAAGAATAAACATTTTTACAAGTTTTACATACAGCTACTTGATTCGGTACGTCCCTGTCAAAATATTTCCATACAACTGATTTTGATGGTCGTTTTGCCGGACCTCGTCTCATAGTAGGGGAGATAAGAGGCATTTCACTAGTGGGTGTATCATCATCTTCATTAGTAGGTGTATCATCATCTAGAGTGTCATCTAAATTAAAATCTTCTTCAATTTGAGGATAATCATTTGTGTCAAGATCATATGTTATTTCAGAAAACAGTTCAGGATCTATAAAATCATCTTGTCTAGGAATAGCTGGAACAGGAATACTAGAAGAAGTACCCTTGCCCTTGTTACTTGCCCTACTAGAAGAAGTACCCTTGCCGAAAACACTTTTAACTCTTTTCATGGTAATAAATAGTTAAAGACTTAAAGATAATGAGATTAAATGTGCTAAATGAAATAAAAACAAAATAATAATTTAATGAGAGAACGAATGTACCAAACGCCGACGTAGAGTCGACGTGTAATCGAGAGGTTGAAAATTGAAACTTTGCTCGATAGATAATCCTCAAGCTAGTTGCCAACTTCACTCCCAATTCTCAAATTAATAAATAGATTGAATATGTAGTAGACAATGTTGTATAGAGAATAAAGATTGATTGATTGAGAGATTAGAGAGTAGAAAGATTTGTGAAAATAATAAGAAGAGGAAATGAGGTATTTATAGTTGAAAAATTGGGTTAAAGTGTAAATATAATAACTTAGGGGTTAAAAATAAATATAAATGGGGTAGGGGGGGGAGGCCAAAAATGGCCGTTGTCTAACGGCCAAAATGTAAAATGGCCGTTAGACAACGACTATTTTCTCGCAGCGGTCGGACTGGGGCTGGTCGGGCGGTGCCTGATCTGGGCTCGCGAGTCGGCGGGACCATACTCGCCCCGCCGTTCGAGCCCCGGTCCGTTTTTCACGGTCGTGTCGGGTTTGGTCGGGCCTGACCGGATCGGTCGGCCGCCCATCGCCGATCTTAGACTTCTCACTGAATTCATTTTATCACGGTTTTCGTCAAATCCAACAATCATAATTTTTAATTTCTCTGTTTTAAAATGTTTGTCTGGTTTGATTTGAAACGAAGTTTAAGAAAATAAAAGAGACTTTTAAATCTTGTGTTTTTAAACTAAAGGTACATATAATGTAGCAAAATGTCTGTTAATCCTATAATCTAAAATATGTTATGTGGAAACTTGAAATTAAAAAGTTGTTAAAAAATGAAAGAAACGTTATTTTTAAAAATATTTAAAAAAAAATTAAGACAAATATTTTAAAACGGAAAAAGTAATATATTTTATGAAGATCAAAAGATACTCAATTTTGATAAACTTAAATAATAAAATTGCTAAAAAAATATATTTAATGGATTTCTTTTAACCTATCACCCAACATAGAAACAATTTTTTGTTATTTTCTAATGTCATCTCACATTAAAACAAAAAAGGGAAATGGGCAAGTGAGGACAAGAATCCCAGCCACGAAATGCGCGACACGTGCTGTGTTTGGTCTTCGAGAAGTCAGCCCTTTTCGTACCTGTTGTCTTGATTATCTCTTTGTGTTAATCACGCCTGATTCTTCTATCAGACCAGGACACGTGCCCTTGTTCCCCTCACCTTAATGTATATATTTTGGCCCCTTAGGGCTCGTATGTAGGTTTGTTAGCGGTTCGGATACACCCGGTAATTATCCGAGAATCGGACCGGTAAACCCGGATCGATACTCGGATCGAAACCTTAACGGTCCGGATACGAGTACCAAAAAAATACCCGGACCGATATGAGGCGGGCCGTATCCCAGAAATACCCAGAACACCCCCACCCCCACCCCCTCCCCTCCACCACAGTTCCCAACGCCCCTCCTGCCAACTCTAATTAGTTGTAAATTGATCAAACTTTATATGGTCATAACTAGGGATGTCGGTAACGCGGTATCGCTCGCACCCGCCTCCAATGGGCGGGTATGAGGATGGTTTCAGCGGGTGATGGACTGTATGGGTATCAAAAGTGCTACCCGCCATGGGTAGTGGCGGAGGTGGATTTCATATAAGACCCGCACCGCACCGCCCCGCTACCCGCCTGCACTCGCACCGCTGCACTGCTCTTTCTTCCTTTTTAATACCATACGTGCATTTCACTCTCAAGTTTAGCATCCTTTCTCCTTCTTCAGTAAGTAAAACTCACTATATTTGTCTTACAAAAATCTCCTCTATACCACTTATTTACAAAGTACCAAACAAGTAGAGATATAAAGTATAGCAAGAAGTGTTGCGTATAAAATGGAACATATTAGGCGCCATCGATAATAATGGTGGGATTATTCATATTATTGTCACCGGGCTATTATTCCAGCTTTCAAGAATAAGATTCTGCGAGTTCGGGAATATGTACACCCGTGGGATTTCAGTACTTGCTCATGTCATCTTATACTTTTGTATATTTACCCTTTGTATTATCGTCTTTAATCTCCACATGGTCCGATTTTTCCTTCCCTCCAATCAAGATTTAGTAATAATCGTAACATTTTTTTGTGTTTCTTCCCCGTATAGTTATACTATTTCACAGGTAATTCTAAAAGTGTTTTTCAGGGTGTTATCATGATCAGTTCATGCAAATGAAATCAACATTTTTTGGATCAGCTTTTGATCATGAGATACTCTTTATATCTTCAAGATACTACATAGTATCTTTAAACTAGCTACTTAGGTTCATAGATGTTAGAGATTCACTACTAAAAAAACAAAATTCTGCTATGCAGTTTCATTCAACTTATTTAGGTGGGTACCCGCCGGGTAAGTGGGTACCCGCCCGGGGTAGGTGGGGCGGGGGCGGGTAGAGAAATTACTATCCGTGATGGGTGGTGGGACGGGGATGGGGGTGGGTTTTAGGTGGCGGGTACGGGTATGGGGTACCCTTCCCCGCCCCCGCCCCGCCCCATTGACATCCCTAGTCATAACTTTGCGCTCAGACGTTCGTTTTACCTAAAAAAAAAATTGATTTCGCGTATTTTTTCGATACGGGGGCGGCCAAACTGCCGAAGCGGTTTGATTCCGCCGATTTCTCCAAAAACGTCCATCTTGCCCCTCAATTTCACTTTTTCCCCCAAATCGTTACGTTTTTCCTCTTTTCAAATCTAAATATCTCGCGATGTACAATTGATTTCAACGTAAAATTTGGTGGCACCGCTGATCGGTGGATTTTATATACACCTTTTGAGTCTGTTTTAGTTAGTCTTTTGTCCCATTTTGCACATATAAGTGTCGTATTAGGATAGTTTTTCTTTCTATTGAGTCAAAGTGGTTGAAATGGCCAAATGGCGGAAAAGGAGCAAAAAGAGGGCAAAAGAGGAGAAGCGAAAAAGTGGCGAAGCCGAATTCGAACTGCCATGGCCTGCGCCTCGCAGCGAAGCGGCGCGCTATTATTCGAGAAGTCGCAGAAGATCCAGCCGCGCGCTCGAAGACCGAAACGGCCGCGCGCCTAAACATCCGGAAGCCACAGTGAGTTGCAGTGGCCAGCCGCTCGCAGCCAGATATCGGGCCGCGCGCCAAAACACCCGTATTGCAGAACTTTAGGCCGCGCGCCGACAGGCCGCGGCCGACGCTGAAAAATTAGGTCTTTTGACGGATTTTTGGGCCAGCTGGAAGGAAAAGAAGGAGGCGTTTTAAAACTATATAAGGAGAACCCTAGGCGCTGGGGTTCCTCTTCGCACAACTCAAGATTCTTGACTTGGAGATTGGACACCATTAGCTTAGTAATTTCTTTTCCTTTCCTTTATTTATTTCATTTTTGCATGATGAACTTTGAATTAGTTCTTGTCATATTCATGGCTAGGAACTAATTCTCTTATAGGGCTTTCTATGTTGAATTTCTTGAACCTTATGTTATAACTTAATGCATGCTTATGGTTATTATTCTTATTGAGAGATCTATCCAATAATTGAGTTGAATTCTTGGTAGCTAATTGACAACTAGTTATCACTATATGATTTCTAATCGATTACGAAAAGGAGGATTGTGAATATCTTTGTAAGTTGGGTAGACGGTCTCGAGTTGGGGATGAAAATACCTCAATTAGATTTGTAGCGTTGATGAGAGGCTTAACAACCCTAATTTTGCGCATTGTGCGTGACGGTCAACTAGGTTTTTGTGCTTAATCCTCCTATAGAGTTACCCTTATCAGCGAAAGTTAGGTAAGGAACAATACTGGGGTTGAGTGTTTATATAACCCTAACGGGAGTATAAAACGATTTCGTAAACCTGCTTTCTCCAAAAGAAGAACACCATAAGTAATGCATTAATAAGTAGCATAAGCGGATAGTAAGGATACATAGAAGCCCTATTCTCATCACATCTGAATTAAATCTTTATATCTAATTAGCTTTCATAACTCTTAGTTACAAACCAAACAATCAATCATTAATTCACCAAATAGATACTAGAAAATAGATAACTGATACTTGGACCCTAATCCTAGAGGACGATATTCGGTCTTATCCAAGACTATACTACTTGATACGATAACGTGCACTTGCGTTTAAAAGTGTGTGCATAAATCGCGCATCAAGTTTTTGGCGCCGTTGCCGGGGATTAGGCAATAGTTCAATATCAAATTATCTATTTTTAATTTCTAATTTGGATTTAATTTTCATTTTTTTATTATTTATTTTTAGTTTCTACGAAAATCAGGGTGCCGTGATTCTTTGTTTGTTTTTGATCTTTCTCGTGATATCGGTTTATGCGAAGAAGAGGAGGCGACACTCTTGTTCCTTCAATCCGAAATTGAGAAAGCACGCAAACGTAATGAAAGAATCAATTGCAACGTTGATAGAAATGGGCGTGCTCCCAACAATAATGCGATGAGAAGGGTTAGGTGAAAATCAACTTAACCCGGAGATCCTCGCAAGTGCCAATAGATATGGAGGACGGGGTTCGAATCCGGCGAGAAGAAGTCCAGGAGATTATGTGCTACCAAGAGTGAATGGAGCACGATTGCATTAGGCTCCCTACACAGAGCCAACAATTTCGAAATAAAACCAATGATTCTCGAGCATGGTGCGAGACACAGTTCGGAGGATCCGCCATCGAGGATCCACATATGCACATAGCAAATTTCTTGGAGCTATGTGCCACTTTCGAATATAACGGCGCATCGATGATGCCGTCAGATTGAGGCTCTTTCCCTTCTCACTCAGGGATAGAGCAAAAGTATGGTTGAATTCCCTGCCAGCTGATTCGATATTTACATGGCATGAGCTGGCACAGAAATTCCTAGCCAAGTTCTTTCCACCCTGTAAAGCAGCAAAATTAAGAGGGGAGTTGAACAACTTCTATCAAGCTGATGGAGAGTCCTTATATGAAGCGTGGGAGAGATTCAAGGATCTACAGAGGAAGTGTCCACACCATTGCATTGAGTTGTGGAACTTGGTTCATATTTTCTACAACGGGCTGAGCAGTACCACCAGAACCATCATAGATGCAGCCGCAGGTGGGGCATTCATGAGGAAAACAGCCCACGACGCCCACGAGTTATTAGAAGATATGGCCACTAACAACCATGTCACTGAAGAGAGGGCAACCAGTGGGAGAAGAATCGCGGGTCCATGAAGTAGATGCTATTGCTGCTTTGAACGCACAAGTGGCTCTTCTAGCGAAACAATTGCAGCAACATACTGTGTCAGTGAATGCTGTGCAACTGCCGAAAAACTGTGAGATATGTGGCGGCCCACACACATTTGATAGGTGTCCTTCAGCGGATCCCAACAACATCCCAATGGAGCAGGCAGAGTGTCAAGCAGTAGGTAACTACCAGAGGCAACAGAACAACCCCTACTCAAACACTTATAATCCAGGGTGGAGGAATCACCCAAACTTCTCATGGAGAGGAGATCAGGGCCAGCAGAATCGCACGTGGCCAAAGAAACCAATATCGTGGGCAGACCGGTATAGGCCGCACTGCAATCCAGAAGCAGAATCAACACCCTTCACTCAAGCCCCCACCTCAGCATTTCAACGCACCAGTCGCAAGAAAAACCAGATGAGCTTAAAGCAGCCATGACAGCACTTGCCAACGCCCTGACGCAATTTATAACAGATTCTATATCCTCGCTCGTAAACTTGGAAACACAGTAGGGCACTAGCAAAGGGTAAACATCGTGCCACGGGGACATTGCTAAGCAATACCGAGGTAAATCCGAGGAGCAATGTAAGGCAAATGAGAAGTTGGAAAACAATTGAGCAACAAACGCCTACCAATAGTTGAGAGGAAGCGAGTTAGAAAAAGATAAGGCGGTGAACCTAGCCCGATGATAGAAAACTCCGAGAAGAGTATACGTAAAAGATTCCTTTCCCCAGAGATTACAAAGGAAGGCGGTCGATAAACAATTTTCCAAATTCTTGGAGGTATTCAGAAGTTTGCACATCAACATACCGCTTATAGAGGCTTTGGAGCAGATGCCATCTTACTTCAAGTTCATGAAAGAAATCTTGGGAAAAAGAGGAACCGCGAATATGAGATAGTAGCACTAATGTAAGAAGAGTGTAGTGCTATCTTACAAAAGAAATTGCCACCAAAGCTAAAGGACTGGAAGCTTTACACTACCATGCACAGGCGCGGGGTGACTGCAACAGAGCTTGTGTGATCTAGGGCGAGTATAAATTTGATGCCCTATCGCTTTCAAAAGATCGAGTTAGGAGAAGCGAACCCACCACGCGGAGTCCGCAACTAGCCGACAGATGGTGGTTCATCCACGGAGGAAGATCGAGGATGTGATTGTGGGCGTAGGAAAATTTTTCTTTCCGCAGATTTCTCATTCGATATGGAAGAAGATGCAAATCCCGATCATATTGGGAGGCCATTCCTAGCAACGCAGAGCCTTGATTGACGTTGAAGAGGAGAGCTAACGCTAAGAGTGGAGAACGAAGAGATGGTGTTTAAAGTCTTTAAACACGTCATTGAGCCAAGAACTGTAAGTGGGTGTTTTGCAATCAACACCACCAAACCCCCATGCGAGCCATTGCAATGCAACCAAAGAGTGATGAGCCCAAGAAAGCAAGCATGGTTTGCTGAGATGACACTAAATGAGGTAATTGTTCCGGAACTCCCTACTACCGATAATGCTAAAAAGAAAAGGAGAAAAAGGAAACGCCAAATGTGGCGGAAATGGATTGGTTGGGGACTTAATCCACCCTGGCTAGTAAGTCTAAGGAACTTGCGTCCGGCTAAAAGACGTTAAAGACAGCGCTTGTTGGGAGGCAACCCAATGTTTTCAATTATGTTAGTTGAATTTCTGTCGTTATTTTATTTTAGTTTGCCTAAGAACAGTCTCACGGTATTGGATCTTGTTGTTGTGTGATTGACAGGTACAAGAAATTAAACCGGGGGACGAAATAAACTGAAGAAAAGCAAGGATTTCGGAAGCGGGTAGCGCCACGGCGCCTGGAAGCGAGCGGGCCGCGCGCCAAAAGATCTGGAACAGCTCGGAAGTTTAAGGCGCCGCGCGCGAGCAGGCCGCGGTAGAATTCCAGAAAGTTGGCCGAGTTTAGGAGCCGCGGCTCCCAGGAGCAGGGCCGCGGCGCAGAAAGTCCCGATGGAGCGCAGATGTTTAGCCGCGCGCGCTAAAAGCTGCCGCGGCGCCGGGAATCCAGAAATTTAAAACGCCTAAAATCGATTTTCCCAATTCCAACTTCCAAAACCTAACCTTCCTCTCCAAAAACCCACGAAATTCCAGAAATTTGCCCACAAAACCTCCCCACATCCAACCCACCCCCACCCTAAACTCTTAAATTCCCAAAACACCTCAACTCTCTCACACAACAAAGCTCCATTCCATAGCCTCAACCCCCCAATTGAAACAAGAACAAGCTTCAGTCTTCTCATCAAAAGGTAATCCCTATCTTTGTTCTTGAATCCTTTCACCAAGTCATAGGAGGTAGTAGTTGGGAAGAGTATTGTAGTTGGAGTAGTTTGGGTCTTGAAAAGTTGGTTGTGAAGTTGGAGAAAGGAGTAGAAAAGAAGGTTGTGGGTATTGAGTAAAGATTCAAGTTTGGGGTGTTGTTTTTTTTTTTTTTTTCACGCTAGTTGTTGAGTGTGTAGGAGACGTTGTGCCACTAAGTTGCCACTAAGTTAAAAGCTCAAACTGTTTTAACCATGGCCACCAGGAAGAGAAGAGGCTCCACATCCACCCCAACACCCCAATACGATGAAAATAGATTTGTGAGTTACCAGGCCTACCAAAGATACACAAGACTTGATACTAGACCCGTAATTCCAGAAAGGGAATGGATTACCAAAGGGATCCTATGGGAGGAAGACGTTTATGAGCCCATCCAAGCTATGATAGAGCTGGGGTGGAAGAGATTTGTCAATCCGAGAAGATAAAACCGATGAATACAACAACGGTGCGGAATTTTATGCAAACTTTCCGAGAGGGCAGAAGGGGTGCTTTGTAAGGGAAATTATATGCCTGTGATCACGAAGCAATAAATACAACGCTAAAAACAGTTGATGTTGAAGAAAGTAGCGATTGGAACCATTTTAGAACATGGTTCAGAGCAAGAATAAAGATTGATCGAATAATATTGCATACACGAGCTACCCTGGGCCGCTGAGATCGGAAGGAATGGATCTGAGCACCGAGTGCCAATTCAATGCGCCAAGGCTTGTATTTCGATGTTCGCGTGATTCCATCTACGCACTTCACCGTGAGTGCCGTAAGCGAGATTAAGTTGATTTATGGAATTATGAGGCGATAATTGATGTGGGAAAAGAGATAGTGCAGAGCATCGAAGAAATCAAGAGTTGGTAACAGTGGATTGGGACACGGTTCACTTATTACCGCCTATGCCACGTAGTGCGATCCCACAACTACCCACGATACTCATGAAAGAAACCAATCCGGTGTCCTATGGGATAGTGCACTCTTTTCCGCACTTAGCCCCAAAGCGGACGAGAGCACCACCGAAGCAGCAGCAAAGAACAGAGGCCGCCATGGATGAAAATGAGTCGAAATAGGGCTCACATGAGGCAGACCCACCACCGCCAACCACAAAGAGCGTAACCTTCGAGCCCACAACGGGCAATTGTACCAACACCGAAGGAGATGATGCAGACCTTGCAAAGCGAGTACAAGGACAAAGCAAGAAACAAGGCAACAAATCGACGAGCCGAAAGTGCCTTGTTCAACCAACGGTCGATGATTATCCACCGCCACCACCACCATTTTAGCCAAAGTTTGTAAGTGTCGTTTTCTTTTATCGTCTTTGAGTCTACACACATTGGGGACAATGTGTGATTTAAGTTCGGGTGTGTTTTTGTGTTTTAGTTTTTATTTGTGTGTCATGTTATGTTTTATTTAAATTTTTCTATTTGTTTTATGTTTATTTTGAGTCACAAAATTTTTCTTTTCTTGAGTCATAATTGCTGTCACAAAGATCATGTATCTTTGTAGTTGCTAAAAACACCTAATGAAGTAAGGTGGAATAATGTAAAGGAATTGAAGCAACTATCTAAACACTTAGGTTAGATATGCCAAAAGCTCACATAACTGCCTATTCGAGTTTCGCTTAAGTTATGCATCTAAATGATAAATGTTTATGTGTTATGAGTGCTTGCTATTTGAGGCTAAATAGTTAGGATATGCGTGTTGGGAGATGACTCGTGCATTTCTTTGATAGCCAATTCTTACCATTCTTCTCTATCCCGCACTTTAAAAATATCCCTAGTCACCATTGAGCCTAAATTTGAAACTTCTTCTGACACCCCATATTCCCACAAAATTGTGCCATAAGTGAAAATATGAAATTGTGGAGTACATTGTGTTAAAAAGAAGAAACAAAAAGAGTGAACAAGTTTGAGGCACCCTAATGGAAAAGTAATAAGAAAGAGGCAAAAGCCTAAGTTTGGGGGTGCCTATTTGTATAATACACTTCACTCTCCCAAAACAAAAGAGGGGAATGATAGAATTGAAGTGAAGGAAAGAATCAAAAGAAAAAGGGAAAAATTGAAAAGCCAAAGAGCTTATGGTACAGAAAAATGAGTCTAAATGCATATCTTTACCAACTCCTACCTAAGCCTACATTACAACCTCAAAGTCCCAAGATCTCTTTATGTATATCCAGAATTAGTGGAGAATAGCAAGTAAGCATGCCATAGGAATTTTTGAATTTATATGCATACTTGAGTACACTGACTTCCATTTAAGCATGATAAGTATGAGTTTGCGAAATATCTAGCTCAATGTGTTGAAATTCCATGCTATATGTTCCTGCATATTATTCTGCTAACCTTCATGTTTTTCTAGTTAACATCTATGCAAAAAAAAAAAGTGATTAATGACAGGGAGTCCTTTATTTTTCATTCTTTTGAGTCTTTTATTGTATTTCTTTCTATCTTTGCTCGAGGGCGAGCAAAGGTTAAGTTTGGGGGTATTTGATCTGGATTTTATATACACCTTTGAGTCTGTTTTAGTTAGTCTTTTGTCCCATTTTGCACATATAAGTGTCGTATTAGGATAGTTTTTCTTTCTATTGAGTCAAAGTGGTTGAAATGGCCAAATGGCGGAAAAGGAGCAAAAAGAGGGCAAAAGAGGAGATGCGAGTCGAAACAGAAAGTGGCGAACGAGGCCGAATCCAGACTGCGCGCGCCTCCCGCAATCGAAGCGGGCGCGCGCGCTATTATTCAGAAGCTGCAGAAGATCAGTACGCGCGCCTCGTGAGAGACTGAAGCCGCGCGCCTAAACATCCGAAAGCCACAGAGTTGCAGCGCGCGCTCGCATGCCAGATATCGGCCGCGCGCCAAAACACCCAAGTATTCAGAACTTTAGCCGCGCGCCGACAGCAGGCGCGGCGCCGACGCTGAAAATTAGGTCTTTTGACGGATTTTTGGGCCAGCACGAAGGAAAAGAAGGAGGCGTTTAAAACTATATAAGGAGAACCCTAGGCGCTTTTGGGGTTCCTTTCGCACAACTCAAGATTCTTGACTTGGAGATGGACACCATTAGCTTAGTAATTTCTTTTCCTTTCCTTTATTTATTTCAGCATGATGAACTTTGAATTAGTTCTTGTCATATTCATGGCTAGGAACTAATTCTCTTATAGGCTTTCTATGTTGAATTTCTTGAACCTTATGTTATAACTTAATGACGCTTATGGTTATTATTCTTATCGAGAGATCTATCCAATAATCGAGTTGAATTCTTGGTAGCTAATTGACAACTAGTTATCACTATATGATTTCTAATCGATTCGAAAAGGAGGATTGTGAATATCTTGTAAGTTGGCAGACGGTCTCGAGTTGGGGATGAAAATACCTCAATTAGATTCAGAAGCGTTGATGAGAGGCTTAACAACCCTAATTTTGCGCATCAGGCGTGACGGCCAACTAGGTTTTGTGCTTAATCCTCCTATAGAGTTACCCTTATCAAAGTTAGGTAAGGAACAATACTGGGTTGAGTGTTTATATAACCCTAACGGAGTATAAAACGATTTCAGAAACCCGCTTTCTCCAAAGAAGAACACCATAAGTAATGCATTAATAAGTAGCATGCGGATAGTAAGGATACATAGAAGCCCTATTATCATCACATCTGAATTAAATCTTTATATCTAATTAGATTTCATAACTCTAAGTTACAAAACAAACAATCAATCATTAATTAAACAAATATATAATAGAAAAAAGATAACTGATACTTGGACCCTAATCCTAGAGGACGATATTCGGTCTTATCCAAGACTATACTACTTGATACGATAACGTGCACTTGCGTTTAAAAGTGTGTGCATAAATCGCGCATCAACCGCATCCGAGAATGTCAATTTCAGTATTGGAAATTCAATTTAAAAAAAAGCGGCCGACGGAAAATTCTTACGGCCCGACAGAATCGACCGATAAGGTTTCGATCCATGACCGAATCTCATTCCAGATCGAACCTTATCGGTCCGACCGACCGATAAGCTTATCGGACGGTTCCAGAGTGGATACGGACGTCGGACCGATAACAAGACTAGTCATAAGAGTGGATCGTACCCATCAATCGCGATTCGAAAATCGCTATTTCACTGAGGATGGCAATCGCGGTTAAGGCGGGTTAATCGGTTAAGCTTTGACCTATTCAGATTTTGACCTGCCCTGTCCCGTTTAGCTTTATTCAAAAAAATGCACTGCCCTGACACGCTAAGCCCTGTCCATCCCGCCCGGTTTGTGTTTTTTCATTCCTTTTAATATTTTAATATGTTAACATTAGCGTAGTATAATATCAATTGGTCCTCAAGGTGAGTTTTAAGCTATATTTATGTTATTCTGTAGCATTTGATAATTTTTTCTTGGTTTAGTTCGTCATTTCTTTTGTTTTTTTAATTCTTTTATATGGTTTTGGAAGAATTATTTTTCGTTTTGTCTTTTTTGTTTCTTAATGACCAGCTAATTCATTTTTTGTAAGAAAGTTGTGACCTTCAGTGGCGGATCTACGAGTTTTGAAGTGATTGTTCGAAATATATAGGAAAAAAAATCACAGCGTTGTACAAGGAAATAAGGATGTTGTGCAACTTGTGCTTGTTCAAAAGTGAAACATATCTTTACAAAAAAAAAAGTGTTTGTTCACGTGAACAAGCACGAATAAAGCAGGTCCGCCCCTGGTTACCTCTGTAGGCTAAAAGAGGATTCATGTTTGACAAAATAGCTTAACATCAGTGTAGTATCAAATATTTTGTTGCTTAAAAAATCAGTATGGAGATTTTTTTAAAAGTCCAATTTTTTTTCAAAACCCAATTCACCACCTACCCTGTCCTATTTCAATTTTTAATAAAAGTAATTTTGCCCTGTCCTAACCTGTTTTAAGTCTTCCCTGCCCTGTCCCGTTAAGAGCTTGCTCTGCCCTGCCTCAATTGTCATCCCTAATTTCAGCAGAGACACGGAGTGCAATGGCTTCCTTTTTTAAGGGTCCTGCTGAGTTCTCGAATCCGATATCCTTAACCACAAATCCTTGTCCAGAGATAGCTACAAACTTTGTATCAAATGTCAGAATTTATGTTAATTTTGTGTCGAATGTTAGTTCAGAAAATGTGTTGTTTGTTCGTTATATTTAGTGGCAGAATCAGAAATTTATATAACGAGATATGAAAGAATACTAGGATGTCACAATTTGGAATTTGAATTTATGAGGTGAAGTAAATATTGAACCATTTACCATAATACTAGAATCTTTCTGTATAATAGATTAATATATAATGGACGGTATTAGAGTATTAATATATAATGGATTGTATTTTTTTATTTTATTTTTAGTACAGTCCAGGGGAGACCCACCTGCTAAATGGGTCTCAAAAATGGCAGTTGGATCAGTAAATAGTACAATGCTAATGCGGTAAAACGCCCACCAAACGTATTATATTTTGTCCAAAGATAATCCAAATTTAATACAGCCTACCAAACGTGCTCTATACGGTCTTAAACAATTTTCACATCCTGGACTAATCTTTTAGTTGAGTTATGTTCAAGATGACTAAGTTAACATTTAGAATAAGAGGTTGGTGTTTGGGTATGCATGTACATTTAATGGCTGAGATGATCAAGACTTACAAACAGTGGCAGTAGATAAAATTGGTAGACCATCAAGGTAATTTTTTTTTTTTGATGACCCAGGTCTCGGGGAAGCCTCATTCCCCCCTATCTTTAGTACCCGTACACAAGCACCGGTACTGGACTCCTGGAGGCGATGGGACCGGCTCTTCAACACTCCACCACCAGGTAAATCGCGGGATGTGCACCTGTAATCGCGTTCCGCCAGCCCAACGGATTAACGATACAAGGTCCGACTTCAACAGAACTATGCGAGGGAATCAAACCCACACTGCAGCATGCCCGCGCGGCTTTTTAGCGCCCAGGCTTAATCACAAGTATATGTCCCGGAGAGCGGTGTCCTAGTGAGAATCGAACCCGTGACCCTAGATCTTGTGTTGTAGCCTCCTTTTCCTCTCCAAAGTATGATATGAGATTCTCCAATCTTGTGTTGTAGCCTCATTTTCCTCTCCAAAGTATGATATGAGATGTAAGATCCCAGATGAATAATAAGGTTAGGATTTAGGGTTTTTTAATTGAGAAAAATTACGTTTCGGACCCTTTTGCCCTTCGAAAAATCGGAAAAATCGACTTTTCTCGCGCAGACCCGGCTCGGTGCCGAAAGTACTGCGGCTTCTCAGGAATTATGTGTCACGGCCCGACCCGACGGGCCGCGATTAACGTCCTAATTGGACGTCATTACTGACCTGTCACTCTTAATCCATTTAATACAGATGTCTACATAAATTTCGGCAACACAACGCTGCTTTTACAACATATCCCTAAAACGGGCGAGCCGACAAGGCTGCCAAAACAACAACAAACAACAGTCATAATAGGCTAGCCGACTAGTGTGACGCCCCGAACCCGGGCCCGTCACTGGTGCCTTACCCCGGGCACCCTAGTGATACAACATCAGAGAAAATCAGCGGAAATAAAAACATGAACATGAATTAAGAGACATGATAAATAAACAGGCCAACCAAAACAGTTGCCTTCAGTATAAATACATAAACACCCGAACAGTTATCCTTTTACAAACCCTGCCCACAACAGTGCTACAGACCTCTAAGATTTACAACGACAATGACGGGACAGGGCCCCGCCATACCCCTGAATGTACAAGAACCTACAACTCAGGGGACACATACCAAAAGATAAGCCTCCGGAGAAACGGAGCTTCCCAATACGCTGAACTGTGATCCTATGAGCGGGGATCCACGACCGATGTACCTCTACTCATGCAGATGAACGCAGCCCCGGGCGAGGTCAAGACAACAGTACCAAGTATGTGAAATCAGTAATATCAGAATGAAATCATAACACTTATACAAAGCGGGAGACATGTATGATAACCAAACTACGATCACAACATAAAACAAATATGTCAAGTCGTGACTCACGCCTCAAAGTCACCACTCAAATATAACTATGGGTCTCACGCCACAACATCCATCATGTTCGCATCACGGCCGCGTGCCCCGGAATCGCGACGGTGTAGACATGTCCACGATGCAACAATAATAACAAGCGCCGCACGGCCACATGCCCCGGAATCGTGACGGTGTAGACACGCCCACGTGACCTCAATAACAAGACGTAAATCAAAATGGAAACATACCCGTGGAATTTCCATCACCGCCAGCAGCCTAGGTACAAATCATGTGATACGATATCGTGTCTCGCCCATCTTATGGACCCAATATAGAAACGTGTGGAATACATTCCGGATGAACCTAGAGTCGGTGAAATACATTCCGGATGAACCGTAGTCAAGTGAACACAAGATTTGCACAACAAGGCTATCACACGTAACATGGTCCAGTTTCATAACAACAAGCATAGGCAAGTTATACACAACTCAAGGTACTTTCATTTTATGTCAAAGTCCGGGTTTTTAACCCCAAAGTACTACATACGTTAAGTTCTTTTAAAAGAGATCCATTACTTTTATAAAAGTCACCCTATACCCGTAGTATTAGAATGACCAACCCACATTCCTTTTCAAAATCAAGTAACAACATTCTTTTCCTAAGTTCCGGTTGCCTAGTTTCAATTACTCAAGCTTCTCATCTTCAAATGGTTTCATAGTTCCCAAACTTAATCACTTGATTCCTTTTTAGAACAATTGAGTAATATATGTCTCACGTGAGAGTAGGTTATTCTTGTTTACAACACTCTTATTACAGCAGCCATGATCTAGAAAATGTAATATCATTTTGTCTCATCTTAGTTTCTATGCAGATGGAGGTTTCTACTGGTTTTAATACGATACATCATTATTCAATACATTTTCCTTTATTAACGCTGCAGATGTGCTGTCGATACACATTCGATTTCCAAATCAAGAAACATTATCCCTTTACATAAAACCAAGTACTCATTACTCACGAATGAGGTTTCACACAAACATTCACATTAAAACAAATAAGTTAAGTCTCTTATCTTATAAGATCAAGTCTCTTAACTTCTAACATCAGTAAACCATTTTCTTTACCATTCTTAAGACATTATACCTAACTCCCCATAAAGCTAGTATAACTCTTTTTAAAACCTTTAAAACCAAGTGTTACTCTCCCTTCAAAACGATTTATAAATCTTTTGAAATACATCAAGTTCTTTATTATAACTAGCCAGTTATAATTCACATCAGTTACCTTTTAAAACCACAAAGTATTTTCTTATCTACATAAAGCTGTTATAACCAACTTCCCATAAAGCCGTTATAACACTTTATGTTTTAAAAACAATCAAACACAGTTAACACATGTACGTCTACCGTACTACATAGTTCACACATATCATGCTAGAAGAGATAGGAAGAGGTTCACATACCTCGCGACGATTATCGACAATAAGCAAAAAGCTCCAAGTACTACAACCTTGCTAGCCCTTTCCACTCCTCGAGTAGAATACGCTACTCTTAGTACTTTCACCTATAAAGGTCACAAACGTCTATTAACTTTTAAACACACTGCCCATTTCTCTACGTAAAATTCAGAAGATTTCCCGCCACACACAGTAAATCTCCTCCTCTATCGAGGCCGCTACCAAGCCAACCGGGGGTTTACACGCCTAACCTGGGCGTGTACAATTCTACTCGAATACTACACAAGTCTACCGCAATACATCCAATGTAAATACAGATTCTTTTCTTTATTCTTCAGCTTAAGTCAAAAGACATTGCCACAAACTAGGTTCATTCTATATATAGTATACTTCAACTATATATTCTTAACAACATGTAATTTCCAATTACAAATAGGACAAGATAATTACCTCGATAAGCCCATAATTATCCAAGTTAAATGTCGGTCCTTAGCAACGTTTAGCTCAACTCCGGTGCTCCATCCCGCTCCAAACAACCCTTAGAAGTTCTAACCAACTTCTACCTAAATACTTCAACCAACAACGAAGATTTCCTTGTGGTTTCGGTTTGAGACTAAAGGACAAAAGGTAGTATTTCCTGGCTCTACGATAGAGGTATCTTTGGAATACTACAAGGTACAAGGCTAAGGTATTTTGGGCATTATAACAATACTGGGAGTATTTCTATACCACAACAAGGGTATTATACGAAACAACTAGGCTAGTGGGTACCCTACGCCAAGGCACCACAAAGGGGAGGAGGAGGCCTCGGCAAGACTCTCAAAAGAGGGGGGGATGAGTTGGACGAACTCAACACTAGAGGAGGGAGGGATTTTAGGCTTGGAAGGTTTCATTTGTGGATGAAGAGTTCATCAACATAAGGGGGGGTATTTATAGCAAAACCAAAAGCCAACCAATGGCCAAGATCAAGCCATGTGCAAGGCAAGTGTAAGGCCAAGATCAAGCCAAGTGCACCCTAACCCTACTCCACAAAACACTCCACAAAACACTCCACAAAACAAGCCACAAAACAAGACACAAAAGGAGGGACCAATCGGCCAAGGCCAACCGATCCTCTTGGACGCCCAATCGTCCAAGCCACCCCATTTGCTTCCAATGTGAGGGTGACACATGTCACCCTCCCGTTGGTCCAAAATGTTTCGTCTCTCGGAAAAATCCGCAAAAATTATAAATGACATAGCCGGAATTTTCCCTACGAAAGCTGTGGAAACGTTTCGTCGAAAAACGACTCTATTCGGCACTTGTGCCCAAAATTCGGTCCTTTGCCTAACTTAAGGCTCAAATTCTCTACGTACGTCCTTACGTACATACTCTGGAAATACGGGGTATAACAACTAGGCTGCCACCAACCACATCACGCGCACAAAGGCATAAATAAAAATACGCAAGCCGGCAAAGCTGCTACTAGATAACGACATCTAAACTCAAAACAAGGTACAAACATCCAACCCACAACTGTCTACAGACCTCTAAGAGAGTAATACTGACATATGACGGGACAGGACCCCGTCGTGCCCAAAAATATGCATAAGTCTGAAAAATAAAGGTCTGTACCAAAAATAGCTGGCTCCGGAACAAAGGAGCTCTCCAACCGCATGTCTGAAATCCTAAACCTGGAGTGGTCACCTATCCGAACTCGCGGAATGAACGCACTTCGAGGAAAGGGGTCGATGCAGATAATGTACTGAGTATGTAAAACATAAAATACTGTAAAACTGAATAACAATTGTACCAAGTAAAACAGAGAGTCATCAAACTTTCATAAAACTGAGAATCATGTCTGAAAATCATATCATGTATACTGAATCATAAAACATCGTGCTCATGTCTGTATATAAAACTGTATAACATGTCTCGGCCCTCTATGGAGGGACTCGATGGAATCTGATTCTGCTGCAGAACATGTCTCGGCCTACAGGAGGGACTCAATGTAATTTGTATATATATAACGTGTCTCGCCCTACAGTGAGGACTCGATGAATGATGCATGGTCGCACGAACATGATCCGGCGGGACTCAGTGGAATGAACTAGTAACACTGAGCTCGAGTAGATATCATGAGCAAGTGTATGCTGCTAAATTTATTATGTGACTCTCAATAACATTACTACCATAAACTCATTCTTGAATCATAATCATTAGTAAATAATCATTTTTAAAATCAATCGGTAGGAGTTAAGTACGTCCGCCGTACTTTACTAAAAATCATGCCAAAAGAAAGAAGGAAATGTCTCACATACCTCTTAGGCGAACTAATCAGCTTGGTATTAAGGTATTCCTCGTCTAATACTTCAACCTATGATAAGGAACAACATGCTCGTCAATTCTATGATTCCTAATGTAAGTTATATGCTTAAAGGCTCCCTTATTTCTAAAAAAAATTGGGCAGCATTTCCTTTGTTTATGTGCGTATCCACAATTTTCCAATAATGCAAATCAACCAACAATTCAACTCCAACTAACAATCCAATCCAACCAACAATTCAATTCAAACCAACAATCCAATTCAAACCAACAATCCCCCTTATTCCAGAATATAAAATTAACATCTTTCTACACTTTAATCCTTTCGAGGCATGTATAGGTAACTTATTTCAATACATATGCATGTTTGTAGCTTATTTTAAACACCAAATTCAGCCTGTAATACGTCCTTATTATGTTCAAAAAATTTCATCCACCTTTCGACCAACACCTATTTCAATTTCAAAGCTTTTCCAAAATTCCTTACTTTTCAATTAAGCTTCCAATACTTCTTATAACAACTATAATTTTAATCATCAAGGTTCCATCCAAATTTTCACATGCAATTAGTCATAACATACCAACACACTTAATCAATTTCAATGTATGCCAAGAATGGGTTCTAATTCGGTTTCGACCTCTAATAATCGCATACATTGTCCTATTTCTATTTCTTCTTTAACATAGATACTTCTCCTAACTATAATATCAATTAATCTATCCAATATCAAATGAAAGGGATAAAATTTTACCAATTTTCGAGCTCAAAACAGTCTGCCGACAAATTTCACGCCCAATGATTTTTCAAACCTCTTTTCACGATTTTTCGCCAAATTCTTCTCTTCTTTCAACCCAAAATGACATGCAACACTTCTACTATAATAACCCAACATTTATACATGTTTTCCTTCACAAAATTTGTCCAAAAGCGAGAATTTGGACCCACTTTGGACCCCAACGATCGTTTGCCTGTTGTTTTGGGTTCAAAGATTGGCTTCAAATTGCTAAATGGATTAATCTAATAAGAGGATGATAACATGGCTTCAATTCTTGGTTAAGGATGGGGTAATTTCGGATTGGAATTTGAGAGAGAAAAGATGAAAGTTTTAGTGTGAAGAAATGAAATTAGAATTATAATAGAAAGAGGTTTTAGTATTTTAGGGGAAAATCTGAAATTTCTTCTTGAAACTTACACTTTGGCCCTCTTAATGCCTTCTTAGTTAAAAACGACCCCAAGAAATAAATCTTAACACTCGTTGCCTTAAATTCCCGGAAATTCCATAAGGTCTCATATCCTTCATGTCGTAATTCTTATAATAAATAATAATCCTCAATAAACCTACACATAACTTATTATTTTAAACTTTCACCGACGTGCTCGTAGCTTGTGTAATTATATCTTATATCCATTGTCCGAATATTAACCTTAATGACGTTCTTAATCCTTGTCTTAACTTACGAGGTGTAACATTATGGCACCGCGGTCCTGCTTTGCCTTCGTCCGAATCTCCAATTTTCCACCTTTTTTGCCTCGGGACCCTCCTTTTATGTCTGTTTTTCGCTCCTTTTCGCCATTTTTCTCATTTTGAACCGCTGTGACTCAAAAGAAAGAAAAATAACTCTAATACTATACTAAACACAGATGAAATGAGTAAAATACTAACTAAAAATGACTCAAAAAGTGTATATAAAATATGCTTAACAGTAGCACATCTCGCACGATTCCAAAGACGGCCCTGAATAGCAGCCTTGATGAAGATGACATAGGGCTGGACAATGTTTGGGGGACTGTTTTAAGAGCCTCATTGATAGATTTGTGTTGTCCACTTCCATCTTGGGCCACCACAACATTGGGTTTGAGGGATGCGACTTGAAGGAGGCTCCTGTTAACTGCATAGACATATTCAAAATTTAAATTTTATGAGTTCAACTTTGAAGGTTCTTAATCTAGAAAATAATAATTTTATATAAACATAAAGAAAGTATTTCTGGTCATAAAAACATAAAGACATGAATTGAGCAGAAAGTCCTTGTTTAAACGTCGTGTGACTCGGAGAGTAGACGATCGAGCAAAGCTGAGAAAAGAAGGAGCCCTGTAAATAACATGTGATATATCACCAGGGTCGTCTCAAATATTTTAAGGGTCTTGTTCTAATTCGTAAAAGTAGATCCTTAATATAAGTAAATATACGATTTTAATAATTATAAATTATTTCAAAATGTAAATAAAATAATCAAATACAACTTCAAGTTAATCAACCCCTACTTTGATTGGGCTAAGACCTGCGAATTATGAGTTTTTACAGTTTAATAAAAAATGAAAAAAATTGGCCCCTAAAATTTTTCATTTTTCGGGTCTGTGCGGTAGCACGGCTCGCACGGGCCATAAGATGGCCCTGTATATCACTCAACTTTCTCACACAAATATCCACGTGATACTCATTAAAAATAAATATGAACAAGTAAGAATAAAATATATTTTTATAGTAGACAACAAAAAAAAAATCTCCCGACCTTTACAAGATAGGGATAAGATTTGCGTATTCTCTATTTCTGTCAAACTTCACTTGATCGAACTATCAGAAATGATTCATTTAAGACACTCATTAATAATTTGGCCCTTTTATGCCACTCGCTAATAATTTGATTCATTTATGTGATTGTCGTTACCAAAATGATTCATCTATATCATTTTTCTTTAACACCGACTTTAATAAAAAAATAAAATTGTAAAACACAGCTTGACAAATCATCAAAACATAAAATATAACCTAGTTTATCAACTACGAAATACTCTTGAATTGCTCGATTGTCCTAAAAGACGTCCTACGTCACAAGAAGCTGCATATCGAGTATATTCTGCTAATTAATTCTAAGAGAAATTATAATAAGGCATGGGAGACAGACAAAAATTACAATACACATTCAAAAGCTTTCATGGGCATGATTACTGAGCTAATTAAGATCAACACTCATCATTCTCATAATATTATTTACTATTCATGTAATTCTTTATATCTGCATACTCATTGATATATGGTACACCTGGATGCACGTGCCAGAAACTACTTAAACAAACTTGAGGAAAACCTCGATACAATATGATATAGCACCACTGTGGTAGAAATGCTTTCTCACACCAAATTAGCACAGTTTTATTAACTAACCAACCATATTAGTATAAGTAGACGCGCTAACAGAATTGACTGAGTGGTAGAGTCGCGAATATCGCACTAAGCATATTCATTAGGATTTGCCAAAAGGTAAGCCTCAACAGCCATGACAATAAGAGCAGCCTTTTCTTTGCCTGCTTTGATTTCTTCTTCTTTGATCTCAACACCAGGCTTTGTATGGTATTTGCTAGTGCTCTTACTTTTACACCCTCCATCAGGGGTAGACTCAAGTTTTATCTCATATGAAATTGACTCAATCTTGTCCATTAAAGTATCACCTTCAATCAATGTGTAAGCATAGGTCATGTTTTCTTTGTCAAGTGCATCAATCCTATTCTTCACAAACTTGATTTCACTACCTGCAGGCATTAAAATCAATTTGGTGTTGAGCTAATAAGTTTGGGGGGAAGGGAAAGATTAAAAAGGAAAGGCAAATAAAGAAAAAAAGAAGGAAACATCATTTCTGTTATGATTATAGCAGAAATTAATTGAGCTGGGATTTAGCTCCCACCACCACCAAGGCAGATTACCAGCTGCATGCGTACAAATATTCACGCAATGGAAAAAATGATGATCACGGACATTTGAAGCAGCGACCTAGATAAGAACGGAGTTGTTCAGATGGTAAGCGTCCTCTACTTTCAACCTGAAAGTTGCGAGTTAGATTCACCACCAAGAGAGCTCTTGGGGGAGGGGTTCAACAAAAAAAAAAATTGCGACATTAACTAAATTCTGAACCCTTTAGACGACTGAGCTAAGACTCATAACAATGTCAAAGGGTTTCAATATAAGATATATATTCATAAAAAACAGATTTTATCATATATATACAACATATTTGTTCGGCGAAGGGGGTTAGTCCGCCCCTTCTTATAACAAGTGAAAGTTGCTAGCACCCCACATGTTTAATTTTGGGGGTCAATATCTTGTCCAGGTGCAAACACATTCTATCTGTTACATACACACCTATCTCCTAGTGGACGCATTGCGACTACTTTAGATCCAACACTAGTCAAAATTTTCTAACACCTTAGCAAAATGTATAGTTAAAAAGCTTTGAAGACATGATTAAAGAAATAAAAATGAGTTTTCTCTCTAATAACTTAAGTTTTTTTTATGAAATGATCACACACTTTAACATAGTAATATAGCAGGCGGAGACCATGTATTCTAATTTCACCCTCACTCATTATCAAATTTTTTTTTTTTACGTGCTTGACCTGTGGAAAAAAAACCAAACCTACACGAGTGGGGTATATGTTGAAACATATTTAAATAAATAAAAATATATTCTCTCTAATAAGTTAAGGTTTTAGATAAGATGGCGACATATGATTCAATAAAATGAAAAAGGAGAAAATGGAAGAAGTATATTGCCTTCAGCAAAGTTCGTTTGCTTGATGGATCCAGGACCTCCATCTCCATGAATTGTCTCAACATTTTTTATAAATTGAGGTGCAATTTTTGGAAGAAGATTATCACCATCAAGAATAAAGGCTTTAAACATTCTATTGGCTGAAATTGGGCTAGTGTGCTCATCAATGACTGTGACAATGCCCATGATAAATCAACTTTCTTTCTTTTTTCTTCTTTCAAAAAACTTGAATTGTATAAAGCTTGATATGAAGAAATTGAATTGATTCATGATGGTATTTATATCTTGGAAAAATGAAGTGCATTTTAATGCTTGAGCATTCTTTGAGTTATGGGCAAAAATTATCCCAAAAGTTCATTTTGATCCCTCAAATATAACCTTGAGCATATTTAATCCCTTAACAATGCTAAAGTGAAGCACTTTTGGTATTCCTAACAAAACACGTTTAAAAAATAACGGTGCTAAATCCATCTAACATCGGAGGCGGAGCCAGGATTTGATGTTTGTGGGTTCGGAATTTAAGACAGGACAACAACCTCAAACTAATGTATAACAACCGCCAAAATGTTCGGGTTACAACTTTGACAATTCCACCACAACTTTCATTCAAATCCCTTTTTAGTAACATGACCTCTTTCAGCCCAGGTCCAATGACCTTAGTTTCGAGTTTCTTCTCCGATCAGGTCCGATGAGTTTAGCCTCTTACAAGTCACGTGAGTGTCACATGGGTTTAACATTGTTACTTTTTAAACTGGTTTTGTTAGGGAGATCAAAAGTACTCTACTTTAGCATAGTTAAAGGATTAAATATGCTCAGGATTATAGTTGAGAGATGAAAATGAATCTACCCTCATAGTTAAGGGGTTAAATACTAGGGCTGCACAAAAGGTTAAAACCGGACCGAACCGAACCAAGGATCGATTTTTCAAAAAATGAGGATCGAAGACCGGACCAAATTTTGGCTGCACAACAGGGTAAAATCGGACTAGATCGAAGACCGAATTTTCAGAAAATGAGGACCGAAGACCGGATCGAAAAATTCGGTCCAGTCCCGACCGAATTTTGTGCAGCCCTGTTAAATACACTCAAAGTTATATTTAAGGGACCAAAATGAACCTACCCCGTAGTTAAGGGATAAATTTAGCCCATAACTCACCATTATTTTTATTAAATTAAAGTGTATGTAGCAGCATACAATCTTTAATGAAAGGCGGTGTTTAGATGCATTTTAATTCCTCCTAACCTATATTTTCAGCTAGCTAGCAGTCTAGCACCAACCGTTTTATTACTATAAGTAATTACGATCTTAAATATGTTTGGTTAGGGCTTGATTAATCTGGATTTTGTGCTTTGGCGAGTTTAAATTCGGGGTAAAGTACTATTTCTTATTAAAGACGATTCCATACTCAGAGCTCGAATTTGAAATCGCTATATATATATATATATATATGAAAATGTAATTACCACTCTATCATAATTTTTGATGATCGATCTTGAATATGTAGCAATATGTTATTTTCAACTAAACTTGCCGAATTTTCTATTTTTTTTGGGATTGTTTTTGGTATGAGAAACAGAGATGGGGTTCAAGTCCAAACAGAAATAAACTAGGTGATTTTTTCTTCTATTTGTTCAAAAAAAATTAGCGGGAGTGTTATCCGATACTTGTGTTGGTGGGGAGGTAGATATCTTGGGAAAAACATCTAATAATTGAAGGCATTGTTTGATTTTGATATATGTGTGTTGGTGGAATAGTAGCATACGCCAAAAAAATTGGAAGTGATGTCGACACCTGAAGTGAATAAATGAACAAATCGATACAATGGACAATCGATGTCATTTTTTATATTTATACTCAATATTTTCGCTTATAATTCGTACATACATATATATCTAGTAAAAAAATTGACGAAGCGGTGGACACCTCTTACAATAAGGTATATCCATTTGCACCTAGGTGAAAAGTAGCAGATATCCAATGAATAGTTAAGATGACGTAGATGTTAATCTCGAAATTACTGTTATAATAAAAAGATTATGAATTACACAAATGTCAATCCTCGAAGTGTGATCCTGTTAGGATTTAGTTGAATTGAACAGCCCTTCTACGGGTCTAGTGATCCTTTAATGTTTTTACATGAAACTAGAATGATCTTTTGTTTTTTTTGAGTTTCAAGCCTTTAACTTTGTGTTCGGGAAAGTGAGAAAATTACTATTGAGCAATATAAATTTGAGTTATGTGCACTAATAATTTATAATTTTCTTTATATTATTGTGTACAATTGACCTAAAATAATAGATAACTCGCTACAAAAAATCTGGAATTGACTAGGAACTTCTTCCTTATTCCATCTCTAAAATATTCGTAGCTAACAAATATTTTTGATAATTCATGCTAAATAGAATTAGCGACGAATTTTGTTGTTTAGCAACATAATTAGTTCATCGCTATGTTTTTCTAGTAGTGACTTTTTATATCAAATTTAATATGATGACACAAAAATAGAGTCAGAACCAGTGGCGGATCCACTAAAAGCACGGTGGTGCAGTTGCACCACCAGAATTTTAATTTTTTCTTTATACAAAACGACGTCGTTTTATACTAAAGATTATTAGCGATGATGTTATTATGGAACATTTTCAACAAATGGACTCTAGACGATTTTCTTTGTAAATGTAAGAATATTTATTATTTGCATGACTTTCTTTATATAATGTTTTAATACAACTAGTCTGTTTGTTTGCTACATTGGTCTATTGATAACATTCGTAATTTCATTTTTGTTTTGCTTCGTACATTGCCTCGCAAATTTTTTTCTTTTACTACGCAAAAAAATATTACTTCGGATGTTTGCACCACCAAATTTTGTTTCCTGGATCCGACACTGTTAAGAACACATGCTATAACAAGTTAAATTGCACTAATAATATAATAAAAGCTTTGCGTTATATATCAATGTATATATAACTTAAATCCTTTTATCAAAATATTCTCTCTTGGTTTCTACAAGCTGTCATTTGGACAATTGTTTTTACACAAGATCCCAATAGTAATTACCTCATTCCTCATTTAATTTGAAATTAATTTCTTTGTTTCCTTAATATAACATTACAACAATTATTATTATCAATATAGGTGATGAAAAGAATTAGAGACATAGCTATTGTGTATCTATTTTATTTTGATTTTTGGTTTTTCATCCGGTGTTCGTACCCGTTTTTGGGCCCTCCTGACTAATCCGAATTCCTCATTGTATAACACCTATTAAAGGAGAAACGCTCCATACTGGAATTTTTTCATTCCAAAGGCTCGAACTCAAAACCTACGACTGAGAATTGAGGGGTCATATCCATCCTCCATTTTTTTATAGGAACCCATAAAGTTAAAATCCGGACTCCGCCTCTATGTATAATACACTATTTTAGATATCACTTATTTCCTCCGTCCCGCTTTATGTGAGACGATTCAGAGTATGAGAGTCAAACTATCTAATGATAGTGTGTACTGTGGATTCTTGAAATTCTTTTTCATGCGACACAAACACAACCAGCGTAGAACTAAGCAATTTATGATTAATCCTCGTAATACAAAACTCATAGGGACAAACTCACTTGTTTTATGACATCCTTCAATATAGGACTGACATTGTCCTTGGCCAATAAAAGCAACATGGTGCTCTCCCCCAATCTGATATACTCTTTTTTTTTTAATTCTCGAAGTAGATGTTTCAATCTCAATCTATGTGATATACTCTTCTTTTAATTTTCAAAGTAGATGTTTTTATGTGACCGCAACATCCTAAAAGTCTTGAGTGCTCCATAGAAGCTAAGGGGCTTGAAATATTTGATCTTACGTGCATTTTCTCTCCAATAGAAACCAAAGGCCAAGCAAATGGCTAATACTAGTATTTTTTGTGCAGCCTTACTATGCTATTATGTGAGTCATAACAGGGCCTTTACGCGGTTAAATTATTAATATATTGCATACTGTCGAACGTGGAAACGTAGCAGTCTTCATTATATACATACATATATAGAACTGCATACAGTAGGACTCTTCTAAGTTCCAATTGGCCTAATAACTACTACAGATTGCCAGCATTTCTCTTTCTTTCACCGAGCTACATTGCGAGTTTATAATAATAGCTACTACATGGCAAATCCTCTTTGTTAAATTAGACGCTGTTGTCTTCAAGAAAGGTCGATAGCAGAAGCCCTTGCACAAACTCACATTTCCTTGCCTTTTCTTCTTGGTCTTCTTCAGATAGTGCAGATAGCTGAATATTTCTGTTCAACATAACATCAAAGATATGATCTCAGACATAGGTAACTAGAAAAAGGACCAAAGGGAAAAAATTGGTAGTCCACAACTGAGCGATATAAGAACAAGTTGCCTAAACAGGTTCAACTCCCATGAGAACAGCTCTATTGATTCTGTATACTCCAAAGACTCCCTCGGTACATTATTGATGATCTCACGAAGATGAAATTTCAGTAGATCGTAGCAGAGGCAAAAAAACACTAGGGCTCATTTGGTACGAGGGATAAGGGATCATTAATCCCGGGATTAAATCTGGATGATTTTATCCCACCTTTGGTTGGGATAAAATCTCGGAATAACTTGTTTCCCAACCAAACGAGCCTTAAGTAATTTCTTCTCATTTGTCCAAGCCTTATGGACAGATCCGGTACAACGATAAAAGATCTCTGAGAGTTTCCTGAATCCGAAAGAGAGTACTTGGGTTCTCCCAATAACTAAAAAGTGTAGCATGCCTGAATCTAACTGGGGTTCGCGTTGGTGGAGGAACTGGATCGGAAAAAAGAGGGATTCTAGTTGTAAGATATCTAATGAAATCGTTACCGAATTGAGATCTTATTCAAAGAGAAAGATCTCAAATATCTGGAGTTTCTTTTTGTATATTATATGGATGATCCGATCCGCAAGGACCATGATTGGGAATTGTTTGATCGTCTTTCTCTGAGGAAGAGTCAAAATAGAATCAACTTGAATTCGGGACCGCTATTCGAAATCTTAGTGAAACACTGGATTTCTTATCTCATGTCTGCTTTTCGTAAAAAAATACCAATTGACATGAGAAGATGAGGTGCCTCGGGCACCCCCATTTAGAAAGAAGGATCGAAGGTTTTGGGCCTGTAGCTTTCCCCGTCCCCCCTTCGTCGGGGAACTCACAGAGATAACGATCCGCTTCTTTTAAGAAGATAGGACAAGAAAACGAGAACTAAAGTGCGCGCAAGGCGGCACATACAGCACAGAATCAAATAAAAGAAGGACCAAGTTCCCTAAAATATGAAGCAGGATTATGTACCCTAGGTTAGGATCTTTCCTATAAGGCATAACATGTAACAGCATCAAAATGAGCATGACACTCATCACTGGTGCCTTATCCTAGTCATTGTCAATTCTATTTAGCTGTTATTCAATAAGGAACATGAGACTCGTGACTAGTGTCTTCTCTACACATTGGCATGGCAAGTCTTCGACTGGAGTATTTACAACTATTGAAAAATGGTAACTATAGCATGTAAAATGGAAAAGGATAATTACAATACAAAGGGATGTATTTTTATTCCAATCACATCAATATTTGGCAGCTTAAAAATGACTTTCCATTAATGTAGTAAAAATATGTTCCAAATGTGACAAAGAAAATGAAAACTTAAGCGCAAGACAGCCAAGCAACAAAACATGCAATCAAAAAAATATCAGAACACGAAGAAAAATAATCCAATAAACTATGTTCAGAGAAACATGAGGAAAAAGAAATCGAACTAGGGTCATTTCACATATTCTTAGAAACACTACATCAGTAAGGACTTCATTCCCTTTACCCCACACACACACACTTCCTTTCCACTTCCCAAAGGAGACATAATGAAAGCGTAATAAGTGCTGCCATACCTGTCAGACAAGTTCTCAATAGTGTTTTCTTGTGTTGAGCATGCTGCTAAAGCAGAAGACAGAGGCTGAACTTCAGGAGGTTCATCAACTGAAGCTGAGCTGTTAATGAATGAAGATAACAAGGGATCAGGATCTGTAGTGGCGGAAGAAACCAAGTGCGAGGATCCCCTGAGAATGGATTGTAGACTTCCTTCTCTCAGCTCTTTTCTTAAAATAGGAAGAGTTGAATTAGATCCCCCCCTTCGAAATCGTCTCTTGCGCTGCACCTGTTACAGTCAATGAAACATACTAACTATATGGAGTCCAGAACTAAAATCAGACAGAAGATAGAGGCTTTATAGTTCTAGCAAGAGCTTCTGAACACAGAAAAGGCTTCACATCCAAATCCCAGTTAAGTCAACTATGAAAAAGCACCAGAATGGATACCTTCAGAATATTTCCATGTTGCTGTGTAATATGGCCAACCAAATTTGCCCCGACCCTTTTAGCACAAACGGGGCATATCTGCATGTACAGATGCTATCTAAGTCAACAAAAAACTCAGACATATGAACCAGCACAATTACAGATATTTAATAGTCTCAGTGTCACAGAATCCACTTTGGGTCATGTCTACAGCATCCTGACGCTAGCTACATATGCAACTCACAAGCTTGAAGCATTTAGATACAAATAATACACCTAAAAATATATACCCTAGAGACAGAAAAACTTTTGATGGTCTGGATCTTGAAAATCGGAGGGAGGGGGAGGCGTTATCATTGAAGGTATCAAGAATGGTAGTCCCATGTTGGGACAGCAAGGTGAGAGAATCATTCTAAATACCCTGAACGGCGTGGCTAGCATACCATGTATCAGATGTCCTTCCCCATATTTTCCAGTTTATATACTCAAAAATCCATCTTGCCAAAGTGAGATATAGCTCATATGAATAAGAAAAATAAAAAACTTCATATTCCTGCGCGCATTTCCTAACAAAGCTGGCCGAAGCCCCAAGACTAGGTAGTACTTCTAAGTCTATTTGGAATGAGAGTGACTATTAAATCACATTTAACTTTCTTTCTTTTAATATGGCACCCCCCCCCCCCCCCAATACTCTCTGCTCAAGAGTCAACAGTGGTCTTCTCCAACTTTGCTCCCTTGGTGACTCGACCACTCAACCTTAGGGTAGCAGGTGGAGGATCCTCCCCACTAGGCTAAAGACTTTCATTTCAAAACCTTTCCTATCATTCAACTATGACCACGAACCAGAGAACTCTAAAAAATGAGCCAGAGCACCCCCACAGTCTTGGAAAATTTTCCTTTTTCTAATGAAACTTATGAGATATTACATGATTTCAAAGGAGGAAAAGAAAAGATGGGAGGTAGCAGGTACCCAGAGGCGCTGGATTAGTCGAGTAGTGTGCAAGCTGGCCCGACCGCCACCGTTATCCAACCAAAAAAAGAAATGAGATTATCAATAGTTCTAGAAAAGATTGAATATCGACTGAGATTTTAATTGCAATAGACGGAGCAGCTGCACAGAGGAGAACCTACTATGATGTAGCATTGATGCAACTAATGTTTGATACAGCTTAATTTTATACTCTCATCAATTAATATACAAGAACAACAGAACAAGAAACTATCTTTTTTCCCCTTGTCATAAGTAAGAATAACAAGAAACTATTATCCAGAAGCTTTGAATTGTGAAGTTCGAAGCCTCTACAATACAACAACAACAACAAACCCAGTGTGGTGTCTGGGCAGGGTAGGATGTAAGTAGACCTTTACCTCTACCTTTGTGAGGTAGAGAGGTTGTTTCCGGAAGACCCTCAGCTCAGAACGAAGGATCATTTCATAAAGTTGAAGGCCAACAATATCACATTGCCAATATGCATTACCATCAATGCCACTGGAATCATTCTAACCCCCACCCCCCCACCCCCTCCCCCAAAAAAAAGGAGACGTGGTAAAAATAAGCTAAACCGTTGAAGTATGTTGTATTTAAGAAGCATAAATGCAGCATGGAGATTAGAAGGAAAATAAAGTCCAAAACTTCAACATTATCCTGCATATAAGACGGTCTTAGGAGTAAAAAACTTTTCAGATGATAGCCCAATCAATGAATTCAACTATGCCTCAACCCCAATGCGATTGCTCAATTAAAACGAAAAGAAGAAACGAAAAAGTAAAGAGTTATGCAGTTACTATACCCCATTCTTAGCCTCAATAGCATGCTCTTCGTCGATATGACAGCAAAGGCCAACTATATCAAAATTCTCACCACAGAAAGGGCACAGAAACTCCGGCCTTGACTCCTCTTCACCCTCATACTCTTCTATTATATTATAGAACTCTGCACAATATACCCCAACTTCAATCACGAAACCATAAACAATGCTTTCTGACAATTCAAACAAACCACAAAGCAAAAAACAAAATATCCAGCAGTACAAATGTAAAATTTCCTTTGTATTTTTTCTTTTTAATCCGGTAACATGTTGGATTTCAACAAACTAATTACTCCTTCTGCCACAAGAAAAAGGTGGCACCTTTAATATTAATTGGGAGTAAAATCGCACTAGTATTGTTGTCTTGAACAACTTAAAGATATTTAAAAAAACATGAATTAAAAGAAATCAACAATTATTGCCCCAATCCACATAAATTAGATGCATGGACCTCATATTCTGAACTAGCTATTTTGAGCAAGCTTAAACAGGAAAATAAACGATATATTATTTAACTCCAAATGGAAGAAACAATAACCCAGAAATGCAAATGTGAAGTCTCCTTTTCCATTCATTCATTTTCTTGTTAAACATATTCCACTTAACCTTAGCTCACAAACTATTTCTTCATTTTAAGAAAACACACTTACTATTTCCATTTTTTTCTTATTTAATAACCTTTGAGCATATTTACAATAAAATATTCGATTCTTAAGCAATCCAAACCGAAAACATACATTTTGACCTCATACTCCAATCCCTTTTTGTTTTATAAGGGAAAGAATGCCAAGTTGTAAGCAAGCCAAAAGAGTAAGTGAGAAAATTACTAAATCCCTACTAAACCCATGATTGTAAACGTAAAGTTTCATTCTTTTTTTTTCTTCAGAAAATGTCAAGTTTGCTGTTACATTCGTTCATTTTCTGGTAAACATATTCCCACTTAACCTCAGCTCACAAACTAATTCCTCCTTCCATCCCAAAAAACATTATTTTTCTCAAATAACTATTCGAGAATTTCTTTTATGCTATCTACACATATATTTACAATAAACATCATGATTAAAGTAATTCAAATAATAATAAATTATACTTTGACCATCATACTAGATAATCCAAAAAAGGAAAGTTAAGTGAGATAACACTTACCTGATCGATACCACTAGTATTAGGATCTTTAAAATACTACAATATAATACAAGGTACAGAACATAACAACTCAGACGGGGTCACAGTACTATTCACAAAACAGGAAAATATTTAACCGAGTATACTCCAACAGTCACTCATAGATCAATACGAAAAAATGGCCCATGAAAATGTCTTTATGCCTAACTACGGCGACGGTTGAAAGGGGCACTTCGTACGACAAGAGAATGACTTTGTTAGAATACCTCAGTACCCTTTGTGATATGCCCCATGAATAGTTTACTGTGAATTCGAAATGTCAAGTTCCAACCTTTTTTTAAAATTTTACCATGTTTTCTCATAGCATTTTAGACAGTATAGGCTTATTAGCCTATCATAAGAGCGAACCGAAAATTTAAAAGTAAGAAGAAATATTTACCTAAGATGTGCCCAAGCGAGAGTAGTATACAGGAAAGCTTGAGAATATTATTTAAAGAATTTTTTTACAATGCTTGGTCTTATTTCTTCCAAAGCTCGCCTTACAAATAAAAATGAAGTCGTCTTAGACTTCTAAGAAGTATTCAATTTACAAAAAAATCTAAATTATTACAACTTTACAAAAAGAAGATAGAGACATCTTATCTTCTGAAAGGTAAAAGAAATAAAACAAACGACTTTATTAAAGTTGTGGGACAACGTGTCCTTTTCCTTCATTATGAATGTCGTGTAGGACCTTTGGTCACTTCATTATAACATTTTTGTTTTCCCACGTGATCCCGTGCCCTCTTTTTTGGCTTTTGAATGACCGCTTCAATTAAGTTGTCGAACAAATCTTCTGCAGTAGGTATAATCTTCCAATGGCCGAGATTCTCCCCCAAGACAAGTATATGAATTGTCATCTTGAGCTTCTTTCAAGGAAGAAGTTGAAGTTTCTGAATATGGACTGTCATCCACTTTTGATTTAAATTTTTTAACAAAGTCTGCTTTTACCTTATCAAGATAAGTAGTAATCAGTTCTTCTTCCGAAGCATGAGGATTTCTCAAATTTATGGACTTTTCTAATTTAGAAAAGAAAGAGGATGATTCGTCTTCTTTAGCTTGTCTTTCCATATGATGAATAGATTCCAGGCTATTAACCAAAGAAGTAATTTCTTCTTCCAATTGTCATCCATATTTGCGAGTTGGATTTTCTTTATCTTTGTCTAATAATTTAGAGCTAAACTTGCAAAGGATTTTCCTTTTAAGACACAATATGCCTTGTGTATTTCTGTCGGCTTCAGAAATCCATGGAATACCTGTTTGCATAAAGAAAAATAATGTGGCAGATCCATCGATATAATCAGAAGGATGTTCGGGAGTAACACATGGTGTCACTTGGATCCATTCTTTGTAGAATTCCATATAGGGTTCTGGCAAAACCTGAATTTAAGGTCCAATCATATTCCACCATGGAAATATTCAACTGGCCATTCTAGCTGTTTTTAAAGATTTCTGAATTTAATCAACCAAGTATGGCCATGCTTTTTGTTCTCATAGTAAAATGTATTAACAAAAACATCGATATAATCGTAGTAGTTAAACGTCAATTTTATAGTCGTTATGGGAATTATAAATTCCTTTGATCGAAATGGGCTAATTCCCCATTAATAAGGAGATATAATCTTCTTAAGGTAGAACTTAGAAAAGCTTTTTTCTGCTCCTGGCTTATTATCCGGGAACGAAGTGATTTCAGCAGTACTTGTTGTTGTTAGGATATATTCATAATATATCTGGTTTTTCCCTTCTCTGAAAGGATGGTAGAAGGATTCTACAAAATTTCTACATAACGATTCATGAGAATCCATGGATCATTAAGATAATTTTTATCTTCATGAGTTAAATGAAGTATTACTTCCTCATGTTGTCGAACCAAATATTGGTTTCTGTCATCCTCCTGTTGTTGGAGTTTTTAGGCATATGATACCATTTGATGGCTAGATGAGCCTTCTTCCACGAGTATTACTCTTGGAATATGTTTAGGAGTATTACTCCCTGCTTGCTGCTTTTTCTTGACCTTGACCTGAGCCTCGGTTTATTTTGAGCCTTTTTCTTGATTAGCAAAAGGTTGTTGGAGTTTTTGGGCATATGATCTGATTTGATGGCTAGATGAGTCTTCTTCCACGAGTATTACTCTTGGTATATGTCTAGGAGTATTACTCCCTGCTGCATTTCTTGATACTATGAATCCTAATTGCATGATTACCGATGATAAACGGAAAAGACGGACGGTTCTAATAGAAACCAACCTAGCCAAAAGGTCTAAAATTACTACTAGACACACATAACTCGTGGTCGAGGTCAAGAAAAAGGCTCAAAATAAACCAAGGCTCAGGTCGAGGTCAAGAAAAAGCAGCAGGGAGTAATACTCCTAAACATATTCCAAGAGTAATACTCGTGGAAGAAGGCTCATCTAGCCATCAAATGGGATCATATGCCTAAAAACTCCAACAACATGAGGATGACAGAAACCAATATTTGGTTCGACAACATGAGGAAGTAATACTTCATTTAACTCGTGAAGATAAAAATTATCTTAATGATCCATGGATTCTCATGAATCGTTATGTAGAAATTTTGTAGAATCCTTCTACCATCCTTTCAGAGAAGGGAAAAAACGGATATATTATGAATATATCCTAACAACAAGTACTGCTGAAATAACTTCGTTCCTGGCAGAAAAGAGTTTTCTAAGTTCTACCTTAAGAAGATTATATCTCCTTATGAATGGGGAATTAGCCCATTTCGATCAAAGGAATTTATAATTCCCAGAACGACTATAAAATTGGCGTTTAACTACTATGATTATATCGATGCTTTTGTTAATACATTTTACTATGAGAACAAAAAGCATGGCCATACTTGGTTGATTAAATTCAGAAATCTTTAAAAACAGCTAGAATGGCCAGTTGGATATTTCCATGGTGGAATATGATTGGACCTAAAATTCAGGTTTTGCCAGAACCCTATATGGGATTCTACAAAGAATGGATCCAAGTGACACCATGTGTTACTCCCGAACATCCTTCTGATTATATCGAAGGATCTGCCACATTATTTTTCTTTATGCAAACAGATATTTCATGGATTTGGAAATGGATTCTTAGAAATACACAAGGCATATTGTGTCTTAAAAGGAAAATCTTTTGCAAGTTTTGCTCTAAATTATTAGGCAAAGATAAAGAAAATCCAACTCGCAAATATGGATGACAGTTGGAAGAAGAAATTACTTCTTTGGTTAATAGCCTAAAATCTATTCATCATATGGAAAGACAAGCTAAAGAAGACGAATCATCCTCTTTCTTTTATAAATTAGAAACGTCCATAAAATTGAGAAATCCTCATGCTTCGGAAGAAGAACTGATTCTGCTTATCTTGATAAGGTAAAAGCAGACTTTATTAAAAAGTTTAAATCAAAAGTGGATGATAATCCATATTCAGAAACTTTAACTTCTTCCATGAAAGAAGTTCAAGTTGACAATCCATATACTTGTCTTGGGGGAGAATCTCAGCCATTGGAATATTATACCTACCAGCCTACTACAGAAGATCAGATCTGTTCGACAGCTTAATTGAAGCGGTCATTCAAAAGGCAAAAGCCAAAAAAGAGGACACGGGATCAAGTGTGAAGACAAAAATGTCAGAATGAAGTGACCAAAGGTCCCACACGGCATTCATAATGATGGAAAAGGACACATTGTCCCACAACTTTAATAAAGTTATTCCGACTTTAATAAAGTCGTTTGTTTTATTTCTTTTACCTTTAAGAAAATAAGATGTATCTATGTTCTTTTTGTAAAGTTGTAATAATTTAGATTTTTTGTAAATTGAATACTTCTTTGAAGTCCGTCGCTTGTCTATATAAGACGACTTCATTTTTATTTGTAAGGCAAGCTTTGGAAGAAAAAAGACCAAGCATTGTAAAAAAAATCTTTAAATAATATTCTCAAGTTTTCCTGTATACTCTCTCTCGCTTGGGCACATCTTAGGTAAATATTTCTTCTTACTTTTAAATTTTCGGTTTCCTCTTATGATAGGCTAATAAGCCTATATTGTCTAAAATGCTCTGAGAAAACATGGTAAAATTAAAAAAAATGATGGAACTTGACATTTCGAATTCATAGTAAATTATTTATGGTGCATATCACAAAGGGTACTAAGGTATTCTAACAAAGTCATTCTCGTCGTACGGAGTGCCCCTTTCAGCCGTCGCCGTGGTTAGGCATAAAGGCATTTTCATGGGCCGTTTTTCGTATTGAGTGTTGGATATACTCGGATAAATATTTCCATGTTTTGTGAATAGTACTGTGACCCCGTCTGGGTTGTTGAGTTCTTTTGTTATGTTCTGTACCTTGTATTATATTGTAGTATTTTAAAGATCCTAATACTAGTGGTATCATACTAGATAATCCAAAAAAGGAAAGTTAAGTGAGATAACACTTACCTGATCGAGATTGGTGACGTCGTGAAGAAGTAGAAAGACGAATCCACAAATCAGAATCCATCCTATTATACCCACAAATTAAACAAATTTAAAGCTTAAATCCTTAGAATATTTCAAGAAATTGCATGCCCAAATACTGAAATTGCTGAAAGATCACAACTTTATGGGAATTTTTTAATATAAACAAATTTAAAGCTTAAATCCTTAGAAAATGCATGCCCAAATACTGAAATGACTCAAATATCATAACTTTAAGGGATTTTTTAAAATTAAAATCTTAAATCCTTACAAATGCATACCCACATACTGAAATTGCTCAAGATCATAACTTTATGGGAATTTTTTAAATTAAACAAATTTAAAGCTTAAATCTTTAGAGAATGTTCAAGAAATTGCATACCCAGTTACTGAAATTGCTCAAAGATCACAAGTTTATGGGAATTTTTTAAATTAAACAAATTTAAAGCTTAAATCCTTACAAAATATTCAAGAAATTGCATACCCAAATACTGAAATTGCTCAATGATCACAGCTTTATGGGAATTTTAGATAAATTGTTCAAGAAATTGCATTCCCACATACTGAAATTTTTCAAAGATCAGAACTTTATGGGAATTCTATTTTTTAAAATTAAACAAATTTAAAGCTTAAATGCTTACAATTAACTCAAGAAATTGCATTCCAGATACTGAAATTGCTCAAAGATTAGAACTTTATTAATTGTTGAAAAAGCCCTAAGGAGAAATTTGGAAATTCATCGAGAAGTTTCGTGGAAATGGGAGGAGAAATATGAATAGAGAGCCTCCAAATATACACAATGGCAAGTGTTGGGTATTTATATAGAATTTGAGTTATGAATTAAGGGTTGAAGTTGGGGTTAATTTCGAAATGGCCATAACCAACTTGGGATGGAAGAACTGTGTCATTGACTCATCATGATGTGTATATTCTTGGAAATTATGGAAGCTTGTTGGTTAAGATTGTACATTAGTTTATAGTTATACTCCTCCGTTTATGGTAGAATAGTCAGTGTAGTCTTACCTAAACTTACAAACTATACCTGTCTACCGGTCCGGGTTGACCCGGAACCGGACCGGTTGACCGGTAGAAAATCCGGCCCGGACCGGTAAGGACTTACCGGGTTGGGGGTTGGATTGGCCCCAACCCCAACCCGCACGGGTTAAAAAAAAACCCGATAAGGCCCGGATATTACCGGTTAACCGGTCCGGATCGGACCGGTAACACAAAAAAATAAAAAAAAATTGCACAGTGCCCAAACGGTATTGTTACCGTTGGGAGGGGTGGGGTGGGGTGGGGGTGTGACAACGGTACCGTTTGGCTGCATTTTTTTTATTATTATTATTTTTTAATTATATTTTTACCCTTTAAAAAATCTATAAATTCTCTACATTTTTTTCATTTTTATCACACAACATTTCTCTCAATTCTCTTATTCTCAATTTCTCATACTCTCTTAATCATCTTTATTATCAATTTTCAAGTTATTATTATTATTAGTTTTAAATTCAAAGTAGCAAGACGCAAGACTTCGAGCTTCGAGTTTCAATTGAATTCTGAATCCCGAAGTTTGGTACACTCGTTTCATTCTCTAATTATTTTATTAAATTGTCATATTTATTTGTTGATTATTTAAATATTTTATAATGTCTTTACTAAGGGGAATTGCGTCGGGACTGCGCCGTAAATCTAGTTCAAGGGGTAAAAAATCTATAGGTTCTTCATCATCTAATCAAAATATAGATTATGATCAAATGCAAGAAGATTTTGGAATAGAAGATAATGAATATGATAACGTTCAATTAGATAATATTGTTGAACTTGAAGAACAAGAACATCTTACACCTACTAGTGTTCCTTCTGTCAATGTTGGTACTGCTAGTGGTAGTCGTAGTCGTAGACCTCCTTTATCAGAACCAATAGCAAGAAAAAAAAAGAGTAAAGTGTGGCTCTTTTATGATAAAGTTGTGGGCACTGATAGAGTTAGATGTAATATTTGTGGGAGAACTTATAAACATAAGCATGGGGGCGCGACGGGACGCACTATAGGTAGACATATAAAACACGATCATACGACACAATGGAATGTTGTCTCGATTTAGAACCCGTCAACAACAACTTAATCCATTAACCTGGTGGCTAAATCGATCCAAAAAGGATCGCATCAATTAGCAAAAATGATTGTCGGAGGTTGTTTACCTTTTCTTTTCGCTTCTTCTTCATATTTAATTACATATATTCAAAGAGTATATAATCCTTTTTAAAGGTGTTCCTCGTAGTACTACTAGAGCCGATATTTTTAGACTTCATAATGATTATATTATTTTTTGCAATATTTGTTTGCTAACCTTCCATGCCTAGTTAGTTTTACTGGACATCGACACGTTAAACGATTATGATTATTTAACAATTACTTGTCATTGGATTGATGAAAATTTTAGAATGGAAAAACGTATTATTGCTTTTGCGTATGACGAGGATCAAAGTCATACTGGAAAATATATAAGCGAAACTATTTGTTCTTATGCCCAAAACTATAATCTTTATAATAAAATACTTTGTGTATCATTCGATAATGCATCTAATAATACTGTTGATGTAGATCTTTTAAAAGCGGAAGTACAACCACCACTTCCTGATATATTTCATGTTCGTTGTGTTTGTCATATTTATAATTTAATTGTTAAAAGTGGTCTTGATTTATTTTCACCTGAAATAAAACTTGTCAAAAGAGCTGTTGGAGTTATTCAGGGTAATAATAGGAAAAATAGAATTATAGAATTTAAAGAAAAATGTAAACAATTTAATTTGAGACCTAAATTCATGCCAGAAGAGATTATTATACGGTGAAATTATACTTATTTATTTTTAAAAGAATGTTATAAATATAAAGACCTCATAACACATGTTGCAAATGCGCATTGTTAGAACGTGATGTATATGTTAACCGACGAACATTGAAAATCAATTGGTGAACTTTTAAAAAAATTACGTAAATTTTACACTGCTACTGTTTAATTTTCAGGATCTTATTACCCAACGGTTTGTAATGCTTTAGCTCATATAGCTGAAATTTCATATTTACTTTATGGTTTAAAATCAAATGTGAAATATAAAGATGCAGTTACACTTATGTTTGAAAAGTTTAAAAAATATTTTTTCCCTATTTCTGATATTTATTGTATTGGTGCAGTCTTAAATCCTTCTATTAAAAAAGTAGATTGTCATAATTTAATATTTAGTTTATATACTTATATGTAAGTAGGTGAAACAGAAACTTCACCTTCATTTGATTGCATAAGTACACTTGATACTAATTTAACTACATTATATGAATATTATGCTACATTACATGATAACAACAACTCTGCTACTAATATTCCTTCTAGTTCTGCTTCTGTGTCTACACCTTCAGGATTCAATGCTGATGACGATGAAGAAGAATCTTTAGACATAAGGAGCACTTTTACAACACAAGCAAGCACAAGTCGATCTTGCGATGAGATGCAATTTTATTTGCAAAAGCCAGCGGAGCCGAAGAAAAGTTTTGACCCTTTACAATGGTGGCAGGATAACAAAAGGCAATTTCCGGTACTTGCAGCGATAGTCCGAGATGTTCTTAATGTGTCGATCTCAACAGTGGCTTCTGAAAGTGCATTCAACCAAGCACGAGATCAAATAGGAGACACACGTCACTCATTGGATGGAAACACATTAGAAGTGTTAGTCTGCTTAAGGGATTGGATCAGATGAGAGAGAAGAAATCAAGGATGTGGAGACGTTAATTCTCCGGAAGATGAAGAAATAGGCAATATTTCGGGAGCGCAGGCGGGACTGGAATTAATACTCCAGATTTAGAGGCTATGGAGCATAACCAATCAACCTATAGATTACGAAGAACTTGCAAGAAGGATGCATAATATGTAAATAAAATTATTATTACTTCATTATGTACTCTTATTAACATTATTAAAGTTCAAAAGTTTACATCTTATCATTAATTTTAATTTTACTATCTATTTAGTTGTTAATCTGTTATTACTTATTTGTTAACTTATATCTACTAATCTAATAAATTAATAAAAGTATAATTACAATATAAAGTTATAAACTATAAAGTATAACTATAACAAGATTTATAAAGTAAACTATAAAATAAAGATAAAGTATAAAGTTATAAACTATAAAGTATAAAGTTATAAACTATAAAATAGAAAGTTAACTTTAAAGTTTCAATTTTAATATATAAAACTATATTATATATTATATTATTATATTACATATTTAAATTTAATTTAATTTACATTGTAGAATAAATACTAGAAATTTAAAAAAAAAAAAAAAAGGACCGGTAGGCCCGGTTCAGACTCGGACTCGCACGAGCCGACCTGAAATTCGGTAATGAACCGGACCAGTTGGCCCGGTTGGCCCGGTAGTCCGGTGATCGTGCCTGCTAAACCGGTAAAGAGTTACCGTCGGGTTGGCCTGCTAGATTAGACAGGTATATTACAAACTGATAGTTATAGTGTTATTATGGTAAGCTCGCTTAGCTTATTATATTAGTAGGCACAATATTATTTTATAGTCCCCTGTTGTTTAATGTATATTGCTATGTGTATTTTATTTTTCTTATTTACCTGCATTAGTTATTACTCCTTTTTTATAATTCATTATCATGACTTAGTCGTTTTATTTGCCTTCCTTTGCTTGTGCTTTGTCTTGAGCCGAGTGTTTCTCGGAAATTGTGTTCTACCTATCAAGGTTGAGGTAAGATATGTCAATATATTACTTTTCCCTTTTGATTAAAGCACACATAAATAGTAATTATTTATGTCTTGAATAGAAAACTTATCAATAAATGTTTCTTGAATAGAGTGTTTGTCATTTTTTGTCCAAGAGTATAGTAAGAAAAAATAACTAAATTATGTCTTGAATTCCTAAGATGACACTTATTTTGGGACAAATTATTTTTGCATAGTAACACTTATTATGAGACGGAGGAAGTATTATATTTTTATAACTGTGGTGTCAGATCGGCGTGTGTGGCACGCCTCGATTAATTTGACAAGACGTGCAATTTCATATCTGCACAAATATCGAACAATTATGTCCATGATTAGTTTATAAAGGTAAAAGAAACAAGAAGTATTTTATTTTTTGATTTGATGTTAACGGCTAAGTATCTGCTTTTGGTATGCTTTGTGGGTAATGTGTTGTTTTTGGACTTTTCAAACTTAGCGAACTGAAACATCTTAGTAGCTAAAGAAAGGGAAATGAGTTGAGACCATTAATAAATGTCTCCTACTTTGATTGAGCTTAAAGCAATAACTTTGACTTCGTTCATGTCCTGGGGAAGGCTTATAAGATTTGATGAAAGCATAAAGTCAGAAAAATTCTTTTTCAAGACTCGAATTCGAAATTTTTGAATAAAAATGTGAATTTTTTACTCTTTCGTCACAGTTATGTTTCAAAAATAGATGTAGTGATAGAATTTAACCTATGAATTCGGTGAAATCCAGTAATTTTGATATTATTTTTTATGTGTTAGAAAATTACTAAATATATATATCAAAATTAAATTAAAACTAATTACTAACATTTAAAGTTATTGTCTTAAAATGGCACAACCTATAAAGTTTAAATTCTCAATTTTTCTCTAGCTATGGGTAAGTCATAAGTATTTTTTGTTTAGTAATCTAATGTTTGCTCTTATGTTGACTTAATGTTGTAATGTATGTGCCACGTGTGATGTATTTTATGGTTAATAAAAGGGTTAGAAACTTAGAATGAGTACATTAAGTTATGAAAATACGATATGTTTGTGAAAGAATCACTTTATTATTAATATTGATAAAAGGTATATATATACAAGTTACAATAGAAAAATTATTTTTATATTTTACTTCTAAATCTCTATTTTATAAGGAGACTAACTATATAATTATGGTAATGTTACACTCTTAATTATGGTATAAGACTAATTATAAATATACAAAGGATTTGTACACGGACAGTGGGTGCGGATGGGCTGAAGCCCATGGTTACTTTAACACACACCCGCAGTCATAGCGGACAGTCTTCGTACGCTGAGACTGTCTCTAAAATCTTCAAAAAGGACCGAAGGAAGACCCTTTTTAAAGATGTCTGCAATTTGATAACTGGAAGGGACATGACAGACGTGTACTTGTCCTTTAGCTACCTTCTCTCGAATGAAGTGTATATCCATCTATATGTGTTTAGTGTGCTGGTGTTGAACCGGATTACCAGAAAGGTATATGACTTATATTATCACAATACACCAAGATAGCCTTTTCAATAGGACAATGAAGCTCTAAAAGTAGATTTTGTAACCAACATGACTCGGAAATCATGGCTATCCCTAGATACTCGGTTTCTGCACTTGAACGTGAAAGCGTAGATTGACGTTTGGCAGAACATGAGACCAAGTTATTACCCAAAAACATACAATAGCCAGACGTAGACCATCTGGTGTCGGGACAACCACCCCAATCAGCATCTGTATAGGAGACAAGTGTAGACGTCGACGAAGGGTACAAATGCAAACCATAATCAAGTGTTCTCTGAATGTACCTAAGGATGTGTTTGAGCGCATTCATATGTTCAACTCAGGGATCATGCATAAACAAACACACCTGCTGGACTGCATATGTAATGTCTGGTCGCGTGAACGTAAGATACTGAAGGACGCCAGCAAGACTACGATAGCGGGTCGGATCCTCATATGGAGAGCCAGCTGCAACACCCAACTTGGGTTTAGTATCAACTGGAGTAGAAGTGGACTTACAGGATGACATCTCAGCCCTCTCAATGATCTCTGCTGCATACTTCCTTTGTGTTAAGAACAATCCACTTGCATGACGAGTGACATCAATTCCCAAAAAATAGCTCAATGGGCCCAAGTCTTTCATGGCAAACTCAGAACTGAGCATTGTCATAATAGACTTTCTCAAAACATCATAAGAGGCAGTCAAGATAATATCATCCACATATAACAATATATAAGTGATCGGTGTATTTTATATACACTTTTTAAGTCGTTTTTAGTTAGTCTTTTATCCCTTTTTGTACAAATACGTGTCGTATTAGGATAAATTTTCTTTCTTTTGAGTCAAAGTGGTTAAAATAGCCCAATGGCGGAAAAGGAGCGAAAAGAGGGCAAAAGTGGAGGTTCCAGAGCTTAAAAGCAGAGAAAGTGGCGAACGAGGCACGGACACGGGCCAGCACCGCGGCGCCTCCTGCAATCGAACGAGCGCGGCGCCAATATCGTAAGGCGCGAAGTTGCGGCGCGGCTCTGCAAACGGCGAGTGCGGTCGCGGCGCAAATCACCGTAACATCGCAGGTTCCGGCGCCGGCGCCGATAGCGCGCGGCACGCGGAAAATCGAGTTTTGAGGCGTGTTTTGGGCGGGCACGAAGGAAAAGTTTGAGGCGGTTTTGAGCGTATAAAGGAGAACCCAGGCGCTTTTCGGGTTCCTTTGTTACATCCGTAATTACGGGACATGTTTTAAGAAGATGCGTAAGAACTGCAAGTGTTAAAAATCGAGACTTGTAAAAATATTTGTCGAATTATGAAATTGTCGGAAACGTAGTTTTGTGGCGAATAGGAGGCGACATGTGTCACCCCTCGAGATGCCTTGGGACGATATAGGCATGGCCAAAATGGTCATTGACCATAGTCTTGGATGACTAAGTCTTGCAAGTAGCAAGCTTGACATGTTTGACTTAAGTCAATGGGACCACTAGCTTGATATTTGCTAAAACCTTATCCTAGCCACCCAATTGTTCCTATCTTAACCCTCCAACGTGCTATATAACATTACTAGTAGCAAGAGTGTGCCCAACACTTAGAAAATTTCATGAAAAATTTGAGAGCTCGAGGAGGCTCACGGGTTCACTTACTAAGGGAGAAGAAAAAATTTGTTCCTTGTCCATTCTACTCCACACTTTAAACCAAGGTTCTTGAGGGTAGTGTAAGCATATCTCAATAGAAAAATCCCGGAAAAAGAGAGTTTTCGGGTTAGTCGCAAAGTGAAAACCTAATGGTCTTTCTAGGTTTTGTTTGGGGATTTGAAGGATAATTGTTGGTGTTGTTCTAAGGGTCTCAACAAGCGGATTGAAGTGTCTTGGAGAGGTTCTAAACTACTAAGGAGCGACTTGGATTGGAATTTGGATTAAGAATCGTCGAGGTATAATCTTGTTCTTTGAAAGTGTTACAAGATTATTTATTTTGTTGTTAGCTTTACATGTTGCTAGTATGTAGTATATGTGTTGAAGTTTATAAGGATTATGGATTGATTGTAGCCTTGGAAATTCGAAATGTATGTAAGTCATGTTAAGTTGGATTACTAATTGGTCGTTTATTAGAAATCGTCGCATGTTACCTACTTAGAGATTATGGATTGTTATAATCAAATGCGACTTGATATCATGTTATGCTACCAATTTGGATTGAAATGGAAATTTGATAAGAATTGGTATGGTTGAACTCAAGGTGGCCGAATTTGGACTTTTAGTTTGTTATTCATTTGTATTGAACTACTTTCTAAATTGTGAGCCAATTGGGGCTGTTTAGTTATTCATTTGCATTGGAATACCTTCTATATTGTTGTGAGCCAATTGAGGCTGTTTGGTTATTGTATTCGGCCTTGAAAAAGGTGGCAAAGTTAGTAAAAACAAAGGAGGTGCTGTCCGATTTTCCGTAGAATTTAGCGACTTAGCACCTAGAATATTATACGTATGAAGTAAGAGGTTAATGGACGTATGGTGACCATTATAGGTTGATGTACTAAGTATAGCGTATCCTACTTGAAGAATGAAATAGCTCAAGGTGGAAGTACTTTGGAGCTTTTTGCTACTTGTCGATAATCGTCGCGAGGTATGTGAACCTCTTCCTTCTTTTGACATGATTCTATGTATGGAATATACATGTAGTACTATTTCATGATTTCTTCTACTCTTAGAAGTTAAGAGGTATGTATGTCGATTTACTCTACGTAAAGGTTATGTATAAGTTATCCTAAGTTCTTACCAAGTCTTATGGGGGATGTTGGTAAGAGTCGTTAGGAGGTATTTTGGAGCCAAGTTGACTTGACTAACTTACGGCACGAATAAGAATAAGTATCGAACAAGCCATTGCAGCGTTAATAAAGGAAAATGTAATGACAATTAATTGTGTTAAAACAAGTAGAATTCTCCATCTGCATAGAAGCTAAGATAAGACAAAATTGTATTACATTTTCTAGATCATGACTACTTGATTAAGATAGTTATAAATAAGTATAACTTATTCACAACGCACCAAGTATATGTTACTTAATTTATAAGAATTTACGTATGAAGTTTTAAGACTATGGACCTCAAATTGTTAAAAGGTTAAGGGACTTTATTTTTCAAGTTATGAGACTTGATTCTTAAAGGGAGAAATGAATTGATTTAAAAGTATAGAATACTTGATTTGGAAAGTATTGATTTCTTGCCATTCTAAGTTAAGAAACTGGTTTTCCTAAAAGTTAAGAGACTTGAAGTATTTTGAAAGCTACGTGATTTGAATTGAAGTATAAGTTTATTGGTTATAAAATGAATGAATTAAATCTAAGAAATAAAGAGTTATAACGGCTTTATGGGAAGTTGGTTATAACAACTTTATGGAAGATTTAAAAGAATGGTTTTCTTCAGTATTGTAAGCAAAGTAATGATTTGAAATAAAGAAGGGCAAAATTGTTTTAAAGGTACCAATTGCTTGAGGTTTTAAAGAAAGAAGTCACTTGATTTAGAAGCCTATAATTGTATTTCTAAAAGTATTGTGACTTGTCGTGAAAAGTAGATATGACTTGATACTACGGTTATTAGTATCTTGGAAGTTTTATTTGAAAGAGAATCATTTTAAAGGAGTAGAGGCACGTGATACGTTGGGTTAAATTCCGAATTTTATAATGACATGTTAGTGCCTTAAGTAAACAAAAATGAGAGTGTATATGAGCAGTAATAAAGTTAGGGATTTCTTAACTTGCTTATATTATGTATGATAAGCGGTAGTGCTTATGTTATGTATGATAAGTCGGTAGTGCTTATGTTATGTATGATGGTAGGTTGAGTTAGGGTAAGAGTATAAATGAGGCAAGCCCAAGACGTTATACCACCTTCTCCGGGGTAAGAGTATAAGTGAGGTAAATCCCAGGCACTGTACCACCGCTTTATGTGTTATTTGTGACCAGTCGAGATAGGGTAAGAGTATAAATGAGGGCAAGCCCAGACGTTATACCACCTCCGGGGTAAGAGTATAAATGAGAGGCAAGCCAAGACGTTATACCCACTTTACCACCTTCTCCGGTAAGAGTATAAATGAGGCAAGCCCAGACGTTATACCACCTGTTTTGATTGATTTTATGGGCGTGAGACCCACGGTTATGTTTTACACTTTTAGTATCGGCGGTGATGGGGATTCCACGCGTGCTTTGATATTAGTGTATCGATCGCGTCCCGTTTGGGCGGGTAATATATGTGTCCCTCCGTAGTGGGCGGACTATGTTATGAAAGATAAGTAAGTTAGATAGAAATGAACTTAATGACTTCTCCTAAGTAAGTCGTAAGATATGGCTATAACTCTTAATGGAATGGAAAAGATATTGATGTGAAATTAAGTTCATAAGTGGTAATGACACGGCGAGGATCCGTATGTATTTTTATACTTGTCCTTGTCATTCTTTTATCTGATTATGATCATTTCATGCGTTATTTACATTCCATATTAAATTTTTGTTATCGACCCCGCCGGTTGCGTTAAATGTCCGCAGTTTAGGTACTGTGATTATGGATCCGCGAGCTTAGGATCCTGGTTCAAGATTTTGAGATGGCTCCAATGTTCGGAGTTGTCATGGCTATGTATATTCGAAGTGCAGCGGGGCCTTGTCACGCCATGGTTATGTTAACACTCTTAGAGTGCAGTAGTCACATGTGTGGGTCGGTTGTAAAAGAAAGGAGGCAACTGCTTCGGTTGTTTTTATATATGTACTGGAAGGTAGCCCTATCGGCTAACCTGCTGTATTACTTCCGATGTTTTATTTATAAGTTCCATGTATGTTCCGCTGATTTTCTCTGATGTTTACCTGTAAGGGTGCCCAGGTAGGGCATCAGTCGCGGTCCCGGGGTCGGGTCGTGACACCTTTCTTGCACAAACACAAGAATTCTTGAAGTTGAAGATTGGAGACCTTAACTTAGTAATTTTCTTTTCTTTTCTTTATTTTACTTTCAGTTTTTATGTTGGATATTGAATTAGTTTTTGTCATGTCAATGGCTAGGAACTAATTCCATTATAGGGCTTTCCATGTCGAATCACTAGAACCTTATATTATGAATTGATGCATGTTATGGTTATTCTTCTTATTGTTGAGATTTACCCAATAATTGCTTTGAATGCTTGGTAATTAATTGATCACTAATTATCATTATTTATATGATTTCTAATCAAACTTCGAAAGGAGGAGGTTGTGAATATGCTGTAAGTTGGGTAGACATATTTTGGATTGGGGATGAAAATACCTCAATTACTTGTGTAGCGTTAATGAGAGGTCTAAACACCTAATTTTACTCATGGCGCGTGACGATTAACTAGGTTTTTGGTCTTAATCCTCCTATAGAGCCATCCTTATCACCGAAAGGTAGAAAGGAGCGATAATGGGGTTGAGTGTTTATATAGCCTTAACGGGGGTATAAAACGATTTAGTAAACCTGCTAGCTCCAAAAGAAGAAGAACCATAATTCATTGCATTAATAAGTAATATAAGCGGATAGTTGAGGAGACTTGGAAGCCCTATTTCCATCACTACTGAAGTAAACACATAGTTAATTAGTATTTATAATTGCTAGTTATAATCAACAAAATCAAATATCGGTTACCAAATAGATACCAAAAGATAGATAATTGATACTTGAACACTAATCCTTGTGGACGATATTCGGTCTTACCTAGACTATATTACTTGTCACGATAACGTGCACTTGCGTTAAATTGTGTGCATCTTTTCGCGCATCAATAAGCCATGGAACAACCCCAAAGATATATGAATAATGAATTATCAGACCTGCTGTGAGAAAATTCCATAGTCGAAACAAAATCAGCAAACCTCTTATACGAGCACTGGAGATCGCTGCCCATACAAGGACTTCTTCAATAGACATACATGATTAGGATATCTAGTATCCCTAAACCCCAAATGCTGATTCATATACACTGTCTCCTAAAGATCATCATTTAGGAAAGCATTCTTTACATCTAGCTGATGAATGGGCCATGATTTTGAAAGAGACAAGTTAAGCACATTGCGAAAGGTAGTCGGCTTGACCACCGGGCTAAATATCTCACCACAATCCACATCAACCTGATGAGTCTTACCATCACCTACAAGTCTAGTCTTATGCCTTGCAAATGAACCATCAGAATTTTACTTATGAACAAAAATCCACATAGACCGAATAATATTAACTCCAGATGGACGGAGTACCAACTTCTACGTCTTATTATTAATAAGAGCATTATATTCTTCGGTCATGGTAATTTTCCAATTAGGGTCATTTAAGTTAGACATAGGATTACGGGGTAAAGGAGATTTAAGAACATTAGAATTAACATGTCTTTTTGGTTTAAAAACACTTCATTGACTGCGAGTGACTGGACCATGACTCTGGGCTGGATTTTGGGAATTTTGAGAAATTTCGGGAATGGCGCGTCAGCGTGCGCGAGGATCAGTCGTCGACTCGGATGAGTGCGAGCTCTCTGAAGTTTTGACATCGCGGCGCTGTCGACGGTATTTCATTTGTTGGCTCACTTGATGGCAGGCGCCGCGGCGCCTCCCCTAAGGGCTGCGGCACTGATGACGATTTTTGTGAAAATCCAAAAAATGATGTTGAACATATGGGGAGATATCATCATCCAAAAAATCATATGAACTAGGCACGAGTATTTCTACTTTAGAAAAAGAAAATTGGGATTCATCAAAGAGAACATGACGACTAATGATGATTCATTTAGATGACAAATCAAAACATTTATAACCACGGTAATTTGACGGAAAACCCAAAAACACACAAGGAGTAGAACGTGTCTGAAGTTTGTTGATTGTAGTGGATGGAAACAGTGGATAACATAAGCATCCAAAGACCGTAATATGAGAATACGACGGAGTCTTATTGTATAACACTTTGAGATTGGATGAATATGTCAAAACTTTAGATGGAAAAATATTGAGTAGATCGGTATTTGTAGCGCATGATGCCAAAACAATGGAGGAACAGAAGAATGAACCAATAAGGTGCGGACAATGTTATTAATGGTATGAATTTTTCGTTCAGATTTCCCTTTTTGTGAAGACGTATGTGGACAAGAAACCTGAAAATTTATCTCATTTTGAGCACAAAACTCCCTGAATTTTCCATTGTCATACTCTTTGACATTATCACATTGAATGTTTTTTACTTTCCGTTCAAATTGCGTCCTTATGAAAGCTCTAAATTTTATGAAAATGGAAAAAACTTGAGATTTTTTCGCAATTGGAAACGTCCATAAATATTTAGAATAGTCATCTAAGAATAAAACATAATACCGATGACACATAGAACTGAGAACCGGAGATTTTCATAAATCACTATGAATAATGTCAAATGACATTGAAATATTAGAATTCGAAGCTACAAATGATTACTTAATAATTTTCTCCGAAGCACAGGATTGACAAAGTGGAGTACTACGCGTACCCTTTCAAGAAATAAACTTATGTCTGTCTAAAGAAGATAAAATAGACGACCCCGGATGACCTAGAGAGTATGCCACAAGGAATGAGCAAGACTGCAAAAGTGGATGACATAGCTTGACGCGAGATGCTGAGACTCAGTGTGATTGGATAAAGGTCCCCCACTGTCACACCTCATGAGATGACTCCCCGTCTTGAAATCCTTCACAAAAAACTCAAACGGATCAAAATTAATAGAAACTCAATTATCAGTGGTGAATTTACGGATAGACACCAAATTTTTAATCAATTTTGGGGCATGCAGGTTATTTTTCAGGACAAGTGATGGATGAAGAGGGGACAAAGTTTTATTACCATAACCCTTAATTGGAATAAAATTGTCATTACCAACAGTTATACCATGATTAGTGCTCAAATTGAAATAAGACGAGAGAGTACTTTGGTCGGATGTCATGTGGGTAGTGGCGCCAGTGTCCATGTACCAATTAGGGTCAGATTGAGTCAAGTCAAGCGTGTGCATCGCTGCTTCAATGTCGGTCTGAGTGGGTCCCACTGCGTTGTGGGCTTGATGGGGCGAGGCCCAAGTGTACTGGACTGCTTGGGCTGTCCATATCGTGGTCTGAACCCTGGAGTCTGACCTAGGAAAAAGTTGAGCCGCTGCGTTTGCACTGGCTGATACTGAGGAGCCGCGACGCTGTAAGGATGAGCTGCGGCGCTGTAATAAGGGGTCGCGGCGCTGTGAGGCGCTGGGACCCACTGCCATCGGGCCCTGTGGCCTCAGGCCCTGTAATCGCTGCCGACGGGTTGCCCCCGTTGTTGCTGTCGCGATTCTTGCCATTATTCTTCCAATTTTGGCCCTTCTTATCACCCTGTTGTTGTGATTTTGTGTCACGTTGGCTGGATTGGAAGGAAAAAAATTGGAAGTATTCATCATGACAACAGGACTGGCCCCAATCACCACTTTCTTAGCCAATCCGACTTCTTCCAAAGTAGTCATAGAACGGGCTTGATAAAATTCTGACAGGGTTACTCTGACGAATAACCGATGCAACTCCGATATAGCCCTCTGACAGGCTCACAATAATCTGAAGAACTAGATGACTATTAGAAACAGGAAAACCCACGTTGCTGAGTTGGTTTGCCAAGTCCTTGAGGCGTTTGCAATAAGAAGAAACATTTTGAAAATTCACCATAGCCACCTGTGAAAATTCCTGCTCAAGGATAACAATTCGAGAATAACTTGTATCTTGGAATATGTCTCGCAATCGATTCCACGTCGCCATAGCTGTGGAATTGGGTTCCATAATCGTCTGTAAAAGATTCAAGGAGATAGTGACATAAATCCACAGAAGAACCTTGACATCAAGCATGACCCGTAATTCTGGATCTGCTTCTTTAGTGGGCACAACCGTCGTAGAAGTAGACGTCTTATCACCCTCCTTTGGAGGAGTTGGAGGAATGATGTGGTGGGGGACTTTATGTGCCAAAGCATGAATCTTAAATAATTCTGTCCACGTCTCATGTTGGACATTTTCTAGGTCAAGAACGAAAAGAAGAACGCTCTTGATGTTAGAAACTGTGAGGGCAGGATGAAAAGTGTTTTTATCAGTCATAATGAATAAAACACGAAGATTCGGAGAAGGGAATTTGTGAGAAAGAATCTTTGGAGAAGAGAAGGTCGCTTTGGGTAGTAGACTAGTAGCCGAAAGGGAGAGGGCCGCGGCTTTCTGGCAAAATCCGAGAGAGAAGAAAAAAATTTAGGAGCGGAAGTAAGGTAAAGAGAACCTAGACTCTTGATACCATGAAAGAAATAATCCCTTGATTATTCTTATTGATGAAAAACATATATATACAAGTTACAATAGGAAAATCATTTTCTTATTCTACTTCTAAATCCATATTCTATAAGAAGACTAACTATACAATTATGATAATGTTACGCTCCTAATTATGATATAAGACTAATTACAAATATACAAAGGATTTGTACACGGACAGTGGGTACGGATGGGCTGAAGCCCATGGTTACTTTAACAGTTTCCTTAGAAGCAATCATAACTATATGTCATTCAATCTATGAACCAACTAATTAGCTTACTAAAATAATACTGTGAACTTTCAAGATGAAATCCAATATATCTTCAATTTAACCAATTAAGTTTTACTCATTTATTCAGTGTTCCTATTTAAAATTCACCTTTTCTTTTCTTTTTACTCTTAACTTCTTTGTGAAAAATGAATGTACATGAAATGAAACATGTATATATATAAAATTATGTTAAAGAATGGCACATAATAGAATTTGAGTTGGTAGTTCTTTTCAATAATAATTGTGAGTTATTTATTCATTAAAAGAAAGAACTAACATGTGTGATGTCTTAATTATCCCTTCAAAACAATATATATTATACTTCTACTACTTAATTATGGAACATTTTGTGAGTTATTATATACTTCATCTTTGCACAAATGTAATGTAAACAAAAAGAGAAAAATTGACACAAAGCTCTCGTAGCTCAGTTGGTTAGAGCACCCGTTTAGTAAGCGGGAGGTCTTGAGTTCAACTCTCAACGAGAGCAATTATACATTCTTTGTGGGTTGGTTTTTAATTATATATTTTTTATACTTTGTAGATACACAATAATTAATGGTGATGGTGTGACTGATAATATTGTTAAGGATGGTAACGGTTGGTGTATGATAACAATATCTTGCTCTCAAATTTTCATGCAATATTTGTATAAAGTTCAAGTTTTTGTGTTTTTTTATGTGTGTTATTTATTAATTTTTAGTTTTGAGTTTTAGGGAGAAAATGTTGAATGTGTTGTCTACTTTGTGGTTCTTTTGAGTTTTGGGAGTACTCAATCTTGTTGAATTAATGAATTGATGGAGAGTATAAGCAGAAACAAGATTTGAACTTAGCGGGTCCGGGGCTCGAATCGGGACGGGACATGGTATGGTCCCGCCCGATCCGGTCCCGCTAGGACCCGACCCGTCGCAGTCCCGCCACTTGCCAAAAATAGTCGTTGCAATAACGACCATTTTACATTTTGACCGTTAGACAACGACCATTTTTTGCTTCCCCCACTCCCCCAACCCCCCTACCCTCTTTATATTTATTTTTAACCCCTAAGTTATTATATTTACACTTTAACCCAATTTTCCAACTATAAATACCTCATTTTCTCTTCTTATTTCTCACAAATCTTCCTACAATCTCTAATCTCTCAAATCTCAATCAATTTATTTCTATACAACATTGTCTACTACATATTCACTCTATTTATTAATTTGAGAATTGGGAGTGAAGTTGACAACTAGCTTGAGGATTAATCTATCGAGCAAAGTTTCAATTTTCAACCTCTCTCGATTACACATCGACTCTACGTCGGCGTTTGGTACATTCGTTCTCTCATTAAATTATTATTTTGTTTTTATTTCATTTAGCACATTTAATTTCATTATCTTTAACTTTTCAAGTCTTTAACTATTTATTACCATAATTAAAATGAAAAGAACAAAAAATGTTTTGGGCAAGACCTTGGGTATGAAGGGCAAGGGTACTTCTTCTAGTATTCCTAGACAAGATGATTTTATGGATCCTAAACTGTTTCGTGAAATACCATATGATCTTGACACAAATGTTTATCCTCAAAATGAAGAAGATTTTAATTTAGATGACACTCAAGATGATGATACACCTACTAATGTAGATGATGATACACCCACTAGTGAAATGCATCATATCCCCCCTAGTATGAGACGAAGTCCGGCAAAACGACCATTAACATCAGCTGTATGGAAATATTTTCACAGGGACGTACCGAATCAAGTAGCTATATGTAAAACTTGTAAATCTGTTTATACTTTTAAAACTGGACAAGGTCATGGTGGGACGGGGGTTTAGCAAGACACCTATTGCAAAAACACAAAGTCTTGCGTACGCCATACCTTATTGAAAAAATGGTGAGCAAGCGTCCTCTCAATCGGGACAAGGTTCACATCTTGTCGGACAAAGTCTGGTCAAATTAACCCTATGACGGGGGGAGTTGTAGGCCCTAAATACGATAAACATAAAGATAGGGAAGCACTAGCAAAATTAGTTGTTGTGGAGGGTTTGTCTTTTTCATTTCCTGAATCGTCTGGTTTTATTCATTATATTAGAGATATGTATAATCCCGCTTATAAAGGTTTTTCTAGATCAACGGTTAAGAGAGACGTGTTTAAATTTGCACACGAATATCAACAATATTTGCGTTATTCATTATATCATTTAAATTGCAAAATCGCTCTAACTTCTGATATAGGTCGTAGTACTAACGACCATGATTATTTAACGGTAACCTGTCATTGGATAGATTATAAATGGTCTATGCAAAAACGTATTTTAGCATATAGATATATAGATAGTAGGCACACTGGTGAGTTTATTTCACAAAATATTTATTTAGTCTGCGATTATTACGGAATAACTGATAAAGTTATGAGTATTACATTAGATAATGCAGCTTCTAACAATTCTGCTATTTATGTTTTAAAAGAAGTTTTAACTCCGTCTTTTCCAAAACATTTTCATATCAAATGTGTGTGCCATATTTATAAATTATTTGTAAAGGATGGTCTTTCACTTTTTCAAGATATTCTTGAAAAAATACAATTTGCTATAAACTTTATTTTTAAAAATAATAGAATTCAACAGAAAAAAAAATATAAAAAAAAACTTATCACGATTGTGGACTATCTTACAGAAAAATTCTCGAAGAAGTTCCAACTAGGTGGAATTCTTTATATGACCAACTAGTTGTTGCTTATGACTATAGAAAACCTATCACTTTATTTTTTAACGCCCATAATCAAAATCCAATTGATATGATTGTAGAAAATGATTGGGACAAAATTAAAGAACTTATTGTATTTCTAGAGAATTTTCAACGAGCAACAAAAGAATTTTCTACTTTATATTATCCTACTATTTCAACTATGTTGTTTTATATAACTATAATATTTTTACTTCTTAAAGAATATATGAAAAAACCTGCTTATAAGGCAGCTATTAAAAAAATGTTTATGAAATTAAAAAAATATTTTATTCTTATTCCCCCTATTTATATTATTGGTGTTGTATTAAACCCGACTATTAAAGTAGACGGTTGTGAAAGTCTTATTGAAAATATTTATAACTGTATGGACGTACTACCACCTCCAACTCCCAAAAATTTAAATCTTGAGCCACCTATTGAACAAACGCTAGAAGAAGTGTTGGATAGCGTAGAAGATGAATTCAAAAAAGTATATCGGTATTACCAGCAAGAAAGTGCTAGTAACCAACCGACTTTCGTACCATCTTCTTCTGCTTCAACACAGCCTCAAAAAAGACATGATGTTTCTGCAGACAGTATTGAAAGCCTCAGAAATAGAATGTGCGGTGGTAGCACTGCTAACCAAATTAGCGAGTTCGATGTTTTTATTTTGCAGGCACTTTACCTTACCAAGCAGTTGTCAATGAAGACGGAAATAAAGACTTGCTGAAATATTGGATGCAGAATGAGAAGACATTTCCGACACTTTCAATGATGGCCCGAGATATTTTGAACATTGGCGTCGTGATCAATCGCTTCAAAGCGCTTTTTCTACGTGAAGATTTCAAATAGGAAACCGCAGACACTCATTAGCGGAGACGACTTGGAGATGACGGTACTATTCGTAGATTGGATACTGGCGGACGAAGAAGGTCGGTCGCAGATTAACGAAGAAGAAGGCGAAAACTACAACGACATCTTATCCAAGGCATGAGTAGCGACGTGGAACAATTTGACCAAGATATACCAATTCCAACCGAAGAACCACACGAAATTATAAAGAAACTAGAAAAAGTATTTTCAAATTGGTAATATATTTCATTGCAATTTTAGTATTTTTTTTCTATGTCTTTTGCAATTTTTTTCAACAACAGTTCACTACAATGTTGTAATTCTGAATCTTGTATATTTCAATGAAATAATTAATAATATAAGAAGCACAAAAACAGTCTTGATATTTGTTTTTACACTCTTCTTGTCTTTGTTTAATTATTTAGTTTATAAATATATATGAGTATAATACTATAATAGTATAATATGAGTATATGACTATCACTATATGACTATCACTATATGACTATATGTTTGTTAGTAATTTAGTATTTTTAATTTAGTGGAAAAAAATTTAAAAAAAAATGTCCCTCGTCAGGCAGGCAGTCGACCAGTGTCATGGGATCGGTCTTGGGACGGACACGGGATCATCCCGCTAGTACCGGTCACCTGGCGCCAGCCCGACCCGCCTCCTCTCCGCTCCGACCACTTTATTCCGATCCTGATGGGCGGCCACATCGGCCAACCTAGTTCAATAATAATTGTGAGTTATTTTTGAACCTATTTATTCATTAAAAGAAAGAACTAACATGTGTGATGTCTTAATTCTCCCTTCAAAACAATATATATTATACTTCTACTACTTAATTATGGAACATTTTGTGAGTCATTATATACTTCATCTTTGCAGAAATGCAATGTAAACAAAAAGAGAAAAATTGATGCAAAGCTCTCGTAGCTCAGTTGGTTAGAGCACCCGTTTAGTAAGCGGGAGGTCTTGAGTTCAACTCTCAACGAGAGCAATTATACATTCCTTTGTGGATTGGTATTTTTTTTTTCATACTAGATAGTGATGATTAACTAATTTAATAACTATTTGATGTGGGTTGGTTTTTAATTATATTCTTTTTATACTTTGTAGATACACAATAATTAATGGTGATGGTGTGACTGATAATATTGTTAAGGATGGTAACGGTTGGTGTATGATAACAATATCTTGCTCTCAAATTTTCATGCAATATTTGTATAAAGTTCAAGTTTTTGTGTTTTTTTATGTGTGTTATTTATTAATTTTTAGTTTTGAGTTTTAGGGAGAAAATGTTGAATGTGTTGTCTACTTTGTGGTTCTTTTGAGTTTTGGGAGTACTCAATCTTGTTGAATTAATGAATTGATGGAGAGTATAAGCAGAAACAAGATTTGAACTTTACGAGTTTTGAATTTAGAACGACGATTCCAATAGTTAATAAATTTCTTAGCATATATACACTATTTGAGAAAAAAACTAATGAGTTCGACTAAAACCGTATCTGGACTTCTACCTCTACACTTGGGTTTAAGCCGTTAGAGTTCTGAATTTAGAACGACGATTCCAATAGTTAATAAATTTCTTAACATATATACACTATTTGAGAAAAAACTAATGAGTTCGACTAAAACCGTATCTGGACTTCTACCTCTACACTTGGGTTTAAGCCGTTAAAGAGTAACAATTAAAATTACTACAACACCCCAATCCCAAATTAGTGAATTGTAGAATTCAGTATAAATTAACCAACTTTAGGCTAGTTGTCAATCTAGTATATAAGGAAGCTCACTAAAATGGAGTTAAAGTGTTAAACCATAAAAGGTATCCCTTTTTGTTCTGATTTATGTAATTGTGTGGCGCTATTACTATTTGGAGACAAATCGTTTTTTTTACAACAAATTTTATAAATATTATGAATTATGGTAACTTATAGTAGTACTTTTAATGTAGTTTCTAAATATGTAAATTTTATTTTAAAAGACTTGAAGACTTTATATCTAAATTCACTGAAAATTAGTAGTCTGACCATCGTATCCTTGCCACATAAAACGGAACAGAGTAGTAGAAGCTTTTGAAAATTCTGCCTTTAGGTGATTTTCAGGTTTTAGGTGATTTAGGAAATGTTATTGTAAAATGATATTAATCTCCCTTGAGAAATCTTTCTCATTAATATCAATATATATATTGTACAATATTCATCCCTTATACAAGAGGAATCCTAGTCCTACTTACAAGAGAATTCTAGTCTTATCATAATTACATTTACACAATAGATGAAATATATTATAATTATGGGTAGGGATAATATTGACTATACATGTTTACACACCTCCTCAGTCGGAGCGGGAGGAGGCCGGTCGCTGAGAGTGGATCTGAAGTAAAGAAATAACTATCAGAAAAGTCCTTTGATAAATGTCGCGCCCGTTTTTTACCTCGGGGTCTGAACTGCATCCGCAACGTTGCTCTTTGGCGCGGTTTCCTGAAGCCTACGGTCATTTCCTACACCAAGTGTTGCTCAGGATTTCGCCTCAACAAACATTCAAGTCAAGTTCTAGATCACAATGCAATGCAATGCAATAGAACTTATTCTAAAACTCACCACACAATGCATATGAAACGGTGAGGTTGGTTTCGTTCTTATCTTGAAAGCGTGCAAGACAATGTCATTACGGGTGTGAATAAGAGGTACCAAAAGAATCTATGATTTACCACGAATTCAGCTCATACTGTTTATTACTCCTTCTTTCATATGCACACCCCTAACTTTGTTGGTATCAACCAAGTCAAACAATGATACTTAAAAAAATATTTTTGTATTTTTGAAAAAAATAATTTTTTTTGGGTATTTTCTGAATAAAGGGTACCGACGTATCTCACTTTTGATGAGAATCAGGTGTGCGTAGTTCGTTCTGATTGGTTATAAAATGTATGTTTGAAAAAAAATTCATCCATGAAAGGAATGCAAGAGTAAAAGCTATGCAAAATAAATGATTGTTCAATATAAGACTAATGCAAAGTAAAATGAATGTGTATGATATGATAAATGTAATGAAAAAAAATGAATGTATGTGATAGAATGAATGTAATTAAAAAATGAATGTATGTGATAGAATGAATGAAATGCAAAAAATAAATATCCATGATTGGATGAATGTAATGCATGAGTGAACCAAATATGTCATTTTTTATGTGGTGCCGAACCCAAGATGGGTTGCCTACGTATTACACCGTGTGGTGAGAATCAAACACGCGTAGTTCGGAAAGTTTATGTTGTAAAATGTATGATATAAAAGAATTATGTAATTAACACTAAACATATCAATTGAATTTGCAAATATGTATAAAAATACAAAATATAGAAGGACTCAGAGCGATGCTTCGTTGAATCTGGTATAAACTGACTTCTTTTAGTCAACATAACTCCCGCTCATTCTTGTGATGATTTTTTTTTCCCCGACTGTTTGCGAGGACGGTCTTCCTGAAAAAATATGAGAAATGGGTGAGAGTAGAAAAGTCACAAAAATAATACAATGTAGAGATGTGACAATATAGTAAAAGACTCCACTGATTGATTTGACCGGACTAGAGGTTGATGTTTCACAAGATCCAAGTCGAGTTGTTCAAGAGCGATTTACGCAGTAGAAGTCCTGATTGCAATGTGACAACAAAAAGTGCAAAATGCAAAGTGCAAATGCTCGTGCCCGGAGTTATAAGCACATGGCATGATATGTACAGAGATAAAATGGTAATTATTGCTTTAAATAAAATGTATAGAGTTGCTAGCGACAAACGCCTAGTAAAACAAAAAGGCATGCAAATCAAGTGTGCGCCCTAATATGCATGAGACCTCTCTTATGCCAGAGGTGGGCCTAAACGCTAAATATGCGAGATTATGATAAATAGGTCCAAGCTGTTAAACTGCAGTGTTTTGTTGAAAATGACGACCAAATGACGGTGCACTTTTTCCAATTTCGACGTGTCATGGCCAGGCTTGGATCCGTCTATCATTATCACGCTACACATATATGTTTATTGGTCGTTGGGTTGTGAAACTCGTCGACAATTTGATGGATTCCCTAATTGTGGAGACGATACCAAGGTCTGATCCACCTAAGATGTATGCATGCATGACTTAAAATAAAGGGTGGTGTAGCTCTATTCTAATTTTGCTAAGATTTGGCTGAGTAGACGCAAGGTTCCTGAGCGGACTACCCGAGCAAGAAGACTACGTGGCCACCGGTTGGATCGGATTCTCCGCGTAAAACGCCAACTCTCCTAAATTTGGGTATTTGAAAGAAATTTACGGGTGTGCAAAGCACATCTCGCCTGTAGTGTGGGATAATGTGAATTTTTCGTAAGGGAGGAAGTATGAACGGAATGCTAATTTAAGGAAAGCTGTAAAAAAAGTAGCAATTAAAGCAGTTAATTACAAAATTAAAAGCAAACAATTTAAACATATACAACAAAATAAAAATAAAGCGCAATATTTAATTAACCTGATTTTGCAATGGTCAAGATATCCCAGTGGAGTCGCCATGTTGTCGCGCCCGTTTTTGACATCGAGGTCTGAATGGTATCCACAACGTTGCTCTTTGGCGCGGTTCCCTGGATGGAGCAAAATGTTTGTTTTGAAGAGTCGTCACCTAATTATTAAAGTAAATTAGGACACTTGAACTATTACAATAAAAATACTGCAATTGATCTCCATTTAAAGGTGTGCGAAATTAATGAGATTCTGGATCAGAATTCTTTATTATCCTAAAGGGAAGAGGTTAGACATCCTTTAAGATCCGCCAACTTGCAGCTATTCGATCAAACCAAGGTTAATTATATATTGGCTTTTTAATCTACCTATTCTAAACATTTTTTATAATTTACAATTAAAATAAAATGCAATACAGAATTATAAAACTAAAATTAAATGCAACGACATAAAATAAGACTCCGGGACATCTTTTTTAGCCCTTTTTAGGTATTCTGTACAGGATGATCTCCGGGTACCTGTATAAACACTTAGTAAAAGTGTTAGTAATAGAATGAATAATTCTAAAGCAATGACAAGAATTAATAAGTAAAACAAAAAATAAACCTGTCTTTTGTACAGGGGCCTTCATCGGCTAATTGTATAGTATCTGTTGTTCAAATCAGTGTACCAACAATGTAGTATTTGTTCCAAATCAGTTTAATAAAGTAATAAAAGGGCTAAAGCGCCCAAAATCAGTAGCCAAAATAACCCAAAAATCAAACCAGCAAAATGGCCAAAATCCATCTGGGAAACAACAAAATCAATAAAGCGATGTGGCCAGTCGGCCAATTTCAGGGAAATGGGGTGAGTCTTCTAAACAATAACAAAAAGAAAAACCAACTATCGCCTGAAAAATGAAGATTTAGCAGATCTGGTAGCCAACCCAAATACATAGGCAAAGTAAACTCATGATCAACAAGACAATATTAATTTAAAATAGCAAACAAACAAATGATATAGAGCACCAACAACATGCAAGTTCGTGGGTCATCGGAGAACATGCGAGTTCTGTATTTTTCGGCAGATGGTACCAAAAATCGCGTCAAATCAGTCCACGCCCAACAATAATCCAGCAAAATAAAGCCGAACAAAGGCTATGAAAATCAGTCCAACAAACACAAAAATAGCAACGAAAGAGAAACAACAGTGTCGCTAGAGTTCAACTCCGGCCACTCATTAATAAACAAAGAGACCACGACGGCGATGGTATCAGTGGGGGTTAAAGGTAGTGATGATACTCGAACTCCGGCGGCGTGACTTCGCCGGAGTGAGGGCAGTGGTCGGCGACTGCGGTGGGTGATTCAACGAAGAGAGATGGGGGGTGACGGGGTGTCGACGGTGTAAGGGTGACGGGAAGTGGGTTCGCTGGAGCTTGGAGCCCCGGCGTTGGCAGCGACGGCACGGGACAGAGGGGAAGGGTGAGGCTTGAGGTGAGAGAGATTGTGAGTTTAAAAAAGGGAGATGTGGGAGATATAGGCTGACTGTGTGGTGTAAAAATGGAGAAGATGATAGAGGAGATATTTTTTTTTTTTATAATCCAGGTCTCGCGGTGGCTTTAATACCCCATATCGCTAGTACCTGCACAAGTACTGGTACTAGACTCCTGGAGGGAGAGGATGAGAGATATTATATGGGTGAAATGCTGCTGATGTGTTTTTTTTAGAATGAAGGGAAATGTTTGGTTTTATAGGGGTTGATTAGGTTTGAGTTTGGTTTAGTTTTGGGGGGGAAAATGAAAAGTGGGATATATATTTTTTTTGGGAAAGTAAAAAGAGGGTGTTTGAATGAAATTAAAAAAAAATGTTGGATTGAACTGATCCAAATTGAGCCTCAGACTGGACTAATTTGACGAACTTGGCTTGAGTAAAAATACAACAGTGTTTATTATTTAAAAATAAAAATATTTAAAGAGGTGCAAAACTATTAAAATAAAATAACAGAGTAATAATAATAAAACAAGATATTAACAAAGACCTAATGCTTAATAAAAGATGCAATGCCATTTTGTGTAAAATAAAACACAGAATATTAGGTAAAAATATGTAAAATAACGATTAAAATGCGGTGTGCTAAAATACTTAAAATTGTAAGAAATGACCGAAAAACGAGTCAAAATTGGGTGTCAACAGTAAATAATATCGGCATACTGATAGGATGAGGGAACATGTAACACTCTGACATGGACTAGCGCAACTTTCTCACAAACGAAGTGTAGGTCTATCTCAATGTGCTTGGTTCGCTGATACTGAACCGGATTGTGAGAAAGATAGATGGCAGAGATGTTATCGCAATACACAATAGATGTCTGACACAAAGGACACTGGAGCTCTAACAGTAAATTTCTGAGCCAACAAATCTCAGCTACCACATTTGCAACGCCTCTGTACTCACCCTCGGCACTGGTAGGTTAGTCTGTCGCTTGGCAGAACAAAAAATCAGATTATCCCCTAAAAAATACAAAAGTCGGAGGTTGAGCGTCGCGTGCCCGGACACCCTGCCCAATCTGCATCCGTATACGAGAACAACTTGTTTGGTGTAGAGTGGTATAGGTGCAAACCATAATCAAGTATGCCCTTAATGTATCGGATGATACACTTAAGGACAGTGAAATGAGACTCTCTAGGGGCATGCATAAATAGGCATACCTGCTGAACAGCATAAGCTATGTTTGGCCTTGTAAATGTGAGATACTGAAGTGCACCTGCAAGGCTCCTATACAGAGTAGGATCGCAGACTGGAGCACCATCCATAACACTGAGCTTAGATTTTGAATCAACTGGAGTAGGTGAAACTTTGCAATTCGTCATCTTAGTCTTGTACACAATCTCCTCTGCATACTTACGCTGACACAAGAACATGTGGTTGGCAGACCTGGTCACTGGTATACCCAAGAAGTAACTGATGCGCGTTAAGATACACACACTTTAAACGCAAGTTCACGTTATCGTGACAAGTAATATAGTCTTAGTAAGACCGAATATCGTCCACAAGGATTAGGGTTCAATTACCAACTATCTATTTTCTAGTATCTATTTGGTGAGTTTATGATTGATTTGTTGTTTATAACTACGAATTATGCAGGCTATTTTAATGTAAAGATTTACTTCAGTGGTGATGAGAATAGGGCTTCCATGTATCCTTACTATCCGCTTATGCTACTTACTAATGCATTAACTTATGGTATTCTTCTTTAGGAGAAGCGAGTTTCTGAAATCGTTTTATACTCCCGCTAGGGTTATATAAACACTCAACCCCAGTATCGCACCTTACCTACCTCTCGGTGATAAGGATAACTTTATAGGAGGATTAAGAACAAAAACCTAGTTGACCGTCACGCACAATGCGCAAAATTAGGGTTGTTAAGCCTCTCATCAACGCTACATAAATAATTGAGGTATTTTCATCCCCAATCCAAGAATGTCTACCCAACTTACAGCATATTCACAATCTCCCCTTCTCAGAATCTGATTAGAAATCATATAGTGATAATTAGTTGTCAATTAATTACCAAGAATTCAACTCAATTATTGGATAGATCTCACAATAAGAAAAATAACCATAAGCATGCATTAATTTATAACATAGGGTTCTAGCAATTCAACATGGAAAGCCTTATAAGAGAATTACTTCCTAGCCATAAATATGACAAGAACTAATTCAAAGTTCATCATAAAAACTGAAATAAAGTAAAGGAAAGGAAAAGAAATTACTAAACTAATGGTATCCAATCTCCAAGCCAAAGTCTTGTTTTGTGCAAGAAGGGGAACCCTTAAAAACTGCCTAGGGTTCTCCTTTTATAGGCTGCAAACCGCCTCCCTCTTTTCCTTCGAGCTGGCCCGATTTTCGTCAAAGACCTAATTTTTCAGCGTCGGCGCGCCGGAAGTTCTGCAATCCGTCGGTGTTTTGGCGCCGCGCCCGATATCTCTGGCTGCGAGGCGCGGCGCTGTATCTTCTGTAGCTCCTCGGATGTTTAGGCGCCGCGGCCCTGCTTTTGCTGTCTTGAGGGCGCCGCGGCGCTGTATCTTCTGTGGCTCCTCGGATGTTTAGGCGCCGCGGCCCTGATTTTGCTCGGCGAGCCGCGCTGAAGTCTTCGACCTCTCTGGATAGTGGCGCGCGCCAGCTGATCAGTGAGGGCCACACGCTGGTCTTGAATTTTCCCTCGTTCGCCACTTTCTCTGATTCCAGCTCTGGCATCTCCTCTTTTCCCCTCTTTTTGCTCTTTTTCCGTCATTTGGCCATTTTAACTAGTTTGACTCAAAAGAAAGAAAAATTATCCTAATACGACACTTATATGTGCAAAATGGGACAAAAGACTAACTAAAACTGACTCAAAAAGTGTATATAAAATACACCGATCAAATACCCCCAAAATTAACCTTTGCTCGCCCTCGAGCAAAGATAGAAAGAAATAAAATAAAAGACTCAAAGAACGAAAAATAAAAGACTCACTGCCATTGATAACTTTTGCTGCATAAGTGTTAACTAGAAAAACATGAAGGTTAGCAAAATAATATGCAGGAACATATAACATGAAATTTCAACACACTAAGCACATGAAGCTAGATATTTAGCAAACTCATATTCATCATGCTTAATGGAATTCAATATACTAAATCATGCATATAAATTCAAGAATTCCTATGGCATGCCTACTTGTTATTCTCCACTAATTCTGGATATGCATAAAAGAGATCTTCAGGACTTTAAGGGTTGTAATGTAGGCTTAGGTAGGGGTTGGTAAAAATAGGCATTTAGGCTCATTTTTGTGTACTATAAGCTCTTTAGCTTTTCAGTATTTCCCTTTTCTTTTTGTTCTTTTCTTCACTTCAATTCTATCTTTTCCCTCTTTTGTTTTGGGAGAGTGAAGTATATAATAATGACAAGCACCCCCAAACTTAGGCTCTTGCCTATTTCTTATTACTTTTGTATTGGGGTGCAACAGACTTATTCACTCTTTTTATCTTCTTTTTTTAACACAATGTATTCCACTACTTCACATTTTTACTTATGGCACAATCTGTGGGAATATAGGGTGTCAAAGAAGAAGTTTCCACTTTTAGGCTCAATGGGGCTGACTAGGGATATTTTTAAAGTACGGGATAGAAAAGAATGGTAAGAATTGGCTATCAAAGAAATGCCTGAGTCATCTCCCTAACATGCATATCCTAACTATTTCGCCTCAAATAGCAAGCAATCATAACACATAAGCATTTATCATTTAACATGCATAATTTACGCAAGAAACTCCAATATGAGTTATTCTATGAGTTTTTGGCATATCTAACCTAAGTGTTTAGATAGTTGCTTCAATTCCGTTACATTATTCCACCTTACTTCACTAGATGTTTCTAGCAACTACAACATTCATGATCTTTGACAGGCAATTATGACTCAAAAAAAAAATGGTGACTCAAAATAAACATAAAACAATCAAAAAGACTTAAATAAAACATAACATGACACAAATAAAACAAAACACAAATAAACACCCCCAAACTTAAAACACACATTGTACCCAATGTGTGTAGACTCAAAGACAGTAAAAGAAATAAGACACTTACAAACTTTGGCTAAAATGGTGGTGGTGGCGGTGGATACTACTTTGAATTCTGTGGGGGAAAGAGAGCTCTTGGTGTTTGATTTGGCGATAGGGCCTTCGGATCAGGGTGTCTTCCAGAATTCAAATTTGCCGTTGTGGCGCCGCAGCCTGAATCAGCGCCATGGCGCCAAACTCTGTCTGTTACGAACTTCTGCGCCAGCGCCATCTTGGCGGCCATTTCAGTTCGAGCATCTTCGATTTATTGCGCCGCGCCTCGCTTCAGGTATCCTTGGCTTCTCTTCATTTTTTCGCCTTCCACATCCTCGACTTTCACCTGTCAATATAACATAGACACAAGAACCCAAGACCGTGAGACTGATCAAAAATAAAATAAAATAAAAACAGAAATTGAAATAACATCATTGGGTTGCCTCCCAACAAGCGCTGTCTTTAACGTCTTTTAGCCGGACGCAAGTTCCTTATCATTTTAAGGTATGAGAAGTTACCAAGTTCATGTATTCCATTTCATTGATCAGGTAGGGTTTTAACCTCTGTCCGTTTACCTTGAAGGCATCTCTCTCTCTCCCTTTTATTTCAATCGCTCCATATGGGAATACTCTCACCACCGTGTATGGTCCTGTCCAACGTGATTTTAACTTGCCTGAAAATAATCTCAACCTTGAGTTGAATAACATCACTTGTTGTCCTTCTTGAAAGTCTTTTGGTATCAAATTCTTATCGTTCCATGCTTTCGTTCGTTCCTTGTAGATCTTTGCATTCTCATAGGCATTGTGTCGGAATTCATCTAATTCGCTTGTAGTAGTCTCCTCCGCCCCGCCGTGGTATCCATGTTTAACTTCCTCATTGCCCAGTATGCTCTGTGTTCCAACTCTACTGAAAAATGACATGCTTTACCAAAGACTAATTTATAAGGTGACATACCAATTGGTGTTTTGAATGTTATGCAGTATGCCCACGCGTCGTCATCCAATTTGATGGACCGGTCTTTCCTTGAGCCGTTCACCGCCTTTTCTAATATGCTCTTTACTTATTTGACACTTCGCTTGCCCATTAGCTTGAGGTGGTAGCGGTTGTAGTGATGGTAAACTCCATATCGGAAAGCAATGAATTTAGTATCTATTGCAAAAATGGCTCCCTTCACATCGATGAGCTCTTGGTGCCGAACCTTGTGAAAATATTCTTTTCGAGGAATTTTTGAAAGTCTTCTGTCGTTTTCTTTGGTGGCCATCGCTTCTACCCATTTGGACACATAGTCAATCTAGAAGGATGTATTGATGTCGAAGGATGGCGGGAATGGCCCCATGAAATCGATTCCCACACATCGAATAGTTCTACTTCCGTATCCTCGCGAAGGCATTTCGTTTCGCCTTGAGATGTTCCTGTTCTCGACAATTATCACATCTCTGCACAAAGGTATGGGCATCCCAAGAGTGTTGGCGATAGAATCCGCATTGCAATACCTTTGCCGTCTTGATGCCCCAAAGTGTCCACCACGTGATAAGGTGTGGCAATGGGTGAGAGAACTCGCGATCTCTTCCTCCGGTATACATGGCCCGATGACTTGGTCGGCCGATGTTTGTATAACAACGGTTCCTCCCAATAGTAATGCTTTATACGAATAAAACCTCTTCACTTGCCTTGACAAACACGGGGTAGTACTTTAGCCGCGAAAGTTGACAAAATCAGTACGAGGTAATTTAGAATTCATACTTACTCTGAACAGTTGTTCGTCCGAAAGTGATCATTTATTTGCACATCCTCGTGTTCGGCTCTGTGTTTTCCGGTCTTGACAAGTGGTTCGCATCGAATTCTCTGTTCCTTTCTTATCACGAATTTCTACGCCAAATTCTTGTAGAAGTAGGACCCATCGAATGAGGCGAGGCTTCGTCCTTCTTTGTCATCAAGTACTTTATGGCGAGTGGTCCGTGTATACTATCACTTTATTCCCAATCAAGTATGGCTCGAATTTCTCAAACGCATATACTATAGCTAGTAGTTCTTTTCAAAGGTTGCATAATTTAAGCGTTGCGTTTAGAGTCTTACTAGCATAGTAAATGGATCTAAATACCTTGTCGATTCTCTGTCCAAGCACCGCCCAATCGCATAGTCGCTGCATCGCACATAAGTTCGAATGGAGCTCCGGTTTGGTGCAATGACTATGGGTGCTGAAACGAGCTTCTCCTTGAGCGTTTGAAATGCGGATAAGCATTCTTTATTGAAGTCGAAGGCAACCCCCGTCATTAGCAATGTGGAAAGAGGCTTTGAGACCTTTGAAAAATCCTTGATAAATCTTCTATAAAAACCTGCATGTCCAAGAAAACTTCTGACTCATTTTGTTGATACTGGAGGTGGGAGATTTTCGATCACCGAGATCTTTGCCTTGTCCACCTCAATACCTTGGTTTGATATTTTGTGTCCCAAGACGATTCCTTCTGTTACCATGAAGTGACACTTCTCCCAATTTAGCACAAGGTTAGATTCTTCGCACCGGCTTAACACTGCTTCTAAATGCCTTAAACACTCATCGAATGATGCTCCAAAGACCGAAAAATCATCCATAAATATTTCTATAGTTCTCTCTACCATATCTGAAAAAATTGCCATCATACACCTCTGAAAAGTTGCAGGTGCATTGCAGAGTCCGAATGGCATCCTTCTGAATGCAAATGTACCAAAAGGACATGTGAATGTTGTCTTTTCCTGATCTTCTGGGGCTATTGCAATCTGGTGATACCCTGAGTATCCATCCAAAAACAGTAGTAGTTATGCCCTGCAAGTCTGTCCAACATTTGATCTAGGAATGGCAACGGGAAGTGGTCCTTTCTAGTTGTTTTATTCAACTTGCGATAGTCAATGCAAATTCTCCATCCGGTGACCGTTCTCGAGGGAATGAATTCGTTTCTTTCGTTGGTCACCACTGTTATTTCACCCTTTTTTGGCACCACTTGTACTGGGCTTACCCGTGTCTTTGTCGGATATGGGGTAGATTACTCTGCGTCGAGCCATTTTAGGATTTCCTTTCACTACCTCTTTCATGTTTGGGTTTAGTCGTCTTTGGGCTTCGATGGATGGTCTGCTTTCCTCATCTAGACGGATCTTATGCATTACTGTCGATGGACTTATCCCTTTTATGTCCGCTAATGTCCATCCAATGGCCCGCTTGTGGTTCTTTAGTACTCTTAGCAGTTTGTCAATCTCTTCGGTGGATAGGTGGCATGAAATGATCACTGGTAAGATTTTTTCTTCACCTAGGTATTGGTATTGTAGATGATTGGGTAGGGTTTTTAACTCTAACTCTGGAGCCTTCTCTGTGGATGGTAATGATCTTTCTGGTACCTGTCCAAGCTCCTCATACTTCCTTGTATCCCATTTTTCATAAGCATTCATCCAATTTGCATACTCCATCAGATCTGGATCGTTTCTACTATCATCATCTCATGTGATCAGTACTTCTTCAAGCGTATCATCATATCCGAACTCTTTGGCTGACACTGCTTCTTCGCTAAGATCGATGGCTGAGCAGTTATCCTTGGCCTCTGGAAAAGTTGATGTTCGAAAAACATTGAAAATCACCTCTTCTTCGTCTACTCGAAGCTTCAACTCTCCTTTGTGCACATCAATGAGCGCCTGTCCTGTGGCTAAGAAAGGTCTGCCAAGTATGATGGGGATTCCATCGTTATCTTGTATGTCTAAGATAACGAAGTCGGCGGGGAAGATGAACTTGTCCACCTTCACTAAAACATCTTCGATGACTCCTCTCGGATGGACAATTGAGCGGTCAGCTAACTGCAAGGTGATGTTTGTAGGTCTGATTTCTCTCATTTCTAGTTTGCAGAAAACTAGATAGGGCATCAGATTTATGCCTGCTCCTAAGTCGCACAGTGCCTTCTGACATTCAAACTTCCCAATAGTGCATGGGATGGTAAAGCTCCCAGGGTCTTGTAACTTTTGAGGCAGTTGTCTCTGTAAGATGACACTCGACCAACATCACTGTTTCGTAATCCTCTATCCTCCTCTTTTTGCTAAGCACATCCTTCATGAACTTGACGTAGCTCGGCATTTGTTCTAATGCTTCAGCAAACGGGATATTAAGCTGTAATTGTTTGAGGACCTCCACGAATCTGGAGAATTTCTTGTCAAGAGTGCATGTTTTTAATTTCTGAGGATATGGTATCATCACCTGAGGTGCGGTTGCCACAGTGGCCGATTTCTCGGTTTCAGGTTACGGCGCGCGCGCCTCACTCTTCTTGCCTCGGATGTCGAACCTTCGCATCGCTCTCTGCGTTGTCTCAGAATCTTGGCGCGCGGCCGCCATCTTCGCGCACTGGCTGCTGCAAACTCTCTATCTCCCCTGATTCGGCATCCTTCAGGTCAATTGCCTGGCATTGTGTTTCCTCATTGCCTACCCCAGGTGCAGATTGCTCTTCATATGGTTCGATGTTGAATATGATTGCGAGCTCTGCTATTTGCGTTTCCAACTTCTGCATGGCCATTCTTGTTTCATCCATGAACTGATTTTGGTATCTCGTGAGACTGAGTATAGTTTCTCTTAACTCCTCCCTCTCTTCCTCTATGGTTGGTTCTGTCATATTGATGAGATATCCTTATCTAACAAATACCTGAGATAAATCAAAACCAACACAGAATCACGGCACCTCGAACTTTTCGAAAATAAAAATAAAAACGTAAAAATTAAAATAAAAACCAAATTAGAAATTAAAAATAGACAAATTTGATATTGAACTAATGCCTAATCGAACGCGCCAAAAACTTGATGCGCGTTAAGATCGCACTTTAAACGCAAGTGCACGTTATCGTGACAAGTAATATAGTCTTAGTAAGACCGAATATCGTCCACAAGGATTAGGGTTCAATTACCAACTATCTATTTTCTAGTATCTATTTGGTGAGTTTATGATTGATTTGTTGTTTATAACTACGAATTATGCAGGCTATTTTAATGTAAAGATTTACTTCAGTGGTGATGAGAATAGGGCTTCCATGTATCCTTACTATCCGCTTATGCTACTTACTAATGCATTAACTTATGGTATTCTTCTTTAGGAGAAAGCAGGTTTACGAAATCGTTTTATACTCCCGTTAGGGTTATATAAACACTCAACCCAAAGATCGCACCTTACCTACCTCGGTGATAAAGATAACTTTATAGGAGGATTAAGAACAAAACCTAGTTGACCGTCACACACAATGCGCAAAATTAGGGTTGTTAAGCCTCTCATCAACGCTTACATAAATAATTGAGGTATTTTCATCCCCAATCAAGAATGTCTACCCAACTTACAAGATATTCACAATCTCCTTCTCGAATCGATTAGAAATCATATAGTGATAATTAGTTGTCAATTAATTACCAAGAATTCAACTCAATTATTGGATATATCTCACAATAAGAAAAATAACCATAAGCGTGCATTAATTTATAACATAGGGTTCTAGCAATTCAACATGGAAAGCCTATAAGAGAATTACTTCTAGCCATAAATATGACAAGAACTAATTCAAAGTTCATCATAAAAGCGAAATAAAGTAAAGGAAATGAAAAGAAATTACTAAACTAATGGTATCCAATCTCAGCCAAAGTCTTGTTTTGTGCGAAGGGAACCCTTAAAACCGCCTAGGGTTCTCCTTTTATAAAGCCAAACCGCCTCCTCTTTTCCTTCGAGTTCGCCCAGATTTTCGTCAAAAGACCTAATTTTCAGCGTCAGCGCGCGCCTGCGACAGCGCGCCCTTGGCCGGTCTGCAATCCGTCGGGTGTTTTGGCGCGCGGCCGATATTCGCTGTGCGAGCCGCGTACAGATCTTCTGTAGCTCTCCGGATGTTTAGCGCCATGCGCCATTTCTTGCAGCGCTGTATCTTCTGTGGCTCCTCTGATGTTTAGCGCGCGGCCAGTTTTTTCGACCTCTACGGATAGTGGCGCGCGTACTGGTCTTAATTTTCCTCGTTCGCCACTTTCTCGATTCCGCCAGATCTCCTCTTTTGCCCTCTTTTTGCTCTTTTTCCGTCATTTGGCCATTTTAACCACTTTGACTCAAAAGAAAGAAAAAATATCCTAATACGACACTTATATGTGCAAAATGGGACAAAAGACTAACTAAAATTGACTCAAAAAGTGTATATAAAATACACCGATCAGTAACTCAGCTTGCCCAAATCAGTCATTGCAAATTCAGTCTTAAGTAGCGCAATAATCTCATTTTTTTAACCCATCGGAGGAGGCAGTTAAAACAATATCATCCACATACAGTAATAAGTAAACAATGTTATTACCTCGATGAAAAATGAAAAGTGATGTATCACTCCTATTGCATACAAACCCAATCTGCAAAATATATCAGGCAAAACGATCATACCACGCACGGGGGCCCTGTTTTAGGTCATATAGTGACTTACGGAGTCGACACACATAGTGAGGGACTGCTGGATGGGTGAACTCAGGCGACTGATGCATGTATATTGTTTCTCTCAGATCCCCATGTAAAAATGCATTATTCACATCAAGTTGATGTATCGGCCAGTATTTGCCCATGACAATGCTCAAAATTGTGCGAATGGTAGCTTGTTTGACAACCGGGATGAAGGTCTCACCACAATCAATGCCCTCCTGCTGATTTGTTCCATTAGCCACAAGTCGTGCCTTATACCTCTCAAGATCTCCACTGTCTCTGAATTTGTGACGAAATAGCTACATGTAACGGATCACATTCACCCCCTCAGGTCTAGGTACTAGATCTCATGTGTGTTGTTTAGTTAAAACATTTGATTTCTCATACATAGCCGCATTCCAATTAGGGTCTTGTTTAGCCAATTTGGAATTCTTAAAAATTGGAGAAATGGTTTGGGCAGACAAGTTAAATTGGACTTCGGGTTTGAATATTTCATGTTTGGCACGAGTTTCCATTTGGTGAGTGGGGACAGTGAGAGTGTGCCTGCTGAGTGGGGGGGGAGCCGAGATAGAGGGATTGGTTGGAATGGAAAAAGAGACGGTGAAGCCGTCGGAGGCGCCGCGGCGCCGAGATCAAGAGCCGCGACGCTGGCTGAGCAGACCTCTCTAAAGTTTTGGCACCGCGGCACCTAATCACTGGGACGCGGCGCAGTCGATGAACAATTCTGGCGGCGCGGCGCTGATGACGGGATAGACACGGACGGTGAGGATTGTAGTTGACATAGAATGATGGGAGAGATGGTAGGCTCGTCAAGAAAGGAGTAATCCAGTTTTTGGAATTTTTGAAGATTCGAAAAAAGGAATGTGAACTCGTCGAATGTGACATGACGAGAGATATGGATCTGATGAGTGTACAAGTCATAGCATAGATAGCCCCTATGGTTCGGCGGAAAGCCGAGGTAGACACATGAAGTGGACCGAGGAGCTAGTTTGTGAGGGGCGGTAGAGGTAAGGTTAGGATAGCACAGACAACCGAATATCCGTAGATGATCATAAGATGGGACTCTATGATAGAGGATTTTGGTAGGGATCATATTGTGGAGTGTGCTAGTTGGGAGAATATTTAGAATGTATTCTGACATTTTAGCAACATATACCCAGAAGGACGGAGGGAGAGAGGCATGAATCAATAGGGTGCGAATCATACTGTTAATGGTGTGAATGATTCTTTTAGCTTTACCATTTTGTGGGGAGGTGTGAGGGCAGGAGAAGCGAAAAACCATGCCATTATTAGTACGTAAACGGTGAAACGTAGAGTTATTGAATTCACGACCATTATCGCACTGAAATGATTTAATACCTTTTTCAAATTGCGTTTGAATGAACATTCGAAATTCAAGAAATTTGGCAAACACTTCTGATTTAAATTTGAAAGGATATAACCAAACAAAGTGGGGGAAATCATCTAGTAAGACAAGATAGTATTTATGACCGAGAGAACTAGCAACAGGTGATGTCCATAAATTGGCATGTATAATATCAAATGGTGCAAAGGTAACACTAGTAGATGATTTAAATGGAAGACGAGTATGTTTGCCTAAAGAACAAGAAACACAATTTTGGGCAAGCTTTTCATTATTACAAGTAATGAAATTATTACCTCTAAAAAAAATTAAAATTGGGGCTCCTGGATGACCAAGCTTATTATTCCATGTTGATGAAGAAATGGCCGCTAGAGAGACGGGAGAGCAAGATCTAGCAGAGGAGGCGGGAGTGAATGGATAGAGATCCCCCGTGCTATTGCATCTCGTAAAAGGTGTCCCCGTATGAAGATTCTTCACAGTGAAACCAAAAGGGTCAAAGTCAACAGAGACATAATTATTACGAGTAAATTTGCGAACAGAGATTAGTTTCTTAATTATATGTGGGGCATATAGGATATTTTTAAGGGAGAATGGATGAGGAGGTTGTGTGTAGGATGTACCATAACCCTTTATTGGAATGCGGAGGCCACTGCCAACTGTAATAAACTGAGAATGCTTTAAACTGAACAGTTCGGGAATATTACTTGCAGACCGGGTGAGGTGAGATGTGGCTCCAGAGTCCATGTATCAGTTGTTGTCGCCGCTGCAGATGAAATTGAAGGCGACCAGTGCTGTCATCTTGGATGAAACTGGGCCCGATGCGTAAGTGGGCTTCTTTGCGGGTATCGAACTTGCTAACGGGCTGAAGCAGGCCCAAGAACCCGTGTTGAGAATACCGTTGAAGAAGTGCTGGCACGAAATTGCGGCGTCGCGCTGTAATGGTCTCGCTGGGCGCCGTGGCGCTGCATCGTCGGTCAGGGCCTGTTGCCGCTGGTCTGCCGTCATGCCGCCCTTGCCACGACCACGACTCTCTCGATGCCGCGCCTCGCCACCACGTCCTGCATCGCTGAGAGTTTTCTGGCGGCGTTGGATCTTGGGGGCGCGTTTCTACAGCTAATGCCTTCTGATTGTGTTCATCTTGCTTAGCACGTTGAGTCTCTTCGAGCAACAACTGTGAGCGATCTTTGTTGAAACTGGGTAACGGATATGCCTGTTTAATCATGGTGGCTAACGTATCATAGTCGTCTTTGGGAAGGCCTGTAATCAATTGCAACACCATTTTAGTGTCCGAGACAGGCGTGTCGACGTTGGAGAGTTGATCCGCGAGTAATTTCAACTGTCTGCAGTCCTCAGTCATGTTGGAGAAATATTTAAGACGTGTATTGTTAAATTATCCCTCCAAATACACAGCACGAGTGTGCTTGTTATCTTGAAAGATTTCTTCCAATCGATTCCACAAATCACAAGATGTGGTGCCATATTCATGATAGTAAGAAGTAGATACTGAGAATTACTATCATATATCCATTGTTTGCCGCCGACGTCTAGACGACGCCAAGTAGAATCATCAACATCTGGAGGGCGCGAAATAGTGTCATCGATATGATCAAGCACGTTATAGAGACATGCATGATTGCGAATAGGTTCACCCCAAGGAGAATACTGACTGTTTTCTTGATCAAGAAGAATGGGAATATAGTTCTTGATGTTGGTAATAGTTAGGGCGGGATGAAAAAATGATGACGACTTGGTGGTGGATTTGTGGAGGTGGAAGCGTCAGAAGGGGTGGAAGATTCATGAGTATCCATTTAGAGAAGAGGGGAATGAAGAAGAAAAACCAATAAATTTTGTGTGTAGCAAGGCCGCGGTTGAGAGAGACCCATGGTATTGCTCGAGACGGAGAGGAAAAAAATTCTAGGGTTTTTAGGTTTTAGGCTCTTGATACCATGTAAGATGATATTAATCTCCCTTGAGGAGTCTTTCTCATTAATATCAATATATATAGTGTACAATACTCATCTCTTATACAAGAGGAATCTTAATCCTACACAAGAAGAATCCTAGTCTTACCATAGTTACATTTACACAATATATAAAATATATTATAATTATGGGCAAGATAATATTGACTATACATGTTTACAGTTATGTTGAGTATCCATGCTGGAAGAATACTCAGAACTTTTTTTTTCTTTTCTCCTCCTCACAATTCATTCCAATTTAATGGTTTTTCCAGTCACCTCGTGCAATCAAGCAGAGGTTGCATTGTCATTGCTCCGGGAAAACAAGAACGATTTTCACTTGGTTATAAGTGATGTCCACATGCCAGACATGGACGGTTTTAAACTTCTTGAGCACATTGGTGTGGAGATGGAATTGCCTGTTATAAGTGAGTATCCTGTTTCATGTAGTACAAACTACATATGTTTTTTTAAAGTTTAAAAACTTCTGATTTCTGTACTATTCAGTGGACTTTAACCTCCATTTGTGATTTGGTAGTGATGTCTGGGGATGATAGTAGAAGTGTAGTTATGAAAGGCATTCCAGTTCGTTAAGTTTCCGCCCCATTAGTTTTTAAGTTAATTATTTCCTTATATAGTCATGAACTTGTCTAATATCTTATAACTTTGAGTTAAACAACTTAAATTTTCATATCTACCAATAATACTAATATCTTATAGTCATTAGTATCTCATTCCACTAATTCGTTGTTACTGATTCATTCAAGGTATAGACTTTCCATTTCTTTGTCTTATTAGCGCAGGTGTTCGTCAACGATGAAAAAAGTTATAAACTATAAATACATACTAATGACTTGTTATATAATAATAACAAAGTTTTGGGAGCCTAAAACATTTGTTTTAGTGGACTTACCTTGAGTCATTCATGCACATATATACACTTATTAGTGGCAACAATTTGTTGCAGAAATACCGACTGATTCTCCGGAAGCGTGGACTAGGTAATTCTTTCACGGGATACTCGGAAGCAACCTTGGGGACACTATCTAACAATCTTGATTTTCAAGCTACTGGCCAACTTCCCGCTCAAAGTCTTACTACCGTCCAGGCCCCAACAAAATGTCCCCTATTTATTTCCCAAACAGACCAGAGAAATCATTCTAGTTCAAAACCCCATGTTGAGATATCAAGGGCAGCAACCGCTGAACAATAGCAATAAGCAAATTAACTTGCTTTACGGAATCACAACAACCACGGAGCGAAAGTCGTCCTTCTTGAGAAGCAGTTGTCTCTAGCGGGCAAGAAATTAGACATGTTAATCATATCGTTTGTCCACAAGTTAATTCGGTTACCATTTTTCCCGAGCCATTTTGACAAGAGGATCTCATGAGTGCCCTTTTCGAGCAGGTTAGTCTTAATTTGTTATCTTTACCTCGCTGTAATATTAGTTCTTATGTCTCATAGTCTTTCATTCATGTTAGAGTTATTGGAAGTTTTAAACTGTGAATAGGGGTGGAAGAGGGTAGACGAAGTAACGATAGCAACGTTTGCCGAGTCGAGTGATGATACTCTCTCTTTAAGGTAAAATTACCCTCGTATATATTGGCTTACGGATAGTGTGTAATAGTCTCCCAAAGATAAAACAGCAATAAACTTTCATAAGTACAAGTCAATACTTGTGAATCCTTAGAAGAAGTAAGAACTCAAGATTGCTAGAAGAAGAAGAGACTCTCAAATAATTTCAAGATTTTGGATTTGTTTTTGGATGATTCCAAATGTTATTTGAGAGCTCTATTTATAGGTGCAAAGTGGTTATTCACATGCCATGTGAATGCACTAATTGGGGTCACATAGAACTCTTTAAAGGTTGTCTTGATCATGACAAGAGTTGGCTGATTTATGGCTTTGAAGTGAGTTCACATTTCAGAAGAATCCTTTGATTTTTCGGGTTCACTGTACGTATAGCGTCACGGCCCTGATCTGGTGGCCCCGCGGCGCCAAGTAGGCAGTAACCAACCGAACTCACTGGACAACCGGCGCCGCGACCCTGGTCAGGTGGCGTCGCGGCTCTTCCCCCAATTTTCGTATTTTGCACATTTCTTCTTTTCTCGTACCGTCGTGGGAGACTCATCAATTTGGCCAATTAATCGTTCATCCTTACATGCCTTAAGAACACTTAACATGTGTACCAACATCTCTTTCACTTCTTGAAATTTAGCGAAACGTTGTACGACGTATGCATGTGTATGAAAATATTATTTCCGACATGCGGGGCCCCATATGTTCAAGTCATTAAGGAAGGAATAAACTCGATCCACTAGGTAAATTTCCAACAAGAGTTTATATGCTAGTAGAAATAATAGAGAACTTCTCGTACTTCTATTTATTTTTAAACAGCTTTACTGGTGCGACTTGGTCGGAGGTTTCATAGAACCACCCCAAACAATTGCTTTGGGATTGAACCATTGAAGCCTAGTTGCTGTTGACCATGCTTCAATATTTTCTATGTTTAAGCTTATAACCTATGTTGCTCGCTCTTATAAAAAATGTTGTCACATTCATGTTGGATTCTCCAACAATACACTACTTTTAGAGGATCCGAGACTCAACTCTCAACATTTTTAAAAGTCTTTAGCTTATAATTGCCACTTTTTACAGATTTGGATTTATTTTTTGTACCAGGAAGCGCAAGGAAGTGTTGGACCGGTTGAAAATGAGTTTGGCAACGATAAGAATGCATTGAGCAATTTTTCAATGTAAGATGTGAAGAAGGATTTGTCGATATAGTTTACGCTATAAACACATGATATTCGGAGTCACTAGTGTCTAATAATTACCTTTAAAACTGAAAAATGCATTGAAGTCTTACAAAATGTTGGCATTCCGGTTTCAACTCGTGTGTATTCAAGCAAATAATGCATTGAAGTCTTACAAAATGTTGAATGCAAAATTTGAAGTTATTTGTGTGATTTTTGTTATCATTTTCAAATTGATACTTAGTGTACAGATTTGAGTTTCAATTGTTATATTAGTTCCTCATGTATTAGATGAACAGCTAATAATGTATATAAATCTCATTTCTTATAATTTCATGTCCAATTAAATATCAATCATATAAAATAAAATAGACGGTATTTATACAAAATGATTGAAATTCAAACTTTGTGAGTTCAACTAAGAACATTGTTAGGAGGACCCCTTGTGCGCAGCGTGGTAGTAGTCTAACTTTTAAAACCAGTTGAGAGTTGAGTTACCATGATTAACTCCTTTACAATCTTGTCGGACCGAGGTGTGGAAGCTCATGAGGTGGGAGATCCACCTTTTTTGGAAAAACTAAGAACATTGTTGTTGGTGAAATATGTCTTTTCCTTTTCCTTTCTCTTTATTCTGTTTTTTTTATTGGTAGCTGGAAATTCAGTGTCCTGACCAAAAGAGAAATGACAATGAAAAGATGTGCTACTGCACTGACCTTAACGCGTGACGAATGCATCCAAAATTTAGATAAATTTTACTACATAACTCACATGTCAATGTCTGTCGAGTGATTATAAGAAAGAGTCTAATATAACATATGAAATGAAAACATAAATTTCTTATATAAATTTGAACAATTCTCATCCTACAAGCTAGCTATTGGGATTGAGTTAGGTCCAAGCAGAGGCGGATGCAGGATTTGAAGTTTCCGGTTGCCATGCGTCATTCAATCAATTTGGGCTTCGGGTCGGATTATTCGTCTTTTCGAGCTTTGATTCGGGTTATTCGTCTTTTCCGATGAAACATTTATTTATGGCAATATACAGAAGAGAAAAGCATAAAAATTTCAATAAATTACTAATATCATAAATATCCATCATTCATTCACAATTGTCCTCGACAAGCAAGATTACAATTTTAACACAAAAAAGCATTTTTGTAAGAAAAAAAACTCAAAAGAAATCAAGAAAGAAAGACGAAAAGATCCTTACAATGGGTCAATGGAGGAAGCAGCCGAATGGGATTTTGGCTTTGCAGCAATGAAGAGGGTTTGTTTAGTTGATGAGAATTGAGAAGAGAGGGTTTGTTTCTTTGATGAGAATTGAGAAGAGAGAGAGGGTTTGTGTCTTTTTTTTAAGGGAAAAGGGGTATATTTGCCCTCCGTCAAAGTTTAGGGACAAATATACCCTCCGTTAGTCTAAATTTGTTATATTTGTCCATTTTTAACAGAAATGTCACGCGTACGCCACGTGAACGCCACATGGAAGACACATCAGCAGGTGGGACCCACATCACCTCCAAGAACTTCTTCTTCTCCTACGCGAACAAGAAATCGCGAAAATTGCACTTTCTACCACCACGTAACACCATCGAGACGAAACTTATACCACTAGCTTCATCTCATCTAGCCCGTCATTTTCATACCAACCACCACCGTCGATTCATCCTTAATCGCGATCAATTTCATATAGAAATTTCGTTCACTGTTGTTCGGTTTTTTACAAATTTCGGTCGCTTGAGCTAATATCGACGGTGGAGGGATAGACCACTGTGACCGCCATTCTCACAGCGGTCATTTTGGTACCAACGCCGTCCGTCGACTCAACCTCTACAGACGCCGTCGTGGGTTTTTCGACGAACTGAGTAATAATTGAAACTCGTGGTTGGTACCAATAGGTTCGTCTTGATCAGTACAACAATAATCACTAAGCCCCGTTCCTCAATTCGTTCGCTACAGTCACGTCGACCAAATCAAAACTCCGACGTATTTTTCGAATTTTCTGGTAAACTCAGCCATCGACGTCGGCAGTGGATAGTATCACTGAGTTTGTGGCATCATTCTCTGCAATATACACCCAACCACATGCCTTAATTCTTCCTAAATTGCATTTCACAATTGTTGCTCCTTCAAGCTTCTACCCATGTTCATGTGTCTTCCACGTGGCGTACGCATTAAAAAGGGGCAAATATAACAAGTTTAGACTAACAGAGGGTATATTTGTCCCCAAACTTTGACGGAGGGCAAATATGCCCATTTTTCTTAAGTTTGAGGGCAAATATGTCCCTTTTCCCTTTTTTTTAATGAGAATGAAGAGAGGGAAACTTCTATTTTTAACTTTAAGAAATAAAAAAGTCAAAAATTAATAAATTAAATTAAGTCAACAACAATTATAGAAATGAGAAAAGATAATATAAAGTTAATGGTAAATTGGGAATTTGTTTTATATCCATTGCTCTGCCCACTTTAAATATTTGTACATAGCTTCTATATATATACATATATAAACACAGAGTTTCGGGTGAGGTTTGGAGATGCCGTGGCACCCCCGACCCTTAATAGATCCGCCCTGAACCCAAGAACCATTTTTTACAATAAGAAAGAGTAAAATAAGAAAGAGTAAAGTTTAAATTTAGTATTTTCACTATACAAAAATATCATAATTTCATCTCATAAATCATTCATATTTTTGTTGTTAGAAATTTCATCCTCCATTATAGTATTAATCACTCATTCTTCTTATTAGAAAAACATCTCCTATTTATCATTAATTTTCACAACGCCTAAAAATTGTCTCTCTACTTCTTAACTTTGACTATAGTGTAAAATTACATTTAAGTGTACTGTAGGTTAAATGTATTACTATTGTAACTTCATGTCATATTTCAATTTATTTTATCATGTGGCAGTAAAGCTTTTTTTAATCATTCTACTCACACCTACCTTGTGTCGCTAGAATTGTTCAAAATCGAATCGTTACCTAACCCAACCGCAAAATTAATTTATTATCTTATTGGTATTGAATTTTTGAATTAATGATTGGTGAATGTGTTAGAGTTGTGGAGCCTAATTCATCGTCGACATTATAATGTAAAATTGTTTAGTGGAGGGTATTTTGAAAATTTCATGTTTATATTATGTTCGCCCTAGTTTTCGCTATATATAGACTAGGGCGCCGTTTTCTTTGTGGTCGTGCAAGAGAAAAAGAGAGCAAGAGAGAATTGTAAAAACAAAGTCCCTATTTGATTATAGTAAAATCTGCAGCGGCAAAGTGGATGTAACTCTCGCATTGAGGGTGAACCACTATAAATATGTGTGTTATTTGTTCTTTGCTTATTTATTATTTTATGATTAGATATTGTTGGGTCCCGGGCTACGGATTAGTAAGATATTAGTAAGAAAATAAATGGACAGCTCTGTAAACTAGAAACAGTGTTTGGGTGTTCCTTCAATGTTGGGTCAACATTTGAGGCAACATTGAGATAAACCTTGTTAGAGTAAATGCACCGAAAAAGTAAAAAGAACACAAGGTTTAAATTTTCAATGGTATAAATTAATATTCTTTGATGGTCGGTGACCAAAAGAATTGTATAAATTATACACAATTACAAATGAATTTCTTTTACAAGATACAATCTAAAGTACATAAAAGAAATTACAAACAAAATGAAGTCGCAGATGACTTCGCCTAAAGTCACAAATTCTAAAAGATAAAATACAACATCTTCATTACACTCGCTGGAACAATGAGCTTAATCTAGAATAGAGATAGCGATTGCAATGTGGGATAAGATGTTGTTAAAACAACTTTAGGCTAATTGGTGATCCAGTTTTCTATTGTAAGATCCGAGAGCTCTCTTGACTTGTTGTCGTTGTAAATCTGGATTATCGATACTTGTGAAGCTCTCCTCCATTTATAGTGTTGAGCTTCCCTTGAAATCCTCACTGATGGTTGCGGAGGTTGAGCAAAAGATGGCAGCAGCTTGGATCGAGTCTTCCTCCTGAAAATCCTCAACAATCCGGACTTGGTCTTCGTTGCTTTCTCTCCACGTTTTGACTTGGTCTTTCACCACGTTTTAAACACAGCAATCAGGTAAGCTTGCCTAGGTCATTTTTACTCGCAGTAACTTCAACTGCTTAGGCCGGAAGAATAGGCAAAACAGTTACATAGATGTTGGCAGAAATGTTGCCACAACATCGCAAGCAACATCCTGAAGATGTTGTCCTGTGCTTTCGCAGATGTTGGCACAACATCCTATCCAACATCAACAATCTCCCCCTTTTTGTATTTCTTCACAAAACTCCATACGATGCTAAAATGACTAGGATACTGAATCTTGATGTAGTCCTCGATAATCTAAGAAACAGTAAGATTAGTGTCGTGCTCCCCCTTAACCTGTAGCAACAAGATTTCAAGCAATGTGGTATCGATGTTATGGTTAGTTAGGAGTTATATTATGTCCGTCGTGACTTACTTTCAGCATATGCGAGCATAGCAAGTCTACAGTCATAACACTAAGCCACGTCAGGCAAAGATATATATTTATTATATAGAGAATAAGCCTAACGATATATCTGCAAAAAGCATACCTAAAATATCTCATAACTAATTATTACAAATCAAAATAAAATTGTATCCAAATGTCAAAAACAACCAAACACCAAATGATTGTTTACATAGTTGAGATCACTCAGAAGCATCAATATATAATACTATCACCACCATCTTCAGATTCTTCTCTTCTCCCCCTGCTTGCTTGACTCTGCACCATCTCCCCCTTTCCGTTTGCTCCTTCCTCAAGAAGAATCGTGACAAGATTTCTCCTTCCTCAAGCAAAGAATCGTGATCAATACTCTCTTATTCCTCAAGAAGAATCGTGATCAAGATTTTCCCCTTTTTGTGAAGAAAGCAAGTCCTCATAGTAGCTTTTTGCACGCACAAGCTCGAGAATCTGTCGATCAATTTCAGCAATGTGCTTCCTCAGCCAATCTTTGGACATAGGGACAGTACAGTCGATGTTGCCAGGAATGTTGGTAACATGTTGTGTTGGTTCAGTGGCAACATCCTGCGAAGTTTTGGTGTCCCGGTTTTCTTTCTTCCAAGGCAAGTCTATGACTATGTCCCTGATATTTACTAGTGCTCGTTGTACTGGATAAGCATATAGATACTTACTCAATTTTTCTCTTTTCGGAGTCTTGAAGCTTTGATTCAGCAGTATTTGATAAATGAGAGAGGGGTATGGAAGAGCAGAGTTAGATTGTCTTTCAGCCAAGTTTGGAACGTGGTTGAAAATCAGCATTCCAAGATCAACTCTGTAGTTTCTTCCTAACTTGTACGGTAGGGTTGCTTGGTCAAGAGTTACAATAATTTTATTTACGGAGGGCAATCAGTTGCAAACAATGCAGTGAGTCTTGACACTGGACTACGAGGAGCCCAAGTGGTGATCAAATTTCCAGTGAGGTATTTGATCATTTCATTTAGTTCTTTAGCAGTGGGAGTAGTTTCTGGGGTTCTAACAACATGAGGGATCCCTAGTGTGGTATTTATGATGTCATAGCGTCTTCATGTGTTAACGTTTTCCATACCAAACTTACTAACAAGATTCTTGGCATACTTACTCTCGGATACAAAAATCCCATCTTCCACCTGTTTAATCTGCAAGTCTAAGAAAAATGTTAGTTCACCAATCATGCTCATTTCAAATGTTGTTGACATGGCTTCGACAAACGACTTCAAGAGGGATTCTTTAGTCGAGCCAAAGACAATGTCATCAACATAGATTTGAGTTATGATTACATCTACTCCGTGTCTCTTTATGAATAAAGTTTTGTCAGCTTCTCCACGAATAAAATCAAAATCAATAAGAAAGTTAGTCAATCGACCATACCATGCACGTGGTGCCTGTTTTAGCCCATACAAGGCTTTTTTGAGCTTGTATACATGTTGTGGATGGTTAGGATCTTCGAATCCTTTTGGTTGTTCAACATATACTTCCTTGTCCAAGTATCCATTGAGAAAGACACTTTTAAAGTCCATTTGGTACAAGGTAATTTTCAAGTAACAAGCAATGGCAAGAAGCAATCTTATTGATTCAAGTTTAGCCACAGGTGCAAAGGTCTCGTCGTAGTCGATACCTTCAACTTGTGTATAGCCTTGAGCAACAAGTCGAGCTTTGTTCCTCACAACCTGTCCTAACTCATCTGATTTGTTTTTGTATATCCACTTAGTTCCAATAACATTAGTGTTGTTGGGTCGTGGTACCAAATCCCAAACCTCGTTTTGGGTAAACTGTTCTAGCTCCATCTCTCGGTAATTGAGTGGTTCTTTCTCCCTCGTTCGCCTCTGCTTGAAAACTCCCCCTATCACTAGGTCGGGTGGATGGTTCCTCCTAATCCTCGATGGAGGGTCTCTTATTACTTGATCATTTAGCTCCGTAGCAGACTCCTCCTCGACATCTTCATCGGTGTTCTCTTCTTGAGTTTCAGTCACTTTCAGATGTGACTTCTGGTGTTGGGTCAACATATGTATCTTCAGTGGGTCGCTCCTCGTCCACTGCAACTATAATGTTGTTTTTTGAGGATCTTCCAAATATGTCTAGCAGATCATCAAAATCACATTGACAGACTCATGTATGGTTTTGGTTCGAAGATTGTATACCCGGTAGGCATGGCTATTTTGCGAGTAGCCAACGAACACACCCTTGTCGCTCTTTGAATCGAACTTCACCAGATGATCCATGTCATTAAGAATATAGCAAACACACCCGAAAACATGAAAGTAACGCAGGGTGGGTTTCTTTCCATTTAGTAGCTCATAGGGTGTCATCTTGGTTCTTGGACTGAGATATACTCTATTTGATATGTGACACGTTATATTCAAGGCTTCAGCCCCAAAATCTCTTTGACAAGTGCTTAGAACTTAACATGACTCTAGCCATTTCTTGTAAGGTTTTGTTCTTCCTTTCGGCAACCCCATTTTGTTGAGGTGTTTTAGGTGCCGAAAACTCATGGAATATGCCTTTCTTTTCACAAAACTTTGCAAAGGTTTGGTTTTCAAATTCCTTTCCATGGTCAGAACAAATTCTAAAAATGGAAGAACAAAACAAGTTCCTTATTCTAGAGTGACGTGCTTTAAACATGTCAAAGGCTTGTGATTTTTCCTTTAAGAAATATATCCAAGTAAACGTGGAAAAATCATCAACTATCACATACAAGTATCTCATTCCACCTAGGTTGTCTACTTTAATTGGACCAATAAGATCCATATGTAACAATTGAAAACAATGAGACGTACCTGAATGTTGGCCATCATGTTGGGCAACATTGTGAGAAACTCGGGTCTGCTTCCCTTTAAAACAATCTTCGCACAGGATTTTCTCATTTGGATCCAGTTTGGGGATGCCTCTTACAGCTTCGAACGATATCAGTTTTTTCAAGGTGCCGTAGTTGACATTTGCCAACTTTTGGTGCCAAAGTGTCAAGTCACTTATCTTCGTTGAATTGCACACCTCTAGTCCACCGACTAGAAAGCAATTATATCAAGTCCTTGTTCCTGACATGACGCATTTATTCGCAAAGTATGTAACCTTGCACCCAAGCTTGTTGAACTTCACCTCGAGATCATCATCACACAGTTGGCTTATGCTTAGGAGATTAGCAACTAAGCTTTCCACGAGAAGAGCATCTTTCAAGGTGGGTACATTCGGAACATTGAGAGTTCATTTCCTGATAATCTTACTTTTACCTCCTCCTCCAAAGGTCATGTATCCTCCATTAAATGCTCTAAAATCCTTCAATAAACTTTTGGTACCTGTCATGTGACGTGAACAACCACTATCAAAATACCATGATCCTGTAATGTTAGTTCGTAAGGCAGTTATACACACATTACATTTCAAATTCAGTTTAGGTATCCACACTTTTCAAAACTATACTTCTTTCTGTTTCCAGACTTTTTGCTTTGAATGTTGTCAGTGATGTTTGGAAATATTTCTGGCAACACTTGAGGCATGGGTCTGAGAGCAGAATTTCGAAGTTTGTTGCAGTAGGGCGTTAAGTGTCTCGTCTTTTTACAGAAACTGCACACAAACTTTGATCCAATCATAGATATATGAGAGTCACAATTGATATTTTCTTTGATGAATTTTATCCCCTCGAAGTATTGAGTTTACTCGGTGCTTTATACCCAAGACCTGCTCTCGAAGTATTATTGAGATTCAGGATTTCATCCAATTTGGACTTCACTGTGTTAAGCCTTTGGAAAGTGATCTCAATTGTGTTCAGTCTTGCACGAATTTTACCAAGTTCAAAATCATTCTTGGTAAGAATTACCTCCAAGCGGTTGTTTGTGCCTTTAAGACTTTTATTCTCAAGAGCCAGTGATTGTGTCTTTGAGTCTAGTTGTTCCGATTCAGTGATTAGAGCCTTACAAAGATCTTGCAATTCTTTTATCACCTCCTCTTTGGAGTCAATCAGATCCAAGTTTACAGCCTCAGATGAAGAAATAACCCCACTAAAACAGTTTACATCAGAATAGTTAAAGAAAACATACATTTCTGATGATGCAGCTCTTCCAGCGTCTGATGATGCAGCTCTTCCAGCGTCCAATGTAATTCCTGATGTTGAGGCAACATTGTCAGCAACATTTGATGTTGAGACAACATTGTCAACAACATCTTCATCGTCGGACAGTGAGTTTTCGAACATTGCTGCTAGCATTGCTTGTGGTTCTTCTTCTTGACTTTCTCCATCCTCATCGTCACTGAGGGTAACCCACATGGCTTTACCAATTTTTTTAAGGGTGTTGACACACTCATTTGCATAGTGTCCCCAACCCGAGCACGTATGACATTGCACACCTTCGAGTTGTTTTGGATTAAAATTGGTATTGTCGGAGTTGGATTTTCTCAGCGAATTGTTATTTCGGTTTTCAGATGGTGGTCTATTTGGTTGTTTGTTGAAGAGTGGGTTTTGGTGTTGTTTGTATTTTGCTTTGTTGCGATCATTGTTGATCTTCCTCATCATTGAATTGAATCGACGAGTTAGTAAGGCAACAGTAGCACCATCCCCTACTTCCTCCAGATTTTCTTCCTCGACTTCTACAGTTCTTGAGGTTTGACCTTGGAGTGTCAATGTCTTGTCTTGATACAGATCTCGTTGGCTCTTCATGTTCATCTCATAGGTTTGAAAGATGCTCATCAAGGCATGAAGATCCATATTAGCAAGATTGTGGGCCTCTTCAATTGCACAAATTTTAGTATTAAATCTTTCAGGAAGGGATCTGAGAGATTTATCCACAAGTTGTGTGTTGGTCAGAGGAGGCCCAAGCACTTGACATTGATTAGCAATGTCAATTAACTTTTCAAAATAAGATTTTATGTCTTCAGACTCTTCCATCCTTAAGCGTTCGTATTGGCTCAAGATCATACGAAGCTCTGTACGTCGGACACTTGATGTACCTTCACAATGGGTTTGCAAAGTTTCCCAAGCATCTTTGGTCGTTGAACAATTCTGGATGAGTTTAAACATATACAAATTCACCCATCCAAAAATAGCATTTAGGGCCTTTTCATTATAGCTTGCGCTGTTGATTTCTTCCTGTGTCCATTCAGACTCGGGCTTTGTAAAAACATCACTGTCCTCGTCTGCTGGATATTTGGGAACCACATATCCCTCGGAGACAGATCTCCATGCTTTAACATCAATTGATTTGATATGAGAACGAAGACGTATCTTCCAATAGGCGTAATTTGTCCCATCTAGAATTGGAAGACGAACAACATTATGGTTAGCTGAGTCCATAGCCGTAATAATCAGAATCAGACACTTATTGTATCAAGTGTTGGCTCTGATACCACTTGTTGGGTCCCGGGCTACGGATTAGTAAGATATTAGTATGAAAATTAATTGACTGCTCGGTAAACTAGAAACAGTGTCTGGATGTTGCATTCAATGTTGTGTCAACATTTGAGGCAACATTGAGATAAACCTTGTTAGAGTAAATGCAGCGAAAAAGTAAAAAGAACACAAGGTTTAAATTTTCAAGAGTATAAATTAATATCCCTTGATGGTCGGTGACCAAAAGAATTGTATAAATTATACACAATTACGAATGAACTTTTTTTACAAGATACAGTCTAAAGTACATAAAAGAAATTACAAACAAAATGAAGTCACATATGACTTCGCCTAAAGTCACAAATTCTAAAAGATAAAATATAACATCTTCATTACACTCGCTTGAACAATGAGCTTAATCTAGAATATAGATAGCGATTGCAATGTGGGACAAGATGTTGTTAAAACAACTTTAGGCTAATTGGTGATCCAGTTTTCTATTGTAAGATCTGAGAGCTCTCTTGACTTGTTGTCGTTGTAAATCTGGATTATCGATACTTGTGAAGCTCTCCTCTATTTATAGTGTTGAGCTTCCCTTAAAATCCTCACTGATGGTTGTCGCGCCCTTTTTCGACCGCGACATTTTTCTAGCGAACCCTGCTTAAATAAAATGTTAGAAAATAAATAAATGTTAAATAAATGTTAAAAGGTGCTAAAATGTTAAAGATGTTGCTAAAAGATGCTAGCATATAAAAAGTGCTAAAAGGTGCTAAATGCTAAAGGGTTCGCGGAGTCGCCACCTAATTAATTTGGGTGAATTAGGACACCTAAATGTTAACTAGTTTAAAGTAAACATTAACTCCATTTTAATTGTCTGCAAAATTGTGAGATTCTGGGCAAGGGTTCTTTATTATCCTAAAGGGAAGGGGTTAGGCACCCTAAAGGATCCGCTAACTTGCTGTTGTCCGTTCAAACCTAGGGTAATTATTATGTCAAGATGCATGTTTTGAAAAGTTTAAGTGAAGAGGTGCCTGCAAATTTAAAAAAAGTAAAAAAAAAAAAGATGCATTCTTTTATAACCTGAAAAAAGTTTATAAGATTTGTTTATAAAGTTAATTTTCGAAAGAGATCATATAAAGTGTTATACATAAGAAGTTAAAAATATAACTGTGCAGAGTTGACTTAGTGATTAAAGGTAGGCCTTTGTTTGCAAAGTCGGTGGATAATAAATATTAATGAAAGAGTTATTAATTCTTTTAAGATGCATTAGTCTCGTGATTAGATGTTCAAAATAAGTTAAGCAATCTAAAATAATTAACTTAATGAGAAGCAAATTTCTAGTATCGAACTATTTTCTAATAGCGACTTTAGGCTATTCTAAATATATTAATGTTAGAGTAATGTTAGACAAGTAATTACAACAAATGAATGGGAAAATGATATGAATTAATAAGGATGACTCGAAAGCATGGCGGTGACATTCCGCCTGTGGTTTAGAATTTCTGATGCGAATAGAGAGATGCACATTGATGTGGATCCTTGTATGTCGTGGCTTGTGATGAGTCTCGCATTGAGACTCTTCATTCGGCTCCGATGCATTTCATGTAAAATAAGAAAATGATAAGGATTAGTACACACTTAACATATTAGCAATACAAAAATAAAAGAAAGAAAAACTTAGTCATTTAACTCAAACAGGTATGCATGATCTAATTTTATCAAACGTAGTGTAGGCATTTAGCATAAAGAGTTGTTGCATGTGATATATATATTTAAACATGTAGCCGTGATTAAACATAAAAATTCAGCAAATACCACATTAGATAGACATTTTAGGATTACAGAGTCATTTCAGATTGAATTGAATATCAAATGAGCATTTTTATGGCGTAAGTAGCGCATGGTATAACGAATAATCGTTTAATTCAATATATTATATTAGGCTCGGAATCATCATTTCATACACTAGTTATCTGGGATATAAGGAGGCTCTATTCATCGGATCATATCATAGAGAATGCATATTCAAGTCCATAAGAGAACAAAGAATCCAAAGCATGTAAAAGGAACAAACCACAACTGCAAATCGAAATCCAACAATCACAGGTCATGGCTCTCAAAGAAACAAGAATAACCAGACTTTAGGCCAACTATCTAGACCATGGTCTTTACTACACCAGTACCCAAATGGCATATTAGTCCCATAATATAATCCCAACCCAGTATCTTACCTGTTAACAAGTCAAATAAACAGGTCGACACACCACAAAATAGCAACGACTATGAATCCAATCGATAATTTGAGATGCGAAGGTACCTCGGTTGATTAAACAGTCCATCATATTGATTTACACAATAATATAAACAGACTACCACATATTTCACGAAAACACAGAATGCCGAGATGAAATGAAATCGATAGGGAATGTAATTTACCTTCTCTGACAATGACAGAAGCGATATCAAGTCGTCGATTTACTCGGGAATGGCTATGCGAATGGAAAAAGGGAAACAAAGCTTGGATAATTTTGCTAGTATTGTGCGAAATATAAAGAGTTTTTTAGAGTTTTTGTTCTTGCTGCTTGACTGCTGTTTTACTGGATTGATTTTTTTTCTTTTGATTGCGGATGAAGAGTGACGGATTTAGGAGCTTTCTCCCTTCCCCGGATGACTGTCGATATCTGCTGGGTTTTTCCCCCTCATTGCTGCCGATCCTTTGCATGTGTGTAAACCTCTCTTTATAGCCCTGATTTTGGATTCCCCATTAGGTAAACTTTGATACGATTTTGGAGGATATTTTGTGCGATTCGTTACTGCGATTTTGACATGGTTCGTTCAGATTTTCATACGATTTTGCTGATTTTCCGTGATACGATTTTGAATGTTTATTAAGGCAAGTTTATGATTATCGTAATATTGGAGCTGATTTGTTAGTTGTATTGGTGAAAGATTCGCCGGATTCTCCGGCGAGAATCTCGGCTGGGTGTGGATGGCGATGGAGAGTGAAAGGCTGGCTGCTGAAGTTTTGGTTTTAGGGTTCCTGTCGATGTAGATGAGGGGAAGGGAAAAGGCTGAGGCTGCTGGGGGCGTGGGCTCTGGGCTGATAAGGGGAGAGTGGGGTGTAATGGGCTGAGGGTGTGTGGGTCGAAAAATAAAGGAGTGGTAGCGGATAATGGGCCACGGGTCAGGGAAAATAATGGGCCGCGGGTTTGGGCTGTGTAGTTTTAGGTATTTGGGTAGTTGGGCTGGGTAGTTAATTTAATTAGGGGTAGAGTTTTAAGTGTATTAGTTTAGGTGTATTATTAATTAATTAATGGTAAATTAAACTATTTAAATTGTAATTAGATTATTTAGGTGCTTTATTAGTCTGAGTTTTAAAATTATTACAATAATAAATGCGGGTGTGCTATTTAATTAAATTATTTATTTATGCATGTATTAATGTCTTTTATTGCTGCATTTTATTATTAAAATTATTTTGCAAAATTAGTGTAATTTTATAGTTAAGGACTGAAAGGGGAGGGTCAAAATTGGGTGTCAACAATGGTTGCGGAGGTTGAGCAAAAGATGGCAGCAGCTTGGACCGAGTCTTCCTCCTGAAAATCCTCAACAATCCGGACTTGCTCTTCAATGCTTTCTCTCCACGTTTTGACTTGGTCTTTCACCACGTTTTAAACACAACAATCAGGTAAGCTTGCCTAGATCATTTTACTCATGATAACCAATCGCAGGCGGAAGAATAGGCAAAACAGTTACATAGATGTTGGCAGAAATATTGCCACAACATCGCAGGCAACATCCTGAAGATGTTGTCCTGTGCTTTCGTAGATGTTGGCACAACATCCTATCCAACATCAACAGATAGAATTTGGAATTCAAATTCTAATATAATGGATTAAAATTTTGTAGTTAACGTATATCGGTGCCGGGCAGATTGCTCAATTTCTTTATCAAGTAAACTATTAACCCATTAAGAATTATGATATTTATATTTTTACCTCTATGTATTTAAAACATGTATTGTAATTTGTAAATCCTAAAGCAGTAAAGCTATTAATCTTTCATACATCTTGTTGTCGGGGCTCCAACTGTTGCATTTTTGCTAATAGTTTAACATTCAACTCTGAACAAACGTTAGAAACACTGATATTCGTTTAATTGTTCCGTAACAAATATTTGTAAAACAATTTGCTTGAACTTTGAAAAACTCAGCTAACTAGGATTAGTTTTCGCTTTCACTGGCTCACTGCATCTAGCACGATGAAAGAAGTTCTCTTTTTGTTTTTGGTAAGGTGGGTAATTTCATTGAAAAAGTAGGTATTGTAAAGTGATAGTTGTTACATAATTTAGTCGATATATTTAAAAGCCAAAAACCGATAGGTCAAATCGTTAAGCGTAATTATCCGTCCGATCCGCCCAATAACCAACCCCACTTGTCACTCTACAAACAAAGAAGGTACAACCACAACTCCACCAAGTACAAGCTTTTCCCATTTTTTCGCTACCTAAAAGGTCATCTTGTTCGTCCTCCGAGGCATAGTTCAGGGCGCTATAAGGCGCTCTGGCATGGACAGTGTGGGTTCGATTCCCCGCAGGCACGAAGAAATTCTACATGTTGGGAATTTAACCTTGTCTCATTGATCAGTTGTACGCTCCTAGAAACTAGTCACTGGAGCACATCCCGCGATTTACTAGTGATGTTGAAGGACCAGTGTCATCACCTCGAGGACGTCTGGGTAATACCAGTGAAGTAGTCATGCGCAAGCCTGAAAACCTCAATTATCAAAAAAAAAAAAGTCATCTTGTTCAAAAGATTATTATATCTTCCAACACGTGATCGAATGAGTAGCATAATTAATTAAATTAAAACACAGGACAATTCTCAACCCTACATTCTTGAAGAATGTCGCGCAGGCCTAAAATCAATGTACGCGGTCTCAACCCTACATTCTCGATAGCTCTCAAACTTGATTAAGCTCTTTCTTATCATTCTAATACTCATGCACCAATCTTTTTGCTCTACCAAACCAAATAACTCAATTAGTAACAAGAAACAAATAGCTACTACCCTAATTAGATTATAATAAATTAAAATAGATTAAAACACAGGCCAATTCTGAACCCTGCATTCTTGAGAGCTCTCAACTTGATAAAGCTCTTTTTTATCATTCTAGATTCTACTCAAGCACCAACCCTTTGGTTTCTACTTTCTACCAACCAAAAAGGTATTACAATCAATGCAACAACAAATAAAGTGAAATCACACAATAGAGTTTACACAAATCTTAATCCTAAGATAAGAAAGTGAAAACTACAATCACTGCAATTAGTACAAGAAACAAATAGCATAATTAGTAACTCTACTTAGATTAACAACATACCTAGTGCTTAGTGATAATTTGAAAGGTAGAGAAATTATTTTCGATAAACTATCCGCTAAAAAGAAAGCAAACAAAAATAATCTGGACAAAAAAATAACAAAAATATTCCCCTCCCTACATTCATGAGAGCTATCAAATTTGATTAAGCTCTTTTTTATCATTCTAGATACTACTCAAGCACCAACCTTTTTGCTCTGCCAAACAAAAAAGGTACTACTCTCAATGCCATTAGTACAACCATTACTCTTGAGAGCTCTCAACTTGATTAAGCTCTTTTTTATCATTCAAGATTCTAACTATGCACCTACTTTCTTGATCTACCAACCCAAAAAGGCACTACAATCACTGCAATTGGTACAGCCCATTAAGCATAAACAGAACCACAAGAAAGAGCCATTAACAAGAATGCTGCTTGTTCTTCTTCACCCAACTTTCTTCTGTGTGTAGAGTTTGATCTTGGTCTTTGCATAGCTACTTCTCTACCAAAATGCAATAATCTCTTTTTAAATGGAATGCATTTTTCACTCTTAATTACTGCTGCATTATTAGTTGTACTTTCTTCACTGCTGCTTGTACTGCTGGAACTACTCTGGTTCTGATGTTGATGATGATCAATGCTCTTATTTGAAGATTTCTTTGGTTTCTTGCCTTCTTTGTTCAATCCTAGAAGTGCTCTCCTCTTTTTTCTGCTCCTTATTCCACAAGCATTACATAATGACTGCATTTTACCATGATCAAATCATCAGATTCAAGGAAAATTAGACACACTATAATAATAAAATGTGGCATAACATGCAACCATACACAACGGGAAAACCCCCACGTGGAAAGTCTAAGTTTATGTGTCATTTATGTCCGAAAAAGATTAATTATAGTTACAAAAATGTCTACAACTAGTTTGAAAGTCTAAATATCCAATGGCAGAGCCACCTTGTCCTAGGGAATGTCAATTACTTTCACTTATTTTTTTCAGAATGGTAACATTAGTTAATTTCACTATTTACGTCAAGACTTAATTTCACTACTCAAACTTGTATGCAAGTCAAATTAATACTTAAACTCAATCAATTTTGTGCTATTCAAACCTAAACTCATTTACAAGCCAAATTGCAACTATAGGCCAAAACCACTAGCACAAACATGCTACAAAACTAGAATAGTACCAATTTGTGCAACTTTATTCCTCAGATATGTCCCAAATTTCTAACACAATAATAACAAGTACTCTTACAAGTGCAAGTGCAACAACAACAACAAACTCAGTGTAATCACACTTATGAATACATATACATAAAAAATCAATTAACAAAATTCAAATTTTACCAACCTTAGGTCCAGCAGGTCCACCTCTCCAAAGAGGTGTTTTTGTAGTACCACAGTCAGCACAAGTCTTCTGATTAGTCTCTGATGAAACCCTTTCTGGTGTTTGGTTTTGCCCACTCATTTCTTCATTTTCTTGAACCTGTAAAACCAATTAACATCAAACATTAATCCACGTAAATGAACAACGACAACAACATAATAATAATAATAAGTGAAATCCACAATGTAGAGTGTACGACAGAACTTAAATATACATTAAGAGGTAGACACACAAATGAAAAAAACTGTGACTAAATGTTAAAAGAACCAAAAGGGTACCTCGTGATCACTGACTTTATTACTTGTATCCACCATTTTGGATCAACTAAAACACACTTTTAACTTAAATCACCCGTGATTAACGATCACGGCTCACAATTTAGTGGATTTTAACAAAAACTAAGCAATACCCAGATAATAAAATAGCAAACACTAGCTGAATAAAGATTTTTTATCTCCAAATTAGCCCAAAAAAGAATCATAGAAACTACTCAATGATGATCAAAACTCACTATTATGTGTGTTTTAACAAAATCTAAGCAAGACCCAGATAATAAAATGATGAAAACAAGCTAAACAAAAAAATTAATCCCCAAACTAGCCAAAAAAAACAAGAACATAGACAATGCTAAAAAATGATCAAAACTCACTATTAAATGGGTTTTAACAAAAACTAAGCACGACCCAGATTATAAAATGACAAAAACTAGCTAAACAAAGATTTTTTATCCCCAAATTAGCCCCAAAAAATACTTTGTTAGTATACAAAGGTTTTAAAAAGATATTTGAAGAGATTAAAGTTGAGCTAAGGTTGAAATAGAGTTGTGGCCGAAAAAAATAATATATGAGGGGTTTATAAGGGAAGTGTGTATGAAAACCCTAGGTGGGCGAGAGTATGAAAAGACGGAAATGACCTTGTTATGAAATGTTTGATTTTATAATCTAGCCGCCAAAATATGGTGGGAGTAATTGAAAACGGCGCCATTAATTTGGTTGTTTTGGGAATTTGGAAGTTTGGTGGGATATTTTGGCAATTCATTTGTATTTGCCGCTCAACTTCAAAAATACGGTTTTTATACTTAAAAGATTTGATTAATTTGAATTTATATCGAAAGTTTTTATTTGAGACTTCTAACTAAGAATTAAAAAGTACTTACCGCTCTAACGTAACCTTTAATAATATACTTAAAGGTCGTTTAGTGTGCGAGATTAGATAGACAAGGATAGCTATATGAGATAACTAATCCAATCATTTTAGTACAAGTAGTGAGATAAAATAATACGCATAGTCAAATGCGAGATAAAATAATCATGCATTTCATCTCGGAATTATTATCCTTGTCTTACTAACCAAACGACCTTTTAGGGCTCGTTTGGTACGTCGCACTGGACTGTATAATTCTGCATGGACTGTATTGTATTGTAATGGACTGTACTGTATTAATATATAATAAACGGTATTAGAGTATTAATATATAATGGTCTGTATTTTTATTTTTATTTTATTTTTAATACAGTCCATGGGAGACCCATCATTGGTCTAAAAAATAACAGTTGAAGTGTATTATTTTTAGAAATAGTACAGTCCAATCCGACTAAAAACAATCATCAAACGTTGTATTATTTTTTTGTCCAATGCAGTCCAGCGTAATACAACGTACAAAACGTGCCCTTAGGATTTAAACTCATTTTAAAATGGAATGCATCAAGGGTGGAGCTACAATTCCGTTTATGAATTCCGTTATGGATTAATTTAGCTTTTAAGATTGTTAGTAAAAAAGTTATTGTATATTTAAAATTATTATGTTCAAAATTTAGTGTGCATATATTTCTAGTTTCTTTGCATAAATGTGGGTCAAATAGGAAATTATTCATGTTTCTCAAAAGTACTTCTATAATTATATGTCAAACACCCTAATAAATTATTTAGAAACAATTTTTGCAAAACTAATTTTAAGAAATAAAAATTATTTTTAAAAAGTTTGATCAAACACAACGGTAGTGTTGTTCTGCTAAATCTATTGAACATTGCCAATTTGCATGTGTTACAGTTAAAGTTAAATGTAATGATTGACGTACTTCTTTTTTTCTCAACCATCAACTTTGAATACTATTAATTGTTCAATTCCTTTTCATTGATTATATATGTTAGGTCCCGGGGATAACTATGAAATAGTAAGAGACAAACTAAAAGTAAAATAAAATTGAATGTTAAAACGGTTTGCAAATGTCAGCGATAATATCGTCTAACAGAAGTGACAACACTTCGATAAAATAGAAAAATTTAAGAGTAAACGCATCAAAAATATAAAGAACATAAAGGTTTAATATTTACATAGGTAATATATTGATATAATCTATGACGGCCAGTGACCGAAAGTATTGTATTTATTTATATACAATTGAATAAATTCTTTTTTTTACAATGTTACAAGATAATACAAAAGGAATTAAAAAGATGAAGTCTCGGGTGACTTATACAGTTATACCTGAAAAATCTACCTAAATAGACATAGACAACATTTCATTATAATTGCTTCAATAAAGAACAAATCTAGAATCTAGGCAGCAACTATAATGTTGGACAGAATGTTGTCGACACGCTCAGACAACACTTGTGATCCAGTTTTCTGATGGATATATCGGAGAGCTCTCTTGATATTTTTTCTAAATTTTTCTCGATATTGATTCATTGATGCAGCCTCTCTATTTATAGTAGAGGGACTTTCTTGAAATGTTCATTGAATCGTTGTAGAGGTTGAGATAAATATGGGCAGCCTGATAAGATTTGTTGGAGAAGAATGTGGAGCGATATCCTCTAACTTCTTGGACTTGTTCCTCAAGCTTAACAACGGCTTTCACTTGGTCTTCCCACGTGTTTCATCAGCTCCAAAACTCCTTGTCAAGTCACTTTACCATCGTGGTAAAAATCCCACGAGATCTTCAGTTTTCGTGAAGTAAGACAAAACTGTTATCCAGAATGTTGGTCCGAATGTCATGACATTTGTTCCAACATATCTGATTTTAACTTAGTACAGAAAATGATGTGTTGGGCAAAATGTCATAACACTAAACCCAACATTAACAATATCATTTATGAAAAATAATTTAACTTTTTTCTTTCTCCTATTAATTTACTCAATCGCTACCTAATAAATATAGGAGGAATACATGTTTTCGTTGCTACCATGAAAAGTCATATGATCTTAATTTAAAAAAAAAGGCAACGACATTGAGTTTCACACTTCACATAACAATTACTACATCTTTTATGTTCTAAAATAACTTTATTTGTTAAAAATTTTAAGTTGTACAGATTATTTTTGTCTCTATATTTTCGTATCATATGTCCGATACATGAAATGAGACCTCAATTAATTCAAATTTGCATTGCGTTAGATCCATGAAAGAAGAAAGCGCTTCTTCTTTTTATATGCAGAACTCAACCCCAACCTGTTTTCCTGTGGAAAAACTAAAGGAAGTTGGTGAGCGCTCAAAATGGGATTTTTTAAAAATATGATGCAATTCACATGATTCAACAGTTTCGAAAAAAAGTTGTACTCGTAACAATACTGTTAGATATACATACAATATACACATGCTATACATGCATATTGTATGTATATTGTGTAGACAAAACCGAGAAAGAGAGTCCACCCCATTCTCGGTCAAAGCACATATTTGGTAAATATTGTATATTAGTATTGTATCTTAATTAGTCTTGTACACTTTACCATAATTGTATTATTAGTCTCCAAATAGAATAGAGATTTAGGAGTAGAATAGGAATAAGATTCTCCTATTTGTAAAGTGTATATATTGTCTTTCAATCAATGAAAATAATAAAGGGATTATTTCTTTCATGGAACCCAACTCCACATCTATGACTGTTTGGAACCCAACTCCACTCAAACATGACCCATAATTCTGGATCTGCTTCTTTAGTGGGCACAACCGTCGTAGACGTAGTCGCCTTATCACCATCCTTTGGAGGAGTTGAAGGAATGATGTGGTGGATAACTTTATGCGTCAAAGCATGAATCTTAAACAATTTCGCCCATGTCCCATATTGAACGTTTTCTAGGTCAAGAACGATAGGAAGAACTCTCTTGATATTAGAAACTGTGAGGGCAGGGTGAAAAGTGTTCTATCAGTCGTAGGGAATAGAACAACAAGATTCAGAAAATGAAATTTGTGAGAAAGGTTTTTGGAAGAGAAGAAACTCGGTTTTTGTGAAAGAAGAAACACACAAAAAAATTGAGAATTTTAGGGTAAAATTTCGAGAAAGAAGAAGAAATTTTGAGGAGCGGAAGCAGGGTAAAGATAACCTAGAATCTTAATACCATGAAAGAATGTAAGAAATAATCCCCTTCATTATTCTCATTAATGAAAGGCATATATATACAAGTTACAAGGAAGATCATCTTCCTATTCTACCTAGGAATCTCTATTCTATAAGAATACTAACTTTACAATTATTATAATATTACACTACTAATTAAGGTACAAATCTAAGTCTAATATTTACCAAATATACAAAGGAAAGGGGCCCCACTCGAATGGGCCATTCTCGGTTGGGCCATATTGGCCGATATACTTTAACACATTGAGAGGGCTGGGATGTCATCCTGTAAGTCCATTTCCACTCCAGTCAATACTAAATTCAAGATGGATGCTGCAACTGGCTCGTCATATGAGGATGACCCGCTATCACAGTCTTGCAGGGACCCTTTAATATTTTACATTCACGCGATCTTATTCAATCAATGAAAATAATAAAGAGATTATTTCTTTCAAATACAATTCGATATACAAATGTTGTAAATAGTATTTTCTTCCTATTTCATTTTTCTTCATTTATGTAACAACTAAATGACAATCAGTTTAAGTTAGTCAATAAAAAATTTCTATTAAAACTTGGAGGGAATATGTTCTCAAAAAATCTTGCTCCAATCTGACCTAGCTGGCGAGCAAGACCATTCAAGGAGCTAGTAAAAATAAATGTGGTGGAATGGATGGCTAACTTCATTGTCTTGACTATTTTGAACTCTGATATTCCTGATGTGGATACTAAATGACTAACCAATAAATTTTGGTGGCTGGGGTCAACACGCCCACTCTTCCACGGTTTGTTATCAGTGACGTACTCAACATTTTTATAAGTAATGTCACCATTTAAAAAAGTAAGCAAATAAATAAATCATCATAATAATATTATTATGTTATAAAAAGACATTCCGAATCATATTAATAAAACTCAATTCAAGTAGTAGGAAAATATCTATTTGTGATTTGCGTAGGAAGCGTTTTATTCTCTAGTTAACACGGACAAATGTATTATTTATGATATTGGTTCAACAAAACTTGACTCAAATTTATATCTGTCTTGAAAACATAAAACACAATAACTCTAAAGGATTAGAATCCAAAAATCATAGTTTTCCTCGGAAATGTTTGTCGTCTATCGGATGACAAATTGATTTCATTAACTAAGCAATTTCAGTTGAAAGCGGAACTCTAACTTTCAGTAGTGGGTACTCCAGAAAGCGTTGAGATTGTGATTAAATGAACTAAGTGGTAAGAAGCATGTACACATCTAAATTGCAATAAAGGCGATAAAAGTAAGAACGAGAATATGTAAAAATCAGTTTTTGATTGATTGTGTTCTATTTTGTACAAATGATTCCTATATTTATAGTATAAGAAAAATAAATGTGACCCTTTATGTTAGCCACTGAACTACCCACTAAATCCACTAGCCAACTATGAGGAGGCGGTGCCTATTTTTTCTCCTGGACCTCTGGCACGATTGACGGCACGCCCTTTTGGCTGTTATTGGTTGCTACCTTTTCTAGAAAGTCCTTTGACTTAGTCTTCGAGGCGTCCGAGTATGTGTGGGTCTCACATGTTCCTCAGAATTATGACTCGACAAATTATTTTAATAGCCGATGATGCTTTTCTAGCCGAGGGTAAGGGCTAATGGATTCGACTATGACTCCGCTCAGTTACTGACTTAGAATCTTTTTCCACCTTCGGTTGCCACTCTATTCGGCTAAACACTTTTGAGTGTTAACAATTGCCCCTACATTAATTCGAGTGCGTCTGTCGAGTTGATGTATTCTGAAATGACTGTCGTTTCGTGTGGCAGTCGTAGGTGTCATTTCAATCACTTTGCCTTAAATGCATGTAATGATGGCCTTTAAAAAAGTTATTTTCCTTCCACATAAATGCCTCGGCTTCCGCAATTGATTTTTGACGGATTTTCAGCCGCATGTTTTGAGCGAAAAGACTCCTAACAGAGTGTCGAACATATCCCTAAGGGCAAGGAAATACGATGGGGCATCCACAAAAAGGTTTCTTATTCACTCTTCTCACCCATTCCAAATTTCTCACCCTCTTCAAAAAATCATAATCCTTTATCAGAAAAAGAAAAAAAACATGTTTTTATCTTCTTATCTATATTTGGGGTCAGATAGCACTGATTTGGCTGATGATGACTTAACCCCTACTTTGATTTCATAGATGAGCAACTGGTTCTCGTCCTTTTTTGGTACATCTGAACAAGGTGACCTCCATCTTTCTCAACATCTAAGCCTGGCGAACTACGACCTTCCGATTACATGAGACTAGTTCACCGACGATCGTTGTTCGACTAGTCTGCGTACTTGGCCGACAATATTACCAATTATTCTGTCTGGTTGGACCGGATGAAGTCGGCCACAAATGTCGAATAGAGGCACACGGGTCTCTACAATGCCATTGTGTTGTCGGAGTTTGACTCCTCTTGCAACATTGGTCTTATATATGTCTTTTTTGGTTACTGGTCAACCACTGTCAATGTCTTTATTTTTTATTGGGGAGTGATAACGCCCACACTGCTTTATGTGATGGTGATACTTGGCCTTCCGATTTCGGGAGTCGATGTGCCTGTCCTAAGCAATATAGATGTTGCCGATTTAGGCATCAAAGTCTCAAAGAATTCTTCAGGCTATGGCTAGTTTATAACCAACAATCACTGAATATTGCCTCTTCCAGTCAATGATGTCGAGTATTTAGGGCGGCCATGAAAATTGTTCCTAGCTGGCTGGTTGTCATCACGAATGTCATGTAGGCTGCCTAACGGGTTGAACACAGAGGTCTTTGTGGTATTCTCCCATTCATTAGGTTTCTTTAGAACCCACACCCTTTTCATCGTTTGTCTTCCTTTTATGTCCCTTGACTCATCGGGATTAGCAATATATATATATATATATATATATATATATATATATATATATATATATATATATATTGGTACTGTGGGAAAGGGGTTGGTATCAATGGACATTTCAGCCATACTCTTGTCGGCTAGCTTGAACCTCCCATTTATTATGCCATTTTGGATCGCCTTTATGAAGACCACACAATTAGAAGTAGAGTGACTGTATGAATTATGCCACTTGCAATACTTCTTATCTTTGAGTTCGTCGACAGGCAGAATCCTATGACCATCACACAGACGAATATGCTTATCTTTGAGCAGAAGATCAATGATATGATCTGCCTTCGTGATGTCAAATGAGTAACCAACATTGTCATCAGATGAACTCGTCTCCTTGCCTTTTATGGCTTTCAAGACTGGGAAAGAATAAACCTTACCCCTAATAATCTCGGTCACTATTGCGTCTGCCGTGCAGTCGGCTGACTCTGAGTCGGACGCATCCACTTTAATGATGGATATCAAGTGGGAGCCTCGATTCCGGTTGTCTCTTCTTCACTTCTTCTACTGAACGTACTGCTCTATTTGGCTAGCCTTTTCGGCTAACTGGCTCAGGTTAGATCAGGATTGTCCCACCAACTTCTCTTTTAACTGAAGATGCATGTTATTGATTATCATTGTCACGACCCGAACCCGGGCCCGTGACTGGTGCCTTACCCCGGGCACCCTAGTGATACAACATCAGAGTAATCAGCGGAACATAAAACACATACATGAAATCAATGTAAGAAGACAGTGAAATAAGAATACAGGCTAACCCAAAACGATTACCGTCAGTATATATAAATAACAACTCTTTCCAAATGAACAGTTTAATCCTTTTACAAACCACGCCACAAGATTACTACGCACCTCTACGAATGATATGACAACAACGACGGACAGGGGCCCGTCATACCACGAATGTGAGCACCTACAACGAGGGACTATACCAAGATAAGCCTCGAGAAGCGGAGCTTTCCCCAAACGCCTGTGACCACTAGGCGAGGATCAACGGCGGTGTACCTTTACTGCGGCGTGACGCGGCCGGAGGAGGTCGATAACAAAAATTTGTACCGAGTGAAATCAAAATATCAGAAATCATAGTAGTCTATATAAAGCGAGAGACATGTATGATAACCAAACTACAGTTCACAATAAATAAGCAGTCATGTCAAGTCAGGGACTCACGCCCTCAAGTCATCACTCAATATTAACAATGGGTCTCACGCCCACAACATCAATCCTGCCCGTGGAATACCATCCTCACCGCGTGATCGATGATAGAAAAGCACGAGGAATACACATGAACAACAGTCCCACTGTGTCCAAATAAAATAGTGCGGGGTAAGTCGAAGGAATAGCCGACTACTAACACCTAGACTAACAAGGTCATAAAATGTATCATGATATCTGTCTGCACCGTCACATGATCAAAGGCCGTCGCTCGCGCATGATATCAAATGTGCGCGTCTAGCCCTCGAACTCCCGCACTCGCATAGGCGCCTCATAGGCCCGCATGAGGTATAACCCGCATCGGTGGTAGCTACTCCCGGCGTCGCCCCGGACTCGCGATCCGCGTAGCACATGCATCGCGTGACCATAAAGGCCGCACACTAACTCGAACTCTCGTAGCTCGCGCATAGGCCCCGGGACCCGCGTGAGGTATTCTCGAATCATGGTCCTGCATCGCTGAGTCTACCCCGCGTCGGAGGCGGCTTAACCCGGAAACACGGTGAGTGGTATAATACCAACATAACGGTTTATCGTTTAAACAACATAAGCACAATCGAGGAAAACCCCTTTACACAAACATCACAGAATACTAACACACGTAGCATCCTAATATGATTACTTATCAAAGCATCACGAAGGTATTACAAGGCTATCACAAACCAACACAATCAAGTTATACACACAAGGTACTTTCTACTATATGTTAACATGTTCGGGTTTCTATCCCCAAAGTACTTCATACATTAACTTTTTAAAAGATACGTTACTTTCACAAAAGTCACACAATGCCCGTAGTATATGAAAATAGAGTGATTATCTTTTGAAGTGAATCAAAACACTTATCTTTGTAAAATCAAGTAACAACATTATTATCCAAACGTCCAAGTTTGCCTAATTTCAAATGTTCACGTTTCTTATTTTAGAAAGGTTTCGTAGTTCATAGTCTTATTCATTTAAGAATATAATTCTCCTTTAAACTATCTGAGAAACATAAGTCTTATATGTGAGTAGGATATTCTTGTTTATAACAATCTTATTACAGCAGCCATGATCTAGGAAATATCATTTTGTCTCATCTTAGCTTCATGCGGATGGAAGTTTCTCGGTTTTAATAATACTTTATTAGTCAAAACATTTCCTTTTATTAACGCTGCAGTGGTTTGTCGATACACATTCTGATTTCCAAAATCAGTAAAACATTCTTAAGCCGTTATACCTAACTTTCCATAAAGCTAGTATAACTCTTAAGTTTTCTAAAAAAAATCAAGTATTACCTCTTCTTTCAAAATGATTCAAAAATCTTTTGAAATACTTCAAGTTCTTTATTAACACATAGCCAGCCAGTTATAGTTCAAATCAGTTACCTTTTAAAAACCACAAGTATTTTCTTATCAACATAAAGCTGTTATAACCAACTTCCCATAAAGCCGTTATAACACTTTATGTTTTAAACCAATCAAATACATTTAGCACATGTACGTCTACCGTACTACATAGTTCACACATATCATGCTAGAAGAGATAGGAAGAGGTTCACATACCTCGCGACGAGTATCGACTAATAGCAAAACGCTCCAAGTACTTCCAACCGTCGGCTACTCCTTAAGCCAAGTAGATCGCGCCACACGTAGTACTTCAACCTATAAGGCCACAAGGCGCTTATTAACATTTAGACCTCATCGTAGAACATTCTACCGAAAATTGGCAAAGACTCTCCCCGCGTAAATCTCCTCCTTTATCGAGGCCGCTACCAAGCCAACCAGGGGGTTATACATCTAACCCGACGGGTACAATTCTACTCCACGTAAAAGCTACACAAGTCTCTGTAATACAGTCTATGTAAATACGATTCGAGACTCTTCTTTCGAAAAGGTTTCTTATTATTCAGCTTAAGTCAAAAGACATTGCGATAACAACGTTCGATTATATATAGTATACTTCAACTATATAGTCTAACAATCATGTAATTTCCAATTACAATAGAGGACAAAATATTTACCTCGATAAGCCCATAATTATCCAAGTTATAATGTCGATCGAGCAAGGTTTAGCTCCTACTCAAGTGCGCTCAGGCCTCCAAACAACCCTTAGAAGTTCTAACCAACTTCTACTTATTACTCCAACTAACTATGGAGATTTTCCTTAGGGTTTCGGTTTTGTGACTGACGGGAAGTATAATAGTATAACTGGGCTTTTTGTAAAGGTATAACCTTAGAGTACTACAAGGTATATGGCTAAGGTAATTTGGGCATTATAACAATACTTTTGAGAGTATTTCTAACAAGAGGGGGGTATTTATACGAAAACTACTAGGCTAGGGGGGGTACCCCACGGCTAGCACCCCAAGGAGGGGGGGTGTCTACCCCTCGGCCTACCCCACTGTGGGAGACTCTCGCCAAGGGGGAGGAGGGCGAGAACAACTCTTTCAAGGAGGGAGGATGTCTAACACTTAGGAAATATTTGGAATGGATGAAGAAGTCATCCTAAGGGGGGTATTTATAGCACAAGCCAAGGCCAACCAATGGCCAAGATCTAGCCAAGTGCATAGCAAGTGTAGGGCCAAGATTCACCCATGTGTCCTTAACCAACTAACACACAAAATATCCTACCAACTCCCCCCTCTTCAATTCGTCCAATCCGCCCCCTTACGTCCGCTTAATGGGAGGTGCCAAGTGGCGCCCTCTTGTTGCCCAACACGTTTCGTCTCGGAAAAATCCGTGAAAAATAAAAATGACATAGCCGAATTTTCCCTACGAAGTCGTGAAAACGCTTTTACGAAAAACGACTCTAAACGGGTGTTGTGAACAAAAATTAATTCGGCCAAGCCTAATACAAGTTTCAAATTTTCTACGTACGTCCTTACGTACATACTCTGAAAATACGGGGTATAACATTCTCCCCTCCTTAGAAACATTCGTCCCGAATGTTCCTTCTAAGTCTCAAAAACCAACGTGCGCCAGTATAGTCTTCACTACTATACTTACGAAACAATTCTTGCCACACATGGCCACAAAAAAAAATACTACATCCACGTCCACGAGGAAACACCTCTAACATCACAAACGCTCCCATCCAAAGGTCTAAAATATAATTCCTTCGCACTTTCTCCATACAATAGAAATGGTCACATCTCTGCTCGCAATACATGCTCGCTTCTCCCTTTACTCGTCGTGATACCACTTTTGTCACTTTGCCGCGAGGTTCTAGTGTCACTCCGGCGACCTAACAAATGGTACCTGGCTGCATGCGATCCCTGAGGCTGTCGTACACTCGAACTCTTACCACATTTCTGATACTGCTTCAGTTTCCCAAATCTCGGGGTTACTATCTCCAATTGGGTCATCATTAATCGAACACTCTGAATGGATCTCGATACTTTTCGCAATATAGCAATCTGAAAAGATCGGACGTCTTGCCTCTAAGTCGGACGGCAAAAGCTAACATATAGGCAACCCGCCTACTCGCACAGATCTGTAAGGCCCAAAGTAACTCGGGCTAAGTTCCTCTGTTTTCCAAAACTCGTCACACCCAAACCGGGGTGGTATCTTCAAGAAGACCGACCGTCAACCTGAACTCTAAGCGTCGTCGCCGATTATCCGCACGATTTCTCTGAGCTGCCAGAACTTCTTCTAGACAAGCTTCTCACTATCCACACTGGGAACAAGCTCAACTAACGATCTGAACGCTAACGTCGAACCAATCGACCAAGAACTTATACTTCCGCCCTACAAGGCTTCAAAAGGTGACATCCGAACACCGAAATGGTAGCTTAAACGCGCTCCACGGGAGACAACAATCCTCACAACTACCCTCAAATCCACACACCGCCCGGTGGCGAATGCGATTCGAGACTCACCGAGTTCTTAACCCCGCTCGTAAAACTTCCAAACAAAACAGTACCACTGGCTCCACTTCTGTCATAAGGTGAAGGTAGGCACCCGTGCAGCCTCACAACCTTTCAGTTAATCAACGCCGCCGAGTAAACGGTCTTTGCTAGAAGACAAGGCGGTGACCTCGCCGGCGACTCGGTCGAATCGTCCACGAACTCGTCTGTTGGTTAACTAAACCTGGGCCTAACACCTCGTGACCTACCACAAGCGGGACCACCACAAACCGACCCCACCACCAAACATGCAGCGGGTTTACCCGCAACGTGGCCTCAACCCGACCCGGCAACGCGTAAAACGCTAGCTCCCCGAAGGAAAACTCTCACTAATCACGTTACGAAAACCTAGCGGTCTTCTTAGCTCAACTACCCTCTTTCATTCCACACTACTCAGGGACTTATCCCACAAACATAACTCACGTGCACTATGCACTCCTATAAGGGTCAAACATAAACAATACATCTTTTACTCGAGATGGCCTTACCTCTAAGGTCTCTACGTATAACACTCTAAGGCTCACACCTTCTCTATCCCCCAAAATCTTACTCGGTTAACCCACCATAATTTCTAATCACAACTAACCTACTGCTATCAGAACATAGCACTTAAGGTATACTCACCTTATCACGTACTAATCTCTAGAGGGTTAAGGATAAACTGTTTCTCTTGCTCCACTCCTTAAGTCGTTCTAATCGCTGCCCGTAGGCGCTAGCTAAGGAAGGTGGCGACTACTCATCGATCTGAAGGCTAAGTCCTCCTGCAAGGACACTCTTTCGACATCGGACCACGGCGGTCATAGTACAACAAGTACCAACTAAAAGACGACATTCCGGGATGGCGCGTCACTGCGTGAACGGAAGATCGGAGCTCGACCCGACTCCTGCGTGCCCGAACGTCCCGAAATTCGTGGAGGACCTCGCTGCTGGTGGATGTGCATAATCTAACCCATTGGTGGCGACTACGCCTCAAAAGTTACTAAAGGACCTTCTTGCTCGCCCTCTTCGTCGCCGTTAACCCGTCGATCTCTACGTTTTTCGGCCTGCTGCGCATAAGCCCGTACACAGGCCATGTTCAAGCCCAACTGAAGAATTACTCTTGCACAACCCTCTCATAGATAGTCATCAAGACTCGCGGTACATCGGTATACTCTCTGGTAGTCAAATCCATAGTTAATGTGGTTGCCTCCGAAATATATATTCTGTTCGGTCGTGGGCGAAGGTTCACATATCATGGCCGCAGTAGGAACTGCCGTCGCCGTGCTAAACTTTACTGGGGCTAGTGACGTCGCAGAAATCCCTGAATGAAGCACTACCCTAGGTAATGATTGGGCCTGTGCCCACGTAACCCTCTGTACTCTACTCGCAGCCTTCCTACGCCTTGCCTCTCGGGCGGGTTGCCTGCGCGAGGCATAGCGGTAAGGAAAGAAATACGTTAGAGGTCCAACTTACAACACGGCTCTAAGGCACGATCTCGAGTGAGAAGAATAAACCAATCCTAAATATCCTATAGCCTCACGATTATTGGTGTGGTGCACAACACACCGATAATCAAGACTCTTCATCGATACTGTAGACACCTTCCGAGGATTAACTGCTCTGATACCACTTTTGTCACGATCCGAACCCGGGCCCGTGACTGGTGCCTTACCCCGGGCACCCTAGTGATACAACATCAGAGTAATCAGCGGAACATAAAACACATACATGAAATCAATGTAAGAAGACAGTGAAATAAGAATACAGGCTAACCCAAACGATTCACAGTCAGTATATATAAATAACAACTCTTTCCAAATGAACAGTTTAATCCTTTTACAAACCCTGCCCACAACAGTACTACATACCTCTACGAATGATATGACAACAACGACGGGACATGGCCCCGTCATACCCCTGAATGTGAGCACCTACAACAACAGGGGACTATACCAATAAGCCTCGGAGCGGAGCTTTCCCAACGCTAATCGTGACCCTAAGAGCGAGGATCAACGGCGGTGTACCTTTACCTGCGGCGTGAACGCGGCCCCGAAGGAGGTCGATAACAGTGCAAGTATGTGGCTGAAAATCAGTAAATGAAATCATAGTAGTCTATATAAAGCGGAGACAAGTATGATAACCAAACTACGATTCACAATAAATAGCGATCATATCAAGTCGTGACTCACGCCGAAGTCATCACTCGATATAACAATGGGTCTCACGCCCACAACATCAATCATGCGTGGAATACCTTCTCACCGCGGCGATCGATGATAGAAAAGCACCAAGGAATACACATGAACAATGTGTCCACTGTGTCCAAATAAAGCGATGCGGGGTAAATGCGAAGGCATAGCCGACTACTAACACCTACGGTACTAACAAGGTCATAAAATGTATCATGATATCTGCTGCAGGCCGTCACGATCAAAGTGGTCGCCGCTCGCAATATCAAATGTCGGCGTCTAGCCTGGAACTCCCGCACTCGCGTAGGCGCTCATAGGCGCGTGAGGTATAACCCCGCATCGAGGTAGCTACTCCGGCGTCGCCCCGACTCGCGATCGCGTAGCACATAGACCGCGCGTGACCATAAAGGCCGCACTAACACGGAACTCTCGTAGCTCCGCGTAGGCCGGGACCCGCGTGAGGTATTCTCGAATCATGGTCCTGCATCGCTGAGTCTACCCGCGTCGGAGGCGGCTTAACCCCGGAAACACGGTGAGTGGTATAATACCAACATAACGGTTTATCGTTTAAACAACATAAGCACAATCGAGGAAAACCCGCTTTACACAAACATCACGAATACTAACACACGTAGCGTCCTAATATGATTACTTATCAAAGCATCACGAAGGTATTACAAGGCTATCACAAACCAACACAATCAAGTTATACACACAAGGTACTTTCTACTATATGTTAACATGTTCGGGTTTCTATCCCCAAAGTACTTCATACATTAACTTTTTAAAAGATACGTTACTTTCACAAAAGTCACACAATGCCCGTAGTATATGAAAATAGAGTGATTATCTTTTGAAGTGAATCAAAACACTTATCTTTGTAAAATCAAGTAACAACATTATTATCCAAACGTCCAAGTTTGCCTAATTTCAAATGTTCACGTTTCTTATTTTAGAAAGGTTTAAGTAGTTCATAGTCTTATTCATTTAAGAATATAATTCTCCTTTAAACTATCCGAGAAACATAAGTCTTATATGTGATTAGGATATTCTTGTTTATAACAATCTTATTACAGACCATGATCTAGAAATATCATTTTGTCTCATCTTAGCTTTCATGCGGATGGAAGTTTCTAACTGGTTTTAATAATACTTAATTATTAAAAACATTTCCTTTATTAACGCAGTTGGTTTGTCGATACACATTCGATTTCCAAAATCAAGAAACATTCTTAAGCCGTTATACCTAACTTTCCATAAAGCTAGTATAACTCTTAAGTTTTCTAAAAATCAAGTATTACCTCTTCTTTCAAAATGATTCAAAAATCTTTTGAAATACTTCAAGTTCTTTATTAACACATAGCCCATTTATAGTTCAAATCGATTTACCTTTTAAAACCACAAGTATTTTCTTATCAACATAAAAAGTTATAACCAACTTCCCATAAAGCCGTTATAACACTTTATGTTTTAAACCAATCAAATACATTTAGCACATGCGCTCACCGTGCTACATAGTTCACACATATCATGCTAGAAGAGATAGGAAGAGGTTCACATACCTCGCGAGTATCGACTAATAGCAAAACGCCCAAGTACTTCCAACCGGCTACTCCTTGCCAAGTAGATCGCGCCACACGTAGTACTTCAACCTATAAGGCCACGGCGCTTTATTAACATTTAGACCTCATCGTAGAACATTCTACCGAAAATTCGCAAGACCTCCCCACATGACAGAAATCTCCTCCTTTATCGAGGCGGCTACCAAGCCAACGCGGGGTTATACATCTAACGAACGGTACAATTCTACTCCACGTAAAAGCTACACAAGTCTCATGTCTGATCCTATGTAAATACTGATTCGGTACTCTTCTTTCGAAAAGGTTTCTTATTATTCAGCTTAAGTCAAAAGACATTGCGATAACAACGTTCGATTATATATAGTATACTTCAACTATATAGTCTAACAATCATGTAATTTTCAATTACAATAGAGGACAAAATATTTACCTCGATAAGCCCATAATTATCCAAGTTATAATGTCGATCTGAGCAAGGTTTAGCTCCTACTCATGCGCCCGACCCGCTCCAAACAACCCTTAGAAGTTCTAACCAACTTCTACTTATTACTCCAACTAACTATGGAGATTTTCCTTAGGGTTTCGGTTTTGTGACTGACGGGAAGTATAATAGTATAACTGGGCTTTTTGTAAAGGTATAACCTTAGAGTACTACAAGGTATATGGCTAAGGTAATTTGGGCATTATAACAATACTTTTGAGAGTATTTCTAACAAGAGGGGGGTATTTATACGAAAACTACTAGGCTAGGGGGGGTACCCCACGGCTAGCACCCCAAGGAGGGGGGGTGTCTACCCCTCGGCCTACCCCACTAGGGGGGGGGGGAGACTCTCGGCCAAGGGGGAGGGGGAGGACGAGTGTCGCGCCCTTTTTCGGCCGCGGCATTTTCTAGCGAACCCTGCTCATATTAAAAGGTTAGAAAATAAAATAATAAAAATGCTAAAAGAAAGTTAAAGAAATGTTTAAAGTATTAAAAATGCTAAAGAAGTTAAAATTGCAAAAAGAGGCTTTAAAGGGTGCTAAAAGTGCAAAAAAATGCTAAAGGTGCAAAATGCTAAAAGAGGCTAAAATTTAAAATGCTAAAGAGTGCTAAAAGGCTAAAGGGTTGCTAGAATGCTAAGGGTTCGCGGAGTCGCCACCTAATTAGTTTGGGTGAATTAGGACACCTAAATGTTTAACTAGTTTAAAGTGAAACATTAACTCCATTTTATGGTCTGCTAAACTTAGTGAGATTCTGGGTAAGGGTTCTTTATTAATCTAGAGGGAAGGGGTTAGGCACCCTCTAAGATCCGCTAACTTGCGGTTGTCCTGCCAAACCTAGGGTAATTATTATGTTTAAAAATGCGAGAATAAAAGCTACACCTGCTTAGTAAAATGCGAAGATGTTAAAATGTTAAAATGTTTAAAAGGTGCTTTACAGTAAAAGGTCGCTAAAGGTATTAAATGCTAGAAGGGCTCCTGCTTAGAAAAGTGTTAGGAAATAATAAAAGTGCTAAAATGTTTAAAAGACTTAAAGATTTCAAAAGGTCAAGGGGTGCTAAATGGAAAAGATGCTAGGGTGCTAAAGGTATTTATATTATTTATAAAAAAGATGGTGTAAAATTGATTTATCATAGATGCATGCATTTTATAAAGGATTTAAAGGACTTGTGCTACATGTGGAGTTTAAAAGTGTTCATTTACCTTTATTTATAAATAAATGACGCGAAACTAATTTATAAGCTAAAGGTATGCACTTACTTGAAAATTTGATTTATGTGGCCTAGTGCAAAAGACGGTGATCATTTGACAAGTTTAGTCATGCGTGGCAATCCTAAAATAATTAACTTACAGGGAAGCAAATTTCTAGTATCCAACTACTCGCTAATTTATTGATTCAAGATTCAATTATTCTAAGTGTTCTAATAATTAATGTAGCGTTAGACAATTAATTACAACAAATGAATAGGGAAGGATATGAATTAACAATGGTAACTCGAAGAATGGCGATATCCTTTCGCCGCGGTTTGGAAATTCCTATGCTAGATGAGTGCACATAAATGTGGGCCTTCTTTTGAAGTAGCTCAAGATGAGTTTCGCCGTGAAACTCTTTATTTTGCTCCGGTGCGTGCCATGTAAAAGATAAAGAAAGATAAGGATTAGTTAAATGTCCAAAGTCTATAAGATGCAGATAAAGGAGACACTAGGCCCAACGTTATACATTGCAGCGCTTAAGTAACAAATAATACAATTTAGGCAAACCCAAGAAAAGCAGTTCTGAGCGTCTCAACTTAATGCCAAGCCTGCAACTCATACATTGTGCAATAAACAAGAAAGAACACAAAACAGGAGCAGCTGAGTGACTAACAGATTAATAACTTTAAGAGGTAAGAGAGTAGGTTTTCTATTTTATTTTCTTTCTGCAGATTTAGCTAGCATGGATATATGTGGGCTGAGTTGGCCATAACCTTATTTAACCCTATTTAAATTACTAGGTCAAATCCACTGTCATACTCTCATATTAAAATTTAAACAAAGAGGGGAGCATGCAAGAATGTAAGCTAAAATGAGGTTTTTTGTTGAACAGGCCCAAAACAATACTCAAATTCCACTGTGCGCGAATACTTGAGTATTAACAATCAGATGCATACGGTAAGAGTAGATGGATCACAATTCCTTTTCAGCATGTGTTATGGTCGTAACAAGAAATGCAAGTACTCGAGACAGCACACAATGGACAATTCAGGCAAACAAAGCAAAACATTTATTCGAGCGAAGGAATCGCGGGTATGCAGATTCGATAGATCATGTCTAGGCCATATCCTACCATATAGTCATGAAAACAGGGCCATAACTCAAAAATAGAAACAGAGATGGGTAGGAAATCCAATGCCAAACCTATATGTCATTTGGAAACAACAGATAAGCAATTTTAATATGAAATCGAGACATATATGCCTGCTTTTGTGGTTTTCAGCGCAGAGAAGGACCTACTTAGAAACTAATGGACTGATTTAGCAAGCATGCTAGACCCCTTAACAATCAAATAGCTCATTCCAAATAGTATTTAAGCAGGCTTAATTGCTAGCATATAGCAAAACCCAACTAGGCTAACACAGATTTCCTTAAGGCAATGGTCACAAGGTTTAAGTCAAGTACATATATTGGCGAGATGACTCATGTAATCTCATAGTAACGTCTAAATCATGCTAGAAACAGGCAGGGACAAGTATCACATTGATTTGTAACACCTAAGGCTAGATGGAACCTCGATAGATATACTTAGGATCTTTGCCCTGGTTTGAACCATCTGCAATCTGGTCCATATATGTTGACTGTCCAAGCTTTCAGACAATTGGTTTGAGGAAAGACTTTCAGTAGCATTTAATATTAACTAACAGGTTTAACACCAAATAAATATACTTCACAGATGATGAAACTGAATTACATTAAGCATTTTTAACAAAGCATATGATCATCATACCGACCAAACGAGTTCATACAACTTACCAACAACACATAATTGTTCAATACAACACATAATACATCACTGCATCCTATGCTAATCTCGGATTATGCGACTGAAACTAAATTGCTATACGTTTAATACGAAAAAGGCACAGAAACCAAATGAACTGAAAAAAGTTTGGGTTTACCTTCTCCGGGCAGCGAACCGAGGCAGCATATCAAGTCGTCGATCCGCTCGGAGGTTTTGTGCTATTCTGCGATTGAAAGGGAATGAAGATTTTGGGTCGATTTTGCTTCCTAAAATTGTTAAGGTTTACTTGTGAAGGACCCGGAGATTTCAAGGCTCAAAACAGGAGGTTTTCATGCCTACGATTCTGATTTTTTTTTTTCGGAGATCTTTCACTCAGTTTTCGTGTGCTCCTCCAGGTATCTCTTCCATCGATGACCCTTTGCATGTGCTTATATAGCCATTCTTCGGGTTCCAAATTAGGTAAATAAATAAGGCTGATACTTGTGCTTGATTGGTATGCGATTTGGTTCAGTTTCGAAAAGATTTTGGTGCGATTTTAGGGATTTGGGTGATGAATATGGTAAGGAAACTGGCTGGGGTGCGTGTGGGTAAAGGGAAAGGAAGGTGAGCCGGATTTTCAGCCGAAAATCTCGGCGAGGAAGGTGGCGTGAGGGCGGCGATTGCTAGGTACTCTAGGGCAGCGTTTTTTTTTTTTTTGGTGGACGATGGGGAGGTGAGGGAGAGAAAAGAGGGCTGAGGGTCTTTTTTTTTGTGGGCTGCTGGTGATAAAAAAAATAAAGGGCTGGGTATGTGGGCTGCGGGTAAGTGGGCTGCGGGTAGCGGGTTTGGGCCAGGTGTTTTAAAAAGGGTGGGCTGGTGGTATTATATTGGGTATTAGTTTTAAGTAGGTGTTTAATTTTAGGAGTTAGTTAGTTTAATGTGCTATTTAATTAATAGTTTTAGGCTTTTAATTAGTGACAAAGTAATTAATTAATTGTGATTAAATTATTTAGGTGCTTTAAAATTATCTAGGTGCTAAATTAGTCTAATTATTTAGGTGCTAAATTAGTCTAATTATTTAGGTGCTAAATTAGTCTAATTTCGAGTTATAAAACTATTACGATAATAAATGCGGGCGTGTTGTCTAATTAATGCCTAATGCTTTAGAATGCGACGCTATTATTTAAAATCTTATTGTTATGCATTATTGCGAAGTTAAATTAAAATTAAAATGAGCTTAGATTGAATTATTTAAATGCTAATGCAAATATGATATTTAAGAATTGTTTAAAGCTTTTATAAATGCGACGCTATTAAATGCATGTATTTAGATAAAAAATTGATTTTAAAGTTACCAATGATTACTAATAAATGCGGCTATGCTACCTGACACGACGTCATCGCTAAATTATTTATTTTATGCATTTATTAATTATTTAAGAATTACGACAAAGCTTAAAGTTAATAAATGCGGGCGCGGGATTCTAAATGCTTAAAACTCTACGTAAGACGCGATGTCGTTATTAAATTAATTATTTATGCCTGTATTTAATGTTTTATTGTTGTATTTTATTATAGAAATCCTAAAAATTATTTTTACAAAATTAGTGTAATTTTATAGTTAATGGCTGGACGGGAGGGTCAAAATTGGGTGTCAACAGATGTCCCTCTTTGTATGGAGATGATGGAAGAATCTTCGGACAAAGACGTTGACTCATAGCCAATTTTGTCTCGATCTTCGAAGTGCGAAATGCTAGGCGGTAGACAGTGACCGAAAATCAAAAAGCGCCCCGATGTCGAGTTATGACGACACTGGGATACCATTGTCTAAACACCAAGGCGAGCTACCGTGGACTTAAAAGCGTCGATGTCGAGTTATGGCGACACCGGGCTACCATGGTCAAAACACGGCGGGCTAACGCGGGCTTAAAGATGTCCCAGGTGTCGAGTTATGATGACCGGGCTATGGTCTAAAAGTAAAAGAATATAAGCGGCTTGAACACAGGGTGTCTTGCTATGGCTTGTGGTCTTTGGGTTCTATGGTGATGTGGAGCGAGTGGACCGACGCTGAGGCCGCTACGCGATCGTTGGGAAGGTTGGCCCCAACAGATTGCCGGTTATTTGTAAGAGAAAATCCACGTTGTGCTCCTGCTGCTGCATGCTAAGACTTGAACAAACGGTTAGTGCATAACTGCTAGGGCAAAATAATTTTAAAAACAATGTAACTGTGAATAGAAAAGATTATCCTGTAAAACGCGATGCCTGTTGTGTTGATGCGATTTTGCGAATCTTTGTGATTTTCGCCTTGCGCAGTGTGAGCAACGCGTATATTGTCCTTGCTGCAATTGTCCCTGTGTACTAAAGCTCAAGAAAGAGTTAGTGCATAACTGCTAAGACAGAATAATAAAACATGCGTAAGAAATGCAATTTCGGGAGTATAGAAATCGTCCCTGCGTGATATGCTGATGATGGCGTCGTTTTCGGACTTGTCGTCGTTTTCGGACTTGTCGTCGTTTTCGGACGTGGCGTCGTTTTCGGACGCGGAGTCGTTTTCGGACTCGGAGTCATTTTCGGACTTGTCGTCGTTTTCGGACTTGTCGTCGTTTTCGGACGTGGCGTCGTTTTCGGACGCGGAGTCGTTTTCGGACTCGGAGTCGTTTTCGGACTCGACGTCGTTTTTGGACGTGGTGTCGTTTTCGGACTTAGCGTCGTTTTCGGACGTGGCGTCGTTTTCGGACTTAGCGTCGTTTTCGGACTCGGAGTCGTTTTCGGACTCGACGTCGTTTTCGGACGTGGCTGCTGCTCCTGTAGACTAAAGCTCAAGGAAGAGTTAGTGCATAACTGCTAAGACAGAATAATAAAGCATGAATGATAAAAATGCAATTTTGAGAACAGAGAAAATCTTCCTTATGTAATATGCTGATGATGGCGTCGTTTCGGGCTTCTTTGTCTTGATAACGTCGTTATGCGGGCGTATTCTTCTTTGGCGTCGTCGTGTGGACTTGCTGATCACGTCGTTGTCTGGACGTGTTGCTGCTGGCGTCGTTGCGTAGACTTGTTGTGCTGATAACGTCATTGCACGGGCGTATTCTTCTTTGGCGTTGTTGCGTGGCCTTGCTGATCACGTCGTTGCCTGGACGTGTTGTTGCTGATAACGTCGTTGCATGGACGTGTTGCTGCTCCTGTAGAATAAATGCTCCCGAGCTAAGCTTGAAAAGCGTTAGTGTATACCGTTTAAACAAATGATAAATATATATGAGTAGTGCAATTATAGGGGTAGAGATGTAGTCCCTGATATGTGAATGCTGAGATTTTGTGGGTGCTCAGATGTCGTAGTTGTGTGCGAAGTTGACTTTGTGTCAGAGCTCATGCGCTCGGCTTTGTCATGAACTTTGAGTTTTATTCTTGATTCTGCTTTTCTTTGCTTCTTTTTCTGCTTTTTAGTATTTTATACGCTAATATGAAGAACTTTGTTGTATCCTCCGCTAATATGAAGAACTTTGTTGTATCCTCCGCTAATATGAAGGACCTGCGCTCAAAGAAAGTTTTGTGAGTTTTGGGGGGGGGCGGTTGATCCGCGTTGACCTTAGACTCTTGATGCTCGGATGTATGTCTTGTTTGGGACTCATAACCCCTGCCTGGTTTCCTACCTTGTCCCAGTCTTGAAAAGGGTGTTTGGCCTGAGGGGGTCTCAATGGAGTTGCTTGTATGTTATGTGCATTCTTGTTATTTTAGAGCGAAGGAAAGTTTCCTAATGGTGTGGCCGGCCGATTTAGGCCGCCACGTATCCCAGCGAGGAATCAGTCGTGACGTAGTTCATTACAAGTGAAATTGGGTAAAATTAAAATTTCTAGATGTGGGACCGGGCGAGGCGGCGCCACGTATCCACCAAGGGAATCGGTCGAAACGTAGTTCAATTATTACATATAAAGGGCAAAATGCATTAAACTAACTATTTCAGACCCGGTAGAGGCGGCGCGAGTCCACTTCTTGCTCTGTGTCTTCGATGGTTGAGTCTTGGCGGGATCATCTCGCACAACTAGACGAATGACCTATTCAATAGTTAAACAATCTCGTGAGAGCACCTCCTTTCTTACGGCGGTTGGTTGATGATTCAACTTTCTTCCGCTGCGAGTGGCGTAATAGTCCCTTCCAGCATCTTCTTCATTTTCAGCTATCATGCTAACATGGGCATCTTCGTAACCGTGAAAGTTATTGTTTGCATTGAGAGGACCATCTTTCACCGAATGACTCCTCGCCGATTAACTCTCTATTCGTCGCCGAGGTATAACAATTTCCGATGTCGTGTCATTCTGCCGGAGTGGTATGCATGATGTCTAGTCTTATCGTGCCTCGGAAGTAGGCACAGGAGTATTTCTGGGAATTGGATGGAGTATTCCTGCGGCTTTCAGCTTCTCATACACTTGAGCTATGGGCTCGGCTAAAGGTGTATAGGTTTTTGTTGGTTTTCTTTCGGCATCTATGCGGGGTTTGGGTCCATTTGGAGTGCGAGTTCGTGATTGTGGTGAGTATTTTGGATATGCTGGTTGGGTATGGTAAACAGGATATGGGGTGGCGATCTTGATAATATGATGTGGATTCCGAGTGTTTTGGTAAGAAGGCGGTGGGCTTTGATATCCGGATGTTGTTCGCCTATGCTCACGAATGACCGTGATGGAGGGTGATCGTCTCTTCTCTCTGGAGGTACCTCCGATGGAATTTGATCGCATCGCTCGCTAGTTGCACTGTAGAACGTCAAGTTTGTAATCCTGCCTGTCTTAATGCCTTCTTCCACGAAGTCGCCCATTCTTATGACTTCTGCAAAACTTCGTCCAATTACACTGATCATTCTTTCATAATAAGTCGCGTCCTTTAACGACTGCACGAACAAGGTGGTCATTTCGCTTTCTGCCATTGGAGGTTGGACCTTTGCTGCTTCTGACCGCCACCTCAGGGCGTATTCCCTGAAAGTTTCTGTGGATTTCTTTTCAAGTTTCATAAGATAAAATCTGTCGGGGCCAGTGTCGATGTTGAACCTGAATCTGTCCATGAAATCTTGTGCCATGGCATTCCAACCGTCCCATTTTCGAGGGTCTTGGCATGTGTACCAGTCCAGCGCCTCGCCGGTTAGACTCCTGATGAATAGCTTCATGATGATTGCTTGATTTTTACCAACGCCAATCAATTTATCGCAATATGACCTTAGATGAGCTCGAGGATTCCCCTTCCCATCGAACATGTCAAATTTGGGCACCTTGTACCCCACAGGTAATTCAACGTCGGGGTGCATGCATAAGTTTTCATACTCTAAACCTTCCTCCCCTTTGTTCATTTGAATGCTTTTGAATGCCTCTTTCAAGCTGCGGATTTCTTTTGCCACATTTTCATCAGCTCTAGCTCGAGTTTGCCGCTCCATTTCCTTGTATTGATCTGTCTCTTGAGAGGATGCATGCACAATAAATGGTTGGCTTTCGGTCGGATGTGCTAATCCCTCATATTGTTTGTGTGCCATCTGCTCGTATTGGGTGGCTTGGCAATTTGGGTTGAGTGGGGAGATATAAGTAGGTGGAGGTTGAGATGTGTATATGGTGAATGGATCATTTTGGAGGTCGGTTTGCAAATTGACCGGGCGAGTGACATTTTGGTGTGAGCTGGTATGTTGCGGCCTCTGCGGGGAGCTTTGGGGAAGTGGAGGCTCAGGGGCTTGTGATACGATTGCATTTGTCCCTTGCTGCAGGAGTGGTGCATTCAAGCTAATAAACGAGTTTGTGATGTTTGGAGCCTTTCTATTTCGCTTGCATGATTTCCATTTCTTTTGATAGTGTGGCGAGGTGTTGATCATTGGTGTTTCTGCTTTCTGACGCCTCTGCATCCTCTACATGAACGGGGATGAGTCCTAAGTTGTTTCGTCCCGGTGCTTCTGGATTAGTCATTGGATGATTGTGCTTCTACTAGTCAACGCGAATCAACCTTTTGGGGGATAAGCTAGGCAAAAATAAACCTTTAACAAATGAGGCAAACCAAGTTAGTATAATATGCAAAAGCTGCGGGCAATATATACAAATAAGCAAATTGCAAATCAAGTGCGTGTTCTAACATGTTTGAGACCTCTTTATGCCAGAGGTAGGCCTAAACGCCAGATATGCGAGATTATGATAAATTTGTCCAAGCCGCCCAACTATAATGCCTTTGTTGGAAATGGCGACCAAATGACGGTGCACTTTTCCCAATTTCAGCATGTCATGATTGGGTTTGGATTTGTCTATCATTGTCACGCCACACATAATATGCCGGTTGGTCGTTGGGTTGAGAAACCCGTCGACAAGTTTGGTGTCTTCCTAATTGTGGTATCAATGCCAAGGATTGACCCACCTAAGGTAAATGCGTGCATGCCCTAAAATAAAGGGTGGTATAGCTCTATCTTAAGTTTCTAACATTTGGCTTTTTCTAGACGCAAGGTTCCCGAGCGGACAACTCGAGTGAGAAGGCTACGCGGTGATCGAGACGACGATCTAACTCAGCGCGCAACTCTCTTAAAATTTGGGTATTTGAAGAAATTTGCGGGTCTTGTAAGCACACCAAGCGTGAGTGTGTGATTGTGTGAATTTTCAGTGGAAGAAATATGAGCGGAATGCGGTTTAAGGAAGCGATAAGCGGTAGCAATCAAAAATAAATAAAACAAAATACAACACACAAAAATTAAATGCCAAAGTAATTGCCAAATAATTATCCTAGATCTGTTGTGGTTAAGAACCTAAAATCCCCAGCGGAGTCGCCATTTCTGTCGCGCCCTTTTTCGGCCGCGGCATTTTCTAGCGAACCCTGCTCATATTAAAAGGTTAGAAAATAAAATAATAAAAATGCTAAAAGAAAGTTAAAGAAATGTTTAAAGTATTAAAAATGCTAAAGAAGTTAAAATTGCAAAAAGAGGCTTTAAAGGGTGCTAAAAGTGCAAAAAAATGCTAAAGGTGCAAAATGCTAAAAGAGGCTAAAATTTAAAATGCTAAAGAGTGCTAAAAGGCTAAAGGGTTGCTAGAATGCTAAGGGTTCGCGGAGTCGCCACCTAATTAGTTTGGGTGAATTAGGACACCTAAATGTTTAACTAGTTTAAAGTGAAACATTAACTCCATTTTATGGTCTGCTAAACTTAGTGAGATTCTGGGTAAGGGTTCTTTATTAATCTAGAGGGAAGGGGTTAGGCACCCTCTAAGATCCGCTAACTTGCGGTTGTCCTGCCAAACCTAGGGTAATTATTATGTTTAAAAATGCGAGAATAAAAGCTACACCTGCTTAGTAAAATGCGAAGATGTTAAAATGTTAAAATGTTTAAAAGGTGCTTTACAGTAAAAGGTCGCTAAAGGTATTAAATGCTAGAAGGGCTCCTGCTTAGAAAAGTGTTAGGAAATAATAAAAGTGCTAAAATGTTTAAAAGACTTAAAGATTTCAAAAGGTCAAGGGTGCTAAATGGAAAAGATGCTAGGGTGCTAAAGGTATTTATATTATTTATAAAAAAGATGGTGTAAAATTGATTTATCATAGATGCATGCATTTTATAAAGGATTTAAAGGACTTGTGCTACATGTGGAGTTTAAAAGTGTTCATTTACCTTTATTTATAAATAAATGACGAAACTAATTTATAAGCTAAAGGTATGCACTTACTTGAAAATTTGATTTATGTGGCCTAGTGCAAAAGACGGTGATCATTTGACAAGTTTAGTAAATGCGTGGCAATCCTAAAATAATTAACTTACGGGAAGCAAATTTCTAGTATCCAACTACTCGCTAATTTATTGATTCAAGATTCAATTATTCTAAGTGTTCTAATAATTAATGTAGCGTTAGACAATTAATTACAACAAATGAATAGGAAGGATATGAATTAACAATGGTAACTCAAGAATGGCGATATCCTTTCGCGCGGTTTGAAATTCCTATGCTAGATGAGTGCACATAAATGTGGGCCTTCTTTTGAAGTAGCTCAAGATGAGTTTGTAGTGAAACTCTTTATTTTGCTCGGTGCGTGCCATGTAAAAGATAAAGAAAGATAAGGATTAGTTAAACGTCCAAAGTCTATAAGATGCAGATAAAGGAGACACTAGGCCCAACGTTATACATTGCAGCGCTTAAGTAACAAATAATACAATTCATGCAAACCCAAGCGATTACGGCGTCTCAACTTAATGCCAAGCACGCAACTCATACATTGTGCAATAAACAAGAAAGAACACAAAGCGAGGCGGTGAGTGACTAACAGTTAATAACTTTAAGAGGTAGAGAGTAGGTTTTCTATTTTATTTTCTTTTCTGTGATTTAGCTAGCATGGATATATGTGGGCTGAGTTGGCCATAACCTTATTTAACCCTATTTAAATTACTAGGTCAAATCCACTGTCATACTCTCATATTAAAATTTAAACAAAGAGGGGAGCATGCAAGAATGTAAGCTAAAATGAGGTTTTTTGTTGAGCAGGCCCAAAACAATACTCAAATTCCATCAGGCGAATACTTGAGTATTAACAATCAGATGCATACGGTAAGAGTAGATGGATCACAATTCCTTTTCAGCATGTGTTATGGTCGTAACAAGAAATGCAAGTACTCGAGACAGCACACAATGGACAATTCAGGCAAACAAAGCAAAACATTTATTCGAGCGAAGGAATCGCGGGTATGCAGATTCGATAGATCATGTCTAGGCCATATCCTACCATATAGTCATGAAAACAGGGCCATAACTCAAAAATAGAAACAGAGATGGGTAGGAAATCCAATGCCAAACCTATATGTCATTTGGAAACAACAGATAAGCAATTTTAATATGAAATCGAGACATATATGCCTGCTTTTGTGGTTTCAATACAGAAGGACCTCTTAGAAACTAATGGATGATTTAGCAAGCATGCTAGACCTTAACAATCAAATAGCTCATTCCAAATAGTATTTAAGCAGGCTTAATTGCTAGCATATAGCAAAACCCAACTAGGCTAACACAGATTTCCTTAAGGCAATGGTCACAAGGTTTAAGTCAAGTACATATATTGGCGAGATGACTCATGTAATCTCATAGTAACGTCTAAATCATGCTAGAAAGCAGCGGGGACAAGTATCACATTGATTTGTAACACCTAAGGCTAGATGGAACCTCGATAGATATACTTAGGATCTTTGCCTGGTTTGAACCATCTGCAATCCGTCCATATATGTTGATCGCCCAAGCTTTGCACAATTGGTTTGAGGAAAGACTTTCAGTAGCATTTAATATTAACTAACAGGTTTAACACCAAATAAATATACTTCACAGATGATGAAACTGAATTACATTAAGCATTTTTAACAAAGCATATGATCATCATACCGACCAAACGAGTTCATACAACTTACCAACAACACATAATTGTTCAATACAACACATAATACATCACTGCATCCTATGCTAATCTCGGATTATCGATGAAACTAAATTGCTATACGTTTAATACGAAAAAGGCACGAAACCAAATGAATCAAAAAGTTTGGGTTTACCTTCTCGCAAGGCGTGAAGCGTATCAAGTCGTCGATCCGCCGGAGGTTTTGTGCTATTCTGCGATTGAAAGGGAATGAAGATTTTGGGTCGATTTTGCTTCCTAAAATTGTTAAGGTTTACTTGTGAAGGACCCGGAGATTTCAAGGCTCAAAACAGGAGGTTTTCATGCCTACGATTCTGATTTTTTTTTCCGGAGATCTTTCACTCAGTTTTCGTGTGCTCCTCCAGGTATCTCTTCCATCGATGACCCTTTGCATGTGCTTATATAGCCATTCTTCGGGTTCCAAATTAGGTAAATAAATAAGGCTGATACTTGTGCTTGATTGGTATGCGATTTGGTTCAGTTTCGAAAAGATTTTGGTGCGATTTTAGGGATTTGGGTGATGAATATGGTAAGGAAACTGGCTGGGGTGCGTGTGGGTAAAGGGAAAGGAAGGTGAGCCGGATTTTCAGCCGAAAATCTCGGCGAGGAAGGTGGCGTGAGGGCGGCGATTGCTAGGTACTCTAGGGCAGCGTTTTTTTTTTTTTTGGTGGACGATGGGGAGGTGAGGGAGAGAAAAGAGGGCTGAGGGTCTTTTTTTTGTGGGCTGCTGGTGATAAAAGAAATAAAAAGCTGGGTATGTGAAATTTGGGTAAGTGAAATTTGCGGGTAGCGGGTTTGGGCCAGGTGTTTTAAAAGGGTGGGCTGGTGGTATTATATTGGGTATTAGTTTTAAGTAGGTGTTTAATTTTAGGAGTTAGTTAGTTTAATGTGCTATTTAATTAATAGTTTTAGGCTTTTAATTAGTGACAAAGTAATTAATTAATTGTGATTAAATTATTTAGGTGCTTTAAAATTATCTAGGTGCTAAATTAGTCTAATTATTTAGGTGCTAAATTAGTCTAATTATTTAGGTGCTAAATTAGTCTAATTTCGAGTTATAAAACTATTACGATAATAAATGCGGGCGTGTTGTCTAATTAATGCCTAATGCTTTAGAATGCGACGCTATTATTTAAAATCTTATTGTTATGCATTATTGCGAAGTTAAATTAAAATTAAAATGAGCTTAGATTGAATTATTTAAATGCTAATGCAAATATGATATTTAAGAATTGTTTAAAGCTTTTATAAATGCGACGCTATTAAATGCATGTATTTAGATAAAAAATTGATTTTAAAGTTACCAATGATTACTAATAAATGCGGCTATGCTACCTGACACGACGTCATCGCTAAATTATTTATTTTATGCATTTATTAATTATTTAAGAATTACGACAAAGCTTAAAGTTAATAAATGCGGGCGCGGGATTCTAAATGCTTAAAACTCTACGTAAGACGCGATGTCGTTATTAAATTAATTATTTATGCCTGTATTTAATGTTTTATTGTTGTATTTTATTATAGAAATCCTAAAAATTATTTTTACAAAATTAGTGTAATTTTATAGTTAATGGCTGGACGGGAGGGTCAAAATTGGGTGTCAACAACGAGAACAACTCTTTCAAGGGAGGGAGGATTTCTAACACTTAGGAAATATTTGGAATGGATGAAGAAGTCATCCTAAGGGGGGTATTTATAGCACAAGCCAAGGCCAACCAATGGCCAAGATCTAGCCAAGTGCATAGCAAGTGTAGGGCCAAGATTCACCCATGTGTCCTTAACCAACTAACACACAAAATATCCTACCAACTCCCCCCTCTTCAATTCGTCCAATCCGCCTTACGCCCGCCATGATGGGAGGTGCAGTGGCGCCCTCTTGTTGGCCCAACACGTTTCGTCTCTCGGAAAAGTCCGTAAAAAAATAAAAATGACATAGCCGGAATTTTCCCTACGAAAGCTGTGAAAACGTTTCGTCGAAAAACGACTCTAAACGGGTGTTGTGAACAAAAATTAATTCGGCCAAGCCTAATACAAGTTTCAAATTTTCTACGTACGTCCTTACGTACATACTCTGAAAATACGGGGTATAACAATCATGTGGGCACACTCATACTCGGGGAACTGTACGGTGCATTTCCCAACCTTCTTTCTTAACCTCTCGATAAAATCGGAAGTCGATTCATCGACCTGCTGCTTGAGATTCATTAGCTCAGTCACGGTAACCTGAGGGTGGGGCCAATAAAATCTATAATGGAATCAATCCTACATGTCAGCCCAGCTCTGTACATAATCAGGAGCCAAAGAGGAGTATTATGTGAATGATGTTCCCATTAGAGAGAGAGAGAGAGAGAGAGAGAGAGAGAGGGGAATAATTGCAACGTGTGCTACTCATTCTGGCCAACCTCGACGCATCGGGCATGTCACGACCCAACCCCGGGGCCACGACTGGTACCCTACCGGGGTACCCTGTCAGATATATGTCAGAGAATAGCAGCGGAACATACATAACACATAACTTAGAGAAAAAGGTAAACATCACTGGCCAGCCGATAAGGCTGCCTTCCATAAAACATACTTAAACAAAAGTATAGTAATACAACTGGTTCTTATAGCCCAAAACATATATGTGACCACAGACCTCTAAAGATAACAACTGTGGCGGGACAGGGCTCTGCCATACCCCTGAATGTACAAAATACCTATAGCATCAGGGATTATCCGTACCAATAGACAAGCTTCCGGAGAAATGGAGCTTCTGACACCGGAATAGTGATCCTGAACGAGGATCCTCAATCTACTTACCACCTGCGGCGTGACGCAGCCCAGGAAGGGTCGGTACACAATATGTACCAAGTATGTAAAGCTGGAAAATACTATAATAATGATATCATAAGTCTAAAAGTAAGCTGGAGTCATGGAAGTCAATAAAATACCTTTTTACTGTGCCTTACTAACAATGAGAGTGACAAGTATATATATCTGATCTGCATAAAATAGGGCCTTAGGATCAAAGCAGGTACCTCGCCGTAGTATCAATAAGCACCCTACTCGCGGGACTATTTCACCGCATAGGTCCCGTGGACCGCGTGAGGTATTCCTCGCATAGTCAGTACCGCCGCGTGGGACTATTTCACCGCGTAATCCCAAGGACTCGCGTGAGGTATTCCTCGCGTCATGGGTAGCAAATCCACGGAGCAGGTGGTATAACGATCTTGGGACTTACCCGCCGGATATACTCTTACCCGGCGGATGGTATAACGATCTTGGGGACTTTCCCCTCAGATATACTCTTACACTGAAGCAGCTGGTATAACGATCTTGGGGCTTGCCCCTCAGATATACTCTTACACTGAATGTCACGACCCGACCGGGCGCGGTACCTGCGGGTACCTATCGTGTATCGTCGAGAGAATAGCGTGAACATACATGAAACAAAATCGTATAAGGTGAACATCACTATGGCCGATAAGGCCGCTTTCATAAAATAACTTAACCGAAAGTGAAACAAGACATCTTATCATTACTGACCCAAACCACAAACGTGACTGCACTTTAGGAATAACAACTGTGGCGGGACAGGGGCCCGCCATACCCCCTGATTGTACAAAAGTAAATAACCTCAGGGAATCATACCAAAAGACAAAGCCTCCGGAGGGATGGAGCTTTCCAGAAAATGAACAGTGATCCTAATAGTGCGGACCAGCAAGCTACGTATCTCGACCTGCGGCATGAACGCAGCCCCCCGAAGGAGGTCAGTACAACAGGTACCAAGTATGTGAAACTGAGAAAATACTGAAAATACCTCATAAGTCTAAAATAACTGGGGACATGTATAAAATCAGTTTACAGAACACTGTATCTTACCAACAATGAGAAAATCAGTCATATACTATACTGCATGAAAATAGGAAGCTCATAATCAACACGTCCAAGTAAACTCATATAGAGACCATGGAAGCATACCCGTGGAATCGCCATCACCGACGGCACGCGTCAATAAACTCATACTAAGACAATGGAAGCATACCTGGAATCGCCGTCGCTGGCGATGCGTCGATAAGCTCATACTAAAACAATGGAAGCATACCCGTGGAATCTCTTCATCACGGCGACGTCGATAAACTCAACAGTGGTATGACGATCTTGGGGCTTGCCCCTCATTCATACTCTTACCCTGAAGAAGGTGGTATAACGATCTTGGGGCTTGCCCCTCATTTATACTCTTACCCTTCATACTGCATGCCTCGGAATCCTTCATCGTAAGCATGTCGAGTGCATACGTGGAATCCTTCATCAATGGCGGTACGTCCAAGTAAACTCATAAATCCACAATGGAAGCATACCCGTGGAATCCTTCATCACTGGAGGTACGTCCAATAAACTCATAACTCAACCATGGAAGCATACCCGTGGAATCCTTCATCATGGCGATGCGTCCAAGTAACTCATAACTTCTTTAGGCTTTCATTAACATACAAATGAATCTCATTTTCATGACCTTATTCAAGAAAACCCAACTCTTTAACCTTTCATAAAGTTATTATAACTAACTCCCATAAAGCCGTTATACTAACTTTATGCTTTAAACTTTAGACGTTCATACTCTTTCATAAGGCCGTTCTAACTAACCTCCCATAAGTAGTTGTAACTCCTTATGTTTCAAAAGATTTCGTTCTTTTTATTAACCAAGAGACTTATACTTCAAATCAAACTCACACAATTTCCGTAATACTTCTTCATGTCACGAAATCCTTATCTACCTTATTTAGGTTAAACCATTACTTAGGAATAAGTGGGTTAGCTCTCTAACCCAACCAACTTAGACATTTTCGTAAAACAAGTCAAGTACAACAAATAGATTTACTTCATTTAAAACACGTGCGTCTACCGTACTATATAGTTCAAACTACTCATGCTCAAGAGATAAGAAAGCTCCACATACCTCTTTGGTCAATCCACTTGCTAAGCTCAACTACAAGTAATATTTCAACCTATAATAACCATGATATGTTCATTAACCTCTAATTCCAATGTAGAATAATCTAACTCAAAGCCACTAAAATTCTATAGAAAATTGGGCAGCATTTCCTTTGTTTCTACTCACTTTGCCACCTTTCTCAAGGCGAATTTACCATCAAAACACCACATTGTAAGGCTCAATCAATCCAACATTTTAAAGGGGATTACACCCAAATACCAATTCTGCCCATAAGTTTACAACAATTCACTTAACAATCCTAAGGTAGTTTTTAGGCTTCAACATGCTCATAAACTCTTCTTAACCCATTTTTCATATTCAAAACACATTTCTAGCATGCAATGACTCTAAGAGCATTATTTACTACCACAAGTTCTTTCTTCTTAACATGCAAAACTAAATCTAAAGAAAGAATCATTACCTTAAAGTTTTAGCCCAAACTTATTCCAAATATTGCTAGCTTCCTTGCCAAGAACACCACCACAATAATGCCCACAAGCTAGCTACAAGCTTCCTTTTGGTTCTTAACTATTCAGATTTTCTAAGGGTTTTTAGAGAAGGGAAGCAATTTGAGAGAGAGATAGAAGATGAAAGATAGAAAATGTCAAGTCTTGGTCAATATATTGCATGCAGAAAATCAGATGGGGACACTTTTCACCCTCCCATGGTCTCTTTTAAAACAAAATCGACTTTTCTAAGTTTTTCCGCCTAATCGCCTGCCACTGCGCCGCCACGGCCATGGCTGAAACCTCCGCAGCTCTCGATCTTCGGCGCCATGCCTCGCTATTCCGGCCAGCGCTGCAACTTCAGCGACCTTCGAACTTTAGGCGCCGCGTTCGCATCCGCGCCATGCTGCCGCTTGGTCCAAACGCATTTCGTCCGATTGCGCCGAACGTGTAACTCTCATAACTTTACCCGACGCCCTATCGACGAACGGTTGGTTGCGTTGGAATCCAGACTCAACGAACTACGCCCTAGGACTTTAAAACACTTAGGAACTCTCAATGTACCGGGTCATAACCCGCCTCAAAGTTGACTAAAAACCGCCCGGAATAATCCGTCAACCTATCCTTTGAAAATTTTAAGTCTTACCCCCCTTTCGTACGTACTCAAACGCATGACCTGAACTACGGGGTGTAACACTGAAGAAGGTGGTATGATGATCTTGGGGCTAGCCCCTCAGACATACTCTTACCCTGGAGAAGGTGGTATAACGATCTTGGGGCTTGCCCCTCAGATATACTCTTACCCTAGCTCAAACTGTTATCATATCATAATCATAAATAAGTTAAGAAAACTTATAACTTCTTATTGGTCTTGTTCATATACCCTCTCATTTTAGTTTACTTAAGGCACTTAATCATATCTTTAATAAAAGAACACCGGGAGTTTAACCCAAGTACTACATGTTTCAACTCTTTTAAAAATGACTCTGCTTTATACATAAAACTCTTGGGCAATTGATGCCTTAAAACCAATTTGCCTCACCATATACTTATCTTACTTAGAGTAAATCTCTTCTCATTAACCTTTTATGAAGCTAATAAACCAACTTCCCACAAAGTTGTTATATTAACTCTACACTTTAGTAAAATCATACTTTTCTCCTAACTAAGGGACTTATACATTCTTAAAACAAAACAAGTCATTATATACTTAAAACAAGTAAGAATACCAAATCTCAGACGCTCACCGTACTACATAGTTTCATCTATTCATGCTCAAGAGATAGGAAAGCTTCACATACCTCTTTGGTCAATCCACTTGCTAAGTCCAAACTACCGCAAGTAATATGTCAACCTAAAATAACCATGATACATTTATTAACCTCTAATCTTAATGTAGAACAATCCAAGTTCAAAGTCACTAATTTCTATGGAAAATTGGGCAGCATTTCCTTTGTTTCTACATACTTTGCCACCTTTCACAAGGCCGAATTTATCATCCAAACGCCACATTTAAGGCTCAACAATCCAACATTTCAAAGAGGATTACACACCTAAACTTGGGTGTGTAAAATTCTGCCCCAAAAAGGTACAACAATTCACTTAGCAATTCTAAGGTAGTTTTTAGGCTACAATATGCTCATAATATCTTCTTAACCAATTCCTTCACATTCAAACCATAGTTCTTACACGAATGAGTCTAAGAGCATTATTTACTACCACAAGTTCTTCCTTCTTAACATGCAACACTAAAAACTACTTCTAAAGGAAGAAATGTTACCTTAAAGTTTTAGCCAAACTTATTCCAAATATTTTGCTAGCTTCCTTGCCAAGAACACCACCACAACAACACCAACAAGCTAGCCACAAGCTTCCTTCTTTCTTTTACTTTTTCGATTTTCTTTAGGCTTGAATTTCTCTTGAAATTTAGAGAGTGGGAGCTTAAGCTTTAGAGAGAGAGAGAAATTGGAAGATGACCAAGTCTTCAAGACATGGTCAATATATTGCATGCAAAAAATCAGATGGGGGGGACACTTGTCACCCTCCCAAGGTCTTTTAAAAGAAAAATCTGACTTTTCTAAGTTTTTCCGCCCAAAAATCCCGCCTCGATGCCGCGGCGCTGAAACCCCCGCAGCCTCTCTGAAATTTCGGCGCCGCGGCGCTGCAACTTCAGCGACCTCTCGATTTCTCGCCGCGCCCTGCCGCTTTGTCCAAACACCTTCTCGTCCGATCACAAGACCGAACTTGTAATTCTCATAACTTTCTACTCCGACGTCTATCGATTTAACTGGTTGCGTTGGAATCTAGACTCAACGAACTACGCCCTAGGCCTTCGAAACACTTAGGAACTCTCAATGTATCGGGTCATAACCCGCCTCGAAGTTGACTAAAACTCGCCCGGAATAATCCGTCAACCTATCATTTGAAAATTTTAAGTCTTACATGCTTTCGTACGCTCTCATACGTAGGGTCAGAACTACGGGGTATAACAGGGCAGTGAATCTACCGATGGGTTCGATAGTGGATTTGTCGTCATCGTCAGAGAAAATGGCAAACTCTGATATTTTGAAGCCCCTTGGCAAATGTGTTATCCAATCTACCCAATCGAGGTAAGACTTCTTATAAACATACATGCCCAAAGGTTTCAGTTGGATGTCGAAGTACCTCCGCATGGTATTAGCAATAATTTATGGGTTTATCAGTTGTGACATCCTCTGCTGATTCTCGATTGGATTCGGCTGGTAGGCGTTCTGCACTGGCGGCCTTCATTCTATCCCTTATTGAGCAAGGTATGAAAGTTGTAGGTATTCTGCTGACCATTACCCATATGTGGGGTACATCCCTATTGTTGTTGTTGGGTATAGCCACCTAATCCTGCAACCTGAGCTCATGTAACAGTCGACGGAGCCTGAGGATAAGGTAGAAGCTTTCCCCGGACATCGGTCGATCTTGGAAGTGTGCGCTTCCTGGATGGTATAGATTGGGTATCGACTGTGATTGCTGGAATGGTGCCCCGCTGTAAATAAAGTCACCCGATAGCCGAGCATGGTCATAACATAGGGCTACCGGCTGCCAATTCGACTAGCCAACATGGGTTGTCTGTACTGTTGGGCCGTTTGTAGTAGCGAACGACATAACGGGCGGCAACCTAAGATGTACAGATGCCTGAACTGGTCTTCGAGTCATATTGATCTGCCCATACTGCAGACTTGCTTGGTCAAGTGGCACGGTTCCCCCCCCCCCCCAACATTTGGTGGCAACCACACAGTTAGCTGGTTACTAAGTGACTGGGCATGTGTTCCTAGGTGCGTTATTGGTTGTACATGAGTAGGCACTGACTGATACACATTCGATTGAGGGACAACGCCCAGAGTCACAGTTGCATGTTGCACAACGCCACTCGTCGAGGGGTGGCAGAACATGCCGAACATTCTCCTGAAGGCAACCGATTGGTTTCCAGTTCATTCACCTGCTGAACCTCATGGTGTACCATTGGCTTGACAATGTCAGCCAATTGTTTGGAAACTTGGTACATAATGTCGTGGATGCCTAAGTCAATTTACTGTCTAATGAATGAGGTGGTCATGATAGTTGGGCCTTCAGGTTGACTAAGTTCATCCACAGTTCGGGTTGATGGAGGAAGTGGAGGGGTATCAACCGATGTAGTCATACCCAAGGACAATTATGGCTCGTTGTTTCTTCTGGGAGGGTTCTATTTAGGATTTTGACTGGATTATGAATGCATTCTCTTACCAGACCTTAGGCGCATACGCCAAGCGTGATCCTGACCTGGAGAGTCAAACTTTGTTATGGAATCACCTATGGTCCCATTGGACGTGCCAAATTTCCTTAACTAAGCGATTTCAGCTGAAAGTGGAACTCTAACTTTCAGCAATGGATTCCCCAACTACTCCAGAAAGCGTTGAGATTGTGATTAAATGAACTAAGTGGTAAGAAGCATGAACACATCTAAATTGCAATAAAGACAATAAAAGTAAGAACGAGAATATGTAAAAATCAGTTTTTGATTGTGTTCTATTCTGTACAAATGATTCCTATATTTATAGTATAAGAAAAATATATGTGACCCCTATGTTAGCCACCGAACTACCCAATAAATTCACTAGCCAATTATGAGGAGGTGGTGCCGATTTTTTCTCCTGGACCCCTAGCACGATTGATGGCATGCCCTTTTGATTGTTGCTGGTTGCTACCTTTTCTAGAAGGTCCTTTGACTTGATCTTCGAGGCATCCGAGTATGTGTGGGTCTCAGCCGTTTCTCAGAATTATGACTCGGCTAGTCTATCGTAATAGCCGATGATGCTTTCTAGCCGAGGGTAAGGGCTAACATATTCGACTATGACTCCGCTCATTTATTGACTTAAAATCCTTTTTCACCTTCGGCTAAACACTTTTGAGTGTTAACACATGTTTTAAGTCTTGAATTCACGCTTCTGGTAGTGAATCTACCCAATACAAATCTTAAATTAATCCGATTGAGTTCTGAATACTGAATACATCAAGTAAAAAATTCGAGGTGGGAATGTGGTGTGGCTGTGAGACAAATTTTGATATGAAAATTATTTCTTTAATTAAGGGGTTGAGTTGACTGAATTAGTCCAAGTATCTAAGTCATTAACCACATAATTTTTAAATAAGCTTTTATCCTAAATTCCTTAACTTCTTTTGTTAGAAACCACAGGAAAGGACACAACAATAGGATTATCTTATCCTTGCAAATGCCCACACATTATTAACACCAAAGGTTCATTAGTTTAGTTCATTTAGACATCGTCCAACATTAATGATAATTATAAAAAATATAGAACAATTATTTGTTTTTTTATTAGAACAATTATTCATTATTATAAAAGGTCATTTGTTTTTAAGAAAGAATTACGAAAATACTGTTCTACGGAGATAATTGAACCTAAGATTTTTGAGAACTTTTTGAAGTTATTACTTCAACCTTCTACTTCAAGTTTAGTTATTTTCATACTCAAGATATGAATGTTATCTCCTACTACTTTAATCATAAGTCTCGAATTTAAATTGAAAATGCAGAAACTCTTGGTACACTTCCTAATTTTATGTTTCCTACACGATAAAAATCTAGATTACCTGACCAATAAGTATTGAATACCAAATGCTTTGTAGGAATATTTACACAAATAACTTGTTTACATTTCCTAGTCCGTATACATGAATTATATATATACATTCGCCGGCTATTTTTAAGTTAAGCCGTTAGGTGAGCAAGGTTAATTCTTGCAAAAAAAAAAAGAAATCAAAGAATGAAAAGACAAATATTTGAAGATGACGATGGGACTTAAGATTACTTTGTTAGTTACAAAATCAACGCATCTTTTGGCCAAATGCAAAGAAAAGAGAGACATCATCTGGGGGTAGTGAGAGTTGAGACACAAAAATTCACATGAAGTGATTGCTTAATTAAGGGATAGGGTGGCATAGGATATCCCTATATCTCATACCTCAACATCATTTTTAGATAAGGTTCTGTGACTATCCTTATGTCCATCAGAAAATTCACAAGAAAACATTAAAAAAAAGTTTAGATAAAGAGAAAACAAATGTGAGTAGCAATGGAAAAAATCTTGTTGGGGAGCGCCTCCTCTTTAAATGGGTCTTAGGCGGAGCAAATTCAAATTAGTTTGGCCCCCAATGCGAGTACCGGACATCGCCACAGGAAAACAAAAAAAAGTGAGTTGCAATGGACTATAACTTTATTTTTAATAACCTTGATGTTTGGCTAATTTGTCCACCTCAAGTAATTTCACGAGATACCTGCTAACACCATTCATTCTGAGGGAAGCATATGTGCCAAAAGACAAGTATGGCAATGACCAATGAGGATGCAAGAAAACTAGTCAAGGACAAACATAACATTAAGGGGTCGTTTGGTTCAAAACCAGGTTATTTTGAAATTGTAATCATGATCACAATATTGGGATTATAATTAGGATTATCTTGTTGGGATTTGACGACTCAGATTCGACTAATCAGAAAATAGTAAATCGGCAAAGAACAAATAACACAAAAAGATTTATAGTGGTTCACTCTCAATGCGAGAGCTACATCCACTTTGCCGCTGCAAATTCTTCACTATAATCAAAGAGAGTTTTGAGTTTACAATTCGCTCTTCCTAACCTTTCACCCGTGATGAATTCTAATGAATTTACGTGATAAAAATTAACCTAGAAGAACAAAGCCCTAGTCTATATATAGCGAAAATTAGGGCGTACAATATATGAGCTAAAATTCCAAAAAATACCCCCCACTAAATAACCTTAGCCGATCCGATCTTCATAGTGTCGGTTGCCGATCAGGTTTTCATGGTGTCGGCTGTTGGCAATGAATTAGGCTCCACAACTCAACAATCTCCAACTTGGAGACTAATTTCAATCATTTGTCTCAATCTGCAACAACGACTCTGATCCTCACCCACGGAGTCCAACTAAAGTTACAGACAAATTCAGTTTATCATTTGGCACGACCTTCGTCAGCATGTCTGCTAGATTCTGACTTCCTGGGGATCATTTTAAGCACTAATACTCCATTTCCAAAGTCAATCTGATGAAATGATGCCGAAGTTGTATGTGTTTCGCTCAAGCATGGTAGACCGGGTTCTTTGCCAAATGAATATAACTCTGGCTATCACATTATAACACATTCCCCTTGTGGTCATGATCCAATTCCTGTAGAAAATATTATAGCCACATCATCTCCTTCGTGGCATCCGTCACGACAATGTACTCAGCATCACAACTAGAGAAAGCTACTATTTTCTGCAACTTTGAAACCCAATCGATCCCAGTACATCTGAATGTGTAAACATACCCAGATGTGTTCTTTCGGCTATCAACATCACCACTATTGTCAGCATCAACATATCTCTGCAATCCTGTCTCTAACTTTCGTAAACACAAAGCTGAACTTGAGTTGCCCTTCAGATACCTGAAAATCCACTCACATCCTCCTATTGTTACTTTCTCGGATTGCTCATAAACCTGCTAACAATTCCCACTGCATGTGCAATGTCTAGCCTCGTACATACCATCGCGTACATACGGTTGCCGATAGTCGAGGCATAAGGTACCTTGTCCATATGCTCCTTCTCGCCCCTGGCCACAAAGCATCGATCCTTTGACAAACGGAGGTCCATCCGGTCGAGTACTGACTGACTTGGCATTGTCCATGTTGAACCTCTTGAGGACCTTCTTCACATATTATTCTTGTGAGAGTTTGAGGCCCTCCTTACTTCGGATGATTCCCATCCCAAGGATTTGCTTTGCGGCTCCCAGATCCTTCATTGCAAATTCTGCTGATAGCTTTTTCTTCAGCCGATCAATGTCATGTAGGTCTACTCCTACGATCAGCATGTCGTCAACATAAAAGATTAGTATCATGTAGGAGTCTTCAAATCTCTTGAAGTAACAATAGTGATCTGCTTCACACATTAGGAATTCAACTTTCTTCATAAAGTTGTTGAACTTCTTATATGTCTTGGAGTCTGTTTCAGTCCGTATATGCTCTTTTGAAGCTTGCACACCAGCTTCTCTTTCCTTTTGACCTCAAATCCCTCAAGTTGCTTCATGTAATTTCTTATTCTAAGTCACCATGAAGAAAGACAGTTTTCACGTCCATCTGTTGAAGATGCAGATCTTCCTTTGCTACCAGCCCAAGAACAGTTCTGATTATCACCAACTTGACTATGGGAGAGAAGATTTTCGTGTAGTTGATGCCTTCCTTCTATTGGAATCCCTTCACAACCAGCCTCGCTTTTATAGCGCTTGCTTCCATCGTGTTCTTCCTTTATCAGATAGACTCATTTGTTCTGCAATGCCTTCTTCCCATCTGGTAACTTAACTAACTCCCATGTACGATTTGACAACAGTGAATCAATGTCATCCTTCATTGTCAGCTCCCACTTGATCGACTCATCAACTTGCATCGCTTCTTCATAACATTCCGACTCCCCTCTGTCAGTGAGCAGAATGTAGTCGAGGTAGGGAGAGAACATCTGAACTGGCTTACTAATTCTGGATGATCTTCATAATTCTGTGATCGAAGTCGGCTGATTTGTTTTAGTTTCAGTACTTTCATTAACCTCGCCATCACTGTCTTGTCTGTTGTCTTCTCGAACTATTTGTTCCTCTACCGCAGTAGCACCTGTTGTAGCTCGGGTGCTGAGAAGTCTATCAAATAGACTATTTCCGATTACTTATTCTTAGAGATTTTACTCTATGAACTCTCCTGCAACTTTTCTTTGTACAACATGTTCATTAAAGATGACGTCCCTGCTTTGGATGATCTTTCGATTATGGTCATCCCAAAATCGATAAACGAAATCGGTGTCACCGTAGCCGATAAAGTAACACTTTTTAGATTTCATATCAAGTTTAATTCTAGCAGTAGAATCAATATGAACATAGGATAAGCAACCAAACACTTTCAGAAAATAAAAATTTAACTTTTTATAGCTCCAAGCCTCTTCTGGAATTCTGAAACCCAACGGAACAAACATTTCTCTGTTAATCAAGAAAATTGTGGTATTGATTGCATCTGCCCAGAATGTCTTGGGCAGTCCAGCGTGTATTCTCATGCTCCATGCACGCTCGTTCAATGTTTGATTCAACCTTTATGCTATTCCATTTTGTTGGGGCGTTCCAGGAATAGTCTTTACCATCCTGAACTCATTATCGACACAATACCATTTGAAGTCACCGTCAATGTATTCTCCAGCGTTGTCGGACCTCAGACTCCTCAACTTGAGATTTGTCTCATTCTCAACCATGGCTTTCTAAAGACGGTGAACACGTCTGATTTATTTTTCATAAAATAGACCCACACCTTCCTGGTTGAATCATCAATGAAGGTCACATAGTAGAGTGATCGTCCGAGTGAGGGGACAGTAGCAGGTCCCCACGCGTCAGTGTGCACCAATTCAAGCTTCTCAACTTTCAATTATCCGTCTACACTTGTAAAACTAACTCGTTTTTGTTTTCCAGGTATGAAACTCTCACACATATGATGATCCACCGACTTCAGTTTCAGAATCATGTCGTTAGTCACCAGAAGTTTCATCCCTTTCTAGCTCATATGCCCTAGTATGCAATGCCACATATGTCTTTTTGGCGTTGTCAACAACAACAACTATATCATGGTAACTCGTAGTCATGCATAGGGTACCCGTTTTCTTACCACGAGCAACCATCATATCACCATTCGTCACCTTCCAGGAACCATTACCAAAGGTAACATCATGTCCATCATCATCAAGTTGACCCACTGAGATCAGATTACGCTTCATCTTCGACACGTGTCTAACCCTTTTGGTTTTCCACATGTTTTCATTTGACATCTTCAAATTAATGTCTCTAGTACCGGTAATTTCTAAATGCTTACCATATGCCAAATAGACGTACCTGTAATTCCCCGCAACATAATTTTTCATTATATCACGATCTGCAGTGGTGTGAAAAGATGCTCTTGAGTCAAGAACCCAAGAGTCGATCGGGTTGTCAACAGACAACATCATCAGATTGGCAATGTCTTTAGTGAACAAGATCAACGTATCATCAATGTCTTCAATGACAGCATTGGCTCCACCCCCTTGTTGTCATCCTTGTTCGGTGCCGTGTAATTTATTTTGATGTGACCCGATTTTCCACAGTTCCAACATTCAAGCGTTCGCCCGGACTTGGATTGACTTCTGCCATTCCTTGACTTCGACTTGCCCTTATTTCGACTGTGGTTTATGTCATAATTTATGCCTCTATTATCAACATTCAAGACAGAACTTGTCGACGCCTCACCAGAATCTATCATGCGAACTTCCTCATCAAGAATACGATCCCTAACATCATTGAACTTCAGTTTATCACTGCTGACATAATTATTAATCGTTGCTCTCACCGGCTCCCAGCTATTCGGCAGAGACGCCAACAAAATTAGGGTTTGCACTTCATCGTCAAACTCGATTGCAACATACGATAATTGATTGACAATCGTGTTGAATTCATTCACGTGCGCCTTGCTCAATCTTTAGATGAAAGAGTTTCTTCATGAGAAATACCTTATTGTTTGCTGAAGGTTTCTCATACATGTCGGACATAACTTTTATCATGCTAGCCGTGGTCTTCTCCTTCGCCACGTTGTGAGAAACGTTCTTCGACAACGTCAGTCGAATGACTCCCAAAACCTGTGTGTCGAGGAGATTTCAATCTGCATCATTCATCTCCTCTGGCTTCTGACTCAACGATTGATGAAACTTTCTACAGTACAAATAGTCTTTAATCTGCATTCTCCAAAACGCAAAATATGTACCATCAAATTTCCTGATGTCGTGTGCAGAACCATTTGTTGGGATTTAACGACCCAAATCCGACTAATCAGAAAATAGTAAATCAACAAAGAACAAATAACACCCTCTTCCTCACCTTTCACTCGGGATGAATTCTAATAAATTTTCATGACGAAAATTAACCTAGAAGAACAACGCCTAATCTATATATAGCGAAAATTATGGCGTACAATATATGAGCCAAAAATCCCAAATACCCTCCACTAAATAACCTTAGCCGATCAGCGTTCCAAACTTAGCCAATCAGGTCTTCATAGTGTCGGTTGCCGATCAGGTCTTCATGATGTCGGCTGTCGACAATGAATCCTCCACAACTCAACATATCTATCCCAATTTCTATATGGGATAGATAATCCCATGATTGTAGTATAAAACTTATCCTGGTTTTACCTAATATTCTCAACCAAACACAGGAAACATTTAATCCCAAACAACCCCCAAGTAGTAAACATCATAAAGCTGATTGATGAGCCAACAATATCTACAATTCACAGACTGAAACTTCCAAGTTTAAAAACTATGATCTCTTTTGGATTTGGTCACCTTGCCCAACTAGCGTACTGGGACCAACACGCACGAGGTAGCCCCAACACTTACGACTCATCACACTCGAAGCACTCCCAACAATAGGGACTCGACACACACAAACATAAAGGGCCTTGTTATCAATGAGCTACTCTAAGAAATAAAGAAAAAGGTACAAAGACAAAATCAGAAGATGCCTTTGTATTATTTTCTTGATAGATTAAAGTATAATTTTATTGATAATGAAAGAACATACTTCAGTAATATTTAGGCATGGACCATTATAATTACAATCTACTCTTTTTCACTGGTCCCATCTCCTTTGCCTTTGTCCTCAACAAGTGCTTTTGTATTTTCCCAGTAGCAGTCTTTGGCAATGGTCCAAAAACAACTGATTTTGGAACCCAGTACTTGGGCATTTCCGAACGACTGAAGTTGATAATATCTTCTGCCAACTTTTGTTGATCTGTTTTCTTCACGTCGGGCTTTAACGTTACGAATGCACACGGTGACTCGCCCCATTGCTCGTCGGGCCTTGCCACAACGGAGACCTCTAGTATTGCTGGATGTAGATACAGAATATTTTCGACCTCGACACTGCTTATGTTTTCGCCACCAGAAATGATGATGTCCTTTGATCTGTCTTTGATTTCTATGTATCCATCTGGATGCTTAACTGCAAGATCACCCGAATGATACCAGCCTCCAGCAAAAGCTTCCTCGTTAGCCTTAGAATTTTTCAGGTAACCTTTCATTACAAGATTACCTCTGAAGACAATCTCTCCTACTGTTTTCCCGTCTGCTGGGACAGGTGTCATGTCTTTCATGCTGACAACATCTAAATGCTCCAGACCAACGTATCTGACACCTTGGCGTGCATGCAGACGTGCCTGGACATCTGGGGGAAGTAAATCCCACTCGGGCTTCCACGTGCATAGAGTGGATGGGCCATAGGTTTCAGAAAGGCCATAAGTGTGTAAGACTCGGAAACCACGTTGTGACATTGCAGCAAGAACAGATGGAGGAGGAGAAGCGCCGGCTGTGCTTACATGCACAACACAAGGAAGAGGAAGGATGGTTTCTTCTTTTGGGGCATTAACTATGGTGTTGAGTACCACAGGTGCAGCAGAAAAATGAGTCACGCCAAGATGGGCTATGGCTGAGTAAACAGCTTTAGCGGTTACCTGCATACAGAAACCATCAGAACAGAAGGAGCAGTGTGTTCAAATTAACTTGAAAATACATTTCTACTTACTTCCTCCAATTTAGAAATAGACCTTAAGAGAAAAGTGCTCCCAAAACTAGTTGTTCAGATATTAAGTGTTTTATGTTAAAGAAAAGGAGTTGTCTGCTACCTAGATAAAATCCAATTATGTCCCTCTAATTTTTAAATTCCCACCTTAGTGTCAAATTCAATAATATACCCAATGCTATTGCCCTTAGTGGAAACAACCATGTGAGGTAAGGCGGCTGCGTACAACAGACCCTTGCGGTCCGGCCCTTCCCCGGACCCCGCGCATAGCGGGACCTTAGTGCATCGGGCTGCCCTTTATTTACCCAATGCTATTGCCCTTGTCCATTTTACATGGTTTACATTTTCTCTAAATGTCAGCGGTAGGTGACATGGTGAAAGATAAACAATTACAATTTGCATCCGTTCATCTTACTCAATTACGATCTGGTAACCCAATACTTCTTATAGATCAAAGCATACTATAGCTGAATTTTTTTAATTTTTTTTACCAATTAGTTTGGCATATCTATAACAAAGCAGATTACACACTGCTCTATATGAAGTAGCAGCAAATAGGGTATGAGAATCTCCATGTGTAGGAAAAGAACCAAGGAATTACCTGTCTAAGGCATATGTTAGTCCCACAAATTGCAGCAAGTGTCCAAACGAAACACCAACCATTACAGTGGAACAGTGGTAGAGTCCACAGATACACAGCTCCCTCTTGCATACTCCAAATCACAGCATTACTCATAGCCATAAGATAAGCGCCACGATGGTGCAGCACCACTCCTTTAGGACTAGCTGTTGTGCCGGAAGTATAGCCCAAAGCAATGGTTTGCCACTCATCCTCTGGTGGCTTCCATGGAAACTCTGGATCGCCAGTTTCTAGGAATTTCTCGTATTCAATTGCCCCTTTCTCAAGAGCATATTGGACCGGTATTGGATCACAGTTTTTATCAGCAATTACAATCAGAAGCGGAGCCTTGAATTTTCCTTTACTGTTATGTTCCCATACTTTTAAAGCTTCCTCGGCCAAGGGAAAATACTCTTGGTCCACCATGACAACAGCAGCTGAGCAATGACCCAAAAGAAAAGCAATTGTTTGTGCATTTAGACGGACATTGACAGCATTTAAAACAGCTCCAGCCATTGGAATTCCAAAATGACCTTCATACAGAGCGGGGACGTTTGGAGCAATAACTGCAACCTGCCAATGAAGCAGAAAAAAACAAGGACTTAGTAGAGCATCCACAGGAATACAAGAACAATGCATTTCATTAAATGGACAAACGATATTGATGTCCATAACAAACTAATTGAAAGTTTCTGCATTTTTGTTCATTTAATATGGAGAGACAAATTGCAACAGGCGATGGAGCAAATAAAAGGTGGTGCACTCAGTACTTAATATCCTCTAGATCCAAAGACCTGATATGTAAATTCCAGCTTCTTGTTCATTCAATTATCAGGTCTATCGGAAACAACCTGCCCTACAAAGGTAGAGGTTTGTAGGGCAAGGTCTGGGTACATCGTACCCTCCCCAGACCCCACTTTGTGAGATTACACTGGGTATGTTGTTGTTGTTCATTCAATTATCTCTACTCATCTTCTTCTTATATTAACTCCATTAGAAATCCTAAATATGCAGGCTGAGAAGCAAAAGATCTTATAATCATATCCTACTATGACACCATGAATGAAACTTAATGCAGAGAATGCAACTACGGGAATTTGCAAGACAGAAAACTATGTAATGAACCTTAACATACTTTTAACAGCAAAACATAGATCACTCTAGTAAACTGCAAGTTAAAATTGTCTCTGCAGTCTGATTTGTCAACCAAGAAACACGACACTCGGTTTTGATTTCATTCACAACTTTGCCTTCTATCTGTAGATGAAAATCAGTGAATACTATCCTTGTTAGCTTTAATTCGTTATAGTCTATCATAAGATACTGATTTCTAATTTCCGCTTCCGACTTCTAAGGGTCCCAATTTAAGTACACCCCTCTTCTTCTCCCCCTCTCTGTTCATTATCCCTTAGGCTCGCACACATGCAGGCACGCATGCACACAATTTCTCTCCCTAGAATCAGATTGAGTCTATTATATATATCGGATTCATCTTTCTTTATTCCCTGTAATTGTGGAATCTGTTTGCGGATGACAACGTAATGGATAGTTTCATGAAGAATAGCACAATATATACAGACTCAAATAACTTGATGGTTAGTTTTATTTTAGTTTTGCAACAAAAAAACACTAAAACTGAAGATTTTGACCGGACAGCACACTAAAACAAGCTTTATAGATTATATGGCTAACCGAACAACAACCACACAATGAAAGAGCTAAACTGCAGAGGAAGTCAATACTAGTGAAGAAAACAAAGATAAAGTAGTGCTACAGTAAGATTAAGTGTCAAATAGTCTCCGATTCTTTGGAAAATAAGTTGATGTGACTAACCAAAAATGAGTCTCATCCAACTTCCTAATCCTTCATCTTTTTTTTTTTTTAGTTTGATAATGCATCGAACTTCCTAATCACTAAAGGGCAGCCCGGTGCACTAAGCTCCCGCTATGTGCGGGGTCCGGGGAATGGCCGGACCACAAGGGTCTGGTGATAATTTTGCAAAAGAATTTGATATATTGATAGTATCAAATTGGGCTAAGAATAGTGGGTCGAACTGCCATTAGATTCAGATTAATCTAGATTTGCTTTAGTCAAATAAAGAACATGCTAAACTGATAGTGGTGATAATGTAGCCTGACTTGATTATTAGATCTCACCAAATCTAACTAGCCACCTGTATGAGTACCCAACAGAATTAACACTCAAGATAATAAATATTTAAATGTGTTTCAACTAAATCAAAAACTTTACATTTTTTTCCGAAACAGGGGACAGTTTTGCTAACTCTTGGTGAACACACAGTTCTTTCCCCAGTATACCCCTACAAAACATGCTTCTCATCAGGGTTGATGACACAGTAGTATCAGCAATTGAAGATTTCGTGCAATAAGAAGAAAACAAAGAGCACGGGAATCACTAATGAAAGAGAGTAATTATCATATCTGAACTAATTCCTTTCCAACTAAAATTCTATCCCAAGATGCATTTGGTATGGAGGAACTTAAAATATTTTCCCATAGGAAATAATTTTGTGGATCATTTCCATTGTTCAGTACTTATATAAGTTTTCACAAAATGTGGGATAGGGGATAAGGATAATGTTATAGTGATATAACTCCATTCCAAGATGCATTTGGTATGGATGGCTGTAAAATGTTCTCCCATAGGTAAACAAATTCAAAGCTAACCAAACTTGAGCAAAATTAACTTATGGCTTCATTTAGTCAATAGCTTGTAGGGAGTAAATGGTAGCAGTTAGTTTAAGAATGGAAAAGAGAAAAGACAGAGGCACCTAAAGAGAAATTAGCAGGTCTACAACAATCAACAGAAATAGAAGATGAAAATGCTACACCATCCAAACATTAAGGACTGCATTCAGCATATACACCCAATAAATAACAGAGATATTAGCTAAAAATCTATTCTTCGGATGGACTTATCAAACCAAAGTAATCAAGTATTCTACACACAAAAGATAAATCATCATAAGTACAATGGCACAAGTGAGCTTAAAAAAGAAAAAGAACTGGCTCAATACACAAATACTAAAGATACTAAAAAGGGAGAAATGAAACTTCTGATATATCGATCAACTACGTCTGATAAATCCCAAACTGATTGGAGTGGCCATATGAATCTTTTTTATTGATTTCACTATGTTTGAGCCCAATCAAACTATAATGACAAAGGACAATTACATAATAGTAACTTACTACTATTAAATAACAACTGGCCAGTCCTAGAAGCTAATCTTTTTCTTCTTCTTTTTTCAGTTGAGACCAATTAAGATGCTAAATTTAGTAGTAGGATTTTAACATGTTTTTCCTATCTACAAAGCTAATACTGATGAGGAAGATAATGACAACAATGGCAAGTACATGTATTCCAGTTAGGCTCGGCCACATAAATCGACGAGATCTGCTCTGTTCAGGTTCAATGAAACTATACTAAGACCCCAAAAAGAAAAAGAAAAAAAACACCGCACATACACACACAAAAAAAATACAACAAACAAAAAGGTCCGATCGCTGAACAATGAAAAATCTGATCTTTTTCCTGTTTTCCAATTGATTAGCAACTAAACACTGAATTTAGTAGAAGTTTTTATGTTTTCCAAATTCTAGATAAGTAATTAGTAATTACTGATGATCATCTTTTTCATCATCATGTAACAGTCCGCCTGATATATTAATGAAGGACAAGTAAGTCATGACACCACTGTTACATAAAAAATGAAATATTTACAACGAACACACCCAGAAAAAAAAGTCTGTTCACTGAACAATGAAAAATCTGATATTTTTCTTGTTTTCCAATTGACGAGCAAACTAAACACTGAATAAAGTAGAATCTTTTTTATGTTTATCATAATCTAGATAAGTAATTACTTATGATCATCTTTTTCATGTAACAGCCTACCGTGATAGATTAGTGAAGGACAAGTTAGTCCTAACACCCATATTACAATAAAAATGAAATATTGATTGATGATAATAGTAAAAACAACGAATACACACACACACACAAACTAAACACTGAATTTAGTAGAATTTATGTTTTTCATATTCTAGATAAGTAATTACTGATGATCATCTTTATCATCATCATGTAGCAGTTTGCCTGATAGATAAATGAAGGACAAGTAAGCCCTAACACCACTGTTACATAAAAAATGAAATATTTACAACGAATTCACACACACACAAAAAGTATGTTCGCTGCACAATGAAAATCTGATCTTTTTCTTGCTTTCTAATTGACGAGCAAATTAAACACTGAATTTAGTAGATATTTTTTATGTTTTTCATATTCTAGATAAATAATTACTACATAATAAACATCTTTATCATCATCATCATGTAACAGTCCACCTGATAGATTAATGAAGGACAAGTAAGTCCTAGATTAATGAAGGACAAGTAAGTCCTGACACCACTTTATAAAATGAAACATTTGCAACGAATACACACAGAAAAAAAAAAAAGGTCTCGTCGCTGAACAATGAAAAATCTGATCTTTGCTTGTTTTTAAATTGAAGAGGAAACAAAACACTAAATTTAGTAGAAACGTTTTTATGTTTTTCATAATCTAGATAAGTAATTACTGATGATCATCTCATCATGTAACATTAGCTTGATATATTAATGAAGGACAAATTAGACCACCGTTACATAAACAATGAAACATTGATCAAAGATAATAATAGAAACAAAAAAAAAAGTCCGACCGCTGAAGAATGAATAATCATGTAACAGCCGGCCTGATACATACTACTCCATCCGTCCCAAATAGATCGTCTTACTTTCCTTATTAGTTTGTCCCAAAAAAATTTAGCATATTTCTATATTTAAAAATAATTTTATGAAATTTGAAGTCACATAAATATCATATTCCTATATTTCTTAAATTCCGTGTTAAGTCATACTAAGTCAATCTTTTTAGGACGAATGTAGTGGTATTAATGAAGGACAACTTAGTCCTGACACCGCTATACATATAAAAAATGAAATATTGATCCACAATAATAATACTCCGTAATTTCGGAAACAAACTCTCTGTCATGGTAGGGTTAAGGTCTGCTACACTCTACGCTCACCAGACCCCACATTGTGATGTTGTTGTTGTACCATACACACACATATATGGTAAAAACTTATCAACATCGATCGGATGTTTACATCTAGGCAATGAATATAAGACATATGTTGTTAACACTAGATCACGATTAACTGATATATGCATTTTTACTCTAAGGTTAATTATTTAGTTAGAATTAACAGAGGATTTACCGTGCTTCCAAAGGTGACGGAACGTTTATTAAGAGCAGATGCCAATTGACGGCAACGGTTGTAAGTTTGTTGCCACGTGTACTCAACTGAGCCGTGAATTAACGATTTCCGATTTGGATACACCGTCGCTGCCCTCTCTAAAAACCATAAAGGCGTTAGAGCGGTATAGTTCGCCGTGTTCCTTGGTAGATCATCAATATCTCTCTCCGCCATCTCTCTAAAACACACACACTGTTTTGTGTACGTAACGCTATTTAACAGCCTCTAGCCGACATGTTTTGGTCCAAACCCGAACATAGCGAGAGTTTAATATAGCACATTTTTTAATATGTCATTATGACGTGGATTTTAAGTTACACGTCGCATTAAGATTAGGTAGCTAGTATAAAAATGTTCAATTAATGATAATCTCCATTATAATGATCTTATTATTTATCCGATTATTTTATATTTGTACTTTAGGTTAAAAACTTATCAATTCCTAATAATTATTATTTCTACCGCAACATTTATTTCTAGCGAATCCTGCTTAATAAATGTTAGAAATAAAATAAATGCTAAAATGCTAACAGTGCTTAAAAGGTTAAAGAGAGCTGGAATGCTAAAATGTTGAAGAGGTGCTAAAATGTACTAAAAATGCAAAAGTGCTAAAGGGGTGCTAAAATGTTAAAAGGTGCTACAAGGTTAAAAGAACTAAAGGTTAAAGTATGGTGCTAAAGGGTTCGCGGAGTCGCCACCTAATTAGTTTGGGTGAATTAGGACACCTAAATGTTAACTATGTTAAAGTCAACATTAACTCCATTTTTTATGGTCTGCAAAACTAGTGTGAGATTCTGCAGTGGCTCTTATTAATCTGTATGGGGATTAGACACCCTCTAAGATCCGCTAACTTGCGGTTGTCCTGCCAAACCTAGGGTATGCTAAAAATACATGTTCTAAAGTGTATTTAGAATATTTGAAACACTTGAGATGTATTTTTGACTAAGAGAAAATGTAAGATTATGTTTAAAATGTACTTAGTGGGAAACATGCGTTCATAAAATGTTTTAATAACATGAAAGATGTGTGTTTACAAAATCATATGAAAAATATCTGTTATGCTAGAAAATGCATGTTTTGAAATGTTTAAGCAAAGAGACACTTGCAAATAAAAGGTAAAAAAGATTCATTTTTGATAACTTGAAAAGTTTTAAGATTTGTTTATAAAGTTAATTTTCGAAAGAAATCATATAAAGTGTTATAACATACATAAGAAATTAAAAATATACATGTGCAAAGCTGACTTAGTGATTAAAGGTAGGCCTTTGTTTGCAAAATTGGTTTTGATAATAAATTTATATAGTATTAATAAAGAGTTATTAATTCTTTTAAGATACATTAGTCTCGTGATTAGATATTCAAAAATAAGTTAAGCAAGCTAGAATAATTAACTTAATGAGAAGCAAATTTCTAGTGTCGAACTATTTTCTAATAACGACTTAAAGCTTAGGGGGGGTCCTACTAAATGTCTCACTAGTGTAATGTTAATGTTAGACAATTAATTTACAATAAATGAATGAGGCAGGGCAGAGATTAATAAAAAAGACTCGAGGAATGGCGATGTAATTTGCCGGCGGGTTGGAATTTCCGATGCGGATAGAGAATGCACATAGATGCGTATCTTCGTTAGTTGTAGCTTATGATGAGTCTCGTCATGAGACTCTTCATTTTTGCTCCGATGCGTGCCATGTAAAAAAAAAAGATAAGGAAAGAAAAGGATTAGTATATATCCAAGCCTCGCCGTACTAGAGCGAAGAAAACAACACATATAATTAAACACGCGAGGAGACAAAAGACGACATGCAGTTTTATATTCGGTCCTAGCCCCTAAAATATTAATGCCGCAAAACAGACCCAAGTTGCAAAGAACAGTCCAAAAGATATCCATTCGCATAATGGGCTTTGATGAGGCAGACGATGCGTAGATATAATGTGCCCCAAATAATTAGTATTTCATATCTAGATGGCAAACTCAGTTCATTCTTTCGGATATACATGTAGACGTGATAATGCACATGACAAGAAAAAAATAAGCTCACGAATTGGGAGTAAACACTTAAACAACACAAATGGACAGACTCTAATAAGTTTGCAAAAAACTACGATTTTTATTTTCAAGACAGAGAAGTTGCGACCCCAAAACAAGAACCATTACTGGTTCTATTCTTTGTTCGTAGAGAGGAGCAAAGGACAAACTCTCCAATAACACATACACTTCGCTGTGTTTTATAAACAGTGGCCAGTTTCGTATACCAAACAGAGGAGATTTCAAATAAGTGCAGGATGTTGAAACAGACATCATTTAGGTTGCGCAACAGATTGACATGACACAAAACATAGCTCGAAAGGTATTATAAACTGTCATGGATACATTTTAACACTTCGATAGGTAAAGGAAAACATATAGTCATTTAGTAAACATGATGATCTAGAGATGGACAGGTAGACAAGTTGACAAGCTCGGATAACATTTTCAGATAGGAAGGGTCACTTAACTTTAACTAAACCTACAATCATGTCCAAGCGTAACGACATTTTTAGGCAAAGACTGGCATAGTCGGTATGGCTCCCAGGCAGATCTCAAATCAGCAGTTACCATACATTAACTAACATACTGATCCAAATACAGAGGCTACACTTGATATGACACAGACCCTATACCAATTATTTGATGTCACAAATCCTTACTAAGCCAGCATTGGAAAGGATAACACCTATCATATAGAGAGCTGATTATAGCACGTTCAAATTTTAATGGCTAATAAAATAGGTAGGCAAGTCCTCGAAACAGTGCTTAACATCAACGAGGGTATTTCATTATCTAATATCATATTCCATTTAGCAAGTGATTACAGTGGGCATAAATCCATTTCGTGGTTTTTAAATAAGTAATTGCAAACCTAGGTTAACTAAAGTCGATTAACACGACGCAATACTTTGAACATCAACAACAGGACAGTAGCATGATAATATTAACTAAGAATGATTAACCAACACAGAATACAACAATCCATAAAACATGAAAATAAACTAGAATCGTGAAGAATTTTGAATTTACATTCTCCGGGCAGCGAACCGAGGCAGCGTATCAAGTCGTCGATTTGCTCGAAGGATTTATTGCGACGCTATTGAAAGGGATGAGATGCGGTATTTTTTACTGGTGGTTTGTGAGTGATTCTGTTCTTGCTCCTTAAAATTCTTACCGAGGATGAAGGTTGTGCGAAACTAGCGTTTGAGGGTGTTCTTGCTTGTCTGGAGCCATTAGCTGATGCTCAAGGATGTCTATACTGTGTTTGCTACTGGTTTTATACGATGCTCTGGAATAATTGTGCGAAAGAGGTTCTTGACTATTATTGTAAAGAAGAAAAGGAGTCTTCGAATGTTTGTTCTTGCGGCTTGACTCATTTTCCCCCCTTTTTTTCCTGCATGTATCGGATTTGTGTATTTATAGCTATGGTTTTGGGTCCTAATTTCGGCAAGTTTTTAGGCAGTTTAAAGGCTGATATTGGTACTAATTTTGAGACGCGATTTTGGCAAGATCTTCACTACTGATTTAGTGCGATTCGTGCTTGATTTGGCAACGATTTTGGACGTTTATCATGGTAAGATTTTGTACTGGGTTTGTTATGGCAAGACATGATGATTTGGTAGGTGACTCGCCGGATTCTCAGGCGAGAATCTCGACGAGGAAGGTGCGGCGATGGAGTGCGTAGGGGGGGGTGCGACGGATCTTTTCTTTTAGGGTTCTTCTTGTTTTCATTTATTTTAGGTCTTTTCTTTGGAAGATGGGGAGAGAGGGAGAAGGTATAGGGGTTGTGGGCTGCGGGCTGATGGGAAAGGAAATAAGGGGCCTGAGGCGAGTTGGGTCTGCGGGGTATGGGCTGCATGTATGGGCTGCTGGTTTTAGTTTAAAGGATGGGAATTGGGCTAGTATTAGACTTAGTTTTAAGTGTTAGTAGATGTATTAATAGTTTTAATTAATCAATGATAAATTAAATTAATAAATTGTGATTAAATTATTTCGGTGCTTTATTAGTCTAAGCTTGAGTTTAAATTATTACAAAAAATAAAGACGGACGTGCTATTTAACTAGTGTTTAATATTCTATAATGCGATGCCGTTATTAAAATCTTATTTATTATGCGTATTTTGCGATGTTATATTATTAAATAATTTAAATGCTAAATGCAGATATGATATTTAAGGGTTGCTTAATACTTTTACGTAAAATGCGGCGCTATTATTTAAAATCTTATTTATTGTGCTTTATTTATCATTATTTAAGCTAAGATTAAATTATCTTAATATGACTTTAGGCGCTACCATAATTATGAAATTGCTTCGCGTATTAATAAATGCGACTATGCTATTTGACACGACGTCATTGCTAATTTGACGTATTTATTATTAATTATCATTTAAGAATTATGACAGGGCTTAAAATTAATAAATGCGGGCGCGAGACTCCAAGTGCTTAATATTCGACGTAAGACGCGGCGCCATTATTAAATTGCTCATTTATGCATGTATTAATGTTTTATTGTTGCATTTTATTATTAAAAAATTATACAAAATTATTGTAAAAATTTAATGCAATTTTGTAGTTAATGGCTGGACGAGAGGGTCAAAATTGGGTGTCAACAACTTGTCCCTCTTTGTATGAAGATGATGGAATAGTCTTCGGACAAAGACGTTGACTTATAGCCAATTTTGTCTCGATCCAAAGAATTACAAAAATGCTGGGCAATTAAGACAAGGCCGACGCGAAAATTCAAAATTTGTCCCAAAGGTCGAAGTTATGGCGACACCGGGCTACCCCGTCAAACATGCGCGCTAACGCGACTAAATTTATCCCAAAGGTCGAGTTATGACGACACTGGCTATCATGGCTGAAATACCAAGGCGAGCTAATGTGTACTCAAAATTTGCCCCAGTGTCGAGTTATGACGACACTGGGCTACCATGGTCAAAACACCAAGGTGGGCTAACGCGGACTCAAAATTTGTCTCAGTGTCGAGTTGTGACGACACTGGGTCGGCGTGATGTTAAAATAAAAATAAATTAGCTTTACCTGCGTGTCACCAGATCGACTTACGCTTTGGGTTTATGGTGATGTGGAATGAGCGACCGACGCTGAGGCCGCTTACGCCATTTGTCAGGCGTCACGCCAACAAATTGTCCCGTCATTGTAAGAGAAAATCCACGCCATGCATCGCTTCCCGCATGCTAAGACTTAAGCAAACGGTTAAGCACGATAAATCGCATTTACAACAAGATAATGCATGAATTTATAGGCAATATAACTGTGTGAATAGAAATGTTATCCTGTAAAATGTGATGCTGATTGTGTTGACGTGATGCTGCAAATGCTGTGATTTTATCTTTGCACGGACGTGTTGCGATTGTGAATGCGGATATGTTGTCCTTGCTGCAACTGCCCATGTAGACTAAAGCTCAAGAAAGAGTTAGTGTGTAACTGCTAAGACATAATAATAAAGCATGAATAAGAAGTGCAATTTTGAGAGTAGAGAAATTGTCCTTGCGTAGATGACGTCGTTTTGGACGTGGCATTGTTTTCGTACGGACGTCGTTTCAGACTCTGCGTCATTTTCGGACTTGACGTCGTTTTCGGACTTGGCGTCGTTTTTGGACTTGACGTCGTTTTCGGACTGGGTGTTGTTTTCGGACTTGGCGTCGTTTTCGAACTTGGCGTCGTTTTTGGACTTGGCGTCATTTTCGGACTGAGTTTCATTTTCGGACTTTGCGTCGTTTTTGGACTTGGCATCGTTTTCGGACTTGGCATCGTTTTCGGACTAGACGTCGTTTTTGGACTTTGGAGTCGTTTTCGAACTCGGTGTCGTTTTCGGACCTGACGTCGTTTTTGGATGTGGCGTGGTGTTGAGGGCGTCATTGTGTAGGCGTAATGTTGATTACGTCGTTGCCTGGACGTATTGATGTTGGCGTCGTTGCGTAGACGTAGTGCTGCTGGCGTTATTGCGTAGACATAATGCGATGACGTCGTTACGTGGACGTGTTGATGCTGATGAAGTCGTTGTATGGACGTGTTGATGCTGACGTCGTTGTCTGGACATGTTGTTGCTGCTCCTGCAGAATAAATGCTCCTGCAAGCCGAGCTTGAGAAAAAATTAGTGTATAACTGTTAAAACAGAATGATAAATATATGAGAAATGCAATTCTGTGAATAGGGATGTCGTCCCTGTATGATATGCGGGGTGTTGTGAATGCTGAGATGTTGTTGTAATGCATTTTTGTGAACCGTATGGATTGCCATGATGTTTTGTTGTGCGTTTGTGCACCGCATGTATTGCAATTTGACTATATGCCTGAGCTGATGCACTAGACTTTGTCGCGGGTTTCGAACTTTGATTGTTGATGTCTGTTTGCTTCAGCTGCTTCTTTCTGCTTCTGCTAATATGAAGAACCTGCGCTCAAAGAAAATTTGTGAGTTTGAGGGGAGGCGGTTGATTCGCATTGACTTTGTAGTTTTGACTCTTAATGCTCGGACGTCTGCCTTGTTTGGACTCATAACCCCTGCCTGGTTTCCTACCTTGTCCCAGTTATGAATATGCAAAGGACGTGGGTCTCAATGATGTTGCTCGTATATTATGTGTATTTTCGTTATTTTCAAAATAAGGGAAGGCCTCCTAATGGTGTGACCGAAACCGATTTAGGCCGCCTACGTATCCCCATGAGGGAATCAGGTCATGACGTAGTTCATTACAAGCGAAATTGGGTAAAATTAAAATTTCTAAAGGACCGGCGAAACGGCCGCCTACGTATCCACCAAGGGAATCAGGTCAAACGTAGTTCCATTTTATTACATATAAAGGGCAAAATATATTAAACTAACTATTTCAGGACTCGGCGGGCCAAGGCAGGGGCACGAGTCCACTTGACTTCTTGCTCTGAGTCTTCAATGGCCGAGTCTTCAGCAGGATCCTCTCTTGCAGCACACAACTAGACGAATGACTTATTCAATGGTTAAACAATCTCCGGCAAGGAGCACTTCCTTTTCTCTGGCGGTTGGTCGATGACTCAACTTTCTTCCCTTTTCGGGCTGGCGTAATAGTCCCTTCCAGACTGTCTTCTTCATTTTTAGTTATCATGTTCACATGGGCATCTTCATAATCGGGGAGAAGGTTATTGTTTACCCTGAGAGGAGCATCCTTCAGCTGAATGACTCCTTCTTCGATTAATTCCTCTATTTTGTCCTTGAGTGTATAACAATTTTTTATGTCATGCCCCTCGACACCGGAGTGGTATGCACAATGTTTGGTTTTATCGTGCCCTCGGGAAGTAGGCCTGGGGGTATTTATGGGAATTGGCTGGAGTATTCCTGCGGCTGTCTGCTTCTCATACACTTGGGCCATGGGTTCGGCTAAAGGTGTATAGGTTCTGGTTGGCTTTCTCTCAGCATCTATGCGGGGTTTGGGTCCGTTTGGTGTGCGGGTTCGTGATTGTGGTGAGTATTTTGGGTATGCTGGTTGGGTATGGTAAACAGGATATGGGGTAGCGCAGTGCTGATAGTATGACTGTGGATTTTGAGTGTTTTGGTTATAGTAAGAAGGCGGTGAACTTTGATACACTGGAAGTTGTTCTGGCCTATGTTCCTGAATGACCATGACAGAGAGTGATGCATCCTTTTTCCTCTGTGAGGTACCTCATATGGAATCTGACTGCATTGCTCTGCTAGTTGCTTGTAGGGCCGTCAAGTTTGTAATCCTGCCCGTTTTAATGTCTTCTTCCACGAAGTCGCCCATTCTTACGACTTCTGCAAAACTTCGTCCAATTACACTGATCATCCTTTCATAATACGTCGCGTCTTTTAACGACTGTACGAACAAGGTGGTAATCTCGCTCTCTGTCATTGGAGGTTGGACCTTTGCTGCTTCTGACCGCCACCTCAGGGCGTATTCCCTGAAAGTTTCTGTGGATTTCTTTTCAAGTTTCATAAGATAAAATCTATCCGGGACAGTGTCAGTGTTGAATCTGAATCTATCCATGAAATCTTGTGCCATGGCATTCCAACCGTCCCATTTTCGAGGGTCTTGGCATGTGTACCAGTCTAGCGCCTCGCCGGTTAGACTCCTGATGAATAGTTTCATGATGATTGCTTGATTTATTCCAACTCTCCAATCAATTTGTCGCAATATGACCTTAGATGAGCTCGAAGATTCCCCTTTCCATCGAACATGTCAAATTTGGGCACCTTGTATCCCACAGGTAATTCAACGTCGGGGTGCATACATAAGTTTTCATATTCTAAATCTTCCTCCCCCTTGTTCATCTGAATGCTTTTGAATGCCTCTTTCAAGCTACGGATTTATTTTGCCACATTTTCATCAGCTCTAGCTCGAGTCTGCCGCTCCACTTCCTTGTATTGATCTGTCTCTTGAGAGGATGCATGCATAATAAATGGTTGGCTTTCGATCGGATGTGCTAATCCCCCATATTGTTTGTTAGGACTAGTGATGTGTGTCCTCAGCTCGTATTGGGTGGCTTGGCAATTTGGGCTGAGTGGGGAGATATAAGTAGGTGGAGGTTGAGATATGTATGTAGTAAACGGATCGTTTTGGAGGTCGGCTTGCAAATTGACCGGGCGAGTGATATTTTGCTGTGAGCTGGTATGTAGCGGCCTTTGCGGGGAGCTTTGGGAAAGTGGAGGCTCAAGGGCTTGTGACATGATTATATTTGTCCTTTGCTCCGGGAGTGGTGCATTCAAGCTAATAGACAGGTTTGTGATATTTCAGAGCCTTTCTATTTCGGCTTGCATGATTTCCATTTGCTGCAATAATTTGGCGAGGTGTTGATCATTGGTGTTTCTCCTTTCTAACGCCTCTGCATCCTCCACGGGGACGAGTCCTAAGTTGTTTCGTTCTGGTGCCTCTGGATTAGTCATTTATTGGATGATTGTACTTCTACCAGTCAACGCGAATCAACCTTTTGGGGATAAGCTAGGCAAAATAACCCTCTAACAAATGAAGCAAACCAAGTTAGTATGATATGCAAAGAGTTGCAGGCAATATATAATAATAAGCAAATTGCAAATCAAGTGTGTGCTTTAACATGTTTGGGTCCTCTTTTATGCCTGAGGGAGGCCTAAACGTCACATATGCGAGGTTGTGATAGATTTGTCCAAGCCGTCCAATTGTAATGCTTTCGTTGGAAATGACGACCAAATGACGGTGCACTTTTTTCCAATTCTGGCACGTCATGATTAGGTTTGGATTTGTCTATCATTGCCATGCTACACACAATATGATGGTTGGTCGTTGGGTTGAGAAACCCGTCGACAAGTTTGGTGTCTTCCTAACTGTGGCGTCGATACTAAGGACCGACCCACCTAAGGTAAATGCATGCATGCCTTAAAATAAAGGGTGATGTAGCTTTATCCTGAGTTTCTAAGATTTGGCTTTACTAGACGCAAGGTTCCCGAGCGGACGACTCGAGTGAGAAGGCTACGCGGCCACCGGTTAGACCGGACACTCCACGTATATTACCAACTCTCCTAAATTTGGATTTTGAAGAAAGAATTTTGCTGATGCACCAAGCGCACCTCGCATGTGGTGTGTGATAGTGTGAATTTTCCAGAATGAAAGAAATATGAGCGGAATGCCAGTTTAAGGAAAGAAGTAAAACACATTGCAATTAAAGCAAATAACAAAATACAGTACATAAAAATTAAATGCAAAAATAATGCCAAATAGTAACTCTAGGTCTGTTGTGGTTAAGAACCTTAATCCCCAGTGAAGTCGTCATTTCTGTCACACCCTTTTTCGGCCGCGACATTTATTTCTAGCAAATCCTACTTAATAAATATTAGAAATAAAATAAATGCTAAAATGCTAATAGTGCTTAAAAGGTTAAAGAGGGTTGGAATGCTAAAATGTTGAAGAGGTGCTAAAATGTGCTAAAAATGCAAAAGTGCTAAAAGGGTGCTAAAATGTTAAAAGGTGCTACAAGGTTAAAAGAACAAAAGGTTAAAGTATGGTGCTAAAGGGTTCGCGGAGTCGCCACCTAATTAGTTTGGGTGAATTAGGACACCTAAATGTTAACTATGTTAAAGTCAACATTAACTCCATTTTTTATGGTCTGCAAAACTAGTGTGAGATTCTGGGTAAGAGCTCTTTATTAATCTAGAGGGAAGGGATTAGGCACCCTCTAAGATCCGCTAACTTGCGGTTGTCCTGCCAAACCTAGGGTATGCTAAAAATACATGTTCTAAAGGGTATTTAGAATATTTGAAACACTTGAGATGTATTTTTGACTAAGAGAAAATGTAAGATTATGTTTAAAATGTACTTAGTGGGAAACATGCGTTCATAAAATGTTTTAATAACATGAAAGATGTGTGTTTACAAAATCATATGAAAATACTTGTTATGCTAGAAAATGCATGTTTTGAAATGTTTAAGCAAAGAGACACTTGCAAATAAAAGGTAAAAAGATACATTTTTGATAACTTGAAAAGTTTTAAGATTTGTTTATAAAGTTAATTTTCGAAAGAAATCATATAAAGTGTTATAACATACATATGAAATTAAAAATATACATGTGCAAAGCTGACTTAGTGATTAAAAGTAGGCCTTTGTTTGCAAAATTGGTTTTGATAATAAATTTATGTAGTATTAATAAAGAGTTATTAATTCTTTTAAGATACATTAGTCTCGTGATTAGATATTCAAAAATAAGTTAAGCAAGCTAGAATAATTAACTTAATGAGAAGCAAATTTCTAGTGTCGAACTATTTTCTAATAACGACTTAAAGCTTAGGGGGGGTCCTACTAAATGTCTCACTAGTGTAATGTTAATGTTAGACAATTAATTTACAATAAATGACTGGGGCAGGGCAGAGATTAATAAAAAGGACTCGAGGAATGGCGATGTAATTTGCCGGCGGGTTGGAATTTCCGATGCGGATAGAGAATGCACATAGATGCGTATCTTCGTTAGTTGTAGCTTGTGATGAGTCTCGTCATGAGACTCTTCATTTTTGCTCCGATGCGTGCCATGTAAAAAAAAAGATAAAGAAAGAAAAGAATTAGTATATATCCAAGCCTCGTCATACTAGAGCGAAGAAAACAACACATATAATTAAACACGCGAGGAGACAAAAGACGACATGCATTTTTATATTCGGTCCTAGCCCCTAAAATATTAATGCCGCAAAACAGACCCAAGTTGCAAAGAACAGTCCAAAAGATATCCATTCAGACATGGGCTTTGATGAGGCAGACAGTACGTAGATATAACAGGCCCCAAATAATTAGTATTTCATATCTAGAGATGGCAAACTCAGGTTCATTCTTTCAGATATACATGTAGACAGGATAATGCACAGACAAGAAAAAAAATAGAAGCTCACGAATTTGGGAGTAAACACTTAAACAACACAGCGGACAGACCCACACAGGTTTGCAAAAAAAAAAACTACAGATTTTTTATTTTCAAGACAGAGAGAAGTGCGACCCCAAAACAGTAACCATTACTTGGTTCTATTCTTTTGTTCGTAAGAGGGGGAACAAAGGACAAACTCTCCAATAACACATACACTTCGCTGTGTTTTATAAACAGTGGCCAGTTTCGTATACCAAACAGAGGAGATTTCAAATAAGTGCAGGATGTTGAAACAGACATTATTTAGGTTGCGCAACAGATTGACATGACACAAAACATAGCTCGAAAGGTATTATAAACTGTCATGGATACATTTTAACACTTCGATATGTAAAGGCAAACATATAGTCATTTAGTAAACATGATGATCTAGAGATGGACAAGTAGACAAGTTGACAAGCTCGGGTAACATTTTCAGATAGGCAGGATCACTTAACTTTAACTAAACCTACAATCATGTCCAAGCGTAACGACATTTTTAGGCAAAGAATGGCATAGTCGGTATGGCTCCCAGGCAGATCTCAAATCAGCAGTTACCATACATTAACTAACATACTGATCCAAATACAGAGGCTACACTTGATATGACACATACCCTATACCAACTATTTGATGTCACAAATCCTTACTAAGTCAGCATTGGAAAGGATAACACCTATCATATAGAGAGCTGATTATGGCACGTTCAAATGTTAATGGCTAATAAAATAGGTAGGCAAGTCCTCGAAACAGTGCTTAACATCAACGAGGGTATTTCATTATCTAATATCATATTCCATTTAGCAAGTGATTACAGTGGGCATAAATCCATTTCGTGGTTTTTAAATAAGTAATTGCAAACCTAGGTTAACTAAAGTCGATTAACACGACGCAATACTTTGAACATCAATAGCAGAACAGTAGCATGATAATCTTAACTAAGAATGATTAACCAACACAGAATACAACAATCCATAAAACATGGAAATAAACTAGAATTGTGAAGAATTTTAAATTTACCTTCTCCGGGCAGCGAACCGAGGCAGCGTATCAAGTCGTCGATTCGCTCGAAGGATTTATTGCGAAGCTATTGAAAGGGACGAGATGCGGTATTTTTTACTGGTGGTTTGTGAGTGATTCTGTTCTTGCTCCTTAAAATTCTTACCGAGGTTGAAGGCTGTGCGAAACTAGCGTTTGAGGGTGTTCTTGCTTGTATGGAGCCATTAGCTGATGCTCAAGGATGTCTATACTGTGTTTGCTACAGGTTTTATACGATGCTCTGGAATAAGTGTGCGAAAGAGGTTCTTGACTATTATTGTAAAGAAGAAAGGAGTCTTCGAATGTTTGTTCTTGCGGCTTGACTCATCCCCCCCCCCCCCCTTTTTTCATGCATGTATCGGATTTGTGTATTTATAGCTAGGGTTTTGGGTCCTAATTTTGGCAAGTTTTTAGGCAGTTTAAAGGCTGATATTGGTACTAATTTTGAGACGCGATTTTGGTAAGATCTTCACTACTGATTTAGTGCGATTCGTGCTTGATTTGACAACGATTTTGGATGTTTATCATGGTAAGATTTTGTATTGGGTTTGTTGTGGCAAGACAGGGTGATTTGGTAGGTGACTCGCTGGATTCTCAGGCGAGAATCTCGGCGAGGAAGGTGCGGCGATGGAGTGCGTAGGGGGGGTGCGACGGATCTTTTCTTTTAGGGTTCTTCTTGTTTTCATTTATTTTAGGTCTTTTCTTTGGGACGATGGGGGGAGAGGGAGAAGGTATAGGGGTTGTGGGCTGCGGGCTGATGGGAAAGGAAATAAGGGGCCTGGGGCGAGTTGGGCTGCTGGTTTTAGTTTAAAGGATGGGAATTGGGCTAGTATTAGACTTAGTTTTAAGTGTTAGTAGATGTATTAATAGTTTTAATTAATTAGTGATAAATTAAATTAACAAATTGTTATTAAATTATTTCGGTGCTTTATTAGTCTAAGCTTGAGTTTAAATTATTACAAAAAATAAAGACGGGCGTGCTATTTAACTAGTGCTTAATATTCTATAATGCGATGCCGTTATTAAAATCTTATTTATTATGCGTATTTTGCGATGTTATATTATTAAATCATTTAAATACTAAATGCATATATGATATTTAAGGGTTGTTTAATACTTTTACGTAAAATGCGGCGCTATTATTTAAAATTTTATTTATTGTGCATTATTTATCATTATTTAAGCTAAGATTAAATTATCTTAATATGACTTTAGGCGCTACCATAATTATGAAATTGCTTCGCGTATTAATAAATGTGACTATGCTATTTTACACGACGTCATTGCTAATTTGACGTATTTATTATTAATTATCATTTAAGAATTATGACAGAGCTTAAAATTAATAAATGCGGGCGCGAGACTCCAAGTGCTTAATATTCGACGTAAGACGCGGCGCCATTATTAAATTGCTCATTTATGCATGTATTAATGTTTTATTATTGCATTTTATTATTAAAAAATTATTCAAAATTATTGTAAAAATTTAATGCAATTTTGTAGTTAATGACTGGACGAGAGGGTCAAAATTGGGTGTCAACAATGATATCCGGGACAGAATGAGAGTAGCCTCGGTGGAGTATAAGATGCAGGAAGCGAGATTGAGATGGTTCGGGCATGTGCATAGGAGAGACACAAATAACCCATTGCGGAGGTGTGAGAGGTTGACTATGGACGGGTTCAGGAAGGGTAGAGGTAGGCCAAAGAAATATTGGGGAGAGATGATTGGACGGGATATGACACATGTGCAACTTACTGAGGACGTGACCTTAGATATGGGGTTGTGAAAGACACAAATTAAGGTAGAAGGTAGTTAAGCGTGGTCCTACTTACGCTTACATACTAGTAGTTGTAGTATTATTATTGTATTCTTTCGTAGCCTAACATACTAGTGGGCGCAATATTATTTTATAGTTCCACGTCCTTTGATTTATGTTGATGTATATTCTTTCGTGTACTTCGATTATCTTATTTACATGCGATAATTACTGCTTCTTTTTTCAGAATGTTTTATCTTGGCTTATTCGTTTTTGTTACTCTCATTTTCATACTGTTTTTAATTTTTTTGTCCGGGTTTAATCATTTTTTTTTCTTGAGCCGAAAGTCTTTCGGAAACAGCCTCTCTACATATCAAGGTAGATGTACGGTGTGCGTACACTCTACCCTCTCCATACCACACGTTGTGAATTTGACTGTGTATATGTTGTTGTTGTTTTTTTTGTTGACGAAGGAACCCGCAGCCGCTACTCTTTCGAGTGCGCACAGGGTAAACCCCGGACTGACGCAGTAGCCTGCAAACCACGTCAGCCATGTAAACCACACTTGGCAAGCCATGTGTGACAGGCTCAACCAAGAAGGTTTATGCAGGGGATCGAACTCGTGACTTTGCGGTCCCGCGCTCTACTGCTACACCAACTTGGCTACCCTTGCGGGTTGTATATGTTGTTGTTGTTGTTATTATGGTTAGGTAATCAAATAAACAGATAATATACATAAATTATAGATACTTATGTGCAACCAAATATCATTAGAACCATGCTTTTGTACAAGTTATGAGTTCATCCGAACTTAGTCTTTTAGCTCATACATGCATATATATTAAAATATCTATTACTAGATAAGTATAAATAACTATGGTAAAATTTTAAAACCTATAAAATTCAAATTTCAAATCTGCATCTAATATTTCGATATATAAATATTTAATGCATTTAAATCTTTGCATTTTATAGTCTTTTTTTCTTCTTTCAATCACTTGTGAAATATTGTAAAAAGTTTTTCTTTTTCTTTTTGAGAGAGAGAATAAGAGGTGTGCAATTTTGGAATTTTATGTGTGTTTTTAAGGGAAAATGGTCAAATTTGCTCTTCAACTGTGTTTTATGGAACACATTTATCCTCAGTTAAACTTTGAAATCAAATATACCCTTACCGTTTGCAAACTTATTAAAATTGCCCTTATTTGGACGGAAAGTTGACGTGTACGGCACGTGGGATCCACGTGGATACCACGTTGGATCCATATGGAGGACAATCAAACACATGGCATGTGGGACCCACACCAAACAATTGTCGCTCCACCACCATCGTCGATGAGCCACCGCCCTTCACCCCACTACCCAAACCACCGTTACCATACCACATCGCCACTCCACTGCTTCAACAACCAAACGACCCTTGTACCATCACAATCACCAACAAACACTCATCCATCAACCACAACCGCACCACCACTCCGACCTCCAACAACCAACGTCGACCACCCTCATTGCGTACACAACTACCATTATACCAGAACAACCATATCATAAACCAAACAACATCACAACGATCAACAAACACTCCGGTGAACCCCATAAAACTCATGTCAGATCCACGGACGGGCCCACCACGTCACCATCGTCTTCGGAGAATCACAACAACGACAACATCACAACTCCCCACATCGCTACTTCACAACTACCGGCAAACATCAAATTTGCCACGAACTAACAACTGAACAAACCATTCGACGTCAAACTGACCAACCACTACCACCACCGCAACGACTGCGACGCCGGACCACCATCTCTGTCACACCCACCAACGACAAACAACCAAACTACCATCCCGTTGCTCGTCCCCCTCTTCCCCATCACTGCTCTGACGAGCTTCACACCACCACCGCACCGCTGCTCGCCACTCTTCTCATTTCTTTATTTTCTTCTACCACCATCGTTCTTTTTCAGATCTGTCACCACCGCCACATCACCTTCTTTGCCTGAAAATGGAGGATTCTAAGCTATAGGAAGTTACTAAGAAACTGGAATTAAAATAAAAAATTTAATCCGAACCAGAAGCTAAGGTCAAAATCAAGAGCAAAAAAGAAATAACATGAGATATGTAAGAAAGTTAAACAAATAAGAAGAGAAACTTGTAATTTGTTCTTGTTTGGATATAGAAATCCATAGCTCGCGCGGAATGTTGTTTTTAGGTTGTGTTCCAATGTGGTGATGTAGCGGCTGAGGGGGAGGGCGACGGTGGGTGGTTAGATAGGGTTAGTGTTATGTTTAATATCTGCTCACGTGGATCGAACGTGGCGTATACGTCAACTTTCTATCCAAATGAGGACAAATTTAACAAGTTTGCAAACGATGAAGATATTTTTGATTCCAAAATTTAACGGAGGGCAAATGCGTTCCATAAAACAGTTAGAAGACAAATTTGACCCTTTCCCCTTTTAAAATGAACATTGAAAATTTACTAACGACAAACATTATAATTAGTTACTTGCTGATTTGATTATCAAAACATCGATACTAGGATTTTACCCGAGGAAGGTGGTGATGCAATCATGCAATAGGACCTTCTTTTGGTTAATCAAACAACAATAATTATTATCGCTATGTTTCAATCTCAAACGCTAATCAAGGTTAACAAGTTATCGTGATATAAATAGTGGTTAGTGAGTTAAATATCTTTTGCACGAATCTTAAACACCTATTGAGATCTCTGACTTTGTCCATGGATAAGACCATGCTAATAAATGTAGTTAGCGGTACGATTTGAATTGAAATTCTAGCATTCATACGAGACAAAAAAGCTTTATTTTTAGATAAGGATCTATCGAAAACAACCTCTCTATTTCTCAAGATATGAGTAAAATCTTCATACAATCTACTTTTTTTCAGACCTTACATCCCACTTATGAAATTACACTGGATTTATTGTTGTTGTTATTGTATATGAGACAAAAAAAGTAAAACAGAATGTATACTAAATCATATTTGATTCTTCCATTAAGTCACTGTTTTTGAGCTCTAATTGGAGAAATGCATGTGATTAGGCAGAAAATATGTCAAACACACCATGTTGATGTAGTAATTAGTAGGAAACGAAATTGGTCGAAGTGACACCACTTGACAAGTATTAACTTTATCTCAATCCTAATAAAAGTTCATGAGCAAACACATACTCCATCATTCATTTATTATTAGTATAAATATAGAACGAAATTGGTAAAGTTGATGTCATGTGACCAGGAGGTCATAAGTAACTGATAAAATTGTTGACATGTGATCAGGAGGTCATGAGTTCAAGCCATGAAAACAACCTCTTGCAGAATTGTAAGGTAAGACTGCGTACAATAAATTCTTGTGGTCCGGCCTTTCTTCGGACCCCGCGCATAACGGGAGCTTAGTGCACCGAGATGTCCTTTAAATATCGAATGGAAAAGTTTCCACCCACTTAAATCAAAGGTGCTACCTTTGATTTATTTAGATTTGAGGTTATATCAAATTCTTTTGATAACGGTAGCATACGTGTTAATTAGTGTGCACCTCATTTAATTTTATGGGGTACCTGTTACCTCAACCAGTACAAGTACCAAATAACTGTTGAGATATACCACATATACATTGTATATATATGTGATTAGTTAGTGGGTAGATATTTTCAGATTAGAGATATTTTTTATTAGTTTAGTTAGCCTTAGTTAATTAACTTAGGCTTGGTTAGTTAACTTAGGCAGCTTATAAATAGGACTAGACACTTACTTTGTAATAAGTTTTCATGTGATTCATAATAAGAAAACTCTCACAAAGCTCCACTGGAGCCCCAAAATATATGTTCCTCTCCTCCTTCACTTCTCGATTTACAGAGTTCGTCACCTCTGTCTTCCACTTCTCAATTTGTTTATGCACTGATCCTACAAACTTAACATGGTATCAAAGTAGAGGTAATTGATGCGATCCGATGAAGAAGAGACCAGATCGAGCAGCTTACAAAAAAAATAAAAAAATCAGAAGCGATTTCTTCTTAAAAATAAAATCGTGACTTCTTCTGAAAATTAGAATCGAAGAGTCCAGAATTTAACATCCATTGTGCAACCGAGATCGAAAGATCCAAAGGAGTCGATCTCACATGAGAAAAATCGAGAATCGCTGGGCGATTTCGTATGAAAAATTAATATCGCCAGTGGCGGGGCAGACCCACCGGGTCGGGTTTGGCGAGCGGGGCGGGTCGGGAAAATGGGCGGGTCGAGGCGGGCCTGGAGGGGTCGGGCGGGACCATACCATGTCCGTCCCCGATCCCGGCCCCGCTGGGTAGGGGCGGGACGGGTTGCGTTTTTTTTTTTTTAATTTTTTCACTAAATTAAAAATACTAAATTACTAAGTACTAACAAAGTAACATTAACATATACTTGTCATATAGTCATAATGTCATATACATATACTATAATATTATAGACTTATAGTATTATAATTTATAATTATAGTATTATAGTATTATAGTATTATACTCATATATATAATATATTTATAAAGTATAAACTATAAACTATAAAGTATAAAGTATAAAGTTATAAACTAAATAATTAAACAAAGACAAGAATAGTGTAAAAACATCCCAAGGTCACAGTGCCTTTTATATTATTAATTTCATTGAAATATCAAATATACAAGATTCAAAATTACATTGTAATTATCTTGTTGTTGAAAAAATTGCAAAAGAGTGAAAGACATAGAAAAATTTAAAAATTGCAATGAAATAAATTACCAATTTGAAAATATTTTTCTAATTTCTTTATAATTTCTTGTGGTTCTTGGTTGAAATTGGTATATCTTGATCAAATTGTTCCACGTCGCTACTCATGCCTTCGATAAAATGTCGTTGTAGTTGTCGCCATCTTCTTCGTTAATCTCGGTTGATCGCCTCCTTCGCTCCGCTCGTATCCAATCTCTGAATAGTACCGCCATCTCCAAGCCGCCTCCGCTAATGAGTGTCCGTGCTCTCCTATTTGAAATCACTGCGTAAAAGCGCTTCGTGCGATCACGACGCTTGAATGTTCAAAATATCTCGCCATCATTGAAAGTGTCGGAAATGTCTTCTCATTCGCTCAATATTTCAGCAAGTCTTCCTTTCCTTCTTCATTGATAATCGCTGGTAAGGTAAATTACCTGCAAAACAAAAACATCGAACTCACTAATTTGGTTAGCATCGCTACCACCGCATTTTATTTCTGAGGCTTTCAATAGAATTAATATTAGGCCTAGCCACAGAAACTGCTTGTCTTTTTTTAGGTTGTGTTGAAGAAGAAGATGATACAAAAATCGGTTGGTTACTAGCACTTTCTTGCTGGTAATGCCGATATACTTTTTTGCATTCATCTTCTACGCTATTCAACACTTCTTCTAGCGTTAGTTCAATAGGTGGTTCAACATTTAAATTTTTGGGAGTTGGAGGTGGTAGTACGTCCATACAGTTATATATATTTTCAATAAGACTTTTACAACCCTCTACTTTAATAGTCGGGTTTAATACAAAGACCAATAATATAAATAGGGAATAGGAATAAAATATTTTTAATTTCATAAACATTTTTTAATAAATGCAGATAAGCGTGTTTTTCCATATATTCTTTAAGAAGTAAAAATATTATAGTTATATAAAACAACATAGTTGAAATAGTAGGATAATATAAAGTAGAAAATTCTTTTGTTGCTCGTTGAAAATTTTCTAAAAATACAATAAGTTCTCTAATTTTCTCCCAATCAGTATCCACAATCATATCATTTGAATTTTGACTATAGGCGTTAAAAATAAAGTAATAGGTTTTCTATAGTCATAAGCAACAACTAGTTGGTCATATAAAGAATTCCACCTAGTTGGTACTTCTTCTGAATTTTTCTCAGAAGATAGTCCACAATCGTGGCAAGTTTTTTTATATTCTTTTCTTTGTTGAATTCTATTATTTTTAAAAATAAAGTGTATAGCAAATTGTATTTTTCAAGAATATCTTGAAAAAGTGAAAGACCATCCTTTACAACTAAGTTATAAATATGGCACGCACATTTGATATGAAAATGTTTTGGAAAGACGGAGTTAAAACATTTCTTAAAATACTAATAGCGTAATTGTTAGAAGATGCATTATCTAATGTAATACTCATAACTTTATCGGTTATTCCGTAATAATCGTATCGAATAAATATTTTCTAAAATAAACTCACCAAATGTGCCTACTATCTATATATCTATATGCTAAAATACGTTTTGCATAGACCATTTATAATCTATCCAATGACAAAGTTACCGTTAAATAATCATGGCCGTTAGTACTACGACCTATATCAAGAAGTTAAAGCAACTTTGCAATTTAAATGATATAATGCATAACGTAAATACTGTTGATATTCATGTGCAAATTTAAATACATCTCTTTTAACAGTTGATCTAGGAAAACCTTTATAAGCGAGGATTATACATATCTCTAATATAATGAATAAAACCGGAGATTCAGAAATGAAAAAGGCAAACCCTCCACAACAACTAATTTTGCTAGTCTTCCTATCTTTATGTTTATCATATTTAGAGGCTCTGACTCCGTCATAGGGTTAATTTGACCCTGTACTTTCTCCGGGATAGTAGTATGTGAACCTTGTCCCGATTGAGAGGACGTTTGCTCACCAGTTTTTTCAATCATGTATTGGGCATGCAAGGCTTTGTGTTTTTGCAACATGTGTCTTCCTAAACCCCCCGTCCCACCATGACCTTGTCCAGTTTTAAAAGAATAAACATTTTTACAAGTTTTACATACAGCTACTTGATACGTCCCTGTCAAAATATTTCCATACAACTGATTTTAATGGTCGTTTTGCCGGACCTCGTCTCATAGTAGGGGGGATAGGAGGCATTTCACTAGTGGGTGTATCATCATCTTCATTAATAGGTGTATCATCAACTAGAGTGTCATCTAAATTAAAATCTTCTTCAATTTCAGGATAATCATTTGTGTCAAGATCATATGGTATTTCAGGAAACATTTCAGGATCTATAAAATCATCTTGTCTAGGAATAACTGGAACAAGAATACTAGAAGAAGTACTCTTGCCCTTGTTACCACCCTTACTAGAAGAAGCCTGACCCTTACCCTTACCCAACATGCCTCTTAGTCCTTTCATTTTAATTATGCTAATAAATAGTTAAAGATAATGAAATTAAATGTGCTAAATGAAATAAAGACAAAATAATAATTTAATGAGAGAACGAATGTACCAAACGCCGACGTAGAGTCGACGTGTAATCGAGAGGTTGAAAATTGAAACTTTGCTCGATAGATAATCCTCGCCTAGTTGCCAACTTCACTCCCAATTCTCAAATTAATAAATAGATTGAATATGTAGACAATGTTGTATAGAGAATTAGAGATTGATTGAGAGATTAGAGAGTAGAAAGATTTGTGAAAATAATAAGAAGAGGAATGAGGTATTTATAGGGGTTAAAAATAAATATAAAGGGGTAGTGGGTCAGGCCTAAAATGGCCGTCATTCAACGGCCAAATGTAAATGGCCGTTGGACAACGACTATTTTGTGCAAAGCGGTCGAATCAAGGGATTGGGGCGGGCTCGGGCGGGGTCGGGCGGGATCGGGGCCCTGGAGGGTTTCGCCGCGACCATACCGCCCCGCCGCTCGAGCCCCGCCCCGTTTTTTTAATAAGCGGTGTCGTGCCGGGTCGGTCGGGGTTTCGCCTGACCGGACGGTCGGACGGACCGATTTCGGTCGCCGACCATCGCCACTGAAAAATCGAAGAACGAATCGCGTTTTTGATCAAAATTCGATTGAAAATCGATTGAGAGATCGAAGCGGTTGTCTTCCAGATTAGAGTGACAACACATAGTGATTCTCTCTGGATCGATCGATTTCTGAAACATATTGAGGAGGAATTCCCGAGATCAAATAAAGCCATCGCGCGATCGAAGAACGAATTTAAGGATCGAAATCTACACAATATTGAGGTAATCTCTGTAGTATATCGATCGATTTTGTTGTGAGTGACACAAAATCGACGTCGAAGTTCGCCGAAAATATTTCTAAAATTCTTTTTCGTATTGTTGTTGTGTTGGTGTATCATTCTGTATTGTTAAAGGTGTATTTGTGTTGGTGAATTGACGAATTGGAGAAAAGTTGTCGAGTTCGTCATTGTTGTTGTTGATAGTTGTTTTGTGTTCTGTGTTGGCAATTTTGTATTGTTAAAATTAAATTCTTGTTGGTGTTGTTGTTTTGATATCTGAATTGAATAAGTGTAGAGGCAGAAATAATAGTGAAGGAACAATGGAGTTGCTGTTTTTTTATTGTTGTGTTGGTTTCTACACTCTGAAATTGTGAATGTTGCTGTTGTGGCGGATTGTTCCTAGATCTAAAATCTGCACAGCTTGCTGTAGTCTGTGGAAAGGAAGTAAGAACTGTGGATCAGTGGAATTCCAGTTCAAGGAAATTGTGGTTATATTCAAGGTTTCGATAGGAGGATCGAGGAGTTCTTAGCGACGAATAGACTAAGAATAGAGGGATACCTCATCGAAAATGATATGGATTGATTTGAAGCTCAATTCAAGGATTCAAAGAGTATTTTACTGGTCGATCAAGTGTTAGATTGCCTGTTTTTATATGTTTAGCTCAGGATAGAAGAATCGAAGGATTTCTAGCCGGAAGTGGACTAGATATTGAGGGAGACTCCGCTGCATATCCGAGCATATTGAATAGATTGCGTGATAAGAATCGAGGGATTCTCTAGTCCAAGCGAGACTAGAGAATGAGGGGTTCTTGCCGCTTATTATAATAGCTTGCGTGATGAGAATCGAGAGATTCTCTAGTCCGAATGAGACTAGAGAACGAGGGGTTCTTGCCGTCATTTTTACATAAGGAGAATCGATAGATTCTCTAGTCCGAATGAGACTAGAGAACGGTGGGTTCTTCATTATTGTTGTGGGAGTTGAAGCTCCTGTTGTTAAATATTGGACAATGCTGATTTTGTTGGTGTTGTTTGGCTTGTTCTTCTTTTCTCTGCAGTGTTCTTTCTGCAATGAGGTGTTGTTCTGCATCTTAGGTGCGCAGTATCGTATGTATCACGCTTAAGATCAGTGGGTTCTTATGAGAGCAATGGTCGATATTAAATATTGTGGTTCAGTTGGATGGGATAATTGTTGGGACTGTAGGACTGTGGGATTGCATGACTCTTTTTGTGTGAATCTGCTGGAATTTTGCTATATTGTTGCTGCACCTAATTAGTCAGCGCACCGTCTGTTAGTGTAGGCCGCCGCTTCTACCTCGTTCTTGTTGGTGTTTCAGCTGTGATGCCATACCGCCGTTGTTGCTTCGCGTCGCCGCATCGCCGAAGTTGTTGGGGTGGCTGCACAACCTGAATATCATACAAAACATGAATGTCATGGAGATAATGCATCAGCTGACTTTGTCCTTATGGTTATTCATAGTCAAATTCAACAACATAGATGATAGGAATGAGTTGATGATTCATCAGATATTATCGCCAGCGAGTTTTTTTAAGCAGCAGATGTTGCTAATGTGTTGGCTGCTTATATTTCTGTTGTTGCTGGTCGTGCAACTGCTGCACCTAGAAATGCTACTACTACACCATCTACTTTTGCTGGTCAATATGCTGTTGATATTGTGGATGCCATCGCATTTCCGGGATTTTCGTGAACACTTCCGATGAGATTTTCAGGAAGTCCTTAAGGACATTGTTTCCAAGCTAGGACTGAAAACTATGTTTTCAGCGCCTAGCTTGAGGGGGGGGGGGGGGTGTTGAGATATACCACATATACACTGTATATATATGTGGTTAGTTAGTGGGTAGATATTTTCAGATTAGAGATATTTTTTATTAGTTTAGTTAGCCTTAGTTAATTAACTTAGGCAACTTATAAATAGGACTAGAAACTTACTTTGTAATAAGTTTTCATGTGAAGCATAATAAGAAAACTCTCACAAAGCTCCACTGGAGCCCCAAAATATATGTTCCTCTCCTCCTTCACTTCTCGATTTACAGAGTTCGTCACCTATGTCTTCCACTTCTCAATTTGTTTATGCACTGATCCTACAAACTTAACAATAACCTTATCCACTAATGCTTAGACAAATTATGTTTTTGCCAATCTTCATATATTGCTAATTTTGAAAATAGATTTTAAGTTATATATGGAGAATTTAGGGGTGTCACGACCCGACCTCGGATCCGTGACTGGTGCCTTACCCCGGGCACCCTTGTGATACAACATCAGAGAAAACCAGCGGAAATAAACTCACAAACAAGAACCATATAAGAATATAAAACAGGCTAACCCAAAGTGGCTACCTCCAAATATAATAAAACGAACAGTTACATCCTTACACCTCAATTCATGACAGGACTACAAGCCTCTAAGAAGGTATAAACACTATGACGGGACAGGGCCCCGCCATACCCCCTGAATGTACAAAAATCTACAACCTCAGGGAACCGTACCAAAAGACGAGGCCTCCGGAGAAATGGAGCCTTCCGAGAACCGAATAGTGATCCTAAGAGTGCGGATCAGCAAGCTATGAACCTCAACTCGCAGATGAACGCAGCCAAGGAGGTCGATCAACATGTACTAAATATGCGAATCGAAAATACCGTAATAATATCATAAGTCAAAATATAAGCCGAGTTATAAACGAAAATCGGTTTACTTTGCAGACCGTGTCTTACTAACAATGAGAGTAACAAATGTATATATCTGCGTAAAAATAGAAGCTCATGATCAAAACAGGTACCTCGCCCGTAGTATCATTAAGCAATCCTACTCGGGACTATTTCACCCGCATAGTCCCGTGGACCCGCATGAGGTCATCCGCCTCGTCGTGGGACTATTTCACCCGCACGGGACTATTTCACCCGCACGGATCCTGTGGACCCGTGATGAGTACCATCGCCAGACTGCACGGGACTATTTCACCCGCACGGATCCCGTGGACCGGATCCGCACGAGTACAAACGCCGCACTCGCGTCATGGGTAGCAAATCCATGGCATAAGTAGTAAACCATCCTATGGAGCATACCCGGCCACCCATCGCACAAGATGTCCAAAGGAAGTAACAAGAATAACCCGGGGTTTACCCGTAATAATATATATATAACATAGCTCATCCGGCTATCATACATAACATAAGCACTACCGGCCTATCATATCATAACATAAGCACTACCGGCCTATCATATCATAACATAAGCACTACCGGCCTATCATATCATAACATAAGCACTACCGGCCTATCATATCATAACATAAGCACTACCGGCCTATCATATCATAACATAAGCACTACCGGCCTATCATATCATAACATAAGCACTACCGGCTTATCATATCATAACATAAGCAAGTTAAGAAATCCCCTAACTTCTTATTAACATTATTAATATATATCCTCTCATTTTAGTATACCTAAGGCACTAACATGTCTTTTAATAGAAAATACGGGAATTTAACCCAAGTACCATGTACTTCTAACCTTTTAAGAAATAATTCCTTTTTATACAAAAATTCCAAGATACTAATCACCATAGTATCAAGTTACAATTTCTTTTCAAAACAAGTCACATTCCCTTTTAGAATTATAATAAGCTTCTAAATCAAGTGACTTCATTTCCTTTAAAACCTTAGGCAACCAATGCCTAAAAATCAATTCACCTTTCTTAGTTTCAAATCCTTTACCCGTACTTGTTTTAATTAGAGTAAACCTTTCTTTGTGAACCTCTCAAAAACTAATATAACCAACTTTCCATAAAGTCATTATATTAGCGTTATTCATTTGTCAAATACATTTTCCCTAAATCCAAGGGACTTATACTTTTAAAATGAAACAAGTATCATAAACTTTAAAATAAGTGAAAGATATCAAATCTTGTACGTATTCCGTACTACATAGGTACAACTACTCATGCTCAAGAGATAGGAAAGCTCTACATACCTCTTCGGTCAATCCACTTGCTAAGTCCAACTACCGCAAGTAATATGTCAACCTATAATAACCATAGTGCGTTTATTAACCTCTAATTTCAATGTAGAAATAATCTAAGTTCAAAGCCCCTAATTCTATGGAAAATTGGGCAGCATTTCCTTTGTTTCTACATACTTTGCCACCTTTCTCAAGGTCGAATTCAACATCCAAATGCCACATTTAAGGCTCAACAATCCAAACATACCAAAGGGGATTACACACCTAAACTTGGGTGTGTAAAATTCTGCCCCAAAAGGTACAACAATTCACTTAACAATTCTGAAGTAGTTTTTAGGCTACAACATGCTCATAATATCTCTTTAGCCAAATCCTTCATACCCAAACCACATTTCTTGCATGCAATGACTCTAATAGCATTATTTTACTTCCACAAGTACTTTCTTCTTAACATGCAACACTAAAAACTAATAATAGAGGAAGAATCATTACCTTAGAGCTTTAGCCAAATTTATCCAACAACTTGCTAGCTTCTATTCCAAGAACACCACCACAACAACCTTCACAAGCTAGCCACAAACTTCCTTCTTGCCTTCTACTTTTCAAATTTTTCCTAAGGCTAGAATATCTCTTGGAGTTTTAGAGAGAATGAGGAGCTTGAAATAATTAAGAGAGAAGGAGGAGCTTTGTCTAAGAGAGAGATGAAAGATGACCAAGTCTTTAAGACTTGGTCAATATAATGCATGCAAAAATCAGATGGGGGGGACACTTGTCACCCTCCCATGCCCTTTTTAAAAGAAAAGATCAGATTTTCCTAAGTTTTTCCGCCAGATTTCCCGCCTCGGCGCCGCAACTCCTGCGGACTCTCGGAACTTTAGGCGCCGCGACCATGAATTCCCTGCCTTGGCGCTGAGGCCCCTGACCGAAGTTTTCTGATTTCGAGTCCTAACTCCTTCCGCATGGCCCCATACGCACGGCCTGAACCACGGGGTATAACAAGGGGTGTTCATGATTTGGTTATAAACCATCATGGTTGTAACGCTCACAATTTGCTCTTAAATTCATAGTTTGAATGATTAAATTGATGCGATTTTGAGATTGTTTCGTAATGGAAAGTAACGCACCAGGACGACTCATCGGTTGTGAAATTCATGGCTTCCGTACTATGACAAGGTACTATGTAATTTAATTTTGAAAATCGAAATTCATAAATTGTGTAATGCAAATCTATTTTTTATTGAAAAATGCTTAGTTTGAATGTTGCTATTGTTAATAATTACTATGTCTCAATCACAAACTAGTTGGATATCTTATAAATTCTCTCTATATATGGTTCGGGGCATGTGAAGAGAAGGTGTGAGGATGCCTCAATTAGGATGTGCGAGAAATTGGCGATAGCAGGAGTTAGGAGAGTAGAGGTAGGTCGAAGAAGAAATGGGGGAGTTGATTAGACATGACATGGCAGGTGCGAGAGATTGGAGATAACAGGAGTTAGGAGAGGTAGAGGTAGGCCGAAGAAGATCTGGGAGAGCTAATTAGACAGGACATGGCAGGTCCGAGAGATTGACAATAACAGGAGTTAGGAGAGGTAGAGGTAGGACGAAGAAGAACGGTGGGGAGTTGATTAGATAGGACATGACACAACTCCTGCTGACTGAGGAAATGACCTTAGATGTGAATATTTGGAGGTCAAGGATTAGAATAGAAGATTAATAGGTCGTTGAGTTTTGTCTCACCGTGTGTGAGAGTAGTAGGGGCTAGCCTTTGCATCTCCTCTTCTCCCTTTCTTTGTAGTATTATTTAGGGTTCGCATCGATTCATATTCTTATGTGTGTATTACTATGTGTTGCTTCATTTGTTTTGTATCGTGATACCCTGTTGTCTTATTTTCTTTGAATTCCTGCATTGACTATGTTTCTTTTGAGCCGAAAGTTTATTGAAAACACCCTCTACCCCACAAAGGTAGAGGCAAGGTTTGCATACATCTTACATTCCCCAGACCTCCATATAGGATTACACTAGGTATGTTATTGTAACTCATGACATCTGCACTATGCAAGGTACTATCTAATCTAATTTTGAAAATTGAAATTGATAAACTGTGTAATGCAATTCTAATAGGTTTACATAAAAAAAGCTTTGAGTGTTGCTACTGTTAATAATTACTATATCTCAATCACAAACTAGTTGGATGTCTTATAAATTCTCTATACATGTTCCACTCTATTAGGCTCGTTTCGTTTCAATAATTTATGGCTTCTTCACTATGCAACATATTACCTAATTTAAAAACATGACAGTTCAGTATACTAAGCTCCCGCTATGCGTGAGATCAGGGAAAGGGTCGGACCACAAGGGTATGCAGCCTTACTACCTAATCTAATTTTAAAAATTTGCAAATATGAATTGTCTACTGCAAATCTAATAGGTTTACATGAAAAAAATGCTTACTTTGAGTGTTGCTATTGTTAATAATTACTGTCTCAATCACAAACTAGTTGAATGTCTTATAAATCTTCTATATATGCTCGACTCAATTAGGCTCGTCGCGTTTCAATAATTTATGGCTCTTCTGTACTATTCTAGGTACTAGGGGTACATGTAGACCTTTTTTTCAAAGTACATGGTAAATTTGGCCCTTTCCCCATAAAAAATCACGAATTTGCATATGATAAAACACCCATCTTTTCTTTGTTTGTTTTTGTATAGTCTTCAAACTATTTGGATATGTAGATATAAATTTATTTAATTTGGGGGAATGTAGAGACCATATATATAATATCAGTATCTGTCTTAAATATTTTGGGAGCCCTGTTCTAATTCATAAAAGTGGACCTTTAATATAAGTAAATATATGATTTTTGGGCAGGTATATTTTTTGGACTGGTATATTAAGAGGGCTTGTATATTTTTTGGGCCCCTAAAATTTTTGAGCCCTGTGCTACAACACAGTTAGCACAGGCCCCAAACGCCTATGTATAATATAAACTGTTTTCTAAAGAAAATATTTGGTCATACTGAGTTCTATTACTACTGCAAAGATATATGTATCTGCTGATATAAACTCACAGTTTTAATTATGATAAAAGAACCCATCTTTTCTCGTTTGTTTATCTTGTTTAGACTTCAAACTATTTGGTATAGATGTAGACATGTCCATCGGGTTGGGGAACCGCCCGACCCGACTCGATCAGAAAAAAACCAGGCTCAGGGTCAGCCTATATCTGACCCGTGAGCCACCTGACCCGAAAAAGCTGGGACCCGTTCATATGTAGGGTCGGGCCAGAGTCAGAATGTTTTACTCGTCTGACCCGGCCCGATCACCGACCCGACCCCGACCCGCGTGTTTTTAATATAATTTATATTATTTTTCCTTTATTAATATTTATTTTGTACTTATATATTTTTGTCATTAAGTGATATAATGCATGTTTTAATAATATATGTATTGATCTAATCTACATTAACATAAAATAAGATAAAAATTGTAGCTGATTATTAATAATATGTTTATATCTTTAGTCGTTTCTGTTAATATATAAAACCATTCCACTACTAAGTCTTAGTATTTAATTTGTGTATATGTTGTTTAAATTTCTAAGATAGTAAAAATGTTATTTCCATTCCTGATAGTGTATCGATTTATGATTATAGTTTTAAAATTGTAGCCAACAACAATTATTTAGTAGGAATCAAAGTCCAAGATATTTAACAAAATCCTAATATAATTACGTTGATTTTAAGATTTTAGTTTTAGTTCAGTACAAAGTTCTAGATATTAGGGGAAAAGTTAACATTACAATTTACCCAATATGTTATTATTTTTAGATAAAATTTTAACTTAAAATGGTATAAAGAATTGTTCCAAAGAATGTCGTACGATCCGTGACCGTAGGATCCGAAGGTCGGTCGTGGTCGAAAATTAAAAATAAAACAGGTCGTGGTCCGTCGTGGTCGAGCAAGCGTAAAAAGTCACACGACTACCCGACCCTAGCTTTGGACAGGTCTATATAGATGTAAGCTTATTAAACTCGGCGAACGTAGACCATATTACCAAATAGGAAAAATGGTCAAATTTACACTCCAACTATATTTTATGGAACACATTTGCCCTAATTAAATTTTAAAATCAAATATACCCTCACCGTTTGCAAACTTATTAAATTTGCCCTCATTTGAACAGAAAGTTGACGTGGACGCCACATCGGATCCATATCGGATCCACGTCGGCAGACCACCACAAAGACCACCACCACCACGTCGGTATGATATATTAAACTTTTGTATGTTAAAATTTTGAATAGGTGTAATGAAATGAAAGTCATTTAACTCCTCCACTAATAATACAGTAGTAATATTTTTAACCAATCTAAAATCCGACTTTTATATGTTTATTTTAATCAATCAGGGATATACTAATGAGAAAGAGAGTACAATTCCCCTCTTCTAGTAAAAAAAGGTCAATTTATTATACAATTTGATAAAAAAGATCCTAATTTAAATAAACAATATCGTGGGTTCGAATTTAATGGTGGTATAGTAAGTGCCCGATGTCTCCCGGAAATAATCGCTCTATTTGTCAAGGTCGATGTGAGGTCTGTGCACATTCTACTCTCTCCAGACTTCATATTGTGTAATTTCACTGAGTATATTATTGTTGCTTGATTTCCCCCCAATCAGTGGCCTAGTCCGTTGTTTTCCGTAGAAACAAAGGTCAATAAAGACATTTCACAATGTCAGGCACGAACCCTTGAGAATAAAAACGAAGAATTCACTGCAAAATAAATATCAATGGCGGTTAGGGTTTTCAATTGATCCCCCAATTTTATTATAACCCGAAATAAAACCCGCAAATTTCTTATTTTTCGCTACTTAAAAACCTAATTCCTAAAAAATCGTGAATTTTGGGGGTTTCTAGAAGGTTCTATGGGAGCTCAAGAGAATTCACCAAACCCTAATAATCCGATGCAGGTTAGTTCCGTTTAAAATTCGCTTTAAACTGATTCATACTGATTAACCCATCAATTATTACATAATTGATTAGGTTTTAATCGCAAACAAGTTGGGGGATTTGAATAATTAATTGTAGTTTAACCCTAGGAATGAATTCACATTGATTAGCTCATAAAGTATTATAGAATTGATTAGGTTTCAATCCCAAACTAGCTGGGAACGGATAGTTAACTGGAATTTTAATACGTTTAATGTTCAGTCCATGCATATTTGCTTTATAACCTAGGACTAAATTCACACGGATACCCGAACTAGTTTATTTAACTAGAATTTGAGTATGTAGTTATTGTTTACATATGTTATGTTTGATTTATAACCCTAGGACTGATTTTGAAATGAATCGTTATTGAATTGGTTACATCTCAATCTGATTTTGAAATGAATCGTTATTGAATTGGTTACATCTCAATTCGATTGGATGTTTAACTAGAATTTGATTACATAGTTATAGTTTTAACTATTTTATGCAGTTCCGTTTATTGTTCAGTCCAAATCGCTTCTTTGCTTTATAACCCTAGGACTAAATTCACACTGATTAGCTGATCAATCATTATAGAATTGATTACATCTTAATCCCAAACTAGTTGGAATTGTATATTTAACTAGAATTTGAATATGTAGTTATAGTTTAACTGTTAAGGTATTGTGGAGCTCCTTTATTGGGACTTGGGACCTGGGACAGGCTATATTCTGCGACCATAGGGGGAGTTCGAGGTTACTCTTTTTATATTTAGATTTTTTTGGGTTTGAAGATTGAGATAATAAGTATGACAACTGTGCTTATGAAGTGGGGAAGGGTGGAGGGCGGGGCAATTATCCACCGAGTTTCAAACCTTGAGAAGGCCTTGGTTATTTCTCGGTTATAAGAAAAACAAAAAAGGTATGAGAATTGTGTTTATGAAGTGGGTCCAAGGGGAATATGCGTTGCTGTTGTTGTTGCGTTTGAGCTCGAAGTACAAGATCTCCTCCCTCAGAGTATACTTGTTACCAAAAGTATGTTACTTTAGGACACGTGTTCAAAGCCTCCGGGCATGGCCAAAGGTAACTGAGCTCAAAGAATTCATATTTGGTGGGATTTTTTCGCAGTGTTACTCGAGAATTTATGCGGTTTAGTTTCATTTGAGAAGTTACTTGTGGTGCAAGGTGGAATATAATGTCTTCTATGTTAGCTTATTATCCTGTTGAAATTTTATGGGTTTTGTAATCTATGCTATCCAGCCTTCCACAGTTCATATCAGACTATATTACGTTGTTTTGATGCTGATAAATCTTACTGAAAGTGGACCTGCATTGTTGATTTGTATAGTAGAATCTGAAAATAAACTTTTCAGTTGGCGTTTGGAGAAAATGTCCTCTTCCCGTGTTATTTTTGTATCTAATTGAAAGAGCTCACTTTATTGTTTATTTTTTTTGATAATGGTAACGTTAGCTCTCGCTTTATTGTTGTTGCTGATACTTTGTTGTCTGCATCCATTTTTGTGTAATCTGTACGGGGTCAGGTACCCCCTTGGCGCTTCCATCATTTTTCTCAACTTCTCAATATTTAGTGGATTGAGTACATGTTTTTCACAATTTGTAGATAAATAATTTTTACGTAATTTTCCATAAATCCAATATTTCACCTCATTGTTTGAGGAAGAGAGAAAAATGGAGCAAATAACAGATAGTGGTTTAGTTATCCTGGGTCAGGAAACACACGCGTGTGCCTGGAAATGTCATGTCCCAAACTGGAAAAATAAGATTTCTCCAAAAAGCATTCAGGTGACACAAAGATGGTCTGATTTGCGTGAACTTTTTTGAACTCTTTTGGTTCATAGGGAAGTCTAAGAATAACTTGTTTAAGTTATAAAAGTCTTAAGCACATAGATGAAGATGTAATACATTGAATTAGAATTATATGGCTGAAATGGAGGAGTATTACAATACTACTATACTGCAAAAAGATACCTAACAACATGAAATGCAAATTTATAGAACTTGTGAGACCAACATTGCCATATGCGAGTAATGTGGGGGTTCGAGGCTTAATGTATGTCGTAAATGTGCGGATGTTAGGATTTATTTTTGTTTTTTTATCTAGATGGGCCTCCAATTATGTAATGTCCACCATTTGCTTAGTTCTTGTCTTTTACTTTAACTATATTTTCTTACATATAAAAAAAGAGATGAGTGTGCTATATATTAGAAATGATCCGTTCTCGATAACATGAGTTTTGCTGCTCTATTTATTTATCAAAAAATAATATAAAACGTTCATTTCTAGAGAAGATGCAAATAGCAAATATAGAGGACAAATTAGAGAAGATTGCTAGAGATTGTTTGGTTATCTTGCATATACCTCCACATCTACCGATTGATAGGCATATAACAATATGATGATTGAAGGTAATAAAGGAGACAACTTTTCATTACTTATTGAGATAAAGTAATAATCTACCTACCGAGGTGAAGGTGAGGTCTGTGTACATTCTACCCTCCCCAGACCCCACATTGTGGGATTTTCACTGGGTATGTTGTTGTTGTTGTATTAAGATAAAGTAATAAAATGAGCCAAAGAGGACTTAAAATCACACATGGAAAGTTCCCTCAAAAGGCCTAAATCTCTTGAAATTAATGCAGACTTAAAGTCTGTTTGCCAAGCTTCCATAATCTGCTTATTTCGTAAAGTGCTTCTTTTCAAAAAAGTACTTTTGAAGAATAGCCCTGTCTTTTTTTTTAATCAAGTGAGAATAGCCCCGAATCTTTTCAGGAATCTATCAGCTCCATAATCTTTCGATAGTTTTTTTGTTTTCTTACCAGGAGCTGATATCTGCTTTGTGACCTAGGCATCTCCTCGATGCTTTTGTTATTTATGCATAAAAAAATTGTTGTTTGTGTTTGAAAAATTCATTTGAAAAGTATTTTTGCCAATATTAGATCAACAATTTGTGCTTAGCCAAGGTTTCAAAGTGCTTATGGGAAAAATTTACTTTTTTCAGCTTCTGAAAATCTTTTTTTGCCACTACTCAAAAACACTTCTTATTTTAAATAATCACTTTTGACTTCCCAGAAAGTTTGCCAAACAGCCTATTAGTAGCTATGAGTTGAATACCATTATTTAAAGAATATTTAAAGGTGAGACCAAGAAGATAGAGACATTGTGCTGGGAGATCTGGAGCACTCTGGTAGGTTCCAGGATTTTGGGTATTGTGGAAACATTAAGGTTGAGGAGGTTCAGTGGTGTCAGCATACTGACGCGCAGGGACAAGCGCAGTAGAGCGAGTTTGGGAGGATCGACGGTTGTTTAATGTCATTCTTAGGACAACGAGGATGCCCAATGGATGGAAGTGGAGTACAATAATTCCTTTGTACAAGAACAAAGGTGATATCCAGAGTTGCAGCAACTATAGGGGTATCAAGCTGCTAAGCCACCCTATGAAAGTTTGAGAAAGAGTCGTGGAGATGAGGGTGAGAAGAGGCGTGTCTATCTCCGAAAATCAGTTTGAATTCATGCCAGGGCGGTCGATTACAGAAGTTATTCATCTTATTAGGAGATTGGTGGAGCAGTATAGGGAGTATAGGGAGAAAAAGAGAGACTTACATATGATTTTCATCGACCTCGAGAAGGCATACGACAAAGTCCTTAGGGAGGATCTATGGAGATGTTTGGAGGTTAGAGGTGTACCTGTGGCATACTCTAGGGCAATCAAGGATATGTATGATGGAGCCAAGACCAGGGTACACACAGTCGGAGGAGACTCGGAGCGCTTCCAGTGGTGATGGGGTTGCACCAAAGATCATCTCTTAGCCCATTTCTATTTTTCTTGGTGATGGATGGACTGACGTGACAAATTCAAGGGGAGGTGCCATGATGTATGTTATTCACATATAGTCCTGATTGATGAGACTTGCAGCGGAGAGAACACTAAGCTGGAGGTTTGGAGACAGAATTCGGAGTCTAAAAGGTTCATGCTGAGTAGGACTAAGACATAATACTTGAAGTGCAAGTTCAGTGACAGGAACGACCTTGAGACAGGCGTGGAGATGAGACTTGGTACTCAGGTCATTCCAAAGAAAGGGAGCTTCAAGTACCTCGGGTGGGAGTGACCTTAGTGGTGGATAAGATGCGGGAAGCTAAGTTGAGATGATTCGAGCACGTGCAGAGGAGAAACACAAATGCTCCAGTGCGGAGGCGTGAGAGTGTGACTATGGACGGGTACAAGAGAGGTAGAGGTAGACCGAAGAAGTATTAAGAGGTGATTAGACGGGATATGACGCATGTGCAACTCACTGAGGACATGACCTTATACAGGGGTTATGGAAGACACATATTAGGATAGAAGGGTAGTAGGTAGTCCAGCGTAGTCCTACCAACGCTTACAAGCTGGTAATTGTATTATTATTATTGTAGGCTCGCTTAGCCTAACATACTAGTAGTCACAATATTGCCTTATAGTCCCTTGTCGTTCAATTTATGCTGCTATGTGTATTTTGTTTGTTTTATTTACTTGCATTAGTTATTGCTTCTTTTTGCTTCTTTTCTGTTTTAGAATTCTCTATCATGACTTATTCACTTTGTTTGTCTTACTTTGCTTGGGATTGTGCTTTGTTTTGAGTCGAGGATCTCTCGGAAACAACCTCTCTACCTACCTAGAGGTAAGGTCTGTGTACACTCTACCTTCCCCAGACCCAACATTGTGGAATTTCACAGAGCATGTTGCTGTTTTTAAAGGTGAGACCAAGTAGTTAAGAATCATCTAGAGAGCCTAATCTGTCTTGGAGGCATCTAATTTAGCAGTGGAATGAGCCAATGGATATAGAGGATCTACATAGCTTACTCTAGTTGTATTGGGATTGTGACCTAGTTGGTTGGTCGATCAACAGATTGATATCAAGAGCGAAGTTCAGTGTAGAGTTTGCTAGATTGTTAGAGCAAAAATATAATTTCAGTAGAGGTGAGCTTATGCTGATGTAATATAGTATCTTGTCATATCTGTGCTGGTCCTTTGAAAATATAGATGGTGATTGCACTTTCTATTCTTATACCTGTAACTTTAAATCATATTCTGTTGGGTGTGAAATTGGGCATTAAACTACAATTACCTTTTTCTCAAAACGAAAAACAGATATTGGGTATTAAAATCTATCCAGTTTTCTGCAGAAATAAAACGATCTATTACGGTTTTTTATTTTGAAAAAATATATGTTACGGTTATTTAATGCGACTATGTTACCCTTCTATTAAAAAAGGCGCAGATTTGTTACCTGAGCGGAACTACGTTTGGTTTGTCGTTCCCAGCTGAAATATCGTCTACAATTCCGGTGTGCAGGAGGAATTGGAATATTTGTTGCCCTTTTTGTTCTCTGCACTTTTCCGTACACCAATGTATATTTTCTTCTACATTCTTGTATATCTCTCTCTGTATTTTTCGGTAGGACCCCCTACACACCACCACGACCTCTAAAAAAGAAGAAACCTACCTGCCATGTCCCAACTATAATTTCTGTACAGGCTGAGGAATTTTCTTAAGTAGCATTATCTACTAATAGTAGGCGCAGTAGTACTTTATACTTTATAGCAGCGTTTGATTTCTACTGCTACGTGTTCTTTAATGTACTTTATTTATCTTATGTACCTGCATTAGTTACTGCTTCTTTTTCAGAATGCGCTAGCATGACTTACTTTACTTGTGCTTATGCTTTGTCTTGAGCCGAGGGTCTCTGCTTACACTCTACCATCCCCAGATCCCACGTTGTGGGACTTCACTGGGTATGTTGTTATTAGTATTATCTACTACTATGTTTGGCTTTGCTGTTGGTCTTTATTCCGTTTTTGTATTACATCAATTTTGTAAGATTAACCTTGTCTCATATTTTCTGCAGCGTGTAAAGATCTATCGTCTGAATGACGATGGGAAATGGGATGATCAAGGAACAGGCCATGTTAATGTAGATTATATAGAGGTGAGTGTTTGTAGAATGTTTGATGTTCAGCTTATACCATTTGTTTGTGTTGACAAGTAGCGTGTTATGTGGACTGATTGGGAGGGGGTTAATTTTATTTTATCTGATTGTGGATGCCGATGTAGAGATCAGAAGAACTAGGACTGCTTGTAGTTGATGAAGAAGATCACGAGACTTTGCTTCTGCACCGTATCAGTGCAGATGATATCTATCGGAAGCAAGAAGGTATCCTCAAGCTCCATAGTTTGTCTCCTTTCTCCATGTTTATGACTTAATACAGTTTCATAAGAAACCATATTCTTTTATTCAGATACAATTATATCTTGGAGGGATCCGGAGTATTCAACTGAACTAGCTCTTAGCTTTCAAGAGACGACTGGTTGCTCCTATATATGGCAAGTTTTTTGGAAAATAATTGTCTTATCTCCTCTTTTCTTGGTTATACTTACCTCCTTAATCTATTTTTCTAAAGGTTTACTTGCTTGTCTTTTTCAGAAGCTGCTAGAACATCAGCAAATAACATCTTTTTTTTTTGCTTTGTAGGGACCATATATGTAGCGTGCAAAGGAATATGCACTTCAGTAGTCTTAACAGTAAGTCCATAGAGTAATCTTTTTATACACATGACAAATGGAACATTATTGAGTTCTTCTGAGTTTCAAACATTCTGCTGTTTATCTTTCTACTTTTGGTGTAAAGAAATAGGATTAGAGGATATAGATCATTTTGTAGACTTATTAAAATCCCTGTAAGTATCTCTTTTCTCTTTCTATCTTTAGATTAACACTTCTGAAGGTCTCCAGCATATATCCTTAATGCTGAGGAGTATAAATTTACCAGTTTTAAAAAAAGAATATAGTACTTACGTGGGGATATTCATATTTCTGGCCCCACGTGGATATATGGAGTATGTACATAGAAAAGTTTCGGTCTATGTTTTTCCAATTAATTAAAATGAAGTGAGAATTCATCTTCTTGGGTTGGCATTACGTGTCTCAATAGCCAAACAGGAAATGTGAAACTCAATTGCAATTTGTCGTAACTTGGTATGAAAATGTTTCCCTACGAATACTTTCAGTTCTTCCTTTGTTCTTAATTATCAAGGATTACGTTTAACAGTAGGTGTATTCATATTGTACTCCCGCTTAATTAAGAAATATAAAAATAAGCTTCCAGAGATACTACCAAGTCTGTTTCTCAAGTTCACATTTCATTTTCAACATTTTTAATTAACTGACACCTTGAATTTACTAATTGATAATCCTGACCTCATAAAGCCCGACAATATTGTGAGATGGGTGTTTTGAGAGTATGTTCTGTTGTCCACCTTTAGCAGAGATCCTCCAATGGAGAGACCTGGCTTCATCACATGGTAGAGTGTTGAGTGTTTCTGAAAATAATAATAATTACAAGGATGATGACAAAGGAAAGAATAAATGTACTTTTGGGACACTTATCATTGGGCCTCTTGTGCGTACAAATTATTGTTGATTTTTTTTGTTGACTCGTTTTGTCATGCCTGTTGGGAAAAAGGTTTTATGTGTATAACTTATTTGTTTTCTTTTTTCCCTTAATATTTTCAGATGAGACATTTCATAGTGTCAACAATGATTTGAGGGAGTTGTCCCCGGTTGAGCTTTCAACGCTTCCCTTGATATTAAAGGTTCATCTGATTGTCCTACTTTCAGTATTTCTTATCTTCTTAAATAGTTCAAATGTCTTTTTTCTGATATTGCCTTGATAATTACCAAATCTCAATGTTGTACTCACGGGTGTGTCCTAGTAATAAAGTCCAGGCTCAAATCCCTGGCGAGACAAAATCTCATCTGCCTAAACTTTGGTGGACAAAGTTACTTGGTATCTATGCTGGTGGGAGGAGCAGGTACCCGTGGAATAATATGGTCCGAACACTCTCATTATTAATAATTTACATATTTTCTAAGTTCCAATGGTTGTTAGGTTTGTAGTCAGTTGCTCAGGGTGTTAACAACACCCCTGGGGTGTGCCTTTCGAATCCCATCAGGTAGCACTGTAGCAGGCACCCGATGAATAATCTGGTCCAAACTCTACCGTTGTTGAAAAACATTACCTGTTATCAGAAGTTCCAATGTTAGTTAGATTTTAAAAATACTTACCTTGTCAAAAAAAAGTTAGGCTTGTAATCAGTCTCCCCCCGGTTACTTTCTCGGTCCTAATAAAAAAAGGCAGTAAAACTAGAAAGGTTTAGGGCCAATTTCAATATAAGGAATGCAATATAGGAGTAGTTCTGTTTGATTTTGTGTGTGAAGGTCAATACACATTTGAGTTGTGTAAACCTTTTCATAATGTTTGCTGATTTCTGAAATTTTATTGCTTATTGTTTGACTTGCAGACGGTTGTAGAGAGTGGCATTGGTGATCAGTTGCGTGTTACAGAACTAATAGTGCAGGATGTGAGCTTCATGAATCTTTCAGTTCTCTAAGCTTGATTTCTTTTTGGGCAATTAATCGTCATTGAAATGAGGGTTTTCATGACCTCAAATTAGCATTAGTAGTATCTACCTCGTAACAAAGAAATTAAAGAGTAGCATCCGTTGTGGAACAGCTTCGAGCATGTCAACTTCAGAATTAATTGCTGTTTTATTCATCACCGTCTTGAAAACATAGATGTTCCGTCTTACCTTTTTAGAAGCAATTATTAACTGCACTAACAATAACTGGATGTAACTTGATTATCTGTTATAGATAAGTTGGAAAAATGGAAACTGAACTATCAGTGGATTTTAACTTTGTTTTGACAAGTTAGATATAATATTTTGATAGGTATAGTAAATTTTTTAGTGCCTTTAAATGGTGTCTGTATGTACAGGTTAGTACTCTGTAATGCCAGTGCCCTTCCCCCACCCCCTCTTCATCCCTCCTGGTTTCTGCTACTTTGGCTCTTTTCCCCATCAAACTGAATACAATCTGGGCCACCTGGTGGCTCAACATGGGTCAACTACTCGCTCTGGATCTGTACAGATTTTTCAGTCGCTGATGAAACTCCGGTAGATCTTTAGTCACCACTGTCTCCCTCCCCGCCTCCTTCACCCTTTTACCAGCTTGGAATAGCTGGAAATTGCCGAATCTTTTGTACTGTTTGTGATTCTTTGTGCAAAGTGCAGTATTCTATTCAAGTTAGTGGTGTACTCTCCAAGGAGTTTTTGATGCTATATTTAAGATGAGAAAAAGGGGAAGAAGCCCTCCCCCGTCCCGTCCCAAAATGGGCGGAACAAGAGAAGTATTTCACTCATTCATTGATCTTTGTTCATCCTAGGATTTACTTGTTTATTCATTTGTTTCCTTGTTTTCTATATCTCTGGGCGAATCATACTGAGTTGGATTCTGTTCTGCAGCAAGATTTTTTCCATAAGCTGATGGATTTATTTAGGATCTCTGAAGATCTGGAGAATATTGAGAATCTTCATATTATTTACAAAATAGTGAGAGGAATCAGTTAGTATTGCCTACTTGTCACCAATTTTCTTTTGGATATGCTTCAGCTTTTTGGGGGTTTAATTAATCAGCATGAATTGGTTTCTTGCAGTTATGCTCAATAGCCCACAGATCTTTGAAAAAATATTTGGTGATGAGCTGATAATAGATATTATTGGGTGTCTTGAATGTAAGTTTTTGATCCTATTACTTTCAATTTTTAGTTGAAGGACCTTTTCTGATCCAAACAGAACTCTTTTGTTTAATTATATACTGAACCACCAACCCCTTCCTCCAACCTCTTACATTGAAGACATTTCTTTGCTTATTGATCTCATTTTGGAATGCCCTGACTGCCTGCTTCATATTTTGGTCAACAGATGATCCAGATGCTCCTCATGTTCATCATCGCAATTTTCTCAAAGAGCATGTGGTCTTCAAGGAGGTGCATTGTGTTTCTTTTCTACTCCTTTTCTTCCTGCTGCAATAGTACCTCTGAGGAATGTTTGCTGAAATGTCTTCAATGTTAGTTCAGTTTGCAGTTATTGATATCTGTTATTTCCCTTGTGGGTGTGTTAGGCTATATCTATTAAAGATCCGATAGTCCTTTCAAAGATACATCAAACATACCGAGTTGGCTATCTAAAGGTGATAATGTTCTTTTACTTTTTAGATAGCATCCTTGTACCATCAATGAGACTTATAGTTTGTGGCTTAACTTTCAGGATGTCATTTTCCCTCGGGTGTTGGATGATCAGACAGTTGCAAACCTTAATTCCATAATTAATTCAAACAATGCAGATGTAAGATTTGCTTTTCCTGAAGTTAAAATGTTCTATCTTCTGGTTATTATAGTCCCTGACCGTTTGGTTTTGATATAGGTTGTATCTCTCTTAAAAGATGATAGCACCTTCATTCAGGAGTTGTTTGGAAAGTTGAAGTTGACTTCTTCATCTGCAGAGTCAAAGAAAAATTTGGTAAAGAAAATTGTTGTTTCCTCTCTCTTTTGTGCTTGCCTCTCTTGCATTGCAGCTATTAATTGGTTTCTTTATTCTTTTCTCAGAAGACATTTAATTGTTCATTATATTGTCAGCTTCTGATGATTGCTTGTTCTTTTAGTGGTCGGACTCGTCTATTTTTTTGTTTTGTTGGTCATTCTTTTGTAAGAAGAAGTTTGAGGGCAATTAATTATCTTTCCCCCCCTTATATTTGATAAAGCTAAAATTTTACTAACAATATTGGGAAACACCGCACACAACATATGATACCACATAGAGAACCTTACAAACAAACACTACAAACACTGTTCTCTACAAAAAGCACACAATGGTAAACTATTAATCGGAATCTTAAAAGTGCTCCAGTAATATACAAAAACAAAACTATTCCTATAATATGCTCTAAAGAATTTCTATCTTTTAGATATACTTTGGTTCCTTTCCCTCCATATCGTCCACATGAAAGCTAGGTGTGCTACCTTTCGCTCTTTTTGTACTTCTCTCTCCAACATTATCCATGGTATCCAAAATGTATTCCACACCATGCACCTGAACTTTAGTGCAGCAGGACAATGAAGTAACAAATTGTTGACATCCTCTCCTCCTATCTTTCACATAAAGCACAAGCTTGTGTATATCGTCTTATTAGCCTTCATTTTTGTTGGGGAAGTGAATCCTCCATGTGAACAAGAAGGCCAGTCTTCTGGTTGAAGTAGCTAAACAAGACATGCCTTATGATCTCCGCTGACCCTTCACTTCTGACTTTCAAAGTGTGCGGATGTTTTTGACAACTAGCTCTTTTCTGCTTTTTTTCTCCAACTTTCTAACGACTGGGTTCAATAATGTGGTAGCTTTACAAGTTGCTCTGATGCTAGTCCGAAATGAGTTGTCAGTAAAGCCTTATTGGAATGCGTTTACACTTTATCAAATTAACCCTGGAACTCGTGACTGCCTGGAACCACAGTAACGTGTCCTTTATATTGTGGAGCTATTTCACTTTTGCATTACATGATCAAAAGTATCATCTTCTGATAGTAAATGAGAACCTGTATGCCACCATGCTTTCTCCCGTTTGCCTCAAAGCCTCACAAATCACCTCCTATTGACAACTGTCCATTATCTTGCTTAGAGCTTCCATAACTAAGATAGACAATAACTAGGATACAGGATCTCCTTGCCTTTACCTTCTTGAACTTCTGAAATAGGGCCTGTGGGTGTTCCATTTGTTAGTGACGCTTTACCCCTTACTTTTCCTTTGAGCCGAGGGTCTATCGGAAACAACCTCTCTACCCTCTACCTCCAAGGTATGGGTAAAGGTCTGCGTACACTCTACCCCCTCCCCCAGACTCCACTTGTGGGATTACAGGTATTTTGTTGTTGCTTTACCCCTTACGTTACAGAGGTATGAAATTACTAACTGACTAGATTCTCTTGGAACTTTACTGTGTTTATGAAGAAGTGGATCCATTCATTGTCTTCACCTTCTGCTGAACCCATTCTTTCCACTGCAATTTACATGATCGTATGTCCTCTCCAAGTGCAACTTCTACAGTAAACCCGATCCATGTTTTTCAACCTTGGGGCCGAGCTCATTAGCTACCAAAGATGTATTATGTATCCACCAGCTTTTTACAAAAGCATTCTGGGACTGCGGCACCATTGAATCTAGACCATTTTAAGTTAAAATAAACCGAGACGAGTATTTTATATATACTTCTAATCCCAACACAGAACTTATGTTTATCAGTCGGAAGTTGTTTGTTGTCCTTCCGTATTAGCGCGATGTATGATGCATTCAGGCTATTTTCGAACTTCCTAAGGGCATGGAACTGATTGAGCGCTCCTATAACACCCTCTTTGAGTATTCTCCAACATCGGTGGATGAAGGCCATTGTGAAGGCATCAGGTCCTGATGCGTTCTCTCTCCCTCAGCCCTTAATTGCCTACCAAACTTCTTCTTCCGTGGACTCCCTCTCCAGTTGCCTACAGAACTTCCTAGCCCTTCTCCTCATTTCTCCCCTTCTTTTCTATTCATCTCACCTTTTAATGCTTTTCTGTTCCAATTTCTTAGATCATTCTGTGGCAAACTTAACTTCTTTGCCAAGCAAAAGGTGTAACTCCTTCAATCTGATAGCTACCCCTCCATCTCTCCATGAAATTCTTAAAATTGTGCAAAAATCCATATATTGTCAAATCTAAACGGTGCGAGGGTTTTGCATCCTGCTCCCGACCAGCACTGGGTATGTGGTTTAATACAAGCTGGGGAGGAAATTGAATAGTATCCAAGATCGTCTCCTTCCAACCTTTAAATTAATAATTCTGTTTAGTCTAGGTTTAGGGTCTAGAATTTTTGATCCTGAACCAAGTATACTTTACTTATGTAAAGGGGAGATCAATCAACTGGTGAGAATTTTTTGATCTGTAAAAGTATTTTTTTTTATAAAGTCAACTGGTGAGAGTTACTCGCACCCACTCTCTCCTTCAGGGATCTGATTGTGTCAAGCTCCTCTCCCCTTTTATAACCCATGGTATATCTTGCCTTGTCGCCCACTCTTGTCTAGGTTACTAGATCGTGGAGCAGAGCGGGGCCGAGAAATTTCAGTTTGCATATAATAATTAACCAGATCCAAATATTTTAAATACTCATGTTAAGTGTCTGTTTTTTTGTTAGTCAATGTTAAATAAGTTTTCATGTATGTCAGTCACCTAACCGTATTTCCAAGAAAGTCTGCTATATTGGACGTTTTGAATCATGCAAGAGAAGCCATGTGTGGCGTCATATCGCTTTTTATATTAAACGCGTGTTCAGTAGTTGCACTTGTTTTTTTCTTTTTGGTTGGGAGTGGTGGTAAGGATCATTTTCCGGAATTTCGAGCTGAGAAATTACTTTTATTTAAGTTGTGTCCCATTTGAATTGTTTAAGAAAATGGAACTCTTTTGAGTCCTGGTCAGATAAAAGAAATATCTTTTAAGCAATCTCTCATCATGACTACATCTCCCTTTTTTGACAAGCAACTGCATTTCCCTTTTAAGTCTATAAAGAGCCTTCTGGTTAGATATAAAAGTTGCATGGCAGAAATGTCGGAAAACTTTGAGCTCAGGTGGGAGTGGAAATGGTAAAATTATATATCCTAGTGTCTGTTTAACATTAGTTCCTAAATTTACTATTGATGCTACTCACCTGTAGTTGAGCTTGTTTTATGAAGTGCTAGAAAATTACTGTGTTTTGTTTCATAATAAATCTAAAAACCTGCTCCTTGCATTTGGCATGTTGGGCTCATAGATATTCCTTTATTGCCGTGATAATAATAGGTGAACCATGTACTTATTCCTTTTTCAGTTATTTGTGAAATGTTGGTAGTACCTTCACCTTTTACTTTTTGTTTCTTATTCTGATGTTTGTCGGGAGACTTGGGAAGATCATTAGTAGTCTCATCATCATTGTACTTATCCCCCCCTTTTCTTGGATTGGGCAGGTGCACTTTTTGCAAGAGTTTTGTACTCTGAGTAAGAGTTTGCAGGTGGTCCAGCAACATCGGCTATTTAGGTATGCATCACATGCTTTGTCTTTCGTATTAATTATCAGTCTAATTTATGTTATGTTGCTCCCATAGCAAATGGAGCTGATAGAACTGCAAATACTATTATGGTTGCAGGGATCTTGTTAACGAAGGCATATTCGATATCATAGCTGATGTTTTGCAGAGCCAAGACAAAAAGCTAGTCCTGACGGGGTAATGGACCATATCGTTATAGTTTAGCAAGTAGACTCTTTTCCTTTTCCTTTTGTCTTTTTAAATGATTGTGATTTTTGCTTCCCTGAATTCTTATCCAAAATGATTCTAACTGATGCAGGACAGACATCCTCATTCTTTTCTTGCATCAAGATTCAAATCTTCTGCGGTCTTATGTAATTCGTCAGGAAGGTCTTGCTCTGTTTGGACTTCTGGTGAGCAAAAATTAGTGTTTTTCCTCTTTTCTTTTCCTTAGAATTTTAACATCAAAGGTTGCTGATGGTGGAGAGACTAATGGAATATCTGTATATCAGTGCGACTCTTACTGTTAGTTACCTGCTCTCTAAGATGCATTTATTCATGTTACATTTATTCAGTTGTTGCACTGATGTGCTTCAATATATGGATTTTGATATCTTATGCCTGCCCCCTCCAACGTGTTAAGTTGTGAGGCATCTGCTGGCATGTGAGAATGCTCACTTATTCTATGCTGTGAATTGGGTACTTGATTCATGATATAAATAATTGGAGGTGGGGGTTGGTCTTTCCTTCATTTCTCATTTATTTGATGTTTCCTGTTCCCTTATGCTGGATATTTTTGTAATAGTAGCACAAAGACATATCCGGTTTTTTTTGTTGCTTAGACCATATTTGTTAAGTTTATTTCTTGGATTTACTTTCCTCTCAAATGGTGTTGAACCGCGCTCGCCGCCATGGAAGGTACTCGAAGTGAATAATAGCATGGTTTCAAATTTGCAGGTCAAAGGTATGCTAACAGATTTTGAGGATGATATGCACTGCCAGTTCCTTGAAATTCTGCGCAGTCTCTTGGATTCGTATGCATCAGGAACACAGGTGGTTTGCTACTAAGTTTTCTGGTTTTACGGTGATAGTTCTAACTTTCTGGTTTTAGCGGGGGAGCTAAATTTTAATACCTTGTCCAAAAAAATCTGGGTAGTCAAGTTAATGACGGGGTTGACACTTTGAACATGGTTATGTACAATACAGATCTAGCATTTTGTCTCTTGTGTATTCCCAAGTATAGTGATGGTTGGTGGAACATCTTTTACAAATTCTATATCGGATGATAATATCTGACCCCTCTAAGTGGGGAATCTGCATTCAATATTCTTACTCTGTCTAGTGCTTGTTTGCAAATCTAGGGAAGGGTAAGGAATAGATTATAGAGGAAGAGGAAAACAGTTGAAGACTAGTGGGAGAAGAAAACCATTGTATTGGCACCATATTTTCTCTCCTTTGTGAAGTTCTAAAGATAAATCTATTTTGAACTAGAAAAAGAGTTTGACTATTAGAAGGCCTGGAGGAAAAGGATATAATATTAGAAGCGAAGGAAGTGGATGGTTAAGGCTGAAAAATCTCATCGAGTTGAAGATCTGAGAAAGGATGCAGTCCTTATAAAGAGCATTACCCTTTTATTTTCAGTTAGGACTTGAAATAAGGTACTTAGTTTCCTCAATTTTTTTTATAAAAGGATACTGCGTTGTTTCTTGCATCCAAACAAAGGGAAGTTCTACTCTTAATCATTGTCTATATCAATTTCACTGCTCTGTTTGCCCTTATTCACTGCTTGGTTTGCTGTTTTTTATTTCTTTCTTTTTCCTTTTATTGTGTGTTCTGGTCAGATATGGGTACTTTTTGGTGGGTGTTAGGGTAATCAAAGTTTTTTTTTCCCGGATGTACTGGATCTGGAATCTCACAGCTTAGAGCCTGTATGTGATGGAAGCTTTTGTGGTTCCATGGAATATGGCGACTTTTTTTTTGGAAGAGTGTTGAACGTTTCTTGTAAATATACTGATATCAGTACATGAATTTCTTCCGACTTGAGAATTTTCTATGTGGTCCTTTTTGTTTTTTTTTTACTTTATTAAAGATCCTTTTTGGGGTTTTCTATTTGCTTTGGTGATGGATGAATTGACACGGCATAATCAAGGTGAGGTTCCATGGTGTATGTTATTCGCGGAAGACTCGCAGCGGAGTCAACGCTAAGTTGGAGGGTTTGAGACAAACTCTGGAGTCTTAAAGGATTCAAGTTGAGTAGGACCAAGACCGAGTACCTGGAGTGCAAGTTTAGTGACGTATCGCGTGAGGCTGACGTGGAAGTGACGCTTGGTATCCAAGTCATCAAGAAGAAAGGAAGTTTCAAGTATCTTGGGTCTATTATATAAGGGAATGATGATATTGACGATGATGTCACACATCGTATTGGTGCAGGGTGGATGAAATGGAGACTTGCTTCTGGAGTGTTGTGATAATAGGTGCCACAAAAACTTAAAGACAAGTTCTACAAAGTGGTGGTTAGACCGACTCTGTTGTATGGGGCGGAGTGTTGGCCAGTCAAGAACTCTCACGTTCAGATGATGCTTTGCGGAAATGAGAATGTTGCGATGGATGTGTGGACACACTAGGAGAGATATGATTAGAAGTGAAGATGTTCGGGACAAGGTGGGCGTGAACTCGGTGGAGGACAAGATAGGATCAAGAATGAAGATATCCGGGACAAGGTGGGCGTGTCCTTGGTGGAGGACAAGATGTGGGAGGATAGATTGAGATGGTTTGGGCACATGAAGAGAAGAGACACCAATGCTCCAGTGCGGAGGTGTGAGAGGTTGACTATGAACGGTTTAAGAAGAGTACAGGTAGGCCGAAGAAGTATTGAGGAGAGGTGATTAGACAGGACATGACGCAGTTCCAGCTTATCGAGGACATGACCTTAGATAGGGGGTTATGGAGGACTCGTATTAGGGTAGTAGGTAGCCCGCTTATCCTTTTGTATGAGTAGTCATAGTATTGATCTTTTGTTTCTCGTCTTCTAATTTATGATATTATCAAGAGACAAGTTGTCTCTTGTACTTTGATTATCTTATTTATCTACTGCTCCTTTTTCCTGCTTTAATATAGCTTTTTTGCTTTCTCTATTTTCGTTTTCATACTGCTTTTTGCTTTGAATTGCTTGTCCGTATCTGACCGTCTTTTTGCCATGCTTTCTCTTGAGCGATTGTCTTTCGGAAACAACCTCCCTACCTTCCAAGGTAGGGGTACGGTCTGCGTACACTTTACCCTCTCCATACCCCATTGATTTCAGTGGGTATGTTGTTGTACTCTATTAAAATTTTGGTTTTTTTTGTGGGGTGGGGGCTAATATTCTCCATAGATAGTATAGCTAACGGTGCCTAAGATGCTGCGCTTCCTCAATCTTGAAATTCATTGGGAGTTCCCCCATCACCAGATACTTGTACTTTCTTTTCTCAATTTTTGTTTAAAAGTAGATAAATTCTCATTATTGTGAAATGGTGGTAGTGCAGCACTTTTCACAAATGCGTTCTTACATTTCTTCGTGCCCCTGTATTCTCTTTTTCAATTAAAAAAGTTTGTACGTGGCCTTAATTGCATTTCTTCATTACCCTGCATTCTCTTCTCAATGCGAAAGATTGTAGATTTTCACTAATCCTTTTTCTTGTTGTGGGATATTTGGTAGGAGGCTACAACTTTAGTCGAACAATTTGACTTGAAGGCGACTAGTTTAGTTTGGCAGTTTTTGACCGTATCTATTATTTGTGTTTGATGCCTTGATTGCCTTTCTTATTCTTGTTCGAGTGAAGTGACTCACACTAAGTCTAGCAACAAAGAAGCCTGTAGAGGCATTACTGCTTTAGGTGGTTCAGTGTCTGGAATTTGACTATCCAAGAAGCCTGTGGAGGCAAAGATGGTTCAGCATCTGCAAACTTGACTACCACCAGGGCTTTGGTTCGTGGGCTAAGGTAGCACAGGAAGGTGCACATAATGGAGAAGGGTTAAAGGGGTCTACCCATTATCCACCGAGTTTCAAAACTAGAAACAACAGATTTCTCAGTTATTGAAATGACGAAGTATCTGCAATCTAATCCTTTCTGTTTTGGGATGGGGGATTAGGTCTGTTGCTTTAGTGACTTAATTGCTTTTTGAAGTTTTAGTTTTACATTGTTTGAGAAAAAACCAAGTAAATGCACATGTCTCCTCTTTAGTTGCATAAGTTCTTTGATGAGGTGGTTCACATAATCCACATGGCATCAGAGCATGAAGAGATCCTGAGTTTGTGTTTCACCGATCCCTTATTATAAATGAATTTTTCGTGTGCTTGGCCATGCAAAGAACCTCCCCCCACGTGAAGGACGTGTTTGCTACATAATAAATAAGCAATAGTGTTTTTTTTTATCTAATATTGTTCTTACATTTCGACAACTACTTTGTAGTTTTATTTTTTTGATTATTTTCTGTAAATTTGTTTCAGAGAGAGGCCATTGTTGAAATTTTCTACGAGAAGCACCTAAGTCAACTCATTGATGTTATAATGTCATCCTGCCCGGCAAATGGTACTTCTGAAACCGCCAGTAACTGTGAGAGCTCTGATGGAGGGACAGGAAAGCAAAGTGGTGTCAAGCCTGAAATACTACTAAATATTTGTGATCTCCTATGTTTTTGTATTGTGCACCATCCTTCCAGAATAAAGTAATCTTCTCATCTGGGTGTGAAAATACTTGGTTCCTAAATGCTAAATTTGATTCTTTGGTTTAATGTGGATTCTCTTCTGTGTTGCAGGTGCAACTTTCTTCTTGATAATGTGATAGATAAAGTTCTGTTTCTGACACGAAGAAAAGAAAAATTCCTGGTAGTTGCTGCTGTTAGATTTCTGAGAACTCTTATTTCCCGCAATGTGAGTTGTTACTTCTATTAAGCAAGAGAGCATTGTCTGTGGACATTACTGCATTGATCAAGTTTTGATTTATTTGTCCTCTATGGTGAATGTTTTACCCCGTGAAATGAGCTTTTACATGTTTTGAGAAGCAGCCCACAAGGGTTCGGTCTAACGGTAAAGGATGTATATGGCTGTATGCGTGGTAAGCGCATGTCAGAAGTTCGAATCCTACTGGGGACTAAAGTCTGGTCTTTAAGTAGGAGGAGGGTAGAGGGCGGGTCCATACTCTCCCGAGCTTCGAACTTGTGCGCATTTGGGATTGGGCCAGCTAACCCACATGGAATGTCTGGTTCATTAAAATAAAAAAATTCTTGCATATCACTGTAGATGGGCCTATAATGTTTCTTTAACAGTCCTCCATATTTCTGTTTTGTTATGTTAGTCTTGTGATGATTCATGAGTTCGTAATTGCCCAATAGACTTGGACACTTGGTAAATGTCGAATGAAACTGGTAGCTATCTTATCTAGGTTTTTTTCTGATAATAACTTAGGTAAAATAGCCAAGGCTTGTAGTGGTTTAGACTTGGCCTAATACAGTACCTATAGTCCACAGAGATGTAGAATAGGGTGTTATCAAAATTAAGAACCGATTCTTGTAAGATAGGTCTAGGTTCTGGTGGTTAGAAACATTAATCCACTCTTTGACCTAGTAATTAACTCTTTAATATTAAGAGATTTTGTGCAACAAAAAATGTCTAAGTAAGATGATGAAGCTTCTTCAGTGCAAGACATAAATTTTCACCCTCTAATTAACTAAGTCCTCTATCCTGCTATTATGTGCATCAATGAATAAGTTTACATGTACTAAAAGCCTCAGTAACCATAACTAGTGAGATAGATTAGTAGCTTTGAAGTAATGTCACTCTGATTGAGTTGTTGAAGAGAATTTGTTGCAGCATTGAACATTTTTGCATTGGTCGAGCATTGTACTGTAGAAGTTATTGCTTACTAAAATTGACATGGGAGATTGTTGGTTTTGTAGGTACCATTCAGAATTCAGAAATTATCTTCTTTCTTGGATTCGTTAGTGTAAAGTAATTTGCTAATAGGATAGGTTATGATTCTTTTTCCTTTTCCCTTGGGGCTAAAAGTAATATTTTATTTAATTGTTTGATTTAATGTATGGCTGTGAAGCAACCCTACTTTTTCCTTTAGGGATGCTAAACAGCGCCTTCGTTTTGGTTGTACTTCTTAAATGTCCTTGAGTTGGTTGAAGTTTCGTGTAAGTCAAGAGAATAATAATATGAATATCTTGTATAATATTCTTAATATCTTGTAATTAATTGACACCCAAGACCTAGGAAATATTCCTCATTTCATGTGACCTAACTCCTATATAATGAGTCGATTTGTATAACCAACCAATTTCAGTTAGAGTTTCTTTCTCTTCTTCTATGTCATTTCACATGGCAATAGAGCTTCTACAAATTTGGCAGACTGAAGTATATTTTTATGTTCATCATTTCAAGTGTCCTTTTTGTATATTTGTGAATATATTAAAATTCTTCTGAGTACGATCTGCAGGATGAGCATTTGATGAATCACATAGCAAAGCACAATCTCCTGAAACCAGTTGTTGATGTCTTTGTTGCTAATGGAGATCGCTACAATCTTCTAAACTCAGCTGTTCTTGAACTTTTTGAGCATATTCGTAAGGTTGCATCTTATTTCCTTCACCTCCTTAGACTGTGACAATTAATGTGACATGGCTTCTCTTTTTTCTTAGGATCTGACTTGATATAATGCAGGATAACTTGAAGATATTGCTCAAGTATTTAGTAGACTCATTCTGGGATGAACTGGTCAAGTTTGAAAAGTTGACATCTATCCACTCTTTGAAAATTAAATATGAGCAGGTATTGTCCATTGCGCCTGTTGTTCACCATTTCACCCTTGATAGTGATGCTTGGCTTATAATGGGTTATTTGGGTCTTTTCTAGTCCCTAGACTGTTCAGGAACGAGAAGTGTCGGCAATCTATTAGACGACCCTAGGAAACGAGTTGATGACCGGGGTTTAGAGAAAGAAGAAGAAGAATATTTCAATGAGGACAGGTATGCCTTTACTTTTTTGCAATGTAAAAATGTTTTATATGGTATCCACTGAATATGTATATCCTTCAGTGACGAGGAACTCTCTGCCTCTGCCTCTGTGGCCAATGCAAGTAAAGCGCAGTCTCAGCCGGCCTTGCCTAATGGATCTGCTCCAAGCATCTCACCTGTGAGGTAAGTACCTGTTACTGCTGGAATCTGGATATATTAAACTAATTGGAACATATTTTGAGACTCATGTTGCTTTAGATCTGGGGGGCTTGTTGATTATGATGATGATGATGAGGATGATGAAGATTATAAACCACCACCTAGGAAGCAATCAGATAATTCTGATGAAGATGGATCAGTGGAGTCTTTCCCATTGAAACGTAAGCTATCGCCAAAAGAAGAGCCTGAGCCAAAAAGGTTGCAGCGTATTGCTAAAGGCTCAAAGTCTCGAGACAGTGTTTTTGCTGCTTTATGCTCAACCTTAAGTCAAGCAGTTTTGCCCTCTAAAAAGACAGGAAGTACAGCACAAGACAGTCCATGCTCAGATGGAGACAAGAAATCTATCGAGTCCAACCATGAAGAGAAACAAAATTTTACTGATAATGGGAGTGGCGATTTGGATAATCATGACAACCAAGAACCAAATTGTCCGAAAAGTTGCTCTGAAAGCATGCACAGTCCTGATAATAGGCAGAGGGGAGATGACTATCCATTAATACCTCCAAAGTCATCCCCTGAAATGGCTGTAAATGGGTCATAACTCCTCTTTCTGAGATCATCATGCCATCTTGACTCCTACCATGATCTGCTTGAGCATGTTCTTGCTTCGAATCAGCTCTGTACAACTTCAACATGAGTAATGATCTAACAGGCGATTCGATTGTTGAATTTCATAATTATTGGTGGAGGGGAGTCTGTACAGCGTCGTTGCAAGCTTGGGGAGAGATTAGCAGCCGTTTTGCGTTTTCTCTTTTGCTTAGCATTTCCAATTGCTCCTGTAAAACATTCCATAGCTATAGAATTTTGTTTTCTTCAATTCTTTGGGTTTATCTCGACCTCCATCTCCATCTCCATCTTCACTTTCCTTAGTTATCTGCACTAGTATGCAATGTATAGGGCACCACTTTTGCCCTTGAAAGGTTATTCTTCGATTTAGAGGTCAGTCGGTATTTGCTTGAGGAAAGTTTTCTGTTTCAATGTTGTCTAATTATATACGGAACTGTATATTAAATTTGAGTGGACGATTAAAACTTGCTGCATGTATGTACATTAGATTAAAAGTCGTAGCTCATTTGGCTATTTTTTTTTCTTTCCTCCCCATCTCTCATCATGTGTCTTGACAGATTTATGAATACCCTTTGCTACTCTACTTATGAAGTCCAGTGAGTTTTCTCTCTTTTGTACCTCAGTTAGTTCAAGCGTTTTAGTTTCTAAAAAAAAGGTGCAAAGCATCCCACGTTGTTAACAGGGTACATGAAGGGCCACACTTCAAAAAATGTGATGTAGACAACATAACCTAATGCAAGCATTAGTGGCTTACACGGTTCAAACTCCTGACTTATAAGTCACATGGAGGTAATTTTATTGTTGGTCTAAGACTCTCCTTCAAGCTTTTTAGGTACTCCATTAACAAAATGAATGAATAAATAAGAACAAAGAAAAGAACCTTATTTTATGTGGAGATCAAGGGTTGCCATTTTTCCACGTCTCTTTCTTGGCTACTTCATTTCTTTCGTTATCTTGTAAAAATATGATGAATATGTCTTCTTGATTTTGGTTATGCTTGTAGATTTGGTCATTGGTTCTTTTTGAGTCACACTAATAGAGTCATTTCCGTTTTTGGGTAATGCAAAAAAATTCTTATCTCAAGCATACAAAGTAATGTCTCATTCCTCTTTTCGAGGCTTACCCATAGAAACAAAATTACAACTACCAATTTGAGATTTCAATCTCATGTTTTGACACTGTTATTTTTAGTAATGGGGGAATATGAAACTAAAATTTGGACTAAATTTCTATTTGAAATATTCTTCAATTGTGGAAAGAAATATGATTTTTGATACTCATATTTCCTCCGCCATCGTGCTTTGTCAATTATTGTGATCGTGTTAACCAAGCCTTCAAGAGCCTATAATGCGTCCTGGGGACATTGCGTTTGTTAACATTACAAGCAATTTTGCGTAAGCTTTTATCATAAATCATTTGGTATTCCACAATTATAATTGATAAATCCGAAAGCTGCCACGTCACCCGCCATCTTAAAAAAAATGGCCCATTTATTCTCACCAATTTTTATCTTTATCATCGGTGATACTTTTTGACCGGCGGTGAGTTTTACGGTGACCGGAGAGGCAGCTCAGGTCGATAGTTATGGCGGAGGACAAGTATAATCTGAAGAATCCAGCTGTAAAGAGAATATTACAGGAGGTTAAAGAGATGCAATCGAACCCTTCCGATGATTTCATGAGCCTTCCTCTCGAGGTGGAGAATTTAATTCCTTTATTTATAACGAAATCGACTTTATCCTTTCATTAGGAGCAGATGTGGATCTATAATTGGATATGGTGAATTTTTTGCTTTATGAGATTCAATCTAATTGAAGTTTGATTAAATATGTTAAATTTTTTAGGTGAATCGCATATTATAGTACGGATTCCTGATATCTATATGTTAATTTTAGAAATTGAGAATTAATATAGTCTGATTTAGCTTTGAAAGTTAGTCAAATATACTCTCCATTAGCAAAAACTGTATATGTATATATAGATGATTCATCTGTTTTTGTGTTTGGAACAGAGACGGATCTAGAATTTAAATTCGGTGCAGTTTTTGCATTCTGAGATTCAAAACTTGACGTTTGATCAATATTCTAACCTTGTAGGCGAATTGCAAATGATAGTACGGAAAATTTCCTTATATATATATATATTCTCGTGGAGGTGTGGGTAATTTGCAATTAGTCAAATTTACTGGATATAAGAAAAAAGTGCCAAATAAATTGGAGAATTAGTCTGCTTGTGACGGTGTAGATAAAAATAGGGTGTGTTGGTAGTTAGGATTCGAGATAGAGAGTATAGCTAATTTGCTTGTCGGGGGGGGGGGTTGTATTTGTTTGCTTATGGTTTGTTTTTTGGCTATGAAACTGAGATTTTATGGTTTTCCGTATTGGTAGGGAAGGTGTTTCGTTGATGCAATTTTATTCCTGCAGGGGTACAAGTCTTAAAAGTTGAAAACTACTTCGACAAAAACCTTTTTTGCTAGTACTTACTGATGCCGAAATAAACTAAATTACAAATTGGACAAGGCAGCAACACGTAATTTCTAGTATTTAAAATGATAATAGTGGTTCTGCGTAAGAAGGCCCATGAGTTAAGACTCTGAAGCTTCGATAAAATTTCTTGTTTAGAGTTTTTATGCTCTAAATTCATATATGTTAAGGATTATATTTGATCCTGCTTAAGAATCAACCTCACCAACGATGAATGAGCTCCGTGCTCTTCTAGCTCTCAATTTGATGCCTTTGTGCTGTTATGATATACATGCGTCAAGATTTGACTTTTGGGCATTTTTCTTCTTTTCTGATGAGGTAACATGTGTATTTAAGATCTTGAATCCATTGCTGGTGAATGAATTTCATCATAATTGCTTCTGTCGATTTAGCTTTCAACATTTTGTGTCTTGCATGAAATTCTGTTGACAAATGACTAGTTATCTTGAAGGGGAGCCTTGGAGTAACTGGTAAAGTTGCTGTCATGTGATCCGGAGGTCATGGATTCAAGCCGTGGAAACAACCTCTTGTAGAAATGCAAGGTAAGGCTGCGTACAATAGACCCTTGTGGTTTAACCCTTCCCCGTACCCCGCGTATAGCGGGAGCTTTGTGCACCGTGCCCCCTTTTTAAATGACTAGTTATCTTCCATTTACAAGTTAGTTCTAATTTTAGAAGTTGCACAATGACACAGCACTTTAATTCTGAACTTTCTTTTTCAGGAGAACATATTCGAATGGCAATTTGCAATCAGGGGTCCGCGAGATTCTGAGTTTGAACGGGGAATTTATCATGGACGAATCCAGTTGCCTGCCGAATATCCTTTCAAGCCTCCTTCTTTCATGCTTTTGACTGTAAGCTTCTTGCTGTTTTAAAAGCTTGTCTTACTCCTTAAGTCATTTTATGGAACAAGGTTTAGTAACCAGAATAGGATGAGCTTTGTGGGTCAAACCCCACCCTGCCACAAGCAGGCCCTACAGATTGGCTGAGCAGGGTGCTAATAAATTTTGATGTGAAAAAAGGATAAAAACAGGTATCATGGGAAAAAGAGGCTAGGAGATTTGTAATATAAGTGGAAAGTAAGCAAATCTTAGGGAAGTCTTACCATATGATAAGATCTGACTCAAAGAGTACTGAAGGAAGTCGTTGCTTTGCTCCATGTGGAAATCTGGAATATGTTTTGAAGTGTCACCCAAGTTTGCCTCCCACTACACAAATTCGTTAAAGGAAAACAAAAGGTACAACGGTTAACAAACTGAAGGAGAAGAGATGGGATTTTGGGTGTGGTGGGTGGTCGCCTGGGGTGGTTTGGGGGGTGGAGGGAGTATGTCTACTGGGGTGGGGTAGGCTACAAACAGGAGAAGCCAAACCCTATCTCATTCCATTGCAATATATAGTGTAGAGTTGATTCAATTTCATGTTTAAGTATCTGCTAACTCATGGTTTTTCTCTTTTCAGCCTAATGGACGTTTTGAAACCCAAACCAAGATTTGTTTGAGTATTTCTAATCATCATCCTGAGCATTGGCAACCATCATGAAGTGGTAACTTCATCATTCTCTCTATCATTTTCGCAATATGTTATATCTTGATGAATAATTCCCTTTCATATCGTTGTATTAGCGTTTTCTTTTTTGGGATATATTGCCAGACCCTGTTTACGTGAAAGCATTAAAACAGTTCATCTTCTTGCAAATTTTAGGCGATGTCATGTTAGGAGATCTGCATGAGTTGGCATTTTCCTCCTGGTCCAGTGCTTGTAACCTGTGGCTGTATTTAGCTGAGTGTATTTAAATCTGGCATGAGGTTGTGTTGATGGATGTAAAAGGAATTTATTACACTTGCTGACTTTTTTTATGATTGCTGTTGGTGTCCTGTACTTAACAAAATTGCAAATACTGCAGTAGGAAAAAATATCAAATCAAAAAGTGAAGTGTGAGCATCCCATATGGATTGTCGACTATGTACATGCATCATTGGCCTGCAATTATTATTCTTTAGTTGTATTGACTAGAGTAAAGTAGTTTGCTGTGCATTAAGCTATTATGTGGTGTAGTCTTTTGTATTAATGGACACTGCTTTCCATGTTTTGGTCAGACACAGCTACTGAAGCTAATAAGTGTCTAATTATCTTACTTATTATTTGCAGTTCACACTGCACTGGTAGCTCTGATTGCATTTATGCCTACCAGCCCAAATGGTGCCCTTGGATCACTAGAATATACAAAGGACGAAAGGCGTGTTTTAGCTATTAAATCTCGTGAAACGGCTCCAAGATATGGGACTCCTGAGCGCCAGAAGCTTATGGACGAGGTATAGAATTATCTGATTATCATTTTGATATCCAATCCGTTGTCTGCAGGATCAAGCATTAATAGTTGATTTATTTTACAGATACATGAATACATGCTAAGCAAAGCACCCCCAGTTCCGCAAGCTACTTCCTCACCAGCTCCTGAACAGAATACTAACAGAGAGGACGAGGTGCAAGAGAGTCCTGAAAACCCCAGCGGTGAGGCTGCTGAAGAAAGACGCCCTAATCCATCTGTTGCTGACACAACTACTGAAGAGAGACCCGAATTGGTGTTAGATGCTGATCCTGTACAGGCACCTATAGAGCCCCCTGCTGTACGGCCTAATGAGCATCCGATATTGCATACACCTCAACAGACCGTTCTAAGACAAGCTGATGACCGCATATTCACATGGGCAGCAGTTGGACTAACAATTGCTATACTTGCACTTCTGTTAAAGAAATTCATGAAAGCTAATGGCCACGGTGCTGTCTTCATGGATGAATCATAAATCTATCAGCAGTAAATATGGAGTTCAACAGACCATGTGTGTGGCAATTTACTCCAATGCCGGCCAGCTTATGCAGAAAAAATGTATTATATTTATTCTTTGCTATTGTGACATCAATTATATAGATTGTCCAATGTGTAAACATGATTTACCAGATGTTATTTTGATAGGTCTTGTATAGATAAAAGATTGTCCTTTTTCTGAGATGTGAAGGATCATGTGAAAGAAGTTAAGATAAGCAAAGAAATTCAGTTTAACATTGGCTCGTATCTTAGTATTCTTCTTTTTTGGTTTCTCACTCGGTATCCTGTACCTACATTAGGGCCAGACTAATTCAGATTGCATTGGGGCCAGACTAATTAAGATTACGTTGTGTAAGACTCATTTAAAGGCGAAGCGTCTTCGTGTAGAGGGATCTTGCCTATCATATCACTGTCTTTTGTGGTTGTCTATTCCAGCACAAATTTTGGTGGTTGTTTCTTAGTATTCGATAACATGTATGTATGGTGTTCAAGTAAAATAATAATATTAATTAAACCAACATAGACAATGATAATTTGGAATCTGCATATAATGGGTTACCAAATGGAAGCATGATGAAGGGAGATATAGAAGTCACATTTCTCAACTATGGTGCAGTAAAAATGCAAGCATAGAAAATAAAATTGCAGCAAGAACAGAAGCTACTAAGAAAAAATGTTAGCCTGTAATTCCTTTAGAAGTCTTCTTATATACATGGCTAATTTTCTGGATGCATAATTTCCACTTAGTTTTCTTCTTGTATTCATTAACTTTCTCACAAAGTCCACTATAATAGAAATCCTTGACATCAAACTCCACATGAAGCCTTGTGAACAATTGAAAAATCTCTTCATCATTATACACACTGCTGTCCAAAATCTCTCTCTGTGTAAAATAGTTTGCATCAGTTGCAGACCTTACAAGACTCTTCATGAGGTAAATGTAAGAAGCGACGTGCTTGGGGCCACTTCTACAAGTACCACATTGCTCCAATGCCACCATATTTCTGAACAAAATCTCGGAATAATTGTGTATTTTCAATAATGGAATTTCCAATTGTCTGTCTTTTGAAAATCTTATATTCATTACACTTTCACTTATTGCTTTCTTGAACTTGATCCCTACACCATGAAGATGTAGTACATTGTGCAAATGCTTTTGTGTACCATTTGAGTGAATTTGAGGACTTGTTGGGAGATAACATTGGTGAATTAAGTCCAATAAATGGTGAACTTCAGGGCCAAATCTCTCTATAGTTACAAGTCCTTCTCCTGGAATCAATTTTCTAAAGAAGAGTAAGGCAAGTTGAGTAAGGGAGTAAGTACATTCTTTAGGAATTGGAACTAAGTGAAACATTTGGTGAAGAATGAAAAATGGGAGTTGGTTTTCAAGTAGAAACAAATCACATCTCAGACGAAAAAACATCTCGTAATTGCTAAAGAATATGTCATCTCTACGTCGAAAACCCTTTATAGCAAACTTAAGAAAGAGCTCAATGAGAAAACCACTATCAAGTAACATCACTTGGACAAATTCATTACTTCCCATGTGATCAATTGTGTTTTCTCCATAGCATTTTCTTGCTTTGTCCTCTAAATTTCTAAGTGTTTTCACACAATTCTCTAAAATGATTAGTGTGTTTGTCGGTTTTCGACTAACAAGTGTGTTGAGATAACACCACTTATGTTCCTCCATGGCTTTAAGGTTGCCAACTCCATGGTGAAAAGGACCTATTGAGACTAATTTAGGAGAGTATTTATGTTCACTTCCCTTTTTAAGTTCTTGAGGAATTCTGTTGATACGATGAACGTTTAAGATATTTTTCATCTTTTCGCCAATTGATTGTACAAGATCTTCTTCTTCTTGCAAAATATCGATTAATACATGATCTTTTGTTTCGACATTTGTGTAGGATATATCTTCTTCTTTCATCTTTCCTTGAGACATGAGTAGAATTGTTACATGAATTAACCAAACCCTGCAGATAAAAAATTCAAAAATCTCAAATATAATTTGTAACACCCCACCCCCACCAAATGATCGTCCTAAAAGTGATTAATGCAGGATTTAGAGTCAATGCATTCTGCTTTTTATAAATGTGTCAATTTTTTACATAATCACGCACATATATATAGTCAGAGCTAGACGTATACATGCACTTATAGGATAAAAGGAGAAATAAGGTTACCAGATGAAGGCAGCAATGATATTAAGGAGAAACAATCAGAATATGTTGTTGATGACAAACCATAAAATATAAAAATATTTGATGATTGGTAAGTGTTATAAATGTGTGTAACAAGAGAAACTTGTATCTTTTTATGAGTTGCACAAAGTAGGAGAAGTCTTTATTTGTTTACTTCATTTAAAGAGAAGCATTGTTTTGTAAGAAAGCAAAGTATTTACAAAGAAGAAGAGATTATTAATTACTTTTATGAAAATCTAGGAATATTTGACAACATTATTAAAGTAGCAAAAGAATATAAACATTCTCATATTTTTGTGTGGTAATAAAAGAATGTAAAGTTTAAATGTGCACGGAATAAAATGTTCTAACGGATTGAATATCTTTATAAGGAATCGGAGAAATATGCGATGATTTTTTTCTCGAAAATTTCCAATGAAAAATAGAGGTTATTCCTTCCTTTATATCAAATCGATCATAACCACTACTTATATTTCAGGAATTTGTGCATCACAAATAAAATTTAATAAAGAGATCCGTAATTTCATAGAAAGATAACACGATTTTATTTGGAAAAAAATTGTTGAGGCGAGGCCAAGTTCAGATTTTTGTGTGGTAATAAGAGAACATAAAGTTTAAATGTGCACTGAATAAAACAATTAATTTACTTGCAAAAAAAAATCAAATTAGGAAAAGTGAGTGTAATATGTCAAATCATATTCAGATTTTTGTATGGTAACAAGAGAACATAAAGTTTAAATGCGCACCGAATAAAACAATTAATTTACTTGCAAAAAAATCAAATTAGGAAAGGTGAGTGTAATATGTCAAATCATAAGGTGGTGTTACAACGACATAACGAGTATTCATTCTCCTCCAATTCCAATTTAAGTTGTGTAGTTTTAGTAGTCACAAAATTTAAAAAGAAATGAAACTAATAATCTTATATATATATTATAATATTTGTATAACCATAAGATCTTAAATATATACTAATCCCGTTGTTTCAATTTACAGAATATCTTTTGGATTTCGAAATTTAAACAAGTCTTTCTTTGACCGTAATTTTTTCATATATCTTTTAAATTTTTAAATATTTTCATTTTTTCACAGCTATGTAAAATAAAATAATAGGATCTTACCAAAAAAGAAACATAAATTAATACTCCATACTCTCAAATTATTTGTCGTGGTTACTAAAAATAATTATCTCAAATTATTTGTTGTTTTAGAATTCAAGACATAATTAAATATTTTTTTCATTTTGCTATTTGTCAATAATGAATATGACACATAAACAGAGTAACATTTAATGAATAGAGATTATAACTTAGATATAAATAATGATAAAGTAAGTCATATACCCCTTCTGATTAATACTTTCTCCGTCTCAATTTATATGACATAATTTTCCTTTTAGTCTGTTCTAAAATTGAATGTCACATTTTCTTATTTAACATTTATGACATCATATCTATTTTATCCTTATTGGGTCCCGCTTAATTTTAAAATGTACTTATTATGAAGAAAAATCAACAAAAGTAGGCATTAAGTAAGGATAATTTAGTTATTTTTTTATATTGATCAGTCCGGTGCACGAAATTCTCGCCATGCGCGAAATTCGAGAAAGGACCTGAATTTGTGGGTGTATCGTACGAAGCCTTATCTTACATTTTTAGAAGAAGTTGTTTCCATGACTTGAACTCGTGACCTCCTAGTCACATGACAATAATTTTACCAGTGTAGTTAAACTCTATATGCATCCTTTTTCTTATTTTTAAGTTTGGTGATCGATCAAATAATGTCATATAAATTGATAGGGAGGTGTAAATAAAAAATCATAAATAATTTGAGACGAAGAAAGTGTAGATTAAGAAATGTAAATATTTATGTGGCCGAGAGATTTCACCTTTTTGCCCAACACATGTGAATATTTAAAATGTGTGCAAATCATGGACTCATCAGTTAAGTCGTAAGTGAAGTCTCTACACTCTACAGTGGTTGGTGAAGTCTACGAGGAGGAAGTGAATCTTTTATCTTTTCACTCTCTTGTGGCTATTCACATTCCTTCTAAGTATATATAAACCCTAACATTTCTTCTCCGAAGCTTCTAGAACCTTCCATATGGCGTTCTGGTGGGCGTTGCTTGTTATCGCCTTCGCGTTTGCGATCTGTAGGTTACTGTTGATGCTCATTCCTTCAAATGTTCCTCCTATGGACGTCGATACTTCTGATGGTAAGGTTACTAAACGTCGTCGTATTTGCATTGCATTTGCACTACTTTGAAATTGCTTATGGATTTTGGTATATCAGTGTTGATATTTTTTATAGTAAAGTATTTTTGAAATTGCAGTGCTGGACGACGGGAATCAGACGAAAGATAACAGCTTCATTTACGTAAGTAAATGAATTAAATGCTACTTGCGTAGATTGAATTTTGGTACATTTACAGTCTTAATTGATGTGGATTCGAATCATAGATGACGTGATTTGGTTGAAAGGTGGTTAAGTTGACTCACTAGTTGGATTTTTATCAACTCTGTTGAGAATATAATCAAATAGTAAAAGTGTGCTCTCGATGACATAGGTCACACACCTCAACACGGTATCAGAGCGGGCCAAAGGTCTGAGATTGAATCTCACCGCCACCCATTATTAAAAAAGATTTTCACGTGCTTGAACCATGGAAAAAAATCGGTGCAGCACGTGAGTAGGGGGCATGTTGAGAATATAATCAAATATTAAAAGTATGCTTGCTCTAACAACTTAAGCTTTTAGATGAGATGGTCACACATTTCAACAAACTCTTTTTCAATTTTTCTTTTTTCTTTCCGAAGAGACTTAATAGTACTCCCTCAATGTCTCCGATGAGGAAATTAATAAAATTATTAATCTAAAGTGACGTATTTTTAATCGAATGGGGCAATTAGATTGAAACCACTTCTGGGAGCAAAGGGAAAACACACTAATTCGTGATTTGACACTATTTTCTTTTTGGTCTGTCCCAAAAAGAATGTCACATTTTTATATTTAGAAATAATTTAACTTTATGAGATGATTTACCGCCACACATTTATATAAGACTTGTTTTGGACCACACCTTTCAAAAGTTTTCTTTCTTTTTTAAACTTCGTTACCAAGTCAAATGGTGCCACATAAATTGGGACGGAGGGAGTATATTATAGAAAGCAATTTGAATTTCGAAGTGTGTTTGGTATAAGACTTGTTTTGGATCACATATTTCAAAAGTCTTTCTTTCTTAAACTCCGTGTCAAGTCAAATGGTGCTACATAAATTGGGACGGAAGGAGTATATTGTAGAAAGCAATTTGAATTTCCAAGTGTGTTTGGTATAACATAAAACCGTTTCCTATTAACTAGTTTCTATGGAAAGTGTTTACATTAGAAATCATACAATAGAAGTCATTTACTAGAACATTCACAATGTTTAGTTGAGTATAAACGTAGGTGATATATTATTATCATAATATCTACAAGGTGGTGGATAGAGTATGCTGATTGAATTTCCCCTTTAGCGGGTAGCCTAACCGCTAACGGATGAAACAACCTTGGGAAGCAAGATTGAAGTCCCAACAGAGAAGCTATACTAGATGAATTATTCTTATCTTTTTAAGCTTTGGTGGCCTGAGTTACATGGTATAGTACTGGTGAGAGATAGAAAGTGTCTGGTGGATTAAACAAGGTGTGTCCGAGCTGATCCAAACATAACCTTTTTAAACAAAGAAAAGAAAAGAACAGAGAGAAAATGTGATGATTGTGTTTGGTGGTGTTTTGTAAAGGTTCACAAAAATGTCTTATTGATGGTTGATAGCAAGAGATGTAAGCAAGAATGGGGATATTTTGTTAAACAAAATGAGTTCCATTCCTAAGTTTTTTTGATGAGGTAAGTGGTATTAATCAAAGGCATCAAGAAGATGCAAGGATTACAAGATATGACATTTGAGCTTACAAAAAAAGATTGGCCGGTTGTACAAAAACTATCTAAGCCAGAACTAATGAGCTAGTAAAATCCAAGAGATATGGTGTTCATTAAAAACAGGAATCAATTTGGTCCAACTAAACAAATTGGCAATACACCTTGCTTTCAAAAGACCTAGAGGAGTCGACTCCCCATCAAAACATCTCCTATTTCTTTCTAACCAGATACACCAAAATATACTAGTTGGTACCATGTTCCAGATCTTCTTGATGGCTTTGTCAACTCTCCATAGGTTTTAGCTCTCATAAGCCTCCTTTATTGAGAGGGGGATCCAATTAAGACCAAATAGGCTAAAAAATAGATTTCAGATTTTTAAGGCCATTTCACAGGAAAAGATGTCTGTTAGTTTCAACCTCCTTTTTGCACATATGACATTTGCTTGGGAGCTGGATTTTCCTTTTCATCAGGTTGCCCAAGTGAAACATATGACTTTAAGAGGTAGTTTTGTCCTCCAAATGAGCTTCCAGGGCCAATTGTCTGGATTTTGGAGCACATCTGATGGTACGCTTCCTTGACGGTGTAGAATCCCCCACTGTGATGCCCCAATTGAGTTTGTCAACTGCCTGGGGATTGATATGAAATTGTTGAAGTCTTGAAAGGAGGTTTAGCAACTCATTCTCTTCCCAATCATGCATCTTTCTTCTGAAAGACAGGTCCCAAGTGTTTCCTTCTCTGTTAGCAACAATTATAAAGTTGGGATCTTGAGCTATTCTGAACAAATTCGGAAAGTCATCCTGAAGTAAGGTATTTTCAACCCATTTGTATTTCTAGAATCTTAAGAGTGAGCCATTACCCACTTCAAAATGAGTCCGTTGAACAAAGGTGACCCACAAATTTCTAATATCCTTCCAGAGACCCACACCATAAGAGTAGATGCCTTAGTGCACCAATGATCCAACATTCCATGTTTCGTTATGACAACATCTTTCCAAAATCCTGTATCCTCCATGTTGAATCTCCAAAGCCGTTTCATCATCATGCTTTTGTTATGCTTGAAATTTTGGTTGAGTCACCTTCTCCCACTTGATGAACTTGATGAGATGAAATTTGTGGCCCTCATTGTTTTCTTTTCAAAGAAAGTCTCTCCTTAACTTGTCAATCTGCTCTAGAACCTGAGTTGACATTTGGAACATAGTAAGTAGGTAAGTTGTCAAGAACACTGTTGTTTAGTGTTAGCGTGCCACCAAATGAAAGATACTACATTTTCCATGTTGCCATTTTCTTTTCAAACTTTTCAATAATTCCTGTCCAAATTTCAGTAGATTGTATTTAGCACCCAAAGAAAGACCCAAGTATGTGAAAGGAAAGGATCCAATTTTGCAACCCATGATATCTGCTAGCTCAACCATATTTGAAACCTCATTGACTGGATAGATAGTACTCTTAAGCAAGTTCATATACAGTGAAACTGCTTCAAAAATAAATAAGGTTAGGTTAAGCTTTATCACTTGTGATCTCTCGCACCACAGAAGATCAGAGTATCATCTGCATACAGTAGATGAGAGACATCTATTTGGTGTCATGGGTTCCTTCCTATCTTAAATGGCACAATCCACTGCAAATGACTAGCTTTCTGCAACATTTTGCTGAGCCCTTCCATTGCCAAAATGAACAAGAAAGGTGAGATCAGATCACCCTGCATGATGCCTCTATGCGGTGAGAAGAATCCCACAGGTAGGTCCCCTGTTAACCAAAATGGAATATTTGACAGTAGAGATGGTATACTTTATCCACCTTATCCACCTGTCTCCAAAGCCTATCTGCTTCAGAATATTAAGCAAATATGACCAGTTCACTTTGTCGAAGGCCTTCTCAATGTCTAGCTTGAATAGCAGCCCTGGCTCCCCGCTCTTAGTCTCCAATCTAGGGCCTCATTAGCGATGATGCATCTGTGATTTATCTTCCCCTAACAAAAGCATTATGGCTCCCTGGCACCAATTTCCCAATCAATGTTTTGAGTCTTCCTGCAAGTAATTTCAATGCAATTTTGTAAATACTACTAATAAGGCTGATTGGTCTGTAATCCTTGAGTTCGATTGCCCCTTTCTTCTTAGGAATCAAGGAAATGAAGGAAGCACTGATGGATTTGACCACTCTTAGTTGACCGTTCCGCTGGGGCTTCCACACCATGTGGCAGTAGTGATGAAAGTGTTTCAACGCATTGATAATCTCATTTTTTATGATCTCCCAAGCATGTCGGGAGAAGGTCATAGTAAACCCATCCGGCCCTGGTGCCTTATCTGGGGCACAATTTTTAATGAGCGAATGAATTTCATCTTCTTCAAACTCCCTTTCCAGCCATATTTTATCTTCTTCGGAGATTCTAGCTAGATTGTCAAATCTAACTGATGGTCTCAAGGTTCATTCTCCGTATACAACTGTTGATAGTAGCTCAAAATCTCCTCTTTGATTTCTTGTTCAATTTTCTTCTTTCGATGGAAATAATTCTTTCCGACAAAACAACAACAACAACATACTCAGTGTTATCCCATACAATGGAGTCTGGGGAGTATAAGATGTACGCATGCCTTACCTCCACCTTTGTGGGGTAGTGAGGTTGTTTCCGATAAACCCCCGGCTCAAAAGAACACAGTCAATACATAAATTCAAGGAAAATAAGACAACAAAATATCACAATAACAAAATAAATAAAGCAACATACGGAAATACACACAAAAGAGTATGGATCTACGCGAAACCTAAATAATACTACAAAGAAAGGGAGTAGAGAGGAGATGGAGATGGAGAGGTTATAGCCCCCTACACCTCTTACCTTTGTTTTCTACTCTTTATTACGCTACTATATTCAGGTCATTTTGTCATCATTGTTTCAAATTAAACATAACCAAGCATTGGAAATTACTGCTAATGGAAATGTAGATATTTTCTGTATTGCACATCCAACTCATTTACGCTATCAAGAAAGCATTTCTCTTTAGGAGAACAAGTCAGATGACACAGTTTGGACTTACTGTAGTGTGCATGTACGTTTTGTTATTCAGATGAACTTTGCCCTCTAACTTTTTGTGGAACTTCATATGGTTCGTTCCGAAAAGTAGAAGATTGTGACACTTGTATATTTTCATACTGAATTTTTCTTATTTAGATTCCCTCGAGAAGGCATACAGACAAAGTTCAGTGCTATGAACCTGCAACGATGAAGTACCTGGGTTATTTCCCGGCCCTGAAACCTGATGAGGTCAGATTTATGTACTAATATAAATTTTATATTTGTGTTCCTCTATTCTAAATGTCAATATATCCTGTCATGCACTAAACGAACTTTCCCTTTTCCTTCCTTCCCTTTATTACATGGTTCAGTATCTACAATTCTTGTATGAAATTTTGTGTAAAGTCATCTTATCACGATTTAATTGGGAATTCAGCTAACTGTTTCTCTTTCCCTGCCACTTATTATCATGAGAACCTTTATGTGAACTCATACATAAACTTCAAGATAGGTTTGTTCATATAAATAAACCAAATAAGGGTGCTAAGATTAGCATAAAAACCCCAATCCTAATTCGCCATACTTTTGCACTTGGGTAGGCCTTATCATAGCCTTATCTTTCTCCACCTCATATCTGCAATCTTGTTAATCTCCTTGTTTTTTGCCCCTAAAAGCAGCATCGACGGTCTGTTGTATGATATACACCTCTTTACATGCAAGGCAAATGCAATTAACAAATTAAGTTGTGCTCAGGTTAAGGAGCGGGTTGCACAGACAAGGAAAGCTCAGAAGATATGGGCAAAGAGTAGCTTCAAGCAAAGACGCCTGTTTCTACGTATACTTCTAAAGTATATTATCGAACATCAAGACCTTATATGCAAGTAAGAACACTTGTCACTTAAAACTGCTATTTTACACTGCCAACAGTATTGACACATTAAGTTACGCCCGAGGAGCGAGCTTAATTAAAAATACTTAATAGTATGGCGATACATCTATAGAGAACTTGGAGAACCTTGTCCTGTTTCTCTTTCTCCCACATATGACAACATGTAGTTTTAGTCTAAGAGTTAGTTGCATTTAAATTGCCTCTTTGTCATGCTCCTATTTTTATTTAACCTTGTTGAGTTGTTTATCTGAACAACTTTTTTTAGTATCTCTTCACGTGATACTGGAAAAACAATGGTAGATGCCTCCTTGGGAGAAATAATGACTACTTGTGAGAAAATCCATTGGCTTCTTTCAGAGGGTGAAAAGTGGCTAAAGCCTGAATACCGGTATGTTATGCAAATGGTTTCTCTTCCTTGCATTTCAATAAAATAGTGGAATCTGTACTACATGGCTTCAGCCCTTAATACCTAGAAGGGTTGAGGAAATTTATGATTGTATGTTGTGGTTTGCAGTTCATGTGGGAGATCAATGCTTCACAAGATTGCAAAAGTGGAATTTTCTCCTCTTGGTGTTGTTGGTGCTATTGTTTCATGGAATTACCCATTTCACAATATCTTTAATCCAATGTTGGCTGCTGTCTTCTCAGGGAACGGCATTGTGATAAAGGGTTTTTTTTCAACTTCCTACATTGCCTATTTGCTCATGGATAGAACTTCAGCAACGCTGAGTGCATTTGGAAGATATTTGAGATGAGCTTACTTAAAATGTAGTTATCAGATCTTGAACTTTAAATATATACACTCACATAAATAAAACTGCAAAATATACAACCTCGTAGAAGCAAACTGCTACAGAACTGTGGTTTTGACTTTTGACGAGATCACCTCTTTGTTACCTTAGGTCTCAGAACATGCCAGTTGGTCTGGGTGTTTCTATTTGCGAATAATTCAAACTGCTCTTGCTGCAGTCGGAGCTCCTGAGAACTTGGTAGAAGTTATAACAGGGTATGCATTTGTACAGCAGTTATCCTTTCTATTCTGGGTTGATTTGTCATACATTTTATTAAAATTCCCTTTCCAGCTTTGCTGAAACTGGAGAAGCACTAGTATCCTCTGTCGACAAAATTATATTCGTCGGATCACCTGGTGTGGGCAAAATGGTAGGCTTTCTTGAACAGAGAATACAGGCTTATCTTTTCATATCTAATGCGGAGTGACTTAACTTCTATTTTCATCTTCTCTATGCCTTTTGATTAACTTTTTTTTTTCTGCTGAACTATAAGTCCTAATGTCTACAGATTATGCGGAGTGCTGCAGATACACTGATACCAGTTACCCTTGAGCTTGGTGGAAAAGACGCATTTATTGTCTGTGAAGATGTTGATGTGCCGCATGTATAAACTTTTCCAGTCTGCTTTAATTTTGGGGATCAAGTACATTTGATTGCTTTCAAGTATGATAGAAAGATCATTCAAATATCTCTATGAGAAGTTAAAGAAGATCATTCAACTATATCTTCTTTTTTTCATGAGTCTTTAAAGAACTAATCAAACTCTATTCAAATATCTCGATGAGAAGTTTAAGAAAAAAGATCATTCAACTGTATCTTTTTTTTCGTGAGTCGTTAAAGAACTAATCAAACTTGACGCAGGTTGCACAAGTTGCTGCTAGAGGAGCTCTCCAATCAAGCGGGCAGAATTGTGCTGGTGCAGAACGTTTTTATGTTCACAAGGACGTTTACTCTTCTTTTGTTGCTGAAGTATCTAAAATTGTGAAATCGGTTACTGCTGTACGTAACTTTTCTCATTTGTGCTACATTTTCAGTAAGATCTTTATTGTTCATGAAACACGGCAATTTTGCACATAGTGGCTATTTGGCTTCTTAGTTAGATGGCTTGCTGATCCTATCTATATCTAAAATGTTCAGCTCCTAATGTATTGTCTTCATGTTCATCCTTGTACAGATTCCAGTTTGCTACTAATTGTGAGCGGTAGAAGTATGTGTTTTCCTAGAATTGAGATATAAATACATAAAAGTTTCGTGAAGCCTAAGCATAAAACTACTTGTTCTCTCGCTAATGACTGTGAAATTCGTGATTTTGCTAACATAGTCTGATTTTCTAAAATAATTATACTCAAAACTGAAAATTTTATTGTAGGGCCCTCCTCTGTCCGGGAAGTATGACATGGGAGCCATATGCATGCAAGATCATTCTGAAAAGCTTCAATACCTAGTAAATGATGCCCTAGACAAAGGTGCTGAAATTGTTGCTCGAGGAAGTGTAGGCAATATTGGCGAAGGTGCTATTGATCAGTACTTCCCTCCTACTGTGATCGTAAATGTAAATCACACGATGAAATTGATGCAGGAGGAGGTATCATCAGTTTGTAAATAATCGTTAGTTTTAGTTTACTACTGGAATGAAGGTGGTTTGATTCTCATTATGGCAATTGCTTGCAGGCTTTTGGACCAATATTGCCAATAATGAAATTCAGCTCTGATGAAGAAGCTGTTCAGCTTGCGAATGATTCGAAGTATGGGCTTGGTTGTGCTGTATTTTCAGGCAGTCAGCGTCGTGCTAAGCATATAGCTTCACAATTACATTGTGGAGTGGCTGCTGTTAATGACTTTGCATCTAGTTACATGTGTCAGGTACCTATGGGCATCAAGGGTTTGACATACTTATATGTGACTATTTTCTTCATGATTATTGAAGTCTGATTACAAATTGGAGACAATTTTGTGAACCTCAGACAATACCCTGTGACATCTGCGTGAGAACTCCTTAACTGATTGACATGTTTTTTTATCCATTCTTACTATTTTCAGTAATAAGGTTCCCTTTGGTTAAGTCTCTGTCCTACTTGAAATTCTGTGCAGATCCCATATGGTCGTATTTTTTCTCAACCTTGACACCAAAGGAGAACGAATAAGATCCTCTTTCTGCCTTTAAATGTCTACATGCAAAAATTAACAAGCTACCAGTCAGCTTCCCTACCTTCTCTTCTACAGCCAGAAGTAACTGTTAATTGCATAACCCAATCAGGTTACCTACCTTACCCCTCATGACTTACACCCATTCTCAACTCCTGAGGCTCATAACCTTTCCGCTCTTGTCATTGGTCCTGAGGCTTTGCTATATGCAACCTTGAAATCACTCTTCTAAAGGAAAACTACCTCGAAAGTCCATAAGTTTTAAATGTTAAACAGTTGCCTTGTTCGACATCGTTTATTCACTAAAACCCGCTTTTGGTTAAAACTTTGGACCTCCCACCTTATTAGGCGAATTCCTTTGTCCTCCCCAACTCCCCTTTTTCTTGTTTTTTTTAAAATGGACCCTTCTAACAGTTTCTCCTGAATATTATATGCAGTCCCTGCCATTTGGTGGAGTCAAAGACAGTGGATTTGGAAGATTTGCTGGTATTGAAGGATTACGAGCTTGCTGTCTTGTAAAATCAGTTGTGGAGGACCGGTTTTGGCCTTTTATTAAAACCAAGATACCAAAGCCTATTCAGGTGAGTTGCACCTGAATCATGCTGTCATTCATACATTTCATATAATATACATCTTACCCCATCTTTTACAGTATCCTGTTGCTGAGAATGGATTCGAGTTCCAAGAGTCTCTGGTGGAAACTCTTTACGGTTTGAACATCTGGGATCGTCTACGGGCATTGGTGAATGTTTTGAAACTCCTTTCAGAGCAACCCACCCCCACGAGCAATAGAAGAAGAAATGACTAAGACTAATGCTCATCTTTTTTGGCAGAAGCTTAAAAACAAGCACTGATATGCAATTTCCTTTCTCTACCGCACAGTTACTTTCAGGGTTGAACTCCTACTCATGTTTACCTCTGATTTACTCACTGGATAATCAATTTTGGTTTTGGTCAGGATTATTCAGATCAATTCGAATTAATTTCTGCCCAGCTTTGACACGTATGAATTTGTTACTCAAGAACAGTAGATATTTGGGCAATATTTTAACTGTGCTGTTAGCTAAAATATATCACCTGCACTATACCAACTAGTTTATTGGCTGTTGATGAGACCCTTACTCCTGAAATGTGCATGGACAAGGGTAAATAGTTACCACACATTCGCACCAAATCCCCTCTGATAATGACCATTCCTTTGCGATATCATGAATCTTGTCCTTGCCAATCTTTTCAAGTCCGTTTGCCTTGCTAAATAAGTTAGTATAATATCTATTAGACGCATTCGGATAGAGGAAACGGTTGGACATGGCACTAAATAATATCTCAATGTGTTACTTTCAAGTCTCTTATATATAAAAACAAAATCTCCTAGAACAAAGTACATAAATTAAAAACAAATTTGTAAAGAACTACAAAACCATCCGACCATATTGAAACTAGTTCAGATAAAGAGTGTTATTTGAAGCAATTCCATAGCAGTCTGAACAATGCACCAGGTAAGGCTTTGCTCTGTAAGAGTGATTTTTGGAACTCAGTACCAGTCCTGCATTTCAATTATATTGACAGAAGTGGGCACTCAAGCACACATAGTATCTGATAGTCGATTCTACAGAGTAAATGCATGAAGAAGTGAAAGAGATTCAACATCTACTATAAACACATAAAACTGATTTTGACTTGCAATATAATTTTCTACCAATGGGGATTTAGATGAACCCCTTTGCACCCTCGTAGCTCCGTCCCTGACTCCAAATAGCTGAAGTACAAACAGTACTGCAGCAACCACAACGAGATAACGGTATATACTAAAAAAATTACTCGACTTTATAACGACATATTACACCAAAGTATCACGGATACTTACTACCTTAATCTTGAGACAAAATGTTTAACATAATAACTCTAAGAATCTCAGGCAAGCTCGCAGTTTGAACCTGTAGAACCTACACTCTCAAGCAGGAAAGGTGCTTCCAAACCACAGCTTCTGAAACCTTTCAACTACAAGAAAAATGACAAACCTAAACTGAGAGATTATACATGGCAGCCACCGTGATTTCCTCAAGAATAAAGCTTGTAAAAGTTGTGAATTCTAAAAACTCAAAGCCACCTACAGACGCTTTACGCCCAATCATTCCGGATAACGCTTCCTCTGTATTACCGCGGCTGCTGGCACAGAGATAGCCGATGCTTATTCCCCAGATACCGTCATTGCTTCTTCTCCGGGAAAAGAAGTTCACGACCCGTGGGCCTTCTAACTCCACGCGGCATTGCTCCGTCAGGCTTTCGCCCATTGCGGAAAATTCCCCACTGCTGCCTCCCATAGGAGTCTGGGCAGTGTAACAGTCCCAGTGTGGCTGATCATCCTCTCGGACCAGCTACTGATCATCGCCTTGGTAAGCTAGTATCATACATCATCAGTGGAAGCCTGCTATAAACAACTTACATCTTTTGACATCAAAATAATCAACTATACTTCAGAGGAAAAACGAAATTTAGAACAACATAACACTATTGTGTTAGACGTGTTTTCTTTTTCCCCAAGTATACCATCAGCAACCATTTCTGCAATCAACTGTAGGTGGAATGTCACTATATACAGATCCAGTTATGAAGGTGAGAACTACGACGCTGCTCCTCTAATATAACCTCACACCAAAAGCATTAAACATTCGCTTTAATTGGCCTCGCATGCAACCCATCTCCTCTTTCGTGCTGGTCTTGGTTGCATAGCTTCAGTCCTACCAGCAAACGAATCAATCAAAGGCTTAGAGACATTCTTTGAATCACTTTTGAGAGCAATAGGCTGCTTGAAACGCTCTCTACGCTTTTCCATCTTTGCCATGATCTCCAAAATCCTAGGGTTGTCCTGTCCTTCCACATTCTTATCATTAGCCAAATTCTTCGTTTCACTGATTTGCGATTTGCCAGAACGTGTGATTCTCCTTTTAATGGATTTCTCGTTCATTTCTTCAGAAACTATTATCTGACCTTCGATATCCAGAGACTCTTCCTGATCGGCATCTAAGAATATATCAAGCCTTGCTTTATCATTTTGTTTAGGATCAGTTGTCAGGTTTCGAGTTACAAGTCTCTTCCTGAAATGGGGTTCGTTAGTTCCATCAATAGGCTTCAGCTCCACATAGCTATCAGAATCCAAGTAGCCAGACCTGCCAAAGTACGATACACCCCCTGCTTTGGAGCATCTTCCAGAGGACTGCAGATCCACGGTGACAAATAAAAATCAAAATGCTGATAGTTTACACAATTAATGAAGAGAGGCCGCCTTATTGTGCGTGAGCTACCGTGACAAGAAAACTTACCATGAAGAAAATTACAACTTTCTAACTGTTAAAAGGCATCACTATCTTACCAAGTACTAGCAAACTTTGAAAGGGGATGTAACTTAAATAGTTTAACAGAAGAGAGCTATATAGTCAATGGCTATATTCATTTGTAATAAATCATAATCGGAAGTGAATAATAAATGGAATTAGCATACGTGCAAATCAAATTGACTTGCCAAAGTAGAACATCATGCTTTAGTTAACAAATAAAGTACAGCCAAGAAGAAATTTAAAACGTAGGAATGTGTTAAGCACAAGGATAATAACGAAGCTTTATAATGCCGTTATGCTAACATAAAAAATATCATTGTGCATACTTACTACATGGCATCAATGTATGATAAAATTGATGGTTATATCATATATGATGAAAAAAGAAATGGCTCCTGAAGCAGAAGTAAATGCACTTTAATTGCATAACGAAGTATGATGTAATTGAAGTTTTCTCCACATCTGTTTCCTTTCCTATGATTTTAGTTTGTTTTTTTAACTTTAAAGCCACAAAGGCAACAACAACAACAACATACCCAGTGAAATCCCACAACGTGAGGTGTGGGGAGGGTAGAGTGTACACAGACCTTACCTCCACCTTAAAGCCACAAAGGCAAGGGTCAGAACTAAGCCTACACAGGATCTAACCTCAAAACAGATCTGAAAAAGTAAAAGTGCAAATTCCAAATCCTAGAAACAACATAATTAACTTTTTTTCTTTTATTTTTATGATGGAGGTAGCGATTTTATTGAAAAAATGGGGAGAACCATGCAGACACCACGTAGATAACCTTACCAAAAGACATAGTTTTCTACAAAAAGCACCTGATCAAATGTACTAAATGAAATATCAGAACAGCATACCCAGTGAAAATCCCACAATGTGGGGTCTGGAAATGAAATATCAGAAGTGCTACAAAAATATACAAGATATGATGTTTAATTTCTATTTCTAGTCCGAGTTCAAGCAGGAGCAACAACTAATATGGCCTCAGAAATTGAATTTAGAGAATGTCCGGCTAAAATTATGATTTCCTATCTAGATGACAAGTTGTCCACAGACATAAAAGAAGCATAATTAGGACAGCAACTCCATTGGTGTGGCAATGTCATTTCTCTTAATTCACTGTCCAGCTCATATTATTCTTGAACAGGAGTTAAAGTCATACATTATTTTTGATACTGAAGAATAAATGAAAGCAAAGATAATACTTTATTACAAACTGAAGGCATCCCACACACACAAGCTTATGCCAAGTAAGAACATATGATTTGCTAGAATGTGGAGTTATGATAATAAAGTTCCTGTGTAAGCACAATTTTATTATGGTTTTTTATGATGGTTAATACCCAGAAAGAAGCATGTTCAGGACATGCAGTTTGACACTGATAGTAAAGTTCAACATGGTTTTATGCCATCCCGGCTACCAAAATGCGACTTTCCTCCTTAACTAGTGCTCAATTAAGGATAAAAGAAATAAATGAAGGCATGCAGAAACATTGTGCTAGTGACATATCAATCTGTCAGACTCAAAAAAGAAAGACCCACAACCCCTTTCAACCACAAAAATAGAAAATCTTTTCATTAAACAAGATCTGGTGAGTTAGAAGAATAGTAAGCCCCATCATGTATACAATTTAGTGATACCCTACCCCAGCTATACAACTTGGTGAGCTTTCTGCCTAGTTTAGCTGAGATCCTCTTTACTGATATTAACAGTATATTAAAAAATGTACTTGCTTATTACTGTTGCAGAAATTTACCTATATAATTCCACAAAGACAATGAACTTTGGGAGTCCTCTCTCATTTCTTGCAAAAGCATTATACATTAGATATCTAATGTAACCCAAGTGGAAGAATACTAACACCAACTGGATCTACATAATGGTAACATGCTCCTAAAACAAAAACTCTTTTCAGTAACAATGTCGATGCATATTTTTTCGGCGGATCAAGAAAAAAACGACTAAATGGTCACGAACAGATCTATATGGTACCATAAGTAACTAGATAATACTGATGATCAATTGATCATAAGTAATGTACGAATTCCTAGAATAGCAAGCTTAATATGATTTTGGAATTGACACGTCCTATTTTTAAGGGCCAATTCAAGAAATTTAAACTTTTTTTAAAGAAAAAACAGGGGCAACATGAGAACTTCACGGAAAAGGAACATCTGAAATCAAACGCAAAGGGAAATTAGGAGACCTTGGAAGCATGGGATGATATCGCACAATGGAACAAGACCCAACAGATATGAGGAACTCATATTTACATATGGACTATACAATCTTGACATTCGTATACACAAAATTACCTCTCTGTTCTCACCAACCAAGCCGGTGTCAACAGAATCTTTCCCTCTTGGGAATCTCTTCCAGTGATTATCTCTATGAAAAGGTTTAGACTGTCGACCAAATTGACTGGCATTATTGCCTTCCCTCGTCAATTTGTATTTTTCCAGATCCACATGCCTGTCACCTGAAACCTTTTCTACTAGGTTGGGTCCATGTTTATTGTCAAATGACTCAAACCTTCTGTCACTTGAAGTTCTGAACAAACATGATGTCCTCTCAGCATCTAGTATATTTTGCTGATACCTAGAACAATTTTCGTCTTCAACCCATCGCAACCCTTCAGATTGCCAGCACCCTCGTCTTCTTTTAAAATTATCCTGATTAACAGGATACTTGATTGTCTGATCGGCACCAATGGAGTTGGTCAAAATAGCAAACTGACCACCATCACATTTCCTAGTCCCACTGAATATTCCGTGTCTGCCACGTGGCAGTTCAGGGTTCTGCCACCTTCTACTAGCTGTACAAGATTCCCTATACAAACTAATGGATGAAGGTTGATACCCGTCAAATCTCCCTTCCTCATCCTTTAGATCCATGTAGCATACATCATTTAAACTTTTGCTGGGACTGTTATCTCTCCTCCTTTTGCTCCTACTTGGGCTTCTAATTTCTCTTCTGAAATAAGTCAAGTTTACATGGTAGCCATCTTCTAGAATATTAGTATCCCTGTTGCCGTATGGTCTGTATCTGTTATCAGTCTCTTCCATGATATCATAGAGGTAATTAGATTCAGTTACAAGATCATCAGTCCTCACTCTCTTGTTACTCTGCAAGTCATCTATTTTCCACATTCGTTGACTGGGTTTCTCATCATCTAAATAGGGAATGTACTCATCAGTCCATTGTTCCGATTTATGAAAAGAAACATAGTCCATGTCCTGAACATCGAGTCTTCTCCCATAATGGGGTCTATCTCTTTCTGACAATTCATCATCTGTAAAAATTGATAGTTCAAGAGGATCTAGCTTTCTTTTTGCGCTTTGACTGCCAGACAATTTTTTTTCATATCTGTGTTTTAACTGGCATTCCCTCTCAGGATTTTTTGTATAAGAATCCCGGCATGGATAATCAGAAAATCGTCCTGCATCAGAGTAAAAGGGTTTTGCCCTCTTAAAATGTGAAGTATCTTCCCTTTCATGAGAGTCAAAAGCGTATCGTCTATCCCTCTGTCTGTGTTGGATCACAGTTGAATTACGCCCTTCATACAGTATCCTAGCATCAGATTTGCGGGAATCATCATCTTTCAGGTGAGCGGGAATTGTTTCACCCATTCTACCAGGTCTTCTTCTGTCATGCAGCAGATCTCTTTGCACAGACTTTCTACCTCGTGTTAAATATTTAGTATCACCAGACTTTTTTCTGATATGATGGGTTCCGGAAACTGGCTGGTAATCAATTGTACCCTTCTCCCGTAACTCAGATTCTGCATTTGATAATAACCTTGTACGATGATCATGAGATTTCTCAAAGTCAAGAAAAGTCCCATCTCCGGATGTGGCACCATGGCTTAGAGAACAACAAGATGAACCTGGGCTATGCTCTCTGCCTCCACCATGCAGTGGTTCTTGTAACTTCATATGTTTTCTTGTATCAGATATGTCTCTCTCACTGATTTTATTTGCATCATAAGAAAATTCAATTGCTCCTGCGGTTTGATCGACATTACAGTAGGTCCCCTCTTGGGGGTGACGCTCATCTGCATCAGAGAACTCATAATTTCCGTAGTTATCTGAATCCGTAGACTCGTGCTCACGAACAGGTGTGTTTCTGGAATCCAGAGCAAATTTTATGAGAATGACGTAACTTGAATTATTAAATACAATTTTATGCATCATCAATCAGCAGAAAACCAGCTGAGATGTGAGGAGCAAGACCTAAGAGTAAAGGTGAAGATAGCAAATAGAAACCCAAAAATGAAACAGATTACTCATGGTTCATGGAAAAGGAAACCTCTGAAAATTTGTAAGACTATCTCGGACAAAAACTTAATAGACTTAGAAGCTGACAACTTTAAGCCAATTATGCATCAAAAACATGCGAGCAAACCTATCACATTCGAACTCTTATGCTGCACCAAATACAGCCTTCGAACTTTAACTACTTAGGAATTAAAATCTGCAAGGTCATTTTTACCGACATGTCTTTTCCAAATAGTTGTGGTCCAATGAGAAGATTAACCAGCAAAAGAACAATCCTAGCAGAGTTACAGACTAACATCACAATTAATAGATCTCAGACCTTCCAGATGTGGAGTTGCCTGATCCTCCCAAAGTTCCTTCCAAGCTGGCTGGTTCACCTTCACTGGCACTACTGAAACAGAGAAAATCCCTTCTATCTCCCCCAACATCTCCATTCTCCGATGCTTCCCGCTGCTCTTTTGGAGAATCTGTGTGATCTTCCATTGACTCCTGCAAAGCAATCTGGTGCCAGCACAAGCCTGTGAGCAGAAGGCAATCATATGGTCAAGAAGAGGGAAGAATAAAATCATACCTGTATGACAACACCAGAATCCCGATCCGGTTGACGTCCCACATCTGTTGATGGTTGACGCTCAATAAGGCTCTCTTCCACCTCTATTTTTCTACCTTTTGGCTGAACATGTGCAAGTTTAGACCATTAACATCACTAACAGTTCAATTTCAGATAGCATTTAAAAACTTCTAGGTTACGAAGACATCTACAATTTTTTTCAGAAGAATTCCATCTTCAGCATGGTTTGAACAGACATCGCTTTACTCAATTACTTATTTTGGCTTTTAGAATTGGAAATGAATAAAGTTAACGATCAGAAAGAATTTCACAATCTATTTGATTCTTTTTTGATAAGTTACAATCGATTTGATACATACAGGTGGTGTGTATAATCCTGATTAAGCAAGGAACTCTGGAAAGACATGACAGTATGGGCTGCTGTTCACTAGAACAACCTTCCTTGGCTGGAGAAATTGTTCTAGTCTGTCTAAAGTGACCAGCTTTTGCGGACATTACTTCATGAATAACAAGGTCACCCTCAGCTTTAGCCCATTTAATACATAAAGCTGCACTTTTTGTTTGAGAAATAGTAAATCTTGACAATCATTTAAAGAGCTTACCTTCGTATTTTTTGAAGTCTTGTAGTCTGAATCTTTGACTACCCTTTTTGCTTGTTCTCGGTGCTTATCCTATTTCAAAAGTCACGACCAATGATAGACGTGTAAGATGTGCAGTAAAAATGGTTGAAGCAACTTTACCGATATACATACTAGAATGTTGGAAAGAAATCCAAAAGTAAAGATAACAAAAAATGACAAAAAGGAAAAACTATAAAACATATCAGAAACAGAGGAACTTGTACATCCATTACCAGGCAGTTGCAATACTGTTTCCAACTATCTTCATCAAAGCCAAAATTAAAATAATCTGTCAAGTCAGCACCTGGATACCACCAAGGTTTCTTCTCAAACATATCAATATTCACGTCCAAGATATTCCTGAAAATTATAGATCAATTACATATCTGTGAAATATGAAAAGATTAAGCCTACAAAAGAACATAGAACAATCTGATCTGTCAAACCTATTTCATAAGAGTACTTGGATGAGATAACCAACACTATCTCCATCAAGCAAATATGCACCAGGAAAAGTGGAACCAGTTGTTCCAAATGTATCATTTTCTTTTAACGGTATATTTGAAATGCAGATCTTTTTCTATAAAAACGGAAGCACGACAAAGCACTTAACCAAAGATTGGAATACAAGCTAAGTTGAGCAAAATTATTAACCCTGACTGAGGAAGTGAGAAGTTCTGTCCATTTTGAGCAGCAAAGCCTGAGCCCACCCTTTGCATGTAGCCATTGTCCTCCCCATTTCCCTTGACCGTTGCTGTAGAGTAAGAATGTACACAAGAAGATCCATTGGCTTTGAGATGACTTGAATTTGCTGCTTGTGGGGGTCTTGTGTTCTACAGAACAACGGGGAAAATAAATAATTCAGAGCATGAAACACTATGAAGTAACATAAATGCATTAATTCATTTTCTTCTCATGTAGGTAGCATTCAGTCCAGCTTCGCACCTTGACTAATCCATGAAAGCTAAACCGCATTAATTCATGTAAACACTGAAGAAGTATATCATCATGATAATTGTCACTTGAAGATTTCAAAATAGATAATCGAGAAGAAAACACCTAAAGACATTTCCAGTAAAATCCCAAGTTGCAGCAAGTGGAGGTAGGTGCATTGCAAAAAGATAAACTGAAAAGCAAGTAAAACAAATATTCTCTTCATTTGCTCTGAGAAAGAGCAAAACCAAGATACATGATATAAAGCTTGATTCTGGCCTTTTTCTAGTAAACAATATAAATTCAAGTTTGTACTTCTCATCATAGTCAGGTTTAATTACTTGAATTAACACCAAAACAATATCGAAAGAACTCAAGTTCATACTTCACCCACTCCAAATAGTTGGGACTTCTCGCTTCCTGAGTTTCAAACTAAGTGAACTTTTAGTGACACTTAAAAACAGAATTTCACCAGTTGATATGAGGATATTTGTGACTTATAGTCCGTAATTTCGTGCAACTTCGGAATATCTAAACCTTATATTTTTTATAATGAATTAATCTAATCTGATTTTAGTTTAAATGACCCTCATCAGCAAATAATCCCAAACAAATTTGAAGAGAATATACATTTTCAGATTTTCAAGCAGCAAAGAGTTAATTAAACTTCAACATTAAGTTAATCCACTTTACACTAACCTCTCCCGTTTTTACATAAATTCAAATCAAAATAAGCATTCAAAAATATAAGCAACTCCTCCCAGTCAGGTTCAACAACTAAGCAATATCAATACAATTTCAAATTTAAACTACTACATTTTCTCTAATTTTACAGTCTAATAATGCTACCTTATAACTATTTTTCTCTCCATTTGAATTTTGTCCATCATCATCAACATAAAAACCTTCAATTTGATCATCATCATCAAATCCTCTATTAACAAAATGATCATCATTCAACACTATATTCAACTCATCCTCGCTCTCGCTATCACATTTCTCTTCTTCTCTTACTTCATTTTCTCGATTACATTTTCCGATTATATCGTATTCAACCTCCGTTTGTTGTATAGCATTGATTGCTGAGCTGGCTTGTACTTCGACGTCGGTGTAGATATCGCCGAAATCATCATCCTCGTCGTCGCCGGCGATGTTATACATTTTGACCGTACACGAAAAGGGACTGAGCTCAGGGTTTTTGAGATATTTTATCTTAAAACCCTAAACCTGAAGATGTTCTCTCGGTAATTAATCGAAAGTTATGGGGTGAAACTGTAAAATTGTCATTTGGGGGTGTGACCAAAAATGTTTTCCACAATGAATTTCCTGAGATTTGAGTTTTTTAGAAATATTTTTTTAAGTAGTAAAATATTACAAAAACAATAACATACCCCGTGAAATCTCACAATATGGAGTATGTTTCGTACATGCAGCGTAATTTGAAAATTTATGTTTCAAACCCGACGACGGTCGAACTGCAGTATGATAAGTAATTTGAGTGTTCACTCGAATATAAATTCAATGAATGAATCCTTTCTTGGCTCACATACCACCTTTAATCTACTTCGTAATGCACCCAAAACAAGTCGCGTCTCAACCTATAAGGCATTTGAGCTTAGGACATGATCAAAGTACATTACTCCGTAAACAAGATGATATTGACCTCAAGTCTAAGGACTTTTATCTCTCACACGCCGATGACATTATAGACATATAACAAAACAGTACATCAGCAAGGCATATCAATACTTCAACAAGTATCTATGTGTTACACCCCGTAATTCCAGGACATGAATAAGAGAATAGACGCGAGAGCGCAAGACTTGAAAATTGGTACGAAAGAAAGAATTGTTTTCCCGAAGGAAAATCTTCCGAACGTCGGAAAGGAAAAATGTTCGTTGATGAGAATTAGATTCTCAAAATGCATTATTTGAGGAGTATGGAACTTATTATCATTATGGAAATTTATTTTTTACGGATTTGGTCACGTAGGGCCCACCCGAGAAATTTTACATTTTGTGGGGCCCACGAGGGTTACGAAATTTTATGGACGAATGGGAGGGCGACACGTGCCCCCCCCCCCACACACATGGTCTTGGACGAAATTAGACAAGGGTGTATTGGTCATTGACCAATGTAGAAGATCAAGTCTTGCAAGTTTGAGATAATTGACTAAGTCAACTTGTCCACTTGGCTAAATATTTAATCTCCTCCATCCAAGCCACACAAGTGTTGTGATCTAAGCCCTCCATTATTTTATATATACCACACTAATGCAAGACCAAGTCTTCAACACTTAGAAAATATTATAAACTTTGTGCTAGTGAGGAGTGCTCTCGGCTTTGTGAAGGTTTCCACACAAAAAAAATTCAATTGTTGTCCAATATTCACAAGACTTTAACCCAAGGTTCCTAGGAGTATTGTAAGGATATCTCAATAGAAAGATCCCGGAAAAACGACGTTTTTACATTAGTCGCAAGGCGAAAACCTAAGGTGTTCTTCAACTTTGAAGATGGAACTTGAAGAGGGGTTCTTCATGAGCTTCTAAGGAGTGCTTGGAGCGGATTGGAACATAAGAAGATGAGCTAAAAGTTGCTAAGGATCGACTTTTATGCTTGGACTTTATTAGGGTTTATTGAGGTAAAATCTTCATCTTCTTCTTGTGATTAAAGATTACATGTTATAGTAGTTGATATGAGCATGTGATATATATAGATTGAAGTTTGAAAAGATTTGGATCATGTCGACATGTTAAAAATCGAAAATGGACAAGTTAGCCATTAATGTTGTAATTAATTTGGACGGTAGTTACAATCGTCGCATGTTAAGGAAAAAATGATTTATAGGTGTTGTAATTGTTATTATGTATATAACATGTTGAAATAACAACTTGGATTGAAAAATGAATTGAAAGGAAATTGATAATTGTTGTGACATTGTAGCCGAATAGGGCTTGGAATTATTGGACAGTTTTATATTGATTGTGGGGCAGAATTTTACACGTCCTATTAGGCATGTAATCCCCTTTGTATTTGCTGAATTGTTGGGCCTTAAATGTGGTGTTTGGTTATTGATTTTCGGGTCTTGAAAAAGGTGGAAAAATACGTAGAAACAAAGGAAGTGCTGCCCGATTTTCCGTAGAATAAGAGACTTAGCACTTAGTATGATCCTACGTTAATAAGTGAGGAGTTGATAGACATGTTATGATTAATATAGGTTGAAGTACTACGAGTAGCGTATTCTACTTAAAGGATGGAATAGCTCAAGGTTGAAGTACTTTGAAGCATTTTGCTACTTGTCGATAATCGTCGCGAGGTATGTGAATCTCTTCCTTATTTTGGCATGATTCTATGTATGGAATATACATGTGGTACTATTTCATGATTCCTTCTACTCTTAGAAGTTAAGAGGTATGTATGTTGATTCACTTTATGTAAAAGTTACGTCTAAGTTATCCTAAGTTCTTACCAAGTCTTATGGGGATGTTGGTAAGAGTCGTTAGGAAGTATTTGGAGTCGAGTTGACTTTTCTAAGTTACTGCACGAATGAGAATAAGTATCGAACAAGTCATTGCAGCGTTAATAAAAGAAAATGTATCGATAATCAATTAAATTAAAATGAGTAGAATTTTCCATCTGCATAGAAACTAAGATAAGACAAAATTGTATTACATTTTCTAGATCATGGCTGCTTTAATAAGATCGTTATAAACAAGTATAACCTATTCGCAACGCATAAAAGTATATGTTACTTAATTTAAAGAGTTTACGTTATGAAGTTTTAAGACTATGAACCTTGAATTCTTAAAAGGTTAAGAGACTTTATTTTTCAAGTTATGGGACTTGATTCTTAAAGGAAGAAATGACTTGATTTAAAAGTATAAAATACTTGATTTGGAAAGTATGGATTTCTTGACATTCTAAAGATAAGAGACTTGAAATTCTAAGTTAAGAAACTTGATTTCTAAAGTTAAGAGACTTGAATTATTTTGAAAGTTATGTAACTTGATTTGAAAGTATAAGTCTCTTGGTTATAAAAAAAAAGAATGTACGTGTTTAAAGCATAAAGTTAGTATAACGACTTTATGGGAAGTTGGTTATAATAGCTTTATGGAAAGATGAAAGAATGGTTTACTCTAGTGATGTAAATAAGGATAAATGACTTGAAATGAAGAAAGACAAATTGATTTGAAGGCATCAATTGCTTAAAGTTTTAAAGAAAGAAGTCACTTGATTTAGAAGCCTATAAATGTATTTCTAAAAGGTATTGTGACTTGTCTTGAAAAGTAGATATGACTTGATACTACGGTTATTAGTATCTTGGAGTTTTATATGAAAATGAGTCTTTTGAAAAGAATGAAAGTACGTAGTACATAGGGTTAAAATCCCGGATTTTTTATGTGAAACGAAAAGTGTCTTGAGTATATAAAATGAAAGTCTAAAGATTTAATGAACTTGCCTATGCTTGCTTGTGATAGCCTTGAGTGCAAGTATTATATGTTTACGCTGCCGTGACTCTCAGTTGGAGGGCCGGTTGTCTTGTTGTGAATTTACTTGGGCGTCGCAAGCGATGACGAGGCTTCCGCATATGCTTCCATTGTGATTGATCCTTGTACACGCTTATACGATGTGGGATTCCGGCACGCAACTGAGGCGGGTTAGATTCCCGGATTTATTTTATTACCCCATGGCCATGCTTATACGATGAGGGATTTCGGGGCATGCAACCATGTTATATACGATTATTACTCCATGGACTAGCCCCCATGAAGACATGTACCCGATATGAGCGATTCCACGGGCATGTTATATACGATTATTACCTCATGGCCATGCTTATACGATGAGGGATTCTGGGGCATGCGACCATGTATATACGATTATTACTCCATGGACTAGCTCCCCATGAAGACATGTACCCGAGATGAGAGATTCCACGGGCATGTTATATACGATTATTACCCCATGACCATGCTTATACGATGAAGGATTCTGGGGCATGCGACCATGTTATGTACTATTACTCCATGGACTAGCTCCCCATGAAGACATGTACCGGAGATGAGGGATTCCACGAGCATGTTATATACGATTATTACCCCATGGATTAGCTCTTCATGAAGTCATGTACCCGAGATGGGGGATTCCACGAGCATGATATATATATATATATGTATTGTATATGTGTACGCCGACAGTGAGGTAGGATGCCACGGGCGCATCACATGGTTATATGTTACACTTACTACCGCCGACGTGATGGGGATTCCACGGGAGATATATATATGTATTGTATATGTACGCCGACGGTGAGGTGGGATGCCACGCGCGTCACGTGGTTATATTTTACACTTATGGTATCGGCGATGATGGGGATTCCACGCACACTTTGATATTTGTGGGCTTGAGACCACATCGACTATGTGATGATATTTGAGGGCTTGTGTCGTAGTCGCAAGTGACTATTGTTCATGTGTTGAAATAGTCTTTAAAAGATAAATCTGACTTTCATTACTTTCACTTTGGCAAGGCACATTGTACTGTTATTTTGGTTATCATACATGTCTCCAGCTTTATATAGACTTTTATGATTTCATTACAGTATTTTGCCACATACTTGGTACATATTTCGTCTTGACCTCGCCCGGCCGCGTTCATGCCGCAGTTGAGGTACATAGCTTGTCGATCCTCATTCTTAGGATCACTGCTCGATTCTCGAAAAGCTCCGCTTTCTCCGAGGCTTTGTCGTTTGCTGATTCACGATGTTGTAGATTTTTATACATTCGTGGTATGGCGGGCCCTGTCCACGCTTGTTATGTCAAAAATTCTTAGAGGTCTGTAGTCATATCTTGTGGATTGGGTTGTGTAAAGAAAAAAAAAGGTAACTGCTTTTTGTGTTACGTGTATATTTTTGGAAGGTGGTCTTATCGGCTAGCCTGTTATTTATTTCCTGTTAAGTTTATGTATGTTCCGCTGATTATCTCTGATGTATACCTGTAAGGGTGCCCAGGTAGGGCACCAGTCGCGGGCCCGGGGTCGGGTCGTGACACTATGTGTCCATCACGAGTTGTCATAACTCGTAGCAAGTGAGATATACTACATCCCCTAAGGATATGATGCAGACCACATGTCGACATATCGCATATCATCGATATCCCAATTTTGATGATCATTAGTCGATGTAATTTAAGAGTTACATTATAACATTAATTATCACATCATTAATAAACATGTAACCTCTAGGGATGCATTTATAGCATATTATAAACAATCAATTGATAATTCAACAAATGCAAATGTCATAATATTAATCATCATTAATATAAATATGAATGTGTATAAAGTATATTGTGTCCTAATACAGATTGTCTCTAGGACATACATATACTTTCAATCTCCCACTTGGCCTAGAGTCAATCACCAACATATCTAATATCCATGTTCTCAAAATGACCATTATGCTTCACCAAACTTAATGGTTTAGTAAAAGGGTCTGCTAGATTATTATCTGTAGGAATATAATCTATCTTGATGTCTTCAGCTTCCACCATCTCTCTCAGGATGTGGTACTTCCTCGGTACATGTTTGTTTCTGTTTGTTGATCTTGGTTCCTTTGCCTGTGTAATGGCATCAGTGTTGTCACAATAAATGGTTATTGGTCAACTAGCACTTGGAACAACCCCTAGTTCCTTCAGGAACTCAAAAATCGCGACAACTTCTTTAGCAGCTTCCGATCCAGCAATGTACTCCGCTTCAGTAGTCGAGTCTGCAGTAGTAGCCTGTTTGAAACTCTTCCAGCTCACTGCTCCTCCGTTGAAAATGAAAGTGTAACTAGACTGAGATTTGAAATCATCAACATCTGTCTGGAAACTAGCATCGGTATACCCAGTGGCAACCAGCTCATCAACTCCACCATAGACTAAGAAGTAATCTTTAGTACGCCTGAGGTACTTGAGAATACTCTTGACTGTTTTCCAGTGTTCCTCGCCAGGATTCTATTGGAACTTGCAAGTCATACTAAGTGCAAAGTCCACATCTGGACTAGTACAGGTCATGACATACATGATTGATCCTATAGCCGAAGCATATGGGATCATCTTCATGCGTTCAAGCTCAATAGCATTAGAAGGGCAGTCCTTCTTTGATAACTTGATGTCTTGACCCATCGGAAGACCGCCTTTCTTGGAATTCTCCATTGAAAAACGTCTAAGCACTTTGTCTATGTAGATCGATCGCGACAAATTTCAACAATCTCTTAGGTCTATCTCTATAGATCCTAATTCCCAGAATGTAGCAGGCTTCACATAAATCTTTCATCATAAAGGTCTTGGAGAACAAATCCTTAACTGACTGCATGAATGTCTTATTATCTCCCATTATCAATATGTCATCAACATATATTATAATGAAGACAATACCATCATCCTTGCGTTTGAAATAAACACAAGGATCCTCTTTGCTTCTGACAAAATCAAAAGATTTGATAGCATTGTCAAAACAAATGTTTCAACTCCTAGAGTTTTGCTTAAGTCCATAAATGGACTTTTGTATCCTGCACACATCATTTGGTCTGGACTCACACGAAAAACCATCGGGTTGTTTCATATACACTTCCTCAATTAGATTATCATTGATAAATGCAGTTTTGACGTCCATCTGCCAAATATCATAATCATAATGTGCAGCTATCGCAAGCAAAATCCGAATAGACTTTATCTTAGCCACCGGTGAAAAGGTTTCATCATAACACACACCAGGACGTTGAGTAAAACCTTTAGCCACTAGTCTAGCTTTATATGTCTGAACCTTTCCAGATGCATCAATCTTCTTCTTGAAGACCCATTTGCATCCTATGGGTTTAACCCCACGTGACAAATCAACCAAGTTCCACACTTGATTGATATACATAGATTTCATTTCGGATTTCATGGCTTCTTGTCATCTCTTCGAATCAATGTCTAGCATTGCTTCGTTATAGGTTCTAGGCTCGTCATCATCTGGAATATTAAGCTCACTTTGTGTTTCCACAAGTAGATTTAGTCTTTTCGGAGGACGATGAGATCTAGTAGACCTACAGAGTTGATTCTATCATTGCAGATTGCGGTATGTTCATTCGAGAAGAGCTTCTTGCTACCGTCGATCCACCGACATTAGAGCTTTCAGGAATATCATTTTCATATCTTTCCTGAATGGGAGGAAATACAACTGGTGCACTTGCTCCCAAGGTCTGTGCCAGAAGATCTTGCATTTCTGAATTACTCCTCGTAGCACTCCCACTGGCCGAAGGGGGTACCCTAAATACCCAATCTTCGCCAGAAGCTCCCACTGAATTCTTGTCTTCATCATCGGCCAAGGATTCAACCTCTTTGTTACCTTATTCTTGAATTTCTTCAAGTTCTATCTCTGTGCAACTCTCATCCTTGTAGACATATTCATCTTCAAGGAAAGTTGCGTTCCTAGAAACAAATATCTTATGTTCTCCGGGAAGATAGAAATAGTATCCCTTAGTTTCCTTCGGATACCCAACAAAGTAACATTTCTCACTTTTAGATTCCAACTTATCAGTGATCAACTTCTTGACATATGCAGGACACCCCAGGGCCTCATGTGTCTAAGTGATGGCTTCTTGTCACACCATACCTCATATGGTGTCTTTTCGACTGATTTAGATGGAACTCTGTTTAGAACATATATTGAGGTCAAAATAGTGTATCCCCAAAGGTATGTAGGAAGAGATGAAAAACTCATCATGGAACGAACCATGTCAAGCAATGTTCGGTTTCTCCTCTCGGCAACACCATTCATCTGTGGTGTTCCATGAGGTGTCCATTCAGAATGAACTCCATGAATCTTTAAGTAGTCAAGAAATTCTTTACTTAAGTATTCACCCCCACGATCAGATCGGAGAGTCTTGATACTCTTTGAGAGCTGTTTCTCAACTTCAAACTTAAACTCTTCAAAAGCCTCGGATTTGTGTCTCATAAGATACACATATCCAAACCTTGATAAGTCGTCTGTGAAAATGATGAAGTAAGAGAATCCCTCTCTATCTTGAGTCGAAAATGGTCCACATACGTCCGTATGTACCAACTCAAGCACCTCTTTGACACGAATCCCCTTTTCAGAAAGAGGTTTAATGGTCATCTTACCTTTCAAACAGGACTAACAGTTACCATAAGATTATAAGTCAAATGGTTCGAGGTAATTTAATTTCCTCAACCGCTATATCCTTGTTTGATTGATATGACCAAGTCTGCAATGCCATAAGTAGGTAGAATTTCTTTCATTTAACGTAGCCCTTTTATTTTGTACATTGAAAATTTCCCTGTCGCAGTTTAATATATACAATTCATTCACAAGAGGCGCAATTCCATACACAACATTATCTAAAGTCAAAACAATATTGCCATTAGACGTGTTTGAGGAAAAACCCTCTGAATCAAGTACATGAATGGAAATAATATTCCTTGTCAAAGAAGGAACATAAAAACAATTGTTCAACATTAAAACTTTGCCAAAAGGTAAATTTATCCTATAAGTTCCCACACATTCAGCAACAACTCGTGTTCCATTTTCGACGCGCAGGTCCACCTCACGAGGCTCGACCTTCCTGCTATCAGTTAGCCCCTGCACATTTGTACAAATGTGTGAGCCACAAGCGGTATCAAGTACCCAGGAATGAGAATCATTTATAGATAGATTAATTTCAATTACAAACATACCTTGCACATTAGCACCTGGTGTCATTCCTCCCCCTGGAGCAGTGCAATCATTTCTCCAATGCCCCTTCCTGTTGCAATTCATGCAAACATCCGATGCCGACAGTTTCTTCTTCTTCGCCCCTCCCTTGGGCTTCATTGTTGTTGCCGGAGCAGCAGCTTTGCCCTTCCCCTTCTGTTGTCCCTTACCTTTCGGTTTGGGGCGACTAGAGGAGCCCACCATCATAATAAGCTTGGTCTTAGAGGTCGAAGATTCAAAAGTCTTTAACATATTGTGTAACTCCGACAATGTCGCTTTAGTCCCATTCATGTTATATTTAACAATAAAACTCTCAAACGACTTAGGAAGTGAGTGCAGGATGAAAGCGTGGCGACTCATCATGAAACCTATGCCATGAAGCTAACCTCTCAATCAACTCAATCATCCTCAACACATGGGGTGAAACTTGGCCCTCTTCATTTAGCCTACACTTGAAAAGTTCTATGAGTAGGTCATACTCCATTGTCTGAATCTGCGAATCATAAAGACTCTTCAAATGGGTTAACATTTCGTTGGGCCCCATAGTTTCGTGACGTCTTTGCAATGTAGGTGACATAGAAGACAACATTAAACATTGAGCTGATGTGGCATCTGTATAATGTTTCTTGTAAGCAACCTGGTCAAAAGTTGCATACTCTGCAGAGTCCTCCGCTGGAGCGATGAGGAATACTTTGTCCAATGTATACACAATTTTTTCCTGTCTAAGGACAATTCTAATATTTCTTAGCGAGTCAATGAAGTTGGGTCCGGTGAGTCTGTTTGACTCCATGAACATTTTCAACGAAAAGTTTGACATTTCTGAAGATCTGAAGATAATAGACTAATTTAACATGATCTTTTGTTTAATTAGCTCACACTATTTTACATACTTCTACGATCCCAAGGTAGAATACGGACCTAAGTCAATATAAAGGTCATAATGGGTCAAGATCCAAACATATGCTATATCCGCGTTTGCTTTGGTTGATAACTTCAATAACACACTTTGGTAGGTCCTCAACCAATTGTAAAGCAACTCTACAACTCTTGGTTTGATTAAATATCTTTCATTTTAATCTTACGTCTTTAGACTAGTCCGGCACTTTGACGCCAAGATTCATCTAAACAAGTCAACCCCATTACACGACTGCGTTTAAATGCCTAAGTAAATTTAGCCTTTGCAAGCAAACACTTTGGTGTAAATACCTACAAAAGTTTATTATCTACTTTCATTTTAACACATCTATGAAAAGGCATCGGTTCTCTTAGACTTAGAGCAAATGTTTTGACATAAATACCTTTATCGCCGAAAAAGACTTAGCATCCTAACAATTATAGTGGACGACGTGTTATAATCAGACTTGTATTTAATATTTGGGGAACATTTTTAGTTTTCGGGGATTCATTCAAGATCAACAATCAAGTCATACATCATATGACATCCTATCATGCAATTTCTCAACACAACTAGATGTAAAACCATCAAACTCAATAGACATAATAAAATATGATTTTAATCACATATTGGACGCCGTCTTCCCAAACAGTTATAGCGGTCATTTGAAATTAAACAATTACTGGGCGTTGCCTACCCAGACAATAATTGCGAACGCTACGCTAATAATTTAAATGCATCACATTTAACACTTAACACATTTGTATATTATTCAATAATATACTATTAATGATAATCATGAGTCTATTTGTCTAAACTCTATAATCTATGTAAATGCCAAACAGTCCCTAAACATATCAAAATTATGATTTTCGGGAATTCTGTAAATTTTCAGAATTTACACTTTAGTCTCTTAAGAATTTAAAATTAAATTCTTAACCCTTATAAGTTCATAAAATGTAATTCTAAACTTCAGAAAATATTTTCAAAATTCTGGGACCTGTTTGCAATTTCCAGAACTTAAAATCAACTTTTAAAAAACTTTCTTCTAATTACATATTTGCCCGAAAGGACCAAATCTGTTCGATTCAAAACTTTTTTTTCAGAAACTGAAACTAAAACTTCTAAAACTTTAGATTCAGAATCTGAAACTTTTTAGTCTCTGTTTCTGATTTTCGTTTTTTTTTTAAAATTCGTCGTCGGCATCGCGGTTCCAACAGGTGGCACCGCGGTGCATCTGAGGCAGTAAGCCACTGGAATATGCAAATTAATTAGCATCGCGGTCCTAACTGGTGGCACCGCGATGCCTCATAATTTTCATCACAAGCACCGTGGTCCTAACATGTGCAACCGCGGTGCCTTGAAGACAGATTATCCGAAATTAATTTTAAGCTTCTGGATGAACAATACCGCGGCTCCCATGAACATGACCGCGGTTCCTCTGACTTCATCTGGGCAGCACCGCGGTGTTCCAATTGTGGAATCCCGGCGCCGCCACAAAACCCTAACAGGCACCGCGGTGCTCCATCATGGAATCGTGGTGCCTCTTCTCCAGAATCACAAAATTCGAAATTTCCGAACCCTTAAAATTGGTTTAGGGCCAGATCTTTCAGATATATCACTTGTATTACTATCACCATTAAAACAACATGTTTATCGACCAGGAAATCCAATTTTCTTCTCGTTCTTCTTTTCAATGCACCATGCTTTAAGCCGGTAAGACATATCAACTTAGAAGAGTTATTTATTGGATTGACTTATTCGAATACATTATTGTATTAACAGATCTGGGCACAAGGATTATGTGTTCTAAAGATTTAGGGTTTTAAAGTTTTTAACACATAAAATATAGATCTAAATAAATCCTAACCCATATTATCATTAATATCATCACAAATTATATGAAACAGCCCAGGCTATGATACCACTGTAGGTGTTTACATCGGGTTCGTACACGCAACAAAATTTGAAAATTTATGATTCAAACCCGACGACGGTCGAACTGCAGTATGATAAGTAATGAAAATACAAAGCACATAATTAATGTAAAACTTCGACAGAAGACTTACATTCAAAGCAGCAATCAGCCAAATAGTTGAATCTGTTACTTTGTGTAGTCCGAGGGTGCACACACAAACATCCCTCAATTTGTAAGTTCTAAGAGAACTGTGATGTAATTTGCTAAGTCATGAATGCTAGGAATTCTGACAGAGCTTTAGAAGAGATTTACATCTCTTAGGTTTTCAGTGTATTTGGAATGGGAGGTAAGCCCTCTATTTATAGTTGTAAACAGAGGCTTAGGATTTTCGTGGGCTGGGCCCAGCAGAAAATCAGACTGGCAAAATTCGGACTGCCATAATTCATACAGGCACCGCGGTCCCACTAAAGAGGCACCGCGGTGCTGCCCAGTGTTCTTGGCACCGCGGTCCCAAAACAGGGCACCGCGGTCCTGTCCTATTTTTCAGTCTTTTCCCATTTTAATGTCCCGGTCATCAACCGAACATATATGTATAATCTCCTTCTAATTACATCATTCAATCGACGGAACATTTGACTTAGTGTTACCCTTCAGGCCTTTACATATCGTCACTAATTACATTAGGATCTTCACGGAACTCCTAGACTGCGCCGGAAGACGAACCCAATATGTAAAGTTTAGCTACACAAAATATGTGAACTGAACCTATATGTGGAAAGATAAAATCCCTTCATTCATGACACACTCAATCAAGCTTAGGATTTGTCAAGTGTCTATCCAAATGACTTGATATTATAACTCATCTATATTAGTTGACAATAGGACCATGTCACAGATATGTCCATTGCATTGGCCAATGACTTAGTCAACCTAATACCATATGAGTACATGAGTGTTCACTCGAATATAAATTCAAGGAATGAATCATTTCTTGGCTCACATACCACATTTAATCTACTTCGTAATGCACCCAAAACAAGTTGCGTCTCAACCTATAAGACATTTGAGCTTAGGACATGATCAAAGTACATTACTCCGTAAACAAGATGATATTGACCTCAAGTCTAAGGACTTTTATCTCCCACACGCCGATGACATTATAGACGCATAACAAAACAATACATCAGCAGGGCATACCGATACTTCAACAAGTATCCATGTGTCCATCACGAGTTGCCATAACTCGTAGCAAGTGAGACATACTATATCCCCTAAGGATGTGATGCATATCACATGTCGACATATCATATATCATCGATATCCCAATTTCGATGATCATTAGTCGAGGTAATTTAAGAGTTACATTATAACATTAATTCTCACATCATTAATAAACACGTAACCTCTAGGGTTGCATTTATAGAATATTATAAACAATCAATTAATAATTCAACAAATGCAAATGTCATAATATTAATCATCATTAATATAAATACGAATGTGTATAAAGTACATAGTGTCCTAATACAAATTGTCTCTAGGACATACATATACTTTCACTTAATAGGTAAAACGACTGTTTCCGAGAGACTATCGGCTCAAGACAAAGCACAACTCTAAGCAAAGTAAGACAAACAAAGTGAGTACGAATAAATAACCTAGTATATTTTGTTCCTCTATGATCTGAACCAAATACCTAATGATGTTTCTCTCAATTTATTGACCACTACACCACACTATTAAGTGTGCATTATATTTGTTGTGACAAGTCATGTGGACAAACAAAAGATCCAAATGTACTTCTATACTATGTCAATGATTCATATAGTGATTTAAAACAAACAGTTGAATAGTCAATAAATAACTACATCATTTTTTACTTTTCCAACTAAAATGATAAACATGGGGAAAAATCACATATGCTATGATATGAACCAAACACCTCATGGTTTTCCTTCCACCACCTTAGTGATCACTAGGTCATACGGTTGGGTGTTTATTATATTTGTCGTGATGAAATCACATGGACAAACAAAAATCCAATTTTACTCTTAAACTATAAAATTGGTTTATACAATGATTTGAAGCATATCCTTTAATAATTGAACATATATTAAAATATTCCTGAACAATTGAAAAATGTCCAAATATATACGCACATGGATTTTACCATATCGGTTAAATTGCACATGTTGGTTTATGTTTGAACAATCGACAGTAAAAATTGGGGCATATTTTGTAATCGTACCTTTGGGCTAAGGTTTGATCAATATGATAAAATCACAATCGAATCAAGATGGAGAGTATATGAAGTGTTTTGAAAACTAATCAAGGCATGACAAGAGTCTTTGGAAAAATTAGAGTTGAAAGCTACTCCACGAAGCTTGTTTTCAAGTGAGTTTGGATAAGACCTCACTTCAAGCTAGCATAACCACATCATAAGTTGTGAATTTGAGAAAATTTAAAATTTGAACATGGTAGATATTTGAAATGCATTTCCAATGGTATATGGTAGAGTACAAACTGAGCCTTGTACAGAAAGTTCTACACATTACATAAATACTATGTAGAAGCCGACACGGACGACCGCGATGGACATGAGTCGCACGTGGGGGTGCGTATGTTGGCCCCGCGTCGCGTTCCGGGCATAGAAAAATCACCTCTCCGAAGTCTTGACTTGCAACGGGTCCCGCGGTGCACCTGCGTCACGGACCCAAAGTGTATGGGTCAAATTTTCAGGGCAAAAGTAGGATTTTCGTGTTTTAACATATATTGAGGGCTGAGGAGTATGATGTGTGCAATAGAAAAGCATGAACAAGTATATGTTTGGGTTGTTGGTGATTGATTGTTGATTAAGAGTGTTGTAATCATATGGGTGATGAATATGATGCTAATTATATATATTTGGGATTGTAGAATCACCTAGAAAGCTAATTATATATATTTGGGATTGTAGAATCACCTAGAAACAAGAGGATGTGAATTGGGTGAAGAAAACACCATTAATGAATGTTATGGAGCTTTATGCCCACAATGTGTTTGATAAAATGCCTAGATGACCAAACATGAGAATTGTTGCTAACGTATTCCTTTGACATGTATTGATATAGATTAAAGTTGAAAGGAAGTGACGAACGTTGTATTACGCTCAAGAGCAAGAGTTAAGGTATGCGAGACTAACTCTCTATGTTTGACAATGTTGATGATTCTCCCTACGCCATGTTCTTTATTGAATATTACGAATTGCCTCAGAACATAGATATGCCTTAGTTTCTTGAATAGTTGCAGAACTTCTATTCTCTAGTTTCGTAATTCATTCATGATTGTTGTTTCCAATATTGTGAACTCAGAACGTAATCAATATAGACTCGTGTTTGATATCCATGAGTCTCAGTCTAGAAACTCAACAGGTCTAGAAACAGTGAATGCTACATGTCTCATAATCAGTTTATGAATACATGTCTCAGTTTAGCGATGTTCTTTATTCCATTAATCTCAGTTCCTTAATAATAATTAATGAATATTAAACATATGTGATTGCCCAAGGGCACAGTCTCATGTATACGTATACCTGGCCAAGGCCATAAACTGACGCACCTACTTTTCCAATGTCATAGTTTGTGCATTTATTATTGGGCCATGACCCCACATATATAAAAATAGATAAACAAATGTTTCAAATGCAGAACAAGAAGTACTCATAACTCCATTTCTCTTGTTCATTTCAGTTATCAGTTACAGTTTCAATATTTATTACATTTATTTATTTGGGTTGCCCTTTCCCGAGCACCCACATCTATTTATTCTTCTAGTTGGTTTTACATACTAGTGCAATTCAAATATACTAATGTCTCTTTTGCCTGAGGCCTGCATCTCGCGATACATGTAGCGATTTACATGACAACATATTTGCGGCATCTCCAGTATCAACTGAGTTGGTGAGCTCTAGTCTTTCGGGCTGTTATCTTATTTACATTTTTTAGTTATTGAAGACAGTAAGGTTATGCCGGGGGCCTTGTCCCGGTGAACAATCAATATTTCAGTACTCTTTAGAGGCTTCGTAGACTATAGTCGTAGTCAATAAGATGTTTAACATGCTTTTGGGTGTTAGCCTTGTCGGCTACTTACTTGTGCATTTAGACTTATTCAATATTTCTACATTTATGATATCTCAATAGAATTTTTAGTAGATCAGTGTGTTGTGTATTTATATTTTACTTTCAGTTATACCACATGTTGATCTAGCCAGCCAATCGTTCGCTTACACGCAATGCGATCGACAAGAGTGTGGTTACGCCTGCACCATGGTTCGGGACGTGACATATTTGAAACAAAATATAATTATGAAGACTCTTATGGACCAAATAAGTAAACTTAGGACAAGTATAAGGCAAATAAAAAAAGTAGGTGTATATTTGCACATTTTCAAACAATTAAAGGGGTGAAACTATAGTTTCAAAAACTTGAGATTCTTTTTTAGATACAAAAAATCAGAATATTCTTATCTAAACAAAGCCCTTGTAACAAAGATAATGACTCTGGGCATCCCTTGCTAGTTGCTATGCTTCACTTAGCACCAATTTACAAGGTACACTCTTTATATTCCATCAATTTATGGGTCTTTTCTTTTGTATTAATTTCTTTTAATTCTTCAATTTTCTTAAATTTATTTGCTTTCTCTATTTATAACATAGTACATTTTGTTCCTGCTATGATATGAACTAGATACCTTATTTTTCTCGGAATTTATTGACCACTTAAACTACACTGTAGAGCGTACATTACGTTTGTCGCGACCAAGTCACATGGACAAACAAAAGATTCAAATTTACACCTAATCTATAATAGTGATTTATGTTACACTAATTTTTGTAATTATTTCAAACAATCCGTTGAATAATTAATTTTTAAATGAATGTAATGATTTCAGCTCATTCCTAAATAATTGAAAAATGTCCAAATATATACCTACGTAGCTTTTAATTTATCAGCTAAAATCACAAACATGGGTGTGTATTTGAACAAAAGATAAACATGGGGATTTTTATGAATGGATAGATAAACGGAAGGCAAATATAAAACAAATCACAAATATAAAGGTATATTTGAATATTTTCAAACAATCAAAGGGGGTGAAACTGTAGTTTCAAAAACTTGAGATTCTTTTTAGATAACAAAAAATCACAATACTCTTATCCAAACAAAGCCTCTTGTAAGATAGATAATGGAACTGAGCATCCCTTGCTATGCTTCATTTGGCACCAAATTGCAAGGTACACTCTTTATATTCCATCAGTTTGCATTTTTGGGTCTTTTCTTTTGTATTAATCTCTTTGAACTCCTCAATTTTCTTGAATTTATTTGGTTTATCTATTACAGATCAGCTTAATTACAGCAAGTACAATGGGGTTGAAAAAGTGAAAAGCATCATAAAGAAGACAGTTATTCCTTGTATTAATAGTAGTCCTATTGAATCTCTTCAAAAGGGCAATTGGGTCAAGCTTATTTGTGGTGCTAGCTTTGAGGTACACTTATTATCCCTTCATTCACTATAACAGTATAAAGACTTCACCTTTATACTTTGCTTCATTTGTTTTGTATGGTGATAGCTTATATTTTTTTAGCCGAGGGTCTATCGAAAACCACCTCTCTGGTCTAGCCCAGGTAGAGTTCTACCCTCCCAGACTACTTGTGGGATTACACTGGGTGGTATGTTGTTGGTTATTTTGTATAATCAAAATCAATTTGTGGTAGTTACGACTACTTTTTTTCAGTCAAATTTATCATGGTTTTTTATAGTATTTTGCCATGACATTTTATTCTGCTTTGAATTGCTTGTTCTTTGTGCCGAGGGTGTACTGGACACAACCTTCGTACTTTGTCTGCGTACACTCTCTACCCTCCCCAGACCTCACTTTGTCCGATTTTACCCTCCCCAGACCTCACTTTGTCCGATTTCACTGGGTTGTGTTATTGTTGTTCTAATCATATGGTACTCTTTCAGTTTAGGGGTGTCTTTATTTTTTTATTTAATCAAGAAGGGGTGTTTTAAATTATTTAATACTGTTTATTTTTATCCAAATTTCACAAATTAGGAGAATTAAAATTCAATGTACTATTCCCCTGTTGAATCTCTTAAAAAGGGCAATTGGGTCTTCATTTGTGGTGCTAGTTTTGAGGTCAACACTTATTAACCCTTCATTCACTCTAAAGACTTCACCTTTACAGTTTGATACTGTTTTTTTTTTGTATAGTCAAAATCACTTACTTTGTTGATCCAATTCATATGGTACTCTTTCAGTTTAGGATTGTCTTGAAATGTTTGATACTATTTCATTTTTATGCAAATTTCACAACTTAGGAGAATTCAAATTCATTGTACTATCATTTGTTGGGTGGTTGTTGTCATGTTTTTAGGAGTCTCTCAATTTGTTTGATACTATTTCAATTTTATGCAAATTTCACAACTTAGGAGAATTCAAATTGATTGCGCTATTCGATTTTTGAGGGTTGTTGTTGTTGTTATTCTAATTTTTTCCATGCCTAATACTCCTTATGTTCCATTTTATGTCATTCTTAGTATGTTCCAAAAAGAATAACATCCTTCTGTATTTGAAAACAATTTTAATTCTAAACCTATCGTTTTACCCTCAGACAAGCTTTAGCGACACAAATGTCTATGATATGTTTAAGCACAAGTTCCAAAAGTCTTCATTCTTTCTTACACTATATGTGCGATCAAGGACTGCCACATAAAATAAAACAGAGAAAGTATAAGATAAGTCAAAGTTAACATATTAAACTTTAACATATTAAACTTATTAAACTTTCTGTCATATAAAGTATAGAAGCTTGTTCAAACTAAGTGAAGATTATATAAAAATGCATAGACATGTTAAGGTATTTGAGTGATTTTTATCTCTCTTGGTTTTTGTAGGATTTGGTCGATATCAGGAACCTTTCTCTGGTTTATACTCTTTCTGGAGGTGAAGAATAAATCATTAACTGTCTCTTTTATAGTTCTGGTATTTTTATTTCTTGCATAGAGTTGGTGAGTTTGTGTTTGATTGTAGTTGATTGCATTGACTGTGCTGCTGAGGCTTCGGTGGTGAATGCTGTAAATGAAGGGATAGAAGCAGCCAGAGCCCTTGTGCCTATCCGCAGGCCTTGGGTAATGATCAGTGTTAATGATGATGAAGATCTTCACTTCCGTAAAGCTGGTAAATCCTCCCACACACGACTTGGACTAACATATTTGTCCTTTCTGATACTCATAATCTTTGTTTACGTAGGGGTAAAAGTTTCTTGCTTTCTTTTACTATAAGTAGGCTTCTGATTGGAACCCTGCCCGTAGACAAAAACATGATATTTAAGTGGAGAAGGGTAGAGGAGTGAGCCCGTTATCCACTGAATTTCGAACCATGCCCTAGTCGTGTTTCAAAACTGTGAAATGTTGACTTCATTGAGTATATTTGGCTTTGATTATTCTTGTTTTAAGAACTTTGTCATCCATATTCAGCCTTTCTAATATCGGTACTTTTGCAATGAGTTTTAAAGTATCTTTGGACCTTACTTTACCAAATATTGCTGGATGGACCATCAGAAGAATTTAGCACAAAGAAATCTTGTTTATCAAACAGAGTAATTTCTATGCATGGTCATTTTCATTGGATTCTATCATTTTGTCAATCTCCTGAAATGGCTGTTAGTCACCCTTTTGAAAAATGAATGGTACTGGAAGAATTAAGATGCTCAAGACCTAAGATTGTATTTTACCATGAATGACATTACTCATGGATCTCTGTAAACATTCCTAAATAAGATGCATGGGTTTGATACTCCGATTTTCTATGATATTGTTGCAGAATTTGATCCGGATGATTGCCCCGAGGATTGCGTGAGACCTTGTGAGAAAGTCTGTCCTGCTAATGCAATATTGCAAGAGGTTCTCTCCATTTCTAAGCCCGTTGATTTATTCTATCATACACTTAACCTTGTAGCTGTTAATCTGTTATATTCATTTTCTAAAGGCTACATCTGTAACTATAGCAGGGCGGAGTTTTGGCTGAGCGTTGTTATGGTTGTGGCCGCTGCCTTCCGGTTTGTCCATATGATAAAATAAGTGAGTTCCATAAATCTGGTCACTTGTCTCTGTATACCCCCACACACACACAAAAAAAAAAAACCAAAAAATTATATGTTTCTCTCTGTCGCACCATGCTTTTGACGTGAGCATTGTTGTTTTTCTGCATATTGAATTCATGAAAAATCTTTTGTTGGTTTAGGAGCTATTACATATGTGAGAGATGTTACTGCTACTGCTGAACTTCTTGAAAGGGATGATGTTGATGCCATAGAAATTCATACCAGTGGAAGGTTAGCATAACTTCTTTTTTCAGTTAATATATTCCCCGAAATCATTCAAATGTGAATTATCACTACTTATTCTATTGACATACAAACTTAACCCGCTGTACCTACTCAAGATATATTGCTGCAATACAATCTGAAAGCAACAAAAATCACAAAAGAAAATGTCACATTATTAAATTGACATCAACTTGTAGCTACAAGTTATGTTATCTGCTTTATCATTTTTGTAATAGGGAGCCTGCAGTATTTAAAGAACTCTGGACTGGGTTGGGGAACTCAACTGCAAATCTGGAGCTCGTGGCAGTATGTGAAGCTTTTTCTGATCTCTGATGTCTAACCTAAATACTAAGTATCAATTATTAAGTTAAAAAAATAATATTCCGTTTCAAAAAGGTAAGTTAATAATTTGTTGTTATCATGATTTCCTGCAGGTTAGCTTTCCAGACTTGAGGGAGTCAACCATATCTGCAATGAAAGCTATGTACGCTATAATGGAAGCCAACATACAGTGCTTCAACTTATGGCAGGTGCAGATCATGTGCCCTATCAAATTATTGATTTAGAAACTAGAACCTTCCAAAGGTATTTCTCATCATTTCCAATAATGATTGTAATTGAAGTTGGATGGTCGACCAATGAGTGGAGATATTGGGCGAGGTGCCACTAGAGATGCAATTGCTTTTGCACGAAAATTGGCTTCTGCTGGAGACAACAAGCCTAAAGGTTTGTGCATGAAAATAATTCTTCTGATAAAATGATAATAGAACTGCTCGCTGGTGCAGTTTGAAGATTCTTCCTATGTCATAGGTTTCCTTCAACTGGCCGGTGGTACAAATGGTCACACAGTAGAGGGGTTGAAAAAGGAGAGATTATTCCAAACAACGTCCATACATGGTATTAACTCCACAGTCCACACTTTATGAAGTTCATATTCCATATAACACTGAACTTTTGACATCAATCTGCACAATTCATTTAGAAGCTTCGAGATATGAGACAATTCCAAGCACCTTACGTTCACCAAATGCTTTGATCGCTGGTGTGGCATTTGGTGGCTATGCACGAAAGGTTGGTCCTTATTGGCAATTATGGAAATCATTCTAGTTTATCCAGTCAACTGCATAGGCTAAATGCTATCTTCTCATTCTCTTCCTTCAGATAGTCGGTAGGGTTTTGAGTTCTGTGCAAAGTCATCATGGACTTGCTCGTGTTGAAGATTTTCCTGAGCAACTTCTGCAGGCCATTATTGAGTCATTAGCTCTGGTTGGAACTGTTAAATGTTACAACATCCAGAAGCAGAGAACTTAGATTGTATTTGAGGTTGATACACCAGCAGGAGTTTAGATTACGAGGTCCCTGGAAGGCCTGTCCAAGGATTGATGATGGTCGTTGGTACAAAAATTATCAAGGACAAAGGTCAGAATCAGAGATAACGGTTCTATAGCTCATACAGAACGTAGATATACATAAGACATCATTGCAGATTCGCAGGGGGAGACTTCAAAATTTTGATTTAACGGTGTGCTCTAATCTCAATTTCTTCAATTGATTCATTAGCTACTTTATTTCTGAATGTATCTAGTCCTTGGTAATATTTTTAATGCTGTTAAGTGCTTTATTAAGTAGCTCGCTTCAGCTAAATGTTATACTTGACCTTCCTTACAAATAACCATTTGTACATGTATTACTAAGTTCAGTTTACTTTTCAGTCATGAAATGTAAAGTATACGCCAAATAAGTCTATTTTCAAGTGGCGAATGCTACAACTAAAAACGGCCATCATAAGGACCGTGTCACGCCATGAGATCTTTAAAACTTGTGATGTTTATTTTTTTCATGCCGATATTGATCTTATGAGATACAACCTTATATGGATATACAATGACATGAGCACACACACTCGCACGACTTGTATAGCATTCTTTTGGAATCTTAGTAGGCGTTTGGGCATGCAATTTTATCTCATGATTTTGTTTATGCATTTTGCACAAAATTTCAACTTCAACTTCATATCATGATTTCAAATTTCAAATTGCCCAAAAAGACATTATTGGGGATTTAAATTATGATTTTAAATTTTTTAAATGTAAACTTGACCAATAAGTTAATATTTTGTAAAAAAAAGACCCATAAGTTTATACTCCTTGCTAATGATATTGATCAACAACCGGCTCAAAGTAACAATGTTGGTTCATCTTCTCGAGATGATCGGGAAACATGCTCCACGTGAAGAGATTGTTTGTACCTAGTTATTGTGGTGTTTGACAATGAACATGAAAAGTATAAAAATAAGCCAAAAGCCAAAATTTGGGTATTACCAACTTATGTATTTTGCCTTTTGCCTTTTAGCTTATAAGTTACTTTTTAAAAGCCAATCAAAACACCCTTTATATTAAAGAGTACTTACATAACGATTCATGTTAAATTTTTCTTTTTATTGAACTAAAATTGAAGGGGAGCCTTGGAATAGCTGATAAAGTTGCTGCTATGTGACTCATGAGTTCAAGCCGTGGAAACAACGAATTACAGAAATGTGAGTTAAAGTTGCGTACAATAGACCCTTGTGGTACGGCCCTTTTCCGGATTCCGCGCATAGCGGGAGCTTAGTGCACCGGGCTGACCTATTGAACTAAAGTTTGATCAATTGGTGTTGTATTTTCTAGAAAGGCCTTGTAGTAGCGTATTAATTTTGTTATGAACTATGACTTGCTCATTTGGTAAGATTGTATAAGAATTGAGAAAGTTTGGATAGTTTTCACAACATGTGTTTTTTTTATATCTATAAGAAAAAATACAATTTAAGAAATTCAAATTGCATGTCCAAACAAAACTTCAACTTCAAATCATGTCCTAACGGCTCCTTATTGTTATAAGAAAAATCTGCTCCGTTAATATTCTTGTTTGCTTGAGCACTTCTAACTTATTTCTATATTCATTATGTTTTTGGACATTGTTTTCCTCTTTATTTGCACTTTCTCTTACTAAGTTTTTGGCTCATGTATTTATTAGGAAATTCTTGAAGTGAAGGCGGCAAATAAATCTGTATAGCACACAGATCACGTGGACTCTAGCCTACAATGTGTGAGTTATCAAAGTGCAAGTCTAGCAAAGCCAATGGCATAATTTGGTGATTAACTCGTGACCAGCGCCACCGACGATTCTAACATGTGTATCAGCAAGTTCCAAACTTGACATTTATTAAATACAGTTAAAGTCATCTATCTGCTGAGACGTGAGAATTGGAGTTGTTGTTCCAAGAAAGGGTGAGCCTTTGGAAATGAGAGAGGTGGAAGAGGGTGCTTTTGGAATCAATCATCGCACCCACAGGCTACGACTGATGTCAAGTTCGATCACTTGGCCGGACATCTCATCACATATCACTCCATCCCATAAGCAGCAATCTCTGCTCATATTCCATGATAGTGTTTTTGGATAAGATCTTTTACCATAGTTCATCACAAATACTAGAAAACACTTACTGTAGGTCCCTCATATAGTATTTGTGATTACTACAGTCAGGAATCTTATCCAAAAACAATTCATGGAATATGAGCAGAAATTCCTACTTATAGGATGGAATGAAATGCGATAAGATGTGGGGGCAAGTGATTGAATGTGACCTCATTTGCAGGGACACGATTGATCCCAATAGCACCCTCTTCCAACATTTGGTAAACTAGTTCTCACACTTGTAAGTTGTAATCCAATATTTTTAAGCTAGTGTGTGAACTCTAAAATTGTATTACACGTGCAGACTAATGTTGAAATTATGTACTAATATCCTTCATCGGGTATCTTAGAAGTACTAATATTATTTGACATCCGAATAATATAAGAACATCCAAAGTGTAAGAGGATATTAATCTCTCTTGGGGAGTCTTTCATTAATATCAAGGTATATATAGAGTACAATATTCATCCCTTATACAGTAGGAATCCTAAGCCTATACTAAAGAGGAATTTTAGTCTTATCATAATTATATTTACACAATATATGAAAATATTCTAATTATGGGTAGGAAATATATTGTTTTCTATATTTACACGTTTACACACCCCTTCAGTCGGAGTGGGAGGAGGGACAACGAGACGGATCGATCAAGAAACAACTGCAGGAAGTCCTTTGGTAAATATGTCTGCATACTGATAGGATGATAGAACATGTAACACTCTGACATGACCTAGAACAACTTTCTCACGAACAAAGTGTAGGTATATCTCAATGTGATTGGTTTGCTGATGTTGAACTGGATTATGAGACAAATTAATGGCAGAGATGTTATCACAAGACAATGATGACGACGCAGCGACATCAAGTTCTAACAAGAAGTTTCGAGCAACAAATCTCATTTCTACATTTGCAACGCCTCAGACTCACCTCATCATCGATCTAGATAGGGTAACTCGTCGCCGCGCACAAAAATCAGATTATCCTCTAAGAAAACACAAAAATCGGAGGTGGATCGTCGCGTGTCCGGACACCCTGCCCAATCTGCATCCGTATATGAGAGCAACCTGTTTGACGCAAAGGGGTATAGGTGCAAACCATAATCGCAGTACTTTAATGACGAGATACGCCAAGAGCGATGAAATGAGACTCGCACGCATTGAATAAGTACACGCCAACATCATAAGCTATGGCTGGCCTGGTAAATGTGAGATACTGAAGTGTACCTGCAAGGCTCCTATACATAGTAGGATCAGAGACTGGAGCACCATCCATAACACTGAGCTTAGATTTTGAATCGACTGGAGTAGGCATAACTTTGCAATTCGCCAGTTTAGCCCTGTACACTATCTCTTCTGCATACTTACGCTGACACAAGAACATGTGATTGACAGAGCTGGTCACTGATATCCCCAAGAAATAAATCAGCTTTTTCAAATTAGTCATTGCAAATTCGGACTTAAGCAAGACAATAATCTCATTTTTCAATCTATCTGAGGAGACAGTCAGAACAATATCATCCACGTACAGTAATAAGTAAGCAGTGCTACTACCTCGATGAAAAATGAAGAGTGATGTATCACTCTTGCTGCATACAAACCCAATCTGCAAGATATATCTGACAAAGCGATCATACCACACATGGGAGCCTGTTTCAGGCCATATAGTGACTTACAGAGACGACACACATAGTGAAGGACTGCTGGATGGGTGAACCCAGGCGGCTAATGCATGTACACTGTTTCTCTCAGGTCCCCATGTAAGAATGCATTCTTTACATCAACTTGATGGATCGACCAGTGTTTGCCCATGACAATGCTAAAAACTGTGTGAATAGTTGCCGGTTTGAAAACCGGGCTGAAGGTCTCCATAATCAATGCCCTCCTGCTGATTTGTGCCATTAGCCACAAGACGAGTCTTATACCTCTCAAGATCCCCATTGTCTCTGAACTTGTGACTAAAAAACCACACATATCGAATTACATTCACCCCCTCAGGTCTAGGTACTAGATCCCACGTGTGTTGTTTAGTTAAAGCATTGAATTCCTCATACATAGCCGCATTCCAATTAGGGTCTTGCTTGACCAATTTTGGGTTCTTTGGAAGTCGAGAGATGATTTGGGCAGACAAGTTGAAATGAACTTTGGGTTTGAAGATTCCATGCTTTGAACGAGTTTCCATTGGATGAGTAGGGACAGTGGATGACGGAGTGGTGTCTGAGACGGTGGGTAAAGTTGGATAAGGAGAAGGTGGGGGCGAAGCCGTCGGAGGAGCCGCGACTCCCGGATCGAGCGCCGCGACTCCTGGATCGAGCGCCGCGACTCCTGGATCGAGCACCGCGACGCTAGAAGGTAGACATCTTCTACGAGTTTGGCAGCGCGGCCGCCGATGTGGCCGCGGACGCTGTCGACGGTATTCCTGAAGATTGCTCACTGGAAATCAAGCGCCGCGGCGCCTCCCCTTGGGGCCGCATCTCTTGACAACGGAATAGAGGACGTGAGTTGTTCGAAGATGAGGGGAGAAATGGCAGGCTCGTCAAGAAATGAGTAGTCCGGTTTTTGTAATTTTGGAAGATTCGAAAATAGGAATGTGGTCTCGTCGAATGTGACGTGACGAGATATGTGGATTTGACGAGTCGACAAGTCATAGCATAGATAACCCCTATGGTTTGGCGGGAATCCTAGGAAGACACAGGGAGTAGACTTAGGAGCAAGTGTTATACCCCGTACTTCCAGAGTATGTACGTAAGGACGTACGTACAAAAGTTTTAGCCTTAAAGTTAGGCATAGGACGAAATTGGTGCACAACCCACTAAAAGAACCGTTTTCCGACGAAACATCTTCCAAACTTTGCGTAGGGAAAATTACGGCTATATCATTTATAATTTTTGCGGATTTTTCCGAGAGATGAAATATTTTGGACCAACGAGAGGGTGACACTTGTCACCCTCATATGGACGGCAAAGAGGGCTTGGATGGCACGATTTTGGGGCTTGTTTTGTGGCCTAAAACTTGGGTCAATGTTTGTGAGGGATTTGTGGAGTAGGATAGGGTGCACTTGTGCAAATCTCCACCTTACACTTGCCTACCACTTGGCTTCATCTTGGCCATTGGTTGGCCTATAAATACCCCTTTAGTTGATGAGTTATTTCATCCATACTTAGACATTTTCCAAGTCTTGAAACCCTCTCCCTTTGAGTTCTCGCCCACAACACCCTCCCCTCGAGAAGGCCTTGGCCGAAAGCACCCTCCCCTTTGTAGTGTTCTAGCCGAGACTACCCCTACCTAAAGTTGTTCTCGTAAAATACCCCTCTTGGTAGAAAATACTCTCCAAGTATTGTTACTATACCAAAATACCTTAGCCTTATACCTTGTAGTATTCCAAAGATACCTCTATACGTAGAGTCTGAAATACTACCTTATGTCCTTTTGTCTCAAAAACGAAACCCTAAGGAAAACCTTCATAGTCGGTTGAAGTGTTAAGTAGAAGTTGCGTAGAACTTCTAAGGGTTGTTGGAGCGGGTTGAGCGCCTGCAGTAGGAGCTAAACGTTGCTCAGGATCGACATTTAATCTTGGATAATTTTGGGCTTATCGAGGTAAATATCTTGTCCCCCTTTTGTAATTAGAGTTTACACACTGTTGAAGTATAAGAATTAAGTATAAGTTATATACAAGGAAGGTATATAAGAAGAGAATTGAATCAGACTTACATAGATCGTATTTACTGTAGACTTGTGAAGTTTGTGCAGGAAGTCACGCCAATTTTCCGTAGAATCTTGTATCTAGATTTATTCTACCGAGTAGTCTAGACATTGATATACTTGTATAACCGTTATAGGTTGAAGTACTGCGAATAGCGTAGTCTACTCAAAGGGTGAAAAAGGCTAGCAGGATTACAGTACTTTGGAGCTATTTGCTAATAGTCGATAAATCATCGCGAGGTATGTGATTCTTCCTATCCTCTTGAGCATGATATTTTAAAAGAATATATATATAGTACGGTAGACGTACGTGTGTTAACTGAACGTAGTTTTACGGCAATGTATTTTGACTTAAGCCTGAATAATAAGAACCTTGAAGTATTTCAAAAGAGTTAAGAAACCTTTTTGAAAGAAGAGTAACACTTGGTTTTAAAAGCTTAAGAGTTATACTAGCTTTATGGGAAGTTAGGTATAACGACTTAAGAGAGATAAAAAGAATGGTTTATTGATTTTAGAAGTTAAGAGACTTGATCTTAAAAGATAAGAGACTTGACTTATTTTGAATTAACATGAATTTTGTTAAAAAGTGTGAAACCTCATTCGTGAGTAATGAGTACTTGATTTTTAAAAAGGAATCATGTTTCTTGATTTGAAATCGAATAAGTATCGAACGAACCATCGGCGTTAATAAAGGGAAATGTATTGACTAATTAAGTATTATTAAAACCAGTAGAAGCCTCCATCTGCATAGAAGCTAAGATGAGACAAAATGACATTACATTTCCTAGATCATGGCTGCTTTAATAAGATTGATTATGAACAAGAATAACCTACTCACATATAAGGCATATGTTTCTCAAATTGTTTAAAAGAGAATTATATTCTTAAGTGATTAAGACTAAGAACTACGAAACTTTTCTAAAATAAGAGACTTAAGTACTTGAAATTAGGCAAACTTGAACTTATGGAAAAGAATGTTGTTACTTGATGTTGAAAAGGAAAGTGTTTTGGTTTCCTAAAAATGTGAGTCACTCTATTTTAATACTACGGGTATCGGGTGACCTTTATAAAAGAAATGGATCTTTTAAAAAGAATTTAACGTACGTAATACTTTGGGGTCAGAACCTGGACTTTGGCATAAAGTAACCTTGAGTTGTGTGTAACTTGCCTATGTTTGCGTTTGATAGCCTTGTTGTGCAAGTACTGTATTTCTATACCACCGCGTCTCTCGATGGAGGGCCGGCTGATTTTTTATGAACGATTCTTCACCGAGTCCCACGAGACGGGCCGACACGATTCCATCCGATTCTTCACCGAGTCCCATGACGGGCCGACACGATTTCATCCGATTCTTTACCGAGTCCCATGAGATGGGCCGACACGATTTCATCCGATTCTTTACCGAGTCCCACGAGATGGGCCGACACGATTTCATCCGATTCTTACCGAGTCCCAGGACGGGCCGGACATGTATTCCATACTTCACCGAGTCCCACTGACGGGTCGACACGACACCACACGATTCCACCTCTATCCCCACGGATGGCCGAGACATGTTGACGATAATACGGTTTATATCCAGATCACGGCGGTGTGGAAGGAGTTCCACGCATGAGGATGACTTGAGGCGTGAGTCCCCGACTTGACGCGATCGCTTTTATGTTATGAATCGTAGTTGGTTATCATACATGTCTCTGCTTTATATGATCGTTGATTTCATTTACATTATTTTTCGCCACATACTTGGTACTGTTATCGACCTCCTTGAGGCCGCGTTATCGCATGAGTAGGTACATCGGTTGTGGATCCTCGCCATGATCACATTCGGCGTGTTGGGAAGCCCCGTTTCTCCGGAGGCTTATCTTTTGGTATGTTACCCTGAGTTTGTAGGTTCTTATGCATTCAGGGGTATGGCGGGGCCCTGTCCCGTCATAGTTGTTGTTGTAAAACTCTTAGAGTGCGTAATCTTGTTGTGGCGAGTTGTAAAAGGATAAGCTCGGGTTTTTATGTATATATACGTATGCAACCGCTTTTGGTTGGCATGTTTATTTATCATATCTCTTGTTTCATGTTTATGTTTTATTTCACTGATTTTCTCGATGTTGTATCACTAAGGTGCCCGGTAGGCACGATCACGCCCGAGTTCGGATCGTGACAAAAGTGGTATCGAGCGATTAATCCTGAAAGTGTCTACAGACCGTATCTAGTAGAGTCTTGATTATCGGTGTGTTGTGCACCACACCAATAATCAGGAGGCTATAAGATATTTAGGAGTGGTTTCCATTCTTCTCATTCTGAGATCGTGCCTTAGAGCTGTGTGATAAGTTGGACCCCTCTGACGTATTCCTTTCCTTTACCAGTTATGCCTCCGCGTAAGGCAACCCGGGCCCACAAGGGCAAGACAGCCGAGGGAGCTGCGAGTAGAGCACGGAGGGTTACCACGGCAGAGGCCCAGTCGTTACCTGAGATAGTGCTTCAAACGGTGAGTTTTGCGACGCCGCCAAAGACCAAAGAGAGTTTAGAGCGCGAGTGGGCTGCGAGACTACAAGACTGAGCCTCCGGTCCCCACACTGGAAGCAGATGAGATGGTACAAGAGATGGCCGATTCGCCGTGGTCGTGGCCAAATATGAGGATAGGTTGGATCACGCATTCGATCCAAGTAGCACCGTAGTTCACCCCGCGAGCGCATGTTTGAGACTACGAGACTTTACGAGTTGTAGCCCGCCTTGTTCTACATGGATCGAGAGCGAGGATGACCTCGGGAGTTTATCCGACAACACGGATCGTAGAGTGATCGAGCCTCGAGGCGAGTCGGTGGTATTAGGTTCGCATCACCGCGTGATCGCAATGATCGTTTGATTCGCGAGCCGCCCCGGGAGAGCATACACTTCCACCGTATGAGACGAGTTCTCGCGGCATTTCTTGCACATTTCTTGCCCGCGGATGAGGAGGCTCGGCCGACATTTTTGACGTTGAGGCGGGGCGGCGGACGGTTAGAGAGTACAATGTGAGTTCGATTCATTAGCTCGGTATGTCCCATTGTAGTAGGCGATATGGAGGATGAGTACACCGCTACGCCACGGGCTAGATGATTACTTGGCGAGGCTTGTTCGTGTAACTCTTCACCGGCATAGACATTGCCCGCACGCAGCTCATGCACTTGGATGTGAGGCACGGAGAGGTCGACGGAATGGACCGGATCGGCGAAGAGGCGAGCAGCAGGTCCTTTGGTAACTTCGAGTCGGCCGCCGGCAGACTAGTTATGTACCTCCGCCCGGTCAGCAGTGGTCCTCGCGATCTTGTGACGTTCGGTATTCGAGTCGGTCGTGGCCACGACCAGCCGGGGCTACGTCGTACCTACCGGTACTTCGTGTATATGTCGGAAGAATAGCGATGGAACATACATAACACATACGTATAAAAGGTAACATCACCGCCACCGGTAAGTCGCTTTCCATAAAACATACTTAACAAGAGTATAATAGTACAACCGGTTCTTATAGCCCAAAACATAAATGTGACCACGCACTTAAAGATAACAATCGTGGCGGGACAGGCCACCATACCCCGAATATACAAAGTACCTATAGCATCGTGGAAATCCGTCAAAATAACAAGCGTCGGAGGGATGTAGCTTCGACATCGGAAGAGTGATCCAGAATGAGGATCCACAATCGCTACTTACCGCCTGATTAACGCGGCCAGGAAGGGTCGACACATATGTACCCAGTATGTAAAGTCGAAAAATCGTAATACGATATCAAGTCTAAAAGCAAGTTGAGTCATGAAAGACAATAAAATACCTTTTTTGTGCCTTACTAACAATGAGAGTGACAAGTATATATATATATATAATCTGCATAAAATAGGAGGCTCGTGATCAAAGCAGGTACCTCGCGTAGTATCAATAAAACCATCCTACTCTCGGGACTATTTCACCCGCACGGGTCCCGTGGACCGCGTAGGTACTCACCGCATCGGTGTACCACGGCACGTGGGACTATTTCACCCGCATAAGCCCATAAGGACTCGCGTGAGGTATTCCTCGTCACGGGTAGCAAATCCACGAATTGGTATAACGATCTTGGGGACTTTCCGCCGGATATACTCTTACCACAGGCAGATGGTATAACGATCTTGGGGCTGTACCTCAGATATACTCTTACACTGGAGCAGATGGTATAACGATTGTTACACCCCGTAAATTCAAGAAGATAAGATAAGAACATACCAAGGGATATCGGATTAGGAAGTTGAAAGACAAGTTGCCAAACATGTGTTTGACAGATTTTGAGTCCACCTTGGAGTGTTGTACCCCAGTTGTTAAGAATTTCGAGGTGTTTAATAAGCCTAGTGTGTAGTCCGTTAAATCTAGTTCCCAACGCAACAAACCGTTCGTCGATAGGACATCGGAGTCAAAAGTTATGGAAGTTTCAAGTTTGCGCGCTTGTGGCAAGCGCTGGTAGCGATTCGGTTAACGCAGTGGCGCGCACGGCCGTACCGGGAGTCCACGGGGTTGCAGAGCCGCGCCGGAATGCGAGGCGCGCGCGGAATCTGGAAATTCTCGAAGTGGAGCGCGCGGGCCGCGCGGCGCGGATTTTGACGCAGCGGTAGGGCGAAAAATAGGGATATTTTGATAAAAGGCCTATGGGAGGGTGACAAGTGTCCTCCCATCTTTTGACCAAAGGAGGGTATTATTTTAGGGCCAAGTCTTCAATACTTGACCATTTGCAAGTGGTTCCTAAGAAAAATCCCTCTCCTCTCTCTCAAATTGATTAACCCCGGTGGGATTTTTGGAAGGGTTTCAGAAGGAAAAGTGTTGCAAGCTTGTAGAGGGTTCGTGTGGTAAATTTGAAGTGAAGAAGATTTGAAAGAGGGCTTCGAGGTAAAATCTTCTCCTTCATATAAATGAAGTTTTCAAGTTTTAGTAGTCAAGAAATGAGCGTAGGTCATTATGTTAAAGTTTGAAAGATTTGAATCTTGTTGTCTTGTTGAAAACCGAAGGGGCGTGTTAGCCACTCATGCTGTAATCAATTCATTGTTAGCTAAAAATCGTTGCATGTTATAAATAGGAGGGTATGTAATTGGTTATGACTTATATAACATGTTGGAATAACGAGTTTGGATTAGAAAGGAATTGATAGGAAAGTGATATGGTAGCCGAATGGGGCTTGGAATTATTGGGTTGTTTTGTATTATTATGGGGCGGAATTTTACACGTATTGTAAGGCGTGTAATCCCCTTTGTCGTTGTGGTTTGGAGCCTTAAATGTGGCTTGTTGGTTATCAGATCCACTTGAAAAGGTGGCAAAGTGAGTAGAAACAAAGGAAGTCTTGCCGATTTTTCCGTAGAATTAGAGGCCGTATACTTAGTATTATTCTACGTTAGAGGCTAGAAGTTGATAGTCTTGTTGTGACCATTCTAGGTTGACACTTCTATGTATGCACGTATTCGACTTAGCTTGTGGATTTTAGCCGAAAAGGTATGTGAACTATCTCCTCTTCTAGCATGATTCCTTAAGATTAAGAAAGTATGTTCTACTCCTTAAATGATCCATTCCTTGTTTGTATTTGGATTGCCTAGAATAGAATTTGTTCTATGTACTTGATTGTACTTTGATGTTTAAATTGTAAGTTGTAAAATCCATTTTCTTAGTGAAGTTTGGATTCTAAAAGTGAAAGTGTTTTACTTAAAGTACATGTAGTCTAGAAAAGGAAGTGGTTTCCAAATCTTTTGGGCTAGTGCCTTAGTCCCAAAATCCTAAAGGTCGTTATAATGACTTTAGGGGAGTCAAAGGAGTGATTTACTTAATTGTTTTAAAAGAGGAGAAATGACATGATTTAAGAGAAGTAACTTGTTTTAAAGGAGTGAGTTACTTGAGGTTTAAAAGTAGAAGGAACTTGTTTTCTATATATTAAGAGACTTAAAGTGTTTTGAAAGTTAAGAACTTGATTTGTAAGTATGTGATACTTGGTTTTAATAGTATAAGTCTCCTGGTTATAAAAGGAATGGATATGTCTAAAACCATAAAGGGTTATAACGGCTTTATGGGAAGTTGGTTATAACGGCTTTATGGAAGGTTTAGAAAGTTGTCTATTTTGATTAAAGGGCATAAGTTGCCTAGATTGTAAAAATTTGAAGTTACTTGATTGCAAGCCTTGAAATGAGTTTTCTAAACGTGTAGTAACTTACTTTGAAAAATAGACATGCCTTGATACTACGGGTATTAGTATCTTGGGATTTTACATAAAAAGGAGTCTTTTGAAAAGAATGTACGTACGTAGTACTTTGGCTTGATAAATTGAGAATTATTCTAAGTGTGCCTTGATTAGTACTTTGGCTTGATAAATTGAGGATTTGTCTAAGTGTGCCTTGATAAGTACTTTGGCTTGATTAATTGAGAATTATTCTAAGTGTGCCTTGATTAGTACTTTGGCTTGATAAATTGAGAATTTGTCTAAGTGTGCCTTGATTAGTACTTTGGCTTGATAAATTGAGAATTTGTCTAAGTGTGCCTTGATTAGTACTTTGGCTTGATAAATTGAGAATTTGTCTAAGTGTGCCTTGATTAGTACTTTGGCTTGATAAATTGAGAATTTGTCTAAGTGTGCCTTGATTAGTACTTTGGCTTGATAAATTGAGGATTTGTCTAAGTGTGCCTTGATAAGTACTTTGGCTTGATTAATTGAGAATTATTCTAAGTGTGCCTTGATTAGTACTTTGGCTTGATAAATTGAGAATTTGTCTAAGTGTGCCTTGATTAGTACTTTGGCTTGATAAATTGAGAATTTGTCTAAGTGTGCCTTGATTAGTACTTTGACTTGATAAATTGAGAATTTGTCTAAGTGTGCCTTGATTAGTACTTTGGCTTGATAAATTGAGGATTTGTCTAAGTGTGCCCTGATAAGTACCTTGGCTTGATTAATTGAGAATTATTCTAAGTGTGCCTTGGTAAGGACTTTGGCTTGTTAATTGAGGATTTGCCTATGTGTCCGGAAATAGCGGTTGTGTGCTATTGGTATATCGCTCCGTTAAGTCAATCCGGGGTTGTGCATTGCATATTTCCGTGGATTTGCTACCCACGATGCGAGGAATACCTCGCAAGTCCGTAGGGCTCGTGCGCGGTGAAATAGTCACACGCGGCGTCCGACCTATGCGCGGAATACCTCACGCGAGTCCGTGGGGCTTATGCGGGTGAAATAGTCCCATGCGAGAATACCTCACGTGGTCCACGTGACCTACGCGGTGAAATAATCCCGGAAAAGGATTGCTAAATGATATCTTTGCGCGGTGGTCCCGCTTTGATCGTGAGCTTCCTATTTTATATTGTAAGGATCCGCTGTTTACTCTCATTGTTAGTAAGGCACGTGTTGTAATTTGATTATCATATATGTCCCCGGATTTGTTTGTGTTACCGTATGGTCATGCTTTTACGATGTGGGATTCCGAGGCATGAGACCACGAGGTATTTAGGACACAGGTGGGGCTTGGTGTTCATGTATCCTTATTGGTGTCATTATATCATGATCCGGCGGTGAGAAGGATTCCACGCACGAATGATGTTATGGGCGTGAGACCCGTGGTTATATTTGAGCAATGACTTTGAGGGCTTGCGTCACGACATGATATGGCCGCATGTGTTACGCATGTAGGTTGGCTATCATACATGTCTCTGCTTTGTTAGATCGTTATGATTTTATTACGATTTCATCGCTCACATACTTGGTACATTCTTCGTCTTGACCTCGCCGGCGTTCATCTGCCGCAGTTTAGGTACTGTTGTTTGGTGATCGGCGGTGTAGGACCGCCAGAGTTTTGGATAGCTCCTTCGTCGGAGTTATCTTTTTGGTATAAGTTCTTTCAAGCAGTGCTTTTACGCATTATGGGTACGGGGCCTTGTCGCCATATTTCAAGAAACTCTTAGAGTGTATTCATATGTGAGATTGGACTCACGTATGCGGTGTAGTGTCTTTTGTTATGTATATATGGCAGCCTTGTCGGCTTTGCCTTGCACGCATCTGGTTGTTTTAAAAGAAAAAAAATGAGGTGTTATTTAATTTCCATTTGTTTACTTGTATTGTTAAGGTAGGCGGTGCCTGTGTAGGCACCGCCACGCCCGGTTCGGGTGATAACGATCTTGGGGCTTGCCCCTCAGATATACTCTTATACTGGTGCAGATGGTATAACGATCTTGGATCTGCCCCTCAGATATACTCTTACACTGAAGCAGATGGTATGACGATCTTGGGCCGCCCTCGGATATACTCTTACATCAAGGAGGTGGTATGACGATCTGGGGCTTGCCCGCATATACTCTTACCCTATCTCAAATCACATCATATCATAAATAAGTTAAGAAACTTATAACTTCTTTTAGTCTTGTTCATATACTCTCATTTTAGTTTACTTAAGGCACTTAATCATATCTTTAATAAAAGAACACCGGGAGTTTAACCCAAGTACTATATGCTTCAACTCTTTCAACAATGACTCTTCTTTATACATAAAAACCTTTGGACAATTGATACCTTAAAATCAATTTGCCTCTTCACATACTTATCTTATTTAGAGAAAATCTCTTCTCATTAACCTTTTATGAAGCTAATAAACCAACTTTCCATAAAGTTGTTATATTAACTCTATACTTTAGTAAAATCATACTTTTTCCCTAACTAAGGGAATTATACATTCTTAAAATGAAACAAGTCATTATATACTTAAATCAAGTAAGAATACCAAATCTCAGACGCTCACCGTACTACATAGTTTCATCTATTCATGCTCAAGAGATAGGAAAGCTTCACATACCTCTTTGGTCAATCCACTTGCCAAGTCCAAACTACCGCAAGTAATATTTCAACCTATAATAGTCATGATACGTTTATTAACCTTTAATCTTAATGTAGAGCAATCCAAGTTCAAAGTCACTAAATTCTAAGGAAAATTGGGCAGCATTTCCTTTGTTTCTACTCACTTTGCCACCTTTCTCAAGGCCAAATTTATCATCCAAAACACCACATTTAAGGCTCAATCAATCCAACAATACAAAGGATTTCACACCCAAAATTCTCGCCCAATAAGTTTACAACAATTCACTTAACAATTCTAAGGTAGTTTTTAGGCTACAACATGCTCATAATCTCTTCTTAACCCATTCTTCATATCCAAACCACATTTTCTAGCATGCAATGACTCTAAGTGCATTATTTTACTACCACAAGATCTTTCTTCTAAGCATGCAACACTAGAACTAAATCTAAAGGAAGAAATGTTACCTTAAAGTTTTAGCCAAAACTTATCCCAAATATTGCTAGCTTCCTTGCCAAGAACACCACCACAATAATGCCAACAAGCTAGCTACAAGCTTCCTTTTCTTGTTCTTAACTTTCAGATTTTTCTTGGGTTTTTTAAAGAGAATGAGGAGCTGATTTTTAGAGAGAGGAAGATGTTTGAGAGATGACCAAGTCTACAAGACTTGGTCAATATAAGCCATGCAAGCGAAATCAGATGGGGACACTTGTCACCATCCCAGCCTTTTAAAAGAGAAATCGACTTTCCTAAGTTTTTCGCCCAAAATCCGCCTCGGCGCCAGCGGCGCCATGGGCGTGAAACCTCCGCCGCTCTGGACTTTCGCGCCGCTGCCAGCTGGCCATGCGCGCTGAAACTTCAGTGACCCTCGAGACTTTAGGCGCCATGCCTCAGATCCGCGCCGCGCCTGCCGCTTTGCTGAAACGCATTTCTGCCCGACTGCGCGCTGAACTTGTAACTCTCATAACTTTCTACTCCGACGTCCTATCGACGAACGGTTGGTTGCGTTGGAATCTAGACTCAACGAACTACGCCCTAGGATTTTAAAATACTTAGGAACTCTCAATGAATCGGGTCATAACCCGCCCCAAAGTTGACTAAAACCCGTCCGGAATAATCCACAACCTATCCTTTGAAAATTTTAAGTCTTACATGCTTTCAGACGCCTCATACGTAGGTCAGAACTACGGGGTATAACATTCTCCCCCCCTTAGAAACATTCGTCCCGAATGTTCCTTCTAGGCTTACTCAAATCATACTATCGACATAGACCCTCTCAACTACTCCTTTGCAAAAATAAGGAAGCTCCACGAGCCACAAATGCACTTAGCGAACTTCATCAATCAAAACTAACAAGCGGGAAAGTAGGTTACCCGGAGGTATAGGGAATAAGTGAGGATACTTCTTCATCATATCGCCCTCTGCTTCCCATGTCATTTCCTCCTGTTGCTCCGCCATAGCACCTGACTAAGCCACATCTTTCGCTCAAGTCGCTTAACTCGACGATCGAGTATCGCTATGGGACTCTCTCATACGATAACTCCTCACACTTGGACATCCTGAACCGTGCACTCTAGATGGATCTCCAATACATTTCCGCAACATAGACACATAAAAATCGATGCACCGCCTCAAATCGGATGGAAGATCTAACTCATAGCAACCTTGCCTACCCTACGACATCCGATACGCCCAACGTACTCGGGCTAAGCTTCCTTCTTTCCAAATCTCATCACGCCTTCACGGGCGATACTTTTAGAAAAACCCAATCATCTATCTCGAATTCCAAGTGTCGACGCCGATGATCCGTGATACGACTTTTGCCGACTCGAGCCGCCAACAATCGCTCTGGATAAGCTTCACCTTATCCATCGCCACGAACTAAGTCCGCCCGACTAATCGACTTCTCCCACTCGAACCAGCCTATCGGTGACTGCACTTCCTCCCGTATAAGGCCTCATAAGGCGTCGTCCGAATCTTTGGAATGGTAGCCGTTGTTGTAAGCAAACTACAAGAGGCAAATGATCCTCCCACTACCTCGAAATCAATAACACAAGCCCGCAGATATCCTCGTTGTCGGATAGTGCGCTCGCCCGTCGATCCGAGGTGAAACGCCGCATCGAGACTCACTGTGTCCCTAATCCCTTCTCAAAAGACCTCCGTAAGTTAGCCGAGAACCGGGCTCTATCTCGATATAATCGACACCGACTCGCGCCTCACAATCTCTAATATATAATCCGCATAGTCTCACCGAGAACGCTGTTCGACGGAAGAAAATGGGCTGATTTCGCCACCGTCGACAATCACCCAAATGGAATCATGCTTCTCCGAGTGGTAGGTAGCCCGTAATAAAATCCATATTTATCACCTCCCACTTCCAAGTCGGAATATCAATAGCTCGCAATGCCCACCGCTTCGTGCTCAATCTTAACTCACGACAATTCGCACCGTGCCACGAACTCGCAACGCCCCTCTTTAGGCCATCCCACCAATACACGATTCGAGGTCATGGTACATCTTAGTCGACCGGATGAATAGAATAACGAGCACCGCGCCTCCTGACCGGCCGACGGTCTGCTACATCGGGAACACACAACCGCCTCAAATCTTAGCACCCCATCAAAGCTACCTCAAACAGACTCTTCTCTTCTCGAACAGCGGATCTCTGCATCGCATCAAAATCGGATCCTCATATCGCCGCTTCTTTACCTCCTTGACGATAGAAGACTCGGCAACCTCTCGAACCCGAATTCCCTCACTATCAGAATCAACCAAACGAACCCCAAGGCTCGCTAACTGATGTAACTCTCGGACCATGTCCCTCTTCTCTGTGAACATCGCACGGACTACCCATCGACCGCGACTACGGCATCCGCAACCACATCGCCTTCCCGGGTGGTATAGAATATCAACATCGTAATCCTTAAGTAGCTCCAACCACCGCTCGCCGCAAGTTCGGCTCCTCTGCCGAAGATGTATCGAGACTCTTGCGTCCGTGTAAATGTCCACATGAACTCCATATAAATAATGTCTCCGCATCTTTAAGGCATGAATCATCGCCGCTAACTCCAAGTCACGCGTGGGATAGTTCTTCTCATGCTCCCTAAGCCGCCGAGACGCATAAGCTATAACTCGCCGCGGCCGCATCGGACGCACTCCAAGCCCGACACCGACGCGTCACAATAAACCACATATCCATCTAAGCCCTCCGAAGAGTAAGAATCGGGCGATCGTCAACTTCTCCTTTAGCAATCAAAACTTTCTCATAAGTATCCGTCCACCGAACATAACCGCTTCGAGTCGGCTTAGTCAAAGGTGAAATAGAAGCAAACTTCTACAAACCGCCGATAATAACTCGCAAGGCCCAAAAGTCGCGCACTTCCTTCTGTAGTGAGTCCGCCATGTCTGATCGCTTCAATCTTGCCAGATCAACCCGAATACCATCGGCCCCGATAACATGCCCTAAGAAAGCCACCGACGCCACGAACTCGCACTTCGAGAACTTGGCATACAATCGCCGGTCTCGGAGGACTCAATACCGCCTCAAATGACCAGATGCTCCGCTCACGTGCGCGAATACACCAAGATATCATCAATGAAAACTATAACGAACATATCCAAGAATGGCACGAACACCCTATTCATCAAATCCATGAATACCGCTGGCGCTTGGTCAACCCGAAAGACATCACCCGAACTCATAAGGCCCATACCGGTCCCGAATGCGATCTTTGGGATATCTATCTCTAACTCGTACTGATCATAACTGCATCGCAGTCTATCTTGAAAACACTTTGCACCCCGCAATCGTCAAACAAATCGTCAATCACGGGAGGATATCTGCTTCGATAGTCACCTTGTTCACCGTCAGAATCAATACACATACGCAGCTGGCCCCATCCTTCTTCTTCACAAACAATATCGTGCTCCCAGGAGAAACACTTGGCCTAATAAAGTCTTTCTCCAAAGAAATCTTTCACCGGTCCTTCAACTCTTCACTCGGGTGCCATCCTCAGATGGCGGAATAGATATCGGCCGAGTATCCGCGCCAAGTCAATGCAAAACTCAATCTCCCTCTCAGGAGGGATACCCGGAAGCTCATCTGGGAATATATCTGAAAACTCTCTAACGACCGGAATCGATCAAGGTCCCAGACTACTCGATGTCGAATACCCGAACCATATGATAGATGTACCCTTTTCGCACCATCTTCCTAGCCTTGAGGTAAGAAATAAACTTACCCCTCGGCGACGCAGTATTCCCTTCCACTCGATAACGGCCACGGAAACCGAACCGAACTAATCTCTCTCTACCCACGTTAGCATAGCAAGATGCTAGCCAATCCATACCCATAATCACATCAAAGTCTGTCATATCCAACTCTATCAAGTCGCCAGAGTCCGACGGCCATCTATAGTCACAGACAAGCCTTATACACTCGCCATACCATCGAATCACTCATCGCGTAGCCACCTCAAAAGGTCTTATGGACTCGGGCTCTATCCCTATTCTACCGCAATATGAGGAGATATGTAGGACAAGGTAGAACTGGATCTATCAAAGCATATACATCACAAAGAAGAAACCAACAATGTACTGTGATTTACATCCGCGACGCCACGGTCCCGCTGACCGACATAGCATATACGCGCTCGAGGACCGCTAGAATCGAACCCTACCACGACCTTCTCGCCGCGCTCTGGCCCATAAGTACTCGCCTCCGGCGCCTAACCATCAAGATGAAGATTCAAAGAATGCACTTCGCCGGCTGAACTGCATGCTCCCGCCGCCTGGGACGGACAATCCTTCGATGGCCTGCCGCCACAAGAGTAACATGATCTCGAACCCATACGACACTCGCCGGATGAGACCTACCGTGATCGAACGCACCGGCAGGTAGGTGGTCTCGATTAGCGCCGGTTCGCCTCGAAACTCGACGCCCCGAGCCCACGACCGCTCTCGAATAACCTCGCTGATCGTACTCCCGCCGGAAATCGTGAAGGAGCACTCGCCGGGCCGGAAGGTGGATCTAGTTCGCCAGGCCGCCCGCCAAAATCGCCACGAACCCGATGTCTCGCCTCTTGGCCGCCCAAATCTAGCCGATCTCGCCTCTCTCGCCTCAATCTCGCAATGCGCACGCATCCCGGCAATATCCATCTCGTGAAGAGCCACCCCAAGCATGCAGAATCATGCGTGACGGTCCAGCCCCATCACGTATCTATGAACCATGTCCGCCATATCGCCACAATGGTGTGTGCATATCCGCCAAGGAGTCAAACTCAGTGTACTCACGATAGTCCTCCCGCCCCGTCTCAAGGTCAAGAACCTATCTACGCGGCTCTCCTCACTTCGTGAGGCAAGAAGTGGTCTAGAACGCCTCGTGAACTCCTCCCAATCACCGGAAGAGCGTCCTCACCTCGACAATACCCATGACTCAAACCAGTTCAACGCAATATCGCGTAACCGTAAGAAGCTAGTATAACGCACTCACCGATGCCCTAAGAACTCGCATGGTCCGTAGAATCGCCGGACAAACTCTCGCGGACCTCATCAAATCTCGAACCATAGAACTCGGTGGGTGACAACCAGAAATCCCGAATCCAGAATCGCCGGCCAGGTTGGCCGCCGCTCGCTCGTGCCGCCGCCACTATCTTGGTCAAGAATCGACTGCTCGTAATCTTCGTACTCAGTTCGCTCATGAGCCGAGGCTCGCATCGCGTCTCGATGCCGCGTCCGCCGCCGAACTGCTGAGGCCGGGCGACGACGTGGAACTCGCCGCCTAAACATCATCTCGTAAGGATTGGGCTCAGGCCTCGTGACTCTCCGCGTCCCACTAGCGACTCTCACCGCTTTGCCCTTCCGGGCCGCGGTTTTGCGCGAGGCATAATCGATACATAAAGGAAAACATCGTGAGATTCAACCTATAACTCACTTCTATTGCACGATCTTAGAGTGAAAGAATGGAAACCAATCCTAAATATCCTGCAGCCTCACGATTATAGATACGTGCACGACACACCGATAATCAAGACTTACTAGACACTGCCTGTGGACACTTTCCGAGGACTAATCGCTTCGATACCACTTTTGTCACGACCACCCGGGGCTACGACGGTACCTACCGGGTATCCGCGGTATATGTCGAAGAATAGCAATGAACATACATAACACATACGTATAAAAAGGTAACATCACCGGCGGTAGGTAAAGCTTCCATAAAACATATTTAACAAGAGTATAATAGTACAAGCTGGTTCTTATAGCCCAAAACATAAATGTGACCACGCACCTTAAAGATAACAATCGTGGCGGGACGGGCCACCATACCACTGAATATACAAAGTACCTATAGCATCGGAAATCCGTACAAAATAACAAGCGTCAGGAGGATGGAACTTCGACCTTTGGAAGAGTGATCCTAAGAATGAGGATCCTGATACGCTTACCACCTGCGGCGTGAGCGGCCCAGAAGAAATTCGATTACCTGATATGTACCAAGTATGTAAAGTCGGAAAAATCGTAATCACGATATCAAGTCTAAAAGCAAAGTGGAGTCATGAAAGACAATAAAATACCTTTTCGTGCCTTACTAACAATGAGTGACAAGTATATATATATATAATCTGCGTAAAATAGGAGGCTCGTGATCAAAGCAGGTACCTCGCGTAGTATCAATAAAATCATCCTACTCGGGACTATTTCACGCGTGGGTCCCGTGGACCGCGTGAGGTACTCATCGCATCGGTATGCCACGGCGTGGGACTATTTCACCGCGTAAGCCCATGGGACTCGCGTGAGGTATTCGCCGCGTCATGGGTAGCAAATCCACTAACAGGTGGTATAACGATCTTGGGGACTTTCCGCCGGATATACTCTTACCACAGGCGGATGGTATAACGATCTTGGGTGTACCTCGGATATACTCTTACACTTGGCGGATGGTATAACGATCTTGGGCTTGCCCGCCGGATATACTCTTATCTTGGTGCGGATGGTATAACGATCTTGGATCTGCCTCGGATATACTCTTGCAAGCGGATGGTATGGCGATCTTGGGGTGGCCCGCCGGACATACTCTTACTTGAAGGAGGTGGTATGGCGATCTTGGGGCTTGCCCGCCGGACATACTCTCTTACCTATCTCAAATCGTCATCATATCATAAATAAGTTAAGAAACTTATAACTTCTTTTAGTCTTGTTCATATACTCTCTCATTTTAGTTTACTTAAGGCTTAATCATATCTTTAATAAAAGAACACCGGGAGTTTAACTCAAGTACTATATGCTTCAACTCTTTCAACAATGACTCTTCTTTATACATAAAAACCTTTGGACAATTGATACCTTAAAATCAATTTGCCTCTTCACATACTTATCTTATTTAGAAAATCTCTTCTCATTAACCTTTTATGAAGCTAATAAACCAACTTTCCATAAAGTTGTTATATTAACTCTATACTTTAGTAAAATCATACTTTTTCCTAACTAAGGGAATTATACATTCTTAAAATGAAACAAGTCATTATATACTTAAATCAAGTAAGAATACCAAATCTTGTCGTCTAGTACTCTACATAGTTTCATCTATTCATGCTCGAGAGATAGGAAAGCTTCACATACCTCTTTGGTCAATCCACTTGCCAAGTCCAAACTACCGCAAGTAATATTTCAACCTATAATAGTCATGATCGTTTATTAACCTTTAATCTTAATGTAGAACAATCCAAGTTCAAAGTCACTAAATTCTAAGGAAAATTGGCGCATTTCCTTTGTTTCTACTCACTTTGCCACCTTTCTCAAGGCCAAATTTATCATCCAAAACACCACATTTAAGGCTCAATCAATCCAACAATTCAAAGGGGATTTCACACCCAAAATTCTGCCCAATAAGTTTACAACAATTCACTTAACAATTCTAAGGTAGTTTTTAGGCTACAACATGCTCATAATCTCTTCTTAACTCATTCTTCATATCCAAACCACATTTTCTAGCATGCAATGACTCTAAGTGCATTATTTTACTACCACAAGATCTTTCTTCTAAGCATGCAACACTAGAACTAAATCTAAAGGAAGAAATGTTACCTTAAAGTTTTAGCCAAAACTTATCCCAAATATTGCTAGCTTCTGCCAAGAACACCACAATAATGCCAACAAGCTAGCTGACTTTCTTTTCTTGTTCTTAACTTTCGATTTTTCTTGGGTTTTTAGAGAGACGGAGGAGCTGATTGTTAGAGAGCGGAAGATGTTTGAGAGATGACCAAGACTACAACACTTGGTCAAAATACGCCAGGCAAGCAAAATTAGATGGGGGGGGGGGGACACTTGTCACCCTCCCCGCCTTTTTAAAGAGAAATCGACTTTCCTAAGTTTTTCCGCCCAAAAATCCACGGCTCTGGACTTTGTGCGCGACCTGCTGTCCTGGCGCGCTGAAACTTCAATGACCCTCGATACTTTAGGCGCGCGACCTGCATCCGGCTTGCACGAAACGCATTCTGCCATTGCGCTGAACTTGTAACTCTCATAACTTTCTACTCCGACGTCCTATCGACGAACGGTTGGTTGCGTTGGAATCTAGACTCAACGAACTACGCCCTATACTTTTAAAATACTTAGGAACTCTCAATGAATCGGGTCATAACCCGCCCCAAATTTGACTAAAACCCGTCCGGAATAATCCGTCAACCTATCATTTGAAAATTTTAAGTCTTACATGCTTTCGTACGCTCTCATACGTAGGGTCAGAACTACGGGGTATAACAAGGGCTCCAGGGCTTCTGGTTCACAGGTATACATGGGTTCTAGCCAGCCGGATTCATGTTTCCCTCAGTGTGCACGATGTGGCAGACGTCATCCCGGGGAATGTCGTCTTTTTACTGGTGCTTGTTTTCTATGGCCGTCGAGCCATGTGAAACTGTCCTAATAGGAAGGATGCAGGCAGAATGATTCAGCCTACCGGGTCAGTGGCAGGTTCATCGCCTTCTATAGCTATGCGCCCTGCAGGACATGATTATGGTTAGAGCGACGGAGGAAAATGGCGATTGATCTGGTATATTCTTACCCTCTGAGACTAGTATGCGTTGATGATATGATGATGTGCTAAGTATTATGTTCAGATAGCATTATGTTAAATTGTGATTTAAAGGCCTGGTTAGTAAAGGGTAAGGTTGGGTACCTAGAAATTGTGGGCCTTAGAATATTATACGTAGAGACCTTAGATGCAAGGCCATCCTGAGTAAAAGATTTTGTTTACAATTGACCTTTGTCGGAGTGCATAGTATACGTGGGGTATACTTGTGTGATAAGTCCTTGAGCGGTGTGAAATGAAAGAGGGTAGTTGAGCTAAGAAGACCACTAGGTTTTCGTAACTTGATTAGTGAGATTGTTCCGGATAGGGGAACAAGAGTTTTTGCGTGATAGCGGGTCGGGTTGCAGACCGATCGCGGGTCAACCCGCGGCCTGTATTGTGGTGGGATTAGTTCGAGGTGGTCCCGCCAGGTGGTAGGGTCACGAGGGTGTTAGGCCCAAGTTTAGTTAACCATCGTACGAGTTCGTGGATGCGTTCGACCAGTTGTCGGGCCGATGAGGTCAGCCCCTCTTGTCTTTCAGTCAGGACCGTGTACTCGGCAGAGGGTTATGCGAGATGTTATATCAGGAAGGTTGTAAGGATGCACGAGGTGCCTACTTTCACCTTATGACAGCGATGGAGCCTGTGTTACGCTATTTCTTTTCCGGAAGTTTTACGAGCGGGGTTAGGAACTCGAGCGAGTCTCGATGTCGCATTCGCCTCGGGCGTTGTTTGGATTTGAGGGTAGCCGTGAGGATTGTTGTCTCTATTGAGGAAATGTTTTATAGCTACCATTTCGTATTCGGATGTCGCCTTATGAATGCCTTGTAGGGGCGGTAGTGTAGGTTCTTGGCCGATTGGTTCGATGTTGGCAAGGTTCAGATAGTTGGTCCGTACTTGATCCAGCAGGATGTGGATAAAGTGAAGCTTATCCAGAAGAGGTTATTTGCAGCTCAGAAGCAACAGAAGTCGTGCGGATAATCGGCGTCGACACTTGGAGTTCGAGTTGACGGTGGGTCTTTGAAGGTATCACCGGGAGGCGTGATGAGATTTTGAAGCGAAGCAATAGAAATGTGGTAAGTTTATTAGGAAGAGTTCGGTATACGGCGAGTACGACGAGCAAGGAAAGGAACAAACATGTGTTAAAGAGAATGAAGTGATCATTTCTTTTGTGAAGTAAAAGTCACGCGGAGTATCTTTTAGACCTTGGGTGGAAGCTTGTGTGATGTTGAGGTGATTCCTCGTGGATTTGGATTTATGTTTTGCGCGTATGTTTTTTTTTTGTGGCCATGTGTGGCATTGGCAACTTGTTTAAGTTAAAGAGAACTTTATCGTTATCCGTCTTGAGAAGGAACATTCGGGACGAATGTTTCTAAGGAGGGGAGAATGTTATACCGTACTTCAGTATATGCGTGGGGCGTGCGTCTAAAAGTTTTAGCCTTAAAGTTAGGCATAGGACGAAATTGGTGCACAACCCACTAAAAGAACCGTTTTCCGACGAAACATCTTCCAAACTTTGCGTAGGGAAAATTACGGCTATATCATTTATAATTTTTGCGGATTTTTCCGAGAGATGAAATATTTTGGACCAACGAGAGGGTGACACTTGTCACCCTCATATGGACTGCAAAGAGGGCTTGGATGGCACGATTTTGGGGCTTGTTTGTGGCCTAAAACTTGGGTCAATGTTTGTGAGGATTTGTGGAGTAGGATAGGGTGCACTTGTGCAAATCTCCACTTACACTTGCCTACCACTTGGCTTCATCTTGGCCGTTGGTTGGCCTATAAATACCCTTTAGTTGATGAGTTATTTCATCCACACTTAGACATTTTCCAAGTCTTGAAACCCCTCTCCCCCGTTGCGAGTTCTCGTCCACAACACTCCCCTTGAGAAGGCCTTGGCCGAAAGCACCCCTCCCTTTGTAGTGTTCTAGCCGAGACTACCCCTACTTAAAGTTGTTCTCGTAAAATACCCCCCCTCTTGGTAGAAAATACTCTCCAAGTATTGTTACTATACCAAAATACCTTAGCCTTATACCTTGTAGTATTCCAAAGATACCTCTATACGTAGAGCCCGGAAATACTACCTTATGTCCTTTTTGTCTCAAAAACGAAAACCCTAAGGAAAACCTTCATAGTCGGTTGAAGTGTTAAGTAGAAGTTGCGTAGAACTTCTAAGGGTTGTTTGGAGCGGGTTGGAGCGCCCAGAGTAGGAGCTAAACGTTGCTCAGGATCGACATTTAATCTTGGATAATTTTGGGCTTATCGAGGTAAATATCTTGTCCCCCTTTTGTAATTAGAGTTTACACACTGTTGAAGTATAAGAATTAAGTATAAATTATATACAAGGAAGGTATATAAGAAGAGAATTGATCAGATTTACATAGAATTTGTATTCTGATGAACTTGTGAAGTTTGTGGGTAGGGAAGTCTTGATTTTACGTAGAATCTTGTATCTAGATTTATTCTACCGAGTAGTCTAGACATTGATAGACTTGTATAACCGTTATAGGTTGAAGTACTGCGAGTAGCGTAGTCTACTCAAAGGGTGGAAAAGGCTAGCAGGATTACAGTACTTTGGAGCTATTTGCTAATAGTCGATAAATCGTCGCGAGGTATGTGATTCTTCCTATCCTCTTGAGCATGATATTTTAAAAGAATATATATATAGTACGGTAGACGTACGTGTGTTAACTGAACGTAGTTTTACGGCAATGTCTTTTGACTTAAGCCTGAATAATAAGAACCTTGAAGTATTTCAAAAGAGTTAAGAAACCTTTTTGAAAGAAGAGTAACACTTGGTTTTAAAAGTTTTAAAAGCTTAAGAGTTATACTGGTTTTATGGGAAGTTAGGTATAACGACTTAAGAGAGATAAAAAGAATGGTTTATTGATTTTAGAAGTTAAGAGACTTGATCTTAAAAGATAAGAGACTTGACTTATTTTGAATTAACATGAATTTTGTTAAAAAGTGTGAAACCTCATTCGTGAGTAATGAGTACTTGATTTTTAAAAAGGAATCATGTTTCTTGATTTCTAAATCGTAATAAGTATCGAGCGAACCACCGCAGCGTTAATAAAGGGAAATGTATTGACTAATTAAGTATTATTAAAACCGGTAGAAACCTCCATCCGCATGAAGCTAAGATGAGACAAAATGACATTACATTTCCTAGATCATGGCTGCTTTAATAAGATTGATTATGAACAAGAATAACCTACTCACATATAAGGCATATGTTTCTCAAATTGTTTAAAAGAGAATTATATTCTTAAGTGATTAAGACTAAGAACTACGAAACCTTTCTAAAATAAGAGACTTAAGTACTTGAAATTAGGCAAACTTGAACTTATGGAAAAGAATGTTGTTACTTGATGTTGAAAAGGAAAGTGTTTTGGTTTACCTAAAAATGTGAGTCACTCTATTTTAATACTACGGTATCGGGTGACCTTTATAAAAGAAATGGATCTTTTAAAAAGAATTTAACGTCACGTAATACTTTGGGGTCGAACTCGACTTTGGCATAAAGTAACCTTGAGTTGTGTGTAACTTGCCTATGTTTGCGTTTGATAGCCTTGTTGTGCAAATCGTATTTCTATACCACCGCGTCTCGATGGAGTCGACCGATTTGTTATGAGCGATTCTTCACCGAGTCCCGTGAGACGGGCGACACGTATTCCATCCGATTCTTCACCGAGTCCCGTGAGATGGCGGGACACGTATTTCATCCGATTCTTTCCGAGTCCCGTGAGATGGCGGGACACGATTTCATCCGATTCTTACCGAGTCCCATGAGATGGGCGGGACACGTATTCATCGATTCTTTACCGAGTCCCACGAGATGGGCGAACACGTATTCATCCGATTCTTTCCGAGTCCCAGGATGGCGGGACATGTATTCCATACTTCACCGAGTCCCACGGATGGCGGGACACGTACACCACGATTCCACCTCTATCCCCGTAGGATGGCCGAGACATGTTATGCGTATAATACGGTTTATATCCGCATCGCCGAAGCGGTGAGGAAGAAGTTCCACGCGTGAGGATGACTTGAGGCGTGAGTCCACGACTTGACGTATCGCTTATGTTATGAATCGTAGTTTGGTTATCATACATGTCTCTGCTTTATATAGATTATGATTTCATTTACGATTTTTCGTTCACATACTTGGTACTGTTATCGACCTCGCCCGGCTGCGTTCACGCCGCAGTAGAGGTACATCGGTTGTGGATCCTCGCCATAGGATCACGATTGCGTTTTGGGAAGCCCGTTTCTCCGAGGCTTATCTTTTGGCATGTTACCACAGGTGCAGTAGGTTCTTATGCATTCAGGGGTATGGCGGGGCCCTGTCCCGTCATAGTTGTTGTTGTAAAACTCTTAGAGGTCTGTAGTACTGTTGTGGGCAGAGTTGTAAAAAGGATAACTGTTCGGGTTTTTATGTATATATAGTTATATACATAAGGCAACTGTTTTGGTTGACCTGTTTATTTATCATATCTCTTGTTTCATGTTTATGTTTTATTTCCGCTGATTTTCTCTGATGTTGTATCACTAAGGTGCCCGGGGTAAGACACCAGTCACGGGCCCGGGTTCGGGTCGTGACAGCAAGCTTGTGAGGGGTGGTAGAACTGGGGTTGGGATAACACAGACAACCGAAAATCCGTAGATGATCATAGGAGGGGACTCTATGGTAGAGGATTTCGGTAGGGGTCATATTGTGAAGAGTGCTAGTAGGGAGAATATTTAGAATGTATTCTGACATTTTAACAGCATATACCCAGAAGAAAGGAGGGAGGGAGACATAAATCAATAGGGTGCGAATCATATTATTAATGGTACGTATGATTCTTTCAGTTTTACCATTTTGTAGTGAGGTATGAGGGCAGGAGAAGCAAAAAACTATGCCATTATTTGTACAAAACCAGTGAAACATAGAGTTATTGAATTCGCGATCATTATCGCACTGAAATGATTTTATACTTTTTTCAAATTGTGTGTGGATAAACTTGCGAAACTCAAAAAATTTGGCAAACACTTCCGATTTAAATTTAAGAGGATATAACCAAACATAGTGTGAAAAATCATCAAGCAACACAAGATAGTATTTATGATCGAGAAAACTAGAGATAGGAGATGTCTATAAATCAACATGTATAATATCAAAAGGAGCAAGTGTAACACTAGTAGATGATTTAAACGGAAGACGAATATATTTGCCTAAAGAGCAAGAAACACAATTTTAGGTAAGTTTTCCATTACAAGCAATGAAATTGTGCCTTTAAGAAAATTAAAAACTGGGACTCCTGGATGACCAAACCTATTATGCCAAGTTGAAGAAGAAACAACCGCTAAAGTAACGGGAGAGCAAGATCTGGCTGCAGAGGTGGAAGTGAATGGATAAAGATCCCCCGTGCTATTGCATCTCGTAAGAGGTGTCCCCGTATGAAGATCCTTCACAGTAAAACCAAAAGGGTCAAAATCCACGGAGACATAATTATTACGAGTAAATTGACGGACAGATATGAGGTTCTTAATCATGTGGGGGGCATATAGGGTGTTTTTGAGGGAGAAGGGTGGATGCGGAGGTTGTGTGTATGAGGTACCATACCCTTTAACTGGAATGCGTTGTCCACTAACAACTGTAACATATTGAAGATGCTTTAAACTAAACAGTTTAGGGATAGTACCTGCAGATTGGGTGACGTGAGATGTGGCGCCTGAGTCCATGTACCAAGTATTGTCAGACTGTTGCATGGAGAGGGTGCTGAATGCCTGTCCCAACTCAGTGGGTGTCATGCCGGACGAGGGCTGCAAAACTTGACCTTGCATGAAGTGGACCTGCTGCGAGGCTGGAGCGGGGCCCAACAAACCAGGGTAAGAATACGGATTGTAGGTCTTGCATCGAATGGACTCGGTCGCGACTCTGTCTTGGGGCGTCGCGGCGTGTGTGCTTGAGGAGCCGCGGCCCAATTGTTCTGCGATCCCTGTTGTTGTTCTTTGTTGGTTACGCTGACGCGACCGCACCCGCGACCACGACCTCCTCTGCCGCGGCCCCTGCCACCTTTTCCACCGCGTCCCTGCTGCAGGTGAGAGTTTTCTGGCGGCGTTGGATCTTGAGGGCGCGTTTCGACCGCTAATGCCTTTTGACTGTGCTCATCCTGCTTAGCATGTCTAGTCTCTTCGAGCAACAACTGCGAGCGAGCTTTGTTAAAGCTGGGTAACGGATCTGCCTGTTGAATCATGGTGGCCAAAGTATCATATTCGCCTTTAGGAAGGCCATCAATCAATTGTAACACCAGTTTGGTGTCGATGCGAGCTCGTCGGCGAACAAGTTGATCGTCGGTAGCTTTAATCGCTTGCGATGCATCACATTGGAAAAGTTTTCAAGACGTGTATTGTTAAATTGCTCCTCTAAATACACAGCACGGGTGTGCTTATTGTCCTGAAAAATTTCCTCCAAACGATTCCATAACTCAAGGGCTGTGGCGCCAGATTTCATGATAGTAAGAAGAAGGTCCTGAGAAATACTATCATAAATCCACTGTTTGACGCCGACGTCTAGACGACGCCAAGTAGACTCATCAACCTCCGGAGGGCGCGGAATGGTGTCATCGATGTGATCAAGCACGTTATAGAGACATGCATGATTACGAAACAGTTCAACATAGGGAGAATACTGACTGTTTTCTTAATCAAGAATATTGAGAATATGATTCTTGATGTTGGAAACAGTAAGGGCGGGATGAAACAGGGGTGATGAATTTGTGGTGGGATTTGTGGAGGTAGAGGCGTCAGAAAGTGTGGAAGAATCAGGGATAGCTATTTAAAGAAGAGAAGAAAGGAAGAACAAAACCTGAAAAAATAGAAAAAAATTCGGGAGGGCCGCGGCGTAGGAGAGGCAGCCGACGGCTGTGGAAGAGAAAGATTTTTAGGGTTTTGTTTATTTGGCTTTGATACCATGTAATGTGATATTAATCTCTCTTGGGGAGTCTTTCATTAATATCAAGGTATATATAGAGTACAATATTCATCTCTTATGCATTAGGAATCCTAAGCCTATACCAAAGAAGAATCATAGTCTTACCATAATTATATTTACACAATATATGAAAATATTCTAATTATGGGTAGGAAATATATTGTTTCTTATATTTACACGTTTACACAAAGGAATTCATTGAAATCCTGACTATTTCATCTTTGATATTGTGTTAGAATTTTTTTCACATTCTATTTTACAATTCCTTTCCCAGGTTACAATATAAATTTTTTTGTTAGTGTAAAGTTTTTTACCCTGTTAGTGATTTTTAATGAGTACTCACGTTGTGAGTTTTACTGGATATATTGTTGTTGTAGTGATTTTTAATGAGTTATGAGAATTTTTTTTATCTCGGGAGTAAGTTCATTTTGGTCCCTCAAATAACTTTAAGCATATTTAATTCCTTAATTATGGAATAGATTTATTTTGATCTCTCAAATATAAGCATATTTAATCCTTTAACAATACTAAAATGGAGCACTTTTGGTATCCCTAACAAAATTCGTTTAAAAAACAACGGTGCTAAATTCATCTAAAACCAAAGGCGAGCTAGGATTTGAGATTTGCGGGTTCTGAATTTTAAGACAGGACAACAACCTCAAGCTAATGTATAACAACTGCCAAACGTTTGGGTTTTCGGTTCGATTTGATTTTTCAAGTTAGGTTCCGTTATTTTTGGTATAAAGGGCAGCCCAATGCACTAAGCTCCCGCTATGCGCGGGGTGCGGAGAAGGGCCAGATCACAAGGGTCTGTTGTACGCAGTCTTACCTTACATTTCTACCAGAGACTGTTTTCACAGTTTGAACCCATGACCTCCTGGTCACTTGGAGGCAACTTTACCTGTTACTCCAAGGAATGAGCTATTTTTGTACTAGTAAAATGAGCTACTTTTAAAATTAAAATGATTTGATTAAAATAGGTTAATTATTAATTTTATGTTTTATTTTATAAAAATAAACTAAAAAAGTTTACATTGCAGGAAAAAGAAAATAATTTATGCATTGATGCAGGATAACAGGAATGACCGTCAAGTCAGCTAGGTTTAGCACTGTCATGCACCAAACCTGAATGGAACGGACCAAGTTCTACACGAGTCTACTATGAACATGTATTGGAGGGACATGGCATAGTGAAGTCCGAAAACATGATCTATTAAGCTACTTTGTCTGTATAACTGTATATAAGACTCTTACATGACTATGCCCAACCACATACCTCTATGAACATCTATGAGCATATGACTGACGTAACGTGATCAGGATAGGACCCCAACCTACATATAATTTCAATAAATATAAGTACAAAACCTGACTCATTCAGGAAGAAATGGAGCTTACACAATTTCGCTTAATATTTGTACCATCTAGACTGCACGCCAGCCACTCGGAATACATAAACCTGCAATGTGAAACATAACAAATGCAGCGTCACCGACCAAGGAACGTCAGTACAAAAAGATTATACCGAGTACGTAAGGCAACCATTACAATAAAATAAAAATTGAGAAAGCAATTAAAAGTCAATCAACTCAAATCATAACTGAGGACTCTGTAACCTTCTATGGAAACATATCTTAGATCTTACGGTACTTCTATCTCCTGAATCTTCTTAGAGTCTGTCTGGTGATATTCTTTGGATCGCTATATGGAGCGACATTCTAGAACAATTTACTGTAATATTTGGGATCACTGTTCATTGAATTTTTTCTTCACTTACTGTAAAATCTGTAAGTCATACTAACTAACTGAGAGCAACACACAATAATATCAATGCAATGTTGTACATATGAAATGCTCGTGGAGGTAATGCATAGTCCCTAAGGCAATTGAATATGTATAGCCCCGAAGGCAAGAACACATATGTATAGCCTCGAAGGCCACTGTATAATCAATAGCCTGAATAGCCTGAAGGCAACTATATAATTAATAGCTCCGAAGACAAATGCATAGCTCCGAAGGCAAGTGTATGCCCAGAAGGTAACTGTATAATCAATAGTTCCGAAAACAAATGCATAGCCCGAAGGCAAGTGTATAGCCCCGAAGACACTCAATATAACACCGAAGGCACTGTATATGTATATGTAGTGATTCGTGAAGCAATGCGATGCCAATGCCTTCTCATATGAAATGTTATATGCATCCTGAGAATCTTAACTCTTTAGCTACTTGTAACTCTTACTTCTTATAATTACTGATCATCTTTGGGACTTATAATAAAGGATGTTACGCGACTCAAATACATGTTAAGAGACGCCATAAGAACTTATAATCTCACATTTATAAGATTCTCGTTTGACTTGACAAATTAATATTCTAGCTTTCTTAATCACCTTACCCTCGTGGAGGAATATACATAGCTTGTGTCATCTTAACTTACATGCTAAGTTTATAGACCCCTCAACTTTTATGAAGGTTCGTGCCTTTTTGCGATATCATGACTTGACTCAAAGGACGTTATAGAACCCTCAACTTTTATGAAGGTTCGTGCCTTTTTGCGATATCATGGCTTGACTCAAAGGACGTTATAGAACTATAGGAGCAACTGGATTTTATTAACTTGTTCTTCTTACATTACGCTTATCATCTATCTTTGACACTTTCTATAACCTCCTTCATTATACCTTGTATGCTATTAACTTTATCATACCTAAGGGGCACGACTTAGACTCGACTTGATGAGTAAAACACTTGAGCACAACTAAGTGTAGACATGTAACCTTTCATATGAGATTTGCAAGACTTCCAACATGAAATTAATACATTCGTAAGCTCTAGAGGTAATTAGTACATTCGTAAGCTCTAGACATTCATGATTCATGAAAGGAATAAATAACACACGTAATGCTCTAGCGGCGAGTCAAAAAATAGCCTTACATACATGGAAACCATCTTTAAATGACTACAACGAGTTAATCCTTTCGATAGATGTCTAATATTGGTCACTTTCGAATTGGCCACTTTCGAACTTCTCGTCACCTAACTTTATCACATAGTAACCTTCAATTTTCTATAAGCCGGAGAACAATCGATGCTTAAAATTATCTAATCCATGTGGGCATAACCTCTACGTTGTTCTTCGTGTTTTTGTTCCAACAGTAGAGCTTTGTATCAATTCTTGAGAATAAAATTCTCAATCTTGTCGAAATGAAAATACACACATTATGTGTATATGTTGCTGCTGCACATCCTATATAATTTTTTATATCAAATATCTCTCTTCAGTTAGACAAAAAATTTAACTCCTTAGACCATCTCCAACATGAGACATTGTTCCAGATAATTATACACAGCAGGAGACAATTTGAATGAGATGTTGACGTGAAAATGATTGGGAATTATTGAATATATAGGATATAATCTTGCCACGAGGAGACAATGTCTCCTGCTGGAGAAGGTGAAATGGCAAATTAATCTGCTTGCGCCATGTGGCAGCCAACGATTGACTACCACAAATTCATTTTCCACCACTACTTTAATTGCTATTTTGACCAATTATTTGACCGAATTAAAAAAAATACCAATTTTTATTTTTCAAGATCTATAAAAAGAGACTAAGTTTACTTCATTTGGACACCGAAATATTTTGGCTATTTTCTCCAAATTTCTATCTTCTTTCAAATTATTTGCTATTTTTTTAATATGGATCCTAATCAAAATTTTAATCTTACTCCAAATTTTATATTTCCTAACTAACTACAAAATTCCAATATTCAACGTCTACAAAATTCTCAAAATATGTCATATATGATGCCAACTAATTTTGGTATGCAATATCCATATAACCGAAAAGTTTTGAATTTGGCAAAAGTTTTGAAATCGAAAATTAATTTTCAATTTGTGATTTTAATATTATCAATATTTTAGTGTGTTTTTAAAAAATGGTACGATTAATTTATCTTCATTAATAAAATCATGTATTGTTGTGTTTTAATATTCTAATAATATTTGATAAGTGTCAAAATTAAAGGAATATAAGTAATTTATAATTTTATTATTATATGTGTAACAATATGAATTACAAGAATAATATCATACAAAATAGAAAATGAGATAGAATGAATATATATGGTGGAGTATATGTATTGATGTGAAAGAAAGAGAAAATGAATTATTTTATGAAATATTCATGTTGTAGAGTGTATGTGATAAATAGAGATATTTGATGATGTGATAGATAAATAATCTGACGTGGCAGAAGATAAAAGTGATTTCAATTATCTCGGAATGATTTTATAATCGATAGTGGGCCCTACAATAATTACCTTAATAAAGCACTTACCTCTAAAAGATGACACCTAGACCCTAGTCACTCAAAATATTTTTTTTTAATTGGAAAAATATTGTAGACAATGAAAGATACCAAATTAAATAGTGAATGGTAGGTAATCATATTGAAGACATCATCCACGTGTGGGAGCAAGTAGTGAATAAGCATTTTGATTACCTACCGTTCACTATTTAATTTGTTATCTTTCGTTGTCTACAATATGAAATTACATTACTTGGGTTTGTGTGTGTTAGATGTGATGTAGAATGGTAAATTCATGAATCACACCAGATAAAGATGAGATAAATTTCTATCTTTAGGATAATATTAGCCTCATTATAATGTTGATGGAATTAACTTGCTAATTTACTTCAGAATTTTCTAATCTTAAGAACGAAGTTTTCAACAATTATTCGTTCTTCATGAACATGAATTACTTGGAAGAAAGAATGTTTTCTTTATTAGAAGAGATGAATTGTTAGTACCTCTAACAAGTGATTATTGTGCCTTATATAGCACAAACAATGATCATAACCTTTCATTCAAAGGTCATGACCTTAGATGAAGAGATGCAACTTTTCAGTTCAAAATCGGACATTCTGGAAATTTTTAAATCACGGTAGCCATTTCGAAATCTATCAGAGCTCGCAGGAGTTTTGGCATTTGCATTGTTCATTTGCGACCCTCACCAATTTTTCCAGAAATTTAAAGTCGATCACTTTTCCTTCTTATTTCCAACAAGTTCACAATTGAAGACTATATATATAACAATCCCCCACCTAGTCTTCAATTTAACAAGAGTGCTTAGATGAAAGTATCTTGCGATTTGAACTTTCACTTAGTTACAGTTCTTCAAAATCCTAACGAAATTAATGGTGGCTTAAAGCTTTTGAGCCAAAATTCCTTGTGCTAGAATCGGAAAACTGCACACAGTTGTTCTTCTTCATGTTCATATCGAGGTAGCATTATTATGGCCATGTGCTCCACCTGGTTTCATATACATTTACAAAAGGTTAGACCCAAATCTTTTATTAGAAGCGGCACCACTTCTTATGTCTATATAGGTGAAAATTTTCTATTACTTGAATTTCATTAAGAGTATATAACTCACCCTCAAAACGTACACTAGAATAATAGTTTCACTAGTATGACCTAATTAGTCATCAACAATTTGTTATTACCACATTGAACCTTTTAACTATGGGTACTCATAGAGAAAAGGTTGAGTTTTCATTGTTGCTGATTAATCAATCGGGTCGCAAGCCCATTTCTCGACTTGTTCCATAAACCATTTCCCTCGGAAGTCCTTTGGTAAAAGGATCCGTCAAATTATTACAAAACCTTACATATATCACAGTTATAATCCCGTCGGATATTAACTGTCTCACATAAGCGTGTCTCAAACTGATGTGTCTAGACTTACCATTATAAATCTTATTATAAGCTCTAGACAGAGTTGACTCACTATCGCAGTGCAAAGAGATGGCTGACATCGGTCGTGGCCACACCTTTATATCCAATAACATATTTCTCAGTCATTCTGTTCTTTGCCTGCTGCCCCCAAAGTCAAAAATTCAGCTTTCATGGTAGAATGTGTGATACATGTCTGTTTCTTTGAGGCCTAAGAAACAACACCACCAACGAGCATAAAAATCCAACCACTTGTGGATTTATTATCTCCATCACTAGATATCCAACTAGCATATGTATATCCCTTAAGTACAGCTGGAAAATTTCCATAATGCAAAGCATAACTTTTGGTTCTTTTTAAATAACCAAAAATTCTTTCAATTGCTCGCCAATGTTCTGTACCCGGATTACTAGTAAATCTAAAAAGTTTGCAAACTGCAAATGCAATATCAGGCCTAGTACAATGTGTAGCATACATCAAACTACCTATTACACTAGCATACTCTAGCTGAGCCACAGATCTTCCACTGTTCACACTAAGTTTGCATGATGTATCATATGAAGTGTTAGCTTCTTTGAAGTTCAGATGCTCAAATTTCTTAAGCATCTTCTCAACATAGTGAGACTGACTTAAAGAATAACCCCCACTATTTCTACTAACTTTGATACCCAATATTGTATCAACCTCACTTAAGTCCTTCATCTTGAAACAGGAACTCAAATAAGCTTTGACTTCATTTATGCCATTTATGTTGTTTCAAAAATTAACATATCATCTACATAAAGGCACAAGATTACACCATAATCTTTTGTAAACTTAGAATATATACACCTGTGAGCAGAGTTATGTATAATGCCATTAGACAAGACAACATTATCAAATTTTTCATGTCATAGCTTTGGAGCTTGTTTTAAACCATACAATGATTTAACTAGCTTACAAACTTTATGTTCATAACCAGGAAGGACAAAACCTTCAGGTTGTTTCATGTACATCTCTTCATCTAAATTGCCATTTAGAAAAGCAGTTTTTACATCCATTTGATGAATATGCCAATCGTATAAAGAGGCAAAAGCTATCAATATTCTTATAGATGCAATTCTAGCCACATGAGCATAAGTATCAAAATAATCTACTCCTTCCCTTTGGCTAAATCCTTTACCAATGAGCCTAGCTTTAAAACTTTGATTCATTCATTATCCACATTCCTTTTTACCCTAAAAATCCATTTACATCCAATAGCTTTGGAACCAAGAGGAAAGTCTGACAAGACCCAAGTCTTATTAGCCATTAAAGACTCCATCTCATCGTTAATTTCTTCTTTCCAAAAAGCTGAGTTTCTAGACGCCATTGCTTCTTGAAATGTCTTTGGCTCATCACTTTCATTCTCAACATTGAGAACAATCTGGATTTTATTGGTAACAACTTCTCTGTTTCCTTCCACAAAAAAGGAAATTGCTTGAGAATTTATGAAATCTGAACCTAAGTCCTTCTCCTTTCTAACTCTAACACTTCTTCTAAGTTCACTAAAAGCATTAGGATTTAATCTATCATTGTTAGAAAGAGGATTATAACTTATTTTTGTTTGTGGTATTTGCAAAGACTTATCAAGACTGTTGGAGTTACTTCGAAATTTATTCTCAAAGAACTCTACATCTCGAGATTCCACAATGACATTTGAGTCTAAATTTAGAAGCCTATATGCTTTTGAATTTTCTGCATATCCCACAAAAACACTTTTCAAAGCTCTTGAATCTAATTTGGTTTTCTTAGGATCTGGGACCTTATAATAGGCTAAGCACCCCCAAACTCTAAAGTAACTAATATTAGGGTTTCTTCCTCTCCAAATTTCATATGGAGACAGTCTCACCTTCTTAGAAGGAATTCTATTATGTATATGACATGCAGTTAGTAAAGCTTCACCCCATAAGTTCATAGGTAAACTTGAGTTAACAATCATGACATTCACCATATCAACTAGAACTCTAATTTTCCTTTCTGTCACCCCATTTTGTTGAGGTCTATAGGGTGCACTAACTTGATGAATAATGCCATTATCTTCACAAAATGAAGTAAATTCAGTAGGGAAATATTCTCCACCTCTATCACTTCTTAAGATTTTCAGTTTCTTACCCTTTTGTGTTTCTACCATAGATTTGTAAACTTGAAACATGTCATAAGCTTGATATTTTGATTTCATTAAATAGACATAGGTAAATTTAGAACAATTATCAATGAAAGTAATAAAGTACCTACTCCCACCCCTAGTTAAAACACCATTTAACTCACAAATATCAGAATGTACAAGTTCTAAGATTTCAGTTTGTCTATCAACCTTTGGAAAAGATTTTCTTTTCATTTTCGCTTGGACACAAACTTCACCTTTTTCTTTATGCTCATTGCTATAAGAAATAATTCCGTTTTTGGACATAAGTTTCATTGTTTGATAGTTAACATGTCCCAAACGATTATGCCAAAGATTAAAAGTTGTACATTATATATTAAAGCTTAAACCAAAAGATTGCACACAAGAATAATTAGAACTTTCATCTTTATTGATACTTAGTTTAAACATACCATCAGATACCTCACCCTTTCCAACAAAGGCACTAGCCTTAGACAGAATAATCTGTTGACAGTCAATTTTGACCCGTTTTTGTATATTTTCGTGCAATTTTAAGTATTTTAGCACACCTCATTTTAATCGTTATTTTTGCATATTTTTACATAATATTCTATGTTTATTTCTTCACAAAAATGGCATTGCATCTTTTATTTTTAAATTAAGCATTATGTCGTTGTTAATATTATGTTTTTATTATTGTTATACCGTCGTTTTTATTTTAATAATATTCGCATCTTTTTAAATAATTAATCGGCACCGCATTTTTACTTTTAATCAGGCATTAAACGTGTCTTAAATATTGCATTGTAGTATTATTGCGTCGGCATTTGCATTTTTTATAATTTTGTATCTTTTTAAATAATTTTTCTTTAAATAATTAACCAGCCTCGCATTTTGTCAAACCAGTCCAGTCCAAGACGCAATTTGAATCAGTCCAAGACAACACTATTTTTAATATCACCCAAACACCCTCTTTTATTTCTCACCCTAAAATCAAATACCACTTTTCATTTTTTCCCCCCAAAACAATAGCCAACTTTTCATTTTCTCCACAATTCCTAACCCTAATCCTACCCTATAAAACCAAAACATTTCCCCCCCTTCACAACCCCAGCCGCAACTTTCAACACCTCTCCCTTCACTGCTCCTCTCCACTGTCGCCGCCGCGCCATTCGCCGAGTCCTATCTCGCGAACTACCCTAGCCGACAATGACCCTCAACCCACCTTTTCCCACTCCCGCCGAACACCACTCACCTCTCTCCTCGCTCGGTCCGTCGCGCTACCTCACCTGTACTCCACTGTTCCTCTCCTCTCCCGTCGTCGTCGACCCCAGTCGACGAACCACCACACTAAACTTCGCACTACATCCATCCATATCCGATTGCAATACCTGCCATCGCCAACGCCGAGCTCTAAGCTCGTGGCGAACACCTTTCCGCCTTCCGTCGCCGTCGCCTCTCCGCGAACCACCGCCCATCACCGCCGAACACCGCCAGCGAGACACACGCGCTCCCGCACTCACCTTCCCTTCTCTCCTCTCGCGCCGCGCCGGTCCCCATCGAGCAATTTCAGTGGCGTCGCTCCGGCGACGCCGCTGCTGCCCTCTCTCTGTTGGTAACCTTGAAACTTGTCGGATTTAAACTCCGGCGACACTATTGTTTGCTCTTCACCTTTGTTGCTATATTTTGCGTTTTGGGGGGACTGATTTCTCATTTTTTTTGTGTACCTGGCCGGAGTTTGTGAACTCCGGCGATGCTAACAATGGTTGCTATTTTATTACCGGTTATGTTACTACTGTTATCGTTATTGTTTGAACTGTTGGTCGTTGTTTCACTGTTGGTCCACTGATTTTTCTAAGAATTGCTTACCATCCGCTGGATTTTGGACTGGTTTTAGGCTATTATTGCTACTGTTTGGGGCATTTTGTTGGGTGATTTTCTACCATTTTTTGCTACTGTTTTGGCCATATTATTGGACTGGTTTTGACCATATTGTTATTAATTTTGGACATTTTGCTGGTTTACTGATTTAGAACAAATACTACACTGTTGGTTTTACTGATTTGAACAAGATGCTACACTTATTTGGCCGATGAAAAGTTATCCGTCGATTTTTGAGGCCTCACATTCTGCAAAAGCGGAAAATAAAATAAATGAAGCTTTACAGCGGGGATGATTTCTTCCACTTACATCGGATAACCAACATGCGCTTGGCGAATTCATGTGTGCACTTGTTTAGGCCGTCCTACTTTATATTTTTACATATCCGAGCCCTCCGTGTTTAAAACTATTCTTGTTTTGGCGGATCAGAAGGTTTATTTATTTTATTATTTTTAGCAATATTGGCCGATGAAGGAATCCCGTCGATTTCCAAGGCCTCCCCTGTACAAAAGACGGATTTATTTGCTTTGTTTGTTAATTTTTGCTATTATTTTAAAATTTATGTATTCTATTACTAATACTTTTACTAAGTGTCTATGCAGGTATCCGGAGATGCATTTCAAAAAGAATGCCCCGGAGTTTATTTTATGCCGCATTTAATTTCAGTTTTATTATTTTGCATTGTATTTTATTTTAAATTGTAAATTATGTAAAATGCTTAGAATAGGTAGAATAAAAAGAGCAATAAATAATTAACCTAGGTTTGAACGAACAACCGCAAGTTAACGGATCTTAAAGGATGCCTAACCCCTTCCCTTTAGGATAATAAAGAACCCTGATCCAGAATCTCACTAATTTCGCAGACCATTAAATGGAAGTCAATTGCAGTATTTTTATTGCAATAAACTAAGTGTCCTAATTCACTATAATAATTAGGTGGGGACTCCTTAAAACACAATTCAGGAATCAACCATGTAGCAGTAATCCCGTTTCGACTCCGGTTAAAATGGGGTGTTACATAATCTTATCGGACTCTATTACAATTTTGAGTCCATTCTTACATAGCACAAAATCAGAAACCAAACTCTTCATAATTGAAGGAACATGTATGTCACGACTCGAACCCCGGACCCGCGACTGGTGCCTTACTTGGGCACCCTTCTACCCATTCATCCCAAGTAACCCGCGGAAGATAAAGATACTCATCATCATTTTTTTAAACAAGCAAAGGCAAAGCCGGCAAGGCCGCCGCTATATATATATAAGCCAAAATGAAACTACACTGTACACGAGTTCAATCCCACATATGAATACATACCTCTAAGAGTTTAGACAATATACTATGACGGGACAAGGCCCCGCCGTACCCATAAATGTACAAAAACCTGTAATGAAAAGTCATTACCAAAATGATAATCTCCAGAACAATGGAGCTATCCCAAAACTCTGAGCAAGGATGCTACACTTGCAGATCACCAAACTGCGTACCTAAACCTGCGGCATGAACGCAGCCCCCCGGAGAAAGGGGGTCAGTACGAAAGATGTACCAAGTATGTGAAACAATAAGTACTGTAAATGAGATTATAACAGGCCAAAAAGATAACAAGAGACAAGTATAATAATCAAATACCAGTACACTGTGCCTTTTCAAAGTAAGAGTCGACTGTATCCTTTTTAAACTGAGAGTAATGAAAATCAACTATACTTTTTCAAATTATGAAAGTCTGTCCAAATAAACAAATACTGTCATGGGAGTTGAATCCGAACATTATACACAAATACTGTCATGGGAGTTGAACCCGCAACATGGATACTCAGTCCATGGAATAATACACGCAAATACTGTCATGTCACAATCAGGGACACATGCCCTCAGAATATAACATCACTAAGCAATCCTATTCACGAGAATTGAACCCGCATTATGAAAGCATGCCCATGGAATTCCTCCATCACAGAAACATGTCATCATGGAGAGCTAGTCCATGGAATAATATGGTGGAAGCATGACCATGAAATTCCTCCATCATGTAAGCATGTCCATGTAAATAATACAATAATATTGCCGGCCCTCCAGTGAGGGACGCGGTCCAAATATCAAGAACTGTACACATATAGCTATCACAAGAAACTATGTACAATTTAAATCATCTCCGACTCTCATTAGCACAAATAGAATGAACTATCAATTTAGAAGAACTCAAGGCATTATCACATCTTGTAATATTAGGAAATTGAACCCAAAGTACCATGTACATCCACCGTACACACCAAGTAATATTAGAGAATTGAACCCAAAGTACTATGTACATCCACCGTACATTCCTTTCCTTTATAATAAATCCTTTGACTCTCAATGAACCAAAATAAAATAACTTTCATTTAGACAACCCAAAGTACTATCAAGAGAATAGATATAACAATCTTTCATTTTAAAAACTCAAAGTACTATCAAGAGAATAGATATAACAATCTTTCATTTTTGAAACCCAAAGTACTATCAAGAGAATAGATATAATAATCTTTCATTTTAGAAACCCAAGTACTATCAAGAAAATATATAGAACAACTTCTATTTTAGGAATTTCCAAAATACTATCAAGGAAGTATATAGAACAACTTCTATTTTAGAAAATCCAAAGTACTATCAAGGAAGTATATAGAACAACTTCTATTTTAGAAAATCCAAAGTACTATCAAGGAAGTATATAGAACAACTTCTATTTTAGAAAATCCAAAGTACTATCAAGGAAGTATGTAGAACAACTTCTATTTTAGGAAATTCAAAGTACTATCAAGGAAGTATATAGAACAACTTCTATTTTAGGAATTTCAAAGTACTATCAAGGAAGTATATCACTAAGGAGTAGGATCCACTCACTTTATAAAAATGAATCATGCTAGAAGAAGAAATGATAGTTCACATACCTTATTGGCGACTAACCAACTCTACAATCTAGGATACGTCTCAATGTACTTCAACCTATAACAACAATAACACATATATCAACACGTGCTTACTAATGTAGGTTAACACCAAGTAAAGGTTCTCATTTTTCTACGGAAATTTGGGCAGTACTTCCCTTATAAATGCGTACTTTTCCACCTTTTCCAAGACCCAAATTCAACAACAATCAAGCCCCATTTAAGGCACAATCAAAACAGAAACCAAAGGGGATTACACGCTTACATGACGTGTAAAATTCGGCCCCTTAATCTATACAAAATAGCCCATAAAAATAGTCCACAATTCTATCAATGATAAGGGTAAAATGTGAAGCCTTTAACACCTTTTTACACCCTTATTCCTTAGGAATTTCATTAGCAATTTTACAACATTAATCATGCATGTTGGTGGCTGATTTTTCAGCATAATCGCACCACGAAACAGTCCATAAAATGACACAACAACGTCTAACAGTTTTGGACAGTTTCTCGGCCACAACAACTACAATCCAAAGTCCTTTTCCACCATTCCTTATAATCCAATTAACATTACAACACGTTATATAAATCATACCAATTACCAACAACAATAATGACCAACGAATCCAAGACACCAAATCTGTCCCATTCTCGGCCAACTTCACAAAAATTGTCCAAACACTTTTTATTCTTCATTCTTTTTAGCACGAGCTCATCTATACATTATAACAATATGCAATATCCAATTACTTCAAGAGGGAGAAGAATTTTTACCTTAATTTGTAGCCAAAATCGTCCAAAACAGTCCCTAGAGATTCGGCCCACATTTTTCGTTTTGCTTCACTTCTTCAAGTTCCAATCACACACATGTATCCTCTACAAGCTTATAACCAACTTCCCTTCTTGTTTTACTTCCAAAGAGTCGACGAACAAACTAGGGGTTTAATGGTTATTCTCGACCCAAATGGATTCTGGGAGGGTTTTAGAGAGTTAACTTGGTTTAAGACTTGATTAGGGTTCTTAATCTTGGATAATAATCAACCCTTGATCTTCTCTTTGGCTATGGAAGTTTTTGAAATCTTGTAGCTCAAGAAAGATGAGAGAAGGAGCTTTGGAGGAGATGAGACATTATGTCTCAAAGTCTTGCAAGACTTATCCTATATAGCACAACTTGTAATGACAAGTGGAGAGCGACACATGTCGCCCTCTCATTGGTCAATAATTTCCTCTTCAAAATATCAAGATATGTAGCCCAAAATATCTTAAAATCGAAGGGTCCCGTGAAATTGTGAAATTCTCGGCGGACCTCATATTATCAATTCAAATTCTTCGTAATCCAATACTAATCCCATAAATCCAATTAGAAGTATTAAACTCCAAGTTAATAATTTTCCTGTCATCACATTTTTCCAAAAAAATTTCGGAGGAAAAATGTAAATATTCTTTCCTTTCAACCTTCAAATCTTGATTCCTTAATCACGTTCTCAATTAGTAGCCTTGATATTACGGGGTGTAACAATGTAGTACACCAGTCAAAATCACTTTCTTTCCAGAAGTGAATTGGAGTATCACACTTCCTGTTACAAGAACCTTGGTAGTGTGATGATCTCCCAACAGAATTTCATGGCTATCCACTGCCTCAGTATAATCCTTGAAGAATGAGCGATTGTTGCAAACATGGGTGGTGGCACCAGAATCATACCACCAATCATCGCTTGTAGCGACTGCAGCTATGTGTACCTCTTGGACCATTCCAATATGCATTTCAGAAAGCATGGCAATGATCTCGTTGGTATTTTGTTCAACAACATTAACAATCTCATTCTCTTCAGTGTTCTTATTTTGACTATGCTCCTTCTTAGTGTTCCTGCAGAAATGTTTGAAATGGCCTTTCTGGCCACAATTGTAACAAATGATTTCAGACATGTCTTTCTTACCCTTCTTATTCGGGTTAGAAACATTGAAGTTATTATTCACCTTTTTTTTTACCCTTTAGATTCTTTTGAGTAACATAATTCACTTTAGAACTAGAAGCATCATTCAAAATCTTCTCACGATTTCGAGTTTCCTCTTTAATTCGTAAGTGTTTCTGAATCTGTTCTAAAGTGAACTCCTCAGAAGTGTGCAACAACTTCTTCCTGTAGTTATTCCAGGAAGGTGGTAATTTGGCAATAATTCCTCCAATAATTAACTTTTTTGGTATGATTATGTCCAGGTCTTTAAACTTAGAAATCAATATCAGAAATTCATGCACTTGATCAAGTATAGAAGTGTCATCAACCATGGAAAATTCAAAGAACTTAAAAGTAACAAACTTATCTGCCCCTTATTTTTCTGCATCATACTTGAACTCCAAGGACTTCCACATTTCCTTTGCAGACTGAATTGGAGTGTAGAGATCATACAGACGATCAGAGAGGGAATTCAGAATAAACCCTCTGCACAACGTTTCATCTTCAACACGTTTCTTGCGTTCTGCGATCCTTTCTTCAGTATCATTGTCTGCTGGTTCTGCCTAGGTATGACAACAGATAGGATCTGGACCGGATCCTACTAGATCCAGATCCAGATTTATTTTTCATATCTATATTCAGATCCGGATCCGGATCCATCGGGTTCTTAAAATCAGATCTAAATCCAGATACATCGGATCCACGGATCGGATCTGGATCCACATGTCAATTTTTTTGCCTTATTATAAATAAGTAATTAGTTTAATTTTATTTAAAAAATTAAGGATTAAATATTGATAATAAAAAACAGTGTTACCCCTTCTTAATGAGACGTGATAGCAGTGCAAATCTAAATAGTAATTAAATTATTAAATGTCGAATATACATTATTGTACCAAATAAAGAAGTACAATAAATATTTTTCCAAGAGTTTTTAAGTTATTTATTTGTGGTCCATTGCTTATATCAATTATCAAGTTATCACTTTCGTTTTTTCCTCTTTTCCTTTCAATTTCTTGTTCTTTTTCCATTGTCGGAACAAAAAAACAAAACAAATACATATTACTTTCCTTTATGTATAGATAAATGCGCATTCAAAGAGTATTCTTTTTTGTAGAAGGTATTTTTGCATAATAAACTGTTTGAATTTCCTAATGATATAAAAGAAAGCATGTGTTGAACATTTAAAGTTTTATCTTTTTATGTGAATTTAATTTACTTTATTCGTGATTTAACATTAAAACTTTTTAGCACTAATAATAATGAGAAAGAAGTAGCAACAACAGAACAAAAATAGAGTAAATGTAAATAAAAGGTCAGAAATCATCATTTAAATAATCTGGCAATGGCTAACGTCTAACTCTAATGTAGAAAGTGGATTCCTAATGAAAAGGCGAACAAAGGTGAAAAGGCAATTCCAAATTCAGGTCGGGCATGGTCAAGAAAATTAAAAGGGCTGGTCTTAACTCTTATGGATGTATAAATGTATAATGTATTTAATAAAAAACGGATCCATATGTCGGATCTAGACCGGATACGGATCTCAAAGACAAGATCCATATCCAGATTCGATCCATCATAAATGGATCCGGGTCTGATCCGGATCCGTCTGGTCCAAATTTTAAAGCTCCATATCCTATAAAACGGATCTGGATCCACCGGATCCAGGATCCGTTGCCATCTCTAGTTCTGCCAATGTCCCCAAATTCGAATCTAGAATATAGAAAATTTTCAAAGCAGTGTGTAGGAACGACATCTTCTCCTTCCAGCGTAGGAAATTAGTTCCATCAAAGCGATCTAGTTTCACCGTATCATTACCAAACATCTTCATAGTGTTTTCCATAACATTATCATAAGATTGTTAGATGTGCTGTAGAATGGTAAATTAATGAATCACAGATGTTGACACCCAATTTTGACCCTCTCGTTCAATCATTAACTATAAAATTACACTATTTTTTCAAAATAATATTAGCAATTTTATAATAATAAAATGCAGCAATAAAACATTAATACATGCATAAATAAGCGATTTAATAATGACACCGCGTTTTACGTAGAATATTAAGCATTTTTGAGTCTCACGTCCGCATTCGTTATTTACATAAATATTATTCATAATTTAAGCCATATTCTATTTTCATTAATTCTTAATAATTTTAATAATAATAAATACGTAAATAAATAAATAATTTAATAATAATTTAAACACCCACTTATTTACCACTAATTAAATATAATACCCAAAACTTAACACCTAAAGCCTTTAATAATAACTACCAGCCCTTTATTTTCGTCCCAGCCCAATACAGGCCCAAACCCGCAAGCCCTTTTATTACCCCCGATCGTCCAAAGGAAAACCTAGAGAAAAAAACCCTAAGAACCCTAAAGCTCATTCCCAATCCGCCGCACCAGCACCCACACCCCAACCTCGCGATTCTCGCCGGAGAATCTGCACCCCGCCACCTCACTTCCCTTTCCTCTGTCATTCCCTTTTCATAAAATACTTCCGAATCTCATAATCTCCCAAACTACTATAATAAAATCTTACTTAAATCAGCATAAAATCTTACTCAAATGAGAGAAATCGTCAAAAACCAGTACCATAACTAAATCTTTACCATAATTGATTGTTCCAAACATTAATCTACCATACACAAAATTCAATTCGAAATCACCAAAATCGCCTTAAAATAACGATAACAAATTTGCCTAAATCAGCACCCTAAATCGTGTTACAAAACTGCCATAATTAGAACCCAAGGCTGAGACTATATAAAGGGGTCAAATTTACACAATCAGGGGGCATCTAGAAACTTAGCAAGAAAAACGGGGATTCAAATATAGCAAAACATTAGGAATAGCATCGAAGATTACAGCTAGCAACTCAACCACATCGCCATACAACCCGAGTGAATCGATGACTTGATACACTGCCTCGATTTGCTGCCCGGAGAAGGTAAATCTAAATCCCTCTAGATTCTGTTACATCTCTTTATGCCTGTGTGTTTTCGTGTTAGTACAATGATATGTTCGTCTTGATTAAAATGTTGATTTTGTTTGGACTAGATGAAGATATGTTTACTTTGCTCAGTAGTTGAAGTTCTAATCAGTTGATAATGACAAATACTTGTTTACTAGACCATATGCATGTCGGGGATATTTCTTACTGGGAATACTTTGTGATAGATGATATCACTTTAGTGTTCAATTGACTAATTGTCGTCATAACTCGACACTGAGATCAAATTTTGAGTCCGCGTCAGCCCGCCTTGGTGTTTGACCATGGTAGCCCAGTGTCGTCATAACTCGACACTGGGACAAGTTTTGAGTCTGCGTCAGCCCGCCTTGGTGTTTGGCCATGGTAGCCCAGTGTCGTCATAACTCGACGCTGGGACAATTTTTGAATTCGCGTCATCCTTGTCTCAACTGTCCAGCATTTTCAATTCTGAGGATCGAGACAAAATTGGCTATAAGTCAACGTCTTTGTCTGAAGACTCTTCCATCATCTCCATACAAAGAGGGACAAGTTGTTGACACCTTATTTTGACTCTCTCGTCCAATCATTAACTATAAAATTACACTAATTTTCTAAAATAATATTAGCAATTTTATAATAATAAAATGTAGCAATAAAACATTAATACATGCATACATAAGCGATTTAATGACGACACCGCATTTTACGTAGAGTATTAAGCATTTTTTGAGTCTCACGCCCGCATTCGTTATTTGCATAAATATTATTCATAATTTAAGTCCTATTCTATTTCCATTAATTCTTAATAATTTTAATAATAATAAATACGTAAATAAATAAATAATTTAATAATAATTTAAACACCCACTTATTTACCACTAATTAAATATAATACCCAAAACTTAACACCTAAAGCCTTTAATAATAACTATCAGCCCTTTATTTTCGTCCCAGCCCAATACAGGCCCAAACCCGCAAGCTCTTTTATTACCCCCCATCGTCCAAATGAAAACCTAGAGAAAAAAAACCTAAGAACCCTAAAGCTCATTCCCAATCCGCCGCACCAGCACCCACACCCCAACCCCGCGATTCTCGCTAGAGAATCTGCACCCCGCCACCTCACTTCCCTTTCCTTTGTCATTCCCTTACCATAAAATACTACCGAATCCCATAATCTCCCAAACTACCATAATAAAATCTTACTTAAATCAACATAAAATCTTACTCAAATGAGAGAAATCGTCAAAAACCAGTACCATAACTAAATCTTTACCATAACCGATTGTTCCAAACATTAACCTACCATAAACAAAACTCAATTCGAAATCACCAAAATCGCCTTAAAAGAACGATAACAAATTTGCCTAAATCAGCACCCTAAATCGTGTTACCAAACTGCCATAATTAGAACCCAAGGCTGAGACTATATAAAGGGATCAAATTTACACAATCAGGGGGCATCTAGAAACTTAGCAAGAAAAATGGGGATTCAAATATAGCAAAATATTAGGAATAGCATCGAAGATTACAACTAGCAACTCAACCGCATCGCCATACACCCCGAGTGAATCGATGACTTGATACGCTGCCTCGATTCGCTGCCCGGGGAAGGTAAATCCAAATCCCTATAGATTATGTTACATCTCTTTATGCCTGTGTGTTTTCGTGTTAGTACAATGATATGTTCGTCTTGATTAAAATGTTGGTTTTATTTGGACTAGATGAAGATATGTTTACTTTGCTCAGTAGTTGAAGTTCTAATCAGTTGACAGTGACAAATACTTGTTTACTGGACCATATGCATATCGGGGATATTTCTTACTGGGAATACTTTGTGATAGATGATATCACTTTAGTGTTCAATTAACTAATTGTCGTCGTCTGTTCCAATAAATTATCTGGAGTAATGTAATGCGAATAATATGAAGTCTAATATATATTGTGGCTTGGTCGAATGCTCTTATGAGATCTAGGTAATACAATAACGAATAGTGAGTTTCATAATACTGTCTAAAAGATCCTTTTATCTGCCTGTGTGTGCGGAAGTATTTTTTATGTCTTTTGCTAGTCTAAGTTAATGCATATCTAGAGTCTTCTTAGGACATGCATAAGTTCAACCATGACTGCTTCAGAAATATTAGCTACAAATCCCAAACTAGATAATACTCCCTTCCCACAGAATTATGCACTCGCTCATCTGAAAGCATGTTACATATTAGCATTCCATTAGCTTATAATCATGCCCTGCCTCTGTTCTGTTAATCTAATGTATGTAGAATAGTTGTATGTACCATGGCTTAAGTTTCCAGTAAGCTAGAGTACAAAGCAATAACAAGGATCAGTTAAATGAAATTCTAAAATCGCTGTTTTGGGCTAATCTATGAGGTATATTATCTGTCTGCCATTTGGATATTGTTTTGGGGTCTATTTTACGCGTAAGATGATGTTCTCTTTAAGTTAAATTTATAATGTTGGGCATGCGCTTAAAATGTTGGGGCCAGTTCCGCTAGTGGCCAAGAAATATGTAAAATCTACTTCCTGTATCACGGGTGAATTATTTTATATTGGGCATCATTTGTTTGGCTTGTTCGATCATCTTTCGGGCTGGCACATATGTTAGGCCTATCTAGTCTATTCTTTAAATATCTGAAAACCAGAAATTAGCGGACCTGCTTCTTTTTTAAAAAAACTACATCGATTAGGCCGATTTGCTTAAAATCTGAGAATTACTGTTGGAAGTGGTTTATTTGGTTTGGGTAGTTGCAACTTTTCACTGGTTTATATACATGTCAAGTTCTGTATGAATGTATCCTTGTTATTTGCATTATTAATATTGGTTTGGATATATTCTAATCCTTATGTTCTTCTTTATCTACATGAAATACATCAGAGCAAAAATGAAGAGTCTCATAGCGAGACTTATCGTGCCTTCCATCAATTGAAGATCTTCATTCACCCGCATTTCTGTGCATCTTGCTATCCGCATCAGAAATTCCAAACCACAGGCGGAATCACATCACCACTCCTTCGAGTCGCCTTTTATTGGTTTCCTATCCCGCCCTCATTCATTTGTTGTAATTAATTGTCTAACGCTACATTAATTATTAGAACACTTAGAATAATTAAATCTTGAATCAATAAATTAGCAAGTAGTTGGATACTAGAAATTTGCTTCCCTTTAAGTTAATTATTTTAGGCTTGCCATGCATGACTAAACTTTGCCAAATGATAATCGTCTTTGGACTATGCCATATATAAAAAATCAAATTTTCAAGTAAATGCATACATTTAGTCTATAAATCAACTTTGCATCATTTATTTTATAAATAAAAATAAATGAATACTTTTAAACTTTACATGTATTTTTAGAGCACAAGTCTTTTAAATCTTTTATAAAAAATGCATATTTGATAAATCAACTTTGCATCATCTTTTATAAATAATATAAATGCATATCTTCAGACTTTACATGTATTGTTAGCCTTATAAATCTTTATCAAAATGCATCATTTTTATAAACACTTGCATCATCTTTCTCTTCAAATATTTTCAAAACATGCATTGTTCCTTAGCATAATAATTAACCTAGGTTTGGCAGGACAACCGCAAGTTAGCGGATCTTAGAGGGTGTCTAATCCCTTCCCTCTAGATTAATAAAGAACCCTTACCCAGAATCTCACACTAGTTTGCAGACCAAAAAATGAAGTTAATGTCGACTTTAACCTAGTTGACATTTAGGTGTCCTAATTCACCCAAACTAATTAGGTGGAGACTCCGCGAACCCTTTATCACTATTTTAACATCCCCTTTAACATTTTAGCATTTTTAGCACCCTTTTAACATTTTAGCATTTGTTTTATTTCTAACATCTTTTAAGTAGGAGTTGAATAGTGTCGCGGTCGAAAAAGGGCATGACAACAGAAACTAGATTAGGACGAGATAAATATGTCCTTAGGATAATATTAGCTCCAGTATAATGCTGATGGGATTAACTTGCTAATTTACCCAAGGATTCCCTAATCTTAAGAACGAAGTTTTCAGCAATTATTTGTTCTTCATGAACATGAATTGCTTGGAAGAAAGAAGATTTTCTTTATTAGAAGAGATGGAATAGTAGTACCTCTAACAAGTGATCATTGTGCCTTATATAGCACCAAAAACGACCAGATGCAACCTTTCATTCAAAGGTCATGACCTTATATGAAGAGATGCAACTTTTCAGTTCAAAATCGGACATTCTGGAAATTCCCACAGCGCCGCAAAGACTAAATCTATCGAGCCCGCAGAGTTTTGCGGCACACAGTGTTCCGCCACGACCCTCTCCTTGTAGCACAAGGCCACCAATTTTTCCAGAAATTTTTCGTCGATCACTTTTTCTTCTTATTTCCAACAAGTTCACAATTGAAGACTATATATAACGGTGTTCATGGCTTACTTTTAAGGACCTTTGGAACGTTTTGATCTAAAGAAATGCAAAGAGAGCAATTTATAATTCTTATTTAACTTGTATTTTAGGGTTAACTTCTATACGTTACAGTATGAAGTATAAACTAGAAATAATGAAAGGTCACAACTCACTATTATTGTAAAAATAAGGCAAAACAACTTTATTGAACATGTTAAATTACACCAATTGCATAAAATGTATTTGAATCCTTCATTTTAATATATTGAGATTTGAGACAACCAAATAAGATTAGTTTCTAGCAATTATATGCACAAGTCCAAGCCCTCCAGTACTCAGTCAATGAACATGAAAACTTTTCTAATAATATAAGAAGAAAATGATCGATGGCTATCGAAAATTAATCTATTATTTCACTACATTTCAGTGTATATTATAAATAATGATATAGTCATATGTGGTTGCTTGCTTTCCTTTGTTTTTTCTATGAGTTGCCACAGCTTTAAGATGCTCTTATTTCCAATTTTTAATGTATTGTATTTTATTTCGCCATTTGATAATTGATGTATAATGAATCACACACTTTTTGTACTCACTAGGGCTACACAAAATTCGATTCGGACCGAAAAAAGGACCGGACCGATCTTGTTCAGACCGAATCGAACCGATAAATTCGGTGCGGTTTTCGGTCCAAATTTTCTAAATATTCGGTCCTCGGCCCTGTCCGATTTTACCCTGTTGTGCATAGGGCTGGCCAGTGGGCCGGGCCGGGCCCACCAGGATCGGGATCGGGACCGGCAGGATCGGGACGGGATCGGGGTGGAGAGGAGGGGCGGGGTCGGGCCAAGCTGCCAGAGGACCGGATCAAGTGACGATATCGTGTTCCGCCCCGCACGGCCCAGTGGCAAGTGGCCGGGACGGACGGGTCAAGTGTTTTATTATTTTTTTTTTAATTTTTCCACTAAATTAAAAATACTAAATTACTAACAAAGTAACATTAACATATAGTCATATAGTGATAGTCATAGACTCATATACTCATATTATACTATTATAATATTATAGTATTATACTCATATATATAATATATTTATAAAGTATAAATTAAATAATTAAACAAAGACAAGAAGAGTGTAAAAAAAAACATCCCAAGGCTGTTTTTGTGCCTCTTATATTATTAATTATTTCATTGAAATATACGAGATTCAATTACAACATCAGAGTGTAATCGTTGTTGAAAAAATTGCAAAAGACATAGAAAAATTAAAAAATTACAATGAAATAAATTACCAATTTGAAAATACTTTTTCTAGTTTCTTTATAATTTCGTGTGGTTCTTCGGTTGGAATTGGTATATCTTGGTCAAATTATTCCACGTCGCTACTCATGCCTTCGGATAAAATGTCGTTGTAGTTTTCGCTTCTTCTTCGTTAATCTCGACGATCACGCCTCTTTCGCTCCGCTTGTATCCAATCTCTGAATAGTACCGCCATCTCCAAGCCGCTCCCGCTAATGAGTGTCCAGGTTTCTCCTATTTGAAATCGTCATGAAAAAATGCTTTCGTGCGATTGATGACGCCAATGTTCAAAATATCTCGCCATCATTGAAAGTGTGAAATGTCTTCTCATTCTGCATCCAATATTTCAGCAAGTCTTCTTTTCCGTCTTCATTGATAACTGCTTGGTAAGGTAAATTACCCTGCAAAACAAAAACATCGAACTCGCTAATTTGGTTAGCACTGCTACCACCGCACATTCTATTTCTGAGGCTTTCAATAGAATCAATACTAGCCGCAGAAACAACATGTCTTTTTTTAGGCTGTGTTGAAGCAGAAGAAGATGGTACGAAAGCCGGTTGGTTACTAGCACTTTCTTGCTGGTAATGCCGATATACTTTTTTGCATTCATCTTCTACGCTATTCAACACTTCTTCTAGCGTTTGTTCAATAGGTGGCTCAACATTTAAATTTTTGGGAGTTGGAGGTGGTAGTACGTCCATACAGTTATAAATATTTTCAATAAGACTTTTACAACCCTCTACTTTAATAGTCGGGTTTAATACAACACCAATAATATAAATAGGGGGAATATGAATAAAATATTTCTTTAATTTCATAAACACTTTTTTAATAGCTGCCTTATAAGCAGGTTTTTCCATATATTCTTTAAGAAGTAAAAATATTATAGCTATATAAAATAACATAGTTGAAATAGTAGGATAATATAAAGTAGAAAATTCTTTTGTTGCTCGTTGAAAATTCTCTAGAAATACAATAAGTTCTTTAATTTTGTCTCAATCATTATCCACAATCATATCATTTGGATTTTGATTATGGGCGTTAAAAAATAAAGTGATAGGTTTTCTATAGTCATAAGCAACAACTAGTTGGTCATATAAAGAATTCCACCTAGTAAGTACTTCTTCGGGAATTTTTCTGTAAGATAGTCCACAATCGTGACAAGTTTTTTTATATTCTTTTCTCTGTTGAATTTTATTATATTTTTAAAAATAAAGTGTATAGCAAATTGTATTTTTCAAGAATATCTTGAAAAAGTGAAAGACCATCATCCTTTACAACTAAGTTATAAATATGACACACACATTTGATATGAAAATGTTTTGGAAAAGACGGAGTTAAAACTTCTTTTAAAATATAAATAGCAGCATTGTTAGAAGATGCATTATCTAATGTAATACTCATAACTTTATCAGTTATTCCGTAATAATCGCAGACTGAATAAATATTTTCTAAAATAAACTCACCAGTGTGCCTACTATCTATATATCTATATGCTAAAATACGTTTTTGCATAGATCATTTATAATCTATCCAATGACAGGTTACCGTTAAATAATCATGGTCGTTAGTACTACGGCCTATATCAGAAGTTAGAGCGACTTTGCAATTTAAATGATATAATGAATAACGCAAATATTATTGATATTCATGTGCAAATTTAAACACGTCTCTCTTAACCGTTGATCTAGGAAAACCTTTATAAGCAGGATTATACATATCTCTAATATAATGAATAAAACCAAAGCGATTCAGAAATGAAAAAGCCAAACCTCCACAACAACTAATTTTGCTAGTCTTCCTATCTTTATGTTTATCGTATTTAGGGCCTACAACTCCCCTCATGTGGTTAATTTGACCAGACTTTGTCCGAGACAAGATGTGAACCTTGTCCCGATTGAGAGGACGTCTGCTCACCATCTTTTTCAATAATGTATTGGGCATGCAAGGCTTTGTGTTTTTGCAATAGGTGTCTTCCTAAACCCCCCGTCCCACCATGACCTTGTCCAGTTTTAAAAGAATAAACAAATTTACAAGTTTTACATATAGCTACTTGATTCGGTACGTCCCTGTCAAAATATTTCCATACAACTGATTTTAATGGTCGTTTTGTCGGACCTCATCTCATACTAGGGGGGGATATGAGGCATTTCACTAGTGGGTGTATCATCATCTTCATTAGTAGGTGTATCATCATCTAGAGTGTCATCTAAATTAAAATCTTCTTCATTTTGAGGATAAACATTTGTGTCAAGATCATATGGTATTTCAGGAAACAGTTCAGGATCTATAAAATCATCTTGTCTAGGAATACTAGAAGAAGTACCCTTGCCCTCATACCCGCCATACTAAGAAGTACTTCATTAAAAGACTTTTTGTTCTTTTCATTTTAATTATGATAATAAATAGTTAAAGACTTAAAGATAATGAAATTAAATGTGCTAAATGAAATAAAAACAAAATAATAATTTAATGAGAGAACGAATGTATCAAACGCCGACGTAGAGTCGATGTGTAATCGAGAGAGGTTGAAAATTGAAACTTTGCTCGATAGATTAATCCTCAAGCTAGTTGCCAACTTCACTCCCAATTCTCAAATTAATAAATAGAGTGAATATGTAGTAGACAATGTTGTATAGAAATTACTCAAATTAGAGAAAATGTAGGAAGATTTGTGAAAAATAAGAAGAGAAAATGGAGGAAGGTTTGTGAGAAATAAGAAGAGAAAATGGGGTATTTATAGTTGAAAAATTGGGTTAAAGTGTAAATATAATAACTTAGGGGTTAAAAATAAATAAAAAGGGGGTGGGGGGGGGGGGGGGTTGGGGGAAGCCAAAAATGACCGTTGTCCAACGGCCAAAATGTAAAATGGCCGTTGTCCAACGACCAAAATGTAAAATAGCCGTTAGACAACAACTATTTTTGGCAAATGGCGGGACTGGGGCGGGACCGGGTCGAGCGGGACCATACCCTATCCCGCCCCGGTTCGAGCCCTGGCCGTTTTTACACGGATCGGACGGCCTGTCGGGGCCCGGATGGTGTCGGTCGACCCATCGATCCTAGTTATGCGAATTTCTAGTCCATATAATCGGACTGGACCGAAAAAGACTTGGACCGGACCGAAAAAGACTTGGACCGGACCGAATCGATAAATTCGATCCTAATTTTCTGAATATTCGGTCCTCGGTCCGGTTCGGTTTTACCCGCAGCCCTACTCACATACTTCAAATTCTAAATTCATATTTACATTCTTCTTTTGGTATTTTATATTTGTATAAATTGCTAGAATATTTTTTAAGGAGGGTAAGTGCTTGATTAGACATTTGCAGTAAGAATTTGACTAGTGACTAATAAAGAAAGACATTCATAAGTGATGGCTAAAAGTTTTGACACTATCTGTGGAGGCTTTCAACAATGGCAAGTAGTAGCAAAGTTTAGTGCATTTATATTTTATTTATTTTTCATAGTATATTAAAAAGTATTAAAGAAAATATTGGAGCACTTGAAAATTGTTTTTGTTTTTTGCTACTTGGAAGATGTGATGGTGCACTCTCCAGCATTTGAATTATGACTAGAAAGTGACACTACATTCATTTTGAACTTCAATTACAAAGTCCATTCCATATTTAAATTCTCTTTTTTGTTCTTTTCATTTATGGTGTACCTATTTTTTTTTAATCTTTTGGACTACTTTTTCTATTTATTACTATTTTATTTCCTTTTGTTTTGACTCTCTATTTTACGTTTTATGTTAGAGTCTACCGGAAATAACATTTCTATCTCTCAAAATAAGGATAAAATTTACGTATATTCTACCTTTCTTGATCTACTTTGTGAGATTTCACTTGAGTATGTTGTTGTTGTCGTATCTATTTTACTTTGATTATACTCAAGGATAGCCCACAAACTAACTCCTTTATATCATTTTGCCCATCCCTATCATTAGGTGTATTCGTTGCAGCCAAAAATGAATATCCATAAGAATGTAACAAAAACTTGCCACGTTATACACCAATTTTATGTAAATAATAATATTTAGCTATTATTATTTCAGCTATTATTATTATTACATAATCTCTCGGGACTAATAGTTAGTGCTAGATAATAATTTCTTATAACCAATTGCATTTAGATTAAAAAAGAGGACCTAACAAAATTTTCATATATTTTACAACAACAAACTTGATTTGTCATGATACTAGAGTCAAGCCAACGTTCCAAGTTCCAATCCAACTAATTCTCACCTTCATCCCACCACATTCCTATGCATTATAATCTAATCATTTAATATTTGAAATTGATTAATTTATCCGCTCTGCACACTGGCTTGAAGCGCAGTATGATCCTCATGGATGGTGTGGGAGAGCTGTCACAAGTTCAAAACCCTGCGTAACGCCTCTACCGCTTCGCTTCGTGAGCTCACACTGCTCGCCAAGTGTGGTTTAACTGGCTGACGTGGTTTGCGCGCTATCATACACCGATTTACCCATGCGCGCACTCGAAAGAGCAATGCACGCGTTCGCCTTCACAACAAAAAAAGAAATTGATTAATTTGAATTCGCGCGACATTGCATATAGTATTGGGACAAACACTCGTTCAATAATTTCTCCGTTTATATAATTCAAACTCGAAATTTTTAATTAAGACGATATCTATCAAACTTCTTGGTGTTCCTTCCTATGCTTTATAGCTTTGATGAAACATAAAAGAACAATCATTAAAGAAGATTTGCGTACTCACATCTAATGTTATACCAAATTAAATAATTTAACTTTATTAACAGTTATTAATAATATATAGTAATAGTTGATGGTAATGATTGTTGGTAGTGATTGATAACTGTTGTGGTAATGATGGTTGGTGCTTTGGTGGTGACAGAAACAAAGCCAGAATTTGAAAGCTTATGAGTTCGAAATTTTAATCCTTTTAAGTTACTAGGCTCTAAACTAAATAATTCATACACATTTAACAAATTTCTTTAAAAAATACAAATATTTAGACCATAGCTATTGAGTTCGATTGAACCCACAAGCTCTACATGACTATCTTCACTCCTGGGTGGCAATGATTGTAAATGTTGGCTTAGGATGATTTCGACTGATTGTGATGATCGATATTCGTGGTGGTTATAGCTAGTGAGTTTAGTAGTTGATAAGGACAATAACGATGGCTAGCGGTGAAAGTACATAAAGTAATGACGAAATATCATATTTTACATAAATTGTTGTATGTATAAAATTTTAATGATATATGTAAAAAGAAAAAAAAAATCCAAAATTGAAAATCATTACGTCTCAAATTCAAATTTCAGACGAGATAAAAATATTAAGTAGCTGATTTCTTTTCCATTTATTCTAGCTTTGGTTGATAGAATTACATGATAACTATGCTAGTAAAAGGTGACACACTATTTTAACTATAGATATCTCATGTATTTAGTCGAGGTGCGCTCAAACCGACACGTTATATATAAAAAAATGCAATTAGGATTAAGGATCCGTTTGGTACAGCTTATTAAAAAGAACTTTTAGAAATAGAGTTTTTAGGAGTAGAATTTTTTATCAAAAAGTTGTTAGGTGTTTGTCAATAAAAAAAATGTTTGATTTAAAAATAGATAAAAGTAACCTCTACTTCCAAAAACTCAAAATTTAAGCTTTTGAAAATAAAGATCAGAAATGCTTTTGAAACCAAAAATACTTTTTAGATTTTTAACCAAACACTCAGGACTTACTTTTGACAAATCCAGGCGCACGTGAATAATTTAATTTCTTTCAAGGTTGGCTGCTCTGTCTCTCTCTTTCTATTACTAAAAAAACTATGTCTTCTATGTATATGCCGTTACTATATAGGAGTACTATATACACACACCCATCTAACTTTCTTCCACCATTCACCAAACCACTTAACTACTATTTCACTCACCTTAATTCTACTACTTACAAGGCAAAACAAGTTCATTCTTTTCATCTCCCCATTTAATCAAGAACATAAACATACTTGGTAAATTCTTGAATACTTTAAATTTGTTTACTTTTCAGTTTTTTTTTTGGAATTCTTAATGATGTTATAGAATTGGGATCTGGGTATTTTTCCAATTTACTCTCTGTTAATCAACAACATAGATAGTCATACATTTTTGAATTCTAGTATTTTGTTCCCTAGAAAGTTCACATTTTTTTTGGATTTTTGGTGTTCTTTTTGAGTCTGTGATATGGGTTAATGTTGTTATAGAATTGGTATCTGGGTGTTTTTCCAATTTACTGGGTTTTGTTCTTTGTCATGTTTTCTCCTGAACCAGTGTCTTTTAGAAACAGCCTCTCTTACCTTAAGGTCTTCATACACTCTACCCTCCCCAGACTCTAGAGTGTGTGATTATACTGGGTATGTTGTTGTATGTTAATTAAGAACATATCACTTGGTACATTTTTGAATACTAGCATTTTGTTTCCTTAAAAGTTCACATTTTTTTTGAATTATTACTGTTCTTTTTTGAGTATGTGATATGGGGTTTTGATTTTTTATTGTTTAATTTGGGTGCATGGCTTTTAATAGGAGTTGGGATCTGGGTATCTTTCCAATTTACTGTCTGTTAATCATGAACATAGATACTTGGTACATTTTTGAATTCTTGTATTTTGTTTCCTTAAAAGTTCACATTTCTTTTTTGGGGTTTTTCTGTTCTTTTTTTAGTATGTGATCTGGGGTTTTGATTTTTTGTATTTAATTTGGGTACATGGCTTTTTATAGGACTTGGGATCTGGGTGTTTTTCCAATTTACTGTATGTTAATCAAATACATATCACTTGGTACATTTTTGAATACTAGTATTTTGTTTCCTTTTCAGTTTTTTTTGGAATTCTTAATGTTGTTATGGAATTGGGATCTGGGTATTTTTCCAATTTAGTGTTTGTTAATCAAGAGCATACATACTTGGTACATTTTTGAATTCTAGTATTTTGTTTTCATAATTCACATTTTTATTGGATTCTGTGATCTGGGGTTTTGTCTTTTTGTTGTTTAATTTGGGTACATGGCTTTTAATTGGAGTTGGGATCTAGGGCTCTGTTGTTTTTTGTTGAATTCTTGATTCTGGTTCCGGTTAGAAGGTACATTTTTTGAATTACTAGTATTTTGTCTCCTAAAAAGTTTATCTTTTTTGAATCATTGCTGTTCTTTGGGATCTGGGTTTTTGTCGTTTTACAGTCGGATTCTTGATTTTTGGTTCATTTTTGAATACTACTGTGTTTGTTCTGAGATCTGCATTTTTGTGATTTTACTGTTGGATTGGCGATTTGGGTTTCTGTGTTAGTGGAGAAAATACTGGAGTTTGTCGAATCTCTCTTTTGTTTGGTCTGTTTTTTCAATGTTTCCGAGGTGACATTCTTTGATTTATTGTGTAGAATTTTGATCTAAGAAGGATCTCATTTAATGGCCATTTAAAGTTGTAGTCTTTTTGGAGACTGAAGGTGCATTTCTTTGATTTGGTTTACATGTTAAAGATCTGATCTTTTTACGAGTTTTTAGTATATGATGTGTATTGCAATCATCATTTACACTTACCTTTCTCATTGCTTGATAGCTTTTCTCAATTCAATCAGTATTCATCTTTCTTATCATTTATACTTAGTTCTGATTTTCACTTGTCACGGGTCCATTTGTAGTTTAGTCTTTGGTTTAATTGAACTCAGGGGCAATATAGCCTGTTCTCGGTTTGTTCTTGTTTGTGAAGGGTCAATCTAGAGAAACCTAGGGATCATCTTGTTCTATATATTTTTTTTCTCTGGTGTTTGTATGCATTTATAAATGGTGATTTTGGGTTGTTAACTTGGGGGTCCCATGAATAAAAAAAAGTTTCTCCGAACAGGATCTAGATTTATATTTGACGGATTCAATATTTATGTGTCTCATCAGTCATCATTTAATTCCTTGCACTTTCGCAATTATAGGTTCAAAAATTCGTATTTGTCAAAATTTTAGCGATTTTCACACACACACATATATAGTGTTCCACTTGCAGATCCATATTCACCTGTTGAGATATTGTTTTGGTAGTTGGCTAAAAGTCCTGAGCTGTTTCTCTCATGGATAACTTTAGCTTTGATGGAATTAAGCTTTGATACTTGTGCTGATATTGTAACTTTTGCACAGATCTTGATTAAATCAGCAGAATGGCTACCGGGCAACTTTTCTCCAAAACTACACAAGCTTTGTTCTACAACTACAAGCAGCTTCCTATCCAACGGATGCTTGACTTTGATTTCCTTTGTGGTATGTATTACATTTCCACTCATTCATTTTTCTAGGAAATAGACCTGCTTACAATATTTGTTGTCATAAGGTCTCATTCACATTTTTATGTTTTTGAATTTATAGGGAGAGAAACACCTTCTGTTGCTGGAATTATCAATCCTGGTTCTGAGGGATTCCAGAAACTCTTCTTTGGTCAGGAGGAAATTGCAATTCCAGTGCATTCTACGTACGTTAAATTAGTCTCTTACTTGCTTGTTTCAATTTCTCTTATTGGTTATATTTCCATGCAACTCAGTGCTTTTTTTTTTCTTTTTCCTTTTGATATTCTAAAGGGCCTCATTTGGTAGTTATTTTCAATGTGGTCCTCTTTCATTTTGGTTGTCATATATAATCTTTTGGTAAAAATTTAATGTTTATATGTTTAAGCTTGTTAATGCAATGAGTTTTTGGAATATCAAATGAGATCATGTAACTTCCTAACTCTTGGTTCCACTTAAATATTGTTTGAAATTTGTGGCAATGTAAGCACACACGTTGCTAGACTTGTTGCTTTAGTTTCTCAATTTGAACTACTTCAGATAAACGGATAGTCTTAATGCTAAGCTATTTACCAACCACCAAAGAAAACATACTATTGCGTATACGAATAACGAATGAACTTTGCCTTCTTTAGTTCTTTACAGACCTTGGTTGTGGAGCCTTATTAATTTTGATATATTTGCAATTTTTTCCCCATTTTACAGCGTTGAAGCTGCCTGTGCTGCTCATCCCACAGCCGATGTTTTCATAAACTTTGCCTCTTTCAGAAGGTTGGTACTATTATACATCCTCCTGTTTTTTTTTTAAACTACAAAAGATTTGCTCATATATGTGATCTTTTCCTTAATTGCAGTGCTGCTGCTTCTTCCATGTCCGCTCTAAAACAGCCAACCATCAGAATTGTGGCGATTATAGCTGAAGGTGTTCCCGAGTCAGACACCAAGCAGCTTATTGGTTTTGCAAAGGCAAATAATAAGGTATACCAAATCTCACACATCATGGTTATTTTCTCCCGGAGTAAATACCTAATCTTAACGATAAGTTTCATATTTTAGAAGTTACCAAACTTTATGATTTATAATATGTGCACTTCTTTTCAGGTGGTTATTGGTCCAGCTACTGTTGGAGGGATTCAAGCTGGAGCTTTTAAGATTGGTGATACTGCTGGAACAATTGATAACATTATTCAGTGCAAGCTTTACAGACCTGGATCTATCGGCTTTGTCTCCAAATCTGTGAGTAATTGTAGCAAGTCTTTCGTCTTTTTCCCCTAACTCATCTACTCTTGTTGGAGTTACAAAATAACAAAACAACAGTTTGAGGTTTTATGAGTACTGACTTTTATCTTAATATGTAGGGTGGTATGTCTAATGAATTATACAACACAATTGCCCGTGTGACTGATGGAGTTTATGAAGGTTGGGAATTCTAAATCCTGAAATATGTCTTAGAATATTTTTATATTTATTCATATTCAGAAAAATAATAGGAGTGAATTTTTTATCTGTGCAGGAATTGCAATTGGTGGGGATGTCTTTCCTGGCTCTACCCTTTCTGATCATGTTTTGCGCTTCAACAATATTCCACAGGTATCTTCTTTGCTGTGAAATATGTTTTAGATATTATGATTGCGATTCAAATATCATTTTATTTCACTATTCTCATAGGACTTGAAAGCTCAATGGGGCATGATCAACTATATATTTTGTCATTTTGCACAATTTGATCTTCTTTGTTTCTTATGCTTTGGTAAAATTTAGGTCAAAATGATTGTTGTACTTGGGGAACTCGGTGGACGAGACGAGTATTCCTTAGTTGAAGCCCTAAAGCAGGGGAAAATCAACAAGCCTGTTGTTGCCTGGGTCAGCGGAACTTGTGCTACACTCTTCAAGTCGGAAGTACAGTTTGGACATGCGGTGAGCTATTTCCCTTAATTCCCTCATATCTCGTAAAATGCAGATAAATATCTCTTTAAGTATTGAAAGCTGATCTCATTCTCAAAAAAATAATAATATTGAGGGCTGATTTGGTGAAGCAATTTTCTGCCTCAAATCTAACTTTGCTTGAGACTCTCTTGATAGGGTGCAAAGAGCGGTGGTGAAATGGAGTCCGCACAAGCTAAGAATCAAGCGCTGAGGGATGCTGGAGCCGTGGTCCCCACTTCGTATGAGGCTTTTGAAGGAGCAATCAAAGAAGCATTTGAAAAGCTGGTGAGTCTCTTGATATTTAGCACGGTCGATTGTATTTCTTCTACTTGGTATCAGTTTAAATAGGGTTACCTGGTTGTTTTGATAGGTCTCGGATGGAAAAACAACTCCTGTTAAGGAAATAATGCCTCCACAAATTCCTGAGGATCTCAACACAGCAATTAAGAGTGGGAAAGTTCGGGCCCCAACTCATATTATTTCCACCATCTCTGATGATAGAGGTACGTACTGAATTCGACTACATTTTATCATTGGTTATTTTGTTTTTTTTGGTGGCTAAATAAGAGTCGGAACCGATGCTGATTTTGTCTTCCATTTTTATCTATAGGTGAAGAGCCATGTTACGCTGGTGTACCCATGTCATCTATTGTGGAGCAAGGATTAGGTGTTGGTGATGTCATTTCTCTGTTGTGGTTCAAACGCAGCCTTCCCCGTTATTGTACACGTTTTATTGAGGTAAGTTAGCTTTGATTGCATTGTTAATGTTCTTAGCTAAAATTATAAAATTTGCTTATATTGGATTACATGTTCTCCCCATAGTCGTTCTGTTTCTAAACGTCGGTCTTTTGGTTTGACTTGGCAGATTTGCATTCTGTTGTGTGCTGACCATGGTCCCTGTGTCTCTGGTGCTCACAACTCCATCGTAACTGCCCGGGCTGGAAAAGACTTGGTGTCATGTCTTGTTTCTGGTATGTCATAGTTTGTTTATTAAGGAGTTTTTACACTGTTTAGATGCTCACCAAAATAATAGCCGGTAAACATATATTTTTTTGTATATTTATACATATAATACACACTTTTTACATAACTAGTGTATATATGGCTAGCGGTTATTATTTTTGGCGAGCAGCTAAATGTGTAACTTTCCCTATTTTTAATATAGTTACGTCTTACTTTATGGGGTTTATCATTCAAATGGAATTGGAATAACGTGGTTCTGTAACAGGGTTGTTGACTATTGGCCCACGATTTGGTGGTGCTGTTGATGATGCTGCCCGATACTTTAAGGATGCTTATGACAGGGCGAGTCCTTACGATCTAAGCTACTAGTAGAGCAGAAACCGTTCCTGCTACTCTCTCGAGTGTCTGGATGATTAAACTTTTGCAATGTTTCGTTTGTAGGGCCTTACACCATATGAATTTGTCGAAAGTATGAAGAAGAAGGGCATTAGAGTGCCGGGAATTGGCCACAGGTAGCGTTTCTCATAACTCATTATTGAAATAAAGTGTATTTAGTGGAAGTAACAGTTAATATCGTAGACTTGTTCCCAAAAATGGTAGTTGGAGAAGCTAAATGGTGTATTTGAAAGTCTTGTGAACGGAGACTTGTGTCTCTTTGAACATGCGGATGTAGAGGGCCGGTTGCAGGTTCATGTGAACCCAATAGTTTTGCCCAGAACCTATATAATATAAAATCCACTAAATATGTATTAATATTTGATTATGAACCCAGTAATAACTGTATTATGAACTTGAAGCTGCTATAGGAACCCATAAACTTCAAATGCCGGATCCGCCTCTCTTTGAATTTATCTCATGCATTGCATCTGCTTCTTGTGTGATAGGATCAAGAGAGGCGACAACAGAGATAAGAGAGTGGAACTATTGCAGCTTTACGCGAGGGAAAATTTCCCTTCCGTTAAGTACATGGAATACGCGGTTCAGGTTGAAACCTACACCCTCTCAAAGGCAAACAACCTAGTCCTCAACGTTGATGGCGCCATTGGATCCCTCTTCTTGGATCTCCTTGCTGGAAGTGGAATGTTCACCAAGCCGGAAATTGATGAAATAGTTGACATCGGTTATCTTAATGGGCTGTTCGTCCTGGCACGTTCTATTGGTCTTATCGGGTAAGTTGACACTTCCGTTATCTATTTGTCTACGTTAAACTGAAATTTATTCATTAAACGATTGTAACACCTTTTTTTTTAAATTTCAGACACACGTTCGATCAGAAGAGATTGAAGCAGCCTCTATACCGTCACCCATGGGAAGACGTTCTCTATACCAAGTGAAGACGCTCTCAATAACAACAGGCAGAAAATTGCCTGCTCTCCCTATCCAGCATTTTATCTAAAAGTGTTTTGTTAATCATTTGTTGTGATCATTTTTCATGTTTTAGACTAGTATTTGTATTCCCTCAAGTGCTTGTTGAGCATTTTTGTAAGTTGTTATAAGAGACAACTCTTTGTTTCGCACGAAGAGTTTTCTTCATTTCTTGTTCTAACTCCTCAAATAGGAGGAGAATGTCTATTGTTCAAAGTTGGAAGGAGTTTGATTTTTAAAGCAGAATTTTTGGATTGTTCTTACTGCACCAAACTTGTTTCTAAAGACTTGCATGCTAAATTAATTACTCCATTTGTCTCAATTTGTTTGACACTTTACGAGAGTCAATTTTTCAAATTTGATGGTGTGTTTGGACATAGAAACTTTAAATTTTTCAAAATAAAATTTACATATTTGAAAATTACTTAAAAAGTAATATAAGTCACTATAATTAATAGTTTAAAATATTTAGAAGATATGAAAAAATTACGATCAAAGAACTCGAAAAGCAAAAGTGTCAAACAAATTGGAACGACATTAATATTTTTGGACACGCCATATACCAATTATGATGGGACTTACAAACACTGACAGTGAGAAGAATTTCTAAACCATCATGTCTTTAGAAACTAATTAATTACTTGTAACTTTTCTTTGTAGCACCTGAAAGGCTGAAAGAGTAGTTTAACGGTCAATGAAGTGGAAGGAGAATTATGAAGTCATAAATTTAAATTTCATCAGAGATTCTCATTTACCTAAGTTTTGGTGGGTAAAATGATCCGTTATTTGTGCTAGTGTGAGGTAGCAGATACCAGTGAATAGATGTGGTGCGCATAAGTTGGTTCGAACACTAATGCCATAAGAAAAAATATTTTGTTATGACCTGTTAGATAGTATTTAATTGAACACGAAATTTTAAAAAAAAAAAAATCATAAATATTTGTGTTGATATAAATCATATCAAACCGAGTAAAAGGAGAAGTTCCAAATTAAGTTATTACTCTTTACTTTTGCTTTGTTTTTATTGTCCTGCTTGTGATTATGCTTTATTTTGAGTCAAGGGTATCTCGGAAATAATCGTTGTAACTACTATGACGAAGTTAAGGTCTGTGTACGCTCTACCCTCCTCAGACCTACGGTGTGACATTACAATGATAATGATATGTTGTTGTTATCTCATTTTGGGAGATGGGTTCACTAGAATTCTGACAATGACAATATTAAAAATTTCAGATAGTGAGATATTGATAAAAGAAACGTCACATTTCCATGACAGTAGGAAATGTAGGCTAACAACCCACTCCCAAAACTTCATTTATTTTTTGAAAATGGCTTAGCTCAACCTCAATTTCAGTCTTATTTTGCTAGAAATTGCACTTGGATCACCTTGACATCACTTTTACTGAATTTTATATGGACCCCATTCCAAGAATTCTGGAATAGTTTTGACATTAGTCAAGCTTTTAGCTTTCTTGTTTTAGTACAAGGTTTGGACTATTGTGGACTGCCATAAATGTCAGTGGCATACGCGGGGATAAGTACAAGCTATGTGATAGTAGGCCCTGGAGATATGGGTAAGGATTTATTTTGTATTTTATATTGATTGTTATGGTTAGTGCAACTATAGTTCACACACGGTTGTTTACACCAAACTAGCGAATGTAAGACATGTCATGCATATACACTTTCTAAGCGTCATATTTTTCATGGCGCAATATAGCTAAAGTTTCTATTATGCACATGTGCATTTAGATCCAAAATTGTTATTCTTGTGGTTCGAGTTGAACAATTAATCAAGATAGCTTCTTCATCAGATCTCACTGATATTGCTATGTACCGTCAACACTTGTTGAAAATCGTCTTTAATATACTGCACTTGGTTTAAGTCTTGGCGTGTACGGTGTTGGGGAAGAAATGAATTCATGTTAAATATTATAAATGCCATAAAATACATGTACGAAGGAGCTGTCACTAGCGTGAGAACAATAGTAAGAGATATAAAGGAGTTTCTCATAATCGTAGATTTACCAGGGATCTCCATTGAGCCTGTACTTGCTTACCCTAGTTATAGGTGCGCTAACCGACACAATAGAAGATGAGGTTCCATGGTGCATCTTATTTGGTGATGACATTGTGCTAATTAACGAATCGAACTAGGGTGTATGCCACAAGTTTGAACTATGGGGAAGCACTCTAAAAAGTAATGGTTTTTGAATAAGTAGAAGGCTGAATGTATGTATTGCAAGTTTAGTCGGAATAAGAAGAATGAAGTCGGGTTGAGATTAGACTAAATTATGGTGCCTCAATGCAAACAATTCAAATATCTAGGCTCGTTGTACAATAGTTGCAGATAAGGCTAAATTTCTAGTTATTGGTTTGACCCTCCAATGAACCATGAAAGGCCTGTGATCATCAAAATTGGAACTCATGTTGAGACCTTTTCACCTTTTCCAAGGCCTGTTTTGCTAGAAACTTCACTTCGGGTACGTGACATCACTTTTACTGAATTCTATATTTGGATCTATTCCAAGAATTCTGGGAAAACTCTGGCATTTGTCAAGCTTCAAGTTTCCTGTTTATAGTTTTGGTTTTTTGGATGACTGTGGACTTCCATTTATGTCAGTGCCTTATGCGATGATTTGCAAATGTGGAGTCTTAGGTATGGCACTGTAGGATTTTGAGGTTTCATCTTTTATTGAAATTGACGTTTATTTTATAGTAGTAATATTTTTCAAGTGATGTTGTCTATTTATATACATATTCTTTTTCAAAAGTGCTGAATAATTTGGCCTTGTTACACACACATAGCAAGCTGGCCTTGTTCAGGTTATTTAGCATGAATTACTTATTTTAGACCCCACGGTGTGGGATTTCACTGGGTATGTTGTTGTTGTAGGTTCCACATTTAAGGCTCCTCATGGCTGCTACGTATTACGTCCAGTACATGGCCAATGTACGCACTTTTATCTATTGCGTCACTAACCTCAGACAGTCATTATCTAATGGAAATGTTGAGGAAGTTAGCTGTTAGGGGCCGAAAAAAGTGGTTTCTTGAACTCAAAGAGCGACCATTTTCTTCATGTCAGCAAGAAATGCACAATTATATAGACACAGATATATAGTGGAGTGTCAGTAAATTAATCATAGATACATCCTATTGGTACATTAATCTGAAGTGGGGTTTGATCAATCGTGGAATCTTGGTTTGAAATGGATAAATACAAAAGCATCGGATCAAGGACCAACATCACCAGCTGAGGAGCTGTTAAAGAAGATCCAAAAACTGGAGGCAGGGCATGCCCAATTGAAGCACGAGATGTTTAAGCTCACGATTTCTGATGATCACAGATCAGAGAGACAAAGGTCCCATTCTATCTCCCCGGAGGCCCTGCTGTGGCGAAGTTTACTGATAGACACTATTTGAATATATTGCAGTCAATGGGACAAGCAGTGCATGTATTTGATGTGAACTATCGCATAATTTACTGGTGAGTAATTGAAATAGACTTCCTATCTTTTGCCTTTTCATTTTTCCTTATGTTCATTCGAACTTGGGAGAGAAAAGAAGTGGGTGGAGAGATTTAGGCCTCATTTGTTTTTATAAGATTAAAACGTATGCACATTAGAATATTAAGATGTACATTAAGGTTGAGATATCTGAATCTGAATATTAAGATGTTGTATTAAGATCTAAATACTAAATTAATCAAAATTTGAGCAGTGTTAGACCTTGATTGGTGTTCGTCACGTTTATTCAATGTTATTAATATAGGAGTGTAATTTGAGCCATTGTTGCATGCACAGGAATCGAACTGCTGAACAACTATATGGTTATTCTGCTGAAGAAGCTCTTGGACAAGATCCCATTGAGCTCTCAGCATCAGATGCTCGGGATTTTGGTGATGCTAATAACATTGTACACCAAGTGAAAAGGGGTGAGAGTTGTACTGGACTGTTTCCTGTTAAGAATAAGCAAGGGGATAAATTTGTAGTTGTCGTTTCCACTACCCCCTTTTATGACGATGATGGTAATTTTGTTGAGGTGGTTTGGGTATGTGCGGAGGAGAGACACAAATGCCCCAGTACGGAGGTGTGAGCGATTGGCTATGAACGGATTCAGGAGGGGTAGAGGCAGGCCGAAGAAATATTGGAGAGAGGTGATTAGACGGGACATGGAGCAGGCGAGACTTTACTGAGGACATGACCTTAGATAGGGGGTTGTGGAGGGCACATATTAGGGTAGAAGGGTAGTAGGTAGATGAGCGTAGTCAGACTTGTGCCCACAATCTGGTAGGGGTAGGGTATTACGATAGGCATGCCTCACATATCATACGAATAAGCGTAATTTTGCTTTAATAGTCTTCTGTAGCCTTATTTATCCTGCTATACGCTCCTTAACGTACTTGATTTATTTCATTTATCTGCGTAATTACTGATTACTTTTCAGGATGCGCCACCACGGCGTATTCGAGTTTGCTATTAGCATTGCTTTACTGCTTTATATCTTCAATTTTTTTGACCGGGACTGACCTTTTCCTGTTTTTGTTTTTGCTTGTCCTGAGCTGGGGGTTTCTCGGAAACAACCGCTCTACCTACCAAGGTAGAGGTAAGGTCTGTACACTCTACCCTCCTCAGACCTCATGCCGTGGGATTGCACTGGGTATGTTGTTGTTGTTGTATTTCTGTTACAAATGACGTGAGGCTTTTACATGAAACAGGGCTTGCGTCGATGGGTGTGAAGCAGGTGGAAGCTGATGCAAGATTTAGAGCCAGAAACCTAGCTTCTTCGAAACTTGGACTTGATCCCCAACAGCCCCTGCAAGTTGCCATTGCCTCCAAAGTATCTAATTTGGTTAGTACTTTCTTTGTTTGCTTAGCTGCCTGGTTTTCTTACTTTTGGTTCTCTTTACTGTCTGTATACAAGGGTGGAATATGCTGACATGATGAAACCTCATAACAGGCCTCAAAAGTGAGCAACAAGGTTAAGTAAAAAATAAAGACAGGAGAGAGCAGCGTGCTTCGTGAAGGTGGAAGTGGAGATATTCATTATTCTAATCATGCATTTTTTGATGCTGCTCTCTCGGATGACAGGGAGGATGCAAATTCAATTGAAGCAAGTACACCTAGGGGAGATGTTCACCCGTCTCCCTTTGGATTATTTTCTAATATTGCAAAGGAGGAGCATTCCCCGGGGAAACACTCAAGAAATTCTGGGGATGAGAGTGAGGGAAAACAAAGGATTTATAAGATTATCACCTCGAAGGCAGAGGAATGGATGGCGAAGAAGAGCTTACCATGGCCATGGAAAGGCAACGAGCGAGATGCGTGAGAGGCAAGCACTACACAATTTTTACGGCCTTGGCTAAACAATGGCCAAGACAATGAGTTTAATCACAGTAACGGTTATAATTGTTGGAAATTTACTAAATGTGGAATTAAGTTTTATCCCATTATTTATGACTCGAACAATTTGGGGCCCCGCACGTCGGAAACGTCGTTTCCACACACGTGCACACGTAGTGCCAGATATCGTAAATTTCGCTAATGAAAGAGATATTGGTATGTAAGTGACATGTTTGAGACATAGAATGATGGATGATTATTGGCCAAATGACAAATGTTCCACGTTGGTAAACGAATGAAGAAGTGTGCGAAGTGTAAGATGAAACAAGTCGGAAATCGCCGCGGAGCCTTGAAGGGCCGCGGCTCATCCTCGTCGGAGTCGCGGCGCCTCCAGCGAGAGCCGCGACTCTAATTGACCGTCACCTACGGTGCCTGAGCTCAGGCAGAGCCGCGGCGCTTCACACGCAGTGAGATCGACGGGAGACGAAAAGTTCCTGACTTTTGGAGCATTGAACCTCCATTACTTGGCACTTGAATTCCGCCATTATTTGGCTTTATTGTAACCCTCATAAGTGTCATTACATGGCTATTGAAATCCATTACTTGACTAGTTGGGAGGTCATCTTCTTTAAGCTTTCTTTCAAACACTCAAAAAGTTCTTCTTTTAGTAAACATTTGAGTTTCCTTTGCTCACTTGTTAGTTGTTGTTTTATCTTGGGAGACAAGTTGCCAATCACCGTAAAAAGATTTATACGGGGCAATATTGTCTTAAGGACAGAGTGCTAACACTCGACTCAACAAATTCTTTGTTGTAGTTTACTTTCTGTTCTTATTCTAGTTTGTAATCTTTGTAACCGTTGCTTACTTCCGTTCTCTTGTAATCATCATTTTACTCACAATCTTAAGACAATATTCGCTGTAAGTAACCACAAAGATGACTGGAGGCGAACAATTTGTTGCTCAATCTTCCGTTGCTGCTCAAGGCAACACCAATCCCTTTCCCACCGCTGCTCAAGGCACACCTAGTGCCTTCCCTACTGTTGCACAAGGCTCAACCAACGCCTTTGCCACTGCTCAAGGGAACGCTACGGTTCCTCCTCCCGCTGGCCTAGTCTATATCCACAGCTGACGCAACTCCGTACCGACGCCTCACTACGCTTCCTCTTCCTTACCGTCGAGTGGCGTAGCTGTTCTTCTTTCCGTTCCTCTCCTATAAGTCTTTTTGCTTTTAGCTCCTTTCTTTTCTAGGGGGGATGGATTCCACCAGTTAGTTAGCTAGTTCCAGTTAACCGCAAATTGCCTTTCATAGTTCCATTTTTATAGGCATATTTGAGTCGCTTCCTTACTCTAACAAGTAAGCAAATAAACTCGTGAACGTCCAGAGAAGTTCATGGGATACAACTTCAAGAGATGGCAGCAGAAGATGTTATTTTTTACTGTTATGGGAATGACACGTTTCCTAACAGAAGATCCTCCATAAGCTGGAGATGAAACGGACCCTCAGCCAAATGAAACGGCTGGAGGGGGCCAATGTATCCAAGTTGTTAACAACATGAAGATGGTTCTTGATGCATGGAGTCATAGTGATTTCATGTGTAAGAACTATATTTTGAACTGTTTGTCCGATCCTCTCTACACGGTGTATTGCACCGTTGACACTGCCAAAGAGTTGTGGGATAAACTGCAGAAAAAGTACAACGAACAAGATGCGGGTACTAAGAAGTTAATCGTTGGGAAATTTGTGAAATTTCAAATGGTGGACAGCAAAACAGTGATGTCCCAAGTCCAGGAATTTCAAATGATTCTACATCACCTGGATTTGGAAGGAATGAAATCAAATGAGCAATTTCTGGTTGCCTCATTAATTGAGAAGTTACCTCATTCGTGGAATGAGTTTATGAGTTACTTAATACTCAAGACAAAGGAGATGACCTTTGAGGAACTTATTATCAAACTCTAGATTCAGGAGGATAATAAGAAGGCCATGCCTAAGGGTAAGCAACCCTTTGAGGCAAAGACAAATCTGGCGGAGGCCAAAGGGAACACGAGCAAGAAGCGAAAGTTCCAGAAGGATGTTAAGGCCCCAACAACAGAGAAGTTTAAGGGGAACTGCCATCACTGTGGGAAACCTGGTCACATGATCAAGGATTGCCGCAAACTCAAGAATGAAAATAAAGAGAAGGCCAAGGGCAAGGCTAAGGCTAACATCGTCGAAGACACGCTTCTTGACGATATGATTGAGGAGTTCTCGGCGGTGGTACTTGAAGCAAACTTCGTTGAAAATCCTATGCAGTGGTGGATGAACACGGGTGCTACTCGTCACATCTGTTCCAACAAAGAAGCCTTCTCCACATATACACCAGTCAAGGACAAAAAGCTGTTCATGAGAAACAACGCTTCCTCCGAGGTGCTGGGGGTAGGAAAGGTGATCCTGAAGATGACTTCCGGAAAGGAGCTTACTCTGAAGGAGGTGATGCATGTGCCTGATATTAGAAGAAATTTAATTTCAGGACCTTTATTAGTGAATGCTGGTTTTAGGCTAGTGTTTGAGTCCAATAAATTTGTAATCACTAAGAATGAAACTTTTGTAGGAAGGGACTTCGTCTGTGAAGGCCTCTTTAAATTTAATGCCTTATCTGTAATGCATTCTATTAATAAAATTGAGTCTTCTTCTTATTTGCTTGAGTCGTCTAATTTATGGCATCATAGATTAGGACATGTAAACTATTAATCTATCCAAAGGTTGGTAAAGTTGGAGTTGTTGCCGTCTATCGACGTAAACCCTCAACATAAGTGTGAGGTGTGCATAGAGGCAAAACTTTCAAAGAGTCCCTTTAGATCTGTCGAAAGGAAAACCTTTCCTCTAGAAATCATTCACACTGATATATGTGACTTGAAGTTCGCACAAACTAGAGGGGAACAAGTACTTTGTGACTTTCATAGATGATAGCACAAGGTATTGTTACCTTTATTTATTAAAAAGTAAGGATGAAGCCTTTGAAGCATTCAAACCCTACAAAGCAGAAGTTGAGGGGGAGAATACGTAGCGCCTTTTGAAGAATATCGTGCCCAGTTGGGCATTGTTCATCAAACGACAGCTCCTTACTCACCTCAATAAAACGGTGTCGTTGAACGTAAGAACCGTACATTGAAGGAAATGATGAATGCCTTGCTAAGCAATTCCGGCCTTCCCCAAAACATGTGGGGAGAAGTTGTCCTTACCGCTAATAAGATTTTTAATAGAGTCCCACATAAGGGTAAGGACCAGACTCCGTACGAGCTATGGAAAGGAAAGAAACCCACCTACAAATACTTGAAGGTGTGGGGTTGTCTGGCAAAGGTTGAAGTACCTAAGCCAAAACAGGTCAAAATTGGGCCTAAGACTGTAGATTGCATATTCATCGGATATGCAAATAACAGTAGTGCTTATCGCTTCTTAGTGCATAAGTCAGATGTACCAGACATCCATGTGGGTACAATCATGGAATCAATGAACGCCAGTTTCTTTGAGGACTCGTTTCCTAGAAAAGGAAAGAGACATAACCTCCGCAAACGAAGTTATGAACAAAGCTCTCAGGATGCAGGAGTCATTGACTGCCCGGATCTAGCGGACTCCGAAGTGGTTGATTATCCAGAATCTAGTGTTCCAGATTCTCAAGACTTGGATGTTCCAGAGATGGAACCAAGACGAAGCAAAAGGGCCAGGAAAGATAAGTCCTTCGATCCGGACTTTGTAGCTTATATGGTTCATGACGAATCACGAACAATTACTGAAGCATTGTCAACTACAGGAGCACCGCACTGGAAAGAAGCTATAGAGAGTGAGATAGATTCCATTTTGCACAACCATACTTGGAAGTTGGTTGATCTTCAACAAACCGTTGGGTTGTAAATGGATACTCAAACGGAAGTTGAAAGCAGATGAATCTATAGACAAGTACAAGACCAGGTTGGTAGTCAAGAATACTTCCGCAGGAGCATAATCTATTTTCTGGTTAAATACATTACGAGATGTTTTTCCATACTTTCCGCATTCAGTTCTAGTTATTTCTGCACCTTCTAATCGACCTGAACAACATATACGAGGGCTATCGACAAAAGGAGGACCTTGATTACTTTGACACCTACTCTCCGGTGTCTAGAATGACGTCCATACGAGTATTCATAGCTATCGCCACGTTGCGGGATCTTGAAATACATCAAATGAATGTCAAGACAGCCTTCCTAAATGGTGATTTGGAAGAAGAAATCTATATGGACCAACCTGAGGGGTATGTGGTTGTAGGACAAGAGAAGAAAGTCCGTCGGCTTGTCAAATCTCTGTATGGGCTGAAACAGGCCCCGAAACAATGACACAAGAAATTTGATAGTACTCTACTATCAAAAGGATCCGCCATTAATGAGTGTGGCAAATGTGTCTACACGAAAGCAAATGTCGACTTGTTCGTCATGATATGCCTTTACGTAGACGATATGTTGATCACAGGGAGCAGTCCTTGGTCGATCTTAGAGACTAAGAACATATTGAAACAATGTTTTGACATGAAGAATTTGGGTATTGCAGATGTCATCTTAGGGATTAAGATCTTTAAGACATCTGACGGACTGGTCTTATCTCAATCTCACTACATCGAGGATGTGTTGAAGAAGTTTGAGATGTTCGATAGTTCGCCGATAGCGTCACCATTGGATCTAAATCAAAAGACTGATAAAAATCGTGGTGCGCCCGTATGCCAGGAACGATACGCTCAGGTGATTGGTAGTTTGATGTAAATCACAAACTGCACCCGACCTGATATCGCGTATGCAGTCAACAAGTTGGCTAGATTTACCCGTAATCCAAGTGTGACCATTGGAAAGCGTTAAATCGGGTACTACGGTACCTAAAATACACGCTAGCTTACGAGTTGCATTATTCGAGATATCCAGCTGAGGGGTACAGTGATGCAAACTAGATATCTGATATAGAGAAAACCAAGTTCACCAGTGGGTATATAATTACAATTGATGGCGGGGCTGTGTCTTGGAAATCCTCTAAGCAAACTTGCATCGCCCGAGTGACTTCATGACTTCTTAGAGGATGTCCCGTGTCGGACGCACTGCATCTTCTCAGAGTGATATCTGCGACAATACCGGCTCTAGCGGCACGTAGTTCAATATACAACGATAAATCTCGTCATATTCGACGGAGACATAAGATCGTTCGACAGCTGATCACCACGGGTATTAATTCCATTGATTATGTAAAATCAAAGGAGAACATAGCAAACCCTTTGACTAAGGGCATGCCCAGAGATCAGACAGTCTGCCTAGGGGAATGGGCTTAAAACCCAAACAATAAGAACTGATACGGTGGATACCCAACCTTATTGACCGGAGATCCCAGGAATTAGGTTCAATGGGAAACTAAGTCGTAAAGGTTCAGTTGAGCGCTTTGGTGGAAGCAAGAGTTGTTCAGATGATGATTTCTTTAAAGAAACATGAATCCAAGGCCGTTCCCGTAATAGACATTAAGTGCTATCTACAGTGTGGGTAGAGGTTAAGTTTCCAAAACCTTTGATGATCCTCGACGGTTGAGGTTAGGTTTGGAGAAACTTTTAATGGTTCCTAACACTTGTAAAGTGGGGTATAGTAGGATACCTTGTAGAAGACCACCTATTTAAGTGCGAGGACAGACCGCCTCGAATGAACGCACTTAAGAATCCAAGAAGTGTTCACGGCCACAACGGACAAAATATTAAAGAAGAACAGAGTAAGGAAAATTGTTGTGTTGGTACCGTTGGCTTGGCTTACACTAAACACTGACGGTTCAAGACATCACGTTCACCGCGCAGTAAGTAAGTCCGATGGTATTCAACTATGGAAGGTTCAAAGCTACGACTACCTATCCAGATGCAACATCGATCCGCCGAAAGATTGCTAGAAAGGTACCTTGTGAGTGCGCCAAAATCTCTTTCAAGAGGGGATTGTTGAAAGTTTACTAAATGTGGAATTAATTTTATCCTATTATTTATGACTCGAACAATTTGGGGCCCCGCACGTCGGAAACGTAGTTTCCACACACGTGCACACGTAGTGCCAAATATCGTAAATTTCGCTAATGAAAGAGATATTGGTACGTAAGTGACATGTTTGAGACATAGAATGATGGATGGTTATTAGCCAAATGACAAGTGTTCCATATTGGTAAACGAAGGAAGAAGTGTGCGAAGTGTAAGATGAAACAAGTCGGAAATCGCCCCGGAGCCGTTAAGGGCAGCGGCACATCCTCGTTGGAGCCGCGGCTCTAATTGATTGAATTAACCCCTCATAAGTGTCATTACATGGCTATTGAAATCCATTACTTGGCTAGTTGGGAGGTCATCTTCCTTACACTATAAATTGAGGCCTTTGGCTCAATTGGAAGAACACCAAAAATTCAGATTTCTGATTTACTTCTTCTCTGAGCTTTCTTTCAAACACTCAAAAGGTTTTTCTTTTAGTAAACATTTGAGTTTCCTTTGCTCACTGTTAGTTGTTGTTTTATCTTGGGAGACAAGTTGCCATTCACCGTAAAATGATTTATACGGGACAATATTGTCTTAATGTCAGAGTGCTAACACTCGACTCAGCAAATTCTTTGTTGTAGTTTACTTTCTGTTCTTGTTCCAGTTTGTAATCTTTGTAACCGTTGCTTACTTCCCGTTCTCTTGTAATCATCATTTTACTCACAATAATGCATTAAAACCAGACAATCAGCTTATTGATACTAACTTTTCAACCACCAATGAAGCTTCGGGATTCTGGTCTTCTTCATTTAATGTCACCAGCACAAGCAGTTCTAGTAGCTGCGGAAGTACCAGCAGTAGTACTGTTAATAAGGAGGACACGGATCCTGACTCCCTGGATTACGAAATTGATGCGCGTAATATGCACACACTTTTAAACGCAAGTGCACGTTATCGTATCAAGTAGTATAGTCTTAGATAAGACCGAATATCGTCCTCTAGGATTAGGGTTCAAGTACCAACTATCTATTTTCTAGTATCTATTTGGTGAATTAATGATTGATTGTTTTGTTTATAACTAAGAATTATTAAAGATAAGTAAATATAAAGAATTACTTCAGATGTGATGAGAATAGGGCTTCTATGTATCCTCACTATCCGCTTATGCTACTTACTAATGCATTACTTATGGTGTTCTTCTTTGGAGAAAGCAGTTTACGAAATCGCTTTATACTCCCGTTAGGGTTATATAAACACTCAACCCCAGATTGTTCCTTACCTAACTTTCACGATAAGGGTAACTCTATGAGGATTAAGAATAAAAACCTAGTTGGCCGTCACGCACAATGCGCAAAATTAGGTTGTTAAGCCTCTCATCAACGCTACAAAACTAATTGAGGTATTTTCATCCCCAATTCAAGCCTGCTACCCAACTTACAAAGATATTCACAATCCCCTTTCGTAACTGATTAGAAATCATATAGTGATAACTAGTTGTCAATTAGCTACCAAGAATTCAACTCAATTATTGGATAGATCTCTCAATAAGAAAAATAACCATAAGCGCATTAATTTATAACATAAGTTTCAAGAAGTTCAACATGTAAAGCCTATATGAGAATTAGTTCCTAGCCATAAAGATGACAAGAACTAATTCCAAGTTCATCATGCAAAACCGAATTAAAGAAAAGAAAAGGAAAGAAATTACTAAGTTTAGGTCTCCAATCTCCTAGCAAGAAAATCTTGTGTTGTCAAGAAAGGAACTCTCAAAACCGCCAGGTTCTCCTTATATAGTTTAAAAACGCCTCCTTCTTTCTCTCGCAGCTCGACCCAAAAATCCAAAAGACCTAATTTTTCCGCGTCGCCGCGTTCGCAGATAGCCACACTAAGTTCTCGCGATCCGTCGGGTGTTTTACGCCGCGCTCGATATCTGGCTGCGGTAGCCGCGGCCGAATCTTCGTAGCTCTCGGATGTTTAGCGCCGCGCCTCGCATCGTCTTCGGTAGGCGCGCTGAAGTTTTCTGCCCTTCGATAGTGGCGCCGCGTTCGTTTAGCCGCGTGCTGGATCTTTCGCGCTTCTGAATGATGGCGCCGCGCCGCTTCGATCGCAGGCTGCGGGCGCCGGTCCGATTACGCCTTGTTCGCCACTTTCTGCTATCTTCGCATCTCCTCTTTTGCCCTCTTTTTGCTCCTTTTCCGCCATTTGGTCATTTTAACCACTTTGACTCAAAAGAAAGAAAAACTATCCTAATACGACACTTATATGTGCAAAATGGGACAAAAGACTAACTAAAACTGACTCAAAAGGTGTATATAAAATACACCGATTAGAAATCTTGTGGGAGGACTTAATAATTGGACAAAATATTGGAGAGGGTAGGTTGTAAAAGAGTAGTGTAGAAAGGTGTAAAAGAGTAGTGTAGAAAATAGATATTTTGTATTAGATATTTTACATAATTAGATATTTTGTATTAGATATTTTGTATTAGAAAATGTATGTGTATATACATACACGAATGTACATCAGAGTTCATTTTAATCAATACAAAATTTTAGTCTTCTCTCTCAACTGCCTCTCTTCTCTCTCTTCTCCTTCACGCTTCTTCTTCTGATGACTTCTATCTTCACCTCTTCTCCATATGTAAATAACCTTCTTCCTTCACTTTTCTCTTCTTCTGTGTATTTGAATGTCCAACATGGTATCAGAGCTAGAGTAGTAGATCGCGATTGGAGTGAAGAAATCGTGAATCTACGATTTGGAGCAGATCGCGAGTAGATCTGAGTAGATATGACAGTTTCTTTGTCAAAACAGAGACAATCAAGTTGCATGCAAGAAGAGATCTAAGAGTATGAGTTTGTTCTGCTACAACCTCGTTAGATCTGGATTAATTTTGTTGACGATTAAGGACAAGATTGAAGATCTAGCGATATGAGTTTATTTTGTTGATTTGTTGAGGATTAGGAACGAAATTAAGGAAACCGTTCGAAGATGACTGTATCGGAAGCAGTCGCAGGCAGTGGAATGGATGCAGTAGGAGAAACATCAACTCTGAGGAACAATATAGTAGACCACAATCATCCTCTATATTTGTTCCCATCAGACGCACCTGGTTCCTTATCACTGAATCGCCTTGAATGGAATGGACAACTATACGCCATGCGAGCAGGCGAGAAATCGCGCGCTATTGGGAAAGAACAAAATGGGATTCATAGATGGTACAATCAAAAGAGAAAACTACAATGATGAACTTGCAAGGATCTGGGACATATGTAACGCTATAGTGGTGTCCTGGCTGATTGGGAATGTAAGTAAAAGTTTACTAACAGGGATGTTGTTCAATGCGGATGCGCACAGCATATGGGAAGAGTTGAAAGAGAGGTTTGACAAAGTGAATAGCTCGAGAGCATTTCACCTTCATAAGGAGATATTCACGCTAAGACAGGGAACAATGTCAGTTTCAGGATACTATTCGAGGCTAAAGGACCTTTGGGATGAGTATGACTCGATCATACCTTTACCATCTTGTTGCCCTAAGTCGAAAGATTTTGCTAATCACTTGCAATACCAGAGGTTATTACAGTTTCTTATGGGTTTGAATGAGAGCTATAATCATACGAGAAGCCAGGTTCTCATGATGCAGCAAATTCCAAGTCTAAACCAAGCCTATGCATTGGTTAATCAAGAGGAGAGTCAGAGAATTCTGGCCAGTAGTAGCAGAACAGTACATGAACATATTGAGTCGACTGCAATGTTCACTGCAAGGAATGGAAACAGTAAAGGAGGTCACAAGCCAAGGAAACCTTTTAATCCTAATGCTATGTGTGACTACTGTCATATGAAGGGGCACTACAGGGTCGATTGTTTCAAACTGATGAAGTGCAATCATTGTGGGAAGACAGGACACCTAGAGGAGGGCTGTTATCAACTGATTGGATATCCAGATGATTTCAAGACGAGGCAAAAAAAGGCTTATACAGTTACGGGTAATATTGGGGATACAGGACAAGAAGTTGATATGATACAGCATGGAGCAAAGATGGTGAAACAACAACAAGATTATTTCACCCCTAGTCAGAGACAACAGATACTCCATATGCTGGAAGAGAAGGATAAGAATAAAGGCCACAATGCGAACATGGCAGGTATGCACATATCTGAAGAAGCACTGCAGTGGATTGTCGACTCAGGTGCGACTAACCATATGATAAGTGATTCTAAAAACTTGCACAACAATCTAATGACAGAGGACCGAAAGGTTCAATACCAACAGAAATTCTACCGAATCTCACATGTTGGAGATTATCATCTAGGAAAAGGTGATGTTCTGAAAAATGTCCTTTGTGTCCCTGCATTCAAATTTAATCTCTTGTCAGTGTCTAAAGTGACTAGGGAACTGAATTGCAGTGTCACATTTTTCCCATCGTGCTGTGTATTTCAGGACTTAGCATCTGGGAAAGTGAGGGGGATTGGTAGTGAGAAGGATGGGCTCTATATTCTGTGTCTGGATACTCATGATCGAGAGAAGGAACCGAGGAGATGTATGGCTACTACACATAACATAGATGCAAAGACATGGCATAAAAGGCTATGTCATGTACCCATGACAGTACTAAGGAAGATTTCATGCTTCAAAAATAATGTTGATTTTGTTTTGGACAATTGTGAGATATGTCCCTTGGCTAGACAAACTAGATCCCCATTTCCCGATAGCACTAGTATGACAACTAAACCTTTCCAGTTGTTACATTTAGATGTATGGGGGCCATATAGAGTCGAGACTTACAATGGGATGAGATACTTCCTAACCATTGTAGATGATTTTTCTAGGTGGACATGGACATTCTTAATAAGACTGAAATCTGATGTACTCACTGTTTTGAGATTGTTTTTTACAGAAGTTAATACACAGTTTGATTTCAAAATTCAGAGAATTAGGTCAGATAATGGATCTGAATTTTTTAACCAGAACTGTAGAGAACTATTTCAGTCATATGGTATTATACATGAAAGTTCTTGTCCCTACACACCACAACAAAATGGTGTGGTTGAGAGAAAACACAGGCATATTCTTGAGACTGCTAGAGCTGTTAAAATCCAGGGAAACATACCAGATAGGTTCTGGGGAATATGTATAGAAGCTGCAACATACATCATTAATAGAATCCCCTCAACTGTTTTGAAAAATGAATCCCCATTTTACAGACTATACAACAAAACACCACAACTTACCCACTTAAGAGTCATAGGTTGCTTATGCTTTGCTACGATACTTCATACACATGATAAATTTAGCCCAAGGGCAGTTAGATGTGTCTTGCTTGGATATGCTCCCACACAAAAGGGATACAAGTTGTATGACTTGGAGAATAGGAATATTATTGTGAGCAGGGATGTAATTTTTAGGGAAGATGTCTTCCCTTTCCAGAATGAGCAGAATGAAGAAACTGCCAACATAAGGGCACATGAGCAATTCTCTTATGAGGAATTGCTAAATAATACTATCACTAACAGTACACCAATTTCTGAAGAGTGTATTGCAGGAGAAGATGGTACTGGTGCAGACCAGGATGTCATAGCTGCTGACTGCACAGATGAAGCTGCTGGTGCAGGGCATGGTGACTATGTCAATGAAACTTCTCACCCAGAGGATACTGCACATAGAAGTCCACATACAGACCTTGTAACAAGAAAGTCAGGAAGGAGTAGCAAGCCTCCTATTTGGCACAAGGATTACATCACTGACAGAGGACCTTCTAAATGTTTATATTCTATTTCTGATTGTGTTGTCTACACAGGTATTTCTCCCACTTATCAGCATTTTGTTGCTAAGGTGTCTCTGGATACAGAGCCATCAGGGTTCTCAGATGCTGCAAAGGATCCTAGATGGGTTGAAGCAATGGAATCTGAGATTAAAGCATTGGAAGACAATGGGACATGGGAGTTGGTTAAATTGCCTGAAGGGAAGAAAGCTATAGGTTGTAGATGGGTGTACAAGATCAAATACAAGGCATCAGGAGAGATTGAAAGGTTCAAGGCAAGGCTTGTAGCCAAGGGATACAACCAAAAGGAAGGGATTGACTACCAGGAGACTTTCTCACCAGTGGTTAAAATGGCAACAGTCAGAACAGTGGTGTCCATTGCTGCAATGAAGAATTGGAGGATACATCAAATGGATGTTTATAATGCATTTCTGCAAGGTGATCTATCTGAGGAAGTCTTTATGACAGTTCCTGAAGGATTCAGTCCAAGCTACAGGAAGACACATGTGTGTAGGCTACTGAAATCCTTATATGGATTGAAACAGGCCTCTAGACAATGGAACATAAAGTTGACATCTGCTTTGTTATCATCAGGCTTCAAACAAAGTCACAGTGATTACTCACTCTTCACCAAACAGAAGGAAGGGCATATTGTGGTGGTGTTGGTGTATGTGGATGATTTGTTGTTAACTGGCAGTGATTCGACACTCATTCAGTCGACTAAGGAAGCACTACAGTCGGCATTTAAGATCAAGGACTTAGGAGATTTGAGATATTTTCTTGGCATTGAGTTTGCAAGAAACTCACAGGGAATTTTGATGCATCAAAGAAAATACGCACTGGAGCTCATATCCGACATGGGTTTGGCAGGAGCCAAACCTGCCTCTTTTCCTATGGAGCCAAATCAGAGACTTACTACTGTCGAACTAGACAGAATTATAGCTTCTCATTCTGGTTCATCATCCAATTCAGACAAGTTGTTGAAGGATCCCTCTGTGTATAGGAGGTTGATTGGAAGACTATTGTACTTAACAACCACCAGGCCAGACATCACTTTTACAGTCCACTCACTCAGTCAATTTATGCAGGCACCTAAGGACTCGCATATGGAGGCAGGTCTTAGGTTAGTCAGATATGTTAAACAGACACCAGGAATGGGGATTCTCATGTCCAGTTCAGCTGATGGTATTCCTCACCTTCAAATGTATTGCGATGCAGACTGGGGAGGATGTGTAAACACCAGGAGATCAGTCACTGGATACTTGGCAATGTTTGGCTCATCACCTATATCCTGGAAGTCAAAGAAACAAGATACAGTTTCACGAAGTTCTGCAGAAGCAGAATACAGGGCCATGGCTGCTGCTACAGCTGAGGTTGTCTGGTTAGTTGGTTTGTTCAATGAATTGGGAGTCATCATTGCTCAACCAGTAGCCATACACACAGACAGCAGATCTGCTATACAGATAGCTGGCAACCCAGTGTTTCACGAGAGAACTAAACACATAGATATCGATTGTCATTTCATTCGAGAGAAGGTTCACGCTGGGCTGATCAACACTCAATTTCTCACGTCGAAGGAACAACCAGCAGACATCTTAACTAAGGCACTATGCCGACAGCAACACACTTATTTGTTATCCAAGCTAGGATTGAAGAACATCTTCATACATCCTAGCTTGAGGGGTGTAAAAGAGTAGTGTAGAAAGGTGTAAAAGAGTAGTGTAGAAAATAGATATTTTGTATTAGATATTTTACATAATTAGATATTTTGTATTAGATATTTTGTATTAGAAAATGTATGTGTATATACATACACGAATGTACATCAGAGTTCATTTTAATCAATACAAAATTTTAGTCTTCTCTCTCAACTGCCACTCTTCTCTCTCTTCTCCTTCACGCTTCTTCTTCTTCTGACTTCTATCTTCACCTCTTCTCCATATGTAAATAACCTTCTTCCTTCACTTTTCTCTTCTTCTGTGTATTTGAATGTCCAACATAGGTGACATTCCTTTTACAGTTATAAATTGTCAAAGACAATTCAATCAGTTATTCCAAACTTGATCATAGATTTTGTTGGATCAGGCAAGGATGCAGTTTACTTTTATTTTCTATTTCCAGCCATTGTAATGCTTCTGTTGTGAACAATAATAAAAAAATTAGTAGTCAATTGCATTTGAACCTTTGTATATCCATTTCCGAAGCTAACTCGTTAATTTTGCTTTGAATAATCTGAACCAGCTTTATAGGTTTGATATTCTTATGCATTTGATAGTTTTTACCGTCGCCTTTTCTTTTACTTCTTCATTCTCACTTTTCATTTTATCTGTATTTCTCTAGGTTCTTGTGGAACTGTTTATCATAGGATGTGGTATGGATCAGTATGTTATTTGCCTCTTCTTTTATCATTATCTTTTTTGCCAAGAGTTCTTTGCCTCTTCCGGTCATTCAACTTCCTGGTGACAGGATACTAAGTATTAGTTGTCAAGTATTTCTAGACATATTACAATGTTGATTTGATGTCATCGTATAACATATTATTTGTTCGAATATACATTTGTAAGTTACCATTTTCTTCTTTGTAACATAATGATTTCTTTGTTGTGCAGGATGTCGCTGTTAAAGTATTTTCCAAGCAAGAATATTCTGATGAAGAGATATATTCCTTCAAACAGGAGGTTAGTTTGTTTCTCATAAGTATGTCTCGAAATGCTTTATTTTTTCCCTTGATTGGATATTGTTATTCCATAGAACTTTAAGCTATATGACCGTCATAATGACAGTCTTTCTTCCAGTTATTTCGTAAAAATTGCCATAAATTGATGTAGCCTTTAATGAGGTCTTGGATGCAGTGAACCAAGGTCAAAACTCACCAGCAATATATTGTCTACCATTATATGCTTTGAATTGTTGAGGAGAAGGACGGAGCTAGAAGATACTCACTGAGCACTAATCCGAGCTTTTTATGCTCTTTGTCACTGTGATTTCTGGAAAATTTGAAATTCTTTATCGTAATCAATCCCAGTTAATGCAGGGCCAATGCGAACAGCAATCTGCAAATGATGAGAACTAAGTGTATCTAAAACAAAAATACCATTTTTCCAGTTCATTAGCTGCACTAGCACTAAAACAAGGAATAAAGATAGAGAGCTTTCTGTCTCATAGTTCTTCTCTTAACTTGAGTCTTGGTTATCTGGAAATCATAAATCAGACATCCATGGTTCCCCACGTTGTGGGATTTCACTGGGTATGTTTGTTTGTATTAATTTTGATCAACCTCCACTTGGGCTTCCTCCTTTTATTTTCCACGCTAAATGCTATCTGATTTTGTAGGATTAATTGCCAAAGAAAATAGTTTTACAATGAAAAAACTCATTCATAGTATGTCTCGGAAAAGGTTTTTGTGCCTGCGATTAGTGCATGGGGACTTAAAGTCTAATTCTTTCAAGTATGGTTACTAACACTATGCTTCTGCTTATTTTTTTGAAGGTGTCCCTTATGAAACGACTTCGACATCCAAATATTCTTCTTTTCATGGGTGCAATTACTTCACCTCAACGCCTCTGCATTGTCACAGAGTTCCTTCCACGGTAATTCTCTTCCTTCTTCATGCTGAATAACCAGTTTTGCAATTTTCTGCTCTTATTCCTTGTGACTATATCAGTATTTTTTGTGTGTAACTGATAAACCGTTTCACCTCTTCCATTATTGCAGGGGAAGTTTGTTCTGCCTGTTACGGAAGAATTCATTCAAATTTGAATGGAGAAGACGAATCCGCATGGCTTTAGACATAGTAAGTTCCTATGCTATTTGAAATACCAGTTATGTATATACGTAAGTATATTTATATATGCTGCCAGCTTGGGTGCACCTCGACTGTTATACCGGGTACCACCAGTTATTTTAAATATTACCATGAGTAGCATCCTTTCTTTAGTCTTTTCCCATCATGTCTGGCTGATTATCAAATTCTTTATATTAGTTTATAGTATTTATTTGAGATATTTGGAGCTACCAGGGTTATTCTTTTAGGTTAACAATCATTTTTTTAACTTTTTCAGGCTCGTGGCATGAATTATATTCATCATTTTAACCCACCTATAGTTCATCGTGACTTGAAGTCTTCAAATCTTCTTGTGGACAAGAACTGGACTGTTAAGGTCTGGCTTCAGTTCATCTGACTGTCATAGTTTCTCTTTTTCACCAATCTCCTCAATCTCTATTACTAAAGAGGTCTTAATATGTGAAAAAATTCTCACCATGAAAATATCAATAGGTTGGGGACTTTGGTCTGTCACGTCTTAAATATGAAACGTATCTAGCAACAAAGATGGGTAAAGGAACGGTATCTGCTTGAACTCAAACCTCTTCCTTACTGCATTAATACGAGCTATTTTAATTCACCTATGGTGTTTGAACGTCAAGTGGCTTATATCTCTTTCTGCGTTAATTCTCGTGCAGCCTCAATGGATGGCTCCCGAAGTTCTTCGTAGTGAACCTTCAAATGAGAAGTATGACAACTATGAGATATATGCATTTTTATGCAGATTCGTGCATATCTTAATGATATCAATCCTACTTTGGATGTGCATTTAGGTCTGATATATACAGTTTCGGAGTGATACTATGGGAACTCGCCACTGAAAAGATCCCTTGGGATAACCTCAAGGCAATGCACGTATTCTCATCTTTCTGAAATCTCACCTGGACAACATACAATAAAATTCAATTGTCTAGCTCAAGTGAAAGGAAAGTAAAAGATAAAACTGGATTATGTTTAATCATATAGCGGTATATAAAAAAACTTTATTGCAGGTGATTGGAGCTGTAGGATTCATGAATCTGAGGCTAGATATTCCAAAGGATGTTAATCCACAGTGGGCTTCTATTATTGAGAGTTGTTGGCATAGGTTTGCATCTTAGTTCTATCTGTCTTCATTCTTTGTTTTGCTGAAGCAACTAGCTTTATGAGGAATACATTGTCATGTCTACCGCTGAAGATTATGATATATTTTAATTATTCTTTGGAAAACTTCCGAGGCTGCAATAAGTATGTTACAAAGTTATAAAAGAGTCGTCCTTAGCAAACCAGGCTGAGTGACATGGGAACGTATTTATGCACTATAATTTTTTGATAAAGGGAATTCAATTGAACCCCCTCAGGACCATGTAGCTCCGCGCTTACCCCTGACAACCACTTTTCTTTGAATCACATTCATTTTACTCATATTTTGAACTGAGCTGGTATACAACGTTACTGTTTTGTCCAACTCAGTGAGCTACAGTGTCTCCCGCCTTTCCAAGAATTGGTGGAGCAACTTAACGATCTGCAGAGGCAGTATGTTATTCAGGCCAAGACAGCAAGTAGCACTGCATGAGATGGCATCAACTAGGAACAGTAAATACAAATAGCATGCTTGTGCAGAGCTCTCAAGCTGCTTGTGTTGTCGGATCCTAAGTTCAGAGGCAAAATGTTAAGCTTGCTATCACTCATTGCAAGGAAATCTGATGGAGAAAAAACAGACTGCCGCAATGTATTATCCTCCTTTAACCCAGTGTATCTATACCAATTGTCATAATTACTATCTCCAAGAATCATTAAATAAGATAGTATTTGTGATATCTTTCAGTCTTTTCGCACAGCTTTCACTGTTGTTAAACATAACCTTAACTGAATGAACTGTTCTTGCTGGCACGTTCGATGGGTCTTCAGGTGAATTGGCTTATTTCAAAATGCCATTTTGTTCTGCAATTCCATTAACTATTCGTCTACGATAAATAGAAATTTAGTCGCTAAACGATTGAAAAGTCCTACCTTTTTTGAATTTCAGGCACACATTTGATCAAAAGAGATGAAACAGCTACTGTCACCATGGGAGGATGTTCTCTACAGCAAGTGAAGATTCTCTCAATATCAACAGGCAAAAAGTTGCATTTTCTTACTAAGTTTCACACGAAGTGCTTTCTTCAATTCCTACATATGAAAGAAAGATCACGCTCATTGTTATACCTGCTTATTGCACATATTGTTTCAAAAGACTTGCAACTTAAACTTGTTTGTTAGTTAAGATTGAATAGGTTTTTGGAATAACCCCATACATTTATTAGAGTTAAAAACATTGACTGTGCAAAATTTTATACACTATGTGGTAGTTACTGCTCTTTTTCAGACTGTTTTATCCCGCTTTTTATAGTATTATGTCAATGACCTATTCGCTTCCGTTATTTTCTTTTTCATACTTCTTTGAATTGTTTATCCTTGTGCCGATGGTTTACCGGAAACAACCTCTCTACCTCCTAAGGTAGGGGTAAGGTGCGTTCTACCCTCCCCAAACCCCACTTTGTGGAATTTCACTGAGTGATGTTGTTGAGTATGATGTTGTTGTTGTATAAGGTCATAAAAAGCTAATTACTGGTAATTGTCTATCCTAAGCATGAGTTTGTAACTCCAAAAAAGAGGTAGTAACATGCTAAAACAGATTAAACTACTCTGATAGTGGTTCAATATTAGTTGATTATTCAACATTAACTGAATGATTGTAAATCCACATCCAAAGGCAACTTGCAGCTGGTTAGCTTGTGCAATCAATGAGAAATGTTTTTGCCTCTTTTTTCAAAAGTAAAAAGTAAATTACTTTAGCAAGCTAGCTTCAATGCTTCATAACCTGAGCAAGTCGGATACTGTGCAGGTTTACAAGAAATCATGTATGCTCGTTCAAGAATCTTTTTTTGGCATATTTTCTTTGACAAATAAATAAGCCACTTGCATGTCTCGTAACAGCAATGCCAAAAAATAGCTTAGGGGCCCAAATTCTTCATAGCAAATTCAGAAGCAATGAGTGACATAATGGATCAGTGAAGTGCATCAGAAGAGGTAGTTAGAAGAGGTAGTTAGTATGATATCATCAACATATAACTGAATGTATGCCATATCATTACCCTAGTTATAGATGAAAAGTGAATGATCAGAATGAAAAAACAATAGAGGATACAAACTGAGCAAATCGTTGATACCATGCACGAGGAGTCTGTTTCAATCCATAGAGTGATTTCTTCAAATGACGCACGTAATCTGAATGAACCGGATTTTTGAATCCCATAGGCTGATATATATAAACAGTTTCATGAAGGTCCCATGCAAGAAGACATTTTTGACATCAAACTGATGAATAGGCCATGATTTGGACAAAGCAATATTGAGAACAGTTCAAATAGTTGCCGATTTGCTGAAAGTTCTATCACAATCCACACCAACCTGGTGAGACCTGCCATCACCTACAAGACGGACTCTGTGCCTCTCAAAAGAACCATCAGATTTCTTTTTATGTCGAAAAACCCACATAAAATGAATAACATTAACATCAGCAGGACGGGGCACTAGATCTCATGTCTTATTTTCAATAAGAGAATTATATTTGTCTATCATGGCAACTTTCCAATTTGGATTGGACAAGGCATTTTCGGGTTGCGGAGAAGAGGTGAAGGGTCAATCGAAGTCGACAAGTTGAACTGTCGTTTGGGTTTGGAAAAGTCGTGCATAAAACGAGTTTCCATTATTTGTAGAGGTGCCATGGGGAGCTGGTTTAGTGTGGGATGGACGGGATGTGGCTGGACTGGTTGTGGGCTGTGAGGGGAGCCAGTCGAGCTGGAATTGAGAATATAGGGTTGTGCCACGGGCCGAGAAGAGGCAAGGGCGGGGCCGGGAAGGTCCGAAGCTCGAGCAGGATCTGGACACCGACGTGGCCAGGTTTGGTGTCCCACCCGACACGGGTTAGTTTGAAATGGGCCGGGCTCCGATGACGGTAGTAATTGATGAATTAAGAGGAATTTAGACCATCATCTAAGAAGTCATAGGAATTCGGAGGCGGAGAATGCAACTTGACAAAGAGGAATTGCGACTCATCGAATATGACATGCCTAGAAATGATTATTTTGCAGCTGGACAAATCATAATAGTTATAACATCGATGATTAGACGGGTAACCAAGAAAGACACACGGGTTGGAATGAGATTGAAGTTTATTGATTTTGGTGGAGGGATGAAGAGGGTAGCATTGGCACCCAAAGGTTCGTACGTGCTTATAGGAAGGATCCCGAAGATAGAGAACTTGAGTCGGAGACTTGTGCTTGAGAGACTTGTTTGGCATTATGTTCAAGAGATGTGTTGCCATTGATAGAGCGTGAAGCCAAAAAATAACATATAATATTGATGCTCAACAATGCTTAAAATAGGAGAAGTCCATAAATCACTATGTATGATATAAATGACATTAAAGTCCTAGAGGATGAAGAATAAAACGACAACTTGACATGTTTTCCAAAAACACAAGATTCACAAACATGTGGCAAGATAAATGTTTGCAATCAATAAACTTATTTTTGCTAAGAGAGCGTAAAACAGAGTCTCCCGATGTCCCAGTCTATTAGGCCATAAAACAGACGAAATAGCTGCAAAGGTTTGATGGAGAAGAGGCTAGATGGTCGATGGCGGTGGTGATAGGATAAATGTCCCTGGTGCTATCACATCTCATTATTTGCATCCCTGTCTGAAGGTCCTTCACAGAAAAATCAAAAGGATCAAATTCAAGGGAAACATTATTATCGGTTGTGAAACAACGCACATAGATTAAATTTTTGTTAAGTTTCGGTGCATGAAGGATATTTTTTAAAGTTAATGGGGGATGTGGTGGGGAGAGTGATGATTGTCCATAACCTCGAATGGAAATGTCGTGTCTACTACCAATAATAATATTACAGTTTAAATTGCTCATATTAAAATAAGACGAGAGAGTACTTGGGATGCCGTCATATGAGAAGTAGTGCCAGTATCCATGTATCAATTTTCATCTAGAACGTTGAGAGATATCGTGTGCATTATCGCCTCAATATCTGTTGGTGTGTAGGATGACACACGAGAAACTTGTGCATAGTATGCCTGCTGTGGATGTGCTCCAAGAATTCCGGGTTAGGGTTGTCGAGCTGGAGGTTGGGCCCAAGATGACGTCAGATAGGGGCAAGGTGGAGCATCCCACGCTTGCTAGCTCCATGCTGCCCACGATGGGTACGTAGCCCACGATGGGTACGTAGCCCCATTGTTGCTGCCGCTGTGGGTGGTTGCTGGCCGGCGGGGGATCTCCTCTGCTGTCACTGCCGCTGCTTTCGCTATGGCCACCGTGGCCTTGGCCGAAATTTTTGCCTTTGTTGTCGTTCCGGAGATGTGAACCACATTTTGGATCATTGGTGTGCCAGTGAGATGGACCGGAACCCGAGCCCTTTGTGTGGGTAGATGGGTCGTCGGAGGTGTGAAGAGCGGCGTCGGTGGTGCTAGCGTTAACCACTGCCTGCTTGGTTTTTTGAGTTTCTTTAAGGATAAGTCTCGAATGAGCCTCATAGAATGAAGGTAACATATTGCTTTTTTGGAGGATTGTAGCGACGCCGTTATAATTTTCATTTAAGCCCGCAATTAGTTGCATGACCAACCGTTCATTTGTGATCGGTGCACCGACGTTTGAGAGTTGATCGACAATCATTTTAAGTTGTTGACAATAGGCCAACACAGTAGGAAAGTCGTCCTGTTGAATGTCCTTAAATTAATTTTCTAAATACAAGGCACGTTGTGTCTTGTTATCATGAAAACTGCTTTTCAATCGCTCTCATGTTTGTCGTGTAGTAACGTCGGTTTCAATGATAGTATGCAATATATCATTCGAGATTGTGCCGTAGATTCATTGTAAAACAACTGCATCTAGTCGTGACCAAAGTTCATCATCAGAACCAACATGTTTCTCCATGTGCTCGATAGTGGGCTTGAGTTTAGGAGGGATGATGTGATCGATAACTTTGTATACACGACAATGGATCTTAAATAATTCCGTCCAAGATGAATGCTAAACTTTTCCATTTCAAGAGTTATAAGAATGAAATTCTTGATATTATTAACAACAAGAGCATGATAGAATTTAGGTTGTTCAACCATTGAAAATTGGGGAGGAAGGGAGAGAGAGGGGGTGAAACCGAGAAGATGAAGAGTGGGAGGTCGACGGGGGTGGAGGCCAAGGGGGAGGCCAACAACTAGGGGTAGGGTTAGGTTTAGGGTTTGTCTGATATCATAAATAAATATATTCTCTGTCTTTCTATTCATTAATGTGTACAATATATAGTAGTACATAGTTATTGACAAAACTACAAATTAAGCTACAAATTAGGTAACTAATTATAATAAGAATATTAACTAACCAAATATAAAAGATATACAATGATATGATAATATTCTGTTAATATTCTATCAATATACATATTATTTTGCCCTTTTAATCTATTCCTATATATTTGTCTCTATCGCACGTAACCATGTTCTGCACGTAAACAAAATTCCCTATTAGCTAGGGAAGAGAAAAGGAAAAAGAGAAAATGGTAAGTATTACTTCAATAAAGTTACACTTTTTCTAATCTCGTGTGTTCAATTTCTTTGTTTTATTAAATGAAGAAACAACTAGTTGCATCATACATGTATATGTGCTCAGCATATATAGTGATATTTAGAAGATATTTATAGTTAACCTTTCATAAATAGCAAGAGTTTATAATCCTATCAATCAGAATAATGGTAGAATAATGGTAGAGTGATAAGTATTTCTTAATTATTAATCAGAGAACTCGGATTCAACTCCGGATATATGAAGTCGCCTTTATTAGGGATCATTTTTTAGGACTTTTTGTGTGAATACATATGTAGTCGTATCCCAATGTAAATGTCGAACACCGAATGTGAGAAACCATGAAAAAGATTTAAAATAAAACCATGTAGTTGTAACAGACTTTTTTGTATTGCATGAACCGAATGATCTTATCCAACCTTTGACATAACTTTTAAGAACTATGTTGAACTAACAAAACTTTATCTATCTACTCAGCTTACCACTTCTATTATTTTATTTGCTTTTCCTACACCTAATTCCCAAATTATTGTGGGGTCTATTTTCCTTGTATATTTTAATGTTTGTCTTCTTAACTTAAATACTATTCATTCTGCCCTAAGAAAAATAACACTTGCAATCAAAAGTTATATGTTGATTATTAAAAGTTATATCGTTAGAAGTAAAATAGAAATATTAACATGCACATTCAAAATATTCATTTTCTGTATGAATTTGTACTAGGGGTGAGCACGGGTACAGGGTACTCAGATACCCGATCGGAATCGACACTAACGGGTAGGTTCCGGGTAGATATATTAGAATAACGGGTAGGTTCCGGGTAGTAAAATTAGGAACCGATAAAATAGGGTCCGATTCCGGTTCCAAAATGTAGAGACGGGTACCCGACCCGGACCCTATGACCCACCCCATTTAACTTATTTATTTTTTATCTTTGGGGCATTTAACCAACTATCCACTGGAAAGTGGAGCACGTGGGTTAGTACATATTCAAGAAATTCACCCAAGACGGCTAACTATTTGTTTCATTGTCTTATCAATTTTTCAATAACAAAGTATCTAACTTGCCTTCTAAACAACACATCTATCACTTAGAAACTCTTCAAAGTTATTATAAAAGACACATACATCAATATAGAGAGTGTAAGTTAGGATAATAGAAATAGGGGTCCGGTAAGACATATCACATGTTGCTTGTGCATCTTTTCTAAATTTTGTTCCACTTCCTAGTTGTTTCTCTATTAATACTCCACTATACAACCGACTGCATGTTAAGCAAACCTTTGTCAAGAAAATCATCATGCCATAATCGCTTTGAACGGATAACTCTACCACACATTCTCGTGACTCCACAATTTATTTATTACATTGATCATGCTGAGATCGGTACAGGAACCTACCCGGAACCGCAGGGTCCGGGAAGGTTCCGGGTAATGATTGCTACGGGTAGGTTCCGGGTAGTAAATTTAGGAACCGGTCTTTTATAGGGTAGGGTCCGGATAGTTCAAAAATGATAGGGTACCCGGACCCGCTCACCCCTAATTTGTACATACATTGCATTACCACATTTCTATGAAAAATATGATTAGAAGAAAATGAAAAGCAAAATGAAGAGTGGAAGCATAAGAAAGTGGATGGGACAGAGCTATTCATCCATTCTTTTTTCTTTTTTTTTGATATTCAGGTTCCTGGCTTACGTGATACTAGTCCTGAAGATAATAGTACCGGTTACTCAACACTAATATCAATAAATCACGGGATGTGCTTCAATAGATTTGAGAACGAAATCATTCTTTCTTTAATAACCCCTTTACTCTTTATATGGAAAAAACAAAATAAGTGATGTAACACTCTCACGCGAAGATCTATTGTGAATAATATCCTCTACCATATAAGGTCTAAAATTATCATTATCATTGGTTCTCATGGTGCGTTTATTATACGCTCTTTCTTTGAGAATAGGATTAAGTATTTCGGCCGTGTGAATTCAGACTTAATTTTACATGAATTCAGTATTTTTTGCTCCGATCTTATATACAACAATAACAACATATCTAATGTAGTCTCATGAGTAAAACATGAAGAGAGTATGATGTAGACACACCTTACCCCTATCTTTATGGGATAGAAAACCCGTCTTCAATATATCTCCAATATATCGTCGTCAACTCTAATTCTAGACCTCTATTTTTTAAATTATTAGACCTATTATAATATCTTGAGGCCATAAATTCTAAATTAATATCTCTACCGAACACCCACTGAAAAGAAGAAAAAAAACAGAATGCAGCCCCAAAAGAGCAATCCGCTATAAATAACTACACAAAATAAAAAGAAAGACAGAGAGATGAAAAGGGTCGTTTCTTGAGCTCAAAGGGTGTCCATTTTTGTGCATTTTTCAGTTACAAATGTACTCTAAATTTGCAGATTTTAGCTTTTATATGGATACATAGTCACACATATATAGTGGGTTATTAGTGCAATTAGTCATAGATCCATATATAAAAAACAAGAAGAGAGAGAAAATAAATTATTTGTTTCAATTTATACGACACATTTTTTTTAAATCAGGTTAAAAAATGATATATTTTCTTATTTAACAATATTTAACTTTAAACTTGCTCTCTTCATGTAATATTAATTGTCTACATTACTAAAAATATCTGTTCTAAAATTCTTATTAATTTACAAAATCAAGATAGAATTAAGTGAAGTTTTCCTATTTTATCCTTAACATTAATTATTTTTTAAAGTAATCAATATTAATTAGAGTATAATTTATTGGAGAAATAAAGATAATGCAGTAAAAATGCATTTTTATTTATGATTTTTAAGAGACGTATAAAAAAAACGGACAACTAATATGACACGAAGGAGTTCCTTTTATTCATTTATTTCTTAAATTCCGTGAAGTCAATGGGAGAGAGCTAAAAAAGTTGGTTTCTTGAAATTCATTTTTAGCAAAGAAATGAACACCAATTGTTGCATATATTAATTTTCTTATAGTTCTTTATGTGAGATGATATTAATCTCTCTTGGGAGTCTTTCATTAATATCAAAGTATATATAGAGTACACTATTCATCTCTTATACAATATGAATCATAAACCTATACAAAAGAGAAATCCTAGTCTTATCATAATTATATTTACACAATATATGGAAATATTCTAATTATGGGTAGGGATACAATTGTTTCTATAATATACATGTTTACACACCCTCGCCGTAGGAGTGAGGCCTGACGAGACTGGATCTGAAGTCAAGAAATAACTGTCTGGGAAGTCCTTTGGTAAATATATTTGCATACTGATAGGATGATGGAACATGTAACACTCTGACATGGCCTAGTGCAACTTTCTCACGAACAAAGTGTAGGTCTATCTCAATGTGCTTGGTTCGCTGATGTTGAACCGGACATGAGAGATAGATGATCGAGATGTTATCACAAGATACAATAGATGCCGACGCAAAGGACATCAAGTTCTAATAAGAAATTTCTCGAGCCAACAAATCTCACCATTACATTTGCAACGCTCAGATCAAATTTCAGACCGAGCGAGATAGGTAGATGTCGCCGCGTACTCAAGAAATCAGATTATCCCCTAAAAAAACACAAAAGCCGGAGGTGGAGCGTCGCGTGTCCGGACACCCTGCCCAATCTGCATCCGTATATGAAAGCAACCTGTTTGGTGCAGAGGGGTATAGGTGCAAACCATAATCAAGAGTGCCCTTAATGTATCGAATAATACACTTAAGAGCAGTGAAATGAGACTCCCTGGGGGCATGCATGAATAAGTACACATGCTGAACAACATAAGCTATGTCTGGTCTGGTAAATGTGAGATACTGAAGTGCACCTGCAAGACTCCTATACAGAGTAGGATCAGAGACTGGAGCACCATCAATAACACTGAGCTTAGATTTCGAATCGACTGGAGTAGGCATAACTTTGCAATTCACCATCTTAGCCCTGTACACTATCTCCTCTGCATACTTACGATGACACAAGAATATGTGATTGACAGACCTGGTCACTGATATTCTCAAGAAATAACTCAGCTTTCCCAAATCAGTCATTGCAAATTCGGACTTAAGCAAGACAATAATCTCATTTTTCAATTTATCTGAGGAGGCAATCAGAACAATATCATCCACCTACAGTAATAAGTAAGCAGTGCTACTACCTCGATGAAAATGAAGAGTGATGTATCACTCTTGCTGCATACAAACCCAATATGGAAGATATACCTGACAAAGCGATCATACCACGCACAGGGGGCCTGTTTCAGGCCATATAGTGACTTACAGAGACATCACACATAATGAGGGACTGCTGGATAGGTGAACCTAGTCTGCTGATGCATGTACACTATTTCTCTCAGGTTCCTATGTAAGAATGCATTCTTCACATCAAGTTGATGGATCGATCAGTGTTTGCCCATGACAATGCTCAAAATTGTGCGTAGCCTATTTGACAATCGGGCTGAAGGTCTCTCCACAATCAATGCCCTCCTGCTGATTTGTGTCATTAGCCACAAGACGGGCCTTATACCTCTCAAGATCCCCATTGTCTCTGAATTTGTGACGAAAAAGTCACATACAACGAATTACATTCACCCCTCAGGTCTAGATACTAGATTCCATGCGTGATGTTTAGTCAAAGCATTGAATTCCTCATACACAGCCGCATTCCAATTAGGTTCTTGTTTCGCCAATTTTGGATTCTTTGGAAATGGAGAGATGGTTTGGGCAGACAAGTTGAAATAGACTTTGGGTTTGAAGATTTCATGCTTTGAACGAGTTTTCATTGGATGAGTAGGGACAGTGGGTGGCGTAGTGGTGTCTGAGACGGGGGTAAAGTCGGATAAGAAGAAGGTGGGGGTGAATCCGTCCGAGGCGCCGGGGCGCTAGAAGGTTGACAGACTTCTCTAAAGTTTGGGAGCCGCGGTGCCTCAGCACAGGGTCACGGCTCTGTCGACGGTGTTTCTGAAGATTGCTCACTGGAAATCAGGCGCCACGGCGCTGACGACGGAACATAGGATGTGAGCTGTTAGAGGATGAGCGAGAGATGGCATGCTCGTCAAGAAATGAGTAATACAGTTTTTGAAATTTTGGAAGATTTGAAAATGGGAATGTGATCTCATCGAATGTGACGTGACGAGATATGTGGATTTGACGAGTCGACAAGTCATAGCATAGATAGCCCATATGGTTCGGCGAAAATCCTAGGAAGACACATGGAGTGGACCTAGGAGCAAGCTTGTGGGGGCGGTAGAGCTAAGGTTGAGATAACACAGACAACCAATAATCCGTAGATGATCATAGCAGGGGACTCTATGGTAGAGGATTTCGGTAGGGGTCATATTGTGAAGAGTGCTAGTACGGAGAATATTTAGAATGTATTATGACATTTTAGCAGCATAGACCCAGAAGGGTGGAGGGAGGTAGACATGAATCAATAGAGTGCGGATCATATTGTTAATGATGCGAATGATTCTTTCAGCTTTACCGTTTTGTGGTGAGGTATGAGGGCAGGAGAAGCGAAAGACCATGTCATTATTGGTACAGAAGCGGTGAAACATATAGTTATTGAATTCACGACCATTATCGCACTGAAATGATTTTATACCTTTTCCAAATTATGTTTGAATAAACTGGCGAAACTCAAGAAATTTGGCAAACACTTCCGATTTAAATTTAAGAGGATATAACCAAACGTAGTGTGAAAAATCATCAAGCAACACAAGATAGTATTTATGACCGAGAGAACTAGAGATAAGAGATGTCCATAAATCGACATGTATAATATCAAAGAGAGCAAATGTAACACTAGTAGATGATTTAAACAGAAGATGAATATGTTTGCCTAAAGAGCAAGAAACACAATTTTGGGCAAGTTTCCCATTACAAGCAATGAAATTGTTGCCTCTAAGAAAATTAAAAATTGGGGTTCCTGGGTGACCAAGCCTATTATGCCATGTTGAGGAAGAAATAGCCGCTAGAGTGACGGGAGTGCAAGATCTGGCAGTGGAGGTGAAAGTGAATGGATAAAGATACCCCGTGCTATTGCATCTCGTAAGAGGTGTCCCCGTATGAAGACATTTCACAAGAAATCAGATTACGCGCGCGCCGCGACAGACGGATAATCGCCGCGCACCGCGCCCAATTGTTCTGCGGTCCCTGTTGTTGCTGCTGCCGGGTTCTCGATGACACTTGCCACGACAACGACCTCCTCTCGCCGCCGCCACGCTTACCACGCCGCTACCGCCTTAGTTAAGAGTTGTCAGGTGGCATCTGATCTTGGGGTTGTGTGTCTACAGCTAACACCTGCTGGGCGTGATCATCCTGCTTAGCACGACGAGTTTCTTCGAGCAACAATTGTGAGCGAGCTTTGTTAAAAATGGGTAGGAGATCTGCCTGTTGAATCATGGTGGCCAAAGTATCATATTCACCTTTAGTAAGGCTTGTGATCATTTGTAGCACCATTTTATCGTCAGTAACAGACGTGCCGACGTTGGAGAGTTGATTCGCTAGAAGTTTAAGCCGCCATGACTCGTGAGACATTGGAAAAATTTCAAGACGTGTTTTTGAATCGTTTCTTCCAAGTACACGACGCGAGCGTGCTGTTGTCCCGAAAATTTCTCCAAACGATTCCACAGTCAAGCGGTCGCGAGTCGATTTCATGATAGTAAGGAGCAAATCCTGAGAGATACTACCATAGATCCATTTTTTGACGCCGGCGTCGAGGCGACGCCAAATAGAATCATCAACCTCCGGTGGGCGCGGAATGGTGTCATCAATGTGAACAAGCACGTTATAGAGACATGCATGATTGCGAAACATTTCAACCCAAAGAGAGTACTGACCGTTTTCTTGATCAAGAAGGATGAGGATATGGTTCTTGATGTTGGAAACAATTAGGGCGGGGTGAAAAGATGGTGACGACTTGATGGTCCGATTTGTGGAGGTAGATTCGTCAGAAAGTGTGGAAGAATCAGGGGTAGCCATTTAGAGAAGAGATAAAAGAAGAAAGAAAACCCAAAAATTCGTGTAGCAGCGCCGCGACTGAGAGAAACTCGAGGGGGGGGGTTGGCGGCTCATGATAAAAGGAGAGAAATTTTTAGGGTTTTAGGATTTAGGCTCTTGATACTATGTGAGATTATATTAATCTTCCTTGGAGAGTCTTTCATTAATATCAAAGTATATATAGAGTACAATGTTCATCCATTATACAATAGAAATCCTAACCTATACAAAAGAGGAATCCTAGTCTTACCATAATTAATATTTACGCAATATATGAAAATATTCTAATTATGAGTAAGGATACAATTGTTTCTATAATATACATGTTTACACTATATAAGAAGCAATTTTTTTTAAATTAAAGGGTAGAAAAAAAGGAGATGAGAATGAGATTATAACAACTTGAGCTATTAAATCTTACAAAAATAAATATATATAATGGGGATATATCAACAAAATTGGTCATAGGAGAGAGAAAGAGAGAGACAAGAGACATGAAATTAATAAAGGTGGCTTCTTGAACTTAAAAGGGTGAGTGACCATTATCTTCATTTTCATCTTCCTTATTTGCATAATATTGATTTCTATATTGGGTAGCTAAGCAATTAGTCATTAGATCCATACATAGAAAGTATAAAGGTGGATTCTTGAACTCAAAGGGGCAACCTTGTTCTTCATTTTCCAAGAAATGCACTCCAAATTTGATATGTATATGTCTATATAGACACATATATATAGTGGGGTGTCATTGGAATTAGTCATAGATCCATCCTATTGGTTCTTTCCATCAGCTACAGTAAAAAGGTGGATTCTTGAACTCAAAGGGTAACCATTTTCTTGATTTTCAGCTCATATATTGATTTGTATATAGTAATATAGCTACATAGAGAAATATATCGTGGGGTTTCAGTGAAATTAATCATAGACATATTTTGTGTGTGGAATCTGAAGTGGGGTTTGATCAATCTTGAAAAATCTTGGATTGAAATGGAAAGTACAACAGCATCAGCACAAGGTCCAACACCACCAGCTGAGGATCTGAAAAAGGCGGTTTGTTGAACTCAAAGGGTGACCATTTTCTTCATTTTCAGCTCCAAATTTGCAGATATCAATTTGTATATGGCTATATAGACAGATATATAAAGGGGGGTTTCAGTGAAATTAGTCATAGATATATCCTTGTCTTTAATCTGAAGTGGGGTTTGATCAATCTTGAAAAATCTTGGATTGAAATGGAAAGTACAACAGCATCAGCACAAGGTTCAACACCACCAGCTGAGGAGCTGTTAAAAAAGATTCAAGAATTGGAGGCAGGGCATGCTCAATTGAAGCAGGAGATGTCTAAGCTTATGATTTGTGATGATCATAGAACACAAAGACAAAGGTCACATTCTATTTCCCCACAAAGGCCGCCTCGTATTCGGGCTGGTGGTGGATTTGATGGTGCTTGGAAAAGAGGGTCAACTTCTTTCCGGCATTCGTCGCCATTGCAAAGAGAGAGTAGTAGTAAATGTGAGGGAGGAGACAGCAGTATTGGTGTTGGAGGACCTTCTGCAGTGAATTTTACTGATAGACAGTATTTGAATATATTACAGTCAATGGGACAAGCAGTGCATATACTTGATCTTGATGGTCGTATAATTTACTGGTGAGTAATTGAAATGGACATCCTATCTTTTACATTTACTGGTTGAGCTTGTGAGTTTGAGTTTACTTTTTAGTCAATGGTTGTAGTGATGAACACCGAGGGGTCGTTTGGTTGTTGGCTAGGAAGTGAATAATTCATGTATTAAAACCAGCATAACAAGTACCATGTTTGGTAGCATTTTAATTGCTATGTATAAAATTCAGCACAACAAGTACGGTGTTTGGTTACCAGTTTACAATTGCGCATAACTAACACATGTATAAGTTATGAGAGAATCTATGTATTATTTTATGGAGCGTAGAAGATGGAATAGCTAATAGATGAATAACTAATCCATGTATAACTAATCCCTGCGTAACTCTAACCAACAACCAAACGACCCCTTGTGCAAATAGGTAAGAACATGTTATTTGCCTTAGTTAGACTTTAATTGGTATTTTTCACGTTTGTTAATGTTATCAATATAGGAGTGTAATTTGAGCCGTTGTTGCACAGGAATCGAACTGCTGAAAAACTATATGGTTATTCTGCTGCAGAATCTCTTGGACAAGATCTCATTGAACTCCTAGCAGATACTCGGGATCATGATGCTGCTAATAACATTGTATACCGAGTTTTAAGGGGTGAGAGTTGGACTGGACAGTTTCCAGTTAAGAATAAGCAAGGGGATAGATTCGTAGTCGTTGCTACCGATACCCCTTTTTATGACGATAATGGTACTTTGCTCGGTGTTATTTGTATATCGAGTGATATGAGGCCTTTCCAAGAAACAGGGCTTGCGTCGATGGGAGTGAAGCAGTTGGAAGCTGATACAAGATTTAGAGCCAGAACCCTTGCTTCTTCCAAACTTGGACTTGATCCCCAGAAGCCCTTGCAAGTTGCCATTGCCTCCAAAATATCTAATTTGGTTAGTGTTGTCTTTGTTTGAGTAGTTTCCTGGTTTTCTTCTAAGTTGCTCGGACTCGGGTGCGGATTTAGAGATCGGATCCTTCATGATCTAAATTTTAAGATTCGGGGGTATGGATACGGGTTCGGCTAAAATAATTCAAATATCTAAAATTCGAGTTATAAAATATGCCTAAATATGGTGTATTATTTGAGAGCAAGTTTGAATCTGTAATTATTATTATGTACACATGCATCTCCTTACTGTTTTTTTGGTGTAACATGACTATTGCAAATGATAGAGGTCATGATAGACTTCTTGAGTTCATTGCACACAGCAGTGATTCTGACCTGTAAATATTTTTAAAGCACCTTCTGGTTGCTGATTGCTTAATACAAAAATCTTTTAAAAGATAAAAGTAAACATATGCTTAAATTATGATTCCACCCTAGCTTTTGTTTTTATTTCAGAAATCATTGTATCTATCTCGAATTTCTCTGTCGATCTTGGTCAAGGTACCCAAAATCGGTTGACCAAATTCGACACGGATCCCACGCACTCACCCATGTCGTGTCGACACAGGCGTGGCACCAAAAGTGAAGAGTCCGAGCAACTTAGGTTTTCTTTAGCTTTCTTTTGGTTCTCTTTACTGCTGTCTGTTAAGGGTTTATATGCTGACATGATGAAACCTCATAATAGGCCTCAAAAGTGAGCAACAAGGTTAAGTCAAAAATAAAGACGGGAGAGAGCAGCGTGCTTCGCGAAGGTGGAAGTGGAGATAGTCATTATTCTGACCATGCATTTTCTGATGCTGTTCTCTCAGATCACAGAGAGGATGCAAATTCAAGTGGAGCGAGTACGCCTAGGGGAGACGTTCACCCTTCTCCCTTTGGAGTATTCTCTGCGAATGAAAGTGAGGGTAAACAAGGGATTTCTAAGATCATCACCTCGAAGGCAGAGGCGTGGATGGCGAAGAAGAGCTTATCATGGCCATGGAAAGGTAATGAGCGAGAAACATCCGAGCCAAGTACTACACGATCTGTATGGCCTTGGCTAAACAATGACCAAGACAATGAGTTAAATCACATTAATACATTTAAAGCAGACAATCAGGTTATTGAGACTAACCGGACAGCCACTAATGAAGCTCCAGGGTCCTGGTCTTCATTTAATATCAACAGCACAAGCAGTGCTAGTAGCTATGGAAGCAATGCCAGTAGTGCTGTTAATAAGGCGGACATGGATACTGAGTGCCTGGATTACGAAATCTTGTGGGAGGACTTAACTATTGGAGAACAGATTGGAGAAGGTATGCGGAATTCCTTTTACAGGTGAAATTATCAAAAACAAGTCTATCAGTTATTCCAAACTTGATCATAAGAGTCTTTTAGTTTACTTTCATTTTCTATTTTCCATCCATTATTTATGCTTCTGTTGCACTTAAACCTTTTATATCTTTTCTGAAGCTAACACGTTAATTTCACTATGAATGATCTGTACCAGCTTTATAGCTATGATATTCTTATGTATTTGACAGTTGTTATCACCTTTCCTTTTACTTCTTCATTTCTCACTTTTTCTTTTATCTGTGTTTCTCTAGGTTCTTGTGGAACTGTTTATCATGGGCTGTGGTACGGATCAGTAAGTTCTTCGCCTCTTCTTTATTTATTGTTCTTTTGCCAAGAGTTCTTTGCCTCTTCTGTTCATTAAACTTCCTGGAGACAGAATGTGCTAAGCATTTATTCGTCAAGTATTGTTAAACATTTGTGAGTTATCATTTACTCCTGGAGCTTATGCTTATAGCCTGTAACACAATGAACAAAAATGGCTTTTTGGTCTTATCATATGGATGATGTCAAAAGTCAAAAGTTTCACTAAGCCAGTATTTGTGTTGTACATGATGATGTTTTTGCCGTGCAGGACGTCGCTGTTAAAGTGTTCTCCAAGCAAGAATATTCTGATGAAGTGATATATTCCTTCAAACAGGAGGTCGGTCTGTTTGTCATAATGATTTCATGAAACACATTTTTTTTTCCTGATTGAATATTGTTCTAAAGGACTTTAAGCTATATGGAAGTAATAATGACGGTCTTTCCACGTATTTGGTAGAAATTTACATAAAATTGCTGTAGCTTTTTATGAGGTCAGTGAACCAAGGTCAAAATTCACCAGCAATGTATGCTCTTCGTCACTGTGATTTCTCGAAAATTTGAACCTTTTAGTGTAATCAATACCAGTTAATGCAGGACCAATGTGAAGAGTAATCTACAAATGCTGAGAATTAAATGTGTCAAAAACAAAATACTACAGTTTCCTGTTCATTAGAAACTATCACAATAGGATCCACTTCATGAGACTATCTGACTTTCTACATTAATAAATTGCTTACAATTTATTAAAATGCTAATAGTGCATCAAATTTATTACAATGAAATGACTCATTCATAGTATGTTTTGGAAATTGTTTTTTGTGCTTGATAGTAGTGCTTGAAGACTTAAAAGCTTAATGCTTTTCGCTTTCTAATTCAAGTATGGTTACTAACATTATGCTAGGACCAGAACCATCTCTGATAGGCCTTGTGCTTTACTTCTTTTTTTTTGAAGATCTCCCTTATGAAAAGACTTCGACATCCAAATATTCTTCTATTCATGGGTGCAGTTACTTCGCCACAGCGCCTCTGCATTGTCACAGAGTTCCTGCCACGGTAAAATCATCTTCAATCTTTACGCTGAATAACCCGTTCTATTTGTTTTGCACCTATTTCCACTGTATCAGTATTTTTCGTGTGTTACTGATAAACCATTTTACCTTTTCCATTATTGCAGGGGAAGTTTGTTTAGGCTATTACAGAAGAATTCATCGAAATTAGAATGGAAACGACGAATCCACATGGCTTTAGACGTAGTAAGTTCCTAAGAGATCAGTAATATTACTCCCTTCGTTCCAATTTATGTGGCACACTTCCTTTTTAGTCTGTCCCAAAAAGAAAGAATGTCACCTTTCTATAATTAGAAACAACTTAACTTTAAAATTCCATTTTTACCTTAATAAAATGATTTATTTCCACACAAATGTCTTAAGGTTTTTTTAGATCACAAATTTCAAGTCTTTCTTTATTAAATTTTGCGTCTAGTATACGGTGCCACATAAATTAGGACGGAGGGAGTAACGATTACCAAGAATAGCATCCATTATTTTTACTGGATTTGCGTTTGCCATATCCTTTTCCTTTTTTTTTGTATCATTTGCTTCATGTATAGCTGCTCATCAAATTCTTTTTATTAGTACTATTATTTTTATCTGAGATATTTGGAGTTACCAGGATTATTCTTTTATGCTAACTATCATGTTTCGTTTTTGCTGCTTCTTTCAGGCTCGTGGCATGAACTATCTTCATCATCTTATCCCTCCTATAGTTCATCGCGACTTGAAGTCTTCAAATCTTCTTGTGGACAAGAACTGGACTGTTAAGGTTTGTCTTCAGTTCATTTGACTGTCATTTTTTCTCTATGACTAAAGAGCTTTTAATATGTTGAGAAAAATTCTCACCATGCAAATATCGATAGGTTGGGGACTTTGGTCTGTCACGTCTTAAACATGAAACGTATCTAGCAACAAAGACGGGTAAAGGAACGGTATTCAGCTTGAACCCAGGAACTCTTTCTTACTCTATCAGTATGAGCTATTTTCATTCACCTATGGTGTTAGAACTTCATATGGACATTCTACGTTAATTCTCTTGCAGCCTCAATGGATGGCTCCAGAAGTTCTTCGCAATGAACTTTCAGATGAGAAGTATGCCATCTATGAGATATATGCAAGTTTATGCAGATTTTTCTGAATGTTATAACGATATTGATCCTAATTTGAATGTGCATTTAGGTCTGATGTATACAGTTTCGGAGTGATACTATGGGAACTCGCTACTGAAAAAATCCCTTGGGATAACCTCAACACAATGCAGGTATTTTCATCTAACTGAAATCTCACATGGACAATGTTAAGAGTCCCACATTAGATATGGAATGAGAACATGAACTCCTTATATGGACTTGGACAATCCTCACCCTACAAGCTAGCTTTTGGGGTTGAGTTGGGCCCAAGATCCATTCTTTACATGGTATCAGAGCCAATTCTTTGTTCACCGATGTTGGGCCCCAAATTATATTATCCACGCTCCAGTTAACAAGGTCTAGACGTGCGGGGGAGTGCTAAGAGTCCCACATCGGATATGGAATGGGAACATGGACTCCTTATATGGACTTGGACAATCTTCACCCTACAAGCTTGCTTTGGGGTTGAGTTAGCCCCAATATCCATTCTTTACGGACAACATTCCTCAGTCCTCACGCATAAGAAAAGTAGAACATAAAAGTGGATTATTTTTCATCTTATGGTGGTATAAAAAGAACAATTTTTTTACAGGTGATTGGAGCTGTAGGATTCATGAATCAGCGGCTAGATATCCCAATGGATGTTCATCCACAGTTGGCTTCTATTATCGAGAGTTGTTGGCATAGGTTTGCATCTTAGTTTTTTTGCCATCATAATTTGTTTTGCTGAAGCAAGTAGCCATAAGAGGAAGATATTGTCACGTCAAAAACATGTCATGAATTGTTCTTATTATTTTTTGGATTTTCCAAGGCCCTTAATTCAAACTTGTTTTCAAGTTATAATGAACTTTCCTTACAAAATCTGACATCAAAACACACCCAACTACCCAAAAGTGTGGCCTAGTGGTCAATGAAGTGGGTTAGAGAACCATAAGGTTTCACGTTCAAATCCAGCAAAGACAAAAATACTAGGTGATTTCTTTCCATCTGTCTTAGCCTTGGTGGACAGAGTTACCTAGTATATGTTGCTTGTGGGAGGTGGCAAGGTATTCCGTGGAATTAGTCGAGGTGCGCCCAAGTTGGCCCGAACACCACGGTTATGAAAAAATGACGTCAAAACATATTCAACAATCTTGCTTGAATAATATGAGAGAAATTAAAGTAGAAGTTAATGGAGACAATATGTAACCTGGTTTAGTCTCTTGATATTAGTTCATATTTGATGTCTGGGACATTATAATATCTTTAAGAATGAAACATTTTTAGGAAAAGGAGGTTGGAGTTCAGTGCATCTTTTTTACAAGTGCCTAATAAGTATTATCGGCTAAATTTGATTCTGTGATCAATATTTAGATAAATCTGTCTCATCCCTAGCAACCATTTTGCTTTAAATCACATTGAATTTACACATCTTTTGAAACTGAGCTGTATAAACGGAGCAACATGACTCCAACTTGCTTGGGGTTGAGGTCTACTCGTCGTTATTCTGAAATGAGCTGATATGCAACTTTTTATGTTTTTGTCCAACTCAGTGAGCCACGATGTCGTCCTTCATTCCAAGAGTTGGTGGAGAAACTTAAGGATCTGCTGAGGCAGTACGTTATTCAGGCGCAGGCAGGACGTAGCAGCCAGAAGGAACAGTAAACACAAATAGCGGGTGTTTGTGGTTGAGTTTCATCTGCTGATCGCATTGCTAACTCTTTAAGATTTTATGGCTGTCACATGAAAGTTGGTCATCGGTCAGAGCTCACAAACTGCTTGTGTTGTCGGATCCTACGTTCAGAGGCTAAATGTTAGGCTTGCAGTAAACTCATTGCAAAAGAAATTTGATGGAGAGAAATCAGCTGCCTTTTATTGGAGTCGAGTCAGTACTTCTTGTTAACCGTCTTGTTCAGTGAATTCACAGTTTTGCATTGATTGTTATCTCGTGTGAAGTGAATTCGTCTTCAACTCGTTGTGGGTTTTATAAGGTTATAACATTCAAATATTTGTGTATTGAATGAGAAATTAGCATTCAAGGTCACATATAAGTCTAAGAAGTAATTGAGTTTCTTCTTTTGCTATTGCTCCTTTGAATGCAACTTTTAATCTGGCTTGTTTAGGGACTAGGATCACACAAGGCACTGGTCAATTAAGGAAATACTATTTTGAAGTCTCCATTGAAGTTTAACTGAGGTTGAATCTGTAATAAGATAATATCCTTCATCCATAGAAGGCATTTTTACGTTTTTTTACTGATAACAATGCACTAGGTAACTCTTATCTATCGTCAACACATGCACTAGGTAACTCTGCCGCATATGCATTATGGGAAGAAATCACTTGTAGCTTTTGTTTTTGCTCTGCTGGCAACATTCATACATCAGCATATTACAACGAAGTAATTGGTTGAGGAATGCTAGGGTCCTCCAACGCCAAAACCCCAGACTTGACCTGAGCAAGCCGCACAATAAAATTGGCCCTTGTAGTAAATGATACTGATGATTGGATCTGATCCTTTTTTATCAATATGAGTCTAGTTGAAGTCTCCAGGTCGCCAAATAAGAATAGTAGCGCACCACCAGTGCATATTCTCACGTAAGAGAAGGACTGTGTTCAAGAGCATGATCTCCCATAAGCGTTTTAGTGGAGGAAGTTGAATTTAGGTACGGGAAAAAGGATGCAACAAATTCATCTCTCAACCTTTAATAGTATCTGCTATGGTGCAGAACCATCCCTCTGTTGGGAAACATTCTGCCCCTCTAGCTTCCGGGAGAAATATGCGCGACTTACTGCTTGGGAAGAGAGTATAATTCTCGATAATTAAGGTCATCTTTGACACCCAATATAAGCAACGGAAGTTGGGGCACAAGCACATCAAAATTCTCCTTGGAGGCTGCAGCTCGCCACGAGGTACAAACAGCACCAAAAGCAGTGAAATCTTCCATCACTGTAACGCGTTTCACAATCAGAACAAGGAGTTCGAAGGGAAACTCTGCCCAGTTCTCCATAGCTTTGAAAGAAAAGGAATACAGCTAAAAGATAGTAAAATTATTTGCTTATGGTATTGAAAAGGACCTAACATGCGTGTTCCTATTTTCTATAGAACTAGCTTCTCTGCTTCTTAATCTTACTATATTAGTTAATTATTTATGGAAATAATCCAATAAAGCAACTTCCGAGTTTTTCTAAACAATTAATCATCCAACTTAACTCAACCTTCTCAAAAAGTCTTTTAAGTCGAAATTCAACTTTCCTGACATAACCAAGATTTCATCAAACTTGTTCACCAATCACGATTAATTTTTCACTTCAATATTAGCAATTACCAAGTACAATAACTGGAAGACGACAGTCACCAGATCAAAGTTACATAACATTTAATAGCCTCTTTGCTAGTACATTTCAGAACCGAAGGGAAAAATTCATAGGTACTGTTTTTTTCTCAACTTTTTGCACGGACACTAGTTGAGTAAATGTCGTATTGCAGCTACAGCATCACCTTTATGCTCCCTCAAAGTCCTTTCAGCAACCTTCTTGTCTACCTATTCCACAATTGAAACAACGTGAGAGAATTAAAAATATACCAACAGAAACAACAGGTGTAGATGTAAGAGGAAACCGACCTCTAGTTCGTTTGCAATTATATCAATATCAGCAGCATTAATCTTAACAGCAGCTAGTTCCTTTTCCCTGTAATAGACACAATTCTTGATGTCATCTAATTTACCAAGGATTATGAGACTTCACAAGAACAGGAAAAAGACACTGAAAGAGGTTCAAGAGCTAAGTATACACATGGAAAGGTAATATCGATATTAATACGAACGTCAAATATGCCTTTTTGTGGCTTTATTTTTGCTTTTTTCTTTTGCAGATCCGAGAGGTAATAGATCTTAGGGACGGGGGCTTCATGGCAGCAATTCTACTCTATTATTTTCAATTTGAGTATCTCATTTGAAATCAATAAACTCATATTCACTATTTTGTTATTTGATTTACATGATTGAATAGCTCTTCATTTCCCTTCAGTGCACGTATAATAAGCATGAGAAAACATCCCAAATAATATTAATTATTTAATTTGGATAAACTAAAAGTCCCTTGCACACATCAACAATCAATGCTTCCCAACAGAAGTCCCGAACAAAACTTGTGGACTTCAGACTCATTTCATAATCAGATAAGGTTACCCAAATTTGAGTTTACAAGCAATGATGCCCGAATTTCGGGTAATGATTTGAAAGCTAAAGAAATGCAACTTCACATAAGCAATCAATCAAAACACTCGTCAACTCTCGTGAAGCAACAAATTCAACTAATTATCCAGTACAAACACCTTTCACATAAACAAACAAGAATTATAGGTATGATTAACAAAAAAGATTTATGATTTTCAACAATCACATAAATATATTTAGACGCTCTTCGTCAGACAACTTTTTTTTGTATCTACGGTTTTTGGAAACAAGTCTCAAACGCTTTAAATTATAAAAATCATAACACATCATGTCTAAGTATGTAATCTTATTTAAAAAACAAGCGGAACGCCTGAATTCACTGTAAAGTTTCAATGATTTGACTTTTGTATTCTAAACCCTGTCGTTCTTTCAGAGTGGCAGAGATCATTTACGAGTCAAAACCATCCATCAACTCTCCAACTACCGAGACTTAAAAAGCCAAAAGAAAGGAAGACAAAGCTGTATATCAGCAAGTAAAGTCATAGCCTAATTTCCAAGTGCATCAATTTCTTAATTCTTGTTAGTAAAAATTTACAAGGTTATAGTAGACTACAGAAAAAAATACTTCAAACAATGAATTCGTATAACTAAAAAATATTTGAAATAAGAAAAAGACTATTCCACTCCCCAAATAGCCATACTATAGTTTCCTTATCCTCAATTAGATTAGAGAAAAAAAGAAGCAAATCGCATCCTCATAATAGCTTGAAGATCAGCTTCCTTGATTGACATAATTGATGCCATAGTCTAATTTTCGGAGCATCATATTTTACTTTTTGTACAACATAATTACATTCTTAGAAGCTGCATAACAAAAAAAATATAACTAACAGTTCTATAGTTATTTCGAAACAAATATAGTCTTAACTTTCAGAGCATCATTTTTTACTTTTTGTAGAACAAACTAACATTTTTAAAAGCTGCATAACAGAAATAATATGACTAACAAATTTTGTAGTTATTTCGAAACACTATCCTCGAATTTTCATCATTTTTTGCTTTTTATAGAACAAAATTACATTTTTAGAAGCTGCATAATGAAAATAATAGTATAACTAACAAATTTTTATAATTAGTTCGAAACAAATATATAGTTCAATAAAAGAGAAGAAAAAAAATTGTTCGACTCCTCGATCAGTAATACAGTCCAAAAACATTCATATTATATAAGCGAAAAAATACAAACCTCATCCTCATAGCTTGAAGATCAGCTTCCTTGGATGCATAAATTGAAGCCATAGCCTAAACGACACAAATTTTCATTTTTCAGCATTAAAATGGAAAAATTCAAATGTATATAGATACAGTTGGGTATATAGATACATAAAAATTGCATAGATTCTTGTACAATATGAAAGGTATATCTGATAAAACAATACTGTTGGGTATATAGATACATAAAAAGCTGGGAAATTTTTAAAAAAAGATACAGCTTTTGAAAATTATTACGCCACGTAGCCCAATATACAATATTATACAACATTATACCTGGAGGGAAAGCATTATACATAATGTATCAACCTTGTACAAAGTGTGTAATAGTGTATAAAAGGTGTTTATATTACAAATATGTTGAAAATCAGGTGTTTATACACAATATATGGGCTACGTGGCGTAAATATTTTCAAAAATAGAAGAGCATAATTTTCCCTTAAAATACATAGTGAAGCAAAATCAGAATTGCACAGATTCGTGTAAAATACGAAAGGTATACAGATACATACAAAATTTAATGAAGCAAATTCAAAATTGCGTAGATTAGTGTAAAATATGAAAGGTATATCGGATAAAACAATACCATTTGTATATATATACATAAAAATATATAGTAAAGCAAATTCAAAATTGCATAGATTCGTGTAAAATATGGAAGGTATATCTGATAAAACAAAATTTAGTGAAGCAAATTCAAAATTGCATAGATTCGTGTATAATATGAAAGGTGTATCGGATATAATAATACCATTTGTATATAGATACATAAAAATTTAGTGAAGCAAATTCAAAATTGCATAGATTAGTGTAAAATATGAAAGGTATATCTGATTAAACAATACTGTTAGTATATAGATACATAAAAACATAGTGAAGCAAATTCAAAATTGCATAGATTCATGTAAAATATGAAAGGTAGTGTAAGTCAAACTTCTTTATTTTGACCGTGAATTCGGACAATCTTTAAAGCTTTTTGAAAAATAATTTACATATTTAGAAACTACATAAAAAGTACTACGGTATAAGTCACAATAATTAACGTAGAATATTTAAAGTAAAAAAAAAAAGGCAGCCCAATGCACTAAGCTCCCGCTATGCGCGGGGTCCGGGGAATGGCCGGACCACACGGGTCAATTGTACGCAGTCTTACCTTGCATTTCTGCAAGAAACTATTTCCACGGCTTGAACACATGACCTCATGGTCACATGGCAACCAACTTTACCAGTTACTCCAAGGCTCCCCTTCAATGTAGAATATTTAAAGTGAATATGAATAAATCGCGGTCAAAGATTTTCTTAATTTGACTCTCGAAATTCGAACTGTATCACACAAATTGGGACACAGAGTATATCAGATAAAACAATACCATTGGTATATATATATAAGACTGTAAGTTATTTGAAAAAAAAAGACAACCCAGTGCACTAATCTCCCGCTATGCGTGGGGTCCGGGAAAGGGCGGACCACAAGGGTGCAGTGTTAACTTGCATTTCTGCAAGAGGATATTTACACGGCTTGAACCAATGACCTCCTGATCACATGACAGCAACTTTATCAGTTACTCCTTCGCAGAAACTACATAAAAAGTACTATTAAGTCACAATAATTAACTAAAGTGCATAGAATAAATCACGGTCAAAGATTTTCTTAGTTGGACTCTCGAAATCCAAACTGTATCACATAAATTGGAACACATGAGTATATCCGATAAAACAATATCATTGGTATATATATACATAGAAAATTTAGTGAAGCCAATTCAAAATTGCACAGATTCGTGTAAAACGGTACCGTTTGAACACGAGAGGAATCGAGTTGACGATCTTCGACATGGTCAGTGAGCTTATCTAAAGCTTTGCTTTGTTGCTGTAAGTCCTTTGAGTCATTTATTTCAAGTGCTTCATCTCCAACCTCCATTTTTGCTTTGTTTTTCAGAGAGAGTGGTTACTGAATTGCAAAGTGTTAATTGGAGCCCTAAGAATTTGTTTATTATTTGGGCCTGATTTAGTATTGGGCTTGGAGAAAGATTCTTATGGGCAGGAGATCTACACAAATATGACCATTTAAGATTGATGTTTAAATTTTGTTCACTCTAAATCATTCGTGCAAAAATAACAACGCCGATTTTTTTTAAAGTTATGTTGGATTGGGTCATTATTCAAATGCATTTCAAGTAATGAGTAAAACTTAACTCGTTGATCCCTTGGCTTTTCTGCCTGGGGTGAGTATATTTAAGTAATTATCGTTCTATAATATTATAATGAAAATGTAATTGACATGTATCTCGGTAGTTCGATGAGTGAGTTTGTTTGTCCTTTCAATTTTGAGTGTCTTCTTGAATAGTTATAGTAGCTCAGAAGCACGAATGTACCTTATGGATGGTTGGGAGAGATGGGGGGAGAGGGTGTGGACAATTCCTGAACATAGTCATCTTTGCCTTTGTGACAGTTTATTTCATGGTCCATGTAATAAACTTATAGCATAATTGTTGTATGAACTATGAGTCAATCATGACTTGTATAAATTACAAATTTAACTTATATTCACTGATAATGTCATAAAACTTTTAAACTGGGTACTTATACTACTTACTAATTAACAATTTCAATAAGCAAAAAGTGTTTAGCAAGAGGCATCATAAAACACAACTACTAGATGCACTTCATGACTAATAATACTAGTAATATAGTTCTAATCTTAGTCAAATTAATTAAATTCTATATATGATAATCTTGAAATGATTGATTAACTTTAATTAAATCCATGCTGGAAGCCATTCTTTGCCTTGGATAAATTCTATGGAGGTAAATGGCATGGCTTCTTTAGCATTGAGTTGCTTTGACCATGGAGCACGACCTTCTATGGCTGACCCTGGTCCATGACATTTGTATTCACCATGATATAAATTTCTGCACCAAAGTTATAAAATGAAATTAATCGAATTCAGAATTTAAATTTATTAAGTAGATTCAATTTTTAAGTTTATATAGGTGATCTCATTGTAATTTAAAATTATAGGTTTGAAATTTAGTAATTTTTGGAAATTATAGTTTATTTTTGTCCGATTTACGTCGTGTGATTTTCTGGTAAAGGGAAGAGATAAGGATAAAAAACGCACTTAAGCTATAATTTTTTTTGATCATTAAATAAAAAAGAGAGTGTAGTACACACATTATCATATATTCGTCTAGGTATGTTTAGCTAACTAGGTAGGAAAGTCTAACTTTTGATAGTACACAAAAAAAATGATAGTTTAGATGTGTTTTTGACTCTTTATCTCTAAAGAGAATTCAATTGAACTCTTTGCCATTACTGTAAGAATTATTTAGAACTGGAAAATTTTTCTTAATCTTATTCATCCCAAATGGTTACAATATATACACCAAATAACAATTAATAGGAAGATTAAGTCTTCCTTAAAATCCTCCTACCTATCCCATAATATATTCTTATTCCCTATATTAATACTAATCTATTTAATACATAATACTACTTACCATTTACAAACGATTCTACATAATTATATTATTAATAGTAATTAATAATATTCTAACACTTCGCAAATGATCGACGAGGGCGAATCGAGAAGTGTCCCAAATTCTTCAAATAAGATCACTAAGCCCTTTTGTGAAGATATCCGCAACTGATGTCGCGTCGACACGTAACACTCGCACCTGTCCGCGAGCCACCTTTTCACGGACAAAATGAATATCTAACTCAATATGCTTAGTGCGTTGATGATGGATTGGATTTCCGGAGAGATAAATTGCACTAATGTTATCACAGTATACCATGGTGGCTGTCGGAATAGGACAAAGAAGCTCAAGTAAAAGATTCTGAATCCAGCATGAGTCAGACACAATGTTGGCTACCGCACGATATTCAGCTTCAGCACTGGAACGTGATACGGTGGGTTGCCTTTTGGAGGACCATGAGATTAAATTATCACCGAGGAAGACGCATAGCCGTAGGTGGAGCGTGCGTGTCCGACATCCCGCCTACCGATGCGTAGTAGGTGACAAGCTTGGTAATGTAATACGTGTACATATGCAATACATAATTCAGATTGCCCTTAATATATCATACAATACGCTTGAGTGCATGCATATTTTCTTCCATCGATTGTCGTGAACAAACACACTTGTCATCGCATATGTAATATCCGCCCGTGAATGTGAGATATTGTAAAGCTCCTGCCAAGCTGCGATACAATGTCGGATTGGCAAAAGGACTACTGGATATGACACTCAATTTTGACTTGGTATCTACTGGAGTTGCAGACGGTTTGCAAGATGACATTCCGGCCGCTTCTACGATCTCTCGATGCATACTTCTTCCGGGAAAGAAATAAACCACCGCATGACGCGTGTCACCGCAATTCCTAGAAAGTAGTGAAGTGGACCAAGATCCTTCATAGCAAATTCGAACTCACTGGTCATGATATTCTTGCAAGAGAGTCTCAAGAGGTCATAGGATAATATCATCTACATATAAGAGAATATAAGTCGTATGATTACCCCGTTGATAAATAAATAGTGAATTATCCGAACTACTGTTGAGAAACCCATGTTGAACACAAAATCGCAAACCGCCAGACTAAGTCCCGGGAGCCTGTTTGAGTCCATATAATGATTTTTAAGTAAACACACATGATTGGGATAACGAGAATCTCTGCACTCAATGGTTGACGATGTATACGCCTCACTCAAATGTCCCATGTATGAAGACATTCTTGACATCCAATTGATGAAGTAACCATCCTTTTCGAGAGGCTAAATCGCGAACAATTCGATGGTTCTTGGTTTAACCACTGATCAATGTCTCGCCGCAATCTAATCCCACCTGTTGAGTCTTGCCATCACCTACAAGTCGGGCCTTATGCCGCTCAAAAGAACCATCAGATTTTTCTTTATGGCTAAAAATTCACATAGAACGAATTATATTAGCATTAGATGGACGAGGTACTAACTCCCATGTCCTATTTTTAATTAGAGCATGATATTCATCATCCATGGCCATTTTCCAATTAGGATCTTTTAGAGCAGACGCAGGGTTACAAGGCAAAGGTGATTTGGAGACTTGAGTGTGTAGACTGTATTTGACATTGAGTTTTGTAATTCCATGTTGACTACGGGTGACTGGCCGGTTTAGTGGGCCAGTGGACTGGACGCCACTGGCCGGGAGTGAGACAGTGGGATGAACGCCACTGCCCAGATTATTGCTAATTTCTCCACCGTCAGACGGGTCGACCGAGTATTTTGTGTGTAGTTGGGCCCGAGTTGGAGGTTGGCCCAATCGGGCGGCACCGTGTAAAGTAGGGGTTCTCGTTCACCGGGCCTGAACTGATGGCCCGGGCCTTTGGATCAGTATTTTTTGTGAGTCCCGGGCTGTGGAGAAAATGAGTTAGATACGGGGGCCTATCATCATCCAAAAAATCATAAGTATTTGTCCCTGTGTCATGTATCTTGGCAAAGGGAGATTGTGACTCATAAAAAATTACATGACGACATATAAACATACGTTTGGAAGAAATGTCATAACACATGTAACCACGGTGATTCGTAGGATAACCCAAGAAGACACATGGATTAGACCGGGGTTGAAGTTTTGTGATTGTGGTGGATGGAAATAGGGGGTAGCAAAGACAACCAAATACTCTCAAATGATGATATGAGGGCTCTCGTAAGTAAAGTATTTTTAGTGGAGCTTGGTAAGACATGTTTTTGTAGGGAAGGATATTTAACATGTAGGTTGCCATTTGAAGCGCATGATGCCAAAAAATGGGGGGTATAGAAGCATGAGCAAGGGATGTTCTCACAATATTGTTAATGGTTCTAATTTTGCGTTCCGCCTTCCCATTCTGTGAAGATGTGTTGGGACAGGATAAACGAAATTGTAAACCATTTGTTTTAAAAAAAATCCCAAAACTGATTATTGTCAAATTCCCTCCCGTTGTCACATTGAATACTTTTAATCTCCCGTTCAAACTGAGTTCGGATAAATGCTCTAAAGTTTAGGAATGTGGAAAACACTTGTGATTTTTTCGACAAAGGGAATGTCCACAAATAATTAGAGTAATCATCAAGAAACAAGAATAGTATCTATGACCTGAGGAACTCAAAACAGGTGATGTCCAAATATCACAATGTAAAATATCAAATGGCATAGTAGTGCATGAAGTAGAAGAAGTAAATGGCAACCTAACATGTTTACCAAGGGCACAAGCCTGACACTTATTCAAAACATGAGTTTGAGTACATGAAATAAAATTGTTTTGTTTAAGAGAGGCCAAAACGGACTCCCCCGGATGTCCCAATCGTTCATGCCATAGTGATGGAGCCAAGTGCAAAGTGGAAGGAACTTTAGATCGTGGATTTGGTAAACTTATTGGATAGAGCTCCCCCTTGCTATCACATCTCATGAGAAGCTTCCCCGTCTGAAAGTCATGTACGGAAAAACCAAATGGGTCAAATTTAACAGAAACCCAATTATCACTAGTAAACTTCCTAACAGAAACCAAATTTTTTATTAATTTGGGAGCATGCAGGACATATTTTAAAACTAGTGGCGGATGTGGTGGTGACAGTGTGTTCGACCCATAACCTTTTATTGAAATTGTATGGCCATTTCCGACAATAATACCATTTTCTTTGCTCAAATTATAATAGGGTGAGAGTGTACCTTGGGACGCCGTCATATGTGACGTAGTCCCGGAGTCTATATACCAATTAAAATCCGATGGATTGAGTCCAAGAGTGTGCATAGCCTGCTCAATATCCGTAGGATGGGTCGTGGTTGAATGGGCCTCCTGCCATTGGGCCGGAGGAGGCCCAAAATCGCTGCCGCCGTGAAGCATTTCCAGTAACCGGGCTCGCCAAAATTGCTTCGCCGTCTGAAGTGTGTCCAGCGAACTGGGCCGGCCTGCTGAAAATTTGATGTTGGCTTCTCTTTGGAGCAGGTTGCCGCCATCGCCATCGGGCTGTTGGTTTGCTCGCCCACTTCCGTCTGGACCATTGCTGCTACCAGTGGCCGCCGCGATTCATTGGCTGCCGCCGCCCGTGGTTGCCGCCGATGCCGCCGGAGTTGATGCTGCCGTCATAGCCTCCGTCGGAGTTGGTGTTGCCGCCATTTTCGCCGCCACCGGAATTCCGGTGACCCCCACCTTTATTATTTCCGCGATTTTCACCCTTCTTATTATTATTACCACGTCCTTTTTGACTCTTATTTTGTGAAGAATAGTCAAAATAATTACCTTCATTTGAATACGTGGCAACCATGGCGGAATTTGTTGAAACCTTCTTAATCAAACCCGATTCTTCAAGAACAAGCATGGATCTTGCTTGATAAAACTTTGGTAAGGGATTACTTTGACGGATTAGTGTCCCCACGCCACTATAAGCATCCGTGAGACCGACAACTAATCAGAAACTAACGGTTGTCGAAACCGTGAACCTACGCTTTCAATTGATCCGCCACCACTTTGAGACGCCGATGAGGTTGAAACGTTAGGGAAGTCTGCCATGACAATGGTTGAAAATTCTTGTTCCAACGCAATAAAGACGCAGAGTTGTGATTATCTTGAAAAATGTCTCTCAGCGTTCTCACGCCGCCATGGCAAGAGAATCGTTCCATTATTGTATGCAACAAGTCTGTGGATATTGTTGCATAAATCCAACCAAGAACTGTGGCATCAAGGGTATCCCACAATTCTTTGTCTGCTTCAGACGATTGTTCCGTTGTTGTACCATTTTTTGGTGGAATTATATGATGAATAACTTTGTGAGCCCTACAACATATTTTGAACAACTCCGCCCATGTTGCGTAGTGAACAGTTTCCATCTCTAGTTTGACAGAAATATGTGTTTTGATGTTGGAAATAGTAAGGGCTGAGTGAAACGAAGATTTTGATTCAGACATGGTTGACAACAAAAATGGAGAAAAATAAAGTATAACAATGGAGAAGACAAATTCGGTTGGAAGGATGTGGAAGATGACCGAATTTGGAAGGAAAATTTTATTTAGAATAGGATCTTTGAATTACCATCTGATACCATGTAAGAATTATTTAGAACTGAAAAATCTTCCTTAATCTTATTCATCCCAAATGGTTACAATATATACACCAAATAACAATTAATAGGAAGATTAAGTCTTCCTTAAAATCCTCCTACCTATCCCATAATATATTCTTATTCCCTATATTAATACTAATCTATTTAATACATAATACTACTTACCATTTACAAAAGATTCTACATAATTATATTATTAATAGTAATTAATAATATTCTAACAATTACATTAGCAGCTCATAAATTATGTTCGCCGACGACCAAGTCTGTTTCAATGACAGTAAGCTTATTAATCTAATACAAAATTTTCAATTTCAATGGTCGTAGATGTATATGTATAACGTTATAGTACCATATAACTTAAAATTTTAAAATATGAAAAGTTTTCTTACTTTGTTGATCCTGGAGAGCTCCAATTAGTCCAACCTTTGTTGAGATATTTTAATTAAGTTCATTAGATATTTTTGTTAAGTAGGATATTATTAGTGGGTCTAATATTTCCTATAAATAGGACTATTTCCTTTGTAATTCATTTGAGCAAAACATATTATATGAAATCTGAAAAGAGCACTTTGCTCACCAAAAATATCTCTTCCCTCTCATCTCTCTCTGTACATTCTCTGTTTTCTCTATCTTTTTCATTCTTCTTCACATATTGTTGACACCCAATTTTGACCCTCCCGTCCAGTCATTAACTATAAAATTACACTAATTTTAAAACAATTTTATAATAATAAAATGCAACAATAATACATAAATACAGGCATAAATAAACAATTTAATAATGGCATCGCGTCTTACGTAGAGTTTTAAGCACTTAGAGTCCCACGCCCGCATTTATTAAATAATTAGACTAATTTAGCACCCAAATAATTTAACTAAATTCATTAATCTAAATTAATTAATTAAAAGCCTAAAACTAATAATTATAACACTAACCTAATTTAATACTACCCTTAATTCGCAGCCCACTAACGCAGCCCAACCCCCGACCCGTTGCCCCGGCCCACGCCTCTTTTCTTATCAGAGGCCCAACGCCCCAGCCTTTATTTTTCCTTCTCTTCAGTAGCCCTTTCGAGGGTCCTCAACAAAACAAAACGAACGAACCCTAAACCTAAAAACCAGCAGCCTCCCTCGCCTCTTCCCCTCCCCATCGCAACACCAGCAGCCCCGAGATTCTCGCCGGAGAATCCGGGAGCCTTCCCTTACCCACGCACCCTAGCCAGCTCTTCCTTCCATAACCAAACGATTTCTTACCATAGAATCAAAACCCGTTCGAATCACTTACCAATCAGCACAAATCTCTTACGAAATCTCAGCCTAGAATCTCAGCCCTAATTGCCTACCAAACTTAGAATCCAAGGGAGGGCTATAAGAAGCACATGCAATAGAACAATTAGAGGCAGTCGAATTCTGAGGGAGTCAGGGGAGCAGAAAAGACAGGGACCCATAGCATCGACGGGAACACCCTTAGCATCAGTCAAGCACAGTTAAGAACCCCTAGCCGTAGTCAGCAACTCAGGAGAGCATCGACTCAGAGGGATAGGCGTAAACAGGACATCGGTTAAGAAACGAACGGGCACCAAATAACCCTTCTCTTAATTCCAGCCAATATCTGTGAGTAAACCTTCTCCCTTTTATTCGCATCGCAAAAACCAAAACCCGTCGATTGGACCGACACTTGATACGCTTCGGCCACGAGAAGGTAAAATTCCACTCCCATCGATTTCGTCGCATTGCTGAATTTCTCGCATTTTTCGTGTCTCGTACTAGTATAATGTTAGAATTTATTTGTTTAGTTCTGCTTGGATTACGATAAATGCAAGGTTATTTCTGAATAGTGAAGTCGGTTTGGTGAATATCGCTTGTTTGATTGTGATGGCAGATACTTATTTGCGAAATGCTTTGTGATAGATGTTGTTCTAAGATTCAGTTTAGTTGTTCCAGTTTGTTAATCAGTTTAGTTGTCTCCATAATCGAAAGAATGCTACGCGAAATAAGATCCGCTTTAAGTAAATCCAAACTCCTCTCAGTTTTTTTCTCTTTATAGGATTATGTTTTTAAATGCTTGATTATAGCCTGTTATTATGTCTCGAGCATTTTTTAATTCAGTTTAGACAAATGTGGGAGTATTTTATTAAATAGTTGAAATCTGATTAGTTAATGCTTATCTAAAGGTCACATGTTATATGGCGCTTGATCCCCAGTTTGGCTAACACATGTTTTCTTTTAGAATAACTTCTTGCTAGTTTAGATTGACATGTTTACTTGCTAAAATCAGTGTTAAAAGTGCTTTGTTGAATACCTGCAATGGATGGAAATTAAGCTAAACTATGTATGTTGACCTAAAGAGGTAGATAAAGGGGGTAATTTGGTTGTTTGCATCTAAGTAAAAATGATCATTTAGTTTGTTTAGTCTAAGTTTGAAATCATGTTTACCCTGCTACGATAAGTTCCATCCATGTTCTTTAGGATTCTACATCTTTTTTTATGTCATGATATCTTAAATGTTACTATGTTTGTAAAATGACTTGAGATTAAGCTTTAATTTGATTGTCCTTCAGTAATTGCCTTGTATGAACTTATTTTGTCAATATGATTAGACTTAGGCTATAACTATATAGTACATACCCTGCCTCTGTTCTGTTAATCTGAAGTATGCAGAATAGTCGTATGAACCATGGCTTAAGTTTCCAGTAAGCTGGAGTACAAAGCAATAGCAAGGATTAGTATGTTGCCTCTCCTGCCTCTCCTGTTAAATACAATTGTGTCCAGCATCTGTTGATTACCCCTTCTCCTATGTGTTAAATTGCAACGTATGATCTAGACTCCCCCCCTGTGGCTAGTTGCATGTCTGTTTCTCCTTAAAATTTGGTAGTCACGTTATGGGCCTAACATATCTGGATAAACTTTTGCTTGCTGTTTCTTCATAAGCTAAGTGACGCCCGCCCATCGCTTGCCTTTCCCTGCTTTCTCCCTTTCCTGTGTGTTGCTTGTTTTGGGCCGACCGGACTTGCTGATTCGCGTAAATTATCATTGAGCATGTATTATAGACATAGATATAGGTTTAGCGTTTAATTATCTATATCGAATATTATTGGGCATTTACTAATCCTTATCTTCCTTTGTTTTACATGGCACGCATTGGAGCAAAAATGAAGAGTCTCACGGCGAGACTCATCGCGAGCTATTTCAAATGGCAACCCGCATCTGCATCCGCATTCCCGTTCCCGCTTCAGGAATTCCTAGAAAAACAAATAGGACGTCGTCATCCGTCGTAAAGAGCATTCTTAAATCTCATTCTCTCTCTTACTTGCTATTCATTTATTCATTTGTTTATTGTAATTTAATAACTCTATTTCTGTAATATTTAGGATATCTAGAACAATTAAGTTTCAAACATATAAGGGAAAGCAATTCATAATTAGAAACGCACTTCCGACCTGCTTGTCTTTTATGCTTGTCATACATATCTAAACCTTACTAAATAATTTAACTCGCGACTAAAGTATTATTTCTTTATAAAATCCATGATAAAATAAATTAATTTTCTCATAAGCTCTTTCATTAGCATAATATAAATAATTTGTGTTGAACAACCTTATTATCGGAAAACTATAAAATAATCATCTTTTGCACTACGTCATATATATTTGATTCTAAAAGCTTGTCTTTGATCATAAATCAACATGGCATATATCTATAAACAGTATAAAAGCACACTTTAAAACTTTATTTTTTATAGTATTAGTCTTGCAAACTTTTATCAACATGCCCCTTTCTATAAAACATTTCTTAAAGCACCCCTTATATAATATCGTACGCAGGTTAAGCAAGATTAATTTAGCTAACAGTATACATAATTAGTCCGTAAATAACCTTTGCATGAACACATAATTAGTCTATAAAGCACCTTAGCATTCTTTAGCATATTTCTAGCCCTTTAAAAACCTTAGCATTTTAGCACCTTTTTGCATTCTTTAGCACTTTAGCGTTTTAAGCACCACTTTAATATTTAACACCCTTTACTTTTAAAATTAATCCCTTAGCACCTTTAGCACATTTTGTCCTTAAAATTTTAGCACCTCCTAGCATTCTGTTGCACTTTAGCATATAACACCTTTTGCCCCTTTTTTTTATACTTTAAGCACCTTTTAAACATTTTAACATTTTTAGCATTTTTATTAAGCAGGAAGAGCTTTTACTTTGCATTTTTAAAACATAATAATTACCCTAGGTTTGGCAGGACAACCGCAAGTTAGCGGATCTTAGAGGGTGCCTAACCCCTTCCCTCTAGATTAATAAAGAACCCTTACCCAGAATCTCATTAAGTTTAGCAGACCATAAAAAATGGAGTTAGTGTTGACTTTAACCTAGTTGACATTTAGGTGTCCTAATTCACCCAATTAATTAGGTGACGACTCCGCGAACCCTAGCACCCTTTTGCACTTTTAGCATTTTCTAGCATTTAACCTTTTACTTTTAAACTTTAGCATCTTTTGCAATGTTAGCACTCCTTTTAGCATTTTCAAAACCTTTAAGCCATTTAAACTTTTTATTATTATTTTTGTTATTTATTTTCTAACCTTTTATTTGAGCAGGAGTTAGAAAAAAAAGTCGCGGTCGAAATCGGGCGCGACAGAATGGCGACTCCACTGGGGATTTTAGGTTCTTAACCACAACAGACCTAGGGTTATTAATTGGCAATTATTTTGCATTTAATTTTTGTGTGTTGTATTTTGTTTTATTTATTTTTGATTGCTACCTGCTTTACTGCTTTCCTTAAACTGGCATTCCGCTCATATTTCTTCCACTCTGGAAAATTCACACAATCACACACTACATGCGAGGTGCGCTGGTGCATCAAAGAAATTCTTTCTTCAAAACCAAATTTAGGAGAGTTGGTAATATACGTGGAGTGCCCGCCTAACCGGTGGCGTAGCCTTCACTCGAGTTGTCCGCCTGAACTCAAGGCCCGTAAAAGCCAAATCTTAGCAAACTTAAGATAGAGCTATACCACCCTTATTTTAGGGCATGCATGCATTTACCTTAGGTGGGTCGGTCCTTGGCATCGACACCACAATTAGGAAGACACCAAACTTGTCGACGGGTTTCTCAACCTAACGACCAACCAGCATATTATGTGTAGCGTGGCAATAACAGACAAATCCAAACCCAATCATGACATGCTGAAATTGGGAAAAGTGCACCGTCATTTGGTCGCCATTTCCAACAAAGGCATTATAGTTGGACGACTTGGACAAACCCGTCATAATCTCGCATAAGTGACGTTTAGGCTTACCTCTGGCATAAAGAGGTCCCCCTGCATGTTAGCAAACGTTTGAATATGCTATGTGCAATATATCTGCTACATACTTGCAAATTATGTGCTTTATGCTGACACCGTTTGTTGCATTTTTAGAAAGATTTATCATCTCCCCCCAAAGGTCGATTTGTGTTTGACTTAGAAATGGCAGAGCATCAATATTTCACAAGATCAAAGGCACGGTCCAGCGACATGACCGATTCAAGGGCATCTGAGCGGAACGAGTCGGAACCTGTCTTGGTTCCTATAGGCAAAGCGGGTCTCGAAAGAAGAGCGATGACACCTTCTCAAAGCGGGACAATGTAGGAAACTGCATGCGGATCGCAAATCCAAACAAGCCAGGCACGCAGATATCAAGGAACAAGGCAGCAAAGTCAAATATGAATCGACCCCCCCCAAAACTCACAATTTTTTTTTTGAGCGCAGGTCTTTTAATATTAACAGAAGCATAAAGTGCAACAGCCGAAGCAGAAAATACGACGAAAAGTCTCTTCGCAGAAGCAGGAAAAGCAGCAAAGGCAGGGGATGACAACAATCCAAAGTCCGCAGCAAGAGCAGCAGCAGCAGAAAGGGGCATCAACGATCGGCAATCAAAGTTCAGAGTTCCGCAACAAAACCTAGCGCATCAACTCGAGCATAAAGTCAAATTGGCAACCCACGACGCACACAAAGAAAGGCATCATGGCAATTCGTCACCGCAACGTCAAAGATGTCCGCAAAGACAACATCTCGGGATGACATCTCTACCCATAAAATTGCACTTCATATGTATTTATCATTTCATTTAAACGGTATACACTAACGCTTTTTTTCTCAAGCTTGGCATATGAGCATTTATTCTAGGAAGAATGACACGCCCGCACAACGACGTAATCGGCAAGTCCACGCAACGACGCCAAGAAGAACACGCCCGCACAACGACGTAATCAAGAAGTCCATGCAACGACGCCCGGAAGAACACGCCCGCATAACGACGTGTCGGCAAGTCCACGCAACGGCGCCGAAGAACACGCCCGCATAACGGCGTAATCGAAGTCCATGCAACGGCGCCAGAAGAATACGCCCGCATAACGGCGAATCGCGAAGTCCACGCAACGACGCCAGCAGCAACACGTCCAGACAACGACGTAATCAGCAAGTCCACGCAACGACGCCCGGAAGAACACGCCCGCATAACGGCGTAATCGGCAAGTCCATGCAACGACGCCAGAAGAATACGCCCGCATAACGACGTTATCGGCCAAAGAAGTCCACGCAACGGCGCCAAAGAAGAATACGCCCGAGCAATGACGTTATCGGACAAAGAAGTCTACGCAACGACGCCAACAAAGAACACGCCCAAGCGGCGCTTATCGGCAAGACAACAAGTCCGAAAACGACGCCATCATCAGCATATCACGCAGGGACGATTTCTATACTCCCGAAATTGCATTTCTTACGCAGGCTTTATTATTCTGTCTTAGCGCTTATGCACTAACTCTTTCTTGAGCTTTAGTATACAGGACAGCAAAGAAAGACAATGTATCCGCGTTCACAATCGCAACACGTCTGTGCAAGGACGAAAATCACAGCATTCACAACATCGCATCAACACAGCAGGCATCACATTTTTGCAGGATCACAGTTACATTGTTTTAAAATTATACATCATCATTTTGCCTTAACAGTTATGCACTAACCGTTTGTTCAAGTCTTAGCATGCAGAGCGGGAGCACAACGTGGATTTTCTCTTCAATAACCGGCAATGTTGGGGCCAACCTTCCCAACGATCGCGGCGCCTCAGCGTCGGTCCACTCGCTCCACATCACCGTAGAACCCAGACCACAAGCCATAGCGACACCTCGAGTTCAAGCCGCTTATATTCTTTTACTTTTTACACCATAGCCCAAAGGTCATCATAACTCGACATCGACTTTTAAGTCCGCGTTAGCCCGCATTGGTGTTTTGACCATGGTAGCCCAGTGTCGTCATAACTCGACACTGGGACAGCTTTGAGTCCGCATTAGCCCGCCTTGATGTTTAGACCATGGTAACCCAGTGTCATCATAACTCGACACTGGGACAGTTTTTGATTTTTGCGTCAGCCACTGTCTACCGCCAAAGATTTACGCAGTCGAAGATCGAGACAAAATTGGCTATGAGTCAACGTCTTTGTCCGAAGATTCTTCCATCATCTCCATACAAAGAGGGACAGCTGTTGACACCCAATTTTGACCCTCCCGTCCAGTCATTAACTATAAAATTACACTAATTTTAAAACAATTTTATAATAATAAAATGCAACAATAATACATAAATACAGGCATAAATAAACAATTTAATAATGGCATCGCGTCTTACGTAGAGTTTTAAGCACTTAGAGTCCCACGCCCGCATTTATTAAATAATTAGACTAATTTAGCACCCAAATAATTTAACTAAATTCATTAATCTAAATTAATTAATTAAAAGCCTAAAACTAATAATTATAACACTAACCTAATTTAATACTACCCTTAATTCGCAGCCCACTAACGCTTCAACCCCGACCCACGTTGCCACGCCTCTTTTCTTATCAGAGGCCCAACGCCCCAGCCTTTATTTTTCCTTCTCTTCAGTAGCCCTTTCGATGGTCCTCAACAAAACAAAACGAACGAACCCTAAACCTAAAAACCAGCAGCCTCCCTCGCCTCTTCCCCTCCCCATCGCAACACCAAAGATTCAGATTCTCACGGAGAATCAGAGCCTTCCCTTACCCACGCACCCTAGCCAGCTCTTCCTTCCATAACCAAACGATTTCTTACCATAGAATCAAAACCCGTTCGAATCACTTACCAATCAGCACAAATCTCTTACGAAATCTCAGCCTAGAATCTCACTCTAATTGCCTACCAAACTTAGAATCCAAGGAGGGATATAAGAAGCATGATAGAACAATTAGAGGCAGTCGAATTCTGAGGGAGTCAGGGGAGCAGAAAAGACAGGGACCCATAGCATCGACGGGAACACCCTTAGCATCAGTCGAGCACAGTTAAGAACCCCTAGCCGTAGTCAGCAACTCAGGAGAGCATCGACTCAGAGGGATAGGGCAGAAACAGGGACATCAGTTAAGAAACAGAAACGGGGGCACCAGTCGAACCCTTCTCTTAATTCCAGCCAATATCTGTGAGTAAACCTTCTCCCTTTTATTCGCATCGCAAAAACCAAAACCCGTCGATTGGACCGACACTTGATACGCTGCCTCGGTTCGCCGCCGGAGAAGGTAAAATTCCACTCCCTACTGATTTCGTCGCATTGCTGAATTTCTGCATTTTTTCGTGTGTCTCGTACTAGTATAATGTTAGAATTTATTTGTTTAGTTCTGCTTGGATTACGATAAATGCAAGGTTATTTCGGCGAATAGTGAAGTCCCGGTTTGGTGAATATCTGTTTGTTTGATTGTGATGGCAGATACTTATTTGCGAAATGCTTTGTGATAGATGTTGTTCTAAGATTCAGTTTAGTTGTTCCAGTTTGTTAATCAGTTTAGTTGTCTCCATAATCGAAAGAATGCTACGCGAAATAAGATCCGCTTTAAGTAAATCCAAACTCCTCTCAGTTTTTTTCTCTTTATAGGATTATGTTTTTAAATGCTTGATTATAGCCTGTTATTATGTCTCGAGCATTGTTTAATTCAGTTTAGACAAATGTGGGAGTATTTTATTAAATAGTTGAAATCTGATTAGTTAATGCTTATCTAAAGGTCACATGTTATATGGCGCTTGATCCCCAGTTTGGCTAACACATGTTTTCTTTTAGAATAACTTCTTGCTAGTTTAGATTGACATGTTTACTTGCTAAAATCAGTGTTAAAAGTGCTTTGTTGAATACCTGCAATGGATGGAAATTAAGCTAAACTATGTATGTTGACCTAAAGAGGTAGATAAAGGGGGTAATTTGGTTGTTTGCATCTAAGTAAAAATGATCATTTAGTTTGTTTAGTCTAAGTTTGAAATCATGTTTACCCTGCTATGATAAGTTCCATCCATGTTCTTTAGGATTCTACATCTTTTTTTATGTCATGATATCTTAATGTTACTATGTTTGTAAAATGACTTGAGATTAAGCTTTAATTTGATTGTCCTTCAGTAATTGCCTTGTATGAACTTATTTTGTCAATATGATTAGACTTAGGCTATAACTATATAGTACATACCCTGCCTCTGTTCTGTTAATCTGAAGTATGCAGAATAGTCGTATGAACCATGGCTTAAGTTTCCAGTAAGCTGGAGTACAAAGCAATAGCAAGGATTAGTATGTTGCCTCTCCTGCCTCTCCTGTTAAATACAATTGTGTCCAGCATCTGTTGATTACCCCTTCTCCTATGTGTTAAATTGCAACGTATGATCTAGACTCCCCCCCTGTGGCTAGTTGCATGTCTGTTTCTCCTTAAAATTTGGTAGTCACGTTATGGGCCTAACATATCTGGATAAACTTTTGCTTGCTGTTTCTTCATAAGCTAAGTGACGGGCCTGGCCCACTGTTTGCCTTTCCCCTGTTTTCTCCCTTTCCTGTGTGTTGCTTGTTTTGGGCCGACCGGACTTGCTGATTCGCGTAAATTATCATTGAGCATGTATTATAGACATAGATATAGGTTTAGCGTTTAATTATCTATATCGAATATTATTGGGCATTTACTAATCCTTATCTTCCTTTGTTTTACATGGCACGCATTGGAGCAAAAATGAAGAGTCTCATGGCGAGACTCGTCGCGAGCTATTTCAAATGGCAACCCGCATCTGCATCCGCATTCCCGTTCCCGCTTCAGGAATTCCTAGAAAAACAAATAGGACGTCGTCATCCGTCGTAAAGAACATTCTTAAATCCCATTCTCTCTCTTTACTTGCTATTCATTTATTCATTTGTTTATTGTAATTTAATAACTCTATTTCTGTAATATTTAGGATATCTAGAACAATTAAGTTTCAAACATATAAGGGAAAGCAATTCATAATTAGAAACGCACTTCCGACCTGCTTGTCTTTTATGCTTGTCATACATATCTAAACCTTACTAAATAATTTAACTCGCGACTAAAGTATTATTTCTTTATAAAATCCATGATAAAATAAATTAATTTTCTCATAAGCTCTTTCATTAGCATAATATAAATAATTTGTGTTGAACAACCTTATTATCGGAAAACTATAAAATAATCATCTTTTGCACTACGTCATATATATTTGATTCTAAAAGCTTGTCTTTGATCATAAATCAACATGACATATATCTATAAACAGTATAAAAGCACACTTTAAAACTTTATTTTTTATAGTATTAGTCTTGCAAACTTTTTATCAACATGCCCCTTTCTATAAAACATTTCTTAAAGCACCCCTTATATAATATCGTACGCAGGTTAAGCAAGATTAATTTAGCTAGCAGTATACATAATTAGTCCGTAAATAACCTTTGCATGAACACATAATTAGTCTATAAAGCACCTTAGCATTCTTTAGCATATTTCTAGCCCTTTAAAAACCTTAGCATTTTAGCACCTTTTTGCATTCTTTAGCACTTTAGCGTTTTAAGCACCACTTTAATATTTAACACCCTTTACTTTTAAAATTAATCCCTTAGCACCTTTAGCACATTTTGTCCTTAAAATTTTAGCACCTCCTAGCATTCTGTTGCACTTTAGCATATAACACCTTTTGCCCTTTTTTTTATACTTTAAGCACCTTTTAAACATTTTAACATTTTTAGCATTTTTATTAAGCAGGAAGAGCTTTTACTTTGCATTTTTAAAACATAATAATTACCCTAGGTTTGGCAGGACAACCGCAAGTTAGCGGATCTTAGAGGGTGCCTAACCCCTTCCCTCTAGATTAATAAAGAACCCTTACCCAGAATCTCATTAAGTTTAGCAGACCATAAAAAATGGAGTTAGTGTTGACTTTAACCTAGTTGACATTTAGGTGTCCTAATTCACCCAATTAATTAGGTGGCGACTCCGCGAACCCTAGCACCCTTTTGCACTTTTAGCATTTTCTAGCATTTAACCTTTTACTTTTAAACTTTAGCATCTTTTGCAATGTTAGCACTCCTTTTAGCATTTTCAAAACCTTTAAGCCATTTAAACTTTTTATTATTATTTTTGTTATTTATTTTCTAACCTTTTATTTGAGCAGGAGTTAGAAAAAAAAGTCGCGGTCGAAATCGGGCGCGACACATATGAACACGCGATTATGTGAATTTAACATGGTATCAAAGCCTTGTTGGATACAATTCATTCCACTATCATCTCAATTTGTGAATTCAAAGTTTCTGGAAAAAAAAAATTAGGGTTCATGTTCGTTGAAACAGTGACAGAGTTATTTTTCAACTTGTGGAGAACTTCACGGAAGAGCTCAATCACATACAGTGGGAATCGAAGGATCGATATTTGCAATCGAAGCAATTGAAGTTATACGCACGCAGTGAGAAATACGAATTCAAGCTCGAAATCTGAAATTTAGTGACATAAATTGAGCAGGAATCGATCGATTTCGCGAAGGGACTGAGGATCAGAATCGCGACGCAATCGAAATCAACAGAGTATTGAGGTAATCTCTGTAGGATATAGAGGATATAGATCGATTCTGTTGCGAGTGACACAGGATCGACAGAAAATCGAAGTTCGCCGAAAATATTTTTTTTGAAAATCTTTTCGTAGCTGTTGTGTTATTGTTGATGTTGTTTTCTATTTTCGTATTGGTTCTGTGTTGTTAAAGTTGTATTTGTGTTGGTGAAGTGACGAATTAGAGAAAAGTGTCGAGTTCGTCGTTATTGTGTTGGCTGCTGCTGTTGTGGACAGTGCTGGTTTTTTGTTGGTATTGGCAATAGTGTTAAGAAGAAGTAGATTTAAGGGAAATCTGGATCTTTAGAAAATTATCAAAGCATATCCATCAACAATAATTAGTGTAGTAAACCTGCGGTCCTCTCAAAGAGATTGAAATGCAAATGACAAATGAAATATGGCCCTATGGAAGAAGGCTGCAATTCTAAAAAAATCTTTTGGCTATTGCACTAAAGAAAAACTGTTTGTGGATTAGATGGGTCAATAGCTACTATATCAAGACCCAACCACTGGATTCAATGCCTATTCCCAAGCAAGCTGCTTGGGTAGTGAGGAAAATATTGAACACTAGAGACTTGCTAATGCAAAATGGTCAACTCTCTGGAGATCTTAACACCAGGATAGCTAGTTTGCAGAGTAAGGGAAAGTTTGCAATACACAAGGCCTATGATGCTCCTACCTCAATATCCAAGAGTGGCCTGGAGGAGTGTGGTGCTGAATAAACAGTTGCATCCTCGTTTCAAATTTATCCTTTGGCTGGCTGCTCAGAGGAGATTAGCAACTGTTGAGAGATTTTTGAAGATTGGAATAGCAGTTCTACCAGATTGTACATTTTGTGCAACAAGTAGAGAAACATTTGATCAACTTTTCTTTGATTGTTGTGCTACAAAAACTGTTTGGGAAAGGTTGCTAGTATGGCTGGGTTATCCTACAGTTGTTGGTGCCTGGAATGTAGAGCTGGATTGTGCTTGTCGGATGTTAAGAGTAGGAAATTTCTGTCGATAGAAGGATCGAGGAGTTCTTAGCGACAAATAGACTAAGAATTGAGGGATACTTCGTCGAAGACAATATGGATTGAGTGAGATTGCGTGATGAGAATCGAGGGATTCTCTAGTCCAAGCGAGACTAGATAACGAGGGGTTCTTGACGCTTATTAAAATAGTTGACGTGATGGGAATCGAGGGATTCTCTAGTCCGAATGAGACTAGAGAACGAGGGGTTCTTGCCGTCGGTTTTACATAAGGAGAATCGAGGGATTATCTAGTCCGAGTGAGACTAGAGAACGAGGGGTTCTTCATTATTGATGTGGGAGTTAAAGGTCCTGCTTGATGCAGCTATTCTGCAACAGTGATAAATGGAGCACTGTTGGGACTGCATAGTTGCTGGAATTTGCTAAGCTGATGGAAAATGCTAGCTTCTACCTACTGGTGATGTTGCTGGTGATGTTACTGTTGCTTGAAAATGTTGCTGGTGATATTACAGTGTTAATAGTGACTGGAAAACTGAAATTGCTGCCAAGGATTGGGAATCAGTTGCCAGAAAAGAGAAGATATTTGGGTATTGAGCTTGAGCTGAGAAAGCTTGAAGGAGTTGTGGAGGCCATTCATGAGAATTTGCTATTCATGAGAATTTGATTTACGTGACGAGCAGAGAATAAGAGATGCGGTCAGTGAGTGAAACGATGGGAACCAAACCCATGCTGAAAATGCTATAGAGCAAAAGGGGATGAAAGCCCTGTAGTAAGATTGTTTTCTTGTTTCCAAAAGTCCCCTCAAGCTTCTGGCTTAATTTCCAACACTAGTGTCCTACCAGTTAGATACCTTGGTGTGCCATTGAGTACCAATAGACTATCAGCAGCTCAATGTCTACTTTTGATAAGATGACTGGAAGGGTGACACACTGGTGTTGTGTTTAGCAAAGAGCCTAACAATCTTTACAATCTTCACTCTTAAAAGCACTCTGGCCTAGCAAACAAGAAAACTGTGATTTGCTACGTCAAAGACCAAGGAACAGAACAAGCCTTCAAGTTTGTTCAATATATTCATTTGTTCTCCAAGCTAGGAATGAAGAATATCTTCATGATTCCTAGCTTGAGGGGGGGTGTTGAGATATTTTAATTAAGTTCATTAGATATTTTTGTTAAGTAGGATATTATTAGTGGGTCTAATATTTCCTATAAATAGGACTATTTCCTTTGTAATTCATTTGAGCAAAACATATTATATGAAATCTGAGAAGAGCACTTTGCTCCCCAAAAATATCTCTTCCCTCTCCTCTCTCTCTGTACATTCTTTGTTTTCTCTATCTTTTTCATTCTTCTCCACATATGAACACGCGATTATGTGAATTTAACAGCCTTGAGGTACAATTGTCTTAGACAAATAAGTCTTTGCAAAAATAACCCTTGAATAAGCCCCTTTAGCTCTTCCCAAATACACACCACTAATGCCATACACTTTCCCTTCCACAAACACAAAGCCACTGTTTTCGTTGGCACTATATCTACTTTGTGCTGTCACAGAACCACGAATCTCAACCCTTCTATCTGCAACTACAAATATGTCACAGTTCTGCAAAGAAAATTATCCAATACCTGTAATAAAGCACAGGCTAATACGAGCCAACCAGAAGAAGCGAGGCTTAAATTACAAAAAAAAAAAAAACAATCAAATGTCAATTGATGTATAAATTTTAACATAATTTTTTTCACTTTTGTACTTTGAATGATTTATAACTTTTATACATTTATAATGTAATGTATTTTTAACAATTAAGTAAGCTAAAAGAAAACATACAGTGAGATCAGTAACCTTGAAGGTAAAGCATAGTTCTGTTTATTCTGGATTTACTTGCAATTATTTTTAATTAATTACCTAATGATTCATAAAAAGTAGGACTAAATAAAGTAGGTTGCATGCTACAATAATATAAAACGAATTTACATTATACATAACGTCAGTGTAAAGATTTTTTACGCGGCAATCATGTCATCTTTATCTGTTGTAGTAGGTAACTTATATTATTTTTCGAGATACAAATCCCAATTTTTAAGGAGACTTACCTATAATGTAAATATACTTACCTTGTTATAGCAACTTGTTTACCCTTCTAATTATCAGGTTACCAAAGCTTATCATGAATATCTACTTTAAAAATAAATATTATGAAATTATTTATGTTCAGTGTGTGAAGCAATTTTACCCTGGTTTAACGATCATTGAAGCAAGTAATAGATGGTGGAACTTATTTATTTTTCTTTCTACGTTGGAGGACATCCAAGGATTGTTTTGTGGTTGAGATGAAATAGTTTAATTACTACTACTACTATACAAGTTGGATAATTTTTATGGATATTGTTATTTGTAGATTTAATTGAGTAGTACTTACGTATTAATAAATACCTATATATGATTATGATAAAATAGAACCGATATACACGGTATATAAGGAAACCGAGACTATGTATATCACGGGAATATGGATAATATATTGTTGTATTTACTTCACATTGTACACTTACCTTGTACAAGTATAATAGGGTTTTGGGAGTAGAATAAGAATAAGATTTTCCATATTAAGGAAATTGTAAATTGTATATATACTCATTCATTAATGAAAATAATCAATGAATTATTTATTTCATAACCTAAATTCTAATGTTCTTAAATCCCCCTACCCCATAATCCAGTATCTGCATTACATGAACCGAATTGGAAATTGACTATGAACGACGAATATGATGCTCTTATTGTTTATACATGATTAAAATTACTATATATATATATATATATATAGTAGACGTTGTCAGTTTGTTTACTTTTTCATATTTTGAATCTCCTTAGTGAAAATCTTAGCTCCGCCACTGATCACATAAATAAATTATAGGAATATAATTTATGGTTACTTTCACAATTATGATAAAAATAAGCTACATACTCGATATGGAATTTAAGATTTTTTTTCTTAAAATTTATAATTTTAAATTAATTATAATAAAATAAAAATTTAAAGCTAAGCACTTTCAAATATGAAAAATATCCTTTTTAATATATACTTAGTTTGAATTTAATATGGATATGGTCAAAGGTGATTATGATGGAGTGGTAAATATCCATCGCTTAATTAGAGATTCCTAATTCTAATTTCGCAAATGAAATTGTCTTTAAAAGAAAGTGTGTTACATTAAATTGTAAATTCAAATTCATGTGACCCCAAAGGGTACCCATCGGATTTTGAAAGGAAATGATTCTTTTCTAAGATAATACAATTTAGGAGTTCTAAAGTTATATGATAAATAGTTTACCTAGAAGAACAAGAACTCTTCATATTCCAAGTGATAATTATCCAAAATTAACTCATTAATACTTTATCAAATATTAGTCTTTAGTATTGTTGAAGAACAAGAAGAGAGAAAGAAGCTTAAAGAACAAGCATGAGTATGACTGTTTCAGGTACCTTTGATTTCTCTTTTTTTTTTCCTTCCTGGATTTCTTTTCTTCTTATAGTGTTTGACATTACATTCAGCCAATCAATCAACACCACCAAAAGTTGTGATATGGTAGTAAGTATCCCTCATCGTTAATCAGAAGTCTCGAGTTCAAATTTAAAAACGGCGTCAATTTTGGTATGGACCGCCTTACCCCTAAGTGGGATTCCAACGCGAATCCAAATTAATCGGGTAAGAAAACGGGTGCCAGAGATTGGATGGAAAACCAAAACAGAGAAAAAAATATGAAAGATTTATCTTATGTTTCATACCTTCATTTTTTGGTTACCCGATGTTGAGTACCCGATCTGGTGTCCGACTAATTTGTATTACCAATTTTTTATTTAAATCCCACGGCTTGAACGTACAACTTTTGACTAAAGGTGAATGAATCTTATCTGTAGAATTATATTAATCTCTCTTCTGGAGTCTTTCTCAATAATGCAAATATATATAGTGTGTACAATGTTGAATTCTAATGAAATAAGTCCTATATTTACCACAATTATGATCCTATATTTATCATAATTATACACTACTATTAATTACAAAATATATGGTGAATATATGGTAATATTCACTAATACACCCCCTCAGTCGGAGCGGGAGTAATCCGGACGATGAGACTTGATCTGAAGTCGATGAACAGCTGCCGAGGAATCCCCTTTGTGAAAATATATGCATATTGATACGAAGAAGACACATGTAACACCTTAACATGACCTATAACAACCTTCTCACGAACAAAATGTATATCCATCTCAATGTGTTTGGTTCTCTAATGCTGAACCGGGTTATGAGATAAGTAGACCGCACATATATTATCACACTAAACCATAGATGTCATACGTAAGGGACACTGAAGTTCTAAGAGGAGGTTTCGGAGCCAACAAATCTCATCGACAACGTTTGCAATGCCTCTATACTCTGTTTTTGCACTCGATCGGGAGAGTGTGGCTTGCCTCTAGGAAGACCACGACATAAGATTGTCACCTAAGAACACACAGTAGTCGGACGTGGTACACCGCGTGTCTGGACAACCTGTCCAATCGGCGTTCATGTATGATATCAGTTTGGTCAGTGCAGAGCGGTAAGATGTAATCCATAATCAAAAGTGCCCTTAATGTATCGAATAATATATTTAAGAGCTGTAAAGTGAGGTTCCCTGGGGGCATGCATGAATAAACAAACGTGTTGAACATCATATGAAATGTCAGGCCTGGTGAATGTAAGATATTGAAGTGCACCTGCAAGACTCCTATAGAGAGTTGTTAGGCGATTTCCACACGCGCAAAACGCAAGTGTACGTATCGTCTCAAGTAATATAGTTTGTAAGATCGAATATCATCCACAGAGACTGGTTTCTAAGTACCGAGCATCTATTTTGTGTTATCTATTTGGCGAACGAATATTGATTGGGGTTTTATTTAACTATTGAGATAATTGCAAGAAATAAGTAAATTAATTAGGTTGTATTCAGATTATGAAGGAATTAGGGCTTCCAAAATCATCAACTATCCACTTTATTCAATCCTTAATGCGTTCTAGAATGATTCTTCTTCTATGTTAAGATAACGGTTAACTAGATTGTCTTATATTCCGGTTAGAATATATAATCACTCAACCAAAGTGCAAAACTCTTCTATATTTCTATGATAGGATTTACCACATAGGAGGATTAAGAACAGTAACCTATAAAGCTACACAAGTATCGGGGTACTGTCGTCCACGATTTTAACCTATGTCTATTCAACTACAACATATCCAAATCTCTCATCTCGGTTGTTGATTCGAAATCATATATGTTATGATATTTAGTGATCAATTAACTATCAAGCATTCACATCAATTATTGAATAGATCTTAACAACTGAAGAAGTAATCAAACTATTGCATCAAATCATGAATAAAGGTTCAAGTGAATCATAAGGAAAGCCCTAATTAAGTGTTTGTTCCTAGCCATAGACATGTTACGAACTAACACAATATCCAACATAAAACTGAAATAAAAACTAAAGATATAAAATTACGAAGATTAAAGTCTCCAATTGTTGCTCCAAGCGCCTTGTGTTGTTCTTGTGTTCAAGAATGGACTCCCCTCCTAAAAACTGATCCCTAGGGCTTTAAATAGGTATCAATTTCATGACATAGAGACCCTATTGCCCTTGGTCAATTCCAACTCGAATCGAAAAATTGCAGACGCAAGATCGCTGTTCGCAGTCGATCACGGCAAGAAACTCCTGCAGCTCTCTGAATAAATGGCATCGCGATTCTGTCTGAATGCACCCCGGTGCTGAAAGTCCTGTGAATTTCTGTTGTTTTTGCACCGCGGTCCTGCCTCTGGGCACCGCGGTGCTGCTGTGGTTTTTTCGAGTCATCGATTTTCGACATTTTTCTGCCTCGGGACCTCCTTTTATGCCCAATTTTCTCTCCTTTCTGCCATTTTACCTTTTTGAACCGCTGTGACTCAAAAGAAAGAAAAATAACCCTAAAACTGTACTAGACGCAACGAAAATGAGTAAAATACTAATCGAAAATGACTCAAAATAGGTATATGAAATATGCCTAACAAACCCCCAAACTTAAACTTTGCTCGCCCTCGAGCAAAGAAGAAAACAAAACAAAGAAATAAAATAAAAAAGACTCAAAGACTCACGTCAAGCAGTTGCAAAATGTCACTTAGAAACACATGAACGTTAGTTAGGAAAATATGTAGGAATAGATGTAGCATGCATTGAACAATCTAGAATTTCAAGTTAGATATTTCGCAGATTCATTTCAGTCACTATCAATGGAAGCATGAATACCTAACTTATGCATGTCAATGTCATTGCATTTTTGTCAAGGTACTATAGCCTGTTTACTTGTTATTCTCCACTAATCATGGACATGCATACTAGGGATCATCAGGACTTTTCATGGTTGTAATCTAGGCTTAGGCAGGGGTAGGTAAAAATAGGCATTTAGGCTCAAATTACGTACCATAAGCGCTTTTCATTCAACTTGTTTCTCTTCCTTGCTGTATTCTTTTTAGTTCATACCCATTACTCCCTTTTCTCTTTTTGTAGAGAGCGAAACATACACATTCGCATTGGCACCCCCAAACTTAAGCTTTTTCATATTTTAATTGGGGTGCATAATTTATTTTTGCTCTCTTTTGTATTTCTTTTTCACTTTCTTTTTCCTCCGTATCATCAGTTATTGCTTATGGCACATGAGGGAATTGGGGTGTCAAAGAAATAGCTTTTCATTTTAGGCTCAAAGGGCTGACTAGGGATACAATTCATTGTCAGGGTAATGAAAGGTAAGAAGGGCTAACAAATAAATGTCTGAATCCTCCCCCTAACATGTACATCCTAATTATTTCGCCTCAAATAACAAACATGCAGGACATTTTTTCGCAATTGACATACACAGGCTAAGCACACAATATTCCAACTAATCAGGTTTTCATGAATCTTTGGCATATTTAACTTAAGCACACAGATTTTTGCATATCATTCCATTACATTATCCTACGTAATTCACTAGGCGTTTCAAGCAACTACAACATGCATGATAAAAAAAATGTGACTCATATAGACACATAAAAGACACAAATCAACGACTCAAAATTATAAGAAAATACAAGTACCCTCCAAACTTAACTGACACATTGTCCCAAATGTGTATGACTCAAAGATGAAACAGGGACGACTTACAGACGTACAGCGGCTCAAAATGGTGGCGGTAGCGGCGAATATTGCATTGTGACGGTATCCGTGGGAGGAGATTTGGCGATTCCGGGCCTTTTCATATTTTTGGGTATATTGAACTGGCACCGCGGTTCTGCCTCTGTGGCACCGCGGTACATAAAGTACTGAGGCTTTCCTGAAGATTCGGCACCGCGGTGCTGCAGATCGGTACCGTGGTGCTGACTCGATTTCGTGTCTTTTCGCCCTTTCCTTCATGCTCCATCCTCTGAGTCCTTCACCTGGAATCACAACATAACAAACACACCAAAAGTGAGACTGTCCTAATTAAAATAAATTGTAGAATTTAATCATTGGGTTGCCTCCCAAGTAGCGCTGTCTTTAACGTCTTTTAGCCGGACGCAAGTTCCTCTTTATTGTTACTTGAAACAGATCGCAGAGTTGATCTGCTCCATGTTATTCAACAAGTATGGTTTCAACCTGTTGACACCCAATTTTGACCCTCCCGTCCAGCCATTAACTATAAAATTACACTAATTTCGTAAAATAATTTTTAGGGATTTTTTTTTTTATAATAAAATACAGCGATAAAACATAAATACAGGCATAAATAATTAATTTAATAATGGCGTCGCGTCTCACGTAGAGTATTAAGCACTTAGAGTCTCGCGCCCGCATTAATTGATTTTAAGCCCTGTCTGGATTCTTAATTATTAATAAATACACAAAAATAAATAATTTAGCGATAACGTCGTGTCAGGTAGCATGGCCGCATTTATTAGTAATCATTTGTAGTTTAAAAATCAATTTTAATCTGATATATATGCATTTAATAGCACCGCGTTTATAAAGCATTAAACAATTCTTAAAAATCATATTTGCATTAGCATTTAAACAATTCAATCTAAGCTCATTTTAATTTTAATTTAGCTTCGCAATAATGCATAACAATAAAATTTTAAATAATAGCGTCGCATCCTAAAGCATTAAGCATTAATTAAATAACACGCCCGCGTTTATTTTAACAATTAGACTAATAAAGCACCTAATTTTTAATCACATTTGTTATCACTAATTAATTAATACACTTGCCTAGAATTAATTAGCTAATTAAACTAACTAGCCTAAAACTAATACCCTAATTAACTAATTACCCACCATTTTTCGCCCAGCCCACCTATTAACTACCCAGCCCAATCTCCCGCGACCCGCGAAGCCCACACCCGCAAAGCCCACGCCCTCGCCCCAGCATCCCTTTAAGCCCTCAAACCTCTCACCTTCGTTCTTCTGGTATGTTATGAATGCTTCGGGTTTGCGTTCTTGTACAAACATGGAAGGGGAAACTGTCTCCTTCTTCCTTGAAGTACCCCCGATCGTCCCTGACTGAATCGCCTTGATGTATGGAGATGATGGAAGAATCTTCGGACAAAGACGTTGACTCATAGCCAATTTTGTCTCGATCTTGAGTGCGTAAAACGCCGGTGTAGATAAGGCCGACGCAAAACAAACCGCCCCAAAGGTCGAGTTATGACGACACTGGGCTACCATGGTCGAAACACCAAGGCAGGCTAACGCGGACTCAAAGATGTCCCAGTGTCGAGTTATGACGACACTGGGCTACCATGGTCAAAACACCAAGGCGGGCTAATGCGGGCTTAAAAATGTCCCAGTGTCGAGTTATGATGACACTGGGTTATGGTGCAAAAAGTAAAAGAAAATAACTGGCTTGAACCTGGGGTGTTTAACGTCGTGTCAGGTAGCATGGCCGCATTTATTAGTAATCATTTGTAGTTTAAAAATCAATTTTAATCTGATATATATGCATTTAATAGCACCGCGTTTATAAAGCATTAAACAATTCTTAAAAATCATATTTGCATTAGCATTTAAACAATTCAATCTAAGCTCATTTTAATTTTAATTTAGCTTCGCAATAATGCATAACAATAAAATTTTAAATAATAGCGTCGCATCCTAAAGCATTAAGCATTAATTAAATAACACGCGCTTATTTTAACAATTAGACTAATAAAGCACCTAATTTTTAATCACATTTGTTATCACTAATTAATTAATACACTTGCCTAGAATTAATTAGCTAATTAAACTAACTAGCCTAAAACTAATACCCTAATTAACTAATTACCCACCATTTTTCGCCCAGCCCACCTATTAACTACCCAGCCCAATCTCCCGCGACCCGCGAAGCCCACACCCGCAAAGCCCACGCCCTCGCCCCAGCATCCCTTTAAGCCCTCAAACCTCTCACCTTCGTTCTTAACGAAAAAACACAAACCCAACTAAACCTAAAGCAGTCGCCGCCCCTTCCCCCATCGCCGCCAAGATCCTAGCCCGGATTTCTCGCCGGAGAATCCGGGCTTCCCTTTATCCATACCCCAGCCCAACGATTTCTTACCATAACCGAAACCAAATCTTCCGAAATCACATCTTACCTTAACAAATCGTTAAATCGTCCACAAATTCGTCCAAAATAAAACGGTAAGAATCAATACAAATCTCAGCCTAGAGAATCAGCCTTTATTTACTTACCATTATTAGAACTCAAGGGAGGGCTATATAAGCACATCAGTCGAGCATAGTAGAGAGGCAGGACATAGGTGGAACACCCCTCCTTTACCTTCGAGGATACCTTTAGCATTTTTTCTGCAATCCCTTAGTATTCTGCATCCTTAAAATTCGCATTAGCAAGCCTTCCGAGTGGCTCCGACGACTTGATACGCCGTTCGCCGCCGGAGAAGGTAAATCTATTTATTCTCGACTCTAATTTACTTCGATGTCTGCGTGCTTGTTGTGTTCTCTGTGGTTTAGTCATGTTTAGCTGCGTTCGTCGTGTTATTGTTTTCTATTAATGCTTAATGCAACGACGAAGTAATCTGCTTAGTTAATCCAGATTGGTAATGGTCTTATCAAAAATCAGGAAATAGGTTGCTGTTGTTATTCGCTTACTGGGTATGATGTTGGATACTAAAGTGCTCTCATTGATGTTTGTTGTTGTCTTAGCCGACCTGTTTTACTAGCTAAATAGTTCCTTAATCTTCGTTAATTTACCTTCTCACGAATGTATGATGTACGATTGCTTGAGAGATATGTCGTATGATGTCGTTTGTTATCTATATGTGTTAAATTGATGTAGGAACAATTCTAATCATGTTTCTTGATATACTATTTACTCCCTTTTCACTAATCTTTAGATCGCTATCGATTCATTAAATGAATGTTAACATTCAGGATCGCTCACCAAGTGTCATAAACCGTCCCTAATAAGTTTAAACAAATTCAAACCAAAGATGACGACTTAATCGCATTTGACCACGTGCAAAGATAGGAGAGGAGGTGTTTTCATTTATGATACATATTCAAGTATGAGTGTCGTTAAGAATGGAAATCCATATTTTTGCACCTACTTTGTGTTTAGTTTAAGATAAGCCTGGACCTTATATATGTTTTGACAGGATTTACAAATCTGTGTCGCATTGATTCTAAGGGTAATAATTAAATGCTAGAAAGTTAAACAGCAGGTTAAAAAACTCATGAACTGTTGAACTCTTAAAATGTCACCTCGTATGTAATGGGTGTTATTGGATAGGATCTGTCATAACATGCTAAAATTCTTGGAGGACATGTGTTATTTCATTTGGCTAAGTCACCCATTTGAAGCTACTTGCTGGTTCCCCTACTTAAAATTTAAATATGTTAAGATGCCCTCATTTTCCTTCTAAAATAACTGAACATAAGAATCTTTGGAATTTGTCTTTTCCTTTTATAACTATCCTGTGTCTAATCCATCAAGAGCATATGTACATATTTCTAACACACATACAGTATACATGACAGCTTAAACTACAGCAGGTCTTTTAGGCATTCTGGGGTATTTTGGTTTTCTTTTATTATTACCATGTGCGTGCTGATCGGTTTTAATTATTGGGTTTGTTGAGACCCATTGGTTGTCCATACAGTTCCTTATAGCTTGCAGCCCATTAATTCAAATTGTTATGGACCCAACTGTTGATTCCAAATTACTGGAACATAAACTGATTCAAATATGTGTTAAATGAATTTGAACATGTCAAGTAATGTCACATGCCCTATCCTATACAGATCTTAACATCAGTTTCGAATAAGATAATGTTATTAATCGCTCAGGCTCGAATTGCCTTTCCAAAGTCCAGTCCTCTAATTAAAACTGTTGGAGTGTTGGCCTATATTATATATGGATCTGGTTTCTGTTAGACTTAAAATTTAATGGGCCTGTGGAATTTTCTTGTTTGCTTATTGTTTGCATCCAGAACCCACTGCCTGGGTTGATGACGTTTTGCCTGAAACCGTCGATTGCTTATAGCAATATAACTAAACAACAATTAAATTATGGATATGCATGTGCTTTCAGTGTTTTAATCATTTTTATCAAGTTATTAGGGTTGATGCTAATCCTTATCTTCTCTTACTTTGCATGAAACGCCCGAGCAACAAGAGTCTCATGACGAGACTATAGTAAATGTGAAACCTACATCTATGTGCACCTTGCTATCCGCATCAGAAATCCAACCTGCCGGCGAACGACATCGCCATTCCTCGAGTCCTTCTAATTATTTTCTACCCCGCCCCCCATTCATTTATTTATTGTAAATTATGTCTAACGCTACATTAATTAGTAGAATACTCACAATAGTTAAACATTGAACCAATAGACTAAAGTAGCTTGACATTAGAAATCTGCTTTCCCCTTTGAAGTTAATTATTTGGCTTGCTTAAGTTATAATCAAACTATTTAGTAATCTTCCATTCGCATAAGTATTTAGGTAGTCAAAACATTATTTGTCACTAAACTCTAACATAAGAAACCCATTTCCCATAAATCCCTATTTAAATTGTAGGATTCTTGACCTTTGCGTAATACATATTTTCACATCATATGTTTAAGAATATATCTCGTCCTTGTTGCATTATTATTTCTATATTATGTTAAGCAATATATATACCTTATAGAATAGTTTCATGTGCTTCCTAATTACCTCTTAAATGCATTTTTTTTAAAAAAAAAAAAAAACTAGAACTAACTTTATATGTTTTAAACAAACCCTATATTTTACGTTGGCCAATAATACATTTTCAAACATCTTTTGCTTAAATACTTTTCAAAACATGTATTGCATCTTAGAATAATAATTAACCCTAGGTTTGAACGGACAACCGCAAGTTAGCGGATCCTTTAGGGTGCCTAATCCCTTCCCTTTAGGATAATAAAGAACCCTTACCCAGAATCTCATTAAGTTTAGCAGACCATTAAATGGAGTTAATGTTTTACTTTAAACTAGGTAAACATTTAGGTGTCCTAATTCACCCAAACTAATTAGGTGGCGACTCCGCGAACCCTTAGCATTCTAGCAACCCTTTAGCATTTTTCTTTTTCTTTTAACCCTTTTTTGCACCTTTAGCACCTTTTAAGCTTTTAAACATCTTTTGCAATTTTAGCATCCCTTTAGCAATTTTAGCATTTTTAACCTTTTAGCTTTTATTATTTTTTCTAACCTTTTAATTTGAGCAGCAGGAGTTTAAAAAATGCCGCGGCCGGAAATGGGCGCGACAGAAATGGCGACTCTGCTGGGGAAATTAGGTTCTTGACCATAACAAACCTAGGTTTATTATTGCTTAGCTTTATTTGTTTGTTTTAAATGCCTTAAATTTGCTCGTTTAATTCTGTATGTTTAACTGTTTAATTGCTACATGCGTTACTGCTTTCCTTAAACTGGCATTCCGCTCATATTTCTTCCACTCTGGAAAATTCACACAAACACACACTACATGCGAGGTGCGCTGGGTGCATCAGCAAAATTCTTCCTTCAAAATCCAAATTTAGGAGAGTTGGTAATATACGTGGAGTGCCCGGTCTAACCGGTGGCCGCGTAGCCTTCTCACTCGAGTTGTCCGCTCGGGAACCTTGCGTCCAGAAAGCCAAATCTTAGGAAACTTAAGATAGAGCTATACCACCCTTGTTTTAGGGCATGCATGCATTTACCTTAGGTGGGTCGGTCCTTGGCATCGACACCACAATTAAGAAGACACCAAACTTGTCGACGGGTTTCACGACCCAACGACCAACAACATATTATGTGCTACGTGATATTAATGGACGAATCCGAGCCCAACGTGACATGCTAACATTGGGAAATTTTTTGCATTTTACTTCTATTTATGTACAGGATGAGCAGTATTCCAATAATCCCGGAGGTCAGAATGGTAAGCGGTGTTCCGACAAAGCTAAAGGTTTGGTGGGAGAATTTCGGCAGATAGAAATGATTATCGAAGCAAATTAGGTTGTCTCACGGCTTTGTTTGACATCGCCCGATCAACATATAGTTAGGGCCTTAATTCAGTTCTGGGATCCGGATAGGGCAGTGTTCAGGTTTCGAGACTTCGAACTCACCCCCACGTTGGAGGAAATCAACTACTTCACGAGCCTAGCTTACCAAGACAGAGGGCAAATCATCCCTTATAATCAATCTGGAAAGAGATTCTTGCATTACATGGGCCTAAAAAACACAAAGGAACTCCGTTGCTTCGAGAACAATTAGGTTTCTCGATTATCTCAGACGAGAGATATGGTCGCCAAGATAGCTATCATCATTCCGAAAGGAGTTTTCTTGCGATTTGGGACAATGGAAAACTAGACGACATACCGCATTCACCGTTGCTCTATTAGGCACTCTAGTGTTTCTTGAACATGGACGGATCGATTTGCATATGTTACGTGACCGGATGGTTTTGAAGGCATTAATGGCACGCAACTCACTTTGGTTCCCATGATTCTAGCCGAGATATTTCGAGCTCTAGGAAAATGCAAGCGGAAACCAATTTCTTCGAGGATGCAATCTCATCTTACGATGTGGGCCATGGAACACTTTTATCGATCAAATATGATGACATTTGTTTTAGCAATGATTATAGGATTGTAAGTTTTTACGACAGGATGAAGCGGTTTGTTTCGCGTCGCATTTAGGGATCGTATGAATTTCTGGCATCCCGCACTAGCAACCAAGTGCAATGGAGGTACCCACTGCTATCCCGTATCAACAAAGCCTATGTAAGGAGCAAGGACCGTTATTACATCGAGCTCATCGGATTAAGGGGACTTCAGCCATATGCTCCGTTGCGTGTACTCCGCCAGTTTGGTCAAGAACAGGTAATCCCGCTCCAATCAGACATGAAGGATTCAGAGGTCGCGTTTGGGGCAAATTGCACTTTCCCCAGAAAGAAGCAAATCCTTGAAGAATGGAACAACGTTGAGAAAATAGATGTCAAATACGAACAAGCAGGAGGTACACCTGAATACTGTGCATGGTTCAAGGAAGATTGTAGCAGTCCAAGCCCCAAAGGCAAGCAAGGTTTCGAGGATATCGACATGACCGATTGGGTAAAAGTGTGCAGATTAGGGAACAACACCGTTCCGTGGGACCAACTTCAAAACATCATGCAATATTTGAAAGATGCAGGAGCAGGGCCTAGCAACACCACCGCCACGTTCGCCAACAGCACAATATAGCGTTAGGAATAGAGCTTTAGTTTAACATTTCTTTGTTGCAATTTAATTATTTTTAGTCCCAATAAAAGCATTTCTCCGATGGCTCGGACCAATCCATCATTATCGCATATATGACGTTTAGGCCTACCTCTGGCATAAAGAGGTCCCCCTGCATGTTAGGAAACGTTTGAATGTGTCGTGTGCAATATTATCTGCTACATAATTGCAAATTATGTTCTTATGCTAACACTGTTTTGTTGCATTTTTTAGAAAGATTTATCATCTTCCCCAAAGGTCGGTTCGTATTTGACTCAACAATGTCGGAGCATCCACACTTCACCAGATCCAAGGCAAGAAATGACGATATGACTGGTTCAGGGGCGTCTGAGCCGAATGGTTTGGGAATTGTTCCTGTCAGCGAAACAGAAACTTCAGAAGGGAGGAATATCACCAGTCAGGAGGAATGTATTGCTCAGCTGCTGCAACAGATTGCTGATATGCAGGTTGAGATGGAGAGGCTACGGAATCTGACCAACCTATCCATCAGTTTGAATACCCCTATGCCAGAGCAGCGGCCACTATCCCGCAGACCGCCCGCATCGACCTCCACCACCACATATCCCCAAAATCCCCACAAAGGCCGCAGTTACCGACCCAATCGCCGCCTCGCCAATCATCAACCTCACCTTCAAATGATCCTCCCATCGCCCATGTACTCCGCCTCCGCCACTCACTTCACCATAATCACCCTAATCGCCAAGCCAACCAATGCCCACGCACCATACCCACTACCATTTCAAAGAAACCACCCAGCATACCTAACTTACACAACAAACCCAACCTTTTACCGTCCCCGCTTCACCAAGTGGATCATTACGAAGAAATGGAAAGGAAGTCCGAGCCAAAATGGATGATGACGTGGCAGAGATTCACACCAAAGAAGCGCCGTGGCATGCGATCGGATAAAGGTCACGGGCGACTAGATTATGAGGATCTTTGCATGCATCCGGACGTGGAACCGCCAGCCGATATAAGGTGCCAAGTTCGATTTATTTGATGGAAAGGAAATCCTCGTGCACACTTGAGATCATATTGCGACAAGTTAATCGGTAGGGAAGAACCCACGGCCATCATGAAGTTGTTCATTCAAGTTTAACCGCGAGGCAATAGATTGGTACACTAGCCAGATCCGTAAATGGCATAGTTGGAATGCATTGCCCAAGACTTTGTGGAAGCGGTTCGATTCAACACGTAAACCGTGTGATGTGTTCTATCTAATGAAGTTGGAAAAGAAGTCTACGGAGACTTTCAGGAGTACGCCATGAGGTGGCGTTCAGAGGCGAGAAAGGTACAACCACCCACGCGAGAGTGAGACGACCACACTATTCGTACAATCTTTGAAGGATGCAACCTATTATGAGCGGATGATAAGCGCCATCGGGCGAAATTTTGCAGAGGTCGTCGAATGGGTGACTTCGCAGGAAGGTATTAAACCGCAGATTACGACCGGCGCATTGCAGGACACCAATAAGGCGATTCAGTCAGGGACGATCGGGGGTACTTCAAGGAAGAAGGAGACAGTTTCCCCTTCCATGTTTGTACAAGAACGCAAACCCGAAGCATTCATAACATACCAGAACCCACCCTATCAAACCCCATACTACCACACCAAAGAACAAAACTTTACACCTCACTATACACCTACCCCGCACTACTACCACACACATATATAACGCTCCTAAGCACCCATTTATCGGCAAATTTCACAACCCGCCCATCAAGCCCGCCAACAACATAGAGCACCCAATGCGCCCAGACCAAATGCGAATTTTGAAGGAAAACCATCCAGAACCCGCACCCCACTGGCTGAACCCATACCCCAGATATACGAAAGACTGCGAGCTGCAGGTTTGATCCAACCAATTCCAGGGAGGATTCCCAGCCCTATCCCAAGATGGTATGACGAATAAGCGTTGCCAGATCACCGATAGCCTGTGGCATGACACCGGAAGTTGCTACACCCTCAGGGACAAAATCGAAGAGTTGATCAAAGAAGGAGTAATTCAGCTGAAGGATCCTGCCCCAAACGTGCATGATAATCCCTTGCCAAACCACGGCAACGCCAATGTGCACTTGATAGCCCTTCGAGAATACACTTGGAGGAACCATCCGATCGATCGGAGGAAGAGTCGAACCTTCGCTTCGCCGCCTCGCCACCAATCCTCGAAAGAAAGCGATTTGAGTTTGAAAGGGCACCGCCGAGACATAAAGGTCAATCACGCTATCCGTGCACCCGAAGGGCCACCGATCAAGATGGATCGCGGAGAAAGTGGAAGCGGGTCATGAAGTCACCATTGCAGTATAACCGTCGTGAGGTATTACGCACCTATAGAGGCAGCCAAGGAGGCACCGCAGAAGCCCGTGACAGGTCAAGTCGAGGAGTTTTGGAGGAAGAGGCCCACTAAAGAGTATTCCGTCAGAGCGATTAAAGAAAACCTCAAGATATTTCTCTACTTTCATTGTTAATGCATTCGCCGCCACACAGATCGCATTGATGGAGGTGTTGAAGGATGCATACGCCCGGAAGGTACAACAGACGGAACTTGGCGACTTTGGTCGGACAGTACTAGAGGCCCGCAGAATCACCTTTCACGATGATGAGTTACCCACGAGGCGCCGACACAACCTTGCATTGAATATCACCATCCAAGTCGCAGACAAGATTGTTTCAACAGTGCTGATTGATGGAGGCTCAGCCGTCAACATTTGTCCCATGACGACACTGTTGAAATTGGGGCGCATCAGAAAATTCGTGAAAGTCATATCAGAGTCAAAGGTTTCGACGGAGTCCATAGAGGGGTCGAAGGCGTAATGGACCTCACACTGCGGATCGGACCTGCAGAATTCGTGGTGGAATTTCAAATATTGGATATTGCTACATGTTACAACCTGTTGATAGGAAGGCCGTGGATCCATGAGGTGTGCGATCCGTCCACCTTGCATCAGTGCCTAAAGTTTATATGGAATCACAGTGAAGTGGTAGTATTTGGAGATAAAAAGGGGAGCATCAACACTGATTATGCAATCCCTGTCATAGAAGACGTGAAACGGTCGGATGGTTCGGTTTTTCACATTAATGAGATCAAGAGAGCAAGTAGGTCCGACTATCGCAGCCGCCACATTCTCTCGAATGGTGGCCAGAAATGTTAAGAAATGGATACGAGCCCTACAGAGGTCTTGGAGTCGATATGAAGGGATCACAGAGCCTATCCAGGTTATTTGGGAAGAGAGACACTTTTGGTTTGGGGTACCACCACTTCAAGGATTTGGTGACCACGAACCTCCCAAGAAGGATACATTCCTCGCTCGCGCCCATTCCGCCTCGAGTCGCCATTCGTCAAAGCCTACACCATCCGTGATGCCGAGAGAAGATGACCGGATGATCTTGCAAGGGTTCCGTAACTGCTCAGGTGATGATGAGGCAGATTGTTGCATGATCGCAGGAGATCGCGAGGAGCTCACCATTTGGGATGCAGAGCATGGATACACTGAATAATTGGACTTGCACTCGCCCCGACCGTCCGAGAAGCTTGGTAGAATTTATGATTAGTTCTAGCAGTGTGACCTTTTTATCTAGAAAGAAAACAGACATGCATTTATGATTCTTAATATGTTTTTTTTTTTAATCTCGCAATTTTACTTTCATCATAAATTCCAGGACATTTTTGCAGCTTTTTAAAAGATTTTGTTGGTGTTAAAATTAAATTCTTTAAGCATTTTTCTTTCAGCGATCATACTAATAAACCTGTTGATAACGCGAATATGACATGTAATGAGACCAACGAACAAAGTTCAAATGACGAGCATAACCCCGAGGAACAAGAGGAATGTCCGCAGTCAGAACTTAGCCAAGAGCTGGAAAACTTTGAGAATAGGCCTAAACCAAATTTGGAAGAAACAGAGTTAATAAACTTAGGCGATGAGGGAACCGTGAAAGAGACTAGAGTCAGCGCCCACCTCAACGTCACACAGAGGGAAGAATTAATCGAGCTCCTGAAACAGTACACCGATGTGTTTGCTTGGTCATATGAGGACATGCCAGGTTTGAGTACAGGCATCGTCGCACACAGGCTACCTATTGAACCATCTTACTTCCCCGTAAAACAAAGGCCGAGAAAGATCAAACCGCATACGAGTTTGAAGGTCAAAGAAGAGGTGTCTAAACAGTTTGAGGCAAAGGTAATTCGAGTTGCAAAGTATCCTACTTGGTTAGCAAATATCGTGCCGGTAAAGAAGAAAGATGGAAAGGTCCGAGTCTGCGTGGATTACAGAGACCTCAACAGAGCCACCCGGGCGATCTACTTTCCTCTTCCAAACATCCATATACTCATCGATAATTGTGCGAAGCATGAACTACGCCGTTCGTCGATCGCTTTGGCTATCATCGATCCTCACGGCGTAAGAGACGCAGAAAGACAAAGATTCACTACCCCGTGGGGGGTGTACTATTATCGAGTTATGCCATTCGGTCTCAAGAACGCAGGCGCCACTTACATGAGAGCCATGACCACCATCCTCCACGACATGATTCATAAAGAAATTGAGGTCTATGTGGACGACGTCATCATCAAATCGCGAAAAGCGGAGGACCATTTGGCAAACTTGAAGAAATTTTTCCAACGACTAAGACAGTATAACTTGAAGTTGAATCCTGCAGAGTGCGTTGGCGTTCAGGAAGTTGGGTTTTATAGTGAGCAGGAGAGGGATTGAGTTAGACCCCTCGAAAATAAAAGCCATCCAAGAATTACCTCCTCCAAAAAGCAAAAAGGACGTGATGAGTTTCCTTGGTCGCCTCAACTACATCAGCAGGTTCATAGCCCAGTCTACCGTGATATGCGAGCCGATATTCAAATTATTGAAAAAGGATGCAGCTACCAAGTGGACAACAGATTGCCAACAGGCTTTTGACAGAATCAAAGAATACCTGTCTAATCCGCCAGTTCTAGTGCCTCCAGAACCGGGGAGACCTTTGCTACTCTATTTGTCTGTGTTAGAAAATGCTTTCGGTTGCGTGTTGGGGCAACACGATGAAACAGGGAAAAAGGAACAGGCCATATACTATTTGAGTAAGAAGTTCACTGGATACGGCTCGTTATACTCTCATCGAACGCATTTGTTGCGTTAACTTGGGTCGCCTAAGTTCGTGCACTATCTATCCGATACACTACTTATCTTATTTCGAGGATGGATCCGCTTAAGTATATCCTTCAAGCCCATGCCCACCGAAACTAGCGAAATGGCAAATTATGTTGGCGAGTTTGACATCGCTTCACGCCACGCAGAGAGTCGTAGAAAGGACAGCATTAGCCGATCATCTTGCCGAGAACCGATGATGAGTACGAGCCCTTCAACCTATTTTCCCGATGAAGAGGTATTGTTTGTCGGAGAAGATATCTCGCAGGATTACCCGGTTGGAGGATGTTTTTCGATGGAGCGGCAAATTTCAGCGAGTCGGCATTGGAGCGCTTTTGGTTTCGTAAACAGTCAAGATTATCCGATTTCCGCTAAGCTCGATTTCCATGCACCAACAATATGGCGAATACGAAGCTTGCATATCGGGGCTCGAATGGCCGTAGATATGGACATACAAGAGCCGGTCATAGGTGATTCGCACTTCATCGATCCATCAGTGCATACGGCGAACGGGCAACCAAGAATATGAAGATACTTCCCTACCTATTTTGCGTGAAGGAATTACGAAGAGGTTCACCACATAGAATTTAGGCATGTTCCGAGGATCCGTAACGACTACCGACGCATTGGCAACCTTATCCTCCATGATTCAGCATCCGGACAAGAATTACATCGATCCAATCACAGTGAGTGTGCTGGAGCAGCCGGCTTATTGCTCCCATATAGACGAAGAAACAGACGGCAATCCATGGTACCATGACATCAAAAGGTACCTCAAAGCAGGAGAATATCCAGAAGGCATAACCAACACCCAGAAGAAGACACTTCGAAGACTAGCGAATCATTTCTTTTTGAATGGGGAAATTGTGTACCGAAGGACTCCAGATCTGGGCTTATTGAGATGTGTCGATGCTCAAGAGGCAGGCAAGCTAGTAGAAGAGATACACGGAGGGACGTGTGGACCTCATATGAACGGCTTCACTTTGGCGAAAAAGATTCTGCGAGCAGGTTATTTTTGGATGACGATGGAAACAGATTGTATCCGCTTTGTGCAGAAATGTCGGCAATGCCAGATTCATGGAGATTTGATTCGAGTGCCTCCAAGTGAGCTTAATGTGACAAGTTCTCCTTGGCCATTCGCAGCTTGGGGCATGGATGTCATCGGCCCCGTCGAACCCGTTGCCTCAAATGGGCACAGATTCATCCTCGTAGCAATTGACTATTTCACTAAATGGGTAGAGGCGTCATCGCACGCATCGATTTAAAAAGGTGGTGGTCGACTTCGTTCGCAACAACATCATTTGCCGATTTGGGGTTCCCGAATCAATTGTAACCGATAACGGAACCAATCTCAACAGTAATTTGATGCGTGAGATATGTGAAAATTTCAAGATCACTCACCGTAATTCCACTCCGTATCGACCTCAGATGAATGGAGCAGTAGAAGCAGCCAATAAGAACATCAAGAGGATATTGCGCAAGATGATCAGCAACTACAAGCATTGGCACGAGAATTTGCCTTTTGCGCTTTTGGGTTATCGCACCACAATCCGAACTTCTACCGGGGCAACGCCGATTTTTGGTGTATGGAATGTGGCCGTATACCAGCAGAGGTGGAAATACCATCGCTGAGAATCATCCAAGAAGCCGAGTTGAGCGGCCGAGCGATACAGGATCGCATGAGCAATTGATGTTGATTGACGAAAAAGGTTGAATGCAATCTGTCATGGGCAGCTATATCAAAGCAGAATGGCTAGAGCTTTTAACAAGAGAGTAAGGCCAAGGTTATTCAAACCGGGACAATTGGTTTTGAAACGCATATTTCCGAATCAAAGTGAAGCTAAAGGAAAGTTCGCCCCTAATTGGCAAGGACCCTACATGGTTCATCGAGTTTTAAGTGGAGGGGCTCTAATCTTAGCTGAGATGGATGGCGAGGTATGGCCCAAGGCTATCAACGCAGATGCAGTGAAGAGATATTACGTCTAGGAGTATTTGTCTTCCGTGTAATCCCCTTTATATTGTAAAAGCTGCATTCCCGGTGATATGCATAGAGCCCATATAGGTCTCGCCACGCAAATCAAAAGCCCTTTACTTGTAATCAACTACGCTACGACTGATTCCCTTGGCGGATACGTAGGCGCCATATTTCCGCCGTCCCACTTTTATAATTTTACCCATTTCGCTTGTAATGAACTACGCCATGACCGATTCCCGTACGGGATACGTAGGCGGCCTAAATCGGCTTCGGTCACACCGTTAGGAATCTTCCTATTTGTCTACAGGCAACAAAGGGGTTTGGGTTATTCCCAAAAACGATATGAGCAATTCATCACGAAGTTAAGTTCCGCCCACGCGACACACATTGAAATTGAGACAGTTTTGCGCACTGTGAGGAAGGCAATAGCAAGGATTCCAAAGGATGTTCGTTTGGTCGAAATACATGTCATATTCGGCAAATTAGACGAGGCTTTTACATTTTTTACGCATGTCATATAAATGTTTATTTCTAAAAGATGTTTTGTGCATACTTCATGAAAACATCTCATTTTTTGGAAAATGCTTTTGGGGGCACTACTAAACATCTCAAAGAAGTCAGACAGGGGTTGCAAGTCCCAAACAAGCCAGGCACGCAGATATCAAGGAACAAGGCAGCGAGGTCAAATATGAATCGACCCCCCCCCAAAACTCACAAAATTTTCTTTGAGCGCAGGTCTTTTAATATTAACAGAAGCAGAAAGTGCAACAGCCGAAGCAGAAAATATGACGAAAGATCTCTTCGCAGAAGCAGAAAAAGCAGCAAAGGCAGAGGACGACAACAATCCAAAGTCCGCAGCAAGAGCAGCAGCAGCAGAAAGGGGCATCAACAATCGGCAATCAAAGTTCAGAGTTCCGCAACGAAACCTAGCGCGTCAACTCGGGCATAAAGTCAAACTTGCAACCAGCGCATCGCACACAACAAAGGCATCATAACAATGCGTCATTTGCAAAGCGCGGCAACATCCCAAGATTCGCCGCCTATCGTGCAACGACACCATCGCGATTGCGTACGCAACGACGCCAAAGAAGAACACGTCCAGGCAACGACGTTATCAGCATTGTGTCAAGGCAACGACATCCTCAGCATTGCGCTTCACGCAACGACGCCAAAGAAGAACACGCCCAGCAACGACGTTATCAGCATTGTGTCCAAGCAACGACAACATCAAGATTGCGCTTCACGCAACGACGCCAAGAAGAACACGCCCGTGCAACGACGCGACGCGATTGTCAAGGCAACGACATCATCGCGATTGCGCTTCACGCAACGACGCCAAAGAAGAACACGCCCGTGCAACGACGCGATCGCGATTGTGTCAAGGCAACGACATCCTCAGCATTGCGCTTCACGCAACGACGCCAAAGAAGAACACGCCCAGTAACGACGTTATCGCGATTGCGTCCAAGCAACGACACTCTCAAGATTAAGGCTTCACGCAACGACGCCAGCAGAATACGCCCGTGCAACGACGCACGCGATTGTGTCAAGGCAACGACATCTCAAGATTGCGCTTCACGCAACGACGCCAAAGAAGAACACGCCCAGTGCAACGACGCATCGCGATTGTGTCAAGGCAACGACATCTCAAGATTAAGGCCTACGCAACGACGCCAAAGAAGAACACGCCCAGTAACGACGCATCGCGATTGTGTCCAAGCAACGACACCATCGCGATTGCGCTCACGCAACGACGCCAAAGAAGAACACGCCCGTGCAACGACGTAATCAGCATTGTGTCCATGCAACGACACCATCAAGATTGCGGTCCGTAACGACACCATCAAGATTAAGGCTTACGCAACGACGCCAAAGAAGAATACGCCCAGTAACGACGTTATCAAGACAAAGAAGTCTACGCAACGACGCCAAAGAAGAACACGCCCAACAAGTCCGAAACGACGCCATCATCAAAGATATCACGCAGTGACGATTTCTATACTCCGAAATTGCATTTCTTACGCATGCTTTAATATCCTGTCTTAACAGTTACGCACAAACTCTTTCTTGAGCTTTAGTACACACTGACAATCGCAGCAAGGACAACAAACCCGCGTTCACAATCGCAACACGTCTGTGCAAGTACGAAAATCACAAAGATTCGCAATGTCGCATCAACACAACAGCATCGCGCTTGCGTGATAACCTTTCTATTCACGCTACATTGTTTTTAAAATTATTTTGTCTTAGCGCTTATGCACTAACCGCTTGTTCAAGTCTTAGCATGCAAAGCAGGAGCACAACGTGATTTTCTCTTACAACAACCGGCAATCTGCCGGGCCAACCTTCCCAACGATCGCGTAATGCCGCAAGCGCCTGGCCTACTCGCCCACATCACCATAGAACCCAAAGACCACAAGCCGTGAGCAAGACACCCCGTGTTCAAGCCGCTTATTTTCTTTTACTTTTAGACCATAACCCAAAGGTCATCATAACTCGACATCGACATTTTTAAGCCCGCATTAGCCCGCTGGTGTTTTGACCATGGTAGCCCAAAGGTCGCCATAACTCGACATCGACATCTTTGAGTCCGCTTAGCTGCTTGGTGTTTCGATGGTAGCCCAAAGGTCGCCATAACTCGACATCGGGACGCTTTGGTTTTTTGCGGCCACTTTATCTACCGCCAAATGCCGCACTCAAGATCGAGACAAAATTACATGAGTCAACGCTTTGTCCAAGATTCTTCCATCATCTCCATACAAAGAGGGACATCTGTTGACACCCAATTTTGACCTCCCGCCCTACCATTAACTATAAAATTACACTAATTTCAGAAATAATTTTTAGGATTTTTTTATAATAAAATACAGCGATAAAACATAAATACAGGCATAAATAATTAATTTAATAATGGCGTCGCGTCTCACGTAGAGTATTAAGCACTTAGAGTCTCGCGCCCGCATTAATTGATTTTAAGCCCTGTCTGGATTCTTAATTATTAATAAATACACAAAAATAAATAATTTAGCGATAACGCCGCGGTCGTAGCATGGCCGCATTTATTAGTAATCATTTGTAGTTTAAAAATCAATTTTAATCTGATATATATGCATTTAATAGCACCGCGTTTATAAAGCATTAAACAATTCTTAAAAATCATATTTGCATTAGCATTTAAACAATTCAATCTAAGCTCATTTTAATTTTAATTTAGCTTCGCAATAATGCATAACAATAAAATTTTAAATAATAGCGTCGCATCCTAAAGCATTAAGCATTAATTAAATAACACGCCCGCGTTTATTTTAACAATTAGACTAATAAAGCACCTAATTTTTAATCACATTTGTTATCACTAATTAATTAATACACTTGCCTAGAATTAATTAGCTAATTAAACTAACTAGCCTAAAACTAATACCCTAATTAACTAATTACCCACCATTTTTCGCCCAGCCCACCTATTAACTACCCAGCCCAATCTCCCGCGACCCGCGAAGCCCACACCCGCAAAGCCCACGCCCTCGCCCCAGCATCCCTTTAAGCCCTCAAACCTCTCACCTTCGTTCTTAACGAAAAAACACAAACCCAACTAAACCTAAAGCAGTCGCCGCCCCTTCCCCCATCGCCGCCAAGATCCTAGCCCGGATTTCTCGCCGGAGAATCCGGGCTTCCCTTTATCCATACCCCAGCCCAACGATTTCTTACCATAACCGAAACCAAATCTTCCGAAATCACATCTTACCTTAACAAATCGTTAAATCGTCCACAAATTCGTCCAAAATAAAACGGTAAGAATCAATACAAATCTCAGCCTAGAGAATCAGCCTTTATTTACTTACCATTATTAGAACTCAAGGGAGGGCTATATAAGCACATCAGTCGAGCATAGTAGAGAGGCAGGACATAGGTGGAACACCCCTCCTTTACCTTCGAGGATACCTTTAGCATTTTTTCTGCAATCCCTTAGTATTCTGCATCCTTAAAATTCGCATTAGCAAGCCTTCCGAGTGGCTCCGACGACTTGATACGCGCTTCGCCACGGAGAAGGTAAATCTATTTATTCTCGACTCTAATTTACTGATGTCTGCGTCTTGTTGTGTTCTCTCGTGGTTTAGTCATGTTTAGCTGCGTTCGTCGTGTTATTGTTTTCTATTAATGCTTAATGCAACGACGAAGTAATCTGCTTAGTTAATCCAGATTGGTAATGGTCTTATCAAAAATCAGGAAATAGGTTGCTGTTGTTATTCGCTTACTGGGTATGATGTTGGATACTAAAGTGCTCTCATTGATGTTTGTTGTCTTAGCCGACCTGTTTTACTAGCTAAATAGGTTCCTTAATCTTCTGTTAATTTACCTTCTCACGAGCTGTATGATGTACGATTGCTTGAGAGATATGTCGGTATGATGTCGTTTGTTATCTATATGTGTTAAATTGATGTAGGGAACAGTCCTAATCATGTTTACTGATATGCTATTTACTCCTTTTCACGGAATCTTTAGATCGCTTATCGATTCGTTAAATGAATGTTAACATTCAGGATCGCTTCACCAAGTGTCATAAATCGTCCCTAATAAGTTTAAACAAATTCAAACCAAAGATGACGACTTAACTGCATTTAACCATGTGCAAAGATAGGTGGAGAGGAGGTGTTTTCATTTATGATACATATTCAAGTATGAGTGTCGTTAAGAATGGAAATCCATATTTTTGCACCTACTTTGTGTTTAGTTTAAGATAAGCCTGGACCTTATATATGTTTTGACAGGATTTACAAATCTGTGTCGCATTGATTCTAAGGGTAATAATTAAATGCTAGAAAGTTAAACAAAGAGTTAAAAACTCATGAACTGTTGAACTCTTAAAATGTCACCTCGTATGTAATGGGTGTTATTGGATAGGATCTGTCATAACATGCTAAAATTCTTGGAGGACATGTGTTATTTCATTTGGCTAAGTCACCCATTTGAAGCTACTTGCTGGTTCCCCTACTTAAAATTTAAATATGTTAAGATGCCCTCATTTTCCTTCTAAAATAACTGAACATAAGAATGCTGGAATTCTGTCTTTCCTTTTATAACTATCCTGTGTCTAATCCATCAAGAGCATATGTACATATTTCTAACACACATACAGTATACATGACAGCTTAAACTACAGCAGGTCTTTTAGGCATTCTGGGGTATTTTGGTTTTCTTTTATTATTACCATGTGCGTGCTGATCGGTTTTAATTATTGGGTTTGTTGAGACCCATCGTTGTCCATACTGATTCCTTATAGCTTGCACCATTAATTCAAATTGTTATGGACCCAATCGCTGATTCCAAATTACTGAACATAAACTGATTCAAATATGTGTTAAATGAATTTGAACATGTCAAGTAATGTCACATGCCCTATCCTATACAGATCTTAACATCAGTTTCGAATAAGATAATGTTATTAAGCATGCAGGCCTCAATTGCCTTTCCAAAGTCCACCCTCTAATTAAAACCGCTGGAGTGTTGGCCTATATTATATATGGATCCGTTTCATTAGACTTAAAATTTAATGGGCCTGTGGAATTTTCTTGTTTGCTTATTGTTTGCATCCAGAACCCACTGCCTGGGTTGATGACGTTTTGCCTGAAACCGTCGATTGCTTATAGCAATATAACTAAACAACAATTAAATTATGGATATGCATGTGCTTTCAGTGTTTTAATCATTTTTATCAAGTTATTAGGGTTGATGCTAATCCTTATCTTCTCTTACTTTGCATGAAACGCGTCGGAGCAACAAGAGTCTCATGACGAGACTATAGTAAATGTGAAACCTACATCTATGTGCACCTTGCTATCCGCATCAGAAATCCAACCTGCCGGCGAACGACATCGCCATTCCTCGAGTCCTTCTAATTATTTTCTACCCCGCCCCCCATTCATTTATTTATTGTAAATTATGTCTAACGCTACATTAATTAGTAGAATACTCACAATAGTTAAACATTGAACCAATAGACTAAAGTAGCTTGACATTAGAAATCTGCTTTCCCCTTTGAAGTTAATTATTTGGCTTGCTTAAGTTATAATCAAACTATTTAGTAATCTTCCATTCGCATAAGTATTTAGGTAGTCAAAACATTATTTGTCACTAAACTCTAACATAAGAAACCCATTTCCCATAAATCCCTATTTAAATTGTAGGATTCTTGACCTTTGCGTAATACATATTTTCACATCATATGTTTAAGAATATATCTTGGTCCTTGTTGCATTATTATTTCTATATTATGTTAAGCAATATATATACCTTATAGAATAGTTTCATGTGCTTCCTAATTACCTCTTAAATGCATTTTTTTTTAAAAAAAAAAAAAAAAAAAAAAAAAACTAGAACTAACTTTATATGTTTTAAACAAACCCTATATTTTACGTTGGCCAATAATACATTTTCAAACATCTTTTGCTTAAATACTTTTCAAAACATGTATTGCATCTTAGAATAATAATTAACCCTAGGTTTGAACGGACAACCGCAAGTTAGCGGATCCTTTAGGGTGCCTAATCCCTTCCCTTTAGGATAATAAAGAACCCTTACCCAGAATCTCATTAAGTTTAGCAGACCATTAAATGGAGTTAATGTTTTACTTTAAACTAGGTAAACATTTAGGTGTCCTAATTCACCCAAACTAATTAGGTGGCGACTCCGCGAACCCTTAGCATTCTAGCAACCCTTTAGCATTTTTCTTTTTCTTTTAACCCTTTTTTTTGCACCTTTAGCACCTTTTAAGCTTTTAAACATCTTTTGCAATTTTAGCATCCCTTTAGCAATTTTAGCATTTTTAACCTTTTAGCTTTTATTATTTTTTCTAACCTTTTAATTTGAGCAGCAGGAGTTTAAAAAATGCCGCGGCCGGAAATGGGCGCGACACAACCTCTGTCCGTTCACTTTGAATGATGCTTCCCATTTTCCTCTAACTTCGACTGCACCATAAGGGAACACTCTTGTCGCGCCCATTTTCGGCCGCGGCATTTTCTAAATAGCGAGCCCTGCTTAATAAAATGCAAAAAATGTTAGAAAATAAATAATAAAATGCTAATAAAGTTTAAGAGGCTTAAAGGTTTTAAAAATGCTAAAGGTATGCTAAAATTGCAAAGGATGCTAAAGTTTAAAAGGGTTGCTACAATGTTAAAAGGGGTGCTTACTGCTAAGGGTTCGCGGAGTCGCCACCTAATTAGTTTGGGTGAATTAGGACACCTAAATGTTTAACTAGTTTAAAGTAAAACATTAACTCCATTTTAATGGTCTGCTAAACTTAGTGAGATTCTGGGTAAGGGTTCTTTATTAATCTAGAGGGAAGGGGTTAGGCACCCTCTAAGATCCGCTAACTCATATTGTCCTGCCAAACCTAGGGTAATTATTATGCTATTAAAAATGCATGTTTGAAAGATATTTTAATAGAAAGTATTTTTGGCAAAAGATTAATAAGATTAGTGCTATAAAATGCGTGTAAAGTTTAAAGCATGCCTTAAATAATATATAATGCAAAATAGATCATTTGACTAAATGTACACATTTGCCTGCCTTGATTAGCATAACACATGCTTAAGGGGGTTTTCTTAACATATAAAAAATAAGATTTCTATATGGGTGCTATAGCAAATGGGTTAGAAATCTTAAAAAAATAATGTCATAGCTACATATGATTAATTATGCAAGTTAAGATTATTGAGTGATTTGTTATACATGCTAAACAATGTATGGCGTGCCTAAAGTAATTAACTAAAGGGAAGCAAAATTAAATTAATTTCTATTTATTGATTCAAGGTTTGACTATTCTAAGTATTCTATTAATTACAAAATTAAATAATTAGGCAACAAATTTCAAACAAATAATATAGAGGGTGGATATGATCGCGGCTTCCAAGATGCGTGGCGACATCGTCTTATCCTATTTTGTCTTAGGAATTTCTGAAGCGGGAATGCAAATGCGGGTGCGGGTTGCCATTTGAAATGACTTGCGATGAGTCTCGCCGTGAGACTCTTCGTTTTGCTCCGGTGCGTGCCATGTAAAGATAAGAAAAAGGATAAGGATTAGTAAAATATTCCAAGGGTATAGATGAAGATGTGCATATCTTAGCTAACATTTAATCAAGTCAGTCCCTAAACAGTAACATGTAGACAGTAACATGTAAACAGAATGCAAAGACATTGGGCAAATTAATTAGCAATTCCGGCTAGCTCAACCTACATTTCTATATGCTTGCATAAAACGAAAACGACTCGCAGACACATGTTCTGAAAGAGGCAAACAGAATGCAAATATAGACGCAATGCCGATATGTTTAACCATCTGTAATGTATAACTCTTGGTTTTCTATTTACTCCTTTAAAGGAGGACAAAGTAGAAGCCACATAACAGGGATTAATACCCATACTAACAAAGAACTGCAGGTATACAGTTTAGAGATAGACAAAACATATATGTAGCATAACTAATAGACTGCCATAATATATGGACTCCTACATATGCTTAGAGCAAATATACATGGTGATAGGTAAGGAATTAGATGCTGAAGTGGTTCCACAAATGCTACATATTGCTATGAGGGCATTTCACATTTAGACAAGCAGAGGGAAATTTGGGATGAATTTACAGGGGACATGATTTAATTGTGACTCCAAATCATAAAGGAAGCGAACAGGCAACAAGCACATATCATTTCCTCTTAAATAGAACTCAGAATTCAAACATGTTTTAAAGAAATTTATTGGATCTCAGTTGATATATAAAGGTATAATACCAAATACAGATCCTTAAACAGAGCACGAACAATTCAAAATAGGCTTTAGTATATTATTCAGGATTTAAGACAAGATTATAACTTCGCATTCGTTTCCCTTTAATTCTTCACCAAACAGTTTTCACAAGCATGCTGCAATCAAAGAGGACAATTAATTGTTATAACTCAACATTAGAGCGATTTATATTATTCCTCGACAGAATGAATAACCCTTGGCATCAACTGGTAACCAACTGCTGGGTTTCATTATTGTATAGATAAAGCTTAGGCAACTTGATCAAATGAAAGGTTATTTCCTATCTGATAAACAGGGCAAAACAGGTGTATAAATCAGGGCAGGTACACTAAGAATAACTATTTAGAGCTTATCCTTTTAAGAACTTCAAGTTGTGACTTTTACAGGACATGCCGGCTCCTGATTCCAATCTAACTAGTCTGTTTTCTTATAATGGGCCTAACCTGATATCTAAATGACTTGAATTGGTCAGTTTATTCCAAACAGGCCTGCCTTTCGACAGATCAGATGCATTTTAAAAAAAAAAAGGTTCCATAAAGCTTGACATAATGCCTCTTAATACAATTTAGCAGGAGATTCAAACAGTCCCTCTTGTTATCTTTACACTTAGTAACCAACACATAAACACCCTAGGCCATGTAATATGTAAAAGGACATAACCAGTTAATAGGATTCCATGATGTAGCCCAATGTTTGGTGATTGATAACAGAGGGGTATACAAATCCTGGGCCTGCTCAACAGAATCAGAATAGGATTATGAACTCAGCAGATCCATCACTCATTATCTTCAACATATTGCATTAAATATGAGTTTTTATCGACAAATCAGGGCAAGAATATGTCGGGGTTAATTTAAAGCGCGACTCAGTATCTTATTCGCATTTATGAACACAAAGAACATGAATGAACACACATTAAACATAAGAGAACAGAGATACGGTGCGAATGTAGTAATTCTATTTTACCTTCGCAAATGACCGGCAACAGATCAAGTCGTCGGTCCAATCGACGGGTTTTGGATTTAAGGTGCGAAAAAGGGGCAAGGTTTGCTTGTAGGTTTCTTTGCTGGAATTAAAAGAGAAGGGATTTGAACCTCCTATTCTTGTGATGCTAAGGGTCTGGATGCTAAGCCACTCGATCGAATTTCGCAACGCTCCTCCTCCGCTGGCCGCTGACTCCTCTGAGTTGTTTGACTGCTCTCAATTTCTGAGCCCCATTGCTATGTCTTGCCCTGGTCGTTCTTTAACTGCTGCTAAGGGTCGATGCTCTCCCCTATCGATGCCTTTGCATGCTCTTATATAGCCCCCATTGAGTTCCAAGTTAGGTAAATAGTAAGGGCTGATTTGTGCTTGATTCGTGCTATTTAGGACTGATTTCGCTGCTTATTTTGGATTGATTTGTCACTGATTTCGCGTGATTCGAATCGGGTTGATAAGGTAAACGATTTGGTTAGTTATGGTAAGAAGGGCTGGCTTCGTGGATAAGGAAAGTGTTGATATGGTAGCCGATTCGCCGGATTCTCCGGCGAGAATCCCGGCATGGGTGTTGGGACGAGGTGCGGCGATTAGAACTTTTAGGTTTAGGGTTTTGTTCTTGAAGGTTGCGTTTGTTGAGGACGATGGAAAAGGGGTGTTGGGCTTCTGTGGGAGACGAAGTGAGGGTAAAGGGAAAATATAGGCCGCGGCTTCATGCGCCGGGTCATCGCTGACGGGTCGGGGATTTCTTGGTCATGGGTCAATGTGAAATTAGGGTATTAGTTTAAATTAGGTATTTAATTTTAGGAGTTAATTAGTTTAATGTGCTATTTAATTAATAGTTTTAGGCTTTTAATTAGTGATAAATTAATTAATTAATTGTGCTTAAATTATTTTAGGTGTTTTATTAGTCTAAATAATAAGTGCGGGTGTGTTATTTAATTAATGCTTAATATTTTAGAATGCGGCGCTATTAAATGCATGTATTAGTTTAAAATGATTTTAAAATTACGAATGATTATGAAATTCTCTTGCGTATTAATAAATGCAACTATGCTACTTGACACGACGTTAATGTTAAATTATTTATTTTATGTATTTATTATTAATTAAGAATTACGACAGGGCTTGAAATTAATTAATGCAGGCGCGGGACTCTAAGTGCTTAATACTCTACGTAAGAAAATGCGAAGTTATTATTAAATTGTTTATTTATGCCTGTATTTATGTTTTATTGCTGCATTTTATTATTTAAGAATTGTTGAAAATTAGTGTAATTTTATAGTTAATGACTGGACGGGAGGGTCAAAATTGGGTGTCAACACTCTTTCCACCACAAATGGCCCTGACCACCTGGACTTCAACTTGCCTGAGAACAATCTCAGCCTTCAATTGAATAAGAGTACTTGTTGCCCAGGCTGTAGTTCTTTCGGGATCAAATTCTTGTCGTGCCATGTCTTGGCCCTTTCTTTGTAGATTTTTGCATTTTCATAGGTATTGTTCCGAAATTCATCTAGCTCATTCAGTTGCAATAGACTTTTCTGCCCTGCTGCTCTGACATTCATGTTCAGCTTTCTCATTGCCCTTTATGCCCTATGTTCTAACTCCACCGGTAGGTGACATGCCTTCTCATAGACCGTCCTGTATGGTGACATCCCAATGAGGGTCTTGAAAGCAGTCCTATAGGCCCAGAGTGCATCATCCAACTTGGCAGACCAATTCTTTCTTGAGCCATCCACTGTTTTCTCCAATATGCTTTTCACTGTTCTATTCGAAATTTCAGTTTGCCCATTGGCTTGAGGGTGATATGGCAAAGAAGTGTGATGGAAGACTCCGTAACGTGCCAGCAAAGTGTCAAGCTGCTTGTTGCAAAAATGGCTCCTTTCGTCACTGATGAGGGCCCTTGGAGTGTCAAATCTTGTGAAAATATTTTTCTGGAGGAATTTCAAAACAGTCTTACTATCATTTTCTCTAGTAGCCACAACTTCGACCCATTTGGACACATAATCCACAGCGAGGAGAATGTATTGGTTCCCAAAGGACATCAGGAACGGGTCCATAAAGTCAATCCCCCATACGTCAAACAACTCTAATTCAACGATCCCAGTTAGAGGCATTTCATATCGCTTGGACATATTCCCAGTTCTTTGGCAACGATCACAGCCCCTCACGAAGATGTTGGCATCTTTGAATAGTGTTGGCCAATAGAATCCACTCTGCAATACCTTGGCTGATGTCCGTGGTGCCCCAAAATGCCCATCACATTGCAATGAGTGACAATGAGTGAGAATTTAGTGCATTTCATCCTCAGGTACGCACCGCCTTATGACCTGGTCAATGTTACACCCCGTAATTCAGGTCATGCTTATGAGAACGTACGAAAGGAATTAAGATTTAAATTTTAGAAAGAAAGGTTGACGGAATGTTTCGGACGGGTTTTAGTCAACTTTGAGGCGGTTTATGTCCAGTTGCATTAGGAGTTTCTAGGTGTTTCAAAGGCCTAATATGTAGTTCGTTGAGTCTAGTTCCCAACGCAACCAACCATTCGTCGATAGGACATCAGAGTAGAAAGTTATGGAAGTTACAAATTCGGTGCGCGGGCAAGCAGAAAAGTATTCTCGGTCAGGGGCCACAGCGCCGCGGCGCCGGATGCAGGGCCGCGGCGCCTGATATACTGAAAATTCGCTGAAGTTGCAGCGCCGCGGCGCCGGAAGTACTGAAATTCTCTGAGGTTTCAGCGCCGCGGTGCCGGCTGCAGGGTCGCGGCGCCGAGGCGGGTTTTTGCGAAATCTGGGGGAAAAATCAGAAGATTTTTTCTTTTAAAAGGCCATGGGAGGGTGACAAGTGTCCCTCCCATCTGATTTTGTGGGAGCACTATTTATTGACCAAGTATTGAAGACTTGGTCATTCATCACAAAACCCCCTTCTCTCTAAAAATCATCCCTCTTCCTTCTCTCTAAAAATCCCTCTCCCTTCTCTCTAGAAATTCAAGAAGAAACCAAGGCCTAGAGAAAATTCAAAAAGGTGGCAAGAAGGAAACATGTTGACAAGCTTGTAGAAGGTTTGTGGTGGTGATTGTGGAAAGAAGGCAAGTGAAATTTATTGGACTAATTTGGGTAAACTCTAAGGTAACAATCCATTTCTCTTTTTAAGTAAAATTGTGTTGCATGTGAGGAAGAAAGGACTTGTAGTTATCAATTTTGCTTTTAGGTATATTGCATGTAAGAATAACGATTTGGATTTGAAAGGATTGAATAAGGATGATATGTGAACATGTTGTAGCCAAGATAATACCTTAAACTTATTGGATGTTTAAATTGTATTGTGGGGCAGAATTTTACACGCCCAAGTTAGACATGTAATCCCCTTGTATTGCTGAATTGTTGGGCCTTAAATGTGGCGTTTAGTAGTTGATATCGGACCTTGAAAAGGTGGAAAAGTATGTAGAAACAAAGGAGGTGCTGTCCAATTTTCCGTAGAATAAGGGACTTTTCAATTAGAATGTTCTACGTTGAAGCTAAAAGCTAATTGACGTATTATGATCATTATAGGTTGACATACTACGTGCGGTATATTGGACTTACGAGTGGATTGAACCAAAGAGGTATGTGGAACTTTCCTATCTCTTGAGCATGAATAGTTGTACCTATATAGTACGGTAGACGTACAAGATTTTGATATCCTTTACTTGTTTTAAGAATGTCCAAGTTGGTTGAGTTAGGAGATTAACTCACTTGTTTAAAAGTAGTAAGGATGTCTTGGTTTTCAAAGTTAAGGGACCTGAAGAGTTTTAAAGTATATGATACTTGTTTCGTTTTAAACATATAAGTCCCTTGGATATAGAAAAGTGTAATCTACTAATGTATAACGTTAATATAACGACTTTATGGGAAGTTGGTTATATTAGCCTTATGGAAAGTTAAAAAGAGAGATTTTGTTATACCCCGTAGTTCCAGGGTATGTATGCGAGGACGTACGTACGAGAATACGACAGAAAGATTGGAAAGGAAGAAAGAGGCGATTTTTTTTCCACGGAAAAGTTTCCGGTTTTTGTGAAGGAAAAAGGTTCGTTTATGGGAATTGGATTCCCAGATTTGGTATTCGGACTTCCTGGATTATTAGAGAATTATGGAATTTTATTTTCGAAAATGGTCACGTGGGGCCCACGGGAGAAATTTACGGTTTTGTGGGGCCCGCTTTGATTTTGAGATTTTGGCCGTTTTGGATATTTTCGGAAGACGAAATATTTTGATTTAATCGGGGCGACACGTGTCACCCCCACGTGGCACCTTTGGGGTAAATATGTTTGTGCACAACACCCGGTTAGAGTCGTTTTCGACTAAACGCTTTCACGACTTCGTAGGGAATTTCCGCTATGTCATTTAGTATTTTTATGGATTTTTCCGAGAGACGGAACATTTTGGACCAACGAGAGGCGGCACTGCACCCTCTCATTGGTGGGCAAAGTGGGGCGCATACGGACGATCAAGGCAAGTGGGAGATATTTTTGGTAGATATTTTGTGTGCAAGTTGGCTAGGTACACATGGGTGAATCTTGGCCCTACACTTGCCTAACACTTGGTGTAATCTTGGCCATTGGTTGGCTTTCACTGACCTATAAATACCCTCCTCGAAGACTAATTCATTCACAAATTGCCTAAGTCTTGAAAGCTTCTTCCTTCCCCCTTTGTGTGGTGTCTTGGCCGAGAGCCCCTCTCTCCCCCCTTGGCCGAGAGTCCCCACTGGGCAGTGGCCGAGGCAGACACCCCCTCCTGCGAGGTGCGAGCCGTGGGGTACCCCCCCCCTAGCCTAGTTGCTTTCGTATAATACCCCCCTTTGTGGGATAGAAATACTCTCCAAGTATTGTTATAATGCCCAAATTACCTTAGCCTTATACCTTGTTGTATTCTAAGGTGATACCTTTACGTAAAGCCCCGAACAACTATTATACTTCCCACTACCACAAACCGAAACCCTAGGAAAATCTCCATATCCGTTGGAGTATTGTGTAGAAGTTGGTTAGAACTTCTAAGGGTGGTTTAGAGCGGGTTGAGCGCTCGAGTCGAGCTGAACGATTGCCCAGGATCGACTTTATACTTGGATAATTATGGGCTTATCGAGGTAATTATCTTGTCCCCCTATTGTAATTGGATATTACATGTTGTAGGAGTATATAGTTGAAGTATTCTATATATAGTCTTGAATCAGAATTACATAGGGCATTCTGATGAGACTTGTGTAGTAGTACCGCGAGTAGAATTGTACCGTTAGGGTTAGATGTATAACCCCCGGTTGGCTTAGTGGCAGCCTCGATAGAGAGAGATTTACGCTTGCGTGGAAGTCGCCGAATTTTCTGTAGAAGTTCTACGATGAGACCTAAATGTTAATAAGCGCCTTGTGGCCTTATAGGTGGATGTACTACGTGTGGCGCGATCTACGTGGCTTAAGTGGTAGCCGACGTTTGGAAGTACTTGAGCGTTTTGCATGAGTCGATACTCGCCGCGAGGTATGTGAACCTCTTCCTATCTCTCTAGCATGATATGTGTAAACTATGTAGTGCGGTGACGCATACGTGCTAAATGTGTTTGAGTGGTTTAAAACATAAAGTGTTATAACGCTTTACGGGAAGTTGGTTATAACGACTTTATGTTAGTAAGAAAATACATGTGGTTTTTAAAAGGTAATCGATTTGAACTATAACCGCTTGTTATATGATAAGAAAGAACTTGAAGTATTTTCAAAAGATTTTGAATCATTTTGAAAGGAGAAGTAATACTTGGTGTTTGAAAACTTAAGAGTTATACTAGCTTTATGGGAAGTTAGGTATAACGGCTTAAGAATGCTTTCTTGATTTGAAATCGAATGTGTATCGACAAACCATCGCAGCGTTAATAAAAGGAAATGTTTTGAATAATTAAGTATTATGAAAACCAAGAGAAACTTCCATCTGCATGTAAGCTAAGATGAGACAAAATGATATTTCCTAGATCATGGTCAGTAATAAGATTGTTATAAACAAGAATATCCTACTCACACATAAGGCTTATGTTTCTCAGATTGTTTAAAAGAGAATTATATTCTTAAATGAATAAGACTATGAACTACGAACCTTTCTAAAAAAGAAACGTGAACATTTGAAATTAGGCAAACTTGGACGCTTGGAAAATAATGTTGTTACTTGATTTTACAAAGGTAAGAGTTTTGGGTTTCTTAAAAGATACTCTATTTTATACTACGTATTGTGTGACTTATGTGAAAGAAAGCAGATCTTTTTTAGATTTTAATGTGTGAAGTACTTTGGGGATAGATACCGAACTTGTTAGTAAAGTACCTTGTGTGAATAACTTGATTGTATTGGTTTGTGATAACCTTGTAATACTTTCTTGTTGCTTTGATAAGTAAACGTGTTAGGATGCTACGTGTGTTAGTATCTTGTGATGTTTGTGTAAAGGGTTTCTCGATTGTGCTTATTAACTATCGTCGTTATGATAGTATGGTGGCATTCATCTCTCGAGATGATTCCGGGTTGCCGCCCTCCGACGCGGGTAGACTCAAAGCGTCGATGGACCTATGATTCGAGAATACCTCATGCAGTCCCGGCCTATCGCGAGCTACGAGTTCCGTGTTAGTGTACGCCCTTTATGGGCATGCGATACGTGGGCCATGCGCGATCGCGAAGTCGTGGCGATGCCGGAGTAGCTACCCTCGACGCGGAATACCTCATGCGGGCCGATGAGATTGGCCTATCGCGAGTCGCGGGAAGTTCCGGGACTAGACGCGACATTAGGTGCTCGCGCAAGTGGCCGCTTTGATCATGTGACGGTCAGACAGATCTTATAATCTGATTATGACCTTGTTGGTACCGCTGGTGTTAGTAGCGGCTATGCCTTCGCATTTACCCCGCAGCTTTATTAGGACACGGTGGGACACGGTGTTCATGTATTCCTCGTGCTTGTATATCATAAACCGCCAGCGGCGAAGGTATTCCACGCACGCACGATTGATGTTGGGCGTGAGACCCATTGTTAAATTGAGTGATGACTTGAGGCGAGTCCCCGACTTGATACGATCGCTATTTATGGTGAATCGTAGTTGGTTATCATACATGTCTCCCGCTCTGTATAGACTACTATGATTTCATTTACGATTTATTTTTAGTTTCATACTCTGCACTGTTATCGACCTCTTCCGGGCTGCGTTCACGCCGCAGTTGAGGTACATCGCCGTTGATCCTAGCTCGTGGTCACAGTCATTGCGTTGGGAAGCTCCGTTTCTCCGAGGCTTATCATGGTATAGTCCCATCGTAGTAAGTGTTTACATTCGTGGGTTTGTGGCCCCGCCCCGCCATCGCGGGTCGTATCATTCTGTGAGGTCCGTAGCATACCGTGGGCGGGGTTGGTAAAAGGATTGCCGCTCATTTGTAAAAGAGTTGATGGTTATATATACGCCGAAAGGCAAGTTTTCCTGATTATTGTTTTATATATTTCGTTATCTCATGTCAGGTTTTATGTTCCTGATTACTCGATGTTGTGTCACTAGGGTGCCCGGTAGGCACGACCACGCCCGGTTCGGTCGTGACAAAAGTGGTATCGAGCGATTAATCCTCGGAAAGTGTCTACGCACCATATCCATGAAGTCTTGATTATCGTGTGTTGTGCACCACACCAATAATCGTGAGGCTATAGGATATTTAGATTGGTTTCTATTCTTCTCACTCGAGATCGTGCCTTAGAAAGTGTTGTAAGTTGGACCTCCGACGAAATTCTTTCCTTATCGTTATGCCTCCGCGTAGGGCAACCCGCCCGTGAGGGCAAGCGCATGGCAGAGCTGCGAGTAGAGTTCAGAGGGTGGCGAGGGCACAGGCCCAATCATTACCTAGGGTAGTGCTTCATTCGGGAAGTTTTGCGACGTCACTAGCCCCAGCAGAGTTTAGCACGGCGGCAGCAGTGCCTACAATGACCATAATATTTGAACCTTCAGTTCCACGACCGGGAACAGAGAATATAGATTGCCAAGAGACAACCCTGTTACTAGCTATAGATTTGGCTACCAGAGAGTATACCGATGTACCGCGAGTCTGGAGGACTATCTAAAAGAGGGTTGTGCAAGAGTAATTCTTCAGTTAGGCTTGAGCATGGCACGTGGTACGCTTATGCGCAGCAGCCGAGAAACGTAGAGATCGACGGGTTAACGGGCGACAACGTAAGAGGCCGAGCAGCAAGGTTCTTTGGTAACTTTGAATGTGAGTATACCTTAAGTGCTATGTTCTGATAGCAGTGTGTTAGTTGTGATTAGAATCATGGTGGGTTAACCGAGTAAGATTTTGGGGGATAGAGAAGGTGTGAGCCTTAGAGTGTTATACGTAAAGACCTTAGAGGTAAGGCCATCTCGAGAAAGGTGTAGTGTTATGTTTGACCCTTATAGGAGTGCATAGTGCACGTGAGCTATGTTCGTGGGATAAGTCCCTGAGTAGCGTGATTTGAAAGAAGGTAGTCGAGTAGGAAGACCGCTAGGTTTTCGTAATATGATTTGTGAAATTATTCCTTCGGGAGCTAGTGTTTGCGCAATGCCGGTCGGGTTGAGGCCGTGTTGGCGTCAACCCGCGCAGGTATGGTGGTGGGGTTGTGGTGGTCCCGCTTGTGGTAGGTCGTGAGGTGTTAGGCCCATGTTTAGTTAGCCAGTGCAAGTTCGTGGATGCGTTCGACCGATGGTCGGGCCGATGAGGCAGCCTATCGTGTTCTTCTGGTCGTGGTCGCTCTGGCAGTTGTTGTTGTTATCTAAAAAGGTTGTGAGGTTGCACGGTGCCTACCTTCACCTTATGACGATGGAGCCTGTGGTACTACTGCTTTCTCTTCGAGTTTGTACGTGCAGGCTAGAACTCGTAAGTCTCGACCGCATTCGCCTCGGGCGTTGTTTTGATTTCGAGGGTAGCCGCGAGGATCGTTGTCTCCGGTTGGAGTGTTTAAGCTACCATTTCGTGTTCGGATGTCGCCTTGTGACGCCTTGTAGGGCGTAAATGCAAGTTCGGCCGATTGGTTCGATGTTGGCGGTGGTTCAGATAGTTGGTTCAGCTTGTTCCACAGATCGTGGATAGTGAAGCTTGTCTAGAAGAAGTTCTGGCAGCTCAGAGGAATCGTGCGGATAATCGGCGACGACGCTTAGAGTTCAGGTTGACGGTCGGTCTTCTTGAAAGTACCACCCCGGTTAGGGTGTGACGAGTTTTGGAAACAAAGGGAACTTAGCCCGAGTTACTTTGGGCCTTTGTGAGTTCATGTGAAGAATAGGCCAGGTTGCCTATATGTTAGCATTTGCCGTCCGACTTAGGAGGAAGGACGTCCGGTCTTTCGTATTGTTATGTTCGGGCCCAGTTAATGATGACCACGTTAGAGATAGTAACCCCGAGTTTTGGAGACTAAAGCAGTATCAGAAATGTGATAAGAATCCGAGTGTCACGACTTGATGATCGTGACGCAGCCGTACCATTTGTTGGGTCGTCGGAGCAAGGCTCGCGACAAAGTGACAAAAGTAGTATTATTTGTGGTGATGTTAGAGGTGTTTCCTCGTGGACTTGGATGTAAGTATTTTACGTGGGTATTTCTGTGGCCAGCTGTGGCAGGATTGTTTCGTAAGTATAGTAGTGAAGACTATACTGTCACGTGTTCGTTTTGAGACTTAGAAGGAACATTCGGGACGAATGTTTCTGGGGAAGAATGTTATACCCGTAGTTCCGTGGTATGTATGCGAGGACGTACGTACGAGAATACGACAGAAAGATTGGAAAGGAAGAAAGAGGCGATTTTTTTCCACGGAAAAGTTTCCGGTTTTGTGAAGGAAAAAGGTTCGTTTATGGGAATTGGATTCCCATTTGGTATTCTGACTTCTGGATTATTAGAGAATTATGGAATTTTATTTTGAAAATGGTCACGCTGGGCCCACGGAGAAATTTACGGTTTTGTGGGGCCCGCTTTGATTTTGAGATTTTGGCCGTTTTGGATATTTTCTAAGACGAAATATTTTGATTTAATCGGGCGACACGTGTCACCCCTACGTGGCACCTTTCGGTAGAAATATGTTTGTGCACAACACCCGGTTAGAGTCGTGTTTCGACGAAACGTTTTCACAGCTTTCGTGGGGGAATTTCCGGCTATGTCATTTAGTATTTTTGCGGATTTTTCCGAGAGACGGAACAATTTGGACCAACGAGAGGCGACTGGCACCTCTCATCAGTGGGCAAAGTGGCCATACGGACGATTGGGAAGGCAAGTGGGAGATATTTTTGGTAGATATTTTGTGTGCAAGTTGGCTACACACATGGGTGAATCTTGGCCCTACACTTGCCTAACACTTGGTGTAATCTTGGCCATTGGTTGGCTTTCACTGACCTATAAATACCCTCTCCTCGGGAAGACTAATTCATTCACAAATTGCCTAAGTCTTGAAAGCTTCTTCCTTCCTCGGTGTGGTGTCTTGGCCGAGAGCCCTCCCTCCCCTTGGCCGAGAGTCCCCTAGTGGTAGGCCGAGCGGTAGACACCCCCCCCTTCGAGGTGCTAGCCGGGTACCCCCTAGCCTAGTTGCTTTCAGATAATACCCCTGTGGTATAGAAATACTCTCCAAGTATTGTTATAATGCCCAAATTACCTTAGCCTTATACCTTGTTGTATTCTAAGGTTATACCTTTACGAAAAGCCCGTAAATACTATTATACTTCCCGTCACCACAAAACCGAAACCCTAGGAAAATCTCCATAAAGTTTGGAGTATTGTGTAGAAGTTGGTTAGAACTTCTAAGGGTGGTTTAGAGCGGTTGAGCGCTGAGTCGAGCTAAACGATTGCCCAGATCGACTTTATACTTGGATAATTATGGGCTTATCGAGGTAATTATCTTGTCCCCTATCAGAATTGGATATTACATGTCAGGAGTATATAGTTGAAGTATTCTATATATAGTCTTGAATCAGTAATTACATAGGATCAGACATGAGACTTGTAGTAGTACCGCGAGTAGAATTGTACTGCAGTGTTAGATGTATAACCCCGGTTGGCTTGGTAGCCTCGATAGAGAGAGATTTACGCCATTGCGGGAAGTCTGCGAATTTTCTCAGAAGTTCTACGATGAGACCTAAATGTTAATAAGCGCGCGTGGCCTTATAGGTGGATGTACTACGTGTGGCGCGATCTACGTGGCTTAAGGGGTAGCCGACGCGAAGTACTTGAGCGTTTTGCTATGAGTCGATACTCGTCGCGAGGTATGTGAACCTCTTCCTATCTCTCTAGCATGATATGTAAACTATGTAGTACGGTAGACGCGTACGTGCTAAATGTGTTTGAGTGGTTTAAAACATAAAGTGTTATAACGGCTTTACGGAAGTTGGTTATAACGACTTTATGTTAGTAAGAAAAATACATGGTTTTTAAAAGGTAATCGATTTGAACTATAACGGCTTGTTATATGATAAGAAAGAACTTGAAGTATTTTCAAAAGATTTTTGAATCATTTTGAAAGGAGAAGTAATACTTGGTGTTTGAAAACTTAAGAGTTATACTAGCTTTATGGGAAGTTAGGTATAACGGCTTAAGAATGCTTTCTTGATTTGAAATCGTAATGTGTATCGACAAACCATCGGCGTTAATAAAAGGAAATGTTTTGAATAATTAAGTATTATGAAAACCAAGAGAAACTTCCATCCGCATGAAGCTAAGATGAGACAAAATGATATTTCCTAGATCATGGTCTTTGTAATAAGATTGTTATAAACAAGAATATCCTACTCACACATAAGGCTTATGTTTCTCGATTGTTTAAAAGAGAATTATATTCTTAAATGAATAAGACTATGAACTACGGAACCTTTCTAAAAAAAGAAACGTGAACATTTGAAATTAGGCAAACTTGGACGTTTGGAAAATAATGTTGTTACTTGATTTTACAAAGGTAAGAGTTTTGGGTTTCTTAAAAGGACGATACTCTATTTTATACTACGGGTATTGTGTGACTTATGTGAAAGAAAGCAGATCTTTTTTAGATTTTAATGTGTGAAGTACTTTGGGGATAGATACGAACTTGTTAGTAGAAAGTACCTGTGTGAATAACTTGATTGTATTGGTTTGTGATAACCTTGTAATACTTTCTTGTTGCTTTGATAAGTAAACGTGTTAGGATGCTACGTGTGTTAGTATCTTGTGATGTTTGTGTAAAGGGGTTTCCTTGATTGTGCTTATTAACTATCATCGTTATGATAGTATGGTGGCATTCATCTCGAGATGATTCCGGGTTAAGTCGCCCTCCACGCGGGGTAGACTCAGCGGGTCGATGGACCTATGATTCGAGAATACCTCACGCAGTCCCGGGCCTATCGCGAGCTACGAGAGTTCCGTGTTAGTGTCGCCCTTATGGGCATGCGGTCCACGTGGCCACGCGATCGCGAAGTCGGGACGACGCCGGAGTAGCTACCCTCGACGCGGAATACCTCATGCGGCCGATGAGATTGGCCTACGCGAGTGCGGAAGTTCCGTGACTAGACGCGCACATTAGGTACCGCGCAAGTGGCCGCCTTTGATCATGTGACGGTGCAGACAGATCTTATGATACGATTATGACCTTGTTGGTACCGCTGGTGTTAGTAGTCGGCTATGCCTTCGTATTTACCCTGCATAGCTTTATTAGGACACGCGGACCCGTGTTCATGTGTATTCCTTGGTGCTTGTATATCATAAAGCTGCCGGCGGTGAAGGTATTCCACGGCACGATTGATGTTGTGGGCGTGAGACCCATTGTTAAATTGAGTGATGACTGAGGCGTGAGTCCCCGACTTGACATGATCGCTATTTATGGTGAATCGTAGTTGGTTATCATACATGTCTCCCGCTCAGTATAGACTACTATGATTTCATTTACTGATTTATTTTTAGTTTCACATACTCTGCACTGTTATCGACCTCCTCGGGCCGCGTTCATGCCGCAGTTGAGGTACATCGATCGTTGATCCTAGCTCTCGTGGTCATTCGCGTTGGGAAGCTCCGTTTCTCCGAGGCTTATCGGTGGTATAGTCCCCGTCGTAGTAAGTGTTTACATTCGTGGTTTGGCGGGGCCCCGTCCCGCCATTGTGTCGTATCATTCTTAGAAGTCCATGTAATCTTTGTGGCGGGGTTGGTAAAAGGATTGTCGCTCATTTGTAAAAGAGTTGATGGTTATATATATGCCGAAAGGCAAGTTTTCACAGATTATTGTTTTATATATTTCTGTTATCTCATGTTGTGGTTTTATGTTCCGCTGATTACTCTGATGTTGTGTCACTAGGGTGCCCGGGGTAAGGCACCAGTCACGGGCCCGGGTTCGGGTCGTGACAGATTTACTCTAAGTAATGTAAGTAAGGATAAATGACTTAAGTTAATGAAAGGAAAATTGTTTTTAAGGCATAAATTGCCTAAGGTTTTAAAAGAAAGGAAGTCACTTGATTTAGAAGCCTATTATATTTCTCAAAGGAAATGTGACTTGTCTTGAAAAGTAGTTGTGACTTGATACTACGGTTATTAGTATCTTGGAAGTTTTTATATGAAAAGGAGTCATTTTTTGTAAAGGTTAGAAGTACGTAGTACTTGGGTTAAATTCCCGGATTTTATAATGACATGTTAGTGCCTTAAGTAGACTAAAATGAGAGTGTATATGAACAAAATTAATAAGAAGTTAGGGGATTTCTTAACTTGCTTATGTTATGTATGATAGCCGGTTGTGCTAGGTTATGTTATTCTTGCGGGGTAAACCTCCGGGTTACTACTTATTCCATGGATTTGCTACCCATGATGCGAGTGCGGCGTTTGTACTCATTGCGGGCCCACCGGGCCCATGCGGGTGAAATAGTCCCATGCGGGTGAAATAGTCTCATGCGAGGCAGATGACCTCATTGCGGGTCCACAGGACCTATGCGGGTGAAATAGTCCCAGGAGTAGGATTGCTTAATGATACTACGGGCAGGCGGCCCTACTTTGATCATGAGCCTCCTATTTTTATGCAGTAAGATATACTCTTGTTTACTCTCATTGTTCGTAAGGCACATTGTACTGTTATTTGAGTTATATACATGTCTCCAGCCTTATTTTAGACTTATGATTTGACTACGATTTCTGGCCACATATTTGGTACATGTTAGATCGACCTCCTTCGGGCCGCGTTAAATGTCGCATGTAGAGTACAGATTGTTGATCCTCACTCTTAGGATCACTGTTCAGCTGTTGGGAAGCTCCATTACTCCGGAGGCTTACCCTTGGTTCGGATCCCTGGTATGGTCGGATGTTGTATATTCAGGGGTATGGCGGGGCCCTGTCCCGCCACAGTTGTTATTCTTCGAGGTCTGTAGTCACATTGGTGGAGTGGGTTGTAAGAACGGAGAGGTACTGTTTCATTTATTTATATTATGTATATGTTACGAAAGGTAACCTTATCGGCTAGCCTGTTGATGTATAATGTCTATGTATTCTTACGAGTTGTGTATGTTCCGCTGCTATTCTCTGATGTATGCTGTAGCGGTGCCCGGTAGTGGCACCGCCGCGCCCGGTCGGGTCGTGATACCAACACAATCTTGTAGAGAATTGGCTCTTCCCAATAGTAATATTTTACCTCTGAATAGAACTTTTTCACCTGCTGCTTCGTCAACCTTGAAGGCAATACTTTTGCTACAAGAAAATTAACCAAGTCAGCGAACCAAGGTAATTCCACACTGATGCTCGCCTGAAACAGTTGCTCGTCTGGAAATGAGTCATTTATTTGCACATCTTTGGTGTTCTGGCTCTCTTCCACTTCAAGCCTGGACAAGTGGTCTGCCACCACGTTTTCAGTCCCCTTATTATCACGGATCTCCATATCAAATTCTTGTAGTAGCAGCACCCATCGTATAAGTTGAGGTTTAGCATCCTTTTTGCTCATCAAATACTTAATAGCTGAGTGATCAGTGTACACTATCACCTTGTTTCCAATGAGGTATGGTCTGAACTTCTCAAATGCGTATACTATGGCTAGCAGTTCTTTCTGTGTCGTCGCATAATTCAGCTGAGCATCATTGAGGGTCTTGCTAGCATAGTAAATAGACCTGAATACCTTATCAATTCTCTGCCCAAGAACAGCTCCTACTGCGTAGTCACTTGCATCACACATCAATTCAAGCGGGAGTTCCCAATCATGTGCAGTGACTATAGGTGCTGAGACCGCTCCTTAAGTGTCTGAAAAGCAGTCAGCAGTCAGACATTCTTCATTGAATTCAAACGCAACCCCATTCATCAACAAGGTGGACAGAGGTTTAGAGATCTTTGAGAAGTTCTTGATGAACCTCCTGTAGAATCTTGCGTCCCCCAAGAAAACTTCTGATCCCTTTTACTGATACTGGAGGTGGCAGATTTTCGATCACTGAAACCTTAGATTTTTCTATCTCAATGCCTTTGCTGGAAATCTTATGGCCAAGAACGATGCCTTCCTGCACCATAAAGTGACACTTCTCCCAATTCAGCACCAAATTCGAGTTTTTTCCTCACTAGGATTAGTAATGCACCGTTGCAGCACTGCTTCTAAATGCCTTAAGCATTCATCAAATGACGACCCAAAAATAGAAAAGTCATCCATGAAGATTTCTATGGTCCTCTCCACCATATCAGAAAAGATAGCCATCATACAACGCTAAAAAGTAGCAGGTGCATTGCAAAGCCCAAATGACATTCTCCTGAAAGCAAACGTACCAAAGGGGCATGTGAAGGTTGTCTTCTCTTGATCTTCAGGAGAGATGGCAATTTGATGATACCCTGAGTAACCATCCAAAAAGCTATAGTAGTTGTGTCCTGCAAACCTGTCAAGCATTTGGTTAAGAAAAGGCAAAGGAAAATGATCCTTCCTGGTTGCTTTGTTCAACTTGCGGTAGTCAATACACATTCTCCACCCTGTAGTTATTCTGGATGGAATAAACTCATTCTTTTCATTGGTAACCACAGTCATGCCACCTTTCTTGGGCCCCATTTGCATAGGGCTTATCCATGCACTGTCAGATATAAGATAAATCATCCCACAATCAAGCCATTTCAGGATCTCTTTTCTCACCACCTCCTTCATGGTTGGATTCAGTCTCCTCTGTGCCTCAATGGAGGGTCTACTCTCCTCTTCTAGACGAATTTTATGCATCACTGTAGAAGGACTTATCCCCATAATAACTGCTAGTGTCCACCCAATCGCGAGCTTGTGAGCCCTCAATACTCTCAACAATTTTCAACCTCCAACTCGGGATGGATGATACAGACGATCATCGTAAGGATTGGTTCTCACCTAGATATTGGTAGTGCAGATGATCTGGCAGAGTCTTCAATTCTAGTTCTGGAGCTTGCTCTGTGGATGGCACTGGTCTCTCTGACATGGTGCCTAACTCTTCATATTTCTTTTTATAGCATGGCTCATGGGAATCCAACCAACTCGCATACTCCAACAAAAAAAAATTCCATCCATTCTACCCCATCTCCTTGTGTCAGCACTACTTCAAGAGCATCTGCACTCCTGAACTCACCTTCAGAAACTGCTTCATCAATCATATCAATAGCATAACAGTTATCACTTGCCTCTGGGAATGTTGCTGCTTTGAATACATTGTAAATCACCTCTTCTTCCTAAACCCGAAGTCTTAGCTCACCTCTTTTAACATCAATGAGTGCCTGCCCTATGGCTAAGAATGGTCTGCCAAGGATAATGGGCACCTGTTCATCTTCTTCCATGTCTAAGATGATGAAATCAACAGGAAAGATGAACTTGTCCACCCTCACCAACACATCCTCGATGATTCCTCTAGGGTGGACAATGGAGCGATCGACTAGATGTAAAGTGATGGTTGTAGGTCGTGCTTCCCCCACTCCGAGTTGCAAAACACCGAATAAGGCATCAGATTTACACCCGCTCCCAAATCGCACAAGGCTTTCTGACATTCAAACTTCCTATAGTGCAAGGGATGGTGAAGCTCCCCGGATCTTTCAACTTCTGAAGCAACTTTATCAGTAGGATGGCACTGCATTCTTCAGTCAACACCACTGTTTCATACTCTTCCCATCTCATCTTTTTACTGAGAATCTCTTTCATGAACTTTACATAACTCGGCATTTGTTCTAGGGCCTCAGCAAATGGAATGTTGATGTGCAGTTGCTTAAAGACCTCCAAAAACTTAGAAAAATGCTTGTCAAGAGAATTCTTTTTAAGTTTCTGAGGATACGGTATCTTCACCTGTTGTGTGTCACTGACTGTATCATTGGGCTCCTTCACCTTGCCGGGTTCACCCTTTTTTTTTGGCATAGTTGGGGTGAACCTGTCTCCATTTGCTGACCACTCGTCACATCAACTGTCTGGCACTGCTCCTGTGGACCTGCCCCAATATTGTTAGGGCGGGTCCACTGCATATCATCTCTCAGCTTGCTAGCTAGCTGTCCCATTTGCCCTTCCAGATTCCTGATGGATAACCTCGTTTCCTCCATGAACTGATTCTGGGCATTTGAGAGCGCCCATAGAGCTGATCCCATATCATCTAGCCGTCCTGATGGAGTCTGACCCTGTGGTGGATGAGTGAACCCTTGAGGACTTTGGCACTCGGTAAGCCTGCATAAGGCTTCTTGTAGCTCATTTTGCTCCCCTTGTGGAGCCTGTGGTCTGAGTTGTTGCAGTGGACCAAGGTCATAGTCCTGCAGCCCTTGGTAGTGATAGTCCATGTACCTAGATTTGACCTTGCCTACAAGATTACACAAACAACAAAAAGTGATAAAAAGAATGCTCTCAGAACAAGCTAAAAACTTGTTCTAGAGCGACCAAATTAGAAATTGAAAATAGATGGTTCGATATTAGATATACGCCAGTCCCCGACAACGGCGCCAAAAACTTGTTAGGCGATTTTCACACGCGCAAAATGCAAGTGTACGTATCGTCTCAAGTAATATAGTCTGTAAGACCGAATATCGTCCACAGAGACTGGTTTCTAAGTACCGAGCATCTATTTTGTGTTATCTATTTGGCGAACGAATATTGATTGGGTTTTTATTTAACTACTGGAATGATTGCAAGAAATAAGTAAGCTAATTAGGTTGTATTCAGATTATGAAGGAATTAGGGCTTCCAAAATCATCAACTATCCACTTTATTCAATCCTTAATGCGTTCTAGAATGATTCTTCTTCTATGTTAAGATAGCGGTTAACTAGACTGTTTTATATTCCGGTTAGGATATATAATCACTCAACCCCAGTGCAGAACCCTTCTATATTTCTATGATAGGATTTACCACATAGGAGGATTAAGAACAATAACCTATAAAGCTACACAAGTATCGGGGTACTGTCGTCCACGATTTTAACCTATGTCTATTCAACTACAACATATCCAAATATCTTCTCTCGGTTGTTGATTCGAAATCATATATGTTATGATATTTAGTGATCAATTAACTATCAAGCATTCACATCAATTATTGAATAAATCTTAACAACTGAAGAAGTAATCAAACTATTGCATCAAATCATGAATAAAGGTTCAAGTGAATCATAAGAAAACTCTAATTAAGTGTTTAGTTCCTAGCCATAGACATGCTACGAACTAACACAATATCCAACATAAAATTGAAATAAAAACTAAAGATAGAAAATTACGAAGATTAAAGTCTCCAATTGTTGCTCCAAGCGCCTTGTGTTGTTCTTGTGTTCAAGAATGGACTCCCCTCCTAAAAACTGATCCCTAGGGCTTTAAATAGGTATCAATTTCGTGCCCTAGGGACCCTATTGCCCTTGGCCAATTCCAACTCGTAATCAAAAATTTCAGACGCAAGATCGCGATTCTGCAGGTCAACACCGCGGTGCCGAAACTCCTGCAGCTCTCTGAATAAATGGCATCGCGGTTCTGTTTGAATGCACCCCGGTGCTGAAAGTCCTGTGAATTTCTGTTGTTTTGGCACCGCGATCCTGCCTCTGGGCACCGCGATGCTGCTGTGGTTTTTCTGAGTCATCAATTTTCGACTTTTTTCTGCCTCGGGACCTCCTTTTATGCCAACTTTTTGCTCCTTTTTGCCATTTTACCTTTTTGAACCGATGTGACTCAAAAAAAAAACTCTAAAACTGTACTAGACGCAACGAAAATGGGTAAAATACTAATCGAAAATGACTCAAAATAGGTATATGAAATATGCCTAACAAGTGTGGGATCGAACATCGGATCCCCATCAGCAGCACTGAGTTTCGACTTCGAATCGATCAGAGTAGGCATGATTTGGCAATTCGCCATTTTAGCCATGTACACAATTTCTTCCGCATACTTACGTTGGCATAGGAACATACTATCTGCAGATCTAGTCACAAAAATTCCCAAGAAGTAATTGAACTTCCTTAAGTCAGTCATAGCGAATTCAGATTTAAGCAGTCGAATGATCTCATTTTTCAACACATCAGAAGAGGTAGTTGATCGGTGTATTTTATATACACCTTTGAGTCAGTTTTAGTTAGTCTTTTGTCCCGTTTTGCACATATAAGTGTCGTATTAGGATAGTTTTTCTTTCTTTTGAGTCAAAGTGGTTAAAATGGCCAAATGGCGGAAAAGGAGCAAAAAGAGGGCAAAAGAGAGATGCGAGCCGAAACAGAGAAAGTGTGAACGAGGGCGAAATCCAGACTGCGGCGCTCCTCGCAGCCTAAAAGCGGTCGCGCGCCACTATTCGAGAGGCAGAAGACTCTGGCACGCGGCGCTCGCATGCCAGATGCAGGCCGGCGCTAAACATCCGTGGAGCTACGAAGATACAGTACGCTGGCGCTCGCAGCAGATAGAGCGCGGCGCCAAAACACCCGACGGATTGCAGACTCCGGCCGCGCGCTGTCGCATGCGGCGCCGACGCTGAAAAATTAGGTTTTTGGACGAATTTACGGGCCAGCTGAAGAAAAGAGGAGGCGGTTTCGGCTATAAAAGAAGAACCCTAGGCGCTTTGAGGTTCCTTCTTGCACAACACAAGACTTTTTGGCTTGGAGATTGGACACCATTAGTTTAGTAATTTCTTTTCCCTTTCTTGTTCTTTATTTCAGTTTTGCATGATGAACATAGAATTAGTTCTTGTCATGTCAATGGCTAGGAACTAATTCTCTTATAGGGCTTTCTATGTTGAATTTCTTGAAACTTATGTTATAAATTAATGCATGCTTATGGTTATTTTTCTTATTGAGAGATCTATCCAATAATTGAGTTGAATTCTTGGTAATTAATTGACAACTAATTATCACTATATGATTTCTAATCAGATTCTGAAAAGGGGGGACTGTGAATATGCTGTAAGTTGGGTAGACATTCTTGGATTGGGGATGAAAATACCTCAATTATTTATGTAGCGTTGATGAGAAGCTTAACAACCCTAATTTTGCGCATTGTGCGTGACGATCAACTAGGTTTTTGTTCTTAATCCTCCTATAAAGTTATTCTTATCAGCGAAAGTTAGGTAAGGTGTGATACTGGGGTTGAGTGTTTATATAACCCTAACGGGAGTATAAAACGATTTCGTAAACCTGCTTTCTCCAAAAGAAGAATACCATAAGTTAATGCATTAGTAAGTAACATAAGCGGATAGTAAGGATACATGGAAGCCCTATTCCCATCACATCTGAAGTAAATCTTTATATTTTACATAGTTTTCATAATCCTTAGTTATAAACAACCAAATCAATTATCAATTCGCCAAATAGATACTAGAAAATAGATAGTTGATACTTGAACCCTAATCCCAGAGGACGATATTCGGTCTTATCAAAGACTATACTACTTGTCACGACAACGTGCACTTGCGTTTAAAGTGTGTGCATCTTACCGCGCATCAGTAGTCAGAACAATATCATCCACATATAGTAACAAGTATGTAATGTCACTACCTCGCCGAAAAATGAATAATGAATGGTCATATTTTTTGCATACGAACACAATCTGAATAATGTAAGTAGCAAAACGCTCATACCAAGCCTGAGGGTCCTGTTTCAACCATATAGGGACTTACAGAAATGATAGACATAATGAGGAGCCTCTAGATGTACAAAGCCTGGCGGTTGGTGCATGTAAACTGTTTTTTTTCAAATCTCCATGTAAGAACACATTTTTCACATCAAGCTGATGAATTAGCCAGTTCTTACCCATAGCTATGCTCAGAAGAGTGCAAATAGTAGCCGGTTTGACCACCAGAGTGAAAGTCTCGCCACAATCAATACCCTTCTACTGCCATGTGTCATTTGCCACAAGTCTGGCGTTGTGGCGTTCAAGATCACCACTATCTCTAAACTTATGATGAAAGAGCCATATACAACAAATCATATTCACCCTTCTTTCATCGGAACAAGATCTCACATGTGTTGAGTGGTGAGCGCATCAAACTTCTCACACATTCCAATTCGGGTCGAGTTTGACTAGTTTTGGGTTTTTAGATATTGGTGATATGGATTGTGTGGATAGGTTAAATTAGACTTTGGATTTTAAAATCCCGTGTTTGGCATGATTTTCCATTTGGTGTGTACGTATGGGGGTGGGGCAGTGGGTCTCGGGTTATAAGAAAGTGGCAGTGGGTAGGGAAGAGTTCGGTGGGATTTGGTAATGTGGTTTGGGATTGGGCAGTGGGTGGCAGGATGTGTCGGGGGTATGCGGGTCAGGGGTGGGGTATCGGTATATTGTCGGGTGGTTGGGTGTACTTGGGGGAGGGGAAAGACAATGTCGGGGGGAGGTAGACAATGGAGAGGGGAGGCAGACGGTGGGGTATGATATGGTGCGCGCGGTCGTGACGGATGGGTGTTCGACGCCAAGGTCATGGATTTTGTAGTGCATTTTGGAGTAGAGGGGAGGTGTCTGAGTCATCAAGGAAAATGTAATTAGTGACTCGAATTTTTTGGATGTTGTCGAACGAGAAGACATACTCAATAAACGTGACATGGCGTAAGATTAAGATTTTGTATGTGGATATTTGTTAAGTGTATTTTGTATAAACTTTTGAGTCATTTTTTAGTTAGTATTTCACTATTTTATTTTGCGTTTAGAAAGTCCCGAAGAAGCGCAGAAGATTGGGCGCCGCGGCGCCAAAAGCAGGGCCTGACGCCAAAGCGGGAATTCAGAAACTTAAAAACGCCCAAAAATCAGATTTTCCCCAATTCCAATATCAAAAACCTAACTTTCCCTCTCCAAAAACCCACGAAATTCCAGAACTTTGCCCACAAATCCTCCACAAATCCAACCCAACCACAACTTAAACTCTTAAATTCCTAAAAACCCCCAACTATCCCAAACAACAAAGCTTCATTCCATACCCTCAAGCCAACCAATTGAAACAAGAACAGCGTGAAGCTCTCATAAAAAGGTAATCCCTTTCTTTGTTCTTGAATCCTTTTACTGAAGCCATAGGAAGTAGTAGTTTGGAGGAGTATTGTAGTTGGAGTAGTTTGGGTGCTGAAAAGTGATTGTGAAGGTTGTGGGTATTGAGTAGAAAGGTTGAAGTTTGGGGGTGTTGTATTCGCTGCTAGTGTTGAGTGTGTAGGAGACATTTGTGCCACTAAATTGAAAGCTCCAGAAACTGTTTTAACCATGGCCACCAGAAAAAGAAGAGGCTCCACATCCACCCCAACCCCACAATATGACGAAATTAGGTTTGTAAGCTACGAAGCCTCTCAAAGATACAAAAAACTTGATACTGCACTTAATACCGAAGGGAATGGACTACCAGAGGCGTCATTTGGAGAAAGAGATATATACGAGCCCATTCAGCGATGATTGAGTTAAGGGAGTGGAGAAAATTTGTGAACCGGAGAAGATAACACCAAAGAAACACAACAATGGTGCGAGAATTTTATGCCAACTTTCGGAGAAGGTGGAAAGGGTTGCTTTGTAAGGAAGCTATGTGCGATGAGAAAATATTAATATACAATTGAAACAGATTGATGTTGAAGAAAGAAGTGATTGGAATCACTTTAGAACATGGTCTAGAAGCATTGACCACATCGACCGAATGCCGCTGGCAGACACCGTGAGCTACCGCGAGCTGTTTTGAGATTGGAAGAAATGGATCGAGCAAAGGCAGTGCCAATTCAACAAGGCAGCCAAGGCTTGGCTGTATTTTGTCAGTGCCCGCATGATTCCATCCACGCACTTCACCAGAGTGCCAGAAGATAGGATTAAGTTGATTTATGGAATTATGAAGGACCGACAATTGATGTGGGAAAGAAATAGTGCGAGCATTGAAGAAATCAGCGGAGTTGGTGACAACAGGTGGATTGGGACACGGCTCGCTTATTACCAGTCTATGCCACATGAGCGCAGTCCCACAACTACCCACGGATACTCATGAAAGAAACCAACTGCCGGTGTCCTATGGGATAGTGCACTCCTTTCCAGACCCTAGCCCCCCAGCAGCCAGACGGAGAGTACAACCACCAGCAGCAGCAGCAGCAGAGGCCGCCATGGATGAAGATGAGCCTGAAATAGGGGCTCAATATGAGGCAGGACCCAGCCACCGGCCAACCACAAGAGCAGAACCTTCAGAGCCCACAATGGGGCAATTGTACCAACATCAGAGGGAGATGATGCAGACCTTGCAAACAGTAGTACAAGGACAGCAAGAAACGAGGCAACAAATCAACGAACTGAGTGCCTTGTTCAACCAATGGTCGATGCATTATCCACCGCCACCACCACCATTTTAACCAAAATCTGTAAGTATCTTTTTCTTTTATTTTCTTTGAATCTTGCACACATTGGGGACAATGTGTGATTTAAGTTTGGGGGTGTTTTATTTGTGTATCATGTTATGTTTTATTTAAGTCTTTTTATTTGTTTTATGTTTATTTTTAGTCACCAATTTTTTTTCTTTTTGAGTCATAATTGCCTGTTAAAGATCATGTATGCTGTAGTTGCTAGAAACACCTAGTGAAGTAAGGTGGAATAATGTAAAGAAATTGAAGCAACTATCTAAACACTTAGGTTAGATATGCCAAAAACTCACAGAATCTGTCTATTTAGAGTTTCTTGCTTGAGTTATGCATGTTAAATGATAAATGCCTATGTGTTATGATTGCTTGCTATTTGAGGCGAAATAGTTAGGATATGCATATTAGGGAGATGACTCAGACATTTCTTTGATAGCCAATTCTTACCATTCTTTTATATCCTGTACTTTTAAAATATCCCTAGTCAGCCCCATTGAGCCTAAATTTGAAACTTCTTCTTTGACACCCTATGTTCCCACAAATTGTACCATAAGTGAAAATGTGAAATAGTGTAGTACATTGTGTTAAAAAGAAGAAACAAAAAGAGTGAACAAGTTTGATGCACCCCAATGGAAAAGTAATAAGAAAGAGGCAAAAGCCTAAGTTTGGGGGTGCCTATTAGTATAATACACTTCACTCTCCCAAAACAAAAGAGGGGAAGGATAGAATTGAAGTGAAGGAAAGAATCAAAAGAAAAAGGGAAAAATTGAAAAGCCAAAGAGCTTATGGTACAGAAAAAAAATGAGCCTAAATGCCTATCTTTACCAACCCCTACCTAAGCCTACATTACAACCCTTAAAGTCCTGAAGATCTCTTTTATGCATATCCAGAATTAGTGGAGAATAGCAAGTAAGCATGCCATAAGAATTCTTGAATTTATATGCATGATTTAGTATATTGACTTCCATTAAGCATGATGAATATGAGTTTGCGAAATATTTAGCTTCATGTGTTTAGTGTGCTGAAAATTTCATGCTATATGTTCCTGCATATTATTCTGCTAACCTTCATGTTTTTCTAGTTAACATTTATGCAGCAAAAGTGATTAATGACAGGGAGTCTTTTATTTTTTCGTTTCTTTGAGTCTTTTATTTTATTTATTTCTATCTTTGCTCGAGGGCGAGCAAAGGTTAAGTTTGGGGGTATTTGATCGGTGTATTTTATATACACCTTTTGAGTCAGTTTTAGTTAGTATTTTGTCCCGTTTTGCACATATAAGTGTCGTATTAGGATAGTTTTTCTTTCTTTTGAGTCAAAGTGGTTAAAATGGCCAAATGGCGGAAATGGAGCAAAAAGAGGGCAAAAGAGGAGATGCCAGAGCTGGAAACAGAGAAAGTGGCGAACGAGGCGAAATCTGCATGGCCTCGCAGCCTGCAAAAGCGAGGGCGGCGCCACTATTCGTAGAGGCGAAGACTCGGCACATGGCGCGCTCGCATGCCAGATGCAGGGCCGCGGCGACTAAACATCCGAGGAGCTACAGAAGATACAGTACGCGCGCCTCGCACAGATAACGAGGCGCGGCGCAACAACCCCCGACGGATTGCAGAACTTCCGGCGCCGTGGCGCCTGTCTGCAGGGCCGCGGCGCCGACGCGAAAAAAATTAGTTTTTGGCGAATTTCTGGCCAGCCGAAGGAAAAGAGGAGGCGGTTCATTGCCTATAAAAGGAGAACCCTAGGCGCTTTGAGGGTTCCCTTCTGCACAACACAAGACTTTTGGCTTGGAGATTGGACACCATTAGTTTAGTAATTTCTTTTCCCTTTCTTGTTCTTTATTTCGCTTTGCATGATGAACATAGAATTAGTTCTTGTCATGTCAATGGCTAGGAACTAATTCTCTTATAGGCTTTCTATGTTGAATTTCTTGAAACTTATGTTATAAATTAATGCATGCTTATGGTTATTTTTCTTATTGAGATCTATCCAATAATTGAGTTGAATTCTTGGTAATTAATTGACAACTAATTATCACTATATGATTTCTAATCGATTCAAAAGGAGATTGTGAATATCTTGTAAGTTGGTAGACATTCTTGGATTGGGGATGAAAATACCTCAATTATTTATGTAGCGTTGATGAGAGACTTAACAACCCTAATTTTGCGCATTGTGCGTGACGGTCAACTAGGTTTTTGTTCTTAATCCTCCTATAAAGTTATCCTTATCGTGAAAGTTAGGTAAGGTGCGACATCGGGTTGAGTGTTTATATAACCCTAACGGGAGTATAAAACGATTTCGTAAACCTGCTTTCTCCAAAAGAAGAATACCATAAGTTAATGCATTAGTAAGTAACATAAGCGGATAGTAAGGATACATGGAAGCCCTATTCTCATCACATCTGAAGTAAATCTTTATATTTTACATAGTTTTCATAATCCTTAGTTATAAACAACCAAATCAATTATCAATTCGCCAAATAGATACTAGAAAATAGATAGTTGATACTTGAACCCTAATCCCAGAGGACGATATTCGGTCTTATCAAAGACTATACTACTTGTCACGATAACGTGCACTTGCGTTTAAAGTGTGTGCATCTTACCGCGATCAAGAGTCGAACAATATCATCCACATATAGTAACAAGTATGTAATGTCACTACCTCGCCGAAAAATGAATAATGAATGGTCATATTTTTTGCATACGAACACAATCTGAATAATGTAAGTAGCAAAATGCTCATACCAAGCCTGAGGGTCCTGTTTCAACCATATAGGGACTTACAGAAATGATAGACATAATGAGGAGCCTCTAGATGTACAAAGCCCTGGGTTGGTGCATGAACTGCTTTTTCAAATCTCCATGTAAGAACACATTTTTCACATCAAGCTGATGAATTAGCCAGTTCTTACCCATAGCTATGCTCAGAAGAGTGCAAATAGTAGCCGGTTTGACCACCAGAGTGAAAGTCTCGCCACAATCAATACCCTTTTACTGCCATGTGTCATTTGCCACCAGTCTGGCGTTGTGGCGTTCAAGATCACCACTATCTCTAAACTTATGATGAAAGAGCCATATACAACAAATCATAGTCACCCTTCTTTCATCGGAACAAGATCTCACGTGCGTTGAGTGGTGAGCGCATCAAACTTCTCACACATTCCAATTCGGGTCGAGTTTGACTAGTTTTGGGTTTTTAGATATTGGTGATATGGATTGTGTGGATAGGTTAAATTGGACTTTGGATATTAAAATCCCGTGTTTGGCATGATTTTCCATTTGGTGTGTACGTATGGGGGTGGGGCAGTGGGTCTTGGGTTATAAGAAAGTGGCAGTGGGTAGGGAAGAGTTCGGTCGGATTTGGTAATGTGGTTTGGGATTGGGCAGTGGGTGGCAGGATGTGTCGGGGGTATGCGGGTCAGGGGTGGGGTATCGGTATATTGTCGGGTGGTTGGGTGTACTTGGGGGAGGGGAAAGACAATGTCGGGGGGAGGTAGACAATGGAGAGGGGAGGCAGACGGTGGGGTATGATATGGTGTGGTGGTGGTGGTGGGTCGTGATGGGATGGGTGTTCGGACGGCCGAAGGATGCGGATTTTGTAGTGCATTTTGGATTAGAGGGGAGGTGTCTGAGTCATCAAGGAAAATGTAATTAGTGACTCGAATTTTTTGGATGTTGTCGAACGAGAAGACATACTCAATAAACGTGACATGGCGTAAGATTAAGATTTTGTATGTGGATATCTGTTAAGTGTATTTTGTATAAACTTTTGAGTCATTTTTAGTTAGTATTTCACTCTTTTATTTTGCGTTTAGTATAGTGTTAGGTGTGTTTTTCTTTCATTTTTCTGTCTCAGCGGTCATAAAGGAGAAGATACTATTGTTGAGGATGAAATGAGCTTAACTGAGGATAAAAATTGCACAAGCACAACCCAAGGAATGAAGCCTAAGAAGTGCCAAAAAGAACAGAAGAAATCTGGCACAATCTGGACAGAAATTAGAGAGGCACCGCGGTTCCTAGCCAAGTAGCACCGCGGTCAGGAAAATTAGCACCGAGGCGTAAAAATTACCGAAAGTACGAAACTGAAACACCGTCGAAGGCACCGCGGTGCTTGGCCATGGAACCGCGGTGCCATATTTTCAGGAAGTTACAGTGATTTCGGCTGAATAAGCACCGCGGTGCCGGACAGCAGAATCGCGGTGCCTACGCGTATTTTCAGAAGTCCTGGACCGAATTGGAGAGGGTTTTTATGGTCCGAAAGGCAACTTTTCTCAAGTATAAAACTCCTAAACCCTGCTCATATTCTAGACCTTATACCATATTCAAAACACAACCTTGGAGAGGCAAGAATGAGGCTACAATTGGAGACTCTTGTTCAAGTTCTTTTTTCTTCCTTTACTTTATTTCAGTTTATGTTGGATTTTTATTAGTTCTTGACATGACAATGTTTAGGAGCTAATCACTTTAGTAGGGTTTCCATCGAATCTTCTTGAAGCTCTTTCATATAATTAATGCATTAGTTTTTGAGTTCTTCTTCAGCGTATTAAGATCTATTCAATATTGTTATGATTGCTTGATAATTAACTAGCTATTAATTGTCATCACTTATATTATTTCGAATCAAAAGTCTGAAAGGTGAGATTTGAATATGCTGTAATTGTCTAGACATAGGTTAAAATCGTGGACGAAAGTACCCCGATACTTGTGTAGTATTATAGGTTATTGTTCTTAATCCTCATGTGTGGTAAAACTTATAATAGAAATATAGAAGGTTTCTGCATAAGGTTGAGCTCTTGTATGTCCTAACCGGAATATAATGACAGATTAGTTAACCTGATATCTTAATAAGAAGAAGAATCATTAGCATTGCATTAACACGTGAAATAGTGGATATTTGAGGAGATTGGAACCCTATTTCCTTCATAAATGTTATAAACCCAAAGTATAATCATCTTTAGTTTATTTTCTGTACTTAGTCATAATTCTTAGTCATCAATCTAAAACTAAAGAACGTAAACCAAATAGATACCATAGACTAGATAACCGGTACTTAATAAACCAGTTTTTGTGGACGATAAACTCGGTCTTGCAGATCTTTATTACTTGAACGATACGTACACTTGCGTAAACACTTAGAAATATCGCAACAAGTTTTTGGCGCCGTTGCCGGGGACTGGCGTACTGTGAATATCGGTTTATCTATTCTTATTTCTAATTTGATTTTTATTTTCAGTTTTTTTTCTTTTATTTTGCTTTAGTGCTATTTGCCGTGATCTGTTTGCTGTTTTTGATTAGTTTCAGAAACTTAGTTTATGCGAAGTAGGAGAGGAGCTGACATTTCTATCCCTCTGAACCCTGAGATTGAGAGATTGTGCAGATAGAACAAGAAAGAGAAAAGAGCAGTTGATTCCTTAGCAATGGGAGATCAGTGAAACAACAATTTGATGGGTTATGAGTTACCACCTGTCTTAAGACAAGTCCCTGCAGAAAGGAGCTTGGGGGACTATATGATCTCTACTATTACAGGGGTGCAGACTTGCATCAGGCTTCCAGCTGTTGAAGCTAATAATTTCGAAATCAAACCATCAATCTTGCACATGGTCCAAGGTTCAGTCCAGTTTGGGGGATTACCAACAGAAGATCCCCATATGCATCTAGCAAACTTTCTGGAGCTGTGTGCAACAATTAAATACAATGACGTTACTGATGATGTCATTCGGTTGAGGCTTTTTCCATTCTCACCCAGGGAGAGATCAAAGTGCTGGTTGAATTCATTACATGCGAACTCCATCACCACATGGCAAGACTTAGCCCAGAAGTTTCTTGTCAAGTTCTTCCCTTCATCCAAAGCAGCAAAGCTCAGAGGAGAGCTTAATAATTACTATTAGATGGATGGAGAGTCACTCTATGATACATGGGAGCGGTTCAAAGATTTAAAGAGGAAGTTCCCACATAATGGGATTGAGAAGTGGATGCTAGTCCAAATATTTTACAATGGGCTGAGTGGTACAACTCGAACCATCATTGATGCTGCAGCAGGAGGTACGCTCATGAGAAAGAGTGCCAATGAGGCACATGACTTGCTAGAGGATATGGCTACAAACAACCATCCGGGGCCGATGAGAGAGCAATGAACAGTAAGAAGATAGCTGGGATTCATGAGCTAGATGCTATCACTGCATTGACTGCGTAGGTTGCTACTTTGACAAAACAGATACAACAGAGTGCCATGACCGTTAAAGAAGTTCAGACACTAGTGAGATGCGAAATTTGAGGGGGTCCCCTTAATTTTGATAGGTGTACAACAGTGGACCCAAATAATGTGCCCATGGAGCAGGTTCAGGCAGTGGAGAATTTTCAGAGGCCCTACAACAATCCATTCTCCAACACATGTAATCCGGGGTGGAGAAATCACCCAATTTTTTCATGGAAGAATGAACAAGGGCATCAACCACAATTTCAGGCATCATCTTCACAACAGTTCAGCCCACCAAACCCACAAGAGAAGTCAGATGAAATAAGAGAAATAAGATAAATAAGAGCAACACTGATGACCTTGGCTAAATCCCAGACAGAATCCAACAACTCCCAGACTCAATTCATGAAGGAGACCACCCAGTTCATGATCGAGACTAGGTCATCCATCAGGAGTTTGGAAATACATGTGGGACAGCTGGCAAACACATTGAATAATAGAGAGTAAAGTAGCCTTCCTAGTAATACAGTGATGAATCCAATGGAGCAATGCCAAGCAATCGGTTTGAGAAGTGGGAAGCAGTTAGAGCATAAGGCACCCCAACCAGTGGTTGAAAAGGAGAAGGACGTGGGGAAGACAGTTGAGGTAGAAAAGGAGGGGGTTACTGATGACCACCCTATTTTAGAGAAGGCTCCACCCGTAGTGATGAGAGAGTATACAAAAAAAATTCCTTACCCTCAAAGACTGTAGAAGAAGACTTTGGATAAACAGTTTTTGAAATTTTCGGAGGTATTAAAAAAACTGCATATCAATCTTCCATTCATCGAAGCTTTGGAGCAGATGTCAGCTTATGTGAAATTCATGAAAGACAGTGGTGCTGACAGATGAGTGCAGTGATATATTGCAGAAGAAACTTCCCCCTAAGTTGAGAGACCCAGAGAGTTTCACCTTACTTTGCACCATAGGGAGTGTTACATGCAAAAGAGCTTTATGTGATTTGGGGGAAAATATCAATCTTATGCCCCTCTTTGTGTTCAAAAGACTTGGTTTGGGGGAAGCAAGACCAACCACAGTGATCCTGCAGCTAGCTGATCGCTCGATTGTGCATCCCCAAGGAATTATTGAAGATGTGTTGGTACAAGTGGGTATATTCATCCTTCCTACTGATTTCCTCATTTTAGACATGGATGAAGATGAAAATATGTCCATGATCCTTGGAAGACCATTCCTAGCCACATGGAGAGCCCTCATTGATGTTGAAAAAGGGGAGTTAAAACTCAGAGTGCAAGGTGAGGAGATGGTATTCAAAGTTTTCAAGCAGCCCACTGAACCTCAAGTCGATGCTAGATGTTTTGCTATTGGGGTAGTGGATAAGGTTGTGCCTAAGAAAAGTCTCACAAGTACTGATGCTCGTGGGGTACCACCAAAGCAACATAGAGAACCTGATGGTAAGATTTTTGAACTAGCTATTGATGAAAAAGAATTGAACTCTTCTGAAATCAGAACTGTGAAAAAGAAGAGAATGATGCTAAAATGGATATGCGGAGGGGACACTCTACCCCCTGGATTTAGTAAGTAACCCGCGTCCGGCTAAAAGACGTTAAAGACAGCGCTACTTGGGAGACATCCCAATGTTTTAATTATGTTATTTCAATTTTTATTTCAGTTTGTTTTATTTTATCTCGAACAGTCTCACGATCTGGTATGCTAGTGATTTTGGATGACAGATGAAGGGCAGGACTCACTCCGAAGGGCGAATGGTTAACTATGCAGAAAACTAAAGACACTGGAATTTTTCGGCGATTAGCACCGCAGTTCTTGGAGCAGAACCGCGGTGCCTCCTTCGGCTTTGTGCACAGTAATTTGGCCTTTCTCCCAGACCTCCGCTATGACCGCTGTGTTGTGTCAGTAAGTTGTCCTTCATTATTTTTAGTCTTCACACATTGGGGACAATGTGTCGATTAAGTTTGGGAGGTGTCTTATTGTTTTTTTTTTTGAGTCTTTTTTATTTGTCTTTATGTTATTTTACGTGTTTTGAGTCATAATTTCTTTTATGGATCATGCATGTTGTAGTTGCTAACGATATTGAGTGGATAAAGTGGGATAATGTAATGGAATTGAAAGCAAAAATCTGTATGCTTAAGTTAGATATGCCAAAAATTCATGACATCTAATTATTTGAGATATTTGTGCTTAGCCTATGTGTGTCAGTTATGGAAAGAAAGGTTGAGAAATGTCTAGAAAATCTGTTGGATTGTTATTTGAGGCGAAATAGTTAAGATGTACATGTTTAGAAAAATGATTCAGACATTTTTTTGTTAGACCTTCTTACCATTCATTACTTATTCTGACATAAATTGTATCACTAGTCAGCCCCTTTGAGCCTAAAATAAGATCTTTGTTTGACACTCTATGACTTCCTGTTTGTGCCATAAGTAATAATTGCAAGTTAGTGGGATGAAAAATATTGAAAAAGAAACAAAAAGAGAGTGAAAAATTGATGCACCCCAATGAAAAATATGCAAAAGCCTAAGTTTTGGGGTGCTTGTTGTTACACCCCGTAATATCAGGGCTACTTATTGAGAACATTATTAAAAATTTGAGATTTGAATTTTGGAAGAAAAGAATTATTACATTTTCTTAAGAAAAATGTCGGAAAAATGTGAAGACAAGAATTTAATAACTTGGAGTTTAATTCTCCAAATTGGAGTTACAGAATTTGTTTTGGATTTTTAAGTCTTGAATTTAGTCATGTGGGGCCCACCGGAAATTTCACAATTTTGTGGGGCCCACGAGATTTTGAGGTATTTTGGCCAAGTATAGAGTTATTTTGTGAAGAATTATTTTGGACCAATAGGAGGGCGACACGTGTCACCCCTCCACTTGTCTTGTAAGATGACCACACTTTAGATATTTTGAGACTTGGGGACAAGTGGACAATGGGTCCCACTCCACTTGGCTATTGATCGGTGTATTTTTTATACACTTTTTGAGTCGTTTTTAGTTAGTCTTTTGTCCCTTTTTGTACAAATAAGTGTCTTATTAGGATAGATTTTATTTCTTTTGAGTCAAATTGGTTAAAATGGCCAAATGGCGGAAAAGGAGCTAAAAGAGGGCAAAAGTGGAGGTTCCAGAGCTGAAAAGACGAGAAAGTGGCGAACGAGGCGTAAACACGGCCACGGCGCGCTCATACCAACAGTGCGTCGCGCGCCAATATCCGTGGCGCGCAGGTTGCAGTAGCGCGCGCCGCATGCCAGAAGCGCGGTGCCAAATCACCCGAAGTATCGCAGAAGTTCCGGCGCCGCGGCGCCGACGCGGGAAAATCAGGTTTAATGACGATTTTCTGGGCCAGGCCTGAAGGGAAAAGTTAGAGGCGGTTTTGAGCCTATAAAAGGAGAACCCTAGGCAGTTTTTAAGGGTTCCCTTTCTTGCACAACACAAGGATTCTTGGATCAAGATCGAGACCTTAATTTAGTACATTTCATTTCTTTTCTTTCCTTTATTTCAGTTTTTATGATGAACCTTGAATTAGTTCTTGTCATGTCAATGGCTAGGAACTAATTCTTTTATAGGGCTTTCCATGTTAAATCACTAGAAACTTATGTTATGAATTGATGCATGTTTATGGTAATTCTTCTTCTTGTTGAGATTTATCCAATAATTGCTTTGAATGCTTGGTAATTAATTGATCACTAATTATCATTACTTATATGATTTCTAATCAAACTTCGAAAGGAGGAGGTTGTGAATATGCTGTAAGTTGGGTAGACATATTTTGGATTGGGGATGAAAATACCTCAATTACTTATGTAACGTTAATGAGAGGCTTAACAACCCTAATTTTACGCACGGGCGCGTGACGTTAACTAGGTTTTTGGTCTTAATCCTCCTATAGAGTCATCCTTATCACCGAAAGGTAGAAAGGAGCAATACTGGGGTTGAGTGTTTATATAGCCTTAACGGGAGTATAAAACGATTTCGTAAACCTGCTAGCTCCGAGAGAAGAAGAACCATAATTCATTGCATTAATAAGTAACATAAGCGGATAGTGAGGAGACGTGGAAGCTCTATTCTCATCACAACTGAAGTAAACATATAGTTAATTAGCCTTTGTAATTGTTAGTCATAAACAACAAAAATCAATATCGGTTACCAAATAGATACCAAAAGATAGATAATTGGTACTTGAACACTAATCTCGCGATTTATATTCGGTCTTACCAAGACTATATTACTTGTCATGATAACGTGCACTTGCGTTAAAGTGTGTGCATCTTTTCGCGCATTAAGTTTTTGGCGCCGTTGCCGGGGATTAGGCATAGTTCAATATCAATTTTATCTATTTTTAATTTCTAATTTGGTTTTTAATTTTTATTTTTATTTTTACGTTTTTTTTTACTTATTTCGTTAAAAATCAGGGTGCTGTGATTTGTTGTCTGTTTTTGATCTATTTCAGGAAATCAGTTTATGCGAAGGAGAAGAGGGACAGACACTCTTGTTCCCTTCAATCCAGAGATTGAGAAAACCTGTAAACAGAACAGAAAGAATCAGCGGATTGCAACCTTGATAGAAATGGACGGTGTCCAGAACAATAATATGATGAGAGAAGGGTTAGGTGAAAATCAACCTAACCCAGGAATGCCTCGGCAAGTACCTGTGGATGTCGAGGAAAGAGTTCAAGTCCAGGCAGAAAGAAGCTTGGGAGACTACGTGTTACCGAGGGTGAATGGAGCACAGACATGTATTAGGCTCCCTGCAATAGGAGTAAACAACTTTGAGATAAAACCGGCAATTCTGAGCATGGTGCAGAACACAGTGCAATTTGGAGGACTGCCATCAGAGGATCCACATATGCACATAGCTAATTTCTATGTGCAACTTTCAGATATAACGGCGTTACTGATGACGCTGTCAGATTGAGGCTATTTCCCTTCTCACTCAGGGATAGAGCAAAAGTATGGTTGAATTCCCTGCCAGCTGATTCGATTTTTACATGGCAAGAGCTGGCACATAAATTTTTGGCCAAATTCTTTCCCCCGTGCAAAGCAGCGAAATTGAGAGGGGAGCTAAATAACTTCTACCAAGCAGAGAGAGAGTCATTGTACGAAGCGTGGGAAAAGTTCAAAGATTTGCAGAGAAAATGCTCACACCATTGCATTGAGTTGTGGAACTTAGTCCACATCTTCTATAACGGGCTCAGCGGAACAACCAGAACCATTATAGATGCAGCAGCAGGTGGGACATTCATGAGGAAAACAACCCACGACGCTCACGAATTATTAGAAGATATGGCCACCAACAACCATGTCACAGAAGAGAGATCAATGAGTGGGAGGAGAACATTGGGAGTCCACGAAATAGATGCCATTGCTGCCTTGAATGCCCAAGTGGACTTGTTGACGAAACAGTTGCAGCAACATACAATATCAGTGAATGCAGTGCAGATGCCTAAAAGCTGTGAAATATGTGGTGGCCCATATACATTCGATAGGTGTCCTTCAGCTGATCCTAATAATATACCAATTGAGCAGGCATAGTGTCAGTCCGTGGGTAATTATCAGAGGCCACAAAACAATCCATACTCCAACACATATAATCCAGGGTGGAGGAATCACCCAAATTTCTCATGGAGAGGAGACCATGGGCAGCAGAATCAATATAGGGGCCAGTACCAAAACCAGCAGAACCAGAATCAGCAGCCCTTTCCTCAGGCCCCACCTAGTCAACAGTTCAATGCACCTGTTCAGCCAGAAAAGACAGACGAGCTGAGAGCAGCTTTGTTGGCACTCACCAACGCCCAGACCCAGTTCGTGACAGAAGCTAGATCCTCGTTCAGGAACTTGGAAACACAAGTGGGTCAGCTAGCAAAGCAAGCAAACAACCGGCCACAGGGTACACTGCCAAGCAACACAGAGGTGAATCCAAGGGAGCAATGCCAGACAAGATGCATGAGAAGTGGCAACAATGGAGCGATACCGCAGCCAATAGTTGAGCAAAGGGCAGAGATAGAAAAAGAGAAGGTGGTTGAATCTCTCCCAGTAGTAGAGAAAACTCCAGAGAAGGAGTATACAGAGAAGATCCCATTCCCCCAGAGATTACAGCGGAAGGCAGTTGATAAACAATTCTCCAAATTTTTGGCGACATTCAGAAAGCTGCATATCAACATACCATTTATAGAAGCATTGGAGTAGATGCCCTCCTATTTCAAATTCATGAAGGAGATCTTGGGGAAGAAGAAGAAACTGGTGGAGTATGAAATAGTAGCACTAACAGAGGAGTGTAGTGCTATCTTGCAGAAGCAGTTGCCCCCGAAACTGAAAGACCCAGGGAGCTTTACACTACCTTGCACAGTTGGCAGGGTGACATGCGAACAGGGCTCTGTGCGATTTAGGGGCAAGTATAAATCTGATGCCCTTATCGGTATTTAAACGGTTGGAGTTGGGTGAGGCCAAACCAACCACTGAGCCCGCACCGGGCCGATAGACGAGAGTTCATCCAAGAGGGAAGATTGAGGACGTGATTGTTAAAGTAGGAAAATTCTTTTTTCCTGCGGACTTCCTCATTCTTGACATGGAAGAGGATGCAGAAATCCCTATCATATTGGGGAGACCATTCCTGGCAACAGGGAGAGCATTGATCGATGTAGAAAGAGGAGAGCTGACATTAAGGGTGGAGAAAGAAGAAATGGTGTTTAAAGTATTTAAACACATCATTGAGCCACCAACCATGAGCAGGTGCTTTGCAATCAGCACCATCAAACCCCCGTGAGCCAAGATAAGTCAAACCAAGGGAGATGAGCCCACGAAAGCAGGTATGGATGGCCGAGCCTCCACAAAAGCAGGTATGTGTTCCTGAACTTTCCCTTAACGATAATGCTAAGAGGAGAAGAAGAAAAAGAAAACGAAAAATGTGGAGAAAATGGATTAGTTGTGGGGTTAATCCACCCCACATTTATTGAGTTAAGGAACTTGCGTCCGGCTAAAAGACGTTAAAGACAGCGCTACTTGGGAGGCAACCCAAGGTGTTTTGATTTATTTTACTTTAATATCGTAGTTTACTTTATTAAGAACGGTCTCACGGAGGTAGTGTTTATGTTGTGATTGACAGGTATAGGCCAATAAACCGGCGGCGAAAAATCAAGAACAACCAGATTTCGAGGAAAAATGGGTAAGCGTCGCGGCGCCCAGGAGCAGGGTCGCGGCACCAAAAGAGCGTATGGCGCTGAAGTTTGCGCCAGCGCGCCACGAGCGTGGCCGCGCGCCACAACATCCGCAACAATTGCGTCTAGCCAACGCCAGAATGTGGCCGCGACACGAAATTCCCGGCGATCAGAACATCAGCGCTACAAGGTAAATCGACGATGTAAAACGCCTGTAAATCAGATTTTCCCCAATTTCAAAACCAAAACCTAACCCCCATCCTCCACAAAACCCACGAAAATCCACAATTTACCCACAAATCCTCCACAAATCAAACTCAACCACAATCAAAACTCTTAAATCCCTAATACCCTTAGCCATCTCAACCAACAAAACCCCATCCCATTGCCTCAAATCACCATTAGAAGCAAGAACATATTGAAGAACACCATAAAAAGGTAATCTTCATCTTTTCTTGAAAGCTTTCAATAGTCAAAGAAGGGAGTAGTTGGAAGAGTGTTGTATTGTTCAAGTAGTTGGGGTGTCGAAAAATTGGTTGTGAAAAAGTGAGGAAGAGTATACAAAGAGGGTTGGGTATTGTGTAGTACGGGAGTTGGAGTTTGGAGGTGTGGGAGTTGTGCAGAAATTGAAGTTTTTGAGGGTGATAGTGTTGGGTAGTGTTGTGGATACGAAGGAAAAGCTGCAGAAAGTATTAACCATGTCCGCCAGAAAGAGAAGAGCCTCCACATCCACCTCAAATTTCAATACGATGATACTAGGTTCGTGAGCTACCAAGCTTACCAAAGATACAAAAAGCTTAAGATTAGGCCCTTAATCCCCGAAAGGAATGGACTATCGAGGAGTCGCAGGGAAGAGGATGTTTATGAGCCCATTCGGGCAATGATTGAGATGATGGGGTGGAGGAGATTTGTAAACCGGAAAAGATAGCGCAATGAACACAAATATGGTACGTGAATTCTATGCTAACTTTCCGGAGGTGGAAAATAAATGCTTTGTAAGGGAAGATATATGCCCGTGACGGAAGTGATAAATATGTCTCTAAAAACAGCAGATGTTGAAGAAAGGGGTGATGACCGAAGCTACTTCAGAACATGGTCGAGAAGCACTACCAGCATCAACTGGGATGCCGTCGCAGACACAGTGAGCTACCCTGGGGCTGCATTTGATATTGCCAGAAATGGGGCAAGAGGTGGCGGTGTCGGTTCAACAGCGACCAAGGTTGGCTATATTTCATCAGTGCCCGTCTGATCCCATCAACGCACTTCACCAGAGTGCCAGAAGATAGGATTAAATTGATATAGGATTAAAACGATTGATGTGGGGAAAGAGGTAACAACAGGTGGATTGGGACATGACTCACTTATCACTGATTTATGCCACATGAATGGGGTCCCAATCCTACCCACTGACACTAATGAGAGAAACCAACTGCCTGTGTCATATGGGATAGTGCACTCTTTCCTGCACTCCAAACCCCAAAGTGAAGAAGAAGAGCACAACCACCACGCGATGCAGCAGCAGAGGCGCATGAACGAAGATGAGCACGAAATAGAGGCTCAATATGCGGCAGGCCTATCCACCACCCAACCACGTAATCGTAACCTTGGTGCCCATGATGGAGCAGCTACTCCAGAATCAGATGAGGATGATGCAGAGTTTGGACACGGTGATACAAGGACAACAAGAAACAAGGCAGCAAATTAACGAGATGAGTTCCTTGTTCAACCAGTGGTCCATGCACTATCCCATGCCACCGCCACCACCACCATTTTAGCCAAGTCTGTAAGTGTCTTTTTTCTTTTATTGTCTTTGAGTCTACACACATTGGGGACAATGTGTGATTTAAGTTTGGGGGGGGGGTGTTTTATTTGTGTCTTATTGTTATAAGTTTGTTCAAGTCTTTGTGATTGTTTTGTGTATTTTTGAGTCATAATTTTTTTTTCTTTTGAGTCATAAGTGTCTGTCAAAAGATCATGTATGATGTAGTTACTAGAAACGCCTAGTGAAGTAAGGTGGAATAATGTAACGGAATTAGAGCAACTATCTAAACACTTAGGTTCGATATGCCAAAAACTCACAAAATCTGTCTATTTGGAGTTCTTGCTTGAATTGTGCATGCTTAATGATTTAAACTTATGTGTTATGATTGCTTGCTATTTGAGGCAAAATAGTTAGGATATGCATGTTTAGGGAGATGACTCAGGCGTTTCTTTGTTAGCCAATTCTTACCACTCTTTTCTATCCCTGACATTTAAAGTATCCCTAGTCAGCCCCATTGAGCCTTAAAAATTGAACTTTTTCTTTGACACCCTATATTCCCATACTTGTGCCATAAGCAAACATGTGAAATAGTTGGAATAAAAGTGCGTTAAAAAAGAGACAAAAAGAGCAAGAAAAATTGATGCACCCCACTTAAAAAGTAATGAGAAATAGGCAAAAGCCTAAGTTTGGGGGTGTTTGCTATTATGATACACTTCACGCTCTCAAAACAAAAGAGGGGAAATATAGATTTGAAGTGAAAGAAAAGAATCAAAAGAAAAAGGGAAAAATTGAAAAGCTAAAGAGTTTATGGTACACAAAATAAACCTAAATCCCTATTTTTACCTACCCATACCTAAGCCTACATTACAACCCTTAAAAGTCCTGAAGATCTCTTAGATGCATAGCCATGATTAGTGGAGAATAGCAAGTAAACATGCCATAAGAATTTTGAAATTAACATGCATGATTCAGTATTTGACTTCCATTAAGCATGATAAAAATGAGTTTGCGAAATATCTAGCTTAATGTGTTTAGTGTGCTAAAACTTTATGCTATATGTTCCTGCATATTATTCTGCTAATCTTCATGTTTTTCTAAGTAACATAAATGCAGCAAAGTGATCAATGTCAGTGAGTCATTTATTTTCTTGTTTTTCTTGAGTCTTTATTTCTTTATTTTTATCTTTGCTCGAGGGCGAGCAAATGTTAAGTTTGGGGGTATTTGATCGGTGTATTTTATATACACTTTTTGAGTCATTTTTAGTTAGTCTTTTGTCCCTTTTTGTACAAAAAAGTGTCGTATTAGGATAGATTTTCTTTCTTTTGAGTCAAAGTGGTTAAAATGGCCAAATGGCGGAAAATGAGCTAAAAGAGGGCAAAAGTGGAGGTTCCAGAGCTGAAAAGACGAGAAAGTGGCGAATGAGGCGTAATGACCAGCGGCCAGCTACCATACCAACAGTGCGGGCGCGACGCCTAATATCCGTGGCGCGAGTTGCAGTGGCCGCGCGCTTTCGCATGCCAGAAGCGTGGCAGCGCGCCAAATCACCCAAGATCGCAGGTTCCGGCCATGGCTGACGCTGGAAAATCAGGTTTAATGACGATTTTCGCCAGCTGAAGGAAAAGTTAGAGGCGGTTTTGAGCCTATAAAAAGAGAACCCTAGGCAGTTTTTAAGGGTTCCCTTTCTTGCACAACACAAGGATTCTTGGATTGAAGATTGGAGACCTTAATTTAGTAATTTTCTTTTCTTTTCATTCCTTTATTTTAGTTTTTATGATGAACCTTGAATTAGTTCTTGTCATGTCAATGGCTAGGAACTAATTCTTTTATAGGGATTTCCATGTTAAATCACTAGAAACTTATGTTATGATTGATGCATGTTTATGGTAATTCTTCTTCTTGTTGAGATTTATCCAATAATTGCTTTGAATGCTTGGTAATTAATTGATCACTAATTATCATTACTTATATGATTTCTAATCAAACTTCGAAAGGAGGAGGTTGTGAATATGCTGTAAGTTGGGTAGACATATTTTGGATTGGGGATGAAAATACCTCAATTACTTATGTAGCGTTAATGAGAGACTTAACAACCCTAATTTTACGCATGGCGCATGACGGTTAACTAGGTTTTTGGTCTTAATCCTCCTATAGAGTCATCCTTATCACCGAAAGGTAGAAAGGAGCAATACTGGGGTTGAGTGTTTATATAGCCTTAACGGGAGTATAAAACGATTTCGTAAACCTGCTAGCTCCGAGAGAAGAAGAACCATAATTCATTGCATTAATAAGTAACATAAGCGGATAGTGAGGAGACGTGGAAGCACTATTCTCATCACAACTGAAGTAAACCTATAGTTAATTAGCCTTTATAATTGTTAGTCATAAACAACAAAAATCAATATCGGTTACCAAATAGATACCAAAAGATAGATAATTGGTACTTGAACACTAATCCTTGTGGACGATATTCGGTCTTACCAAGACTATATTACTTGTCACGATAACGTGCACTTGCGTTAAAGTGTGTGCATCTTTTCGCGCATCAGCTATACATATCCAAGTCTTGCAAGACTTGGATCATTCTACACTTTGACAAATGAGCTCTCATCTCTCTCTTCTCCTTAGCTTGAATCTCGAAATTCTCCAAGGATTTTCCAAGAACAAGTGTTGATTATTTTTCAAGATTAAGAGCCCTAATCAAGTTCTAAGACAAGTTAACTCTCCAAGATCCTCCAATTTTATGTGTTGGCCGAAAGGTTTGGGTGAAACCCTAGGCTTGTTAGTCGACTTTTTGGAAGTGAAACGTGAAGTGAAGTTGGTTATAAGCTTGTGGTGGATGCTTGTGTGTGATTGAAACTTGAAGAAGTGGAGCGAAACGAAAACTGCGGACTAAAACCTTGCGGACTGTTTGGGATGTTTTTGGGCAAAAGTAAAAGGTAAAATTCTTCTTCCTCTTGAAGAAATTGGATATAACATGTTGTTATAATGTATAGATGAGCTTGTGCTAAAAATAATGAAGAATAAAAAGTGTTTGGACCATTTTAGAGTGTCTTGGCCGAGAGTGGCATTTTGTGCGACATTGGATTCGTTGGTTATTGTTGTTGTTATTTACACTTGTCGCATGTTAAAATGAAGTAATATTATTGTTAATAAGTTGATATAACTTATATAGAAGTTTTGGAACTTGAATTGGAATAAAAAAGATTAAGGAAAGATATTGTAGTTGTTGGCCGTAGAATCTATAAAACTGTTGGACGTTGTTATGCAGTTTTTATGGACTGTTTTGTGGCGCTAGAATTTTGAAAATTAAGCCACCAACATGCATGATTAATGTGGTAATTGCTAATGAAAGTCTTAAGAGATTAAGGGTATAAAAGGGTGTTAAAAGGCTTCACATTTCACCTTTGTTGTTGTTGAATTGTGGGCTGATTTTGTGGACTGTTTTTATATGATTGTGGGGCAGAATTTTACACGTCAAGTAGGTGTGTAATCCCCTTTGGTTAACTGTTGGTTGTGCCCTTAATTGTGGCTTGTTTATTGTTGAATTTGGGCATTGGAAAGGTGGAAAAGTACGTATAAACGGGGGAAGTGCTGCTCAAATTTTTGTAAAATAAGAGGACAATTACTTGGTGTATCTCTTATACTAAGTGAGCTAGAAGTTGATAGAAGTGTTATTGTATCTATAGGTTGAAGTACTACATTGAGACGTATACTAGTTTTCAAGTTGGAATAAGCGGATAAAGTATGTGAACTATCCCTTCTTCTTTTGGCATGTTCTTTGTGTTAACCATAACTGTGATATAGTTTCAAAAGTTATTCTACTCTTAGAAGTTAAGGAGTGTTCATGTTATTTCTATGCTACAGGCATGTCTAAATTATTCCTAAGTCATTACCAAGTCTTATGGGAGATGTTGGTAAGAGTTTTTAGGAAGTATTGGAGTCTAATTGATCTTGCTAGTTACAACACTAATGAAAAAAAAGCTATCGAACAAGCCATTGCAGCGTTAAATGAAAAAAGGAATCGACAATCAATTATATTGAAATGAGTAGAATGCCATCCATTTGCATAGAAGCTAAGATATAACCAGTTCGTTTTACATTTTCTAGGTTCACAACTGATTAGATAAAATCTCATGATATATATTAATCACGACTCATAAATGGATTAATTTTCCAATTCAGATCGGTTATCACTATGCAAATATTTTCATAATGTTAGCCAGAGGAGCGAGACGAATCTACATTTCATGTGGTACATGAGGTGGTAGTAACTTGATGTTAAAAGTATACTTGTCTTGATTTTAAAAGTAGAAGTCACTTGGATTTAAAAGAGTGTGTGCCTTGATGCTACCGGTGTTAGTGTCTTGGGGTTTTATAAAGGAAAGGATGTACGGCGAACGTACATGGTACTTTTGGGGTTCAAGTCTCTAATATTACATGACGGGATAGTACTTTGGTATTTCTAAAGAGGAAGGCATGGTATTGCCTTGATGTTTATAAAGAGGAAGGCATGGTATTGCCTTGGTGTTTATAAAAAGGAATGTGTGGTATTGCCTTGGTATTTCTAAAGAGAAAGACATGGTATTGCCTTGGTGTTTATAAAAAAGAAGGCATGGTAATGCCTTGGTTTTCTAAAGCGAAGTTTCATTTTTTAGTGATTCTAGTGAGAGTCAAAGATGATTTAAATTGTACATAGCTGCTTGTGATAGCTATAGGTGTACAGTCCTTTACATTACACTGAGTCCCAGAATGGGCCAGAACATGTCATACCTTATTTGACTTATAGCACATTACACCGAGTCCCAGAATGGGCCAGAATATGTCGTACCTTATTTGACTTATAGCATATTACACCGAGTCCCAGAATGGGCCGGAACATGTCGTACATTGTATATATATTTCATGGAGTAGCTCCCATGATGTGAGATGGTACACACTCACTGCGGGTCTGAAGGACTCATGCAGGTTCAATTCGCATGACATATTCCATGGACTAGCAGTCCGTGATGCGGGTATCGGGTACAGATTTCCTATGCGGGTCTACAAGATCCATGCGGGTGAAATAGTCCCATGAATAGGATCTGCATAATGATTCTATGGGCAGGTGCCCCTGATTTTGACGTGACTTTTATATTTTAACTCGCATATGTTTGCTCATATAGCCATTCGTGTGAGTGTTATACTTCCACATCACCGCGTCCCTCACTAGAGGACCGACAACGTTGTATATATATATTTCATGGAGTAGCTCCCATGACGTGAGATGGTACACACTCACTGCGGGTCTGAAGGACTCATGCGAGTTCAATTCCCAGGACACATTCCATGGATTAGATCTTCGTGATGCGAGTATCGTGTACATATGCTCATTGCGGGTCCACAAGACCCATGCGGGTGAAATAGTCCCATGCAGGTGAAATGGTCCCATGAGTAGGATTACATAATGATTCTGAGGGTAGATGACCCTGATTTTGACATGCCTTTGATACAGTGATACAATAGAACAGTGGTACAGTGATACAGTGGTACAGTGATACAAGGTACAATTGACTCTTATTTTTATATGGCACGGTAGGATCTGGTATTTGAGTTTTCATACTTGTCCCTGTCATTCTTTTGTACAACTATGATCTTGTTTACTATACTTCATGTTTACATACTTGGTACCATATTGTACTGACCCCCTTCGGGCGGCTGCGTTCATGCCCGCATGTATAGGTACACAGTTTGGGGATCCGCGAGCTTAGGATCCTTGCCCAGCTTGTTGATATGGCTCCCTTGTTTTAGAGCTTGTCATCTTGGTACATGTCTTTGATAGTAGACTTGTGTATATTCAGGGGTACGACGGGGCCTTGTCCCGTCATAGGTTACTGTCCAAACTTTTAGAGGTCTGTATTCATATGTGGGCTGGACTTGCGTGAGTTGTACAATTGTAGTTCCTTTGGGTTATTTTATATATAATGGCGGCCTTGTCGGCTTTGCATACTTTACTCTTGAAGAAAAGAAATGATGAGTTTTCTTTAGCTTCCGCTGGTTATATGTGATGTATGGGTAGAAGGGTGCCCAGGTAGGGCACCAGTCGCGGTCCCGGGGTTCAGGGCGTGACACTTGTTATTTATAATGTGTCTCATTCTATCAAAAGAAAAAAAAAAGGGACAAATATGTATGAGACTAAAAAGAAAGTCAATTGGAAGAAAAAAAAGAGTTGAATGAAAAATGATTATGGTACGTAATTTGAGCCTAAATGACTACTTTTACCTACCTCTGCCTAAGCCTACATTACAACCCTTGAAAGTCCCGATGATCTCTAAAGTGTATGTCTATGATTAGTGGAGAATAACAAGTAGACAAATCTATAGCGTTTGGGAAAGATGGAATGAGATTTACATGCATAGATTAGGTATTTGTATTTTCAATTGATCATTATCTAAGTAAATTTGCGAAATATCTAACTTGAAATTTGTTAGCGATATTTCGAATGCTCACGCAAGCGCACACATCGTTAACAAGTAATATAGTCTGTAAGACCGAATATCATCCACAGAGACTGGTTTCTAAGTACCGTTCATCTATTTTATGTTATCTATTTGGCAATCTATAGTTGTTTGGTTTTTTTATTTAACTACTGGCATAATTGCAAGATTTAAACTAATAAAGTTGTAATCAGTTATGAATGAATTAGGGCTTCAAAAATCCTCAACTATCCACTTTATTCAATCCTTAATGCAACTAAAATGATTCTTCTTCTTCGTTAAGATAGCGGTTAACTGGATTGTCTTATATTCCGGTTAGGACATATAATCACTCAACCCCAGTGCAGAATCCTTCTATATTTCTATGATAGGATTTACCACATAGGAGGATTAAGAACAGTAACCTATAATGCTACACAAGTATCGGGGTACTTTCGTCCGCGATTTTAACCTATGTCTAGTCAATTACAGCATATCCAAATCTCTCCTCTCAGATTTTGATTCGAAATCATATAGGTTATGATAACTAGTGATCAATTAATTATCAAACATTCATACCAAATATTGACTAAATCTTAATCAAGCGAAGAAAAAATCAAACTACTGCATTAATTCATGAATACCAGTTTCAATCGATTCATAAGTAAAACAATAAAAGAGTGTTTAGCTCCTAGCCATAATCACGCTAAGAACTAAACAATATCCATACATAAACAAAATTTAAAACGAAAGAAATAAAATTACGTAGAACAAAGTCTCCAATTGTAGCTCCAAATCCGCCTTGTGTTGTAGAATGACCAACCTCCCCCATAGCATTAATCCCTAGGGCTTAAATATTCTCTAATTTTCGTGTCCTATGGACCAATCCGCCCTTAGCCAATTTGCCTTCGGAATCGAATTTTCGCGTCGACCGCGATCTGAAACTCCCGCAGCCTTCTCAACAAATGGCACCGCAGATCGCTGATGGCACCGCGGTGCTGAAAGTCCTGTGGCTCCTCGGTAAATATGGCACCGCGGTTCTACATAGTGGCACCGCAGTGCTGCCTTCTTTCGCTCTGAGTTGTCAACTTTCGGTCTTTTCGCCTCGGGAACACCTTTTCTGCCCATTTCTCGTTCCTTTTTTCCATTTTACCTTTTTGCACCGCTGTGACTCAAAAGAAAGAAAAATAAAGATACTATTATACTAAACACAACAAAAACGAGTAAAATACCAACTAAAAATGACTCAAAAGGCGTATACAAAATACGCCTAACAAACACCCCCAAACTTAACCTTTACTCGCCCTCGAGAAAAGATCAAAACAAAAACAAAGACACAAAAATAAAAGACTCAAAGACTCAAATCAAGCAGCTGCACAAAGACTTAGAAACGCATGAACGTCAGTTGGGATAATATGCAGGAACAGATATTGCATGAATTCAGCAATCTAGAATTTCAAGTAAGATATTTCGCAAATTCATTTCAATCACAAGTAATGGAAGCATGAATACCTAACCTATGCATGTCAATTTCATTTAGTTCTACGGGCCTGTTTACTTGCTATTCTCCACTAATCATAGACATGCATACTAGAGATCCTCAGGACTTTTCAGGGTTGTAATGTAAGCTAAGGCAGGGGTAGGCAAAAATAGGCATTTAGACTCAATTTACGTACCATAAGCGCTTTTCTTATTCAACCGTTTTGTCCTTCTTTTTGGTATTCTTTTCAGTTCATACCTATCATTCCCCATTTCTCTTTTTGAGAGCATGAATCAATTCATAAATGCACCCCCAAACTTAAGTTTTTATGTCCTTTTTCATTGGGGTACGTCAATTTTTCACTCTCTTTTTGTATTTCTTTTTCACTCTTTTTCATCTCAATTTCCCAAATGTGTAAAAGACTCTAAATTCAAATGGGACGACTTACATATAACAGCGGCTCAAAATGGTGGTGATGGTGGCGGATACTGCATTAACGGAGAATTTTCCATTGGCGCCGCGACCCTGATTTTTGGCGCCGCGGCGCCCAATTTCCTGCAACCCCATACAACAAAATACCAAAAGTGAGACTGTTCTAATTAAACTCAATTGCGTAATCTAAAAATTGGGTTGCCTCCCAAGTAGCGATGTCTTGGGCCGAATTGGAGAGGGATTTTATGGTCCGAAAGACAATTTTTCTCAAGTATAAAATCCCTAAACCCTGCTCATATTCTAGACCTTATACCATATTCAAAACACAACTTTGGAGAGGCAAGAAGGAGGCTACAATTGGAGACTCTTGTTCAAGTTCTTTTTCCTTCCTTTACTTTATTTCAGTTTATGTTGGATTTTGTATTAGTTCTTGACATGACAATGTTTAGGAGCTACTCACTTTAGTAGGGTTTTCATCGAATCTTCTTGAAGCTCTTTCATATAATTAATGCATTAGTTTTTGAGTTCTTCTTCAACGTATTAAGATCTATTCAATATTGTTATGATTGCTTGATAATTAACTAGCTATTAATTGTCATCACTTATATGATTTCGAATCAAAAGTCTGAAAGGTGAGATTTGAATATGCTGTAATTGTCTAGACATAGGTTAAAATCGTGGGCGAAAGTACTCCGATACTTGTGTAGTATTATAGGTTATTGTTCTTAATCCTCCTGTGTGGTAAAACTTATCATAGAAATATAGAAGGTTTCTGCATAAGATTGAGCTCTTGTATGTCCTAACCGGAATATAATGACAGATTAGTTAACCTGCTATGTTAATAAGAAGAAGAATCATTAGCATTACATTAACACGTGAAAGAGTGGATAGTTGAGGAGATTGGAACTCTATTTCCTTCATAACTGTTAGAAACCCAAAGCATAATCATCTTTAGTTTATTTTCTGCACTTACTCATAATTCTTAGTCATCAATCTAAAACTAAAGAACGTCAGCCAAATAGATATCATAGACTAGATAACCGGTACTTAATAAACCAGTCTCTATGGACGATAAACTCGGTCTTACAGATCTTTATTACTTGAACGATACGTACACTTGCGTAAGCACTTAGAAATATCGCAACAATATCGCATAACACAAGTACGCCTATGGTTTGACGAGTACGCACAAAGTATAGTGAGGTGCTAATTTGTGAGGTACCGTAGAGGCCATATTTAAGTAACAAAGACAACCGGAAATTCAAAGGTGATCATAGGAAGGGATCCAACGGAAGAGAATTTCGATGGGTGTCCGAATCGTACGGGTAGGTAAGATGTTAAGAATGTGTTCTACCATTTTTAATGCATAAACTCAAAAAGTAGGAGGAGAGACACATGAAAAAGAAGAGTACGAATCATATTGTTAATGGTGCGGAGAATTCTTTCGGTTTTACCATTTTGAGGGGAAGTATGAAGACAGGAAAAACGGAAAATCATGCCATTAGCCGCACAAAAATTATGAAAGTGAGTTATTGAACTCACAATCATTATCACATTGAAACATTTTAATGTCTTTTTCAAATTGCGTTTTAACCAATGTACAAAATTCAAGAAATTTGGAGTAGCCTTGAGACTTAAATTTAAGCCGATAGACCCAAAGGAATTAAGAAGTCATCCAAAAATACCAAATAATATTCTAGAAGAACTTAATAAGTCTGAGAGTTGGCTGAAGATGTCCTTAACTTACAATGAGGAAGTGTTCATTTTGTCCTGTAAAACGATGCTTTGTCACATTCTCAAACCTCCAAAGAATTTCAAGGTCTTTGTTTACGAGCATTTTCGCGAACGTGGAGAGACCATATTGGCAGCTATTAAAGCCTATGGTGATGGAAAGGTAATTGTAGGTCAGTATCAAGGAACTAGCCAGAAGTCATCGCGTGTAAACGTGTCAGCAGATTTTCAGAATAAGTTGAAGAAAATGTGTGCTGATTTACAAAGGGCTTTCAAGAATTTAAGCAATTCAAGTACTCCAAATCAGGTTGAGAAAAAAGCAAAGGAGCCAGCTAAGAAGAAGAAGGAGAATAAGAAAGGAAAAATAAAGAGCGTTACAAAATAGAATACGTGAAAAATGTAACTACTTTATTATTGTAAAAATAATTACACCAACAGTTCTTACTCTTTTGTTTTACCAATACTTGACACTCACACTTAAGCTTACTTAAGTATTTACACACACTTTCTGAGACATTTTAGCTTACACACATTTTAGACTCACTTGAATACTTTTTGGAACTCACTTGGACACGTTTTGAATACACACTTAGGGACATTTATTCACTTACTTACAATTCAAATAGACCACCTCTATTTATAGGTGGTGATGGAAGAATCCCCGTTAGGATACCTACTACTCTATTCTAGAATATTCCTCACTATCTTTTTCCGGAATCACTCTTCTATTTATTTCTAGAGTTATTCTTTCTAGACTCCACTCTAAAACTTTCATTCTAGAGATCTTCTTTCAACTCTCTAGAACTACTTGAACATTCTAGATTAATTATTCATTGTCTTGGAGATTAAGTTGGTGATGATTTTTAATAGAAATTTCATCAAGTGGACTTGTGCAAAGCATAATAGGCTTTGTCAAGAACATTTTTGAATGAGGGAAATATTATGTTTTACAAATTTTCATTAAAGAATAAGTAGAGTAGTGGCAAAAATGAAATGCGTTATATGATCTTTAATTCAGCATTACAATAACAAGGTTATATTCTGTCTCATACTCAAGCTTTCCTTTGTTTTTATAGATAATTGGTCGCGGAGTTAGAATATTGAGTTTATGGATTCTAAATTGTAGAAAAGGTAACTTACTTAATTTTGGATAAATTATTTACATATATTGAGTAGATGTTCTAACAGAAATACAGAATCTGAGACATAGCTATTGAGAGAAATTCTTGCTTCAGTGCCACCCAAGACCAGTCTCTATGAACTTTCGGCTAGAAGTGAATTCAAGATCTAGAGTTGGTGGATTCAAAATAGATGTGATTTTGTTATATGTGTGTATTTAAATTGTTTTCTTTTTGTATATGCATACATGGTCCGAGCTGAAAGTACTAAATTCGGTTGAACCTGCAGAACTCATCTTAAATCTGCCTCAACTTTTAGCTATGTAGTCATTGAGACACAATTAGCTTGTGTTATTGCGTATTTTAGGTGTTAATGTACTTATTAGTTGGTTCAAACTAAACCATAAAACCAAATGAGAAATGCTACAAAGTATTAGTTGATTCTCTAAGTTATTAAGTTGTTGATTTATATAATCCCTAAGGATGCTCTTACTAATCCCAATCACTCCCTCAATAATAGGAGTTAATAATAGAGTGAATTCGTCAGAAAGTACTTCATCATGAGTTGCCAAAGCACGCTTGGTCAATTGCCAATCTCCAGCCCAAAACTAAACTAGTACAAATAAGTCGGGACTAGTAGGCTGCGACAAAACCCGCGGGGTGGGAAAAAAATCCAGATGTCATCTCATGTATATGTAGAGGCGGATTTATGACACGTTTTGTGGGTTCACAACTGAACTTTGCTTTTAGTTCGAACTAGGTAAAAACATATGCTGAAAAAATAAACTTAAAATGTTACTATAAGTTTGATAAGATCACACTCATTCTAAACTCTAGATTCACATCTGAGCACATGTCCCGTACTCGATTTATTTATGTTCGGACTAATTCAGATTCGCAACTATATATATATATGTGTGTGAGACAAAAAAAACTAAAATTTCTTGTTAATTGGGAAGTACAAGACGAACTTTATCTACTGATATCACCGAAACTAGTACGCCTTAATTTGTCTTTCTTCAAATAGAATACATCCATTATATGATGCCACCAATGTTCCTATTATTCTAATCATACTATATAGAATGTAAAAATCCTATAATAATCTTAATTTTGATACAAAGATCTTCAAAATTGATTGACATCTTTACTTTTGTTATTTCTTTTTTCCCGACTGTTTTGATTTGCTTTTCTTCGAGCCGAGGGTCTACTAGAAACAGTCTCTCTACCTTCCAAGGTAGGTTAAGATCTGCATACACTTACACTGTATTCTCCCCAGATACCACTTTATGAGATAACACTGGGTTGGGTATGTTGTTGTAAATCTTCAAAATTGAATCATAATATGGAACCAGCTCATGAAATCAGCTGGTTTTCGAATGGAATTGTATTGAATCAAGAAAATGAAGAAGACATAACAAGTAAGAAAAAACTTCTCCCTGATGAAGATTTTGTGAGTTTTGATGATTGGGATTTCGACGTTGAAGAGGAAACAAACAAAGTTAATCTTTATGTCCCACCAAAGAAGAATGGATGTACATTGAGTTCTTCACTTAACATATTGAAAGACTATGGAAATAGATTTAGAAAGTTAAAGGGGCAAAAGATTATGATTCAAACAAGTGAAAGTGAATACACACGAAGTGTACTTTGTGAAATGTCCACAGACCAAATTCTTCGTTTTGGTGGACAAAAGTTCATTCAATCTACTGAACAAAGAACTATTGATCATCCATTTACTAGCTCATTGTTAAGCCTATCTGAGGAAGATTCTAGAAGCGTGGCACTCGTCGAATGCCTTCTTGCTTCTGCAGAGAAAGTCGGGGAGAAACTGTTCGATCGCGCCACTAAGCTTCTAAATGAATGTGATAAGTTAAGTTCCAAAACAGGAAATCCTGTTGAGAGATTGGTGTACTATTTCTCTCGTGCTCTTCGTGAACGAGTCGATAGGGAAACCGGAAAATATTGCACGAAAGGTTCGGGGATATATGAAATGCGAGATCTTCAGGACGCGTTAAGGAGCATAAACACGTGCACAATTGCAGTACAGGATATGCCTCTATGTCAAGTGGTAAAATTTGCTGGAATTCAAGCTATAGTGGAAAATGTAGGGAACTCGAAAAAGATTCATATAATCGATCTCGAGATTAAAATGGGAGTGCAATGGATAATCTTGATGCAAGCACTTGCAACTCATCAATGGAACTCCGAAAATACTTTCGAGCATCTGAAGATAACTGCATTATTAGGTGCTCAATCAAGGACTAATATCGAGGAGACGGGTAAACGACTAATGAACTTTGCCGAGTCTTTCGACTTTCTGTTTTCTTTCAAGATTGTTACGGTGGAAGATATTCTGGATCTCAAGAGGGAAGACTTAGATATCGATCCCGAGGAAGCCATTGCGGTTTACTCTCAATATTTTCTTGCGAACATGTTAACGCAACAAGATAGGTTGGATTTCTTGATGGGATTTGTCAAAGCTATGAATCCTCGTATAATGATCGTTGCAGAGGTTGAGGCAAATCATAATTCTCCAGTTTTTGTTAACCGTTTTATTGAAGCACTATTCTATCATGGTGCTTTCTTTGATTTGTTCGAAGATTGTATGAAAAATGACGAATCAACTAGATCGGCTATGGAATCAGAGTTTATGTGGCTCGGAATAAGGAACATTATAGCAGTTGAAGGGAAGGAAAGGACTGTTAGGCATGTGACAAGTGACTTATGGAGGGAGTATTTCAAGCGATTCGGGATGGAGGAAATGAAACTGAGCGATTCATTGTTGTACCAAGCAAAAATTATGATGGAAAAATTTAGTGATGGGAACTCTTTCACGCTTGAAATGAACGGAAACTTTCTAGCAATTGGCTGGAAAGGAACTCCTCTGAATTCACTTTCTGCATGGAAGTTCCGCAAAGAAGTGCTTTTCACGGATCCTAACTCACTTCTTTAACGTTAAAAAGGGCAGCCAGCATCCCAAAGGGTGTGACGTAAACAATCTAATGTGACACAAACATTAATGGTTCATTCCATGACTTGAAACTGTGACCTATAATTCACACATAGACAATTTTACTGTTGCTTCAAGGCTCCTTCATCTCACTATATAACATTAATAAATAAAAATTATGTTTTGTTAATCTACTCTTATGTGTTTAAGCAGATGTTTTGTTCAACTCCTTTATTTTCTTTTAACAGTTAACAAGCTTTACTTGTATTAGAAGCTATGTATATATTTTCATTTGTTCCTTCTTTCCTTTTATGTATAATAATTTCAGATCTTCTACTTAATTTAGTGTTCTCTAATTGTTTCTCTCATTTATAAATTCGATTAGTCATTTCCAAATGTAATGTAGATGTCATTTACTCTGTAGATCACTTTTATTCTACAAGTTTGTTTTTGGTTAGAATTGGTGGATATTCAATAGAATGACTACTTGACTAACACCTCATCACTTAAGAATTCAATTTGTCCATTGTAAATGATTACTTACCAAATGAAATTGAACATAATTGACATTCATTGATCAATGGTGTACTTTAATTAACACTACTTAACAGTATCTTTCTTCTTCTACTTAATGTTACTTAACGTTATCTAACAATAAAGATATTCCCCTCATTGTATTTATTTCTCAAGAGAAATAAGAATTTTTTTCTCTTTCTCAACAATATTCTTGTTCTAGCTTTATTATTATTTCATAACACGTTATCAGCACGAGACTCTGCCTTTAGCATCTACTCAGAAAAGATCTGGAGAGGGGAAAACTCTAATTATCCTTGTTTCAAACCACTGGTCTAGAAGGTAAGTAGTACCAATTTATTGTATTTATGAAGTTTCTCTCTTTGGGTAATTGTTTGGTTGAGTTCAACAAATAAAAGTCTTATTATAAATTTGATTGGATTGTCATCATGGTAGCAATCTGACACCCTGGAACCAACTGAGCTACACCCATGCGGGTTATTGGATTGTCATCATGTAGAATTTGTCGCAAAAGGTTAGTATTTCCTTTAAATCTTACTCCGTATATCGTTTGTCCTTTGATGCTAATGTCATAACGTTGGGTCCGTTTGATGACCCAAGTAACCTAGCTAGTTCACTTGTCACTTCATGCCTCAAATTTATTCCCGAATATTAAGAGGGATTATGATATTAACTCTATATCTTCTAATATCTAAGAAGGACAGTTTGCAAGAAATATATGATTACCAAAAGTGATAATATATTTTAAATTTTGTTGTGATTAGATTAAATTACGCCTATAATTACCAAAAGTGGTTAAATCTCATAGTGCTTCATATTAGATCCTAAAGTAGCAATTGCTTTGCAGGCTGGTATACTCTCAAAGATATGTTAGAGAAAAGATTCTCAACAACTATATGTATGCCTCAATTTACTCCTGAAATAGCAATATCTTAAAAGAGATTCGAAGCTATCATATGAGAACTTTTGATAAATGTTACAAATGTAGATCAATTCTCTAAAGTGAATGTGACAATATATAGTAAAACTTATAAATATGAATATGCATTTGGTTATGAAAATATCACGACTCATCTCTAGAAGAGATAGAATAATTGAGAAGAAATATTTTTAATATTCTATGTTTTACTTCCAAAGTAGTAAACCCAAAAATTTGCTCCCGAAGTAGCAAACTTAGAAATCTGCTCCCGACGTAGCAAACTCATAAATCTACTGCTGAAGTAGTAGAACTTTGAAATCGAATCCCGAAGTAGTAGAACTACGAAATTTACTCCCAATAGTAAGACGTTGAAATTTACTCTTAAAGTAGTAGACCTTTAAACATTACTCCTGATGTAGTAAAACTCTGAGATTTACTCGTGAAGTAGTAGTTTACTCTCGAAGTGGTAAGATTTTAAACTTACTCTTGAATGTTGTAAATTTTTTAACTTTACTCTCGCAGAAGTTGAACTTTAAAATTGTCTAAGAAATATTTGATAGTACAAAATTAATGATCAATATCTCCAGAAGAGCTCAATCGTTGGTCTACAAGAATCATGATACCAGTAGTGTACAAACAATATCTGATTATGAAAAATAAATTGAAAGCTCCCGAAGAGTTCATTTACTATTATGTCAATCGTTCTATATTGTAATATACAAACTTGTTATGATCGAAGCACAAGTTATAGTAAACGCGAAGTTTACTAAAGTAAATGACTATCTTATTGAAGCTATAAATTGTAAACATGTATAGTGTACAATATTCATCTCATATACAAGAGGAATCCTAGTCTTACCATAATTATATACTACTACACATGTTTACATAAATGATTGGAGGATTATATATCTACAAAATCATAGTGGGTAAGAAATATGATTTTGAATGGTTACCCTCTTTATTATTCAAATTGTAATACACAAATATACGCATGATGAAATCACATGCTACAATAAACCAGAAGTTTATTGATGTAAAATCTCATGCAATAGTAAATCAGACGTTTACTAAAATAAATAGCACTCGCCGGGGTAAACTTGAAATTTACTAGTATAAATAATTTTATCAATTGACGTGACAATTTTTGTCATCCTGATTTAAATCTGATGTGCTAAGTTTGTATTAGAAATACATTGAATAACTAGAAGATCCTTCAAGAATTAATTTGCTTGTTATTATGATAAATTGATTACTCCAGCTAATGTTGGGATTGAATTCCCTAAATTCTGGAAAAAAATATAAAAGGTGAATAAGGGTCTATTCACCTGCAATGTGATGTCTTAAATAGATGTGTCTATGAGACGGTCATATGTGCGTTTATTGTCAACATGCAGTTTGACATTTACGAAGTTGCTTGCTCAAAATAATTGAGTTGAGAGCACAATTTTCAGATTACGTAATCAAGATAATTCATCTTGATAATGTTGGTTGATTTTCAAACTGATTTAGTGTTGAATGTCCTCCAGTAGATAGCTAAATAATTTCTTATGAGAATAAAGCTTCATGTTTTGGTCTGAGATATGATATATTGCATGTAACGATGTTTGTATGCTTCAGACCAATAAATAATGATAAATTCTCCCCTCATAATTGGTTCAAGGTTAGGAACCAAATGTTTTCATCTAATAATTTTATTGTGCGGTAAATGATTAATGAATCTACCACGATGCACACAGATGGATTCCCCAAAGAAGGTAGAAATGTATGTTAGTTTTTCTAACATAAGAGGGGAGAGAATAAACAACTAAGAAATATGGTGTGAATTATCATCAGTATGATTCTCGTTCAAATGATAGTTCAAGTCAAATGCTAGAAGCATTTGCTGACCGAACTATTTCATGTTTCAGATGCAAGATGCTTCCAAATGTCTCTGAAGTACATAGTTTACAACATGCGTGAATGTCACGACCCGACCTCGGGCCCGCGACTGGTGCCTTATCCCGGGCACCCTAGTGATAAAACATCAGAGAAAATCAGCGGAAATAAAAACTTATAGACATGAAACAATATGAAATAAGAAATAGGCTAACCAAAACAGTCACCTTTCTGCATATATATATATATATATATATAAAAAACCGAACAGTTATCCTTTACAAGCCCAACTCACAACAGTACTACAGACCTCTAAGAGTTTTTATAACAACTATGACGGGACAGGGCCCCACCATACCCCTGAATGTACAAGAACCTACAACCTCAGGGAATCATACCAAAAGATAAGCCTCCGGAGAAACGGAGCTTCCCAAAACGCAGAACTGTGACCCTAAGAGCGAGGATCAACAACCAGTGTACCTCTACCTGCGGCATGAACGCAGCCCCCCGAAGGAGGTCAGTACAACAGGTACCAAGTATGTGAAACTGAAAATACTGTAATGGAATCATAACATTCTATATAAAACAGGAGACATGTATGATAACCAAAATACAGTATACAAAGCCTGGTTAACAACAAGAGTAATGAAAATTAATTTCATCTTTTAAAAGACTATTTAACAATATAAGCAGTCAAGTCAGGGACGCATGCCTTCAAAATCATTACTCAAATATAACCACGGGTCTCATGCCCACAATATTAAGCGTGCCCGTGGAATTCCTTCCTCACTGCCGGCAGGCGCCAATGTAATATATATCTACATATATATCATGCCCGCATCATGGCCGGATGCCCCCGTAATTCCTTCATCGGTGCAGACATGTCCATGGTGCAATAATAATAAACCGGGAGTTTAACCCGCTGCATGGCCGCAAGCCCCCGGAATTCCTTCATCGGTGCAGACATGTCCATGTAACAACAATAATAATATATCGGGAGTTTAACCCGCCGCATGGCCGCATGCCCCCGAAATTCCTTCATCGGTGCAGACATGTCCATGTAACAACAATAATAATATACCGGGAGTTTAACCCGCCGCATGGCCGCATGCCCCCGGAATTCCTTCATCGGTGCAGACATGTCCATGTAACAATAATAATAATATATCGGCTCTCTATTGAGAGACGCGGTAGCATAAGAATACAACCCTTGCACAACAAGGCTATCACAAGCAAGCACAGACAAATTACCATACTTCTAGACTTTCATTAACATGTAAAACTGATTCACCATTTTCATAAACTCAAAGTACTTTCATTTTATGCCAATAATCCGGGTTTTAACCCCAAAGTGCTACGTACTTCAATTCTTTTAAAAAGAGCCCCTTTTTAGTAAAAACCACACGATACTAATATCCGTAGTATCAAAACACGTTCATGTTTAAATCAAGTACTTTATACTTTTTAAACCAAGTGGCTTACACTTTTAAAACAACGTCAAGTATACTTTTAAAACCCAAGTAACTTACCTTTTTTCCCAAAATCAAGTCGTTTATAAGTCAAGTCTCTTATCTTTCAAGATCAAGTCTCTTAACTTTCAAAATCAAATCTCTTAACTTTTAGAATAACCAAACCATTCTTTTATCTTCATAAAGTCGCTATAACTAACTTCCCATAAAGCCATTATAACACTTTATGTTTTAAACCAACCAAAGACAACCAAATTTGTTTAACACACGTACGTCTACCGTACTATATAGTTCACAACAATCATGCTCAAGAGGATAGGAAGAATCACATACCTTTTCGGCTTAATCCACTAGCCAAGCCGAGTATGCCGCGCGTAGAATATCCACCTATCATGGCCAAAATACGTCTATCAACATCTAGTTTCTTCGTAGAATATTCTAAGTATAGGGTCTCTTATTCTACGAAAAATTGGGCAGCACTTCCTCTGTTTTTACGTACCTTTCCACCTTTTTCAAGGCCCGAAAACAATAACCAACATGCCACATTTAAGGCGCAACAATTCAACAACTAAAGAAGGGGATTACACGCCTAAACGGATGTATAAAACTCTGCCCCTTGAAACAACCAAAACCGAAATGGAAACAAGTCCATAGTCCAAAGTAAAGATAGTCCAAAGTAAATACAGTCCAATGTAAATACAGTCCAAAGTAAATACAGTCCAATGTAAATACAATCCAAAGTAAATACAGTCCAATGTAAATACAGTCCATTAGTTGGTATTTCTTGGCCAACTACTACAATCAAACTTATCCAATTTTTGGCTAGCATGGCGGAATTACTTCATTAACCTTCCACTTATATTCCAATCTTTATATAAGTTATAAATACTTTGTTATTAACTGTCAACAGGTAATAGATACGTTTTTACCATTTTAATGGCTAACATGTCAATTTCTCCATTTTAGCAACTTAACAAGATCCAAATCTTTCCAAGCTTCATTCCACATATTACATACTCATTTATATACTTCCAACATATATAATATCCAACTTCACAAAGAAGACAAAGTTCATTACCTCAAAAAGCCCAAAATTATCCAAGAACTTAAAGTCGCTCCTTAGCAAGTTTAGCTCCAAATCCTTACGTTCCAATCCGCTACAAGAAACCCTTAGAAGCTCCTAACCAACTTCTCTTCAAGATCCAACTCCAAAAAGTGAAGAACACTTAGGGTTCCAACTTGTCAAGTTTCGGCCAAGGGGTTCTTTAAAGGCTAGGGGTGTGAAATCTTGCCTAACTCTTGGTTCACAATCTTCCTAACACCTTAAGGAAGAACACTTAAAAAATTAAGAATTATTGGACAAATCTTGCTCAAGAAATCAAGGCTTGGCCGAGAGCTAAGGGAGAAAGAGGGAGGATTTCAAGTCGTGAAATGTTCTAAGTGTGGAAGATTTCATCAACAAGGGTTGGATATATAAGACAACCAAGGGCTAGGATTAAAATAAGTGTGTGGTTGAGATTGGGGACAAGTGTGTGTGGGTCCCACAAGCCACTTGTCCACACAAAATATCTTGCAAGACTTGGCCACTTGTCTTGGCCACTTGTCCTCCACATTTCGGCCAACATGTCCCACCTAGGAGTGACATGTGTCGCCCTCCTATTGGTCCAAAATATTTCATCTCCCGAAAACATCCATAATGGCCAAAATCTCGAAACTAATGTGGGCCCCACAAAACCGTAAATTTCTCCTTTGGGCCCCACGTGACCAATTCCGGAAAATAAAATCCATAATTATCTAATATTCCAAGAAGTCCAAATACCAAATCTGGGAATCCAATTCTCATTTACGAACTTTTTTCCTTCACAAAATCCGGCAAATTTTCCGTCGGAAAACAAATTTTTCTTCCTTTCCAAGCTTAATGTCGTATTCTCTTACGTACGTCTCACGTACGTACCCTGGTACTACGGGGTGTACAGTGAAACATTAAAAAGAGAGAAGTAAATGATCAAAATGATCATAATAAAGAGGCAATGTGCTCTTGAAGAGCCTACGACATAACACTTCATAAAACCTCATACGAGGTTCAGGTACCTGAAAAATAATGAAGTGATAAGATCTCAGTAATTTATGTCTAATTGCAAGCCGATACAAAAATGATATCTCATCGACGATATCTTTGACACAATATAGTGCACAATATTATGAGTATCTGAATTCTATGTCTCTTAAAGCATGTTGATGAAGAATAATTATCAAGTAGATGTATCTTGGTAAGGATAAATTTACTGGACCTGCAGTCCTGATATAAGAAGATGTCATGTAAACTAAATACTAAATAAAAATTGTCTCAGCTTATATGGCTTACGTGACAAAATTTATATGATTTTTTTTTTGAAGGATTCAAAATGCCTGAAGCATATACAAGTTATTGAAAACTTATTTGTAATCCTTAAACGGATTAAATGAACTAAGGTTGATATACTGAAATCACCTTAATAAATATGTATTGATGAGGGGTACACATATGACTCTGTTTATCCTTATCCCTTTATGATATCCAAAATCTTTCATAATGTTGTGCAAGTTTCTGACTTGAATATTATTGAAGCTTTTGAAGAGTTTTTGAAAAGCAGTGGACTACTTGCTAAAATAAGTTGAAATGAGAAAATTAGATTGATCCTGAAGTACCATATATTTATTCAATTTATGCATTTATTTATCTTGCTATAACTATGAACATGATATAATTTCCTCCTTACATGGATATAATGAAATAAGATCAATTGCATATTGTCAATTTGATGAGATAATTTTTCTAAAATTAGGGGGAGAGAATAATGAAATAAAAAGGGATATTTTGTGGAATAATCCATCATCGTCTCATCTTGATCCACATGTTGCTATTTGTGAGTAAGAGGTCCAAAAGATTACTCATTTACAGAAAATAGCAAATCAAATGTCAGACGCATTTACAGATTTGAAAAGGATTACCAAATCACATATCCCTACAGAGAATGTCTCAATTCGGATTGATGTCCATGTAGGACCATCTACTAAGTGTCATAGCAAATGAGTCTAAAGCATGCCTGAAGTGTGATAGACCATTGAGTTCTAAGAATCAGAATTCTAGAAAAATAAAAATAAATGGTCAAGATGACACTAAGAAATAATCTCATAAAGAAATACAAGATTTGATCAATCTTGATATTCTTGAAGAAATCAATGAGCCGCAAACTCAGAAAATGAAGAAATATCAATAAATCCAATTGATGTTAGGACTAATTTGAATCGCTTGGAAATAAATGTGGTTTGAAATGCGACAAAATACCCACAACCTTATATGAAGATAATGCAGCATGCATTGCTCAATTGAAGGGAGGATCATAAAAAGGAGATAGGACAAAACACGTTTAACTAAAGTTGTTCTTCACACACGAGCTCCAAAAGAATGGTGATATCAACGTGCAGTAGATTCGTTCAAGTGATAATATGACTTATTTCTCACTAAGTCTCTAACAACTGCAACTTTCGAGAAGATTGTGCACAAGATTGGAATACGAAGACTCAAACATTTGGACTGAAGTTCTCATCACGGGGAGTTAATACATGTTGTACTCTTTTTTCCATAGAAAGTTTAGTCCCACTGGATTTTCCTTGTAAAGTTTTTAATAATGCAATCAAATGTGTATTATTAGAAATGTGTACTTTTTTTCTTTCACTAAATTTATTTCCTCTGGGTTTTTCCTAGTAAAATTTTAATGAGGCATATTATCTATCAAAATAGACATTCAAGAGGGAGTGCTATAGATATTATCATATATTGTGGATATCTATATTTAGGAGAAATGTTATGGCTAATAACTTTGGAACCAAGTCAATTTCTCCTATAAGTGTTCTCTTCTCTCTTTGTCAACGATATTCTTATTATAACTTTATTATTATTTCGTAACAAAGAGATATTAGTTGAACCTGATCTAATAGATGAGGCTTAATTACGAGGATGAATGAGATGGTGACACGTCCTACTATTCATTCAGTGTCATAATTTCAAGAAAGAAACTGATGATTTAGTTGCAGTGATATGTGTACAACAATAGAGAGATGGAAGCAAACGAAAGAGATGGGGAAACAGAGAAGAAGATGTAGTGTGAGAAGAGAAGAAAGCGTGGTCGAGAGAGTTGGTAATAGGAAGAGAGTACAGAAGAAAGAGAATGTTTACATGATTAGAATGAATTGATTAGAGGACTATTCCAGATTATGTGTATTTATATCTACACAATAGCCAACTAACTATAGCTAACAAACTACTAACTATAGCTAACAAACTAACTGATGTGGTTAACAAACTAACCACATGTGAACTAAATATCTAATCAACAACTATCTTGATTACATGTATTCAATTCTTCTACACCCACTCAAGCTAGGAGAAATGAAGGCATTCTGCATTCCTAGCTTGGACAATAGATGAAGATGTTGCACTCGACCGAGTCCCTTTGTCAATAAATCTGCAGGCTGATCATTCGATGCCAAGAACTGTGTGGCAATCAATCCTCTCTATATGTGTTTTCTCACGAAATGATAATCTATATCAATATGTTTTGTCCGTTCATGGAAGACTAGATTTGCAGCTATTTGAATGGCTGACTTGTTGTCTGAATGAATGATAATTGGCTTCTGAACTTCAATTCCTAGTTCCTGAAATAGCCCTGATAACCATATCACCTATGAAACAGAAGAGGCCATGGCCCTATATTCTGCTTCAGCTGAACTCCGAGATACTGACTCCTGCTTCTTAGACTTCCACGATATCGGTGAAGATTCATACTGCACTAAGTAACCAGTGACTGATTTCCTGCTGATCACACAGGTACTCCAGTCTGCATCACAGTACACCTTAAGCTGAGGAGTACTTGAACTTGATAAAAGAATTCCCATACCTGGTGTATTCTTGATGTATCTTATCAGCCTCAAACCAGCTTCCATGTGTGACACTTTAGGAACAACCATAAATTGGCTCAAACAATGTACTGTAAAAGTTATATCAGGCCTGGTGGTAGTCAGATAAAGTAATCTACCCACCATCCTTCTATACAAAGTAGGATCTGGTAGAAGCGTATTAGTGACTGGTTTTTCTGAGTCAGACGTTGGTTTTTCTGAGCCAGATGTTGAAGCTACATGGATATCATAATCAGCAGTTGTAAACTAAACGTCAACATCCATAGGTGTCGCAAAATTTTTGGCCCCTGCTATGGCCATGTCTGAAACCAATTCCAAGGCATACTTTCTCTGATGAAGAAGAATTCCCTCAGAATTTCTGGCAAATTCTATTCCAAGAAAATATTTCAGCTCACCCAAATCTTTCACTTTAAAGGCTGATTGCAACACCTCTTTAGTGGGCTTGATCATTACCAATGATTAATAAATTATCAACATACACCAACACAATCACAATATTCCCAACAATCTTCTTTGTAAACAAGGAATAGTCTCTGTGACTTTGTTTGAAACCAGAGGACAGAAGAGCCTCAGTCAGTTTTATATTCCATTGCCTTGATGCTTATTTCAACCCATACAAGGACTTTAATAGTCTGCATACATGTCCCTTACCTCCTGGACTCCCAAATCCCTCAGGAACATTCATATACACATCTTCAAAGAGATCATCTTGTAAGAAAGCATTGTACACATCCATCTGTTGTATCACCCACTATTTTGTTGCTGCTATTGAAACCACTGTCCTCACAGTGCTCATTTTGACCACTGGTGAGAAGGTTTCTTGATAGTCAAGGCCTTCCTTTTGATTATATCTCTTTGCCACTAATCTTGCCTTGAATCTCTCATCCTCCCCTGTTGCTTTATATTTGATTTTGTATACCCATCTGCAGCCAATGACTTTCTTCCCCTTTGGAAATGGAACCAGCTTTCATGTACCATTGTCCTCCAGGGCTTTAATCTCAGATTACATGGCTTCGACCCATCTATTATCCTTCACAACTTCTGAATAGTATTGTGGTTCAGTATCCTGTGAGATTCTGGCTACAAAACCTTGATAAGTATGAGACAGTCTTGTGTAATCTACAACCTCAGAAATGGAATACAGACAGTTAGAAGCACCATGTTTGGTAACATAGTCTTTGTGCCATATGGGAGGCCTGCTGGTCCTGGCAGATATTCTGATATCAACTCCTGAATCTGCTCCAGGACAATTAGCAGCATTATCTGGTGCATCAGCTGATGGACATACATCTGATCATGTATCATGTGCACCTGTATCTGTAGAGTTATCCACTGCACAATCTATATGTTGTGTGTTAGTGAGGATTAGATCATCGTAACAAAAATGCTCATGTGATCTAATACAATCAAGTTCTTCAGTCTTCCCTCCTTTGAAAGAAAACACTGTTTCTAGGAATGTCACATCCCTACTCATAAAAAGTGACCTATTTTCCAGGTCATACAACTTATATCCCTTTTGGACAGAACCATACCCAAGCAGTACTGCCCTTATTGCCCTGGGACTGAATTTGTCTTGATGGGTTAAAAGAGTTGCAAAACAGAGACAACCAATCACTCTAAGGTGAGACAATGATGGTGTTCTAGCATACAACATTTCAAATGATGATTTATCCTTCAGTACAATGGAAGGAATCATATTTATGATGTACGCAACACTCTCTACACAGAAACTCCAAAACTTGTCAGGCAATGCACCGTGTATTTTAATGGCTCTTGCTATCTCTAGAATGTGTCTATTTTTCCTTTCCACAACACCATTTTGTTGTGGTGTGTATGGACATGAACTCTCATGTATGACACCATGCTGCAGAAACAAGGCTTTACAGTGAGAATTAAAAAATTTTGTGTTATTATCAAACCTGATTTTCTGTATTCTGGAATCAAACTGAGTATTAGTTTCCACAAAGAAAATTTTAAGAAGTGTAGAAACATCATACTTTAACCTCATTAAGAATACCCAAGTCCATCTAGAGTAATCATCCACAATAGTCAAAAAATACTTCATTCCATTATATGTCTCAGTCTTATAAGGTCTCCATACATCTAAATGCAACAATTGAAAAGGTTTAGATGCTCTACTACTACTCACAGGGGGAAAAATCCTTGTTTGTCTAGCTAGGGGACAAACCTCACACTTATTGAAAGCAGAAACATCAGTAATTTTCAACATATGTGGTATTTTCCTGAGCACACTTATAGGAACATGGAAAAGTCTCTAATGTCATATTGTAGCATCTGTGTGTTGGGATGAGGACAGACATCTACTCAACAGACTCCCTGCATTTGTAGCTTCTGAGCACAGTATGTATAAGTCATCCTCCTCACTACCAATCCCCCTCACCTTCCCAGATGAGAGATCCTGAAATATACAACATGTAGGAAAGAAGGTCACACTACAATTAAGTTCTCTAGTCACTTTTGAGACTGACATCAAGTTGAATTTGAATTTTGGTACACATAAGACATTCTTAAGAATATCACCTCCTCCTAAATGGTGATCACCAACACATGTGATATGTGCACCATCACCAGTTGGTAGTTGTACCTTTCATGTCCCCTCTGTGATATGTTTATCATGTAAAAGTTTATGATTATTGATCATGTGATTAGTAGCTCCTGAATCAATGATCCACTATAACAATTCCCTTGAATCAGAGAAGTGTTTACCTGCCAAGTTTGCACTTATTCCTGCAATCTTCTGACTGTTTAGTAGGCTGAGTAGTTGGTTACGCTGGTGGGGTGTAAATTGATCAAACTGTCCTCCCAAGCTTGCACCAACTCCAGTAGTCCTCTTACTATTCAGCAGATTAATAAGTTGTTCACGTTGATAAGGTGTGAATTGATTAGACTGCTGATGTTGCTTCTCCTGTCCAACATCTTTACAAATTGAGTTCCCTTCTGTCACTGCGTATGCTTCCTTGGATTTACCATTCTTGAAGCTATCAGGATATCCAATCAGCCTGTAACAGTCATCCTGAATGTGCTCTGTCTTATGACAATAATCACATTTCATAAGCTTTAGCAATCTACCTTCCCGTGCCCCTTTGTCACACATAGCATTAGGATTGTACGGTTTCCTCTGTCTTCCCACTCTATTTCCAGTCTTGCCACTTCCATTGCCAGTTGTGAACATGGCAGATGACCCTATCTGTTCCTGGAACATGTTCCTTGCACATGCCACCATTCTCTGGCTCTCTTCTTGGTTAACCATGGCATACATCTGATTTAAGCTTGAAATATGCTGCATCATAAGTATTTGACTCCTTTCCTGCCCATAAATTTCATTTAGTCCCATTAAAAATTGTAACAGCCTTTGATATTGCAGGTGATAGACAAATTCTTTAGACTTAGGGCAACAAGAAGGGATCGGGATGATGGAATCATATTCATCCCATAGATCCCTCAACTTATAGTAGTATACTGAAACTGACTGTGTCTTTTGCCTCATATTGAATATCTCCTTATGCAACTGAAAGGTTCGAGAACTATTGATTTTATCAAACATTTCTCTCAATTCCTCCCATATGCTGTATAAATCTGAGTTATACAGTATTCTTGTGAGTAAATTCTTACTCACATTCCCCATAATCCAGGACACTACAATCGCATTGCATCTGTCCCACAGCTTAGCGAATACACTTTGGAAAGAAAACCTTCATATTGAGCCATCAAGGAAGCCTATTTTGTTTTCCCCCAACAATGCCAGCTTCATGGCCCTGCTTCATATCATATAATTGTCCATCCCACTCAAGACGATTCCAATTGATAAAGATCCAGGTGCATCCGAGGGAAAGAGATACAACGGATGATTATGATCAACATTTATAGTTGTTGTCATACCTTCATCAACTATATTCTCTCCAGGAATCTCCATTAATACTCTAATTCCAGAATCGATCTACTTGCATGTAAAAAAATATACAGATCTGTCTAATTCTCCAGATCTTGTTCTTATCTTTGCGAAATTAACAATGTATTCACAGATTATAGCCTCGATCTTGTCGATCTCCGTTCCAAATGGATTGCATGCAATATCAGTTGTTCGATCTCACAAATTGGAGTCTCAAACTTCCCGATCTGACATAAAAATGACTGCTTCTTCAAATTAATTGTTCATCGCAGTTATACATCTGCTCGATCTGAATCTCCTCCTTTCAAATCGATAGCATGTCGGTTTCACCTTACTTATGTCGTTGGCTTTGATACCATGATGATTTAGTTGCAGTGATCTGTGTACAACAATAGATAGATGGAAGCAAACGAAAGAAATAGAGAAACGGAGAAGAAGATGTAGTGTGAGAAAAGAAGAAAATGTGGTCGAGAGAGTTGGGAATGGAAGAGAGTATAGAAGAAAGAGAATGTTTACATGATTAGAATGAATTGATTAGAGGACTATTCCAGAATATGTGTATTTATATCTATACAATAGCCAACTAACTATAGCTAACAAACTAACTGCTATGGTTAACAAACTAACCACCCGTGAACTAAATATCTAAACATCTACAAATATCTAATCAACAACTATATTGATTACATGTATTCAATTCTTCTACAGAAACATCACCAACCAATTAGACTTACAATCAATCTAGCATAATTGCGCATTGAGTTTTCGAAATCATTCATTTTCCTTCCACTTACAATCAACCTAGATCGGCGCTTCCCCTAATAGATTCACCTTGTTTTCTTTATGGACATTTGGGGTTTCTAATCTTAAAGAAAAGAATCACTCTATAGAAAGTTTTATCACTTATAATGTAAAAAATATTTTTACAGGTAGATAAAATGAATAAATTCTATTTATCTCAGGTTCGAATCTTGAAAATAGAGATTAAAGATCCTTTTACATTTGACTAGAGATGTCGAGTTTAAACCTTGCGAGTTAAGGCGAAATCAGCCTTAAAGCTGCGGATTCGACATAATTCAATAATTTTAGTATTTATATTAAAAGAAGTTATTTAATACGTAGAAATAATATATTCAAAACCGATTAAGCAAAATAAATATAATTAAGAATTCATAAATTAAAAGTTCAATCCACCCTTTATTTATATTAAAATTGTTTAATATATATAAATAATTTATTCAAAATCTGATGGAATCGGAGAATTGTACCTACCCGATTATATAAAAACACTAGAGGAGAGTGGAGACTTACCTAGAAGGGGACAACATATTGGATAAGAGTGTTACACTTTGTCACTAATTTGTGAAAGAGAGTAGTAGACACATCACAATAAATTTCTTACAATAGCTCTACCAACATCAGAAAGCTCATGAACAGCTATGTTTAATTTAGAAAGTGGTGTATATTTAGTATCCTTGAAATAATCTTCACAGTCTTGTGCATCTCCTGAAGAACCTACCATTCCATCTTCTGCAAATTTTGGATCCCCTTTTGTTAATGCTTCAATTGCTTCTGGCATGCTTGCTGTTAGAATTACCTGATTGTTGGAATAATAAAAAATTAAGATGTGAACACTTATGGTTACATTTTTATTCAGATATTGTTGATAAATACTCCCCCGTCCCTCCGTTTCAATTTATGTGATGTATTTTTCATTTAGCATGCACTTTAACAAATAAAAGAAGATTTTTGAATCTTATAGTCTAACATAAGTTAAAGATATTTATGTGATTATAGATCATCTTGTTTTTTTGCGTAAAAGATAAAAAAAATTAAATTAAATTATTGACAAATAAGGAAATATGAACGCGGGAGTATTAGTAATACTATTTCCGCTTTTATCATGTTTCGGTTTATACTATCACCCTATAAGCTAAATTTTGGATTGAGTTAGACCCAATATCCATTTATTTACATGATATTAAAGTCAAACTCATTTCAATTATTTATTCGTCGATGTTGTGCCCCCAAATTATATTGTTCATTCGTCGATGTTGTGCCCCAAATTATATTGTCCATGCTCCAGTTAGCGAGTGCATGCGGGAAAGTGTTAAGAGTCACACATCAAAAATAAAATGGAAACATGAACTCCTTTTATGAAATTGGACAATTCTCACCCTACAAACTTGCTTTTGGGGTTGAGTTAGACTCAAGATTCATTTTTTTTACATGATATCAGAGTCATATTCATTTCAATTTTTTGTTCGTCGATGTTGGGCTCAAATTATATTGTCCAAGCTTAAGTTAACAAGCTCTGAATGTGCGGAGAATGTTACGAGTCTCACCTCGAAAATAGAATGAAAACATGGACTTCTTATATGAATTTAGACAATCCGCACCTTATAAACTAATTTTTGGAGTTGAATTACACTCAATATCCATTCTATATATATATTGGCTTATATAAATGAAAAAGAGTATATACTAGCATAATATTACATTACCTTATATGAAAAAGCACAATTCTTCAAAGCATCTTTCCAAGCTGCCGGAGGATTCGAACGCCTAAGTTTGGAAATAGTAATAGCAGCCTGATTAGCCTTAGATTTAATAGCATCCACCATTATTAGTGCCAACGTTGTTATGTCACCTCTTCCACTTCTTTTGTCCAACATCAGAGTTTTCACACAAAGCTGGTAATTTGGTGTGTTCTTGCATGTTGTTTCTACTAGATTTGCCTTTGTTTGTAGTACTATTGCTAGAAATGTTATTAAGAAAATCAAATTCTTCATCTTCTTGATTTTCTAATTCAGAAATTTGGTGTTTGTGAAATTTGAGGTTGGAGTGTATTTTGTAAGTGGTCTTTGGCTTTTTATATATAGATGGATACAATTGCGTGCTAATCTCTTGCTCTGCTTTTCGGTGAGGCTTGTTTGGGCTTGTTGGGAGAGAGAGTTTCTAAAGAAGCCACGCTTCTCAATAACTTTAAGGAGTCTATAATAATGAATTTTGGATCTAACTCAATCCCAAAAGCTAGCTTGTAGGGTGAGGATTGTCTAAGTCAATATAATGAATTCATGTTTCCATTTCATTACCTGAGATTTTTAACACTCCCCCGCATGTCCAGACCCCGTTAACTGAAGCGTGGATAATATAATTTGGGGGTCCAACATCAGTGAATAAATCATTGAAATGGGTCTGGCTATGATACCGTGTAAGAATGAATCTTGAGCCTAACTTAATCTAAAAGTTAACTCGTATGGTGAGGATTGTCCAAATCCATATAAAGAGTTCATGTTCTCATTCCATTATCGATGTAGGACTCTTAACATAGTCATTTTTTAAACTTCATATCCAATCAAATATAATCACATAACCTGGAACGGGCGGAGTATTAAGTTTTTTCATTCTACCTAACATAAAATAATATATAGATATTCTTATAATTTATACATATATTAATTGTGCGGAAAAGAAAAATATGAACCGGAGATTGCATTAGCAATGATATCGTTTTATGCGTAAAACAGAAGAAAATAATCAGTCAAACATTATATAACTATTAATGTGAAAATTATTTTTTCCTGTTTTCATACCAATCAATATATAAAATTATATTAATTTTAATACATGATTAACTAGTCTCAAATCGGTAACCAGACGGTCCTTAGATCATTAAATCATTACTCTATATGATGAGACTTGAAACTACCAAAGTGTACACAACCCAAAAAGCATGTTGGGTGAGGTATCATATGCGTCCTTAGAAAGTTTAATCGTATGGAAATATAACACTCTTGTGACCAGGGGTGCACAAAGGGTCAAAACCGGACCGGACCGGACCGAACCGGATCGAACCGGGCCGGACCGAAGATCTTGGATTCTCGGACCGAAAGACCGAATTTCTCGGTCGTGCAGTCGTCGGCCTCTGGGCCGATGGACCGAATCGCCCCTCTCAGCGATCCCCACTTCAGCCCCAGTGCGGCCCCGCCGGACGTATTGACATATGAAATATAGGTTGTAAATTGATCAAACTTTATCTGGCCATAACTGCGCTCGGACGTCCGTTTTATCTAATTTTTTTTTGATTTCGCGTATTTTTACGATCACGGGGGTGGCCAAAGCCTAGCCGTTTGATTCGTCCGATTTCTCCAAACGTCCATCTTGCCCCTCAATTTCTCTTTTCCCCAAATCGTTACGTTTTCCCATTTTCAAATCTAAATATCTTGCGATGTACAATAGATTCAACGTAAATATTTACGTGGCACCGCGTCGAGAATGTCAATTTCGGTATTGGTAATTCAATTTTAAAAATAAAACGCCCTAACCCGACCAGAATTATATATATATTATATATTAGGAATTTAGAAAATTAGGAATTATATATATTATATATATTAGAAATTATATATATTATATATATTAGAAATTATATATATTAGGAATTATATATATTAGGAATTTAGAAAATTAGGAATTATATATATTAGGAAGGAATTTAGAAAATTAGGAATTATATATATTATATATATTAGGAATTATATATATTAAATATATTATATATATTAGGAATTATATAAATTATATATATATTATAAAAATAAAAAAATAAAAAATTCGGTCGGACCGACTGGACCGGACCGGGCCAGGACGGCGAAATAAGTTTTTAAGGACAAGACCGACCGATAATCTCGGTCGGTTTGGTCGATCCAAAGAGTCGGTCGGTCAGATTTTTCGATCGACGAAAATTGTCACACCACGCTTGTGACTCTTATTTGATGAAAAGGGGTTAGATAGGATGGTTAAAGTTTTTATTGACTATTTTTTTTAATATGGGGCGTACATGATACTTTAAGCGATATTATATCGAAAAGAAAACGAAAAGTAAATACTTTTATAAAAAATAGCTTGAGTTCACAAGTACGTGCGCTTTTTTTTTGTTGTGAAGGAACGCGTGCATTGCTCTTTCGAGTGCGCCAGATAAACCGGTGCCGATAGCACGCAAACCACGTCGGTCGCTTAAACCACACTTGGCAAGCAGTGTGTGAGACTCTCCCAAGCGGCGGGCGAGCGTTACCACGAAGTTCGAACTTGTGACCAAGCTCTCCCACACCACCCAATGAGGATACCCTCTGCCTTCAAGACCAACTGGTCTTGAGCTTAGCAATAACATAGCTCAAAGAATAATGCATGTTAACCTAGGCCAAAACAAAAAATACTTACCATGAACTTTATGACAAATCAAACGAGGATCGTAAAATGTTACTAATATTATTGTTTAGTGGCGGAGCTAGGTGGACGAAAGGAATCACCTTCAATGAAAAATTATACTATGTAAATAAAAATAGATTTTTTTATAAATAAACTAATGAAACCCTTTGATATAAATGAAAATTCTAGTGAATTAGTAGCAATGTTATTCAATAATTACTTTAGGTTACAGACTACATCCCAAATGATATATTCTTGTGATTTTAATCCCTTTTTATAAATTTCAAAATCCGCTTGTAACAAGCTAGGAACTTAATATAGAAATATAAATACAATTGTAATTGTATTAATATAATTAAGAGTCGAAGTTAATGGATGTAGTTACGCGGTTGATGGCTACATCCATCATTATAATTTATATTGCTAGCTAGAGACTAGAGATAATGGTTCCTTTCATTATTCCCATGAAAGTGAAAAGCATATCACTTTATTGCCTGTGTCTTATCTCTTCTTTTTGGGTTGATTTATTGGAAGTGTTTGCATGATTTCCCTCTTACTTGTTTGATTGGATGATATTATCAGATCATTGAGTATGCAATATACGTCTAGTGGTTGATAAAATTGCATAACATTATTAATTAGCCATGCATTTCGGGCCGAATCTAGAAGTTGATTAAGATCCACTACAACAAATCGCCCCAAATTCAGATAAATTCTAGAATTTGCCTGAATTTAATAGTTTTTGCCTGTATATATTAACTTAAAATTGTTATAAAAATTTATAATATTATCCGGTCTATGTGGATTTTTACTCATAAAGAAAATTCTGACGGTTCTTTTGCGAGACATAAGGCTCGTCTTGTAGGTGATGGTAAAATTCAGCAGGTTCGCGTGGACTGTGTGGAGACGTTTAGTCCAATTGTTAAACCGGTCACCATTCGCACTGTTCTCAGCTTAACACTTTTGAAATCTTGGCCTATTCATCAGTTAGATGTGAAAAACGCTTTCTTGCATGATGATCTTAAGGAGACCGTATACATGCATCAGCCGTTGGGTTTTTGAGACTCAATTATCCACATCATGTGTGTTTGTTGAAAAATCCTTATATGAGCTTAAGTCCACGGGCTTGGTATAAGTGGTTTGACGACTATGTATCTGCTATCCGATTCTCTCACAACAGGTTTGATAACTCTCTATTCATATATCATCGTGGGGTTCATGACATATATTATGTTGTATGTGGATGATATTGTATTGATTGCCTCGTCTGATGTTTTACGCCGGTCATTCATGACACTGCTCAGTTATGAGTTTGCTATGAATGACTTGGGACCCTTGAGTTATTTTTTGGGTATTGTTGTCACTCGTCATGCAGGTGGGATATTCTTGCCACAGAGGAAGTATGTCGATGAGATTATTGAGCGGACTGGTATGTCTTCGTGTAGGTCTACTTCTACGCCAGTTGATACTAAACTCAAATTGAGTGTTGTGGCAGGCTCGCCATACGAGGACCCCACCCACTATAGTCTTGCAGGAGCACTTCAGTATCTCACCTCACGAGATTGAATATTACGTATGTTGTGCAGTATGTGTGTTTGTTTATGCATGATCCTCGGATTGAGCACATGAATGCACTCAAACGCATTATACGATACCTACAGGGAACTCTTGATTATGACTTGCATCTATATTCGTCGTCGGTCTCTACACTTGTCTCTTATACCGATGTTGATTGAGGTGGTTGTCCCGGACACCAGATGATCTACGTCTGGTTATTATATGTTTCTTGGTGATAACTTGGTCTCATGGTCTGCCAAATAAGCTACATTATCCCGCTCTAGTGCAGAGGCTGAATATCGAGGGGTGGTCAATGTGGTTTCTGAATCATATTGGTTACGTAATCTTCTCTTAGAACTTCACTTTCCAATTCACAAAGCTACCTTGGTTTATTGTGATAATTTTAATGTCGTCTATCTTTCTGGAAATCCGGTTCAACACCAGCGCACTAAACATATTGAGATGGATATTCATTTTGTTCGCGAAAAGATAGCTCGTGGACAAGTACGCGTAGTACATGTCCCTTTCAGATATCAAGTTGCAGATATATTCACTAAGGGTCTTCCTTCGGTGTTATTTGAGGATTTTTGGGATAGTCTCAGCGTACGACGATCGTCCGCTATGACTGCGGAGGTGTGATACATACCGTGGTATACACAGTTTTGTATACCATATATATCACAGTTTCAAAAGGAGTTCTTCCATAATTGAAACTGTGATAAACACGATGTATATCACAATTTGGAGCTTCATTTTTAGTCAACTTATTGTAATTAATTAGCATTGTACACTTACCATAATTATAGAATTCTTGTACAAATAGAATATGATTTTGGGAATAGAATAGAATTTTCCGTATTATTTGTAAATTGTATATATACTCATTTATTAATGAAAATAATCAAAAAATTATTTCTTTCACTGATAATATAAAAAAAAATATTACACAATCGGTGTTAAAAAATTAAATTCATTTTCTTTAAAACAATAAATGGAAAACAATGGATGTTTCAAAATGCACCAATGTGAATCTAGTGTCCTTTTCATGATTGGAAAACATAAAAATATCACTTCCAAAAATAACAATAATCTGTTTTCTTGCCCCCACACCCATGTGAGGAGAGCTGCGCAATTTGTCTAAATGCAGCCACTGGTTTTGTTTTATAAAACAAATATATATATAATACTCCATTGCCAAAAAATGAAGAACTTCTCTGGATTCGCGCCACGTAAGGTCTCAAAATTTGAGAGAAGTGTTTTCTATCAAAGATTTTATCATAGTCAAGACTCAAATTCGAGACGTTAAATTAAGGAAGGGGCAGCTTCATCCGCGCACCACATCCTTTGATAGTTAAAAATAAAAAAGTGACTTATAAGTAAAGCATCGAGAATCAGGTTTTGTGATTATTAATTCTTTTGAAATTTAAAGTCCAAAAAAAGTTCTTTGAAGTTTAAGGAGAAGGTGGCAAAATTTGGATGAGAATTGAATTCACAGGGGAGAACTCTAAAGGGTCGTTTGGTTCGTAACAGGGTGTCCTGGGATTATAATTCAACATCCTGTATGGAATAGATAATATCAAGATTTTGATATAAAATTTTGTATAGGTTTTGATTAATACCAACAACCAAACACAGGATAAATGTCATCTCAAATTTTATATGGGAATTAGTATCCTAACCAAACGACCCCTAATTACTTTAAACTTACTCTCTTAAAATAGTACTAATATGTTTGTAGTACCGGCAGAATGCCAGAAGTTAATTATGCTTGATGGCGCGGGGCCATGGTCGCGAGTTCGGTCAGATAAAACTTCTTGGTTGAGCGCATCACATGGTTTGCAAGTGTAGTTAATGTCGGACGTGGTTTGCGGTATTGCGTTAGCGGGGTTTATCCTTGCGTTTCGAAAGAATAATGGCCATGGGTTTCTTCGTCAACAAATATGTTTGTAGTACTATTTTTTATTTCACAGAGAGTACCATTTTTTTTTGTGTGTGTGGAGCAAAGTGAGTACCTGTTATTTTGCACAATATAAATATTACTTAATTTTGCCTATCAAGATTTTAGTATATCGAAAGAAATTCTATTTATAGTATACACAAAATTTATAATTTCATATATATAATATATTGATTTTTATAAATAATTTTTGATACTTTATATACTTTTTATTAAAATTTTATTCATCTTTAATAGGCTAATGAATTTTACAATTTAATCTCATTTCATAAAAGAAAGTCATGAATCTAAACTCATTAATTCAAAGAAATAACTATGAAATTTACCTATATTTTTTCTGTATTTCTTATAAACTTTATTCACTTGATTAGAGTTTATATATCTTAAGATATTTTCCTAATCTAAGAAAATTGTAGCCGCCAAAATAAGAGGTTAATAACGGATTATAAGTCAAAAAGGATGAAAAATTAATATCTAAAAATTGCAGGAAAAATCATGAAAGCGAGAATACCATTAAGTTTCATAAAAAAATGAATAAGTCGAACTAAACCATCAACAATCAAACCGATAGATGTGAATTATATTTGATTTGGTTTGATTTTAATAATTAAAAAATTGACTTAATTGATTTGATTTTGATTTTAACCAAAAACCTACCGTGAACACCCTACCTGCAATGGATTCAGCTTTTCGACATGAGAGATTAAACTGAAATCGATTAATTTGTACAGAATGATATATACTTAAAGAACATAGGAGTAATTAATTAATTATACAGGAGACTAGGGAATATATCAATATATTTAGGGTGTGTTTGGTTCATGATAATAATCTAAGGTAAGAGAATGAAATGACCTGATTTCCTTTGAAATTGTTTATCGGACCTATTTTAAGTTTTTAACACTCCCTTAACCCTCTTTTAATTTTAACTTTACCTCAAAGTCTTTTACATTGATTCTCCACCCCACCCCCTAGGTATTTCCATTCTCTTTTCCCAATTTATTACCCCTCCCTTCTTTAACTAAGCCGCACCACTCTCTTTTCAATATACTCCCCTCTTTTCATTTTTAAAGACACTCCTATTTCTCTGCCTGTCATCTGCCGTCGCCACCCTCCGCCGGAGCTCCAAGCTCCGGTGAACCCCCGAACTTCATCATGTTGTTACTGATTTTGGCCATTTTGCTACTGATTTTTGGAATGATCATTCTTTTAATCAAACAGTCACAAAAATTAGGGTGCAGTTGATTTCGTTTCTGAAACAGACCCAAATATGTAGGGAGAATCAGGATCATTTATTTTCTTTCTCCTTGATTCCCTTACTGAATTTCATTCCGTTTATCCTGCGCAAACCAAACACACTCTTACTTTTACACCAAGGGTTATCTCACTCGAACGGTGGACCTAGCGTACCCATTATCTTACAGTATACATAATTACTAACATCGTTTTTATTAAGAAGTGTATTAATTGATGAAATTTTTCAATGAGAATCTAAAATTATATAATAATATGTAACGTAAGAATCACATATTATATTGGCGCCCACTTCACAGAAAATAGGACAGGTGGACATATAACATCTAACCTCATCACTTCTGCTCTATTTAAGATAAGAGTGACAAATAGCTATTTGATTTGACACATGATTCCTCTAAGGTCTTGATCGATAAATAAGTTATATTTTTATTGTTAACGTGAGATAAAAATAATATTATAATTTTAGAATAATTAATTTCATAATCGCAAGTAAATTAGGATGAATTTATTCCACGTTTAATTTGGATAACTAATTTCTAGATAATTAATCTCGGAATAACTTGTTCCTCAGCCAAACGAGTCTGTATTTGTTTTTTAATGGGTCAAAACTTTAAGTTGTCCAAAAGTATGTGCTCAAGAATTATGGGCTTCGTTTTTTTATAGAGCTGTAAATAGTTTTTTGGGCTTCAACTTACATAACCCACTACATTTATTCCGGGTCAATCATTCCTTAGTCTTTAGTGTTGGGGAATGGTAAAAGTTTCACTAAGTATTTTATTTGAACACCATTATTTAACTTGTATTTATATTTTCAATTTTTTTGTATATACACTACAAGAAGAAAGACATTTGCTAACAACATTTTTGTTGCCAAATGTTGGATATTGTTTCCAAAAGTACTTTTCGCAACAACAAAAGTTGTTGCATGCCGTTGCAATAACCTCCGATACAAAAAGTTATCGGAACAACAAGTTATTTTTTTATTGTCATTTACGTTTTTAGCAACATATTTATTGTTTCTAAAAATTTATTGTCAATGTTATATTTTCTTATTGTGATATGCTCACGTCAAATTAATTTCAAATATGCGGTGTCTGAAGTTACATGTGTTTGAACTTCAGCTTTATGAAACGTCATTTGAAATTTCAGATACCGCATGCCTAAAATTATTTCGAAGTGGGTAGACTTGTAAATTGTTACGCACTGCATGTAGGGCTTAAATTATGGTCCCAAAATCGAGTATATGTGCTCTTCGGACAAAGGAATTGGTAGGATATTTTTGTTGTCAATACATTCAAGAGTGTGGTCTAGTGAGTTAATGATTAATAAATTTGGTTGTAAATCACGATTTCAGGTTTAAATTTCAGTGGAGGTGAAAAAATTAGGTGATTTCTTCTCATATGATCAAGTCTGTTTTTCTTGGTTCAAAAACAGTGTTCACTTACTAATGACGTCCAAATTCACTCCTCAAAGAGAAAGTGTAAATGGTTGTCGCAACATAATTTACCCAATTAGGAATCGGGGTCGAATCCCACAAGGAACAATATACTTGGGCAATTAAGTTAGTTATGAAATTATCACCAATTAAGCTAAGCCAAACGATTTTTAAATATTTGATTTTATTTAGAAACTAATAAAGATAAAACTAACTAATGGGGAGCACAAACTATGGAAATTCAGGGCTTTGGAACATAGTAATTTAACTTAAACTCAATAATGATCCATTGCAAGTAATTATCTACCACTAATTAATCATGGGTTTAGCAAATTAGCTTAGAAATCTCAATTTTCCACTAATGTCACTCGACTATTTAGCGGGTCTATCTTGGCTTATTCTCTGGAATCAAATTAAGGAGCATTAATCACATTCCAATATTAGGCTACATTAGGATTTTTTCTATCTAAAGGTCAAACACATTAGATAATGGTTAAAGCCTCAAATCGTGATAATCAATCTAACCCAAACCCTAATTTCCTCTCTCAAGTTTAATTAAGGATAAATTGGCAAGTCCTAGGGTTAGGTACTCCATTTGAAAATATTCAAGAACACGATTAATTAAATAAGCAAGAGACTCATTTCATAAATCAAGAACTAATCAATACAAAAGCAACAAGAGTTAAATAAAAATACCACTCAACAAGTCTTTACAATTTTATTGTCCAAAGTCATCACTCACACCAAATATAACAATACAGTGCAAGGAAATAAATATATGAAGTAAGAAGTTCTCATTAATGATTTCAAGTCTTTACTTTCAAGGTGAGGGGTGATGAAACCCTAGCCTCCAAAGGCATGTTCTCTTTCTAAGCTCTCCAAATGTGTTGGAGAATGATGCTTGAGATTTGATATGAGTTGGTGTATTGTGTAATGAATCCGCATAACTGAACTATGGTCCGCAGAAATGCTCTGAAGCATTGCAATCTGAGTTGGGACTATTGTGGAGGAGTGGTTCGCAGACCGAACTACGATCTGCAAAACATAAGTGTGGTCCGCATAATGGGTCGCACTTCGAAGCTCCAAAATTTTCTAATCAGTGGTTGAAACTGCGGTTTAGCTTTTTCATATGCGGTCAGCAGTCCGATTCTACTGTCCGCAGATCTGATCTTTGATGCACTTCTTCCATTTTTACGACACTTTTGTCTACATTTATACTCTTTTCCTCATTTCTGGTGTCCCGAGGCAAAAATTCTACAAAATAAAATAAACATAAGAAATGACATTAAAACTTACTTAAAGGACTAGAAAAGCTTAAGGAAAGGGTATAAAAAATGCGTAATTTCACTACACATCACTTACCAAATCAAGAAAGAATTAATCTTTTTTCTCTCCAGATTTTCCTTTAATAAGTGTTAAGTGACCAAATCCCAATACCTATTTAATTAGGGATAGTTTAGTCAAATTACCTTAAGGGGAGCCTTGATGTTACTGGTAAAATTGCTTTCATATGACCAGGAGGTCACAGGTTAAAGTCGTGGAAACAGATTCTTGTAGAAATGTAAGGTAAGATTGCGTACAATAGACCCTTGTGGTCTGACCCTTTCGCGGACCCCGTGCATAACGTAGCTTAGTGCACCAAGCTGTCATTTTTAGTCAAATTAACTATTTTTATTTTGGAGTTAATATTTTCTTAAGGAATGTGTAAATGGATAAATGAACACTATTTTCGAATCGGATGGAGTAACAAATACCCATAAAATTAGCTAATGTGCAGAAGCTAACTCAGACGTCATGATTATTAAAAAAGGGAAAAGGGTCATATTTGCCCTCAACGTTTAGTAAAAGATTTGTATTTGCCCTCAATTAACGTTTGGGGTCAAATATGCCCTCCGTTAGCCCAAACCTTTTATATTTACCCTTTATTAATGGATCTGCCACATGACAGCCACGTACGCAATTCCCACATTTCAATTAAATACCCAGCCCGACCCATGACCCAGCAAATTCAACTTAGCCCTAAAATACGATTTCTCTTCCAATCCAGTCCCATATTCTAAGTCCCTCCAGATTTCTTCTTCTACCATTTCATCTCAACCCTAAGCCCAAAATCATATTCTTCTTCCATTTCATCGCACCAAACGGACCCTAAATTCGTCATATTTTCTGGGACGATTTCATCACTATTTCCAACATGCTTAAAGTAATTAAAGTTTTGGTGCAAATGCCGAGATGATATGAGGTAAAGTTTGAGTGTAAATTATGTTTTAAACTATGGGTAGTGCTTAAGCTTTAAATCCCTTGGTCAGTTGAAATTTATTGATTTGTTGGATTTTCTTCTTCGTATGGTTTCTTTGATTGCTGGAGCACTAAAGAAAATTACAACGGTCAATACTATATAGGAGTACTATGTTGTCAATAAGTATGATACCCACTTTTCCCTTATGTAAAATAAGTGACCTAAATGGTTACCACTTGCTGAATGGTGGTACAACACTACTCATCATTCCTAGGCTGTTTATGGTCAGAAACCTCTCCCATTGTTACCATATCTTCTATTTAATTCTCAGCTAGATGTAGTGGACATGAGTTTGCAAGCTAGAGAGGCAACACTGAGAGATCTAAAGTTTCATTTTTTGCCGACGATATTTATTTTTTGTGAACAAATTTCGACAGAAGACAATTGTCGATTGCCGTCTTTGTTTTTCCGACGATATCGACTGTTTGTTTTATTTTTTTAGTTACTGTTTGTCGATTCGACTATTATGTACATTCTTAAGCGATATCGGCGATTTCATTTGCTCTGTTTGTTTTATATGCACTATTTTTAGGTGTAATATAAGGTTGCACTGATTAAATTGTGATTTGTATCTATTAGGTGTTCAGTAAGTAACAAATGTCTCAAGTTAGTTATCCTTCTCAAAGGAGGTGCAATTGTGGTATTGTTGCTAAACAGTTTACTTCGACCACAAATTTTAATCCTGGAAGGAAATTTTTCAAATGCCCCAAGCCTAAGGTAAGTAATATCTATATAATTATTCAATTTATTTTGACGAATATTGATCTGTGTTGGTTTAATTTTGTTTTTGTTCTTTCTTCATAGAGAAGTTCTTGTGGATATTGGCAATGAGAGGATGAGAAATACTACGAAAGTTCCGTCGACAAATTAATGTTGTCATTAGATGCTTTGAAGACTGAAATAGAAACTTTGAAGAATGAAAGAGATACGTTGAAACAAGAAATCAGTGTATTGAATGGTATAAATCAAGTTGCAATGAACAACGTTTTGAAGATGCGCGGATATATGATAATTTCATGGACGTTATTTGTTGGATTTGCCGCAGCATCGATTATAAAATAATGATGTATTTGTAGTTGTGGTTTGAACGAAATTAAGTAGTATCTTTAGGTATTTGTAGTTTTCTATTGAATGTACCGAACCTGATGTATATACTGGTTTTGTTGTATATACTGGTTTTGTTGTTGCTGTGAATCACTTTTTTCTTTATTGAGCACTTGATAATTCTCAGACTTTGTTATGAATTGCTACTGTGAAACAAACAACAAATTAGTAATGCTGCTGCTAGAACTACTGGCAGTGCTTGTATTTCTGCCAGTACTTGCACTATTATTACTGCTACTACAATTCAAAGAAAGAGTCATGGTACGCTCTGGTACCCAAACTGCATATGGTATATTTGTCTCATGCCAAATAAGTGCACCTTCATTTCCAAAGTCACTGAATTTTGCTTCATTAGAAAAGGTAATAATGATATAAATATCATCAGCATAAAGGCAGCGTTGGGTGCTATATTTACATTTCAAAGAGCAAAAAACATCATGTCCTTCATTCTTCTTACAATGATTCTAAAACTTCTAAATAGCTTATCAATCAACTGTAAAAAAATGAAAGTGAAACAACATAAAAAATTGCATCATGCTCTACTTCCAGATAGTACCCAAACTTCATAAAGTGCAGCAACCTCTACTATAAAAAAATGAACTTCTTAAAAGTGTAGCAGCCTCTTAGCTATATAAATTAGAACTTCATCATTATTGAGAATTCCCATTCCCCTTCCTTGTCTTCAGCTTCGTTGTTGTGAAAACAACCTTATTTGATGGTTGAAAATGCAACTTGGTTGGTTGACTCATCCCAATAGAATCACCAACAATAGAAATACTTCTTGATGGTGTAGCTAATGTTTGATGCATTCTTTCAAGTATCCTAGTATTAGCTTCCGAAAACGATCTTGGCCTTAGTGATGGGTCTTGTTCTAGTACATTTGTGGTGCTGCTACCCTTAAACCTCTTCACAACAACTTGTTTTCCTTTACTTATCTGAAATCAAATTATGTTTGCAAATGTTAGAGTTAGGAAAAATGAAATTAGATTTTCACAAAGACTTGTGTAGAATGTTACTTTATCACATCCCCTTGCATTGTGTCCATTTTGATGGCATGTAGAACATGTCTGAAGTTGACCTTTCCTTAAAACGGACCATTCACCGTGCCTTTTGAGATTTTCATTTCTCACTCTTCCTCTCTTAACTTTGGGTCGACCCATCATCTTACACATTTCTGGTGGTTCCATATCATGTGTCTTTTCATATTTCCAGAATTTTGACCCTCTAACTGGTTGAAGTTTGTGTAAGTAGATCGACAAGTAAGTTGACTTATTATAATAGGGGTGAAAGGCTCCCTCGACAATAGGATCCTTATTTTTATACTTGTATGCTCTAATAGCATGGGGACATGGGATACCACTGAGGTCCCATGTCCTACAACTGCATTTCTTTGACATTAGATCCACGATGTATTTATCAGTTTCCTCAGACACTTCATACCCATAATCACCATTGAAATGGAGCTCACAATTTTCGACAATAAGAACGAAGTCGTTGTATACCTCCAATGCCTTAGGACTATAGTCAGTAGCCCATTTATGGACTTCACTTCCATTGGCTACCAACATATCCATTACCTACACAATAATAGTTGTGTTATTTCTAAGTTAAGATTACATTCAAAAATTGAAATAGGCAAGTGTTACCTTTAGCCTTATGTCGTCAAGCATCCTAATAATTGGCTTGTGCCTTGCCTCCAATATCCTTGTTAAATGACTATGTTATGCTGTTCTCCACATTTTGATTCTAACAAGTGGTGTCTAAATATGCTTTGACACAAGTCTCAATTGGATACGTTAACAAATTTTCAGGGTCGCAAACTCTTCATGATAAGAGTTCCATGCACAATGCCACATCTTTTTCTTCAACGCTTCAGAACCACCCCACCTCTTTAACCAATTGTGCTCTATATGTTTAGCACAAAATTTGTACCTTGCTTCCGGTAGAGTTGTCTGAATTGCATCAATTAACCCCTGCATATATACAATAAAGAATGTTTCAGAAAATTTAGTTTGTAAGGCATTTCAGTTTCAAAAATTTGAAATCTGGAAATTTCATTTTTCAATTTTAGAAATCTGAAATCTGAAATCTGAAAATGAAAATAAAAATTTCATAAATCAACATTTTACCTTTTGCATGTCAGACATGAATGTGACTCCTTGACCTTGATGCAGATTCAGTGAGTTCTTCAATAATCCCAAAAACCAATTCAAATTAATCTTGTTTTCTTTAAATACTATTGTCCAGGTTAGTAGATAAAAATGGTTCATTGAATCCTGGTCAACCGCTACCAACAATTGCCCTTTAGCTTTTCCTTTTAAGAATGTGTCATCCAATCCTATGAAAGGTCTTAGTCCACTACTAAAACATTTTTTCATCGCATTAAAACATATGTACATCCTTAAGAACTTTCTAACCCCTTTTTCAAGTGCATCCTTAGATATGTTGATTACAACATCACTTCCAGGGTTGCTATTCCTCAACTCATTAGCATAACTCTCTAACTTATTGTATTCATCGTTGTAACTTCCACTAAGTTCTTCCAAAATCATCCTTTTGGCCCTCTTACACTTTTGATGACTAACATTAACATTAAATGCTACTTTCAGTTCTAACCTCATCTCTTTGACCATAACTTTGGGATCATTTTGTAGTTTTGTTTGGAAGTAATGTGTTATTGTGTGATAATATGCTCTTTTGCAATCAAAGGCGGGTTGACAATTGTGTTCATTGACCAATATTTTTACAAATACCCCAAACCCATTCTTACATTTACAAATGGAACATTTAAAGGGACATCCATCAACACACTTGTAAACAATTCTAGATTTGTCACTTTTTTTTAGTACTAACCCTTTATTTTCGGTCAATGCATAAAGGTTCATAATGATTCTAGCTTCAATTATTTCTTTGAAAGACATTCCATGATAAATTGTTTTAAAATGTTCTAACTTAAGTGTAATCTCTCTTCTATTTTGAAGTCTAAGAAGCTCTAATTCTTCAATATCAAAATCATAATCACTAGACTTATTAGAAGAAGAGTTTAATGTTTCATTGTCACTATCACAATTTAATGACTCATTGTCACTATCACAGTCAATGCCAACCTCAACTTCAATAGCATATGACTCAGAATGGGATATAATATTAGTCATATCTATCCCTATTTCACATTCATCTACGACAGTTCTTAACATGACAAAGATCTGCAAAACAATAAAAAAAAAGATTTCAAAACAGAAATTAAAAAACTGAAAGAGAATCAAACAACCAAGAAAAAGACAAATGTTAACTTTTACTAATAAAAAAATAGATAAACAATATCAAATGGGACCACATATTAAAATGGGATCCTCATAAATAAGTGCACATATGCTGATTTTCAACACTAATGGAATCCACGACGCAATAATAGTAACTTTAATAATAGTGAGTATTCCATTAGAAGAGACATTTTTGAATATTAAATTATGATTTTATACATTCAAGGTGTCTTTTTCAAACAAAAAACAAGACACATGTATTTCAACAACCATCTAATACTATTTTTTACATATCCTGAAAATAGAGCAAATGAAATCGTACCAGAAACATGTAATTTTTGATTTCGTCATACCAAAAATGTTGAAAGAAAATCACAAAAATCGAAAACCAAAAAAGAACAGAACTCATTTGAAGTGCTAGTGTTGCTTGTTCAATGTCTGTTTTCCGATAAGCGGATAAGTGATGAAATCGTACCAGAAAATATAACGAATTTAGGGTCCGTTTGGTGCGATGAAATGGAAGAAGAATAGGATTTTGGGCTTAGGGTTGAGATGAAATGGTAGAAGAAGAAATTTGGAGGGACTTAGAATATGGGACTGGATTGGAAGAGAAATCGTATTTTAGGGCTAAGTTGAATTTGCTGGGTCATGGGTCGGGCTGGGTATTTAATTGAAATGGGAATTGCTTACGTGGCTGCCACGTGGCTGTCATGTGGCAGATCCGTTAATAAAGGGTAAATATAAAAGAATTGGGCTAACAAAGGGCATATTTGACCCCAAACATTAACTGAGGGCAAATACAAACCTTTTACTAAACGTTGAGGGCAAATATGACCCTTTTCCCTTAAAAAAAAGGAGATTTTTTATCATGATAAATGATGAAATATCAATATCTACCTTAGGGGAGCTTTATATCATATTAGTTAAATAAAAACAAAAGATAAGAATATTCTTCTACTTTTTAAATACATATTGCTAATCTTATTCTCACTTAATTTTTTTTATGAGATAGTGGGTTACAGAGTATCACTCATCTTTAATGAAAGTGACAAAAAAAAATTATATTATACATAACCTTAAAGCATCATACCATAATTACTCAATAAAATACTACTCATTAATATGAAAATTTATATACCTTCCTCCTGAAAATGTTCCCACTGGAGATTATTTAGTCTAATAAAACTAGATACAAATAATACTTAGCTAATCCTCACTTCCACTTCATAGAAAGTCCTAAAGGAAGAAATTAAAAAAAATAAAGGCACTTTTATTGCAACCACCAGGCTTATATATATATATATATATATATATATATATATATAATTGCATCTTTAATCAATTAGATAGTGATTTGATCACGATATATGATGAATTAAGTGTAGTCTAGCTAAATCGAATGATTGTTGGAGTAATTTAATGTGAACTACTTGAATCAACAATATCTAATGGCGAACAAAGTGTTTCAATGATATTTAGTAAATATAACTTTTGTTATAACGTTATTGAATTGTCTCAATCAACTCGTATGCACTTTTATTATTTCACTTAATAACTGCTATCTTCAATTATTATAACAAGGGTATACACTTCAAGCTTGATGCAAATGTTAGATATTAATCTTAAACTTTTTGGTTTTTATTTTATTTTTCCGCAATTCAGTATCCATATTGAAGACCCCATTAATTTAAATTCACGTCAATATTAAGATAATTATGGACATGATCCATACTTATCTCCATCACATCAATTATAATATGTAATTAAATCAAATTAATTACCTAATAATTAATTTGGTTTAATTATCTTACAAATCTAATTACCTAATGATTAATTTGATTTAATTATATATTATAATTGATATGAAAACAGTCACGTAAGGTCTATTAATTAAGAGAAAAGTGTTTTCTAACAAAAAGAATTCCATACCACGAGACATATGATTAAGGATGAAATTATCTAATCCTCTGCCAACTACTGGTCTTCAAGCGCAGTATCCTCATTGGGTGGTGTGGGAGAGCTTGGTCACAAGTTCGAAACCCCAGAGTAACGTTTGGCCTGCCTTCACCTCTTGGAGGAGTCTGTCACACCTGGCTTGCCAAGTGTGGTTTAAGTTAACTGACTGACGTGGTTTGCGCTTATCATACACGGGGTTTACCATCTTGGCAAGACTGAAAGAGCAGCGGCTGCGGGTTCCTTCGTCAACAAAAAAAGATGGAATTATCTAATTCTTATATTAGGAAGCGTACATATTTTAGAATAGAAGATAATAAAAATAATTAAGTTTCTCTTTAAAGGAAATAGAAAGATAAGTGAAAGCAAACCATCACCTCGTAGAATGCTTGCTTTGTGTGCAAGCACCAACCAAACAATCAATTGGTATTTAGCAAGAAGTTTAATCATCACAAAAGCAAAAATAAAATTTAATTAAAGCTACATTTATTTTTTCTTCTAGTTAGGGTAAGATTAATATTCAAAATTTTAAGTTTACAATTCATGATTCTGAATTTTTAAAATAGATAACTTATTAGATTTTAAATAAATTATTTTCACATATTAAGTATTTTTTTAATAAATACACGATTTTGACAGTAGCTAAAACCTCTAGAGCTCGTTTGGTACGTCACACTAGACTATATAATTTTACATGGACTGTACTGTATTGTAATAGACTGGATTGTATTAATATATAATAGACGGTATTAGAGTATTAATATATAATGGACTTTTTTTTAGTACAGTTCAGGGGTGAGTCTAAAAAATGACAGTTGAAGTGTACTATTTTTAGAAATAGTATAGTTCATCCAATAAAACGCCCATCAAACATCAGATATTTTTTTGTCTAATACATCAAAGATAATATAATAGATTAACGCGCCCTAGCTCCACTTTTGCACGTGTATAAGAAGATATCATAAAGTGCTTGCCCGCTACATCATTAAAGTAGATTAAATTGCTATATGAATTCTTACTATTTCATTTAAACACAACTCATATGATTATACACACAAACACACACACAATTAAACTAGTATAGGAAGATGAATATAACCCCTTGAAGAAATGACAAAATTCACGAAGTTGCGCACAATAAACCCCCTATAATCCGATCCTTTTTCGGATCTTCACACGTAACGAGAGCTTCGTGCATGGGACGTTAAATTTGACTTTTTGCGCCTCATAATAACATTCTGATTATGGATTTAGCCACTTTTGAGAGTTCAATTATGTCCTTATTCATATCAGAAATTGGAGAAACCAATTTCTTATACTCAAAACTAAACTCACAAGTTTCAGCCTCAACAACAACATCAACCATACCATCTTCAGCAAATTTAGGTACTCCTCTCTTTAAAGCTTCAACAGCTACAGATACATCGGCCTGTAGGACGGCGTGATACGCCATGTAACACTGGCTAAGTGGGATCCTCCACTCAGGGTTCGATTTTTCGAGCTCTTTTAACTTTTCCATTATTTGGATGGACTTTAATTTTACCGCGTCCACCATGACGAGGCTCAGGGTGGTGATATCATCACCCCCCTCAGCCGCGTAGCTTCGTGGATCGGATTGTAGGGTGGTGATGCATAGGGAGTAGTTTGGAGTGGCCTTGCACGTCGTGTGGATGAAATTATTGTTGTTGTTGTTGGTGTTGGTGGTGGTCTCGTTGTTGAGTGCCATATTGGTGATTAGCATCAATAAGGGAAATAAGTTTCTCATTTTTTGAGAGTTGTGTGACTGAAAATATTGAGGATTGATGAAAGAGTGAGAAGTTGTTGAAGGAAATATAAGTAGTGTTTGCTTTTGTGTAGATGACTAGAGAAACACAAACAACTAAAGCTATATATAGGGATAGAGATCAAAGGTGATATTAAATTAGATTTTAAACTAGTAGGTGCAAATTAAACTTTATTAGTATGCATAGTCTTTAATTTGAACTAGGGATAGTACCAAAAAAATCGACAAATCACATCAAATTGAAATTTGAATCAAACCGAAAAAAGCTCGATTAGTGATTTGATTTGACTTGATTTGGTATTAAAAAAAATTCGATCATAATTGGTTTGATTTTAACCAAAAAGAGTCAAACTGAACCAAACTAACCCGAAATTACATGTATACAATTTTAAAAATATTTTATACATAAAAATATTTATTTATAATGAAATTTATAAATATTTCTTAAGTTTTTTCTTAGTTTTTGTCTCTTAACATATTATTTCAAGCTTGAACTTAGAATTTTAATGGTCAAATAAGCTTTATAGCCCATTGATGTTAGTAACTTAAATAAAGCACAAATCAATACTAATGCTAACAAAAGAAATTCAATTCTAACATATGAATAACAATAATATTGGATATCTGTTACTACGTACTATTAGTTTGCATTGGTTTAGATAGTGAAAAAACATAACTTAATTTAATTATGCTTTAATATACAGTCATGTAATTTAATAATTAGTCGTACTTTTTTGTTTTAGTACTTTTAGATTATGATCCACACCCCATGTTGTGAAATTTTACTTGATATGTTGTTGTTGTACTTTTACGTTATAATCATTATCATTATGACTTAGCAATTTCATTATCATTTTTGTTGAATATTTTAGTACAATGTCACTACTCATCTCACATTTTATGTCATTTTCTTAAGAACACCTTAATTAGATAGTTATATCTTACTAGGACTAAAGAAATATTTGAAACACAAGTTATATATTTTGTATGAAGACTTTACCGAAAAACCCCCGAACAACACGAGAAAATTAAAAAACCCGAGAAAACCCAAAGTTGAAAATCCTAACTTTCAACTTTTATCGGGATTACTTTTATGTTATACTGACCGTGTAAATCAATATAGTTTAATATGTTATAGCAGCTAAAACCATTTTTTATATTTTTTGTAACAGTAAGTATCTGTGTTTAGCGTAGGCTGGTTTAATTAAGGTGGTGTACAAGTCATATAGAGCACCTAATTATGTGCACATATCAATTAACAAAGTACCCCAACGTCACCATTAAAAGCGATGTGATGGGATGTTTATGATTTCTTAAAGATTTCGGTTCGAGGTTTGGAATGATATAAAATTCTACGTAGGAGGAGCATTTTACCCCTTAGTAGTCTATCCGATGCATCTAATTATAATTAACCGGGTCAGTAAGTTTCAGATATCAAAAGGTTAAAACAAAAAAAAGTATCCAAAAATCAATAACTACACATTGCCGACCCTTTAACGAGGGACTCGGTGGAATCATTATATCTCTCATTTAAACAAATAGAATGAACTATTATTTTATAAAACTCAAGGCATTATCATGTCATGTAATAATAGGGAAATTGAACCCGAAGTACTATGTACGTCCGTCGTACATCTTCTCATTTATAAACCTCAAGACACTAACACTCATAGTATCAAGACACTTCCATTTTTGAAATCAAGTTACTACACTTTTAAACTCAAGTAAGTTATACTTTTATCACCAACTAATTTATACCTCTCAATCAAGTAACTTCTTTTACAACAAATCCGATTTCATTTAAAACAAGTACGTCCACCGTACACACAAAATAATATTAAGGAATAGAAACCCCAAGTACTATCAAAAGGATATATCTAACAACTTCCATTTTAGAAATCCAAAGCACTATTAATGAAATAGAAACAACTTACTTTTTAAAACTCAAAGCACTATTAAGAGAATAGGAACAACTTCCTTTTTAAAACACAAGTACTTTTAATGGGATAGAAACAACTCAAGTTTTCGTTTTGCTCCACTTCTTCAAGATCCAATCACTTTCATGTATTCACTACAACCTTAGAACCAACTTCCCTTCACGTTTTCCTTCCAAAAAGTTCATAGTTAAGGGCTTCAAAACCTATTCTCTGCCATGCACCATATCTCTCTCTTGTGTGTATTAAACTTCGCTTAGAACTTAGTCTAGGTGCTTAATCTTGGAAATAAACTAAGTTTCTCTTGTTCTTCTCTTTGGATATGGGATTTTCGAAATTCTCAAGGTTAAGGAGAGATGAGGGTTTGAGAAAAATGAAGATATTTCTTGAAAATGACTAAGTGTAAAGTCTTGCAATGCCTCTATGTATATATAATATCTAACAAGTGTAGCAAGACAAGTGGAGTGGGACCCACATGTCCACTTGTCTCCAAAATATCTAAAGTCCAGGTCAAAGTCTTCATGACAAGTGGAGGGGTGACACGTGTCGTCATCCCAGTGGTCCAAAATTATTTCTTGACAAAAACATTCTATACTTGGCCAAAATATCTCAAAATCTCGTGGGTCCCACAAAGTCGTAAAATTTCCTGTGGGCCCCACATGACCAAATCCGAGACTTAAAAATCCAAAACTTCAATGTACTATAATAATTCCATATACCAAATTTGAGAATCAAATTCCAAATTATAAACCTTTTTCCTTTACGAAGTTCCGAAATTTCTCCTTGGGAAAAAGTGATTTTTCTTTCGTTCCAAAATTCAAATCTTATTTTCTCACGTACGTTCTCAACTCATTCTCTTGGAAATACGGGGTGTAACAATTTGTTAGTTAGTTATTGCAATTAGTGAGATAGTTAATAGTAAATGATTAGTTAGGAAAAGTCAGTTGAGCCAAATTAGGGTTAGCATACTATAAATAGAATAGAAGATAGTTAGGAGAAGTTAGTTAACACTGTACATTTCTCCATTTCATTTTCAATGGAATAGTTTCTTCTTCTATTTCTCTCTCACTTCTCACTGATCTCTATCTCTCAGTCTCTCTTCATGGTATCAGAGCGAAGGATTTCTATATCGATCCTAGCAGAGAGTCGGTTGTGTAGAGTTGATAGTATAGTGCAGTAGATGTGTTAGTTGAAGTTCAAACAAATAGAGCTTTGTAAATCGAAATTAGGGTTTCGATTACTCGATTTCATTGCGATTTGTAGTATCGAATCTATTGTTCAACTACTCTATTACATCTTGTTAGATATACATACAATATACACGATATACATGTATATTGAATGTCTCGATTGAAGCCGAATAGGAAGCCACCCGTCTATGGCCCATATTGGGTTACTGTATATTGTTGGGCAGCGGAATTTGAAAATTTGTATTTCAAACCTAACAAACGAAGAACTGCTGGATGAATATGTAATAATGTAAAATACATGCAATCAAATAACATGTATATAATACCGTAATATATCGATAGAATATTTACGGTTTGAATAATCTGGAGTCTTTTATTATATTGTCCGAGGGTGCGCACACAATTGATTCTCGATTGCAAGTTCCTAGAACTCCGATGTAATTCTCTTTCAGACAGCTAGGAAATCCGGCAGAAGTTTGAGAGAGGGTGTTTTGATTCTAGGTCTCTAAGACTTAGAATGATATTAAAATTAAGTGTGTGGAATAATGAATTAAACCCTCTATTTATAGATGAGTTTTAGGTCTAAAATGCAACTAGGGTTACACGTAGGCCAGACCCAGAAAATGAGGCGCAATGAGTCAGTCAGACTGGCCCACTTCATTGGCGGCGGTGCGGCTCAAAATGGGAAGCGCCACGACGTTATGGCGTCGCGACCCTCTGTCCCAAGTGTCGCGGCCCTAGTCCATTTTTAGGACGTCGTCTCGTTTTCACTTTAATTAAATCCGAAATTCAATCTCGACTTAATTAAATAATCATTATTCATTCAAATGTCTCGATCATAAATCGAACATTTATATTCTCTCATTACATCCTTAGATCGACGAAACAATTGATATAGTGTTCCCCTACATGCGTTCACATATCGACACTAATCATATTAGGGTCTACACGAAACTCCTAGACGAATCAATATGTGAAGTATATTTACACGAATCTGGTAAACTGAACCTCTATGTGGAAGATAAAATTCTTTCATTCACGACACACTCGATCAAGCTTAGAATCTGCCAAATGGCTTGATCATTATATCTCATCTATATTAGTTGACAACAAGACTATATCCTAGATATGTCTATTGTGTTGGCCAACGACTTAGTCAACCTAATATCACTAAGAAAATGAGTGCTCTCTCGAATATACATTCGAGGAATGAATCCTAATCTTGGTTCAACTACCACCTTTAATCCACTTCGTAATATACCCAATACAAGTCGTATCTCAACCTATAAGACATTTGAGCTTAGGACGAGATCAAATTACATTACTCTGTAGACAAGATGTGTATCGACCTCAAGACTTCTATCTCCCACACACTGATCATACTTTATACATGTATAACAAACAATATATCAGCAGGGTATACCAATACTTCCAAAGTATCCATGTGTCCATCACGAGTATCCATAACTCGTAGCAGGTGAGACATATTACATTCTCTAAGGATGTGATGCAGACCACATGTCGACAAATCACATATCATCGATATCTCATTCTCGATGATCATTAGTCGATACTATTTTAAGAGTTACGTTATAATATTAATATCTCACACTATTAATAACAGTGTAACATCTAGGGATGCATATTATAAAATATTATAAACAATCAACTAATAATTCAATAATTGCAAATGCCATAATATTAATCTCCATTAATAATAATAAAAATGTGTATAAAGTATATTTTTCCTAATACAAATTGTTTCTGGGACATAAATATACTTTCAATTTCATGATCCAACATCAACAAATTTTGATTTTTTTGAGTGATATTCCTTAGATTAGTATTGTTTATAAATAATATGGTAATAATCCATCGGCGGAATGTGTTTCATTTGATTCTCTTTGGGGTGATAATTGACCTACTTAACTTAGTAATTAGAGTAATGCTTTCATACCGTTGGTTCAACAGTTTCAAGAATAAAAAAAAAACGATCTACTTTCATTTGATATTTTGGCCTAAATTCCTTGACTCCTCAATACTTAATAAATAAGTCTACAACACATATTTTCATAAATATGGTTATCACTAAATCATAGTTAATTAGTACGGTACATATTATCACCTTAATTTAGCACTTAATCATGATAATTTAGTAGGTTTTGGTGGGCATAACAAGTGAAATTAATAATTAATTTACTGCAACAGATTAAGTTATTATTAGTGTAAAAATTCTTTATACGTCTATTATATATAAGTTAAATCATTTTATTGATAATATAAAAACAAAACATAATATATCTCTGTCAAATTGCCATAAGTGACAGATTTTTTTCTTTTCTGAAAATTTCTTTAATTTAGAATTTATTTGCTTAATGTAGTAGCAAGTAGCATTAGGTGATTTCCTAATTACGACGTTAGCTACTTGTCGTGCCAACTAGCAAATGCTTTTCGACCGTCAATTAATGATGTTTTGAAATAGGTCCAGATATCTCCCTTCGAGATCGCCAGCATCAGTCTAAAGTAGCTTAAATTTTTGAAGAAAAAAATAGAGAAGGAAGGGTGGTTGAAGCAGGACCATAAGAAGTACCGCTTCAAAAGGTGAAATTTTTCACCCCAGGAGTCCCCACACTCCAGTCCGACATGTCTGTGAAAGAGGTAAATCATTGTGACTAAATAACAAGAACATATTTAACATATACAAGTTGGTAGATATTTTGATGTAGGTGACGACACTAATTAGAAGAGTTGATTGATGTTGTCCAAGGATTCATTAAATTAATCACGATTAATAATGACATTTTAACTTTTAAGAGTGCCTTATTTATTTGTGATTTGTAAACAAATCACCTTAGAGTAAAAAGATACTTAGCAAGTGGATGCAACTTGTTTACTTAAATCAAACATTATATTATCTGCTGTTTAAAAAAAGATTATACTATCGAAACGACCAATATATAAACCAAATATGAAAATGACATCTTTCAAAGTGGTTAATTTCTTCTTCTTTTTTTTTTTGTTTTCCCCGTGGTGTCTGATATCTGCGGTAGAGCTCAATTGGATCTGGATACGTGCTGGGAAGTCCTTGGACTAGGGATAAAATGATCCCTAACAAAGGGCACATACTCGAGATGTCGAGATTAAGAATAAATAATTATTTATCACTCCACCACAACCTTCAGGTTTCGCCACTCCTTTACCCCTATAAGTAAATTACTTTTGACAATTACTGTTGTCCAACGATTTTTTCTTTTAAATTAGTTTGATCATTTCGTGTCGGAAACACACTAATCTCATTAAAGTATTAAACCCACTATATTGGGCTCGTAAAACGGGAAATGTTCTTGTCAAGGGTCTTTTCATTTTCAATTCGAATTTGAGATCTCTCATTAAATGTCTTTATTCATTGTGATTATAAAACACATCACCCTCAATAAAATATCTTAGCTGGTGCACAATTTGTACTTCAAATCAAAGATTACCATAATCTAAACAACTAATAATCCAAAGATGAAAATGACATCTTTTCAAAATGGTGTCAAATTGCTCACTTCTTGGCATAAATAAGTATATTCCTTTTGGTGATTATATTCCAGATGAGGTCTTATCATCATAGACATAAAAACATGACTTTCAACATATTACTAACCCCATTTACATTCATGAAATGACTTTATATTTTGATATAAAACATTAAATCTCGTCATTTTCTCAAAATCAAGATCTTTAATTAAAGATGGAATAAACCTAAAAATCCTATGATAATTCGGGTGGTGCTTTTCAAACTCTAATTCAAGACCTTTAAGTTAAAGACGAGTAAATCACAACGATCCGACCATTACTCTAGGTGGTTCATTTTGTCTATATAAAGAATGGATCTTGGGCCTAACTCAACCCCTAAAGCTAGCATATAGAGTGAGGATTGTTCAAGTCCATGTAAGGAGTCCATGTTCCCATTCCATTTTCGATATGAGACTCTTAACACTCCCCCGCAAGCCCAGACCTTGTTAACTGGAGCGTGAATAATATAATTTGGGGGCCCAACATCGGTGAACAAAGAATTGGAATGAGTTTGACTCTGATACCATGTAAATAATGGATCTTGGGTCTAACTCAACCCCAAAAGCTAGCTTATAGGGTGAGGATTGTACATGTTCCCATTGTTGGAAATTTACTAAACGTGAAATAAAGTTAATCCTATTAAGTATGACTCGAACAATTGGGGCCCGCACGTTGAAAACATGGTTTTCACACACGTGCAAATAAAGTGTCAATGATCGTAATTTTCTTAATGGAAGAGATATTGGTACGAATACGAATTGTTTGAGACATAAGAGAATAGACGGTTATTGGTCCGTGATAGACAAAAAGTGCTACCTGTAAGAGGGGTGAATGATAAGTTTCCAAACCTTTAATGATCATCAATAATTGAGGTTAGGTTGGGGAAACTTTTAATGGTTCCTAACGCTTGTTAGCGGGATATTGCAGGATACCTTGTAGGAGACCACCTATTTAAGTGCGAGGACAGACCGCCTCAAATGAATTCACTTAAGAATCCAAGGGTGGCCACGACCCACGATGGACAAAACATAAAGAAAAATAGAGTAAGGAAAGATGTTGTGTTGGTACCATTGTCTTGGCATATACTAAACACTGACGGTTCAAGACATCACATTCACCGCGCAGTAAATATGTCCGATGATATTCTACTATGGAAGGTTCAAAGCTCCGGCTACCTCTCCAGATGCATCATCGATCCGCCGAATGATTTCTGGAAAGGCACCATGTGCGTGCGCCAAAATTTCTTCCAAGAGGGGATTGTTGGAAATTTACTAAACGTGAAATATAAATCCTATTAATTATGACTCGAACAATTGGGGCCCCGCACGTCGGAAACATAGTTTTCATACACGTGAAAATAAAGTGTCAATGATCGTAATTTCCTTAATGGAAGAGATATTGGTACGAATACGAATTGTTTGAGTCATAAGAGAATAGACGGTTATTGTCTAAATGACAATGGTTTCACGTTGGTAAATGAACGGAAGAAAAGTAAAATGTGTAAAAGATGAAACGAATCAGAAATCGTCGCGGAGCCGAGAAGGGCCGCGACGCGACAAAGTCAGGGCCGCGGTGCTTGGAGCGACGCGGCGCCTCCTCCTAGAGCCCCGACTCTAAATGTCGTCTAAATTCCAGTAAGGTACTGGAATTGAGGCGCCGCGGCGCTTCGACAGTTTTCTGTACCGTTAGGGGCGAATTAAAGTTGATTCTTGGGCTGATTTTGGAGAAATTAATCTCCATTATCTGGCTATTGATTTCAGCCATTACTAGGCTGTATTAATCTCAATATCAATGGTCATTACTTGACATTGATGGTCATTCATTTGGTTAATTGAGAAGACAAAATCATCTACCTATAAATTGATAGCTTTGACACAATTATAAGACACACATTGACACACATTTTTCAAAATATATTCTTTCTCTCTTGCAATCAAACACTCTAAGATCTTTCTTCCTAAAGCGAACTCTTGAGTTTCCTTTGCTCATTAGTTTGATTGTTGTTTTATCTTTGGGAGATAAGTTGTCAATATACCGTTTAAAGGAATATACGAGACAATATTATCTTAATGATAGATTGTTCTTCCAATCGACTCAGCAAGCCAATTTATTTTGTTCATTTCCAGATTCTAACATATTTGTTGTTGTTGTTGTTGCATTCTCATTTCCTTGTTACTACACTTAGATCTCACACTCATTTCATTTTCGATGTGAGACTTTTAACAGTCTATCAAAAAGAAAAACAACAACTAGGTGCTCGAGATTAAAAAAGAGGTGTGTTAGGTTTATGCCAAAAAATATTTTTTTGAAATACATTTTCCAGAAGAAATTTTACATCACTATCCAACGCTCTGTAAAATGTAAACTATTTCAAATGGATTATCGGAGAAAAACCATAAGATCAGAAGTCGTTTTTTGGGTATTTGGTTGCTAGAAAATGATTTATCTTCTAAAAAAAAGTTCCTTCAAACCAAACAGACCATCCATAGATACAAGAACTAGACCAGATAATTAAGCTAAAATCAGAAAATAGGAATAGATTTACTCGATAGACATCATATCATTTTACAAAAATAAAAAGTAAATAAATAATGAAGGAACCAATTTTTTTAAATAAATCTGAAAGAATATACACGTCATTATCGTGTATATTGAATATATTTTGTATAATTCTTGTAATTCTGTAATTATGGTAATAATCTTATATTAGAAAAAATGTAGTAGTCTTATAGTAGGAAAAAATAAATTTAATTTCAATAATTAAATATTGTATCTCATGTATATATACATTTTACATTAATAAAAAAAGAGCAGGATATTATTCTCTTTCATGATATCAGCAGTCTAGGGCAAAAAATTTCCTTTTCCAAAAACCTTTGCTTCTGCCGCCCTACTTCCTTGACCGACGGCCGTACCTACCCTCCTCCCTTCAATTTTTTTTCTGGATCCCTAATTCTCCTCTTGTTCTTTCATCATGTCTACCACAAAAAAACACCTTTTATCCTGCCTTTGTAATCTCCAATATCAAGAACAACATCCATATTATTCTTGAGATGTAAAACGTCTAATACGCGACGTGTGCAGAACTGTTTAAAATTCACACCCAATCTAATAGAGTCCTTTATCACATCGTCCCACCGACGAAAGACAAGAAAAATGTGCCTTCCACAGATGATGAAATTGAGATGTGAGAAACTCTTGATGTTACAGTCCTTCAATTGATCTATTCAACCATCTCTACAGATCTTTTACAGACAATTATTGAACCCGATGCTACGATAATGGAAGCCTGAAATAGGTTGTGTGATATATTCCAAGACACCAATAATTCTCGTGATGTGACCTTTGAGCATGAATTCTCCTACATAAATATAGATGATTTTTCAAATGCCTCAGCCTATTGTCAACGACTCAATTAATTATCGGATCAACTAAAAAAACGTTGGTGTGCATGTCACTAATGATCGTCTTGTTTTTCAGATGGTTGCAGGCCTCTCCGAGGCGTATAATGGCGTTGGGATTCTCCTTCGTCAAAGCAATCCTCTTCCGTTGTTCTACCAAGAACGTTCCATGCTCACCTTAGAAGAAATAGGATTGGATAAAAAAACAGCTACCAGAGCCAATTCCGCCATGATGATGGCCACGTCCCGCGAAACTGACGACTCTCAACCGTTCTCCAAAACTTATGGTCAAAATCGTAACAACGGGGGTGGAAAAAAGGGTCAAAACTATGGAAAAAATCACGGCGGCGGTAAGGGTGGCGGTCGCGGTGGTGTTGACACCCAATTTTGTACTCTCTCTTCCAATTTTTTTGTTTGCAATTTAAAATATTTCTGACACCGTAATATATCTATATATATATATATATATATATATATATATATAAGGCCTTTATTATCATCGTCTATTCTCAAATATCATTATTTATTATAATTATTATTATTATTCGCACTTTTTACTATCATTTGCATTTTTGTACTCTCTTCCAATTTTTTTGTTTGCAATTTAAAATATTTCTGACACCCTAAAATAATTATATATATATATATATATATATATATATATATATATATATATATATATATATAAATATATAAGGCCTTTAATATCATCGTCTATTCTCAAATATCATTATTTATTATAATTATTATTATTATTCACACTTTTTACTATCATTTGCATTTTAATATCATAATCATAGTTTTACATTCTATGTTATTTTTCACAAAATGACATCACATTTTTTTTTAAAATTAAGCATTCCGTAAATATTATATTTTTATCATTATCACATTGTTATTTTTTATTTAAATAATTTACATTTTTTCTTCAAAGCATTTTTTTAAATAAACCCCTTTTATATTTTTTAACCACAACCCATTTCCCATCACACAAAACATTTTTTCAGCCCAAAACAAACCACTCCCCTATTTTTATTTCCCCAAACCGCAACCCATTCGGCCCAACCGAACCGCAACCCATTCAGCCCAACCCCCTCACCCCTTCTATTCCCCCCAAACCAAACCCTAAACATAAAAAGAAAAAAACCTAGCACCCCTCCTCTTTTCTTCATTTTGCCGCATCCCCACAACCCTATCCCCCCTGCGCCGCGGCACCCCCATACCACCACGACCTTCACCCATCACTTCGCTCTGACACCACCACACCCCTCCCCGTCACTTCACCCATACTCTATCCCCCTAAATCCGCAACCCTATCCCCTAAAATCCGCTCCAAAAATCGTCACTTTTTTGCCCCTTTAATTCGAAATTCATACTCTATTTTTTCATCTTTAAAAACATCCCTTATTTATTTTTGGTGGAAATGAAGAAGGTTCGGCTCGGGTCACTGTTTCGGTTTGTTCTTGATTTTCGTTTAGAAAATACTCTTCTTTTGTTTCCTAATTTTCAATCCAACAATCTCCTTTTGAATACTAGTTTTAATCTTCAAAAATTTCTCCTTTGTTCTTCACATTTCCGGGTCAAAACTGGTCGGAAAACACACAAAAAAGTGAAGCAAAATTCGTTCGTGTCAGTTTCTGTGCGGACCGGGTTTCCGAGTCGGGTCAGGTTTCCGGACCACAGTTCTTGTACCGGGTCGGTCTTCACAACTGAAATCTGAAAATGCAAAAAAACAAAAACAGAACCGAAACCGATTCTATTCCGGGTCGGATCAGAATTCGGATCCCAAAATTGAAAAATTACAATTCCAAAACAACTTCTCCGAGCGGATTCGACGATTCAAATGAAGTCTCAGTTGGCTGCCAGAGAAGGTCAGTAAACCCAAACTCTTCTCATTTTTTTATCGCTGTGTTTTTGGTGTGTTTTGCTACTGATTTAGTGGTATGTTGAGTTTAGTGTTTAAGCATGTTAATTATGTTAGTTTATTTATGTTTAGAACTATTTTGATGGATGATTACTGTTTGTCAAGAAGAATTAGGATGTTTGATTAAGTTAAATGATTGTTACTAGCTGTTTTATTAACCTATCTGATTTGACTATCAATGCTTAGATGTGATATAAGTACTATCTTAATACTTGTTTAATAAAGATTATAATTAGCTAAGTTTCAGCATGTTTAAAAGGGTCTATGATGTTGATTAATTAAGTATTCTATGATGTTTGCTTGTTAATTAATTACTTATACATATGTTGTGTTGAGTTCATATATAGAGTTATGTGATGCATATACCGTCTAAATATCTGTGTTGAGATGTTTATGAGTACTCCCTCACTCTTGCTTGTGATCTTAATCTGCTCATATTAGTTGTTTCTTGTATTTTTTTACATGAATTGTTGAGATATGCAGTGATATACTTGTTTATATGGTATAGAGACTGGTATACACCAGATCAAGGTTATATATACTTGTATACCTCCAAGTATATCATATATGCTTTGAACATTTCATGTATATTAGTCTCTCTATGTGTCTCTGTGTGTAAATGTGAGCTCTCATATGTATGAATGCGAATACTTGTTAACTGGGCCTATCGCATATATTGGATTGATTTGTTCTCCTTTTAAATCTGAAAGTTTCACGTTTTGGGCTTGCTTTATGTTTCTGCACACTGTTTGTATCCAAGGCCCAATGTCTGGGTTGAATAATGTTGGTTCTTTTTACTTGCTTGGACCTGCTATAAGTTTAAATAAGAATTAGATCATATATATGCTTAAATTTACATGAGCATTTTATCTACTTGCATTGTTGATAAGGTTTGGGATACTTTCTAACTCATTTTATTTTCTTTCGTTTACATGAAATGCTTCGGGAGCAACGAAGAGTCTCGTTATGAGACTCATCAGTGCTATTGTCAAGCAAAGACCCGCATCTACGCTCATTGCATCCTCATGCCTTGGGATTTTTAAATAAATAAGGCGGGATGATATTGTCGTCCGCCCTAGTCACTGCTTTTAAATTCTTTAATTCTGCCCATTTTTATTTTTGTTGTAATTTAATTATTAAATTTTATGCGGTCATCGAAACACTTAAAATAATTAGGCTTCGAATTGATAATTGAAGAGTAGTTTAAAATTGAAAATTCGTTGCTAGTTTATTTATTTTAGGCTCGTCATGCATGCTTACAACTTTCAAAACAGGTTGGTCATCCTTTATTGGCATTATTAATGTTATAGAAAATAATAAATTTTTTTTGATTTTGGTCAAACTCACAATAAAAAAAATGATATTCTCATAACTCACTTATTGGCATCACAAAAATAATTTATTTTCTTTTTACTGTCAATTGCAAAATAAGTACCTTATAAATCATGCTATACAAATGCATGTTTTTATCAAAAATCAATTTTGCATGCATTTTGTAAACAATGTTATACAAGTGCATGCATTTTACCAAAAATTCATTCTACGTACATTTTATAAACCGTGTCACACAAATGCATGCTTTTGTTAAAAACTCAATTTTTACATTGCATTTTACAAGTTATGCCATGCAATACATACTTTTGTCAACAAATCAATTTTACATGTATTTTATAAATAATGTTATGCAAATGCATACTTTTTATATCAAATTAATTTCGGATTTTATACCGGGAATTTATTTCTTAGAACCGTAATCACTTTTTGCAAAATTTCTCAAAAAGCAAGTAGTAAAAATATTTATGTTGTCAAAATGTATCTTTTAATTAACTATTTACCACATCCTTTTTTATCTTTATTCTTTTAAACATGCATTTCTCAGCATAATAATTAACCTAGGTTTGAACGGATAACCGTAGTTAGCAGATCTTAAAAGATGTTAACCTCTTTTTTTTCCTTTAGGATAATAAATAACTGTTATCCAGAATCTCATAGATTAACAGATCATTAATCGGAGTTCATTTTACAGCATTTAGATGCCCTAATTCACCGTAAAATAATTAGGTGGCGACTCCCTAATTTTGTATTAATTTAGCAATCAACAAGTACGTCGCAATCATGTTGGATCCCTCTCCTACGCGGGCTGGGGTGGCTAAAAACAAAGCGCGGCAAGAAGCGGCAGATCGGCAGTAACGATGGGCGATAAGCGATCAACCATCAACGTGGCACCGTGCTTGGCCGCAGAGAGCGCCGGGCCACAGTAGTGGCCTATCGCCCATGTCCTTCTCTTTCTACTGGGCCGCCAAACAATCCCACTGGACCAAACATGTAGCAACAAACTGGCTTGGGCCTCTGCCTCTTCATGCCTTCACTGCTGCGGCCCCAACAGCAGTCCCGACCCACACGTATATCGAGACAGCGATGCATACAGTTAGATTAAACTCCCCGAATGCAAATTGGTACATAGACACCTGTGCTACTTCTTACATGACATCCGCACCATGTAATCTCTCGTCTTATTTCAATTAGAGCAAAAAAATCATGGTATAATTGTTGGTAATAGTAATTCAATTCCAATTCGCAGTTATGGTCACACAAATTTATCTTTCCTAAACCCACCTTTAGCCTTGAAAATATCCTTCATGCTCCTCGTTTAATTAAAAATTTGGTATCTGCTCGAAAATTTACAACTGATAATTGAGTTTCTGTTGACTTTGACCCTTTTGGATTTTCTGTGAAAGATTTCACGACGGGGATACCTCTAATGCGATATAATAATCGTGGCGAGCTTTATCCCATAACCACCACCACCACCACTACTACTAATCAAGCCACACCATCAATATTTATCGCTTTAGCACCTTCCTTGTGGTATGCGTGTTTGGGTCTTCAAAATAATAATTTTATTGAGTATAATAGTAAGCATAGTACTAATATTTATCCTTCTTGTCCGCTTGGGAACATGTTAAATTACCGTTTGTAACCTCTAATTCTAGTACTTTGATGCCATTTGCTATTATTTATAGTGATTTGTGGACATCTCCCGTTTTGAGATCTTTGGACCATCGTTATTATGTGTTATTTTTAGATGATTATTCTATTTTTTTGTGGACCTTTCCGTTATCTAAAAAGTCTCAAGTTTATTCCACATTTCTGTCATTTAGAGCATTCATCCGTACCCAATTTGAACGAGAAATAAACAAATTCAATGTGATAATAGAAGAGAATTTGATAATGGGTCGTTTAGGGAATTTTGTAATGTTAATGACATATCTTTTCGATTTTCTTGTCCTCATACGTTGATGTAAAAATCTTTGTGGACCCAAGGTTTCAATTTGATCCTCGAGGTGATAAGCTCGAAATTCAAAAGATGGTCGATCAACCTATGGTAATATTCTTATTATTGCATGAAAAATGGAATGGAATTGGACCTATAACGTAAAGATTCAAGAACATGTTTATATTCGGTTTTGTATGTAGGTCTTGGTCGAAGACCATATTTGTTTTTCCTGTTGTTTTTCTTTAGCTATTAGTTTTCATTAGGACACATTTAATGACCGTGTAATAAGAGGACAAGACGAGAGGTCCTCCAAAAAGGGACAAGGTCGTGTTCAAGCCAATATGGCACATACAAGAGGTGAGGTGGTTGAGAATACACCATGGCAAGGACAAGGGATGATTTGGACGACAAGGTGGAAAGAACAAGAAGCTTCCAAGAAGACTATCCAATTACAAGTCAACTCGGTCTAGGGAGATTAAAGGTTGGCCGAGAGTCATTACCTTGGTGCAATGAATGAAAGCTTCTAAAATGGTTTCAAAAAGATGAAGTCTAGAAAAGCCAAGTCCATTCCCTCTTCTATTCGGTTACTATAGTAGGAGTGTGAAGAAGTTTGAGTTTACCTTTGTCTCCAAGAAAAATCAAACTCTTTCACATTATGCTCACAATGGCCAAGGAACAAATTGGTCCCAAGACAACCCAATCCCTTTCCCTTGTTCACATTTTGGCTGAATGGCCTTGTATTTTTGTCCTTTTGTTTTCCTTCTAGAATGGACCCTATGGTATTATAAATACAACATTAGGTTGTTATACTTAGATAGATTGAGTTTGATTTAAATATAAATTTGTGTTTTCAACTTGTGTGTTGAAACATATCGATCCTGGGTGGGTCACCCCTCCATTTAGTGTAAGTCTTGGTTAGGACTGTGTGACCTAATCAATACCCAAGATCGAGAAATCCCCTTAGTGGTAAGCGAACGTAGGAACTATCTGGACCATACCTAGCCTAAGCTTCGGGTTACTAAAAGGGCTTTCAACCACCCTCACTTGGCTAGTTCACAGGCGTGTACTTATCAATCCCGGTCTTGACCTTATGGAATTGATGCCCTTTTGGATCGCCTTTCTGAAGACCACACAATTAGAAGTACAGTGACTGTATGAATTATGCCACTTACAATACTTCTTATCTTTGAGTTCCTCGACAGGCGAAATCCTATGACCATCAAACAACTGAATCTGCTTGTCTTTGAGCAGATGATCAAAGATCTGATCTGCCTTTGTTGTGTCAAACGAGTATCCGATCATGTCATCGGATGAACTTGTCTCCTTGACTTTTACGACTTTCAAGGTTAGGTAAGAGTAAACTTTACACCTAACAATCTCGACCACCATTGCGTCTGCCGCGCAGTCGGCTGACTCTGAGTCGGCCTCATCCGCTTCAATGATGGATACCAAGTGGGAGCCTCGATTTCGGCTGGCTCTTCTCCGCTCCTTCTCCTAGACATACTGCTCTATTTGGCTAGCCTTTTCGGCTAACTAGCTCAGGTCAGAGAGCAGGATTGTCCCACCAACTTCTCATTTAACTAAGGATGCATGTTGTTGATTATCATGTTGGCACACTCGGGGGAAGTGTACAATGCATTTCCCAACCTTCTTTCTGAACCTCTCAAAAAAAATTGGCAGTCGATTCATATTCATGCTTTTTGAGATTCGTTAGATCAGTTACGATAACCTGAGGTTGGGGCCAATAGAACCTATCATGAAAGTAACCCTCCATGTCAGCCCAACTCTGTACGAAATTAGGAGCCAAAGAAGAGTACCATGCAAAAATTGTCTCCATTAGAGAGAGAGGGAATAGTTGCAACTTGTGATACTCATTCTAGCCAACCTCGCCGCATTAGGCAGTGAATTTACCGATGTGATTGATAGTGGATTTGCCGTCGTCGCCAGAGAAAATGGCAAATCCGGTGTTTTGAAGCATCTTGGCAAATGTGCTATCCGATCTACCCAATCAGGGTAAGACTTCTTATAAACAGGCATGTCCAAAGGTTTCAGTTGGATGTCGAAGTACCCCCGCATGATATTAGCAATAATTTCTGGGTTTATCAGTTGTGACGTTCCCTGCCGATTCTCGATTGGATTCGGCTGGTAGGCGTTCTGCACTGATGGCCTCCATTATACACTTTATTGGATAGGATTTTGAAAGTTGTAGGTGGTCTGCTGACCATTACCAATAGGTGGGTAATGCCCCAATGCTGTTGTTGGGTATGACCACCAAAGCTTGCAACCTGAGCTCTTGGAACGACTAACGGAACCTGATGATAAGGTGGAACAGTATTCTATGGTTGTTCTCATCGGGATTCAGCTGTTCTTAGAAAATTTACGCCTCTTGGAAGGTATGGATTAGGTACTAGCAATGACTGCTGGAATGGTATTCCACTGTAAATAGCATCACCAAATAATCGAGTTAAGTCATAGCATGGTCCATCGGTTGCCAACTCGGCTGGCCAACGTTGTTAGCCTGCATCGTAGGGTCGTTCGTAGAAACATACGACATAACGGGCGGCAATCTAAACTGTCCTGGCGCCTGAGTCTCCGAGCCATGTTGATCTGCCCATACTACAGACTTACATGGTTAGGTGTCACATTTTGCCCCCCAAAGTTCGGCGGCGACCATGCAATATGTTGGTTCCCAGGCGATTGGGCTTGTGTTCCTATGTGCGCTACCGACTGCACCTGAGTAGGTATTAGTTGATACACATGCGGCTGAGGAACAATATCGAGAGTCACGGTCTTATGCTGAACAACACCGCTCGTTAGAGGAATGACAGAACTAGTCGAGCATTCTCATGGTTGCATTCGATTATTTTCCATCTCCCTCGCTTGCTGAACCTCATTATGTACCATCAACTTCACAATGTCAGTCAACTGTTTAGAGACTTGGTACATAATGTCGTGGATGCCCAAGTCGATCTGTTGTCTAACAAAAGACTTGGTCATTATGGTTGGACCTTCAGATTGGCTAGATTCTTCCACGGCTTGGGTTGATGGAGGAAGTGGAGGGGTATCAACCGATGTAGGCATACCCAAAGGGGATGCTGGTTCGTTGTTCTTTCTGGGAGGATTTTGTTTAGGATGTGGACTGGACTCAGGGCTCATTTCCTACCGGACCTTAGGCGCATACTCCAATAATGATCCTGATCTGGAGAATCAAACGTCGCTATTAATTCACCTATGGTCCCACTGGGCGTGTCAAATTTGTTCTCGCCCCGGATTCTTTTCTCTGTCGTTGTATCGGGTTACCGAATCTGGAGAAAAATTAATTTCTTAACTTAAGCGATTTGGGTTGAAAACAAAACTCTAATTTCCATCAATAGGTTCCCCTACTACTCCAGAAAGCGTTAGGATGGTGTTACGAGTGAACTTAGAGGTAAGAAACATGAATGCAACTGAGTACAATAAGGTAAAGCAAAGGATAAAGATAGATATAATTTGAGTTGTTTGATTGATTGGATGTGTGTTTGTATCTAAAAAGAATATTCCTATTTATAATACAAAAAGGGGAATTGTACAAAAATGGGAAAAAGCATAATCGTTTCCCCAAGTTAGCCATCAAGTAACCCACTAAGTTCAATGACCGACTATAAGGAGGTGGTACCGATTTTCTCGCCCTCTACTCCTCTTGCTCGGATAATGGCCCTTTCTTTCGGCTGTTGTTGGCTGTTACCGCTTTTAGGGGTCTAGAAACCCTTTTGACTTGATCGTTGAGGCGTCTGCATCTGAGTGGGTCCAGTCGTACCTCTAACTAACTACTTCGGCTAAGATGCCTTCGTAGCCGATAAAGTTCTTGTAGTCGAGGGCTAGAAGTAAATTCGACTCCAGAATAGTTCGAATGTCACTGAATTTCGGGTAAGCACTTAAATTATTTTTGAGTGTTAATGTTGCATGAAATGGAGATGAACCCTTCAGGAAAGGTTATCTTGGTTTACATGCAAGCTAATAACTGGCACATCCCTTTTGAAACAAATCATAGTTTCTGAAAAATTGGAAATTATGTTCAATTATTTCAGCTTATAAAAAAGGACAATCCGGTGTACTAAGCTTCCTCTATGCGCGGGGTCCGGAGAAGGGCCGGAGAAGAATCTGTTGTAGCTTGAAATCCTGGTATGCTGATATAGGTATAAGGGAAGCAGCTTGAAATCCTTTTAGCTGGTCATAGTAGTTCCAGAAGAATTTAATATTGTGCCTAAAGTAATCCAGAAGCTGGAGATTTCATCTTTATGCAAGACACGAAGGCAAGTAAATTTTGGATGAACTCCAACGATACTGCCTCAAAAAATCAAGTATGTATATTAAGTACCAATTTGTCTCACTACCTTCTGAATAGTAACTACCGTGTTATAATTTTGAAGTCAGCTTTCTTATTTTAGAGCTTTTGAGATTGACATAAAGAACATTGGTTCTTTTGAGCATTAGTGATGCTTTAATTGGTTCTTCACTCCAAGAAGATACTTTCAGAAGTGAAATCACATATTTTTTGCTTGACATATAACTATTTTACTTGTGAAACATGGACCAAATGTGGATGCGAAAGAATACATGGTGGTTGAACAAGCTTTAGATGAGCCCAACATTAAACCTTCATAAATAAAAATAATATTACTTTCAAATAGCAAAATTATAAATTATTATAATTTTGAGACACACCAATGACAAGTGAAGATGTATAATTCGATTATGTATTTTTTTAAATGTTAAGTGATATTCACGCTCACAGTATAATCAAATAGTAAATATGCAATACTATGATTTTTTATTTGAGTTACTCTCAACCGTCTTATTCCTATAGATGAACAAAACTATTAAGCATCATTCATTTAGTAAAGTTAGGACAAGATGATCGGGAATGAATAATTTATTTTTATTTTTTCCCCTTAATCAGGCATTAATATGTTATGTTTAAATAGGTCTAAAAGGCATTCTGGTGTAAGAATCTATTATACGCAGTCTTACCTTATATTTTTGCACGAGACTATTTCCACAGCTCCTCATAATAATCTCAAAACATTTATTGTTTTACGATCATTAGGTATTGAGATGTTAGAAGTATATCTTTGATTGCCAGAAAGAGAACGATTCCAATGTTCTGTCACCTTCCGGAATGGGCTGCCTTTAATTAGACTTGCCTCTTTTGGTTCTAAAACAATATGATCCAACTCGTAACGCCTTTCTCTTCTACTAGAAAATTGAGTTAAATAATTTTTTTTACCTTGTGTAGTGCTGTTATCGGTCCGAAACCGGTCCGATATGCTTATCGGTCCGGACCGGTCCCGGACCGAAACCTTATCGGTCCGGTTCTCGGTCCGGACCGGTAAGAATTTTTCGGGTCGGGCCGATTTTTTATTTTATTTTTTAAATTGAATTTCCAATATTGAAATTGACATTCTCGAACACATTACCACAAAATATTTACGTTGAAATATATTGTATAGCGCGAGATATTTAGATTTGAAAATGGACAATTGGTAACAATTTGGGGTAAAAGTGAAATTGATTGACAAGACGGATGTTTTTTGAGAAATTGGCTGCTCCAAACTGCTTTAGCTGTTTGTCCGGCCCTATCTCGAAAAAATACGCGAAATCAAAAAAACATTAGGTCAAACGGACATCCGAGCGCAAAGTTATGACCATTTAAAGTTTCATTAATTTATAACTAATTAGAGCTGGCAGGAGGGGGAATGACTGGGCTTCTTTGGCCGTGGGATGGGTGGAGGAGGTGGGGTTGGGGGTGTTCTGGGTTCGGCCCAGCCTCATATCGATCCGGTATTTTTTGATACTCAGACTTACACTCGTATGATAAGACAAAGATTTAGAACGTCATTAAGGATTGAGATTTCCAATTTTTGAAATTACAAATATTCTACGTGCTAATACAGATTAATTTTTGGCAATGACAAATGTGACGCCGGAAATCTCTTTAGAAATGGTGGTATAAATAAATATGTATTTTTCCGTTATGAGTTAGTAAGGTATTTAAAAGGTACGATGATAAGAAATTAAGGCAATGGGAAATTAGATTAAAAGAAGTGGGGGTTGATTTAGTTAAATAAATACTTAGAGGGGGCAAAGTGTGGCTTTTAAGGGGGTCTTAGTGCATTATTTAGAAATCTGAAAATTGATAAAACTCCTCTAAAACCTTCATTTCTTCCACAAAACAAAATCAGATTTTTAAGCTCCCATTTCTCCCCCCTTCTTGAACGAAAATTCCCACCCTTTGCAAAGAAAATTTAGCTTGTTATTCCATCTTCTTGGGGTAAATTATCCCACCATTTTGAGGCGAAATTATCACCCCAAAACAGTGGGGAGTTCTCGGCATTTCTGCCAATTTTAGGGCAGTGGGTTCTTGGGTTTTTTGGACAAGATTTCTTGAAGAAAAAAGTGTAAGAATGTTGGGTTAACATAGTAGAATTATTGCATGTTGGATTGGGGTTGAAGAAGTGAAGATTGACGAAGAAAAATCGAATTTTGTGAAAGAAAAATGGGCAGAAAATCGCTGGTTACTGGCAGATTTTAGTCAAATTTGGAAGGGAATATATCCTAGCATATTAGGAGTTTTTGGGTGTTTCAAAAGCCTAAAATGAAGTTCGTCGAGTCTAGTTTCCAACGCAACAAACCTCTCGTCGATAAGACACTGGAGTAGAGAGTTATCGACGTTACAAGTTCAGCCGACGAAGCAGTCGCAAAAATCTGGACAATCACGTTTTTGGGGACTGTTTTGGACGAATTCGAGGTATAAAATTCTTCTTTTATAGTTTAATGACATTGCATGTTGTTGTAGTTGAAGATATGAATTGGTGTTAAGATGGAATTGGAAATATGAAATGCATGTGATTGTATTAAGGATATATACACCGATTTAGAACCTATTCTTGGCGTACGTTGGAATTGAGTAATTGTGTTGGTATGTTATTACTAATTGCATGTGAAAATTTAGATGAAACCTTGATGTTTAAAGTTAATGTTGTTAATTGAAGTTGTTGGAAGATTAATTGGAAAGTAAGGAATTTTGGAAAAAGCTTTGGAATTGTAAAATGTTGATATGACCGGAAAGTTGATAGAAATTGTTGAAAATTTCGATAATGTATTACGGACTGAACTAGTATGTAAATAAGCTACAAACATGCATATGTATTGCAATAAGATACCTATACATGCCTCGAAAGGATTAAGTGTAAGAAAGGTGTTAATTTTATATATTCTGGAATAAAGGGGAATTGTTGGTTTGAATTGAATTGTTGGTTTGAATTGGATTGTTGGTTGATTGGATTGTAGCTGGAGTTGAATTGTTGGTTGACTTGGATTATTGAAAAATTGTGGATACGCACATAAACAAAGGAAATGCTGTCCAAATTTTTGTAGAAATAAGGGAGCCTTTAAGCATATAACTTACATTAGGAATCATAGAATTGACGAGCATGTTGTTCCTTATCATAGGTTGAAGTACTAGAAGAGGAATACCTTAATACCAAGCTGATTAGTTCTCCTAAGAGGTATGTAAGACCTTTCCTTCTTTCTTTTGGCATGATTTTTTAGTAAAGTACGGCGGACGTACTTAACTTCTACCAGTTCAGTTTTAAAAATGATTATTTACTAATGATTATGATTCGATATGAGTTTATGGTAGTAATGTTATTGAGAGTCACATAATGATTTTAGCTGCATACAGTTGCTCATGATATCTACTCGTGCTAAGTGTTACTATTTCATTCCACTGAGTCCCGGGTCAGATCATGTTCGTGCACAGCCAGATACAGATTTCATCGAGTCCCTCACTAGAGGGCCGAGACACGTTATATATATACAGATTACATCGAGTCCCTCCTGTAGGTAGAGACATGTTACGCTACAGATACAGATTCCATCGAGTCCTCCATGTAGGCCGAGACATGTTATCTGATTTTTATATACAAACATGAGAACGATGTTTTATGATTGATATACATGATATGCTTCGCATGATTCTCGGTTTATAGCGATTTGATGACTCTCTGCTTTACTTGGTACGATTGTTAATCGATTTACAAGATTTTATGTTTTACATACTCAAAGACATTATCTCGCATCGACCCCTTCCTGGCCAGTGCGTTCATGCCCGCAGGTTCAGGAGTTCAGATAGGTGACCCTCCAGTCTAGGATTTATGTACAACAGTTGGAGAGCTCCTTTGTTCCGGAGCCATCTATTTTTTGGTACAGACCTTTATTTCCAGACTTATGCATATTTTTGGGCACGACGGTCATGTCGTCACGTGTCGATATTATTCTCTTAGAGTGCAGTGCGGTTGTGGGTTGGATGTTTGTACTTCGTTTTGGGTTTTGATGTCGTTATTTAATAGCGACCTTCCGGCCATGTATTTTGACTTATGCCTTTGTGCGCGTGATGTGGTTGGTGGCGGCTGATCGCCAGCCTATTATGGTATTGTTTTGTTGTTGTTTTGGCGCACTTGCTCGCCCGCTTTTTTAGGATATGTTGTAAAAGCGGTGTTGTCTTGCGAAATTTATGTAGACATCTGTATTAATTGGATTAAGAGTGTCAAGTCGAATGGCGCCCAATTAGGGGCGTTAATCACGGCCGGCGGTCGGGTCGTGACAAAGTGGTATCGAGCGATTAGTCTCCGGAATGTCTACAAACCGTGTCTAGTAGAGTCGTGTGTATGGGTATGTTGTGCACCATACTTATACACAGGAGGCTGCCGGACATTTAGGATTGGTTTCTACTCTTTCATCTCATAGATCGTGCAATAGAGCTATGTCATAGGGTAATCCCCCCTCTCTAATAATTATTGTAGTTGCAGTTATGTTCCAAAAGACAAATGATGGCTCGGAAGGGGAAAATCAGAGTAAATCGGACTTGACTTGGTGCGTCAACCCATAAGGGAAGTGAAAGAGTTTGAGTAGAAGTATGATGACCAGGTTTGGAGGTACTAGGTCCACGTCAGGTAAGGAAACTCTTCAGAATCTTCTATATACTGAATAAGGGATGGTATCGTCAAGGATTGGGACCAGGAGCAATGTCCGAGGTTACGTATGTATACTAGAATATGTTGAAATTATGAAAAGTACGACAAGTAAGAAATAAGTGAATAAGTGTTAAAAGAAGTGGATTTGCTTACAATTACGAGTAGTGAAGAGATCCCTTCCAGACCATGAATGAGGTGTCGACTTGTGAAATGAATTGCAATAGTCTCTATCTTACGAATTGGTATTCCGTTATGCTACGTTATCTGCTCTATAGTTATGGAGATTGAATTTTTCCTTCCAAAGATAGAAAATGAAGCTTACCTACTATTTTCTCCTTCATACCTTTAATTAAATGTTGAGCTCTAATTGTTAGAATCTGTGACGATTTTATGATATACCATGTTGCTGGACTATGTGAAGGTAGGAAAATGCAAAAGAACATTGTTCTCAGGTAAGAATAAGAAGAGGTTATTACTTCCGGAATAATAAGATTAATATAAAGCATTTTCTTATTTTGGACCGAATGCTGGGAAGTATTGGACATATGGATTAATTGGGTTTCTTTCGCAAATGACTTAGAAATTGGCAATGATGAGCATCCTATTAGTGTATAGTTGTGTCAAGCACTTTAAATATTGTAACCTTTGGAGTTCATATTCTCAGTTAAGAAGTTATTTGAAGGATTGGTAATCGAGGTATGTATTTGTGCACAGTTTCAACGCATTAGTTCACGCAGAATGCTAAGATGAGGCTATTTGGTCTAGTGGAACCAAAGGTTAAGAGATAGAAGAAGCTCATAATACCTCGCTTAATTTGTGTAAGGAATTTCAAGCAGTTTATAACAGTACTTACTAATCAAGTATGGGCTGATACTCTACGTGCTTCTAACAGTACATTTCATGAAACCAGGCCTATATGATCATTAACTTGGAAAAAAAATTAGGTGGGAAGGAGGCATAGGGATTCGATGCAGGTGGATACTTTGATATGAGAAGGGTGGAAAACAGATAAGAGAGGTACAAAGATATAGATGAATTCAACAAAGTGATAATAGATATTCAGGGTAATGTAGTCAAGTGACAACTGTTGATGAAACCTTCATGGTTAATAGGAGGTGATTTTAACACTATTGTGACAGATTTAGGAAAATATGGGAGGTTATTAGTCATAATTAATGAAGTTCAAGATTTTAGAGCTTATATGCAAAACTGTGAGGTAACTGACTTGGGTTTAAAAAGGCGATTTATAATTGGTGAATTGTATATGTGTGATATACTGTGGTCCGGTGCGGCATCTTTTGGTTTGCTGAATATAGATGGATAGACATAAGTATAAAGGAGGCTCTGCCGAAATTTCTAGAACCTGAGAAATGTCAAGAACATTCGAGGACGAATGTTTCTAAGGGGGGAAGAATGTTACACCTCGTATGATAAGACAAAGATTTAGAACGTTATTAAGGATTGAGATTTCCAATTTTCGAAATTACAAATATTCTACGTGCTAATACGGATTAATTTTTGGCAATGACAAATGTGACGCCGGAAATCTCTTTAGAAATGGTGGTATAAATAAATATGTATTTTTCCGTTATGAGTTAGTAAGGTATTTAAAAGGTACGATGATAAGAAATTAAGGCAATGGGAAATTAGATTAAAAGAAGTGTGGGTTGATTTAGTTAAATAAATACTTAGAGGGGGCAAAGTGTGGCTTTTAAGGGGGTCTTAGTGCATTATTTAGAAATCTGAAAATTGATAAAACTCCTCTAAAACCTTCATTTCTTCCACAAAACAAAATCAGATTTTTAAGCTCCCATTTCTCCCCCCTTCTTGAACGAAAATTCCCACCCTTTGCAAAGAAAATTTAGCTTGTTATTCCATCTTCTTGGGGTAAATTATCCCACCATTTTGAGGCAAAATTATCACCCCAAAACAGTGGGGAGTTCTCGGCATTTCTGCCAATTTTAGGGCAGTGGGTTCTTGGGTTTTTTGGACAAGATTTCTTGAAGAAAAAGGTGTAAGAATGTTGGGTTAACATAGTAGAATTATTGCATGTTGGATTGGGGTTGAAGAAGTGAAGATTGGCGAAGAAAAATCGAATTTTGTGAAAGAAAAATGGGCAGAAAATCGCTGGTTACTGGCAGATTTTTAGTCAAATTTGGAAGGGAATATCTCCTAGCATATTAGAAGTTTTTGGGTGTTTCAAAAGCCTAAAATGAAGTTCGTCGAGTCTAGTTTCCAACGCAACAAACCGCTCGTCGATAGGACACTCGAGTAGAGAGTTATCGACGTTACAAGTTCAGCCGACGAAGCAGTGGCAAAAATCTGGACAGTCACGTTTTTGGGGACTGTTTTGGACGAATTCGAGGTATAAAATTCTTCTTTTATAGTTTAATGACATTGCATGTTGTTGTAGTTGAAGATATGAATTGGTGTTAAGATGGAATTGGAAATATGAAATGCATGTGATTGTATTAAGGATATATACACCGATTTAGAACCTATTCTTGGCGTACGTTGGAATTGAGTAATTGTGTTGGTATGTTATTACTAATTGCATGTGAAAATTTAGATGAAACCTTGATGTTTAAAGTTAAAGTTGTTAATTGAAGTTGCTGGGAGATTAATTGGAAAGTAAGGAATTTTGGAAAAAGCTTTGGAATTGTAAAATGTTGATATGACCGGAAAGTTGATAGAAATTGTTGAAAATTTCGATAATGTATTACGGACTGAACTAGTATGTAAATAAGCTACATGCATATGTATTGCAATAAGATACATATACATGCCTCGAAAGGATTAAGTGTAAGAAATGTGTTAATTTTATATATTCTGGAATAAAGGGGAATTGTTGGTTTGAATTGAATTGTTGGTTTGAATTGGATTGTTGGTTGATTGGATTGTAGCTGGAGTTGAATTGTTGGTTGACTTGGATTATTGGAAAATTGTGGATACGCACGGAAATGCTGCCCAAATTTTTGTAGAAATAAGGGAGCCTTTAAGCATATAACTTATATTAGGAATCATAGAATTGACGAGCATGTTGTTCCTTATCATAGGTTGAAGTACTAGACGAGGAATACCTTAATACCAAGCTGATTAGTTCGCCTAAGAGGTATGTAAGACCTTTCCTTCTTTCTTTTGACATAATTTTTTAGTAAAGTACGGCGGACGTACTTAACTTCTACCAGTTCAGTTTTAAAAATGATTATTTACTAATGATTATGATTCAGTAACAGAGTTTATGGTAGTAATGTTATTGAGAGTCACATAATGATTTTAGCTGCATACAGTTGCTCATGATATCTACTCGTGCTAAGTGTTACTATTTCATTCCAATGAGTCCCGGGCCAGATCATGTTCGTGCACAGCCAGATACAGATTTCATCGAGTCCCTCACTAGAGGGCCGAGACACGTTATATATATACAGATTACATCGAGTCCCTCCTTAGAGGGCCGAGACATGTTACGCGCGCAGATACAGATTCCATCGAGTCCCTCCATAGAGGGCCGAGACATGTTATACAGTTTTATATCTGACGCATACGAGCACGATGTTTTATGATTCAAGATACATGATATGCTGCATACGATTATCGCTTTAGCGGTTTGATGACTCTGCTTACTTCGTACGATTGTTAATCGCTTTCTGAGATTTTATGTTTTACATACTCGACATTATCTCGCATCGACCCCCTTCTGGGTGCGTTAAATGCCCGCAGTTCGGGAGTTCGATAGGTGACCCTCCGCCTAGGATTTATGTACAATACTGGAAGCTCCTTTGTTCCGAGCCATCTATTTTTGGTATGCACTTTATTTCCGGACTTATGCATATTTTTGGGCACGACGGTCCCGCCCCGTCACATGTCGATATTATTCTCTTGAGGTGCATGGGCGATTGTGGGTTAGATGTTTGTACTTCGCTTGGGTTTTGATGTCGTTATTTAGTAGACTCACGGCCATGCGTATTTTGACTTATGCCTTTGTGCGCGTGATGTGGTTGGTGGCAGCCTAGTCGGCTAGCCTATTATGACTGTTGTTTTGGCAGCCTTGTCGGCTCGCCCATTTTTTAGGGATATATTGTAAAAGCAGCGTTGTGCTGCCGAAATTTATGTAGACATCTGTATTAATTGGATTAAGAGTGTCAAGTCAGTAATGACGTCCAATTAGGACGTTAATCACGGCCCGACAGGGTCGGGTCGTGACAGTATCCGGACCGTTAAGGTTTCGGTCCGAGTTTATCGGTCCGATTCTCGGGTAATTACCGGGAGTATCCGGACCGCTAACCGCCCTAACCTTGTGTAATCATTAGTTCTTGAGAAGATGAAAGTATATCTTTTCTTGCCAGAAAGAGAACGGTTCCAACATTACTGTTATTTGCAAAGATTAGTTGTTCAGAAGATAGAAGTATATCTTTATTTGCTAGAAAGAGAACAGTTCCAATATTACTATTAAATGCGAGATTAGTCATTCTGAAGATAGAAGTATATCTTTTCTTGCCAGAAAGAGAACGGTTCCAACTTTACCATTATATGCCATATTAGTTATTAAGAAGATAGAAGTATATCTTTACTTGCCCGAAGGAGAACAATTCCAACATTACTGTTATATGCCAGATTAGTCATTAGAAGATAGAAGTATATCTTTACATGTACAGTCTAGAGTCTTAGAACCACCAATAACTTGAGGCAAATGCACGGTTGTTTTGCCATTGTAAATAAAGCTGGTGTATTCTCCGTTTCACCACTAGAATGAAGAACAAACAAAACTATATCCTCCTATAGAGGGAAACTGATATCTATTGTGCAAAATAAACAATTTTGTTAGGTTTCACCATCGACTTGAGATGGCTCATCTAAGAATAGGTTAAAGAGTGTATATATTCACGCTCAGCATGGTTAAACAGACAGGTTAAAGAAGATAATAAGAGGGAAGGAGGCAAATAGGAAGGGGAAAAAAATCAATGGCATCATTGAATAGCTAGAGCATCTAAGAAAGCAAGAGGCCCGGTTTCACTATACATACAAACATCCCTATAACAACATTTCACTATAACAATCATGTTTTCTGTGGAACCAATCTTTCATGTTGTGTTATATTATATGTTCTCTATATCAGCATTTCGTTATAGCAGCCAAAAATATCAGAACAAATGACGTTATAGAGAGGTTTGATTGTAGTAGCAAAAAAATGAGGGGGCAGACCTCATACATTCCACATTCCATAGCCGTATCAGAACCTAACATAAGCCAAATATATTATGGAGAGAGAGAGATTATGAACAACCAGCAAAAAGACGACAGCATACTAAGCTTCATATGGACAAAAAAACTTCAATATCACAGCAAATTTACATAATTTTCAGACCCCCATTTAAGGTTCCACAGAACATACACAGTCTGACAAGCGATCAAGTCAATGACCACTCAAAGAGGCAAATAAACTAATGATAGCATATGTACACAGTTGAATAGGAAAATGTACATGATCTTCGAATCAATGGCAGGAAAAAAGAGTGCTTCTAAAGGCATGTGCTGAGAACCATAAAGGCAACGTCGAACTGTCCTTTACTGAGAACATTTCCTTCCAAACTCGGCTGTTCCTTTGATATACCAAAACCTGCTTATGTGTAGCAAGGTAAACATAGTTGTCATTTTGACTTATCGGGAAAATGCCCGGTACCATCCCTCTAATGCATCGAAGACTAACTTTGTCCACCATTTTCCATTCTTCCCTCTCGTAATCTTCCATTACCCAAATAACCATCCAAGCCTCATGAATCTGAATCACAGACAAGCGCCCATCCAATTCCAACAAATAAACCCGACTCCTAACTCCTCCAGAACTAATTTCATTTGGCAACTCTATTTTCCTCCAAACGTCAGTAGCCAAATCAAGAACGAGCATACACGAACAACTATCCGTCAACCAATGCAATCCACCGTTAATAAACACAACTTGATTCTTATTCATATGCGTGAATTGATCATCCTGCAACCAGGATTTTCACTTAGGGTGTCAAAATATAAAGAAGTAAAACCCACGAAGAAGCCTAGAGGAGTCTCATAACCTGTTTGGCCAAATTTCCAAAATCTGCTTATTTGATAAGTGCTTTTTGACAGAACTTTTAGAAAAAGTACTTTTGAAGAGTATCGGTTTGTGTTTGACTAATCAATTTCGTGCTTGCCCAATGTTCTAAAAGTGCTTAGCCAATGTTATAAAAGTGCTTAGCCAATGTTATAAAAGTGCTTCTAGGAAAAAGCTGTAGCTTTTTTAGCTTCTAAAAACTGTTTCAGCTGCTACTCAAAACACTTATTTTTCCCTAAAAAGCTAGGTCAAACACCTGGATTCTCTAAATAAGCACTCCTGCATTCCCAGAAGCTTGGCAACAGGCTATAAATATAGTAGTATATATACATAAAACAAACATTACCTGCAACGAGACGAACTTCCTCCATTTGTTCGATTCGGAATCATAAACCATGCATACAAATGTCCTCTCGGGTCTATGACCGAACGACCTATGATAACCGGCTAAAACCACATTGTACTTTTGGTTTATCAAATCACAAGCCAAACCAACAAGAGTGGCTTCACCATCAGGATGAAACCTAGTAATAGGTCTTTCCCTACTTCTAGGAAGCAATTTATATTCTCTAGTTAATGGATTACAAATATAATAAACACCCTTATTAGGTATACTAGACAAACATAATAAACCATTACAAGAACCTCTAACTTTAACCCTATCTTTTATAAAATCTAATGAATATTCAGATACCCCTTTTAAATTATCAACACAAATTAAACTAGATCTTGATTCTAATGAAGGTTCAGTGATTTGAACAAGTACCATAGGATTCTTGATTGATAATTCATTATAAAGATTTATAAAGTATTTATCAGATATTAATTTGTACCAAAGTTTACATACAATTTTTGTTTTAAAAAGTGATTTAATGGGTAATCTTGAAAGAATATGAATAATTACTTCATCTGGGAAAACCCCATATGGTGAATTCATCTTAAATTTGATTTGGGGTTAAAAATATTGAGAAAAAAATTATAAAAATGGATTAAAGACTCACCCTTTATCACATTTTTTGAGGTTTTTCTGCAATTCGATGAAGATGGGGGGGGGGGGGGGGTTGGAAATTGAAGGGGAAAAAGGATGATTTGTGAAGGTGAAGTATCAAATTTTGATCTTGGAATAGCATAACAAATGGGTTATCAATTTGTGTGAAGATCCGTGAAAATGGAACTGCTGATTCTTGATTTTGTTACCGAATATTATGACTATTTATTAGTAGATGGACCCTTAAAAGGCTTTTTAATAGTACAGTTTCCATTTTGGGCTGAAGCCCACAAACAACCCTCTTTCATTTGGGGGCAAGAGGTCTATAATATCACATGATAGATATATAAATAAACTGAAATGATTTTATGGAGAACTTATTCAGTCATTCTCTTAGTACTTCATGATACCATCATGTTATATAAATATATCGTGATAATATCATGGAGAAAGAGTTTTGGAGCGAGGGGTACTCGGGTAATTAATTTCGGGAGGCTGGGTAAGAAGCCAAATTAGTTTAGAAGGGGCATGAGGCCGGTAATTATTTTATTTTTAGGGGTATTTGGTATTGTTTCTCCTTTATTTTAAGGAAAATTACAACCAAATGTCATTCAACCATCTAATTTACAAATATGTACATAGTATATATATATATATATATATATATATAACCGAAGTGTATAGATAGTGTATACGTCAGTCATATTTGATAAACTAGATGGCCGAAGGGTACATATATAAGTATCCCTTTATTTTAGTGTTGTTTTCAATTTCGGTCACTTTTAAAAGTATTGCGTCTGTCGTAAAAATAAATAATCCATCTACAAGTATTACAAGTCACCGTCTTTTTACCCGCAAGGGTAGCCAAGTTGGTGTAGCAGTAGAGCGCGGGACCGCAAGGTCACGAGTTCGATCCCCTGCATAAACCTTCTTGGTTGAGCCTGTCACACATGGCTTGCCAAGTGTGGTTTACATGGCTGACGTGGTTTGCAGGCTACTGCGTCAGTCCGGGGTTTACCCTGTGCGCACTCGAAAGAGTAGCGGCTGCGGGTTCCTTCGTCAACAAAAAAAAAAGTCACCGTCTTTTATAATTAAACCAAGAGTTACTATTCTATTAAAAAAACGATTCATATATAACTCCATAATAATTTATTTGCACTAGAAGACTTGTGAGTTGATGAAACATAAACTAACAAGCAAATAAATAGTCTTAAAGATTGATGTAAATTTTTATATTAATTTAGCTTGACTTCACAATATTCTAAAGCCCATTAGTCAAGTCTTAATAATAGTTAAAGTTGTTGCGTAATGACTAAATAGTATAATAACATCAGTTTCTACTTTACTGATCTTGTCAATTAGGACATTCATACATTTCACAAATTTCTTAAATTACAAGGTGTTTTTGGAATCCAATGATTGTTTGAAAGAGAAGGAAAAAGAAATTAAAGTGGAATCTCAACGGGTGGTAAAAATCTAAGTTGCTACGATCCTTCAAAATCGTTGTCGCACCCATGTTGATCCAAAGCGATTTAGATGTTGGTGTGGGATCTATACCGGCTTTGGAGTAAACTTACCTTAGGTGTGTTGAAAATTTATTAACGTGAATAAAAATTAATCCTATTATTTATGACTCGAACAATTGAGGCCCCGCACGTCGGAAACGTCGTTTCCACACACGTGCACATGTTGTACCAAAGATCATAAATTTCCTTAGTGAAATAGATATTGGTACGTAAATAAAATGTTTGAGACATGAAATGATAGACGGTTGTTGGTCAAACGACGAGTATTTCACGTTGGTGAATGAAGGAAGAAGTGTACGAAGTGTAAAAGATGAAACGAGTGGGAAATCGCCGCGACGCCGGAGCGCCGCGGCGCCTCCACCAAGGGTCGCGGCGCTTAAGTGTTGTTTGGCTACTGGAATTTAGGCGGTGCGGCGCCTCCCAGGCAGAGTCGCGGCGCTTCGAAGGCAGAATGGTCGACAAAAGATGAAAAGTTTCTGACTTTTGGGCTGATTTTGAAGCTTTGATCCTCCATTACTTGACACTTGAATTCAGCCATTGAACTAAAGCTACTGAATTTGGCCGAACTCATACATCAACTTCTACCTTTCTCTCTGAATGTATATATTTTACTCCCTCGAGCTTATTTTATGCACCAAAATTCGAATTTCAAGAGTCAAACTTCTTAATTTTGACGATGAATTCAGTCACAGGATCTTTACGTTTTTACAAATATAATTTACATATTTAAAAACTACGTAAAAAGTACTATAAGTCACATACCAAAATATTTAAAAGACATGAAAAGATTACGATCAAAGAAAAACTCGTGTAACTATCGATTGAAATCCGCGACATAAATAATTGGAGCTGAGGAAGTATTAAGTTTTGAGGCTAACATTGTTGATCCTGTGAACTCTGAGCCTACTCTACCCATACTATTACCGAGCTCTAGTTTTCTCCATGCTCTTATTAGCAATCATTTATGGTTGGGCCATATGTTATTCTAGGAATTGTTTTTGTTTCTTTGGCATCAATTTTTCCATTATACTAATTTGACTAGTGAAAGTATTTTAGCTTCATGTTTTTGATTTTTTTTTGGATGATCCCTCTTCTTTCTTCCAGTTTTGATACTGTTTCATCGCTGTTGGCTTGTATTGACAGGGTTTTGGAATTTATGACTTTCCTGGTCACGTTGTTCCAATAGTACCAATTGAGAATGTCAATGAGGACCCTGACTTTGGGTTAATGATGAAACTGGCTAAATGTGTTATCCAGGAATATAATGAGAAAGAGTGTAACGTATGACCCCTTTCCAACTTTGCCTTGTGTGATTATAAGGAGCTGATTTCTGAGGTCACTCAACTACATCAATAGTTATTATATTAGAAAGTTACTTTCTTTATTGAAGAAAATTGGAATCAAGAAGAAAGGTGACTCATAGGCTTAGAGCCAATAGTTGCCTCTGACTTCCTCAAATGTTATTGCGTGGATTAAGGCAGGAGTGAAAGCTCATATCAGGGCAGGCAGGGAAAGGCTGAGACTACCGATACGTATCAATACGTACCGATACCGAGTCGGGGTGAGTTGACAACAATACACCGCGGTATGTGTGAGTCAAGATTTTACTTAGTGATCCGAAGGAGCAATTTGAATTACTGCAGACTGGTTTCCTCCCAAAGCAAATCAGAAAAGAGATTTTCTTTAAACATATCTCTTACTTTATATCACATCTCTATTCAATTCGATGGAAGTTTACTTTGCTGCGGTTTCCTGAAGAGCAGATAGACCCGGAAGATTCCAACCTTCTAGATGGAGCCAGGTTAGGTCACTTCAATCGCTTAAGCCCTTACTGCGGTAGAGTAGGACGCTTTAGTTGGCAAGGTTATATGGTCTATAATTCTGCCACCTGTAAAAGAAAGGTTGCCAAAGATGTTATGAATGGCATTTTCGCCGATTGAGGAGAAAGAGTCAGTCGTAGTCCCACTAATCTAATGTAATAAAGGCCAATGGAACACCTTCCACATCTAATAGGTAGAGAAGGCACCGGGGAAGACTGAAAAGCCATTGTTTGGCATTCTGCTATCCTCAGTGAAGATATCTTCATCGCGGCCAAGCGGGTTCTGAGATAATAACTATTTGTTGAGTGATACGAGAAATCAACCCTGATTATAAGTCTCCCTCACCCGGACTTTCCTTCCTTTACTTTAGTTTCTTCGCGGGGCATGGTTTCTTCAACAAGTGATATATAGTTTCTCTCTTTGCAGGTTTTCAAGTACAAGATTTTGAAGAATTTTTTTATATACAAAGTACTAATAAACTCGTTTATGTTTATGACATGCCATGGTAATATTTTCGAAGTATTAGTTCTAAGAATATGTTTGAGAAATTTTCTCTATATTTCATGTTTTGAAATTGCACGTGCAGTAAAGCAAAATTTCAAAAGAGGTTTGGAGATATCATAAATTCATTTCATATCTCTTATGATCGAGGTAAAATAACGAAGCTATTATTGGAAATTCATGGAGCAAGTCCATATTTATGATTATGTTCCATTTCCAGAAGTGAAACATTTATGAACACATAAACGATATAGAAGTTTTTGCACGGATTTCCATCAAATGTTGGTCTTTAATTTTTGCCTCTATTGCTCATTTAATGAAAATATTGAGATCTGCTTCGCTCGCCATTAATAACTATTGTTTTGCATGACATAAGTTCTGTAGGAATTAAGTTATGCGACATAAGTTATGTAGTATTTTCAGAATTATTGTAGTGTTCAGAAACTTGAGTTATGATTTTTGGGGCATATGTTCTAAATCCTTCTTGAGTTATGTTTTTTGGGGCATATGTTCTTTATCCTTCTTGAGTTGAATAACGTGCTTGTTTTTATGGAGTTCGATGTGTTTTGGTCATTTTTATATTGACTTTTGAAAGTTTTGTCATGTTCTACATATCTTGTGAGATATTATGATATGAAAATATAAACATATGCCGAGCGAAAACTAAACTTATGTCTAGCAAAAATTGATGAAGAGCAAATATTAAAGACGTCAAATTTGAGGGACAAAAATTAAAGAACCACACGGAATTGGACATTTGTGCCAATGACCCTATGATATTATATACCCATTCATTCACTGAAGTGAAGGTAGCTACTATTGGGCCACTATAAATTTTTGATGTGGGTTTGTACTAGTTACTACTGGGCCGCTATAATCTATTAGGCGAATCTTTTGCAGCCCACCAAAGCGGGTCCTTTCTTTTGTGAAATCAACCCACTTGAATTTCTAACCATTACAATTTAGAAATGTATAAAATTTACAAATTAATCACTTTTCAGTCTTTGTAATTAAAAAATAAATACTATCATGAAATTTGAAATTTAATATAGAATTTCACCTATGAAATTTCATAACTTTGACTATTTTTTAATTATAGGATCAAAAAGTGGTCAATAAGCACTATTTCTACGTATGAATCAGTGTAACACTTATTTTGATCGTAATTGAATATATTCTCAACTTGCCCAAATTTAAGCACGTTAATACCCATTTATAAGTAAAAAATAATTGATATTCGTAATTTTCCATCACCAAACATAACAATTACTTGAGCAAGTTGAATTTATTGGCCACAATTGACACACCAACGTACGTAAGCCATGATCTTATCATCCAACGAATTGATAAGCAGCTAATTGACCCAAAAAGAATATTAATTTGTCATTTGTAATCTTATAATTAAGTCGTTAATTGACTTAAGACTGCTGTTAATCATTTTATTAATACATAATTAATAAATTAACTATGCGTGCACGTTTGATACGTTGGACTGCACTGAACAAAAAAATAATAGAGCGTTTGGTGGGACGTACCAAACGAAGCGTGCATGTTTAGACAAAATAGACTCTCCCACTTACTAAGTCTCTATTGATAATATAACATATTTTATATTTTCCTAAACGCTACAAGAGTTGAACGATCCACTAAGAGCCTACATCCACACGTTTTAACAAGTAGTACTCTTGTATTTTGTTTTTTGACCCTTTAAAGTATTAATTATTGCATAATTAATTAAATTAAGGGGTTGTGATAAGAACACATCTTGGCCTAACTCAATTTAAAAATTAGTTCAATTCATGAGTACAATATTATTTATGACCATATAAGAGACACAATTGTCATCCTACAACCAATATAGGATGAATTCAACAACCCCGCATGACATATTATGATGACCTAACATTAAGTAACCAAGAATTGAGACGAGTATGGTCTGCTACCATGATAAGAAAGGAACCATAAACCTAACTCAATTCAAAGTCTGGATAATCATGCGTTTCATATGATATTTATTAAGACTGATAAATTACAGAATATTTCAAACAGTTTAAGTCGGATCATCGTTTTTATCGTCAACAGAGAGAGTCGCTCAATAAAGAAGCTAACTCATTAAGTGAGAATTGTCCATGGTCATACGAGGAAAGAAATATTTCCTTCTATAAATGATGTGTGAGGCTGCAATACCCTTCACACGTCTAGGATTGAACACTGAAGCATTAACAACATACGTACGTGGTTTGATATAATTAATGTGGCATTTCCTTTTAAGGATAAGATAAATATCCTAAAGTGTTTCATTAAGTAACCAATATATATATTAAGTAATAAAAAACAATCGTGGATGGTTTAACTAAAAAAGAAGTAATACAAAACAATTGGGAAGTACATTAGAATCAGAATTCTATCTACAATTTGTGGAATCAAGAGCTTACCAGCAAATAGTTTTTTTTTCCCATAAGGAATCGTGATGTCTCTCTACGGAATTGCTGATATTGCTCCCCTCTCTACTAGCTTTAATATATACAATCACGAAATATTACAGTAATTAGCTTTAAGATCGATCATTTCCTCGAGTATACTCTCCTAAACTTCTAATTTTTTAATTTTCATATATTTTCACGCAATTTATGGAATTATTTGACCAATGTTTACAGAGATTATTATTTGTGTTCATTGTAAGATTCTTAATTTTTTCTTTTTAATTTATAAATGAGAAAAAAAACAAGGTGGCATTTATCTCCCCCCCCCCCCTTTTCCCCTTCATTGGAGGGTTTGTGTATAGGGTGAAGATAGGCGTAAGAGCTATCGTTCTAGCTATAATTCAACAGAATTCAGTAATTTTGACTAAAATTCTTTATTTATATTTAAACAATTATTTAATATTTACCCAATAATTTATTCAAAAATAGTACACTATATTTTTTAAAATCTAAAACCCGTAAACTCAAAATTTTAAATTCGCCCATGGTGCACCGTCTTTCAACAAAACAATAGATCTTAGTCAAACGGTATAACCCTAATTGCAACAATTCATGGTTGTTAAAAACTCCATTAATACAACACTATTAGAAGAGTGATAGAACAGTTGGAGAAAAGGATAGCCATAAACTTAACACAAAAATAATAATGTTCTTATACTTATATTTCTTATAGTGGAATGTAATGATAAAGAATTTCCCATATTTGTTACGGTTTGGAAAAGCACTCTATGTATAACAGGAAAATCCCAAAATTTTGGAAGTCATTTTCTTGTCTCATTAATACAACTTGTGGTTAATGAGTTTTAATTTATACAATGTAATCTCCCTTTCAACAAATGCCTTCACGCAATGGATTTGTGAGGGGAAAAAAGGAAGGAGAAAGCATTATTAAGCAAGAATGTGCACTAAGTAGATAATGTAGGTGTTTATGTCGGGTTCGTACACGCAACGGAATTTGAAAATTTATGTTTCAAACTCGACGACGATCGAACTGTAGTATGATATGTAATGAAAAATACAAAGCACATAGTATAATGTAATACCTCGACAGAATACTTACATTATTGTGTTAATCAACCAAGCAGTTGATTCTCGATGCTTTGTGTAGTCCGAGGGTGCACACGCAAACGTCCCTCGATTTGTAAGTTCTGAAACTGTGATGAATTTACTAAGTCAGGAATGCTAGGGATTATGACAGAGCTTTAGAAGAGATTGACCTCTCTTAGATTTTGTGTATTTGGAATGGGAGGTAAGCCCTATATTTATAAGTGTAAATAGAGGCTTTAGGGTTTCTGTGGGCCAGGCCCAGCTAAACCTCGGACTGACTAAAATTCAGACCGCTCGAAATCGGCTAGGCACCGCGGTGCCTGTGCCTGTTTTCGGAATCGCGGTCCTAAATCAAAGGCACCGCGGTCCTGTCCCAATTTTCCAGCCCTTTCCCATTTCTAATGTCCCGGTCATCAACCGAACATTTAAGTATAATCTCCTTCAAATTACAGCCTTCAATTGACGGAACATTTGACTTAGTGTTACCCTTCATGCCTTTACATATCGTCACTAATAACATTAGGATCTTCACAGACTCTAGACTGCGCCGGAAGACGAACCCAATATGTAAAGTTTAGCTACACAAAATATGTGAGAAGATAAAATCCTTTCATTCATGACACACTCAATCAAGCTTAGGATCTGTCAAGTGTCTATCCAAATGACTTGATTATTATAACTCATTTATATTAGTTGACAACAGGACCATATCACAGAAATGTCCATTGCATTGGCCAATGACTTAGTCAACCTAATACCATATGAGTACCTGAGTGTTTAGTCGAATATAAATTCAAGGAATGAATCATTTCTTGGCTCACATACCACCATTAATCTACTTCGTAATACACCCAAAACAAGCCGAGTCTCAACCTATAAGGCATTTGAGCTTAGGACAGGATCAAAGTAACTCCGTAAACAAGATGATATTGACCTCAAGTCTAAGGACTTCTATCTCCCACATGCCGATGACATTATAGACATATAACAAATAGTGCATCAGCAGGGTATACCAATACTCCAACAGGTATCCATGTGTCTATCACGAGTTGCCATAACTCGTAGCAAGTGAGGCATAATACATCCCCTAGGGATATGATGCAGACCACATGTCGACGTATCGCATTTCATCGATATCTCAATTTCGATGATCATTAGTCGATACAATTTAAGAGTTACGTTATAACATTAATACTAACATCATTAATAAACATGTAAACTCTAGGGATGCATTTATAGAATATTATAAACAATCAACTAATAATTCAAGAAATGCAAATGCCATAATATTAATCATCATAAATATAAATACGAATGTGTATAAAGTACATTGTGTCCTAATACAGATTGTCTCTAGGACATACATATACTTTCAATCTCTCACTTGGCCTAGAGCCAATCACCAACATATCTAATACCCATGTTCTCAAAATGACCATTATGTTTCACCAAGCTTAATGGTTTAGTAAACGGGTCTGCTAGATTATTGACTGTGGAAATATAATCTATCTTGATATCTTCAGCTTACACCATCTCTCTCAGGATGTGGTACTTCCTTGATATATGTTTGTTTCTATTTGTTGATCTTGGTTCCTTTTCCTGTGCAATGGCACCAGTGTTGTCACAATAAATGGTTATTGGACAACTAACACTCGGAACAACCCTAGTTCCTTCAGGAACTCAGAAATCGCGACAGCTTCTTTAGCAGCTTCCGATTCAGCAATGTACTCCGCTTCAGTAGTCGAGTCTGCAGTAGTGGCCTGTTTGGAACTATTCCAGCTCACTGCTCCTCCGTTAAAAATGAACGTGTAACCAGACTGAGATTTGAAATCATCAACATCTGTCTGAAAACTAGCATCGGTATACCCAATGGCAACCAGCTCATCAACTCCACCATAGACTAAGAAGTAATCTTTAGTATGCCTGAGGTACTTAAGAATACTCTTGACTGTTTTCCAGTGTTCCTCGCCAGGATTCTGCTGAAACTTGCAGGTCATACTAAGTGCAAAGGCCACATCTGGCCTAGTACAGGTCATGGCATACATGATTAATCCTATAGCCGAAGCATATGGAATCCTCTTCATGCGCTCAAGTTCAATAGCATTAGAAGGGCAGCCCTTCTTTGATAACTTGATGTCTTGACCCATCGGAAGACCGCCTTTCTAGGAATTCTCTATTGAGAAGCGTCTACGCACTTTGTCTATGTAGACTGACTGTGACAGCCCCAACAATCTATTAGGTCTATCTCTATATATCCTAATTCCCAGAATGTAGCAGGTTTCACCTAAATCCTTCATCATGAAGGTCTTGGACAACCAATCCTTAACTGACTGCATGAGGGTCTTATTATCTCCTATTATCAATATTTCATCAACATATATTATAATGAAGACAATGCCATTATCCTTGCGTTTGGAATAAACACAAGGATCATCTTTGCTTCTGACAAAATCAAAAATTTGATAGCATTGTCGAAGCAAATGTTCCAACTCCTAGAGGCTTGCTTAAGTCCATAAATGGACTTCTGTAGCCTGCACACAACATTTGATCTGGACTCACATGAAAAAAACCTTGGGTTGTTTCATATACACCTCCTCAATTAGATTACCATTGAGGAATGCAACTTTGACGTCCATCTGCCAAATGTCATAATCATAATGTGCAGCTATCGCAAGCAAAATCCGAATAGACTTTATCTTAGCCACCGATGAAAAGGTTTCATCATAATCCGTACCAGGACGCTGAGTAAAACCTTTAGCAACTAGTCTAGCTTTATAAGTCTGAACCTTGCCAGATGCATCAATCTTCTTCTTGAAGACCCATTTGCATTCTATGGGTTTAACCCCATTTGGCAAATTAACCAAGTTCCACACCTGATTGATATACATAGATTTCATTTCGGATTTCATGGATTCTTGCCATCTCTTCGAATCAATGTCTAGAATTGCTTCGCTGTAGGTTCTAGGCTCGTCATCATCTGGAATATCTAGCTCATTTTGTGTTTCCACAAGTAGATTTAGTCTTTTCGGAGGACGATGAGATCTAGTATACTTATGGAGTTGATTGTCTTACAATTCAGTTACAGGTATGTTTTGACTGTGAGTAGGTTCTTGTGCGTTGGTCGAACCACCAACATTAGAGCTTTTAGAAATATCATTTTCATGTCTTTCCTGAATGGGAGGAAATGCAACTGGTGCACTTGCTCCCAAGGTCTGTGCCGGAAGATCTTGCATTTCTGCATTACTCCTTGTAGCACTCCCACTGGCCGAAGGGGGTACCCTAAATATCCAATCTTCGCTAGATGCTCCCACTGAATTCTTGCCTTCATCATCGGACAAGGATTCAACCTCTTTGTTACCTTGTTCTTGAATTTTTTCAAGTTCCATCTCTGTGAAACTCTCATCCTTGTAGACATATTCATCTTCAAGGAAAATTGCGTTCCTAGAAACAAATATCTTATGTTCTCCAGCAAGATAGAAATAATATCCCTTAGTTTCCCTCGGATACCCAACAAAGTAACACTTCTCACTTTTAGATCCCAACTTATCAGTGATCAAATTCTTGACATATGAAGGACACCTCCAGGGCCTCATATGTCTAAGTGATGGTTTCTTGCCACACCATACTTCATATGGTGTCTTTTCGACTGATTTAGATGGAATTATGTTTAGAACATATATTGAAGTCAAAATAGCGCATCCCCAAAGGTATGTAGAAAGAGCTGAAAAACTCATCATGGAACGAACCATGTCAAGCAAGGTTCGTTCTCCTCTCGGCAACACCATTCATCTGTGGTGTTCCAGAAGGTGTCCACTCGGAATGAACTCCATGAAACTTTAAGTGGTCAAGAAATTCTTTACTTAAGTATTCACCCCCACGATCAGATCGGAGAGTCTTGATACTCTTTGAGAGCTGTTTCACAACTTCACACTTAAACTCCTTAAACTTCTCAAAAGCCTCGAATTTGTGTCTCATAAGATACATATATCCAAACCTCGATAAGTCGTCTGTGAAAGTGATGAAGTAAGAGAAACTCTCTCTAGCTTGAGTCGAAAATTGTCCACATACGTGCGTATGTACCAACTCAAGCACCTCATTGGCACGTATCCCCTTTCCAGAAAGAGGTTTAATGGTCATCTTACCTTTCAAACAGGATTCACAGTTACCATAAGATTGTAAGTCAAATGGTTCGAGGTAATTTAATTTCCTCAACCGTTCTATCCTTGTTTGATTGATATGAACAAGTCTGCAATGCCACAAGTAGGTAGAATTTCTTTCATTTAACTTAGCCCTTTTATTTTGTACATTGAAAATTTTCCTGTGGCAGTTTAATGTATACAATCTATTCACTAGAGGCGCAATTCCATACACAACATTATCTAAAGTCAAAACCATATTGCCATTAGACGTGTTTGAGGAAAAATCCTCTGAATCAAGTACAGGAATGGAAATAATATTTCTTGTCAAAGAAGGAACATAAAAACAATTGTTCAAAATTAAAACTTTTCCAAAAGGTAAATCTATCCTATAAGTTCCCACGCGCTCAACAGCAACTCGTGCTCCATTTTCGACGGAGTCCACTCGCGAGGCGACCTTCATTATCGCTTAGCCCCTGCATATTTGTACAAATGTGTGAGCCACAAGCGGTATCAAGTACCCAGGAATGAGAATCATTTATAGATAGATTAGTTTCAATTATAAACATACCTTGCACATTAGCACCTGGTGTCATTCCTCCACCTGGAGCAGTGCAATCCTTTCTCCAATGCCCCTTCCTATTGCAATTCATGTAAACATCCGATGCCGACAATTCCTTCTTCTTCTTCTTCGCCCCTCATGTTACACCCCATAATTCAAGGACATGTTTAAGAGAATGTACGTAAGGAATCAGGACTCTAAATTGGTACGAAAGAAAGAATTATTTTTCCGAAGGAAAATCTTCCGAACTTCGGAAAGGAATAATGTTCGTTGATGAGAATTAGATTCTCAAAATACATTATTTGAGGAGTATGGAATTTATTAACATTGTGGAAATATATTTTACGGATTTGGTCACGTAGGGCCCACCCGAAAAAATTTACGTTTTGTGGGGCCCACGAGAGTTACGAAATTTTATGGACGAATGGGAGGGAGACACGTGTCACCCCCCCCCCCCCCCCACATGGTCTTGGACGAAATTGGACCTAGGTTAGGTGGTCAAGTGACCAAGGTTAAGTGGTCTTGTGACCCGAGTTAAGTAGCAAAAGTGGATGTGACTTGAGATAATTGGTAAGTCAATGATCCCACTTGACTAGATATTTAATCATCTTCATCCAACCCCCCCAAGAGATCTAATCTTGACCCTCCATTGTTTTATATATACTACAGTAGTGCAAGACAAGTCTTCAACACTTAGAAAAAAATTGAGAAAACTTTAGGTGCTCATTATAGTGCTCTCGGCCAATGAGGAATTTTGAGAGAAATTTTTTGCAAATGTGGATCATAATTCACAAGACTTTAACCCAAGGTTCCTAGGGGTATTGTAAGGATATCTCAATAGAAAAATCCAGTAAAAACGACGTTTTTACGTTAGTCGCAAGACGAAAACCTAAGGTGTTCTTCAACTTTGAAGATGGAACTTGAAGAGGAGTTTTTCATGAGCTTCCAAGGAGTGCTTGTAGCGGATTGGAACATAAGAAGAGGAGCTAAAAGTTGCTAAGGATCGACTTTTACGCTTGGACATTATTAGGGCTTATTGAGGTAAAATCTTCATCTTCTTAATGTAATTGAAGATTACATGTTATAGTAGTTAAGAAATGAGCATGTGGTATATATAATGAAGTTTGAAAAGATTTGGATCATGTCGACTTGTTGAAAACCGAAAATGGACAAGTTAGCCGCTAATGTTGTAATCAATTTGGTCGATAGTTACAATCGTCGCATGTTAAGGAAGAAAGGAATTATAGTTGTTGAAATTGTTATTATGTATAGAACATGTTGGAATAACAACTTGGATTGAAAAAGGAAATTGAAAGAGAATTGATATTTTTATGGATAGTGTTATTGCCGAGAATGTGCCTTAAGGAATGGACAGTTTTATATTGATTGTGGGGCAGAATTTTACACGTCCTATTAGACGTGTAATCCCCTTTGTATTTGCTGAATTGTTGGGCCTTAAATGTGGCGTTTGGTTATTGATTTTCGGGCCTTGAAAAAGGTGGAAAAGTATGTAGAAACAAAGGAAGTGCTGCCCGATTTTTCGTAGAATAAGAGACCTTACACTTAGTATGATTCTACGTTAAAAAAGGTGAGGAGTTGATAGACATGTTATGATTAATATAGGTTGAAGTACTACGAGTAGCGTATTCTACTTAAAGGATGGAATAGCTATCAAGGTTGAAGTACTTTGGAGCATTTTGCTACTTGTCGATAATCGTCGCGAGGTATGTGAACCTCTTCCTTCTTTTGGCATGATTATATGTATGGAATATACATGTGGTATTATTTCATGATTCCTTCTACTCTTAGAAGTTAAGAGGTATGTATGTTGATTTACTCTCTGTAAAGGTTATGTCTAAGTTATCCTAAGTTCTTACCAAGTCTTATGGGGGATGTTGGTAAGAGTCGTTAGGAAGTATTTGGAGTCGAGTTGACTTTGCTAATTTACTGCACGAATGAGAATAAGTATCGAACAAGTCATTGCGGCGTTAATAAAAGAAAATGTATCTACAATCAATTAAATTAAAATGAGTAGAATTCTCCATCTGCATAGAAGCTAAGATAATACACAATTGTATTACATTTTCTAGATCATGGCTGCTTTAATAAGATCGTTATAAACAAGTATAACCTATTCACAACGCACAAAAGTATATGTTACTTAATATTAAAGAGTTACGTTTTGAAGTTTTAAGACCATGAACCTTAAATTCTTAAAAGGTTAAGAGACTTTATTTTTAAAGTTAAGAGACTTTATTTTTAAAGTTAAGAGACTTGAAATTCTAAGTTAAAGAGACTTGATATTCTAAGTTAAGAAACTTGATTTCTAAAGATAAGAGACTTGAAGTATTTTGAAAGTTATGCAACTTGATTTGAAAATATAAGTCTCTTGGTTATAAAAAGAATGAATTTGTCTAAACCATAAGGAGTTATAATGGCTTTATGGGAAGTTAGTTATAACGGTTTTATGGAAGGTTAAGAGAGTTGTCTATTTTGATTAATAGGCATGAGTTGCCTAGATTGGGAAATTGGAAGTTTCTTGGTTTCAAAGTCTTGAAATAAATTTCTAAAGGTCTAGTAACTTAATTTGAAAAATAGACATGCCTTGATACTACGGGTGTTAGTATCCTGGGGTTTTATATGAAAATGAGTGTTTTGAAAAGAATGGAAGTACGTAGTACTTTGGGTTAAATTCCCGGATTTTTATGTGAAACGAAAAGTGCCTTGAGTATATAAAATGAAAGTCTAAAGATTTTATGAACTTGCCTATGCTTGCTAGTGATAGCCTTGAGTGCAAGTATTATATGTTTACGCTGCCGTGACTCTCAGTTGTAGGGCCGGCTGTCTTGTTGTGAATTTACTTGGACGTACCGATAGTGACGGAGGCTTCCACGGGTATGCTTCCATTGTGATTGATCCTTGGAAATGCTTATACGATGTGGATTCCGGGGCATGCGACCAGGATGCGGGTTAGATTTCCGGATTGTTTTTATTACTCCTTGGACAAGCTTATACGATGTGGGATTCCGGGGCATGCAACCAGGAGGCGGGTTAGATTCCCGGATTTGTTTTATTACCCCATGACCATGCTTATACGATGAGGATTCCGTCATGCGACCGTATGTTATATACGATTATTACTCCACGGGTAGCTCCGTGAAGACATGTACCCGAGATGAGGGATTACACGGGCATGTTATATACGATTATTACTCCATGGACTAGCTCCCCATGAAGACATGTACCCGAGATGAGAGATTCCACGGACATGTTATATACGATTATTACCCTATGGATTAGATCTCCATGAAGTCATGTATAGAGATGAGGATTCCACAGCGTAGAGATATATATATATATATATGTATTGTATATGTGTCTGTAAACAGTGAGGTAGGATGACAGGCGCGTCACGTGGTTATATTTTACACTTACATTTGTCGGCGATGATGGGGATTCCACGGCGGGAGATATATATATATATATATATATATGTATTGTATGTGTGTCTGTAAATGAAGTAGGATGCCACGGGCGCGTCATATGGTTATATTTTACACTTACAGTTGTCGGCAGTGATGGGGGATTCCACGGGCACGTTTTGATATTTGTGGGCTTGAGACCCTTACTGGACTATGTGGTGATATTTGAGGGCTTGTGTCCATAGCCCTGGTGTGACTATTGTTCATGTGTTGAAATAGTGCATGCAGTAAACCGACTTTCATTACTTTCACTTCGCAAGGCACTGATATCATTATTTTGGTTATCATACATGTCTCGGCTTTATTATGCATCGTTATGATTTCATTCTGATATTTTCGTTTCACATACTTGGTACATATTTCTTCGACCTCCTTGAGGCTGCGTTCATGCCGCAGGTTGAGGTACATAGCTTGCTGATCCTCATTCTTAGGATCACTGTTCAGCTGGTTGGAAAGCTCCATTGTTTCGGAGGCTTTGTATTTTGGTACAGTTCCCTGAGGTTGTAGATTTATGTACATTCAGGAGTATGGCGGGGCCCTGTCCCATCACAGTTGTTATGTCAAGAATTCTTAGAGGTCTGTAGTCATATCTTGTGGATTGGGTTGTGAAAAAAAAAGAGGTAACTACTTTTTGGGTTACGTGTATATTTTTGGAAGGTGGCCTTATCGGCTAGCCTATTATTTATTTCCTGTTAAGTTTATGTATGTTCCGCTGATTATCTCTGATGTATACCTGTAAGGGTGCCCAGGTAGGGCACCAGTCGCGGTCCCGGGGTCGGGTCGTGACACCTCCCTTGGACTTCATTACTACTGTCGGAGCAACAACTTTGCCCTTCCCCTTCTGTTGTCCCTTACCTTTCGGTTTGGGGCGACTAGAGGAGCCAACCATCAGAATAGGCTTGGTCTTAGAGGTCGAAGATTCAAAAGTTTTCAACATATTATGTAACTCCGGCAATGTCGCTTTGGTTCCATTCATATTATAATTTACAATGAAACTCTCAAATGATCTCGGAAGTGAGTGCAAGATGAGGGTGGTGGAGACTCTGTCATGAAGCCTTATGTCAATAGAGGCCAACCTCTCAATCAACTCAATCATCCCCAACACATGAGGTAAAACTTGACCCCCTTCATTTAGCTTACACTTGAAAAGTTCTATAAGCAGGTCATACTCCATTGTCTGACTCTGCGAATCATAAAGCCTCCTCAAATGGGCTAACATTTCGTTGGGCCCCATAGTTTCATGTTGTCTTTGCAATTGTGGTGACATAGAAGACAACATTAAGCATTGAGCTGAGGTGGCATCCTTATAATGTTTCTGGTAGGCAACTTTGTCGAAGGTTGCATACTCTGCAGAGTCCTCCACCGGAGCGGTTGGGAATACCTTGTCTAATGTATACTCAATTTCTTCATGTCTTAGAACAATTAGTCAGTCAATTAAGTTGGGTCCGGTGAGTCTGTTTGACTCCATAAGCATTTTCAACAAAAAGTTTGACATTTCTGAAGATATGAAGATATAGATAGAATAGGAAAAATGCAATCAATAATTCATTCTTCCAATAATTTATACACATTCATAATTTGCTAATTTTAACATGGCCTTTTGTTTTAAATTAGCTACCACTATTTTGCATACTTCTACAACCTTAAGGTAGAATACGAACCTAAATCAATATAAAGGTCATAATGGGCCAAGATCCAAACATATGTTATATCCGTGTTTGATTTGGCTGATAGCTTCAATAACACACTTTGGTAGGTCCTCAACCAATTGTAAAACAACTCTAAAACTCTTGGTTTGATTAAATATCTTTCATTTTAATCTTACATCTTTAGACTAGTCTGACACTTTGGCTTCAAGATTCATCTAAACAAGCCAACCCCATTACACGATTGCGTTTAAATGCCTAAGTAAATTTAGCCTTTGCAAGCAAACACTTTGGTGTAAATACCTATAAAAGTTTATTATCTACTTTAATTTTAACACATATATGAAATGTCCTCGGTCCTCTTAGACTTGGAGCAAATGCTTTGGCATAAATACATTTGTCGCCGAAAAGAACTTAGCACCCTAACAATTATAATGGACGACGCATTATAGTCAGACTTGTATTTAATGTTTGGGAACATTTTTAATTTTTGGGGATTCATTCAAGATCAACAATCAAGTCATACATCATATGACATCCTATCATGCAATTTCTAAACACAATTAGATGGGAAACCATCAAACTCAATAGACATGATAAAAGATGGTTTTAATCACATACTGGGCGTCGTCTACCCAGACAGTTATAGCGGTCATTTGAAATTAAACAATTACTGGGCGCCCGCCGCCTATCCAGCTAATAATTGCGGACGTTATGCTAATAATTTAAATGCATCACATTTAACACTTAGCATATTTGTATATTATTCAATAATATACTATTAATGATAACTATGAGTCTATTTGTCTAAACTTTATAATCTATGTAAATGACAAACAATCGCTAAACATTTTCTGATTTTAAAATTCTGATTTTCGGGAATTCTGTAAATTTTCAGAATTTACATTTTAGTCCCTTAAGAATTTAAAATTTAATTCTGAACCCTTATAAATTCATAAAAAAATGCAATTCTAAACTTCAGAAAATATTTTTAAACTTCTAGGACCTGTTTGCAATTTTCAGAACCTAAAATCAACTTTCAAAACTTTATTTTAAGAAACCGAAACTATTAAAACTTCAGATGTAGAAACTGAAATTTTTAAGTCTATGTTTCTGATTTTTGATTTTTTTTTTAAAATTCGTCGTCGGCACCGCGGTTCCAACAGGTGGCACCGCGGTGCCTCTGAGGCAGTAAGCCACTGGAATCTGCAAATTAATTAGCACCGCGGTCCTAACAAGTGGCACCGCGGTGCCTCATAATTATCGTCACAGGCACCGCGGTCCTAACAGGTGGAACCGCGGTGCCTTGAAGGCAGATTGTCCAAAAATTAATTTTAAGCTTCTAGATGAACAGAATCACGGCTCCCATGAACAGGACCACGGTGCCCCTGGCTTCATCTGGGCAGCACTGCGGTGTTCCAATTGTGCAATCTCGGCGCCACCATAAAACCCTAGCAGGTGATGCACGATTTATGCACACACTAACGCAAGTGCACGTGTCGTGACAAGTAATATAGTCTAGAAGACCGAGTTATCGTCCTCAGGGATTAGTATTCAATTATCAATTTATATTCTATGGTATCTATTTGGTAACCGATGATTGATAAATTGTTTATAACTATAATTAAGAATGCTAACTAAAATACTTTGTTTTACTTCAAATATGGTGGAAATAGGGCTTCTAAATCTCCTCAACTATCCGCTCATCTTACTTGTTAATACACTTAATTATGGTTCTTCTTCTATTTTGAGCTAACAGGTTAACTAAGCCGTTTTATACTCCTGTTAAGGTAATATAAACACTCAACCCCAATATAGAACCCTTCTACCTTTCGGTGATAAGATTGACTATAAAGGAGGATTAAGAGCAATAACCTATTAATCTACACAAGTATCGGGGTACTTTCGCCCACGATTTAAACCTATGTTTATTCAAATGTAGCATATTCACAATCTCCCCTTTCGGATTTCGATTAGAACTCATATAAGTGATGATAACTAGTGATCAATTAATTATCAAGCAATCAAAACAATTATTGAATAAATCTTAAATAAGTGAAGAAGAAACCAAACTAATATATTAATTCATGAATAAGAGTTTCAAGAGAATCACAAGGAAATCCCTAACAAAGTAATTAGCTCCTAGCCATAGTCACGCTAAGAACTAATATAATCTCCAAACATGAACTGAAATAAACAAAGCAAAAAGAAAGTAAAGAAAATACTCAAGAACAAGTCTCCAAGCCTTCTAGTATCTAAGGATTGTGTTGTGGAATATTTACAAGATGGAATGGAATGGTGGATGGAGAATGAAATGGTGGATGGTATGTAGGATGATGGATGAATTCTTCTAATGATGTAGAGACTATTTATAGCCCAAGAATCCTTTAGGTAAAGGGTTAGAGATTATATATGTAGGAAAAGTTATGGAATCCTTTAGGTAAAGGGTTTAGGAAAAGTTATGGAATCCTTTAGGCAAAGGGTTTAAGGAATATTTAGGTAGGAAAAGTTATCCTTTTTGGACTCTGAAAACGTGTCAAATTCGGCCCAAAACTCAAAAATCACGCGTCTGATCTTGTCTATACTTCCCGGGACTTCTTAGACTTTATTTATTGGCCCCTTTTAGTGTGCAATTCCATCTCAATTAAGCTCATTTTCTCTTCTTTTCGCCATTTTTCCATTTCTGACCGCTGTGACATAAAAGAAAGAAAGACGACCCTAATACTATACTAAACATCAACAAAATGAGTAAAATACTAACTTAAAAATGACTCAAAAGGTGTATATAAAATACACCGATCAGCAGGCACCGCGACACTCCATCATGGAACCACGGTGCCTCTCCTCCAAAATCCTTAAATTTGAAATTTCCGAACCCCTAAAACTGGTTTAGGGCCAGATATTTCAGATATATCACTCGTATTACCATCACCATTAAAACAATATGTTCATCGACCATCAAATCCAACTTTCTTCTCGTTCTTCGTTTCAATACACCATGTTTTAAGCCGAATAACACATATCAACATTGATGAGTTACATATTGTATCGATTTTCTCGAACACATAATTGTTTTAACAGATTAGGGCACAATGACTATGTGTTCTAAAGATTTAGGATTTAAAAGCTTTTAAATACATAAAATATAGATCTAAACAAATTCTAACCCATATTATCATTAATATCATTACAAATCACACGAAACAGCCCAAGCTCTGATACCACTGTAGGTGTTTACGTCGGGTTCGTACACGCAGCGGAATTTAAAAATTTATGTTTCAAACCCGATAACGGTCGAACTGTAGTATGATATGTAATGAAACATACAAAGCACATAGTATAATGTAATACCTCGACAGAATACTTACATTATTGTGTTAATCAGCCAAGCAGTTGATTCTCGATGCTTTGTGTAGTCCGAGGGTGCACACGCAAATATCCCTCGTTTTGTATGTTCTGAAACTGTGATGTAATTTGCTAAGTCAGGAATGCTAGGGATTCTGACAGAGCTTAATAAGAGATTGACCTCTCTTAGATTTTGTGTATTTGGAATGGGAGGTAAGCCCTATATTTATAATTGTAAATAGAGGTTTTAGGGTTTCTGTGGGCCAGGCCCAGCTAAACCTCGGACTGACTAAAATTCGGACCGCTCGAAATCGGCTAGGCACAGCGGCCCAAAGTAAGTGGCACCGCGGTGCCTGTGCCTGTTTTCGGAACCGCGGTCCTAAATCAAAGGCACCGCGGTCCTTCCCCAATTTTCCAGCCCTTTCCCATTTCTAATGTTCCGGTCATCAACCGAACATTTAAGTATAATCTCCTTCAAATTACATCCTTAAATCGACGGAACATTTGACTTAGTGTTACCCTTCAGGTCTTTACATATCGTCACTAATAACATTAGGATCTTCACGGAACTCTAGACTGCGCCGTAAGACGAACCCAACATGTAAAGTTTAGCTACACAAAAAATATGTGAGAAGATAAAATCTTTTCATTCATGACACATTCAATCAAGCTTAGGATCTGTCAAGTGTCTATCCAAATGACTTGATTATTATAACTCATCTATATTAGTTGACAACAGGACCATATCACAGACATGTCCATTGCATTGACCAATGACTTAGACAACCTAATACCATATGAGTACATGAGTGTTCAGTCGAATATAAATTCAAGGAATGAAACCTTTCTTGGCTCACATACCACCTTTAATCTCCTTCGTAATGCACCCAAAACAAGCCGAGTCTCAACCTATAAGGCATTTGAGCTTAGGACAGGATCAAAGTACATTACTCCGTAAACAAGATGATATTGACCTCAAGTCTAAGGACTTCTATCTCCCACATGCCGATAACATTATAGACATATAACAAATAGTGCATCAGCAGGGTATACCAATACTTCAACAAGTATCCATGTGTCCATCACGAGTTGTCATAACTCGTAGCAAGTGAGACATACTACATCCCCTAGGGATATAATGCAGACCACATGTCGACGTATCGCATATCATCGATATCCCAATTTCGATGATCATTAGTCGAGGCAATTTAAGAATTACGTTATAACATTAATACTAACATCATTAATAAATACGTAAACTCTAGGGATGCATTTATAGAATATTATAAACAATCGACTAATAATTCAAGAAATGCAAATGCCATAATATTAATCATCATAAATATAAACAAGAATGTGTATAAAGTACATTGTGTCCTAATACAGACTGTCTCTAGGACATACACATACTTTCAATCTCTCACTTGGCCTAGAGCCAATCACCAACATATCTAATACCCATGTTCTCAAAATGACCATTATGCTTCACCAAGCTTAATGATTTAGTAAACGGGTCTGCTAGATTATTGACTGTGGGAATATAATCTATCTTGATATCTTCAGCTTACACCATCTCTCTCAGGATGTGGTACTTCCTTGGTACATGTTTGTTTCTATTTGTTTATCTTGGTACCTTTTCCTGTGCAATGGTACCTGTGTTGTCACAATAAATGGTTATTGGACAACTAGCACTCGGAACAACCCTAGTTCCTTCAGGAACTCAGAAATCGCGACAACTTCTTTAGCAGTTTCCGATTCAGCAATGTACTACGCTTCAGTAATCGAGTCTGCAGTAGTGGTCTGTTTGGAACTCTTCCAGCTCACTGCTCATCCGTTGAAAATGAACGTGTAACCAGACTGAGATTTGAAATCATCAACATCTGTCTGAAAACTAGCATCGGTATACCCAGTGGCAACCAGCTCATCAACTCCACCATAGACTAAGAAGTAATCTTTAATACGTCTGAGGTACTTGAGAATACTCTTGACTGCTTTCCAGTGTTCCTCGCCAGGATTCTGCTGAAACTTGCAGGGCATACTAAGTGCAAATGCCACATCTGGCTTAGTACAGGTCATGACATACATGATTGATCCTATAGCCGAAGCATATGAGATCCTCTTCATGCGCTTAAGTTCAATAGCATTAGAATGACAGTCCTTCTTTGATAACTTGACGCCTTGACCCATCGGAAGACCGTCTTTCTAGGAATTCTCCATTGAGAAGCGTCTAAACACTTTGTCTATGTAGACTGACTGTGACAGCCCCAACAATCTATTAGGTCTATCTCTATATATCCTAATTCCCAGAATGTAGCAGGTTTCACCTAAATCCTTCATCATGAAGGTCTTGGACAACCAATCCTCAACTGACTGCATGGGGGTCTTATTATCTCCCATTATGTCTGACTGTGAGTAGGTTCTTGTGCGCTAGTCGAACCACCAACATTAGAGCTTTTAGGAATATCATTTTCATGTCTTTCCTGAATGGGAGGAAATGCAACTGGTGCACTTGCTCCCAAGGTTTGTGCCGGAAGATCTTGCATTTCTACATTACTCCTTGTAGCACTCCTACTGGCCGAAAGGGGTACCCTAAATACTCAATCTTCGCCAGATGCTCCCACTGAATTCTTGCCTTCATCATCGGGCAAGGATTCAACCTCTTTGTTACCTTGTTCTTGAATTTCTTCAAGTTATATCTCTGTGCAACTCTCATCCTTGTATACATATTCATCTTCAAGGAAAATTGCATTCCTAGAATCAAATATCTTATGTTCTCCAGGAAGATAGAAATAGTATCCCTTAGTTTCCTTCAGATACCCAACAAAGTAAAAGTTTTGTCACTTTTAGATTCCAACTTATCAGTGATCAACTTCTTGACATATGCAGGACACCTCCAGGGTCTCATGTGTCTAAGTGATGACTTCTTGCCACACCATACCTCATATGGTGTCTTTTCGACTGATTTAGATGGAATTTTGTTTAGAACATATATTGAGGTCAAAATAGTGTATCCCCAAAGGTATGTAGGAAGAGCTGAAAAGTTCATCATGGAACGAACTATGTCAAGCAAGGTTCGATTTCTCCTCTCGGCAACACCATTCATATGTGGTGTTCCAGGAGGTGTCCACTCGGAATGAAATCCATGAAGCTTTAAGTAGTCAAAAAATTCTTTACTTAAGTATTCACCTCCACGATCAGATCGGAGAGTCTTGAAACTCTTTGAGAGCTGTTTCTCAACTTCACACTTAAACTCCTCAAAAGCCTCAGATTTGTGTCTCATAAGATACACATATCCAAACTTCGATAAGTCGTCTGTGAAAGTGATGAAGTAAGAGAAACCCTCTCTAGCTTGAGTCGAAAATGGTCCACATACGTCCGTATGTACCAACTCAAGCACCTCCTTGGCACGGATCCCCTTTCCAGAAAAGGGTTTAATGGTCATCTTATCTTTCAAACAGGATTCACAGTTACCATAAGATTGTAAGTCAAATGGTTCGAGGTAATTTAATTTCCTCAACCGTTCTATCCTTGTTTGATTGATATGACCAAGTCTGAAATGCTACAAGTAGGTAGAATTTGTTTCATTTAACTTAGCCCTTTTATTTTGTACATTGAAAATTTTCCTGTGGCAGTTTAATGTATACAATCCATTCACTAGAGGCGTAATTCCATACACAACATTATCTAAAGTCAAAATCATATTGTCATTAGACGTGTTTGAGGAAAAATCCTCTGAATCAAGTACAGGAATGGAAATAATATTTCTTGTCAAAGAAGGAACATAAAAACAATTGTTCAACATTAAAACTTTTCCAAAAGGTAAATCTATCCTATAAGTTCCCACGCGCTCAGCAGCAACTCGTGTTCCATTTTCGACGAGCAGGTCCACCTCGCGAGGCCCGACCTTTCTGCTATCAGTTAGGTCAATAGAGGTCAACCTCTCAATCAACTCAATTATCTCCAACATATGAGGTGAAACTTGACCCCTTTTATCCAATCAAATAAAGTCATGAAGAAGTAAATTAAAGACAAACTTTTTTGAGTACTCCCTCCGTTTCAAAATGATTATCTTACTTTTCCTTTTTAACAACTCTTTAATTTCGACTTTTCACATGATATTTTTACGACTACAAGATTAAATGATATATTGATATATTTTTCATATTTTTAGTTTAATACCACATAATTTATTTATTTTTACTTGCTTAAACTTTGTGTATGTTAAAGTATATGGGCCAGTGTCCCAGCCGAGACAATGGCCCAGCCGAGAGTCCACCCTGGGGCCTCCTTTTCTTTTGTATATTTGGTGAATATTAGACTTAGGTTTGTACCTTAATTAGTAGTGTAATATTATCATAATTGTAAAGTTAGTATTCACCAAATATATAAAGGAAAGGGAGGCCCATGAACTCTACTTTGAGTCGGTCATCTCACTGCCCATATACTTTAATAGTGTATGTCATGTCAAATGGGATAAATATTTTGAAACTCAGGGAGTATATATTTAGAGAATTTTCTTTTAATTTATACCTGATGATGATGTTGAAGGACCGGTATCATTACCTCGAGGACGTCTGAATAATAACAGTGAAATAGTCAGGCGCAAACCTAAAAACCTCGATTATCAAAAAAAAAATACAACGACGGGTATGTCATACGTGGAAAGAGTAGAATAAAGAGCACGTAAAGTTTGAAATATTTGCAGCTATGGCTGCCTTAGGAAACCTACTAATATCTCTACTTTAATTAGGGACCACTTTGATGGCTTCTTTGCAAGCCACCTGTAATACAAATATTCCAACACCAACTCTCTTTTTATCTTCTTTTTTTATATTAATGTTATCGACTTGCGTCAGACTAGTCCTAGAGGTAATAGTAGTATTCGTTCCTCAACATTACTACCAGTAAATCGCGGGATGTGTTCCAATAACCAAAGTTTGAGAACGGACAACTGATAGCACCTATAAGGATCAACCCCAGAAGAGAGCAAAAAGTTTTCACTTAAAATTGATCTCACGCTGCAAGTATGCAGAGCGCCTTAAGTCCCCATTTTTTTTAAAGTAATTTGTAAACGGTCTTGCTCGTCTCGTACTTAATCATACATTTTAGGCCGGTTAAACTCATGCAATATCGACTTCAATGAGAATGCGGGGTTTGTGAGGGTAGCTCAGTTGGTTGAGATTTTCCCTCCGCCGTCGTGTGGTAGAAGGATTGAATCGTATACCATTCTTATTCTTCAATAAAAAAAAATTGTTAGAGGAAAAAAAATAAAGAAAAAGTAAATATTTGATCAAGCGGAATACATGTATTTTGTTCACAATATTTTATTTGTAGAACATATTCAAAACACATTTATTAATAATTATGTGTAGTGTGGGAAAGTCGAGTTTATAGTCTCTAACTTTACTTTTAAAAAACACAAAAGGTGATTCATAGACTAGTACGTAAAGGTAATATTTACTAGTACTGTATTTAGACTAAATTAATATAATTTAATCATGATTAAGTGATTAATAAGTAAAAATATACATTAAATAACTATGGTTACGTTATTAATATATTTAAATATATATTATGCATCCAATTATTTAGTATAAATACCAGTATGCGCTCGTAGGGTAGTCAAGTTGGTGTAGCATGGAGCGGGGCCATAGTCGCGAGTTCGATCCTGCATAAACCTTCGGTTGAGTCTGCGCACGTGGCTGCCAAGTGTGGTTAATCGATTGGCGTGGTTTGCGGTATTGCGTCGATCGGAGTTTACCTGTCGCTCGAAAGAGTAGCGACTGCGGGTTCCTTCGTCAAAAAAAAAAAAAAAAAAAACAAAGCACGAACTAAATTGAGATTAATTTAATTTTTAATAATCTCATTAGTCATTAGTGACATTAGAAGCCACTCAGGTAGCATTCACACGATATGATCATAAAATCGTGATGTGAGACTTTACACTAATAGAAGAATTGAAAAACTTATATTTTAACTATTTTTATACAATATATATTTGAGAATATAGCCATTTCTCCTTAATTAATCATTGCAGCCGTATTCTTTTTTCTCCTTAATCTAGATTCTAGAACAAGGACAAGAATCTTTTTGTTATTTATTATTTTTTTTTAAAGAAAAAAATCTGGTTCATGCCCCATAGACTATGTTTCTAAAATTCCACGACTTTGGTCTAAAGATTAAAATAACAAGCAACAACCACATTTCACTAGTAAATTTGTATAGTGGAACCAATTATGTATGCACCCTATTTCAACATTATAATAGTATTCATTTTACACTTATATATTCCCTCTAGTCAGAGCTGTCTCAAACATTTAAGGGGTCATGTTCTAATTCGTAAAAGTGGATCCTTAATTGGGCTAAGACCTGCGAATTATGGGTCTTTACAGTAAATTATGGCTAATACTACTTAATAAAAAAATGGACCCTAAAATTTTTCGTTTTTCGGAGGGCCCTGTGCGGTAGCACACCTCGCACGGATCCAAAAACGGTCCTGCCTCTAGTACAATCATAAGTTTCTTAAAAGAAAAGAATATATATGTACTGATGTGTAAAAAATATTTATACGTTTTAAAAGTAATTTCAGGTAGATCTCTTTATAAACATTAATTGATAATCTGATAAAAAAAGATGAAAATACTCGACATATTTCAGTATATATAAGATGTGTAATTTAAATTTTTAAGTATTTCTTTTTCATCCTATCAAGTGTGTACTGTGTACTGTGTGGTTAAAACTTGTGAAATTAAATAAAATACTGTATACACAAAGAACCATAGAAAAATTTCTCATTCAAAGAATAAAATTCTAAAAGAAGTAAATGTTACAAATCCTTCACAAAGGCATGTATGTATCTCACATAAATAAAGATTAAAAAAAAAAACTATCTTTGGTGAATTGTAATGAGTGATGACCCTAATTTTGATTTCTACACTTGATGATGTTTACTTTAATTGTACTTTATTCTAACAAATTTGTTTAAATTATATTAAACCTTTAGACATTTTTTTTATTTTTCACTCGGAATGTGAGATCAATTTCCGATCACGAATCTAGGTTTAGCCACGTAAATCTCATTAAGGAGGACGGAATTTATTTCATGCTCGAAATTCCGAGACCTCAAACATGATTGTTAATTGAGTTGCTGTTGTAAAAACAACATATCCTCAATATTCCATAAATTATCTGAAACATCATCCAATAATAATTGGCTCATGTTTTGCTGATTATCATGAATATCCACTGTTCTGAAGTCTAGTGCACCATGTTGAAAATAACCTGTGGGACTAATCAAGGATTCTCCATAATCACCTTGATTAATAGGATAATTAGTGTAGCAATTAGCAGACATGTCTGAAATTTGTGTCCCAATTGAGTTTTCTGATGAAGCTGTTGTTGTTGTACTAGAATAATTCTCTTGTGTGAAGCTCATGTTTGGAACAATATTATTATTGTTAATAATAATATTGTCATTTGATTGTTGAATATTCACTTGATTATTTGAATTAGAAGAAGCTTGAATTCTCTCCACTAGCCTTGGTATCCATAAATAACGCAATGTATCTTTGAATTGTTTGCTATTGACATCACATTTTAACTGTTTGGCATGTTTTTGCACTCGGGTTCTCCAATAATTCTTGATTTCGTTATCCGTTCTTCCCGGTAAATGTTGTGCGATTTTTGACCACCTACAGTTAGGCAAAAAAAAATCTTTACATATATATACAAAAACTATCCCCTTGGCATTTGAGAAGATTATAGTTAGTGACAAAGGTGGTTCAGAAATTACTATAGGTCACACGTTCAAATACTATATAGGTATAACTCTTTTTAATCTATTATTAGAATTTTTAGCTCTACCATCGACTACATAGGTAATCATTTACAACCAATGATTTTTTAAAATCATTTACACTTAGGAGGAAACGTAAGATTATGATCTAAAATTTTAACGAGACGTTAGACGACATTTTAATTTTGCAGACATTAGACTATAAATTTTGTAAATATAGTCCTTGAGACTGATAAAATATTAAAATTGACCAATGTTTAAATAAAATGAACATACCTATTTCCCCAACGAGAATGAAGTTCGAGAATCAATAATTGTTCTTCAAGTGTAATATTTCCACGTCGAACATCTGGTCGAAGATAATTAAGCCATCTTAGTCTGCAGCTTTTCCCTGTTCTCTTTAAACCTGTTTAATTAATGTGTCATATTAATTCATTAGTATTAGCTTCCTCATACAACACAGTTTATTGGTAAAATTAAATAAAAGAACCAATAATACCACTTTACATCCACCACACACCAGACATGAATCTATATCTCTCCTCATGAACTATCCTACTACCTTAGAAAAACCAATAAATAAATAGAAAACTAGAAAAATGGAATTGAAAAATAAAACTCTTATATAAAAAAAGAAAAATACAATAATATTTTTGTATTCATATTCATTTCAAAAATTCGTTTACACTGTCAGTGTATAGATTTTTACCTGCGGATCGAGCAAGTGAATTCCAACGACCTTCGCCATGAAGAGCTATATGATTCATAAGAGTTAAATCTTCTTCAATGGTCCATGAACCTCTTTTGAAGTCCATATTATTATTATCTTCATCACCTTTTTTATCGTTATCATTACTACTAGCTTCTCTTCTCAAATCGAAATTAACATGTTCAAGACGATCCATCAATAATAAAATCTCGATTTCCCTCCAAAAAAAAGCGAGATATTTAGCTGAAAGAGTGACCGAGCGCCTTCAAAGGTTGCTTTAGTTGCTTGAAGCCTTGTGAATTACAGAATATTTAGAGAAACTGAATTGATTGATACAAAAAGGGTCTTGATGGATTATTAGTGCACGAGGAGATAGAAGAAGTGTTAGGGGTTTATATAGATGAATAAAAAGAGAGGTTCGAAAAAATGGTGAGTAAAACGTGGAATTAGATGGAAATTAAAGAAGAAGAAGTTGTATTTATTAATGAGTTAAATTAATGTATAATCTCACAAAGCCGCAATAGGGAAACTTGTCTTTTTGTGGCCACTTGTATAATAGGGTTTGTTAATTAATTACACTTAATGACTTAAACTCGGTTTGATACTTTTTGACTTTGTCCATCTCATCATATTCACATTTTAGTATTAGTTTCATGAAAATCAATTATATACTCTACATTTCTTTTTAATTCCTTCATCTACCCCTATACCCCCACCAAGCAAGGTGTCATGGATTTGCTGACTTTCAACTTCATTTTTTCTAAGTTACTAAATTCCTTGCTTGAAAATGGAATACGATGTCCACTAACATTTGAAATTGAAACTTTTGGTATGGAGTAATGTTTATTTTTATATTATCAGGTCGTCGCTGATGTTAGATGTATTTATACGTCTATTCATCGTATTTTACTCATAATTATATCTTGTTTTGAGGATAAATTGCACTAAATACACCTAACTAATAGTGATTTTTTTCGGGCTAATATGTGTCTTTGTTGAAATTAGGTACTTTATATGTGACGATGCTTCAATTTTGGAGTAGAAAGAGCAAGAGATGAAGGTTGGAGGACTTTGAAGTCTGAGTAGAAGTCCCAAAAATCAACGGGAGACGAGTTTGAGGCTCAAATGCCAAGTCTACACGCGAAGACGTCACAATACATATATGATGTCTGAAAAAGATGGCTGGCGCGAGGCGCTCACATGTCCAAGGTCCCTGCGTTGCGCTTGTTATGATGGATAAACTGAGACAATTTCTTTGAAGGTCTTTGGAAAACATGCAGCGCGGGGCCTTGGGTTCATATGTCGTCTTGTGGCGGAACTTATTTTCTACTTCATATTTTTAAGGGTATTGTGGTCCGAGCTCGTTTCTACATGTTATAAATACATTATAAACTCATTTTTGATAGGGGGTTGATAACTTTTGATCTAGGGAGAGTTTGGAGCCGCCGTGGAGGCCGGAGATTATTTGATTTTACTTTTTCTTCTCCGTACTACTAGTTTTTATGTTTCTTTGTATGAATATTGATGTTTGAAGACTATTTTTATCTGAAGATGAATTATTTATTTTGATTGTATCTTTAATTATGTGCATAATTGATGATTGTTTGGCCAACAGTTAGGTTCTATCGACTATCTAATATACATGCTTGGGGGAAATGTTGTTAGATTAGAGAAGGATTAAGGCGAGTGTGATCTGATTATCCTTACAGTTAGGCTAAGATTTGTGGCTAGGATAGGAATATACATAGACACCGCATTCAATTAAATACTGTAAACGAATTGCGTTCTGAACATGTCAATTTCATAGTAATATAGGCGGTGAACTATTTTGAATAGGTGAGTAGTAGTTCAGGAGAATACTACGAGAGTTAATAATCTGGTTAATTAGCAATCGTCGGTAATTCGGATTAAAGGGAAATAGTTTGAGAACTCAATAGGATTGGTGAATCAACCACAATTCTAGAACATTCATCTCATTGATAACATAAAAATCGATCTTTCTTAGTTAAAGTTTATTATTTATTTTCTTTTATTTTTAGATAGTTTATAATTATAACCCTCGAATTTCATCTCTTGTTTAGATACTTAGAATTAGTTTAACTTAGTTGACGGTTAATCACAAGTCTCTGTGGGTTCGACATCTAATTTGTAAAATCACTATATTACTTGTATGATCACATATACTTGTGTGTGTGTTTGGGAGCAACAAACGCTTAAAAGATATTTATAGATATAACCTTCTTAAAATATAATATTTGTAATCTTAAAAACACATATATCGACTATAACACATAAAAATAACATAATATTAAAAAAATTGGATATATAACTTAAGCTCGTATATATTACATGCATCCCTAAATTAACTAGGCTTATATATTGTTCTTCAAATCTCACCACGTCAACAACTCTCACTTCATATCCTGCTACGTCTATTAAGTAATAAGCCTAAGTGCTTCAATCGCACTACTAAAAAACGTGAAATTACTGAAAGTATATATGTCATAAAAACAATTATTTTAGGAGCAAATGTACTTGATTATATTTATATTATTAATGAGATTAATATATTTGGCTTTTGCAATTATTGAATTATTATTTGATTGTTTATATTATTCATTAATGTGCATCCCTTGAACTTACATTGTCATTGATAGTGTGTAGTTCTTAAAATAGCCTAGACTAATGATCACTGAGAATGGGATATCAATGATATGTTGTAAGTCGACATGTGGTCTGCATCACATTCTTAGAGAATGTAGTATATCTCACTTACTGCTAGCAATAGTTGCTAGTGATGGACACATGGATACTCTTAGAGGAGTATTGGCAAACCCTGCTGATAAACTATTTGTTATACATGTCTAGAGTATTATCAGCATGTGAGAGATAGAGGTCCTTAGACTTGAGGTCAATATCACCTTGTTTACGGAGCAATGCACTTTGATCCTATCATAAGCTCAAATGTCTTATAGGTTTAGACGTGGCTTGTATTGGGTGCATTACGAAGTAGATTGAAGGTGGTAGTTGAGCCAAGAATATGATTTATTCCTCGATTGGAATTTCGAGAGAACACTCAGCTTCTCAGAGATGTTAGATCGATCAAGTCATTGGCCAATGCAAGAGACATATCTAGTATATGGTCTAGTTGTCGACTAATATAGATGAGATAAAGTGATCAAGCCATTTGGATAGACACTTAGAAAATCTTAAGCTTGATTGAGTGTGTCGCGAATGAAAGGAATTTATCATCTCACATAGAGGTCTGTTTACTTGAGTCTGGTAAACGTACTTCACATATTGGGTCTGTCACCGGCGCCGTCTAGGAGTTCCGTGTGAACCTTGATTTGGTCAAGTGCCGATGTGTGAAGGCTTAAAGGGTCATACTAAGTCGATTGTCTTTTTCGGTCTAAGGGTATATTGAGAGAATGTAAAATATCTGATTTAGAATCAAAATATTTTATTTAATAATAAATTATGGGATAATTTTCATTTGATGAAAATAATTAAATCTTGGATTTAATTAGAACTAAAACGTGCAGAAAATAAATAGAGGAGCGGCACAACAGTGGGCCCAGTTCGACTGGCCCACTGCAATTTGGATTTGAGTCAGGTCTTGAAGCCTGATCCAAATCTGATTTGGTTTAGGGTTTCCTCCACTATATATTTGACACTTAACCCATAATTTCAGTATGCACTCACTTTCCACTTTCTGAACTCAGAGTTCAAGAAATAAAATTCTCTCAAACCTCTGCCAAGATTTTCTAGCTTTCTTGGGCAAAGGAATATACCGAAGCAAGGCTTGCACCCGGATTGACAATCGCGTGCGCTCCCTTTAATAAAGACTAACAAAGCTTAAACTGTAAGTTTTCTTCCTGTCTTTGCAGATTTGAATTATCGCATAATCATACCAGAAACGTTTGTTGGGGCAAGTAAGTTTACTCAAAATTTTAAACTTTCGTTGTGTCTTACTTGTGTGTTTTACACCCAACAAATCCCTACAATTACAATAGACATTTTTGTTGAAAATATGAAATTCGCGATGGAAATTTAGTTGAAAACATTTCTAGCAAGTTGATTTTCGATGTAATCGTACAAAAGTTTCGTTGCGAATTCACTTATTTTAGTAGTGGATTGTGGATTATAAGCTATTTGCCTATTCTTTGTCTATAGAAATTTCGCTAGCTATTTTCTGTGGTGCCTCATCAAAGTAGATGTGTGATTTAATGTGAATAAGGGCTATGCAATTATGCTATTGAGGGAAGGGCCATTTTTTGATCCGTGCGAGCTGTGCTACTGTACAGGGTCTCTCGAAAGACGAAAAATTTTAGGGTCCCTTTTTTCATTTTTTTATTAAGTAGTATTAGTCAGAATTTACTGTAAAGTCTCATAATTCGCAAGTCTTAGCCCAATTAAGGGTCCACTTTTACAAATTAAAACAGGACTCCAAAATGTTTGAGACGGGCCTGATTGAGGGCTATATATATATATATATATATTACTAATTTAGTGATTTAGAATTAACAAGCAGCCGTACTGTAAACACGTATATTATAGAAACAATTGTATCCCTACTCATAATTAGAATATTTTCATATATTGTGTAAATATAATTATGGTAAGACTAGGATTCCTTTTTTGTATAGGCTTAGGATTCCTATTGTATAAGGATGAATATTGTACTTTATATATACTTTGATATTAATGAGAACTCTCTAAGGGAGATTAATATCATCTTACATGGTATCAAGAGCCTAACACAAAATTCTACAATTTTTCTTTGTGTGAGCCGCCACAGTCGACCAGCCCCTGGCGATTCATGTGATTCCGCCCCTCTCCTCCCAAAAGTCTTGTTTTTTCTTCTTCTTTTCTCTCTTCTCTAAATGGATACTCAGGATTACGCTTCTGATTCTGACGCATCTACCTCCACAAATCTCACCACCACGTCGCCATCCTCTTTTCATCCCGCCCTCACTGTTACCAATATCAAGAATTATATTCTCATTCTTCTTTATCAAGAAAACAGTCAGTATTATCCTTGGGTTGAACTGTTCCGTAATCATGCATGTCTTTATAACGTGTTTGACCACATCGACGACACTATTCCGCGTCCTCCGGAGGTTGATGAGTCTACTTGGCGTCGTTTAGACGCCGACGCTTCTTCTTACTATCATGAAATCTGGTGCCACAGCTCGTGATTTATGAAACCGCTTGGAGGAAATCTTTCAAGATAACAAGCACACTCGTGCGGTGTATTTGGAGGAACAATTTAACAATACACGCCTTGAAAATTTCTCCAACATGACTGAATATTGCAGACAGTTGAAACTACTGGCGGATCAACTCTCCAACGTTGACACGCATGTCTCAGACACTAAGATGGTGTTGCAATTGATTGCAGGCCTTCCTAAATGTGACTATGATACATTAGCGGCCATAATTCAATAGATATATCCGCTTTCCAGTTTTAACAAAGCTCGTTCGCAGTTGTTGCTCGAAGAGACTCGTCGTGCTAAGCAGGATGAGCACACTCAGAAGGCGTTAGCTGTCGAAACACGCCCTCAAGACCCAACGCCGTCAGAAAACTCTCAACCGCAGAAGGGACGCGGTGGCAAGGGTCGCGGCAGAGGAGGTCGTGGTCGTGGTAGAGGTCACGGACAGCAGAATCAGCAGCAGCAACAACAGGGCCAGTTGATTCAGCGTCGCGGCGCGCGCGATTCCAAGACCAGCGACCACGTCGGCGCATGACACCCCGAGTTGGGTCGGACGCGGCTGTCTCAACATACAACACCAAAACAATCGTACATGAACTCCGAGCCTTCTCACTTTCGCTGATGCGGGTAATATTCCCAAACTGTTTGGTTAAAGCATCCTCAATTTCTGACAGTTGGTAGTGGCCACCGCATTCCAGTAAAGGGTTATGGTACATCCTACACACCACCTCCTCATCCATTACCGCTTCAAAATATCCTATATGTCCCACATATGATTAAGAATCTAATCTCTATCCGCAAATTCACTTGTAATATCTGTCTCCGTTGATTTTGACCCTTATAGTTTCACTGTGAAGGATATTTATACGGGGATACCTCTTACGAGATTCAATAACACGGGGGATATATATCCATTCACTCCCACCTCCGCTGCCAGATCTAGCTCTCCCGTCTCTCTAGCGGTCATTTCTTCTTCCACATGGCATAATAGGCTTGGTCATCCAGGAGCCCCAGTTTTTAATTTTCTTAGAGGCAATAATTTCATTACTTGTAATGGGAAGCTTGTCCAAAACTGTGTTTCTTGTTCTTTAGGCAAACATACTCGTCTTACGTTTAAGTCATCCATTAGTGTTACTTTTGCACCCTTTGATATTATACATGCTGATTTATGGACATCACTTGTTGCTAGTTCTCTCGGTCATAAATACTATTTTATCCTACTAGATGACTTTTCTCACTTTGTTTGGTTGTATCCTCTCAAATTTAAATCGGAAGTATTTGTCAAATTTCTTGAGTTTCGAACATTCATTCAAACACAATTTGAAAAAGGTATAAAATCTTTTCAGTGCGATAATGGTCGTGAATTCAACAACTCTATGTTTCACCGTTTGTACTAATAATGACATGGTTTTTCGCTTCTCCTGCCCTCACACCTCCCCTCAAAACGGTAAAGTTGAAAGAATCATTCGCACCATTAACAATATGATTCGCACTCTATTGATACATGCCTCCCTACCTCCATCCTTCTGGGTCTATCCTGCTAGAATATGTTCTCAATATCCTCCCAACTAGCACCTTTCACAATATGTCCCCTACCGAAATTCTCTATCATAGAGTCCCCTCTTATGATCATCTCCGAATATTCGGTTGTCTATGCTATCCTAACCTTGCCTCTACTGTCCATCACAAACTAGCCACCCGGTCCACTCTTTGTGTCTACCTAGGTGATCGTGTATTTTATATACACTTTTTGAGTCATTTTTAGTTAGTATTTTACTCATTTTATTTATGTTTAGTATAGTATTAGGGTCGTTTTCCTTTCTTTTGTGTCACAGCGGTCAAAAATGGAGAAATGACGAAAAGAAGAGAAAATGAGCTTAATTGAGATGGAATTGCACACAAAAAGGGCCAAGAAATAAAGTCTAAGTTCCGGAATTATAGAGAGATCGACGAAGACCAGGACGAACAAAGGGCGAAGAAGCGAAAAATCGGAAGAATTCCGTCACGAGCCATGGCGCTTAGCGTGGCGCCGACCAAGCCGCCCAACTATCTACGATTTTTCAGCGCTTCGATCTGATGGCAGCGCGACGCGGGAATTATGAAGTGCTGGCCGAATTTGACATGTTTTCAGAATCCTAAAGGGATTATTTTTTCCTACCTAAAGGGATAACTTTTTCTACCTAAAGGGATAACTTTTCCTACCTTAAAACCCTTACCTAAAAGGATTCTAATAACTTTTCATTTCCTACAAATCCCTAACCCTTCACCAAAAGGATTCTTTGGCTATAAATACTATACATCATTAGAAAAAAGAAAAAAAAAAACAAGTGTGCCGTGATTCGTTGTTGGTTTTGATGCATCTCAGGGATCCTGAAGATATGGATTACTACTGTCAATATGATCGAGCTCCAACCATAGAGGAAGAGAGGGAGGAATTACGAGAAACTCTACTCAGTCTCACGAGGTCCCAAGCTCAGTTCATGGACGAAATGAGGTTGGGTATAAAGAAGTTGGAAACGCAAATAGCAGAACTCGCGATCATATTCAACAATGACGACAAGTTGAGAGCACGAATCACACCCAACTATTGAGGAATCGGTGAGATAGTTGGTGTAGAAAAGAAATGATAGCGAGATTCAATTATTTACCTTGGATTACGTGGAAATTCTTTTTCTTACACCTATTACGTAAGAAACACCACTAGCTATCACGGTGATTCCCAATTAGGAAGCCCATACCATCAGGTACCCACAGAGTTGAGAGATGTAGAAGTTCACGGATTCTACATTATAGAAAGCATAAAAGACAAGCCTACTTGGGGATAATTGTGTTTTTAAGGCTCTTGTTTGAACAAATGGTTGTAGGAAATTGAGGCTCTGACAATAAATTTGCGGATTATGCAAGCGGTTGTGAGAAGGATCCAATGGGCACTCGTAAAGGTTAAAGGCGTCCGGCTAAAAGACGTTAAAGACAGCGCTTGTTGGGAGGCAACCCAATATTTTTAATTATGTTATTTTAATTCCTGTCTTTATTTTATTTTATTTTGTCTTGAACAGTCTCACGGTCTTGGATCTTGTTTTGTGTTGTTGGATGACAGGTGGACTGAAAGCTAAAACCGAGGAAAAAGGAGCAAAACGCTAAAAAAAGGAAAAAAACGATCGTCGAGCCGGCGCTAAAATCGAACGCGCGTAATTTCGTAAGAGCCCAAGATCTTAGCGTGTATGTGGCCGAACTTGAGAGCCATATTAGTGCAAATTCGAATTTTTCATCCTAGACCTCGTTATGGCCAGTTGTGTTGTGTCGATAAGTTGTCCTTTTCTTTTATTTTCTTTGAGTCTTGCACACATTGGGACAATGTGTGATTTAAGTTTGGGTGTTTTATTTGTGTCTTGTTATGTTTCAATTAAGTTTTTTTTTATTGTTTTGTTTTTATTTTGAGTCACAAATTTTTTTCTTTTTTCTTTCTCTTTCATAATTGGTATCAAAGATCATGTATGTTGTAGTTGCTAGAAACACTAGTGAAGGAAGGTGGAATAATGTAATGGAATTAGAAGCAACTATCTAAACACCTAGGTTAGATATGCCAAAAACTCACAAAAATCATCTATTTGGAGTTTCTTGCTTAAATTGTGCATGCTAAATTATGAAAACCTATGTGTTATGATTGCTTGCTATTTGAGGCGAAATAGTTAGGATATACATGTTAGGAGATGACTCGGGCATTTCTTTGATAGCCAATTTTACCACTCTTTTCTACCCAGAACTTTAAAAGTATCCCTAGTCACCCATTGAGCCTAAAAATTGAAACTTCTTCTTTGACACCCTATATTCCCACAGTTGTGCCATAAGTAAAAATGTGAAGTAGTGGAATCAATTGTGTTAAAAAGAGACAAAAGAGTGAATGAGCTTGTACCCTGATAAAAAAAAGTAATAAGAAAGAGGCAAAAGCCTAAGTTTGGGGTGCTTGTTATTATAATACTCTTCATTCCCCCAAAACAAAAGAGGGACAAAGATAGAATTGAAGTGAAGAAAAGAACAAAAAAAAAAGGGGAAATCCTGAAAAGCTAATGAGCTTCTGGTACACAAAAATGGGCCTAAGTGCCTATTTTTACCAACCCATACCTAAGCCTACATTACAACCCTTAAAGTCCGAAGATCTCTTTATGCATATTCGTGATTAGTGGAGAATAGCATAAGCATGCCATAGGATTTATGAATGTATATGCATGATTTAGGATATTGACTTCCATTAAAGCATGATAAATATGAGTTTGCGAAATATCTAGCTCAATGTGTTTAGTGTCTTTGAAAAATTTCATGCTACATGTTCTGCATATTATTCGCTAACCTTCATGTTTTTCTAGATAACACTAAATGCAACAAAAGTGATCAATGTCGGTGAGTCTTATTTTTCGTTTCTTGAGTCTTTTATTTCTTTCTTTCTATCTTTGCTCGAGGCGAGCAAATGTTAAGTTTGGGGATATTTGATCGTGTATTTTATATACACTTTTGAGTCATTTTTAGTTAGTATTTTACTCATTTTATTTATGTTTAGTATAGTATTAGGGTCGTTTTCCTTTCTTTTGTGTCACATGTAAAAATGGAGAAATGACGAAAAGAAGAGAAAATGAGCTTAATTGAGATGGAATTGCACACAAAGGGCCAAGAAATAAAGTCTAAGAAGTTCGGAAATTATAGAGGAGATCGACGAAGGACGAACAAAGGGCGAAGAAGCGAAAAATCGGAAGAATTCCGTCACGAGCCGCGGCGCTTGCCATGCCAGGCGCCACTTAAGCCGCCCAACTATCTACGATTTTTGGCGCCTTGGCCATGGCCGCGTCACGGGAATTATGAAGTGCTGGCCGAATTTGACATGTTTTCAGAATCCTAAAGGGATTATATTTTCCTACCTAAAGGGATAACTTTTCCTACCTAAAGGGATAACTTTTCCTACCTTAAAACCCTTACCTAAAAGGATTCTAATAACTTTTCCTTTCCTACAAATCCCTAACCCTTCACCAAAAGGATTCTTTGGCTATAAATACTATACATCATTAGAAGAATTATTCATTCTCCATTCTCCATTCTACCATTCACCATTCTACATCCATCCATCCACCATTCCACCTTGTAAATATTCTACAACACAATCCTTGGATGCTAGAAGGCTTGGAGACTCGTTCTTAGTAATTTTCTTTTCTTTTCTTTTCTTTATTTCAGTTTTGTATGATGAACATGGAATTAGTTCTTGTCATGTCAATGGCTAGGAACTAATTCTCTTATAGGGCTTTTTATGTTGAATTGCTTGAAACTTATGCTATAAATTAATGCATGCTTATGGTTGTTTTTCTTATTAAGAGATCTATCCAATAATTGAGTTGAATTCTTGGTAATTAATTGACAACTAATTATCACTATATGATTTCTAATCAGATTCTGAAAAGGGGGGATTGTGAATATGCTGTAAGTTGGGTAGACAGGCTTGAATTGGGGATGAAAATACCTCAATTAGTTTTGTAGCGTTGATGAGAGGCTTAACAACCCTAATTTTGCGCATTGTGCGTGACGGTCAACTAGGTTTTTGTTCTTAATCCTCCTATAGAGTTACCCTTATCAGCGAAAGTTAGGTAAGGAACAATACTGGGGTTGAGTGTTTATATAACCCTAACGGGAGTATAAAATGATTTCGTAAACCGGCTTTCTACAAAGGAAGAACACCATAAGTAATGCATTAGTAAGTAGCATAAGCGGATAGTGAGGATACATAGAAGCCATATTCTCATCACATCTGAAGTAATTCTTTATATTTACTTGTCTTTAATAATTCTTAGTTATAAACAAAACAATCAATCATTAATTCACCAAATAGATACTAGAAAATAGATAGTTGGTACTTGAACCCTAATCCTAGAGGACGATATTCGGTCTTATCTAAGATTATACTACTTGATACGATAACGTGCACTTGCGTTTAAAAGTGTGTGCATATTACGCGCATCACTAGGCTTTCCGTCGAACCATAGGGGCTATCTATGTTATGACTTGTTCACTCGTCAGATCTACATCTCTCATCACGTAACATTCGACGAGACCACATTTCCGTTTTCGAATCTTAAACAGTTCCAAAAACCGGATTACTCTTTTGATGACGAGTCTGTCATCTCTCCCATCATCCTAAGGCAACTATAGCATATCACTTCTTCAGCTTCAGCGCCGCGGCCAGTCGGTCGCGCGGTGCTCCAACTCTGCGACGTGTTCGCCCTGCAATCGGCGGCGCGCGTTCGAGTTACGGCGTCGCGGCGCAAAACATCATAAGTGCATCGGTCCGCCCGCGCGACCCGCGATCACAGCGCCTCCGACGGCTTCTTCCAGCACCGCAGTTTTTGATCTAGGCACCGCGGTGCCTCCTACGGCGTCAGCCCCTCCTTATTCATATCCAACAAATCCCTCTGCCTTGGAGCCTCCCACTATCCCCACTCACCAAATGGAAACACGTGCAAAACATGGAATCTTCAAACCCAAAGTACAATTTAACTTGTCTGCCAAAATCATTTCACCAATTCCTAAGAACTCTATATTGGCTAAACAAGACCCTAATTGAAATGTGACTATGTCCGAGGAATTCAATGCTTTAACTAAACAGCACACATGGGATCTAGTACCTAGACCTGAGGGGGTGAATGTGATTCGTTGTCAGTGGCTATTTCGTCATAAATTCAGAGACAGTGGAGATCTTGAGAGGTATAAGACACGACTTGTGGATAATGGCATAAATCAGTAGTAGGGTATTGATTGTGGTGATACCTTCAACCCGATTGTCAAACCGGCTACCATCCGCACAGTTTTGGGCATTGCCATGGGCAAACACTGGCCGATCCATCAGCTTGATGTGAATAATGCATTCTTACATGGGGATCTGAGAGAGACAATCTACATGCATCAGCCGCCATGGTTCACCCATCCAGCAGTTCCTCACTATATGTGTCATCTCCGTAAGTCACTATATGGCCTGAAACAGACCCCCCGTGCGTGGTATGATCGCATTGTCAGGTATATCTTGCAGATTGAGTTTGTATGCAGCAAGAGTGATACATCAGTCTTCATTTTTCATCGAGGTAGTAGTACTTCTTACTTATTACTTTACGTGGATGATATTGTTCTTACTGCCTCCTCCGACTGATTGAAAAATGAGATTATTGTCTTGCTTAAATCCGAATTTGCAATGACTGATTTGGGGAAGCTGAGTTACTTTTTGGGGATATCATTGACCAGGTCTGCCAATCACATGTTCTTGTGTCAGCGTAAGTATGCAGAGGAGATCGTGTACAGGGCTATGATGGCGAATTACAAAGTTTCACCTACTCCAGTTGATTCGAAATCTAAGCTCAATGTCATGGATGGTGCTCCAGTCTCTGATCCTACTATGTATAGGAGCCTTGCAGGTGCACTCCAGTATCTCACCTTCACCAGGCCAGACAATTATTTTTTGACTTCAGATCCGCCTCGTCAGGCCTCATCCTCCCCGACGAGGGTGTGTAAACATGTATATTATAGAAACAATTGTATCCCTACCCATAATTAGAATATTTTTATATATTGTGTAAATATAATTATGGTAAGACTAGGATTCCTCTTTTGTATAGGCTTAGGATTCCTATTGTATAAGGAATGAATATTGTACTCTATATATACTTTGATATTAATGAAAAGACTCTCTAAGGGAGATTAATATCATATAAGGGTTCACTTTTACGAATTAAAACAGGACCCTCAAAATGTTTGAGACGAACATGATTGAGGGCTATATATATATATATATACTATAATACTAATTTAGTGATTTAGAATTAACAAGCAGCCGTACATATTGCATGCACTTCATGCTTCTCCCTATATGGAGTATTTATGATTCAATAGATGTGTAAATCATACTCTATATCTATATGTTTTGTCCTTTATAAACAGCTGACTAATTAAGTATTTTGTGAGATCAAAAACTGTTACTCGTTTATTGATATCCAAGATTGAATTACATGTAAATAGGATATTACCGCTTTGGCGGATACACAATTTTATTTTTTTATGTATAACTAAAATATATTCTTTTTATGAAGCATATTTATGTACATTAAGTAATTTTTAATTTGTGATAGAAAGGAACGTCTTATAACCAACATAGTCTTGATCCAGATTACTAAAAAAATCCCTACAAGTAAAGTGTTCAAGTTACTTTGGATCGGTATACTAATTTCAAGAATAAAGATGTTTCTTTTCCCTATAAGTCATTGACAAAAAAATATTCCCTATGAGGTAGGTTTTTTTATTTCTGTTTCATTCCAGCATTCGATATTCGTTTTGGGATCTGATTAATTCGGATTCACGTGCGAACATCCCAAATTGGGGTAAGTATTCTCTACCAAATGTATCCATACCTAGGTGTCGAACCCAAAACCTCTGCATTAGGATACAAAAGTACTTATAACTAAAATAAGGTAGATTATTCCAATATAAAACCAAAAGACAAGCTTTGGTTGCATTAAGAGATTTTTTAACTCTGTCTAGTAGTAGCAAGAATAAGCCCGTTTGGCTCCTCGCGAAGTATATCTCACATCCAAACATCTGATTGGGGAATATGTAGACATGTATATTTTCTATTGAAAATGGATACATCCTCTTTTTAATTTAATGAAAGTAATTAAAATCAAGAAAATGTGAAAACACATGCGGATGATCTAAGATTAGTTAATGCAATGATTAAAAAAAATTAAGCAAGGATGTATACATCTTAAGCCACCGGCCATCATTTGCTTCCATTCACCAATAATTTACAATGTAAATTAAATTTATTTTGTTTCTTGCTTTTTACTAATTAAACAAGGGGTGGCTACTATAAATAGAATTTTTACTAATTCATTTAAACGTAAAAGAGGATAAAGACATTTACATTAAAAAATTAATCTACAAAATAGAGTGTGTGGTTGCATAGCAATCACATACAACAACAACATACCCAGTGAAAATCCCACAATGTGAGGATGAGGAGAATAAAATGTACACATACCTCACCTCCACAATCACATGTTCATGATATTAAAATAGTTGAAGCTGGATGCAATACTTGAGATTATTAAAGCATATATTTTCATTGATTTTTATTTTTGGTAGCTTGTCTAGTTTACATTGTCATTCGTATCATTTTATTGCTTGAGATGCCTCATGCTATAATAAAAAGTACCTTGTAGGACAAAAAGAAAAATTATAAGTAATTATTTCTAAGTATAACTCTCCGTGAAATCTGAAAGTATATATATCCTAGAAACAATCATTTTAGGAGCACATGTACTTGAACACATTCATATTATTAATAAGATTAATATATACTTGGCATTTGCAATTATTGAATTATTATTTGATTGTTTATATTATTCATTAATGTGCATTCCTTGAACTTACATTGTCATTAATAGTGTGAGATATTAATGATAGAGTGTAGTTCTTAAAATAGCCTAGACTAATGATCATTGAGAATGAGATATCAATGATATGTTATAAGTCATGTGGTCTACATCACATTCTTAGAGAATGTAGTATATCTCACTTACTGCTAGCAATAGTTACTAGTGATGGACACATGGATACTCTTAGAGGAGTATTGGCATACCCTGCTGATAAACTATTTGTTATACATGTCTAGAGTATTATCAGCATGTGGGAGATAGAGGTCCTTAGACTTGAGGTCAATATCACCTTGTTTACGGAGCAATGCACTTTGATCCTATCATAAGCTCAAATGTCTTATAGGTTTAGACGTAGCTTGTATTGGGTGCATTACGAAGTAGATTGAAGGTGGTAGTTGAGCCAAGAATAGGATTCATTCCTCGATTGGAATTTCGAGAGAACACTCAGCTTCTCAGAGATGTTAGGTCGACCAAGTCATTGGCCAATGCAAGAGACATATCTAGGATATGGTCTAGTTGTCGACTAATATAGATGAGATAAAATGATCAAGTCATTTGGATAGACACTTGGCAAATCTTAAGCTTGATCGAGTGTGTCGCGAATGAAAGGAATTTATCATCTCACATAGAGGTTTGTTTACTTGAGTCTTGTAAACGTACTTCACATATTGGGTCGGTCACCGACGCCGTTTAGGAGTTCCGTGTGAACCTTGATTTGATCAAGTGTCAATGTGTGAAGGCCTAAAGGGTCACACTAAGTCGATTGTCTTTTCGGTCTAAGGATATATTGAGAAAATGTAAAATATCGGATTTTGAATCAAGATATTTTATAATAAATTATGGGATAATTTTCATTTGATGAAAATTAATTAATTAAGTTAAAATTAAATCTTGGATTTAATTAGAACTAAAACGTGCAGAAAATAAATAAAGGAACCGCATAACAGTGGGTCCAGTTCGACTGGCCCACTGCAATTTGGATTTGGGTCAGGTCTTGAAGCATGATCCAAATCTGATTTGGTTTAGGGTTTCCTCCACTATATATTTGACACTTAACCCATAATTTCATTATGCACTCACTTTCCACTTTCTGAACTCAGAGTTCAGGAAATAAAATTCTCTCAAACCTCTGCCAAGATTTCCTAGCTTTCTTGGGCAAAGGAATATACCGAAGCAAGGCTTGCACCCGGATTGACAATCGCGTGCGCACCTTTTAGTAGAGACTACATTAAAAGCGTAAAATGTAAGTTTTTCTTTTATGTCTTTTGCAGATTTGAATTATCATATAATCATACCAGAAACGTTTGTTGGAGCAAGTAAGTTTACTCAAAATTTTAAACTTTCGTTGTGTCTTACTTGTGTGTTTTACACCCAACAAATCCCTACAAAATCTTCCCTAGTTGTCTCTTTTTGAACAATTGTTTAGTAAATGATAGTTTTTCTTTATTTCTATGCTACTTATGAACCTTTAAGATTACGATCTAAAAGTCCAGCTGAATATATTGAAGTTTTATAAGACAACATCAAGACGTCTAAACTTTTATAAGTTATTACAAACGTTAAATGACAGTTTAATAATTTATTTGTAAGATTGAGCAATATATGAACAAACATTATACTCGAATCTAACATTGTAAGATTGTTTTTTCAAGGATTATATTTGTACGCCTTTTAAAAAGTGGATAAATTTTAATTATGTCCTAAAGACGACATTTGCATAAACGAGCCTTATTTCTAAGCTTTTTTCCTACTGACTAAGAAGGTGTTTCACTAAACTTATAAGCTGATTAAATTGACTTAACGCATTTTTCTGATGAAGACATAGATTCTTCATTCTTCTCACAAAGATGAGTATATATTCATTTAGTAACTTTATTCGAATGAACAAAAACTATTTGAAGTACTATTCGTAAGTAATATAATAATAATAATCATTCTTTTCGTTTTCTTGTTTACTTTTTACTATCTCTATAATAACTATTTCATTTTATATGATATACTTTCTGTTTTTAATTTGTTTTAACAAATAATAACAGTTTTGATTCATTTATAAAATTTAACTTTTGTTATAAATACATTGTATTATAGATGTTCATTTAAATATTTCTACTATTGGATAAGCTTGCAACTGGATAAACTTGAAATTGGATAAACTTGAAATTGGATAAACTTGAAATCATCTGGTCTGCAACTTCTTTTCTTATATAAATAGGAAGTCAATTCAGTTCATTTGTACATCAGTTTGAAGTTGAATAATATCACTCTCTATATATATTTGTCTCTGGTATATTCACTTTCTAGTCTTTATTTTATAGCACGTTATCAACAAAAGACTCTATCATCTGGAGCAACTACTTTGAAAGCCTCAAAGGTATTGACTTTCTTTTTCTTTATTAATGGCTAATATTTCTAAACGTGAATTTGTAGCCCTGGATATACCGGGCAAAAACTACATATCTCGAGTGTTTGATGTGGAAATTCATCTTGATGCAATGGGTCTGGCAGACCCCGTCAAAGATAAAAAGCAGGAATCGAACCAAGACTGCGTCAAGGCAATGATATTCCTCTGCCATCACCTTGATGAGTGCATGAAATTGGAATATCTCACTGTTAAAAAATTCTTATGATGTGGAATAATTTAAAAGGTATATATAACCACCTGAAGATGGTCATAATTCCACAAGCACATTTTGATTGGATCCATTTGAGGCTACAAGATTTTAAATATATATGTGATTATAATTCCTCCATGTTCAGAATTATTTCTCAATTGAATTATGTGGTGAAAGTATCACTAATCATAATATGCTGGAGAAAATATTCTCCACTTTCCCTGCTTCGAGTGGTTGAACAACATAATGAACTATTAATACAAAATTATGAAAATCGACCTACTGGTACTATCTCATTCCCTAAAGTGAATGAGTTAAACTTTCACCAATTTAGACATGAAAGAGGTTGTAGCCGTGATCGAGAAAGAAATTCTAATCATGATTGTCATTCTGCACCAAATAATAACCTTCAACATCAGCAGCGTAAAACAAATGATGAAAAGCCTTAAGAAGGAGTGCAAAAGATTTAAAGGAAAGAAGATAAAGTTTAAACTTTTACATGTGTTCAACATACTATGGTGATGGATCGATTAATGGAATGTCAAATCAATTGATTGAGCAAAATATGACCAAGAATATAAATATAGGATGAACATATAGGTCTAGATTCATCGATAGTACAATTAAAAAGTTCAAAGACCATACTGTAAAATAGACTATACCCTTTTGGATTCATTCCCTGACTTTCTATTTCTGTTTCAATCAAGTTGTAATTAACATTTGCATTATACTACTTGGAAATTCCTTACTTACGAGTTGTCAATTCCTAATAACTACTATTTGTAAGTATTTGTGATGTTGAAAACTATACTGACGTTTACTTAAAGTCTTATCGTTTAACGGCACTTTCAATTATTAAGTATTATTTATACAATAAGATCATTTAAAATTAAATATAAATAGGTGTCGACTTACAAATAGCTATTAGAAATAATTGAGTATGAATATTTAAAGGTGATATAATACACAGAGCTATGGATTTAATTGAATCCCCTCAGGATGGATTGTACCTTGAAAATAGAGAGAGCAAAATGATTTTTTTGGTTAAACATTAAATTTTCTTGACATAAGTACAGATTGTACTGCAGATGAGGGTATGCTGACAGGGGTTTCGTGTTCGAAGTCACTTCTCAGCGAATTGTTCTCCGGAGCATATTTCAGTGGCAAAGATGGGCGCTAAGACGCGCTGGCATGCACAATGTGAGATAGATACCCAGCAGGGGGTTGAGTCTTGTGTCATTGATCAGTTGTCCGCTCTCAGACCCTGACTAATGAAGCACATCCCGCGGTTTACCTTAGTGATAGGGATGAGGGACCAGGTCTATCATCTCCAGACGTCTAGATAATACTAGTGAAATAGTCAGGTGCAAGCCTAGATACCTGGATTATAAAAAAAAAACAAGTTCAAATCATAGATATGGTAAAGAATGGATATTGAGTTTAACTCAACCCCAAAAGTTAGCTTGTAGGGTGAGGATTGTTCAAGTCCATATAAGGAATCCATGTTCTTATTTCATATCTGATGTGAGACTTTTAACACTCCCCCGCACGTTCAGATCTTGTTAACTGGAGCGTGGATAATATAATTTGGGGCCCAACATCGACGGACAAAGAGTTGAAATTGGTCTGACTCTGATACCATTTAAAAAATGGATATTGGGCCTAACTTAACCTCAAAAACTAGCTTGTAAGGTGAAGATTGTCCAAGTTCATATAAGGAGTTCATGTTCGCATTCCATATCTGATGTGATACTCTTAACAGATATAACACACTAGCATTTCACGAATTCCTTTACATGAATTTCTAACTCTGCTATATAGTTATGAGTAAGAAGAATCGTCGACCCATCATGTAAGGAGAAATTAACTCAATGTCACTTAAGATATTTAATTTGACATTTCTAGCCTAACTATTCACTTCTTAGTTCTTACCCATATGTACCTTTCGGCCATATACGTTCTTGAAATTTTTGCTCAACTCATTGGTGACCTCCTTCACGACATTGGAAGTGTTAAGAGTCCCACATTGGATATGGAATGGAAAAATGAACTCCTTATATGGACTTGGACAATCCTCATCCTACAACTTAGCTTTTGGGGTTGAGTTAGGCCCAATATTCATTCTTTACATGGTATCAGAGTCACACCCATTCCAATTCTTTGTTCACCGATGTTGGGCCCCCAAATTATATTATTCACGCTCCAGTTAACAAGGTCTGGACGTGTGGGGAGTGTTAAGAGTTCCACATCGGATATGAAATAGAAAAATTGACTCCTTATATGGACTTGGACAATATCTATTATTTACATAAAGCTCATTCGTCGGAATCTGTGACCACCGTCGAAGACATCCCTCTCGCTGCCAAACGCTCAGATCTTTGCTTTGTTAATTACTAGTAGTTTAGTTTGTTCACTTAGAACAAGTGTAATGGTCACAATTGCAGTCAAATCCACATTTGCAATCATTCTCAGCAACATGGGACTCACCCATTTTCATGGCGCTGAAACTAGTCTTCTCAGGTCCCACCCCGAGCACCAAAGTCTCAGTTGTGGTGCAGATTAGGCGGTGAGGATGTCGACGCCGGCAAGGATAAGATTTTATGCCGGTCAGATCTGAATTTTTTAATCTTCAAGGAAATACATTGTTTTATATATAGTTATCCGGTGTATATACATTACTATACAAAGCATATACGTTATTTATATATTATATATAGTATATAAGAATATATATATAATGTATAATAGTGCATACAGATATATATGTAAAGTTACAAAAAAAAGTTAAACAATTTATATATAAATATACATTAAATATTTATTATCTATACACCGATAATATAGACATTTCCCCATCATGTAATATATCACAAATTAGAGCTTCTATAACATGTATATATCTCTAACATACAAGTGTATAAAATTAGAGACATCTTATCTGTAATTTGTAGTTGACCGTGCGTGCATACTAGTCCAAATTAGAAGCTTCTAAAGTTTGTTCTTTATTACTTAAAATAATATATCAACCTAGGTTTCTTTGAGACTAAATTATCATTATTTAATCCGAAAAACCTATTTAAGGTACATGAACTCAATTTGCTTTCCTATCCATCTTTACAGTACACAAGCTACTTGCTCAAAATTCAAAAGGAAAAAATAAAAATAAAAGAATCAGTTCAAACGTCTTAGTAAGAGTTTACTATTTTTATCTGTCAAAAGAAATATAGTATATGTTATACTATTGATGAGCAGTGGCGGAGCCACGTGAAGCATACAATTACGCCACCAGTTTTTTTGAAATTTTTTGTCGTTTTGGATAAAACGGTGCGTTTTAATTTTCTTCGATTTTTTTTTTTTTTAACGGTACAAAAGCATCTCTTCACCACTAGAATTTGCTTGTTGACTCCGCCACTGTTGATGAGTCAAACACAACAGTCAAAGTAAAAGAAGAATAAATTAGCCCCTAGCGCAAGCAAATCTGATTGTCCATTATAAGCTATTGTAAAGATGCGAATAATATTGGGTCAACAGTGTTGACTCAACACCAGCGATGAATTAGACCCTAATAATTTACTTAAAATCAGTGGCATAATCACATACAATAAAGGTGGTCAATTGAAGACATTTAGTGGAATTTATATTGTATATAAGAAAATATAGTAAAATATATAGGTAAAAATTATTTAAATTATAAATATTTTTAGCGAAATTTTCGACTCTTTCTTTGACCATAATTATTACTGTATAAGTGTTCAAATTATATAGATATTTATATCGTCAGTGTATAAATCTTAAACTCTTATTTTTTTATTGTTGGAGGCAAGTAAGTTTCGGTCGATGGTCAACAAATTAAGTTACATTAATTTTATCTTTGAGTTAAACTAAAGATAAGATCATGGAAAACTCATGTGGGAAGTGTTTTTTAATAACAGTTAAGCCATCACCATTGGATTGTGAGCCTACGGGGTGTGTGGGGGTGGGGGGGGGGGGGTTGGCATAGACCCCTACCAATGTAATATTATGTAAGTAACTTACAATAACTAGAGGGGGACATGAAACCTTGCCTCAAGTCGACAAAAGAGATTACAAAACAATCTAAGGAAAGGAGTAGCCTATACAAAGTCCTTTCCCAACAAATCAATCGACTCCTCAACAAATCAAATATAATCCCCTCCCCTTTTACTTGTAAGTGCACTAGACCTGATGTTCCCTAGGTAGGACACTCAGGAAGTTCATATCGAGCCTAGTCTTAGGAATTTTGGGTAGGAAAATCGGTAGGGGTAGGGTTTATTTTATGTAAAATGAACTACGAACGGGCCTGACTTTTTCCGACGGGATACGTAGGCAGTCTATATAAGACTCAGTCCTTAATATAAATAAATATTTGCTTCCCCTCCCTTTTTCCTTTTATAGAACGGGTTGATTTAACTAGCGGACCAATCGTTGGGAATATGTATGAAGCAAGTCAATCAACCCCAAATTACCAAAATACCTTTATAAAACCTAAAAATACCGGGAATGAAGAATTAATCGAATATTTGCATATGAATACGTGAACTTATGTGTTTACTTACAAACTGTGTGCTTATCTTGCATTTCATTTATCATGCTAACATATTAACCTCGTCTGCCTTTGAGTGATTTTTCTCTTAACAGGGAAGGTTAGTTCGTGTTGTGACACTAAATTATTATACAAGATCAAAAGTAGTAACAACGTCCGAACAAAATCCAAAGGAAATAACTAGTAATTCGGGCGACGAAAGAAGCGTTGAGAACTCCAGGTCTCTGGTACGATGGGAGATAACTCATATCGAGGATATGGTTAAAATGATAAAGGACATTTAGGAGAAAATGACCATGACAGAAAAGACACGGAGTGCCAGAGAAAAGCACACAGAAGAGAGAAGGCCTTCACCACTCTTCCCATCCCTATATTCTCAGTCAGGAGTATTTCCCAAATCACCCTGCGAGAACTGATTCGCAACACATATGTACTTCGTACCAAACTCCTCTACCCACAAATACCACCCAGATACCCGAGACTACTTAATACTGGGGTGCCTAACACCTTTCTCGGGGATCATTTGAACCCTTACCCGAACTCTGATTTAAATTAATTGTTACACCTCGTAAGTTTAAGGCGATAATTAAGAACGTCATTAAGGAGGTAAGATTCGAATATTGGATATAAAGTATACTTACATATGTTAATACGGAAATTAGTATACAAGAGGATGTGATTCTGGAAAAAATATTGGTTACTACGTGTGTGATAATGGAAATTTAAAATGATAGTTATATATATATATCCCGTTATGGATTAGTAATGTATTATAAGTTACGACAATGAGGATACGAAGCCATATGGAATTTTCAAGACTTAAGAAGTGGGATATTAGAGTAATTAGTTATGGGAAATGGGATTAAGTTCAACCCTCACCCCTCTTCTCTTTTCCCTTCCAGCCGAGAACATCCCACATCGCCATACAAAATTGGAGCTTTTAAATTCCTCTTCCAAGGTTAATTCATTCTACAAATTACTAACCAAGAAACACCACAAAAATAGTGGGCAATTCTCGCCAACTGCTGGCCGAATTTGAGGCCAGAATTTCCAGTTTTTGGACAAGTTTTTGGGAAGAAAAATGAGTAAAGAATGATGGATTAACTTTGTGGGATTCATGCATGTCAATTTGGAGTTGAAAAAGTGATTAAAAATAGCCAAGAAATCGATGGGCAGTGGCCGAGACTAAGGATTGTTTTGGGCCAAACATTGAGGTAAAAATCCTTCTTTTCATTAAGTATTTGGGAGATTAAATGATGTTGTAGTTAATGAATAAACTCTTGTTAAAGAAGAATTGCAAATAAGAGAATGCATGTGATAAAAATGTTGTTGTAGCCGATTTTGGGATATTTTTGTATACATCGGCTTTGAATGTTGTGTTGTAATTATTATCACTAATTGCATGTTAAAATGGAGGAAAGCTTGATGTTTAAGTTGTAGTTGTTCATAAGAAATTATTGGAACATGAATTGGATTTTTAGGAGTTAAGGAAAGAGCTTTGGTATTGAGGGTATTGGCCGAAACTTGCATGAAATCGTTGGTTATGTTGTGATGTATTTTAGGGGTTGTTTTGTTAAGTTATAATGATGGAAATATAAGTTATAAGCCTGTAAATACGTTGTGGTAATTGTCAATACATATCTTAAAATAAATTAAAGTATAGTAAGGTGATATGTTGCAAACTAGAAGACTTGAACTCTTGTTGTTGTTGCTAGAATTGATGGACTGCTTTAAGGGCTGCTTTAATATGGTTAAAGGAGTTAGATTAACAAGAGAAATAGGTGTATAAATCATCTTGGCTGATGTAGTTGTTGTTTTACATAAATGTAAAAGAGAAGGAATGTGCTATGATGGCCTAAATGGAATGTTTGGGATTATATTGGTTATATCTTGAAGTTGTATCTTCTTATTGGTATTGTTGGCTTTGATTGAAAGTTGTGGATTTGCATATAAATAGGGGAAGTGCTGCCCGAATTTCTATAGAAAAGAGAGTCGTCTTTCGATATAACTTGCGCTAGAAATCATAGAATTGACTGACATATTACCCTTTATTATAGGTTGACGTACTAGTTCAGACGAATACTATTCATCGAGTTGGTATAGATGATAAGGTATGTGAAGCTATCCTTCCTTTCTTTTTGGCATGATTTATATAAAATGAGTGTACGGCGGACGTACATGATTTCTACACAGTCTAACTCCTAATGATATTTGTTATGAGACCTGCCTTGGATTTTCCAGAAAAGAATTCATTTTAAAGATTTTATTGAGAGTCGAATGATGATTTTACACCGACTCTCATAATGGACCGGGTACGGTATATATATAATTTCACACCGAATCTCATAATGGGTCGGGTACGGTATATATTATGTATATGATTTCACACCGAGTCCCATAATGGGCCGGGTACGATATATATGGTTTCATTCACACCGAGACCCTCACTGGGGGGGCCAGGTACGATATATGTATGTACATGACTCTCATTTTTATAAGGCATATTTGACTCTCATTTGTATATGGCACAGTTGGATTTGGATTATGATTATTATACTTGTCTCCTGTTATCTATTGGCCACTTATGATCTTCCTTACAGTATTACATGTTTTACATACTCGACATTATTTCATCGACCCCTTTCCTGGGGGTTGCGTTAAATGCCGCAGTACTGTGTTCTCGGTTGGTGATCCCCAGGCCTAGGACTCCTATTCAGCTGGTTGGAAAGCTCCTTTGATTCAGAGCTTTTTTGACTTCATGTATATTTAGGGCACGACGGGGCCCTGTCCCGTCATATGTCGTTATCATTCCCATAGAGGTCTGTAGACAGTTGTGGGTTGTACGTGGGTGGATTGTATCATGTTTTGGTCAGCTGTACTACTGTTGTACTTTGTTTTTGGGATGTTCCCGCATATAAGTGATAGTATATGGTGACATCCTTTTCGGCTTGCCTATTTTGCTATGTTGAATTGTTGTGACTCCTCAGGAGACAGGTCTATTCTGACATGTGTTATTATTACAGCGTTATGCTGCCGAATTTCATTTGGTTCTTAGTGTCAGTCTGATTATACGTGACAGGTTATTATAATGACGTCTAATTAGGGCGCTTAGTCGCGGCCCGTCGGGTCGTGACATTAATTTTTTTATTTAATTTTGAAAAACCCTTTTAAATATGATTTTCCTATTTTTCCTTATAAAGTAAGCGGCGACTCTAAAAAAAATCAAGAGTCCACAAGTTAGCCAGTAGCTTTTATGTACATCCGCGTAAAAGTGAACTGTAACAATCGTTGAGCGAATTGTCGGTTCTATGGTGTTGCAAATTCACGACACCGATAGTGAGTTTATAGATCACCAATCTTCCAAGTCCGGCGAGTCTTCATCTGGTTTTTATCGTACCGTCGATGAAGCCGAACTTCTTTCTTGCCCTTAGGGTTGTCCTCATGTATCTAGCTCATTCTTCATATTTCCCCCTTTCTATTAGACTTGTGTCACCACAATTTCAGGGTTATCATTCGACATAATGTCATAGGAAGAGATTGTTTTTCCTTGGGTTTTATTTTCTTCACCGGCAATTTCTTTGCTGGTATAGTCGGTTTCTTTACCGTTACTTGTCATTATTTTAGGGGTTTGTATTATTTTTAATGTGGCTCTGATACTATGTTAAACTCGAGACAGGAACGAGAATTTAGAGAAACAAGAATAATGAGAGAATTTTTTCTATTTCTCATTCATCATAATGATCTTCTTATGTAGATGTATAAGATCCTTCTTTTCCTAGTCTAATAGGGTAAAAAGTAACCCTATTTTAATAGGACTACAAATCATATATTACCATAATTATCATAAATAGACCTAACTTATTATTCTAATAAGAACCTAAAGATATATAAAAGTTGCATCCATCAAATTTATGTCTTTGATCCGTCTCTGAATTAATAACTTTGATTGATTAGTCGTGTCCTTCTGCAATAGGCTACACCCCTATAATAACATAGGTTGTTTGACTTATTAGTTAATGATATTTTGATGTGATTGCTATTATTCCTTTCAATATTTGATTTGATTGTTTGCATTTTGGGACCTCTTGTTCACTATCCTCTTTCTCAATCAGACTTCACCCCATTGAAGAAAGAAAGAAAGAGGCTCGCATGGGCGTAGCTCAGTTGGTTTCAAGGTGGTAGATTGCCCCCAAGTAGACAGGTTCGAGCTCTGGCATCCGCTGTGTGGGAGTTTCATTTCTCATTTATGAGGGATGACTCCTTGTGGGAACCAGACACTGTGCCTTTCACCTAATGGGTCGCTGAGTCACCATGATTTACCTCCTCCACCAATTTCTGTCGGACCGGGGGGTGGGGGCCCTGTGGGCGAGGGATTTCGCCTTTTGCCCCCAAGAAAGAAAGAAAGAGAGAAAAAACAGTAACACTAACCTCGACTAAATGAAAATCTTTCATATTGTTAAAGATACATGATATACACGTGATATACGTGTATATCTTTAACAATTCTGAACAATCTAATTCCTAAATAATAGTATTACGAAGGTTTGTAAGTATTGTAAATCTTTTAAATTTTCATATTAGATTCTAATTTGAACTCTGAATGTAACAAACATAATTTTTTGCTATCAAAGCCTTTTATTAATTGGAGCCTACAAATAAGACTTGTTCGATTTTAAAAATACTTTGGGGAAAATCTATTTTTTTAAAATTCTATGTACACACAATAGCATATGTTTTCTCTTTAGCAGGACCTACAAAACGTAAAGTTGTCTATTTTAGTAATCGCAAACTATGAAACTATTTCTTTTCAAAAATGTGAAAAGAAATATGATTAAGTTCCTAGTAGCAATTAAATAGGATTTTGATTAAGTATACGTATGTCCCAATTCCTAATTCTTTTAGATTTTTAGGTTTTTATGTTTAAGAAGTAAAAAGTATAAGATTAGAACTTATTAAGGGTACAAATATTTTGATAAATAAACATTTGTATTCATGTTTATATTATAGATAGATAGATTAGAGTTGCTTTCAGCTCCTTTCCCTGCGGTCAAGTGGCTTCGCTCCTATCCTTCCTTATAGTCAAGCGAGTTGCTTAAAGCTCCTCTCCAACTTTATAATCAAGTAAATGACTTTCATTCCTTATAGAGATATGAGGAGTTAGAAAGCGTCAATCAACACCTATTAAAACGCCGTGTCTTTTTGGATTTATTCATTCCCTGCCTCTTTCAATCAAATTAACACATTTGCATTATACAAATTGGTACGAAGTTCCTCATTAATGATTTGTCAATTCCTAATAATAATATCCTCTTATCCTATGAATTGACAGATTCAATGGAATTCCTTTTTTTGGTAAGAAAACATGATGTTTCACTTTCTATTTTGGTTTGATCAAGTGTATCAACACTAACGTAACGTTATACACTTTTGAATTTTAACTGCATCCATTGATGGTGTCAGATTTATATAGAATTGTGTGTCTTCGCCTTAGAATAACTAGATAAAGTTGATGTCATGTGATCAGGAGGTCATGAGTTCAAGTCGTGGAAACAGTTTCTTACATAAATGTGGTGAGATGCATCTGATAGGCTCTTGTGGTTCAAATTCTCCGCACTCTCACGCATGAAAAGCAGTGCGGCGGATTGTCCTTTATTGTGTGTGTCTTCGCCCGAACATATATATACACATCAACCCGCCTGAAATTAGATAAAAACATTCTTTTAAACCTTTTAATTAATTTTACGACATTTGTTAATCTATTGACTATAGGCCGACATATGTATGCAAAATTAGTGTTACTTGAGAATAGTAAAAATTAGAGAGAAAAGTTTGTCAAGTATGAACTAGACAAGCCTGCCTTATTAAATGAACACAAAGTAGTATTTGTTGATTTCTTTCTTACTATAATATTCAATTAATTATGTTCAGACAGGAGACACTCGGTTACCAAACACCAACAATATTAATTTATTATTTATTACTAGTGCTTATGCCGTTTTTCTATTATTCTATTATCTAGTGTTTCTCCTGCTGCACATATCACTTTATAGCTACTAATAATTAATACTCTATCATTCTCAATTTGTTTGAAGTTTGATCAATTTGAGAGTCAAACAATTCTTTTCGATGACTATGATTTTTTTAATTTTTTCATATATTGTGAATTATTAATTATGAAAACTTATAGTATTTTTTATGTAGTTTTCAAATATGTAAATTTTATTATAAAATTGTCGAAGAATCTATATTTAAAATTAAATCAAAGATAAAACTATTTGACCCCCAAACTGGTCAACTTTCAAACAAATTGGAACGAAGAAAGTATAAACTATGTTTAAATTTTGGATAAAAATCATAAATGTACACTTGATTGATTTACATTATAAAAATATAGCCTAAAACTTACATTATAAAAATATAGCCTAAAACACTTTTATACATTGTTACACACTTATATACAAAAGACATGTACATTATGTATATAGATGTATGAAAGTGTATAATTTGTAGGTATATACTCTAAAAATACGCATGTATACACATTTATACACAATTATATAATATTATATAAGTAGGTATAAACCATAGATCTGGAATGATTACATTATGTATATGGGTATATAAACATGTATAAAATGTATAAGAGTGTGTATACACCCATATACAATATTATACACTATTATACACACACTACCCCTGCACCTACTGGTTTCTCCACTGCCGACTCAACCATCTCCGACGACTTCCCCACCGCCAGCGCGACCTGAGATTTCTTGTCGGAACTCTTCATCGGAGCTCCGTCATGAAACAACCATATAACGTCGTCGTCATTGCTCCATCTCCGGTCAAACAACTTGGACCAAACCCAACACCACTCGTCTCATCCCCTTCTATTTTCCTTGTATGCTAAACTTCGGCCAGCAACTAGTAGACATCAACTGGCAACCAGTCACGCCACCCGGTAACAGATCTGAGTGAATTTTATTCTCCGGCGAACTCCAATACCAAATTTGAGTGGATTCTGTTCTCCGGTGAACTCACAACCAGATCTGAGTAAAATTGTTCTCTTGCGAACTCACACATCAGATATGAGTGGATTCCGTTCTCCGACAAACTCACAATCACCAGATCTGAGTGAATTTTCTGGTGATCGGAGAGAGAAAGAGAGAGGACTGGATCATTTTTTATAAGGTTTAAAAAGGTGAATTAATTCTGATAGCATTGTTACTCTATTTAACATACAGTGTAATTAAGTCTTAAATTAATACAGTTATAGCAATCCTTTATATCTATTTAGATCGGTTTGAATCAGAAGATTCTTTGTAATTATATTGCTTTTACGATATACATTAACCTATATTTGCCTCTTTTTTTATCCGAACTCGATATTTTCAATTATCATGATAGAGGGTGAGCCGAGAAAGACTGGTCACAAAGAAGAACTAGCAGGCTTCTAAATTAGTGTATCTCACATTAGATGAGAGAAGAAAGTGAAAAACTCTATTAAGCATAGCAAGTTCACATGATTAGTGCGACTTTGGGCTCGATATTGGAATTGCCCAAGGAAAAATGTTTGGTCTTGTTGGGCCAAAACGGATAAATATATATCATAGGCTCGGATCGTGACAACATCGGCTATAAATTCTCTTAGCCTTACAACAACAACGACATTTTTAGTATATTCTCACAAGGTCTAGAGAGGGTGAGGTGTACACAGATCTTACTTCTCTTTTGTGGACTATTTCCGATAGAGCTCAGCTCAAGAAAATTCTCGAAGCCTTAATCAACTTGAACCACTATACATTTAAGAATTCATCTATTCAATTGAAAAAAGTAACCTAAGCCACTATGCAAACATTTCTTAATGTCTTGCCAAAAAAAAAAAGAATCTTAATGCCCTCATTTTCTTTCTTAATTTTTATATTGTAGTGATCTTAAAGTTTCAACCCTATAACAAAATCTATAGAGCCAAAGACATCACATGTCTTTGTAGTTGACCATGTGTATGAGTTAACTAGTCAACAAAGCAAGCTTCTACCAATGGTTCTTATTAATTAATTAAGAAATTATCTAGCAAATATGGTTAAATCCAATTGAATCTTTTTAAGGTACATGAACTTAATTGCTAATTTGCTCCTGTACACGCAAACTAATTGCTCACAATTCAAAGAGGCAAAAATTCGTTCAAACAATAGTAAAGAGTACCATATTCTTAATATGCATAAAATATCTATACACATTATTATTATAAGACTTGTATATCCACTTCCACTAAAGATGCTTCTAGGGTTAGCAAAACATCATATCAGAATTGGTCTACTTAATTAGAAACATTTTTCTTTCAAAGAGTCCAAATTATTTTCAGAAATGGTGATTTTTTCAACGACAAATTTCTCAATGTTGAATTTTATATTAAAGTATCATTTGACAATAACTTGTATTATATTTTGTGCTAATGCTTGTATACACTCTCTACTTTTGCATAACAATTAGAATAAAACAACAACAATAACGGGACGAATCCAAAGGATTCATTACGAGTTCACGTGGACCTAATATATATATAATTGTATATTTGATGATGATCCAGTTAGTATTGTAATATTAACTTAAAATTGAAGTAAGAATAGGAACTCGAAAATCTCAAATCTTGGATCCGCTTCTGACAACAACAACATGAAAATTAGAACGGCTAATATTGTTATCATGTTTTTTCTTTTCAGGTTTTTTTCCGCTCATCGTTTTATTTGGCTACAACCTTACTTATTTTCAACAACATACCCAGTATATTGCCACATTTCTACATGTCGGTCTGGGGAGGGTGAGATGTAACCATACGTTAACCTTACTCTGTGGGGTAAATAGATTATTTTTGATAGACCATCAGCTAAAGAAAACCCTACTCATATTCATGAGCTTTAAATACTTTGAAATGTGAAGCACATCGTAGCGTACGAGTTTTAAAACTGGACTGGAATAGGTGAGCCCACTAGTCATTTCTCAAACTGTCGGTTGCAATAGGTCCACAAGTTTTGGTTTGAGAAAATCTGAAAGGAATTAGATAAGGACAATTGGCACGAATGCCCTTCAAACGCGCTGGTCTTTAAATTTTACCCCTCAAAAAGAGTATTCAAATATCGCCCTTCAATATTATTGATGAATAATAGGAAGATAATTTTACCCCTTATCGAAACATATAAAAGCCCAGAACTTAAACCAACAGGGAGACACAATTTACCTTCAGCTTTGAAAGATATATTAAACCAGACATTACTAATGCACAGGCACATAAAAGAGTGAATATCAAAAAGCTATTACAAAAACTCACACAAGAACCATAATAAAACAACCTTAAATGACTTTAGTGACAATTAGAAACGGAGACATTCTTAGTAACTGAAGTCCAGGATAATAACATTAAGTGTAGGTCTAAAATTTCATTTCAACAAGCGAAAATTACATTTGTTTTCGAGGCAACGATACAATGACTAAAGAATACCATAAGTAAGCATTTTGCTTTTCTTTTAGTCTTAATGCCGAAGATAAGATATAAAAACCTTGAATCTTTTTTTCTTTTTGATAGATGGAAACCTTGTATCTGTTGAAAAATAGAAGCCAAAAGGATGAAACTTGCACTGTGTTTGAAGCAATATCAGAAATCATCCGAATCCCAACCACAGCCTCAAAATTACTATCGTAACAGCATTCCTCTTGAAAGGAGAAATGATGAACAGAACATTTCCCAAGAAAACTGATTCTCAGATCAATTTTGGCAGGACCAAGTATAATATACGACAGAACTAATTTTTCCTCCAGTATCAACACTTACTGTAGTAATGCATACTCACTTGAGGACCGGTTTTCCAAACCCACCAGCCTCATCACGCTGGAAAGCTCTAGGATCGAGCGGAATTGTTCCAATAGTTAGGAAACCAGAAGATTCGGTATGTCCATTAACTTTAACAGGCATAGATCCCACAGTGACAACATCAACTGACTGGGTGCTTGCCTCCGTGTTACTGGTACTATGTACATCCAGGGACTGAGCTTTCGATGGTTTCGGGTTGATAATTAGGGAACCAATCTTCAGTGCACTATCAACCTGTGGACCTCCTTCAGCCACAAGTTTGTCACCATTATTTGCATTCTCTTTGTTAGCATTAGAATCTATGGAATCGAGTTCTGCAGGAACAGCCATGCCATTTCCAGATTGTTGGTGTTCACTACGTTTCGAGATCTTCTCACTATCACCAGATGGCAAACCAAAACTAGAATTTAGCTTGCGTGGAGGATCCAGTACAGGCACAAGAAATGGGCTTTCATAGCTCCTGAATAGCAGCTTGGCTTTCTCTTCCTGCAACACTTTCTGTCTATTTTCATAATACATGAAGTCATCTAATAATGATGTCCTAGATGTGTAATCCTTGAATACTTTCAGCATCTCAATGCCTTTCTTGTAGCGTATCTGCACATTGAGAATAAAGGAAGTCAAAAAAATTCCAATGCCTTTCTTGAGCGAATGTGCTTATCCACAAGGGGAAAAGGACAGAATTTAACGTGGAAGCCAAGTTCAGTAAAATGAAATGCAAGACAATGGCATCATGCCTAAACAACTGTAATATCATACCATCAGATACCAAAAGAGTGAGAATTTAGATGAAAAAGAATCTCCAGTGTGTTCCGACATCAACAGGTGCAAGAGGCAGTATGAGGTAAAGAAGAGCACTGAAGGTACTTCATGTTAGATGAACAGTGCATCAAACCATCCTCATGGTCCATAAAAAATTTAAAGGGTAAGGTATCACATAACAAATGCTGTTTCTCCTGTTGCACTTTTGAGAAATTCTCATACATTGCTACTTCTTTAACACTACAGTGACCTTGCAAGAGGTATGGAGACTTGTGACATTCACCTTCAGTTGCTAGATACAGGCAGATTTCTTCGACAATGGGGATTAATGTTGAGTTCTATATAAAACAAAAGGTGCAATGATGGTTACAGTGCATGGTGAACCATACCACATTATCAAATTCCCAAAAAACTGTATGCTTTTTTCGATCACATCAAATATGTATACATGTATGATGTTGTCAAAAGAGGACAATGTCAATGTCTCAATAGAGGATATTTTGTTGATGGGGCATTCTTGAAAGAAATAAGAAAATAACGGATGCATAAAAGCTATTGGGCGACAAAAGCAACCACAAAATAGAAATATAACGCCATACACAGTATAAAGCATACTATGCAATTGGAGGTGAATCAAATGGGGAGAAAGGACTGGGGACGCCAGACGGAAAGCATAAAAAGCTTGCAGGACATTAGACAAGAAGGGGAAGAAATGGTGATTGGTCAACACTTGTCTACATATGACATAAAAGATAATAGTAGAAGTTAACTAAAGACATGCAAAAAAAATGTTAATTAAAGGCAGAAAGAGTTGAGATGCCCTACTGTTTGTCACCTCAATAGGCTCCCAAAAATAAGAAAGATAAAATAGCAGAAAAAAGAGATGAAACCACAGAGAGAGAAGAACGAGAAATAGGAGAACAAGAAGGGAAGGATAAATCATTGACATTGAAGTTACAGAAATGAAAAAGTAAGAGAGCCAAGAAATGGAGATCACATGTGAGCAGGTAGTGGGTTTTAGGGCATTGCCAATACATGTTCATATATTTAACCACCTCAAGCAAAAAAATAAATATTAGGCAAACACACTGATGGAGAAATGACTGGTAGAGCAAAGACAATATATATGTTGCAGCACGCAGTATTAAATAACAAACCTCTTGTGTGTCTCTGCTGTTAGTTACTGGCTTGTTCTCATTGTTCTCTAATATAATATGCCTAAAGTTAGGGTTTGGGACATCCTTTATGAAGTGCCACTTCACAGGGAAGCTACCATTCCACTTATCTTGCTGCCAGAAATCCATGTCCTTGTAGAAGTCTACAGGACCAGTCATTTCAGCGACACCACAAAACTGGCCACTTGCATTAACCTTCATGATCAAGATTCAAAGACAATATCAAATTAGTTGAGCTTATTGGACAACGAAATATTTGGCTAAAATAATTAGTGCTTACTGCTGATTAGACCTAGTGGTAGAAATCAACTAACCGAGAAAAAAAGGAATATTGGGCAGCCTCTTGGATTTCCAGCAGCAATTCTCTGAGAATCTTCATAAGCGCTATTCATTTTTTTGTTCCCATTTGGTGTAGATGACCAAACATTATACTTTATACTCTTATGCACATCATCCTCACTGTACGATTTGATTACGAAAAATTTTGCGTTCACAAAGTCCATTAGAAAATCACCTCTGTTATACTCGTCAGCATGAATAACTATATTCCCTTGCACATCAACATTTCCTGCTCTTGTAGTGTAGGCCTTCACAACCAATTGTTTTTTCGTTTTGTCATTTCTAGGTCCTCGATTCTGTTCAGTCAACGTATCAGGACTAACACTTTGGGTTATTCCATTTAGAAACTTTGTCCTGACTTTATCTGTATTAGCTCGCTCATGCGCACCTGATCTGAGATCAGAAAAGTTAATTTCAGAAGGAAGAGGAGCTCTCAGTTGACCATGATTAGACAAAGCCTTCCCATGAATAATGCTTCCTATAGCTTGAGCAACTTTACCCTATCAAAGGATTCATATAAAAATTCAGAAAGTGATGCATAAGCCACAGTCCCATGAAGAGGTGAAGAAAAGATACAAATTAGAATTTCTACAATAAGTACAAGTACACAGTTGAAATTAGAATAAAACTAACAAATCAACCCACATAAAAGCAGCCCGACCCTATTGGACACCTTTCAAACATGGAAGAAAGCTCCTTACCTGGTGTACTTGAGAAGATGGACTGGAAAAACCATGCGACACATGTTGCTTGCTCGATGCAGCATTGATCTTTCCACTTTCAGATCCCCTATTAGATGCACTTATATAACCTGAAGCTGGGCCTAATGAAGTTGGAGTAAAGATTGGAGATGTTGAGGATAAATTACGTTTAAGACGGGGATCATCAGCTCTATTAGTAGTAGATATAACACTATCCATTATTTGGTCTGCAGGATTCGCAAGAATACCAGATGAAGATGGTGCCACCATGGGCAAGTACGAAGGCGATCCCAAGTTTTCATAAGGGGGGATTGTGTAGTAATATTGTGGCCCATCACATGGACCATCAACTCCTACTACAGCACCGGGAATGTAAGGGTTGTATGGGTTATATGAAGGCTGTGCACATCCATAGTTAGGTGTATAATATACATACGGGAAACTTTCAGTTTGAGCATCCTGAAATGAAAAAACAAACACGTACGAGTTACAAAATACAGTCAACACAGACAATACACTGCAATAAAAATGAATTAATTTAACTAGGTCCAAGAATGAACTAACCATATACTGAATATCTTGACCATCCAGACCAAAAAAACTTTGGTGGCCATCCCATTCACCAGGGGATTCTAATCCTGACCAAATAAAACGTCAACATAAGTAAGCGATCCAACTATCATTGGCAATTTGGAATCTCAAGTTAAATTCCAGTATTATACCTGTATAGAAATAACCATAATTGGTGGCAGGTGGATAATATAATCCCTGATCAACAACAAACTCAGGGGCTCCTTCATTATACATAGCTTGAAAGTCTGAAGCAGCGGACTGGTGATCTGCAGGTTTGCCTCAGTACCCTGACTCTGGTAGCACAGAGAAAATACCTTTATCATTTGAACCATCATGCTCTAAAATAAAATGACACTGAAAGTCACTGAACATTTTTGTTTGTGAGGGCAAAAATGTCTTAAATATCCTATTACTAATCATTAATCCCAAACTTTACCATATAATCATCCACTTATCCTTGCTCAGGAATATTATACACTTCCATTACCATACCAAGACTACAACTCCTTCACAGAAAAGAAGTAAAACAATATTGTAAAAGTGTGTCACTCTAAAAGGCAATGTTGACTCAAAAAGAAGCAGAAATTATTTCAAAAGAAAAAGATAATGCAGCAATTTGTCAGAACTGTTAGAGAACAACAAAAACCTAATAACTGACCCACAAAAGGTAATGGGAAAGAAAATTTAGAATGCACTACCATCCAGCAATTTCATCAGCAAAAAGTCATACTACAAGTTTGACCAAACTCTAACAACATCTAGTGCATCCAACTAGCTAACTAAGCCCAAGTCCCATATATGCTCATAAATTCGCCACATCAGTCACCATTTCAGCCACAACTCAATTCACACAAGGAAATGACACACTTAAAAAACATACAATAAATTAACCATGAAGATGCTCCAAGCTATATATTAGAAACATTTTTGTCATGTACAATTAACCAATCAACTACATCTCAAATCATAAACTACCTAATGTCAGCTATGCAAATCCTCATCCTAGTTTAAATATTTTAGCCAGGCTGACCTACCGAAATCTTGCACCTATATTTGGACTTGGTACCAAGAATATTTTGTAAAGCTCACGTAAGCACTCGCATTATTTTAATTTTTTTTCTTATAACTGTGGTGTTTGTACCAGCTTGTGCGCACCTCAACTAATTTCACGGATACATGCTACCTCCACCACCAACCTCATTTTTCATTATATTTTTTGTTTTCGTATTCATATTGAAAAAAGTAATAAGAACGAGAGGTGTTAAGCTTTGTATCATCCTGGCATCAAGCTACTTTTTCCGCAGGACCTCCCCTACAGTATCGCCACCGCGAGTTCAACCAGAATCACGATGATTACAACAACATACCCAGTGAAATCTCACAAATGGGTCTAGAAAGGGTATAGTATACGCAGAACCACGATGATTCTATCTAAAAAACTAACCTAAATCAAGTCAAGGATTTCCTTAGTAGGAAGCCTCGTATCATCACTTATCCCCTGAATAAATAGAATGACTAAATTCAAATAAAGGTTATGCTTTTGGTCAAAATATAAATAGGGATGGAAAGAAAAGTCCTTCTATTTAGAAATTAGAATTCTTTCCACCAATACTAGTGTTTTTTACTCCGCTGAGTTTTGCGCAAGTGAAGTAAGATTATTAAGTTCGAAATCAAAGCTAATCAACAACAACATATACCCAGTGAAATCCCACAAAGTGGGGTCTAGGGAGGGTAGAGTGTACGCAGACATTACCCCTACCTTGAGAGGTACAGAGGTTGTTTCCGGTAGACCCTCGGCAGATGGACAGGCAACTCAAATTATGAATCTCATAAAGCAGCACAGTTAAACCATATCGGATACAATATGTTTTAACTCTCCAAACAAAAGAACATAAAACCCAAAAAAGACATGTTAAGTCTAAAATACAACTACTACACCACAATCCCAAACTAGTTGAAGTCAATCATATTCCACACATTAAACAGAGAGTCTAAAATACAACTATCACAAAAAAAATCTAAACTTTATATAAGAAACAGCATAGGGCACCAACTGAAGCACAATAAAATCCTAAAAACTTTCTGAATTGAGAAGAAAAATTACCAATTGTACAGCAGATTCAGCACAAAGTTGGAAAAAATCAATTTTAAATCAATTTTTTACCATTAATCAATCAAAAGTTTATATAAGAAACAGCATAGGCACCAAATACTAAGCACAATAAGCCCTAAAAATACAAAATTAATATAAATTTGCTATAGGCACCAAATACTAAGCACAAATAAATCCTAAAAATACAAAATTAATAGAAATTTGCTATAGGCACCAAATACTAAGCACAACAATGACCTAAATAATACAAAATCAATAGAATTTTGCTATAGGCACCAAATACTAAGCACAATAAAGTCCTAAATGATACAAAATTAATAGAAGATTCAGTGCAAAATTGAAAAAAGTAATTTTTTACCATTAATCAATCTAAACTTTATATAAGAAACAGCATAGGGCAACAAATACTAAGCACAATAAAATCCTAAAATAATACAAAATTAATAGAATTTTGCTTAAATTGAGAAGAAGAAATTACCAATTACAGAGCAGATTCAGCACAAAATGAAAAAAAAAACATAAATCAATAGCTTAGGCACCAAATACTAAGCACACCAAAAAATACAAAACTTATAGAAATTGCTTAATTGAGAAGAAAAATTTACCAATTGTACAGAAGATTCAGCACAAAGTTGAAAAAAGCAACTTTTTTACCATTAACCAATCTAAACTTTATATAAGAAACCGCATAGGGTACCAAATACTAAGCACAATAAAATCCTAAAATTAATAAAAACTTGCTGAATTGAGAAGAAAAACTACCAATTGTACAGCACAAAGTTGAAAAAAACAATTCTTTACCATTAATCAATCTAAACTTTATATAAGAAATAGTATACGCAACAAATACTGAGCACAATAGAATCCTAAAAAAATACTACAACAACATAACCAGTGAGATCGCACAAAGTGGGGTCTGGGGAGGTAGAGTGTACACACTTGGTAGAGAGGTTGTTTCCGATAGACTCTAAGGAGAAGCAATTCAAAGCAGTATTGAGAATAAAAAAACAGAAACGAATAAATCATGGCAAGATACTATACAAGCACGATAGAGCAGTAACGATCTACAAAGTAAAACAATATTCACACAACAAGAAACAACAAAATCTTTTTAAAAAAATACAAAATTAATTGAAATTTAACTTAATTGAAAAGAAAAAATTACCAATTGCAGAGCAGATTCAACTGAATGAGGATTAAATTGAAGAAAAAGGGAATTATTTGATCATTATATAATAATACATGGTTAAAAGAAACCCTAACCCTAGAAAGAGAGGAATTGAATTATAAATTGGGGAAAAATTGGCGGACTTTTGCGAAATAGAAAAATTGGAATTACGAGAAGGAGAGGTATTATGGGGGGGGGGGGGGGGGTTGGATTGGGGGAGGGGGTAGGGGTTGATGGCAGAGGTAGCAGTGTACAACACGAAACGGGGCACGAAAGTTTGGATGTACCTTTCTACATAGCCACAGTAGTTATATATGTTGCGGAAGAAAAGAAAAACGAAAGTTTGGATGTAACTATCTACATAGGCTATGAATAATATTGAATGGAATGAAAGTATGAGAATTAAAGTCTATAAATGACAATTTAATAATTTTTTCTAATGAACAAGACTGACAACTCGGAGTACTACGTCTATTCTTACACGAAATAAAATTATTTTTATCTAAGGAAGACAAAATAGACGACCTCGGATGACCTAGACGAGCATGCCACAAGGAAGGATCCAGGGCTGCACAAGTTGATGGCAAGACTTGACGCGAGAGACCAAAATTTGGCGTGATAGGATAAAGATCCCCGTACTATCACACCTCATGAGAGGAATCCCCGTCTTGAAATCTTTCACAGAAAATTCAAATGGATCAAAATCAATAGACATGAAATTATCAGTGATGAATTTACGGACATACACCAAATTTTTAATTAATTTAGGAGCGTGAAGGGTATTTTTCAAAAAATAAGGGGTAGATGGGAGGAGACAATGTTTTATGACCGTAACCACGAATTGGAATTGAATTATCATGACCAACGATTATACCACAATTATTGCTCAAATTGAAAATAAGACGAGAGGGTACATGAGTGAGTCCCGCTGCATGATGGGCTCTTTGTCGGACCACCACTAGATGGTGGCGGCCGGGCCGAGATAGTTGGTAGAAAGGTTCTTTGAATGGGCTCAATTTCCATGGGCTGATGGAGTTGGATAACTGGGACATTGTGGACACTGCCCACTCGCCCAGGCCTAAAGTTGTGGCCCACTGTCGTTGGGGTGGGACCCACTGCCGTCGTGACTGCCACCACCGCATTTGCCACCGCGATTTCGTTCATTATTTTTCCGATTATTTTTGCCGCCATCATAAGCACGATTTTTGGCCCGAATTATCAACAAAATCCAGAGATTTGGTGGAGGATGTCATCATGACTCGGGGCTAGTAGCGGTAGCTGTCTTCTTAGCCAAACCGACTTCTTTCAAACTAAGCATGGATCGGGCTTGGTAAAATTATGGTAGAGGGTTACTTTGATGAAGTATCGAAGCAACACTGTTATAGGCCTCACACATGCCTACAACCATCTGTAGAACGAGACGATCATTGCTAATTGGAGCACAAACGTTGTGAAGTTGGTCCGCCAATTCCTTGAGTCGTTTGCAATAGGAGGAAACGTTCAGAAAATCCTCCATAGTGACTTGGAAAAATTCTTGTTCAAGGGTGACAATGCGGGAATGTCGGTTATCCTGAAATATATCACGCAATTTATCTCAAGCAGCCATAGCCGTAGAGTTAGGTTACATTATCGTCTGTAAGAGGTCGATGTAAATAGTGACATAAATTCACTGGAGAACTGTAGCATCAAGAGTAATCTATAATTTAGGATTTTCCTCCTTTGTGGGTACATCCTTCGTGCTAGGAGCCGGAGGAATTATGTGGTTGAGGACTTGATGTGCAAGTGCATGAATTTTGACAACTCTGCCCACGTCCCATATTGGACATTTTCTATGTCAAGAACAATAGGAAGGACGCTCTTGATGTTAGAAACTGTAATGGCAGGGTGAAACGTGTGCTTTGATGTTGACATAACGAAAGAACATTATGTGAATTAGGAAGAGAACTTGGGAGGAGGGGACAATTTTCCGGGCACGGAAACCGGGGAAGAGAGGTCGGATTCCGGGCTATTTTGGACGGAAATTTGGAAGAGATTTGGGAGAAAATATCAACCTAGACTTCTGATACCATGAAAGAAATAATCTCTTGATTATTCTCATTAATGAAATGGTATATATACAATTTACAATTTCCATAATAGGAAATTGCATTCCTATTCTACTCATATAACCTTATTCTATTTGGAGACTAACTATACAATTATGGTAAGTGTACAAGACTAATTAAGGTACAATACTAATACATAATTGTATACAAATAATTTTTCCAATATGTGGGCTATATTTTGTATCCAAATAATTTACCCAATTTGTGGGCTATATTTATCTGTCTTCTAAATTTGAAATGAAAGACCTTGAAAAAATAAATGTTATTTTAGGAACTAAAATCTAAAGAATTGTTAATGATTTTTTTTTGTGTCGGTCTCATTATATTGAGAAGATATTGAAAAAGTTTGATTGTTTTAATGTTGCTCCAGTGAGAACTCCTTATGATCCTATCATACACTTGAGAAATAATAAAAAATTGTGTTTCTCAAACTGAATATGTTAAAATAATTGAGTGTAATATTTCTCATGAATTATACTCGGCCTGATATTTCTTATACTGTTAGTAGATTGATTAGATATACTCATAGTCCTAGTAGTGAACATTGGATTGCTCTTCATCGTCTGTTAAGGTACTTGAGAGGTACTGTGGATTGGTGTTTTCATTTTAGTAAATTTTCTGTTGTATTAAAAGGTTTTTGTGATGCAAACTGGGTAACTGACAATGATGAAGTTAGTTCCACCAATGGCTATATGTTTACTTTGGGTGATGGTGGTATTTCATGAAAGTCTTCCAAACAGACTTGTATAGCACATTATACTATAAATTTGAGTTTATTGTTCTTGAATTGGTAGGGCAAGAAGCTAAGTGGTTGAGAAATATTTTGGCAGATGTACATTATGGGGAAGAAAGGCTTCACAAGGCCTTTTACATTGTGATCACCGGCTGCAATTGGGATTGCAAAGTACAGTGTGTATAATGAAAAATGAGACATATTTTCAGCAAGCAAGACGAGATCACCACTTCTCTCAGTAATGGACTTCCTTTACTTCGTAACCTTAGCCTTAGATGTCCTTTCATAAATTCGCGAACCTCCGACAGACAGAATCTCCATGCATGCGTTCTTTATCTCCTCCCATCAGCCATACATCCCTTTTTTTCTTTTGGATGTTCCTATGCCCATTCCAATCTTGTCTAACTTTTCTAACTCCCCTTCTCAACCCGTATCTTGTTCGTTCTGGAAACACACTTTGAAAGAAGCTTCTACAGTTTGGGAAGAGTTTTTGATTGATCAAAAGAAGCGCATCAGACATGGTGTGGTAAAACGAATGTTGAAGCATGATGTTATCTCCCTAGAATATGTAAAGTCAGAAAGAAATTTAGCGGATCCTTTAATCAAGGGTTAATAAGAAAGATAATCCTTGAAACGTCGAGATGAATGGTGCTAAAGTCTATAAATTGAGCTAATATGGTGGATATCCATTTGTGGTCAAACAAAACCGTCAATATACACAACATTTTACATTCCTATGGCTTGTAGTAATATTTTTAAGGTTGAACTCATTTGCTCTTAATGATTCTATAGCCTTAAGGTGGTCTATGTTGAGATAGACTTAATGGAATCACCTACGTGAGTGTAATGTGTGGTCTCTTTTTATAAACGACTTAGGCCGTCTTTCTAGAGCACTCATTAGACCCAAGATGTGTGTGCATGATCATAAACACACTTTGTTAGTAACGCAGAGTTACATAAATTAAAGAATATAATATGTGTTGTGGGGGTCTCAACTTATGTCCAATCGGTTCAAGAGTACTTCACTTTTTGGATATTAGTTGTTGCCTTATTTCACTACGTGTTAATTCAAATTCTAAGATATTAACACTTAAATACATGTTCCTTCCTTTCGGCCAAAATTCATTCACATTCTTCACATTTGCATCAGTGGGAGATTGTTAGAGTTATACATATATTTCTATTACTCTTTAATTCCAAATAATGTAAAGTCAAAGAATCTTTGTGGATCCTTTTTCTTGTTTCCATTCTTGTCTCTTGTGAAACACACTTTGTATCATATTGATGGTGGAAAGTCTTTTATTCTTCCTTATATTGAAATGTGTTTTGTTGGGTTAGTAAATGAGCTAGAACAAGAGAGGTGCCTCGTGCACATAAGAGTTGGACGTTGTAGGCAAAACGAGTCGATTTTCCCCTCTTGTGCGCGAGGTATACATGAGGCCTATTTCAATTCCGATTTATAAAATATTATTTTTGCTATTTTAGAGCTTACCCGAGATTGTCCAAATTCATGCTTACCTGATTAAAGTCCGGACGTAGCTCTCAAGTCCGGACGTAGCTCTCATACCTCCTAAATTACTTGTACGATTCCGGTCAAGACTTATTCTTTCAGAATCAATAGTCCCGGAACTGGGCAAAGTTCATTACTTCAAAATTAATTATTGCAACGGACATTATCCATAAATACTCTGACTTAATGGTGATATTTATTCTCTGAACGTTGGGAGACATTTCAGATCTCATTCATTATTCTCTGAACGTTAAAGACGTTTCAGATTTCAACATTTACTATCGATACCTTGACATTTACTTATATATAAAGGTAGAAAACTCTTTTATTAATACACATAAAAAATATATCTTCTTCTAAGTTATTTTCCTTCTATTTTCTGAGCAAAATACTTTGTGCAAACTCCAAACTTTCAGCCATTAGTATAAGTGTCCCGGAAGTGTTGTGGAACCGTGGGGAGCGACCGGACTATACGATTTGCACCGAAGTCGGTCTGAAATTGCTTTCTCGACTATGAATCAATAAGTTATTTTTTATTATTTTACTGTTCTCGATCAATATTATTCCGTATTTTATTAACAAGTTTATGATCAAAAACACATCTGCACAATTATTTATGTTGCAAATTTGACATATTTTAACTATCAGTTGTTCTGCTTTTTGAGCTGATAGTTACGAGTGTTTTGACGATTAACTCATTAAAATTGAATAAAATAGCGCCAAATTCTCATTTCCCACAAAATATAAATATAAATAGTCATATATAAAAGGAGTCCCTCAACTTAATTTACCATAAAGGATTAGTGAGTGTTTGACATTCTGCTTTCCTAAAACCAAATCCTGGATTTGCCTCTACTTTTAGCATATACGTGAAATGACAACTTTAGAAATGGAGAGCTGTAAAGGATGTGTACATGGTCAATGCCGTATGTACAGTGTGGTTATTGGCTGCAATTTTACAATTGTCATTTCCTGCCTAAATATGACCATGTTACTGGTTTTGAGGAATATCAGTCCCTAATAGTTTGTCTAGGGATGGAAAAGGATAACAAAAACATAATCGGGTCAGCTAACTTTCTATGAAGAGGTTCCACATCATTGTTTTCCACTCAATATGAACTATTCATGTGTCAATCTCATGTACGTGATGTTTTATATTATGAAGTTGTCAAGAAAACGGATGGAGCTTTTTTTTCTTCCTCTGAGGTTATTGTGCTTAAAGTTGTACCTTTTACAATGTCCGCCCCAAATTGATGAACGCTGATGGTATCATTAGCAACACAGCTTAAATAATTGTTGAGGAAGTGTTGGAAATTTACTAAATGTGAAAATAAGTTTAACCCATTATTTATGACTCGAACAATTGAGGTCTCGTACGTCGGAAACGTCGTTGAGATAGAAGTTAGTGTCAATCTAGACTCATCAATCAATCTAGACTCATCAATGAATAAACACACTAATATTCAAGTAATTCAATATAACATTAACTCAATAATAATAAGTATAACAAATACTTAAACACATACTAACTTGTTGTAGATAGAAGCATGTTTGATGCAGTGTCCTAAGACAAAAATTCGTCTTCACTTGTGTTGTAGTTCTTCGGACGTCTTCCTTGAGGATACAACTATCTAAGTGAGAGTTTTAGAACAAGAATTTCACTTCTGACGAATTTACTTTATGTGTTTTTAGAAATGTTCTTGAGGAAGAAGATGAAGATCAAGCAACAATCTCAGATCATTAATTGTGTTTAATGATGTCAGCCCTTTTTCGACCGCGACATTCACTTCTGCTTAGAAATGTTAGAAAATAAAATAAAATGTTAAAAGGATTCGCGGAGTCACCACCTAATTATTTTGGGTGAATTATGACACCTAAATGTTAACTAGGTTAAAGTCAACACTAACTCCATTAAATGGTCTACCAAAACTTAAATGAGATTATGAGTAAGGGTTTTTTATTATCCTAAAGGAAAGGGATTAGGCACCCTAAAGGATGCGCTAACTTGCGGTTGTCTATTCAAGTCTAGGGTAATTATTTATGCTAGAAAATGCGGACTTGAAAGTAAGAAAAACATTTGTCGTGTATAAAAAGCATTTTGGTGAAAGAGTTATGCAAATTTAACTTTGGATAAAAGCATGTATTTAAAAGTACTTAAAGAAATATATGCAACGATGCTAACAATGCTTTATGAAAAATAGGTTTCTTATGTTTAAATAATATATTGCCTACCTAAATAATTATGCGAGTGAAAATTATTAAATGATTTAATGCAAGCAATGCGTGACGATCCTAAAAATAATTAATTTAAATGGAATAAACTCCTAATGTCAAACTACTTAAAGCTTAGGGGGTCCTACTAAGGTAATGTTAGCGTTAGACAATTAATTTACAATAAATGAATGGGGCGGGGCAAGAATTAAATAAAGATGACTCGAAGAATAATGATGGTATCATTCCGCTTGTGGCTTTAGGATGTCTGATATGAGATGCAGCGAGGAATGCAGGCATGAATCTTCACTTGGCAAAATAGCGATGAGTCTCGCAATGGGACTCTTCGTGACTCCCATACATTGCATTTCATGTAAAAGAAAACAAAGGATAAGGATTAGTACATGTCCAAACATTATCAAATAATAAGTATGCATCAACATAAAGCCACACACACGCATGAACCACTTTATTATTATTGTTCCGAAGATAGACAGGCCCAAAACAAATGGGTTAAGCAATGTTAATTAATTCTCCCAGATGGCAAAGATAGTAGAGGTAAATCTCTTAAAGATCGTATTGTTCCTCAAATAATAATCATGTCTGTATTGGATCTTCATATTGCACGACTGAACTTCCTGTGAATTTAAATGCCCTGTATCATATCCACTAGAGATCAAAACTAATTGGTTATCCTTTCAACCTCTTTAAAAGATCCCCTCTTGTATAATGCAACATTACTTCTGAAAATGAAAGAATCATAATTCCTCTAACAGGTTTGTCTAAAGACAAGATCTACATCTTGACATAAACATATTACTAATACACTATGAATGCTTTTAATCACAATTCCAATTAATACTCTACTATAGATACATTGTGTGTTCAGAACATCAAACATTAATATTGATCCCAGAACTCCAGATAGTAACCACGCCCTTTAGCCATACAACGAATACTAAAAAAACATGTTAACGATCACAGTCGCGAGTATCAACATCGATTAATATAGACTAAAACAGGTTTAGCATTCAATTAAATGTACTTCACATCGTACACAAATGACAATTAAATTGCATTAAACATATTTGACAAAGCACATAATTTGCAGAGACCACGAAAATGTAAATCGCATAAAAAAATCTGAAAGGGAATGGGTTTACCTTCTCCGGACAGCGAATCGAGACAGCGTATCAAGTCGTCGATTCACTCTGGGTTGTATTGCTATGCGATTGAATGAAAGGGGTTTAACCTGTGGTTATGGCCGCTTGAAGATTAATTCTCGAGTCTTTTCCCAATTGCTTCTCCTTTGCTTTTAATTTCTCCCTTGATATTTTAATGGGGTTCTTCTATGCGAAAACTGATGCCTTTGCATATGTAGATTGTTGGTATAGCCTCGGTTTGACTTTTAATTTTGGTAAGATTTGAGACAATTTGTTATGGTGATTTTCGTTGTGATTTTGGTAAATATTTTGTAAGCTTTGAGACGATTTTGGACTGATTTATTGTCATTTTCGGCACTGATTTGATTGAGATTTTAATGTCAATTCCCTGCCATCTTTAGCGCGATTTGGGCAAGATTTTGGTGTAAAACTATTGTTTTCGTAGTGCTTATTTAGGACGATTTGGTGTAAAAATTATGGTAAGATTTTTTAGTGTAATTTCGGGTGATATTGGTGTGATTTTGACAAGATTCTTGGTGTTTTCTTACAAAAATAGATAGGGAAATTATTATGACAAGATTATGGTATATTGGAGGTTGTCTTAGTGAAAATTAGGTTAGGAGTATTTTAGTAGGGATGAAGAAATAGTAAGAGGGCTATGTGCTGCTGGTTATTGGGCTATTTGGGCTTTGGAAGAATCAAATAAAAGGTTGTTGGGCTGCGTGTGTGTTTTATTTGGATTGGGTATTTTTAAATTTTGTATTAGTTTTAATTAATGGAAAATAAGTGGGGGTTTAAATTATTTATAATATTTATGAAATTGCTTTTAAATTATAAAAATAATAAATGCGAATGTACCATTTAATGAATGATTAATGTTCAATGTAAATGCGGCGCTATTATTAAATTATTTATTTATGTATTTATTATTTATTAAAATGTTAAATGCGAACATAATATTTATGGGTGTCTAATTCTTGGGATGCCATTATTGAATTATTTATTTATGTATTTATGTGTTTATGCATGTATTAAAATTGTTAAAATTATTTAAAATTATGTGCGGTGTTATTAGGGTTTAATGTTTTATAAATGCTACGCCGTCATGAGAATGCTTATTTGTGCATGTATTAAATATTTTATTATTGCATATTATTATTATAAAAAATAAAAAATTATTTTGAAAAAATTAGTGTAATTTTATAGTTAATGATTGGACGAGAGGGTCAAAATTGGGTGTCAATAAATGATTGATTGTTATGTGTATTGTGTTGTGTATCTTCTAACAAGTGATTAACATGCTTTATATAGCATAAAATTCGACCATGAGCAGTCATTCATCAAACGTTGTGACCTTACATGAAGAGAGACAACTTTTGGTTCAAAATCTAGAATTACTTGTTGCGTAGCGCCGCGACCCTGAAATTCCAGCAGACCTCTCTGAAGTTTTGGCGTCGTGGCGCTGTCGACAATATTTTTTGCACTGTTCGTGGTAGCCATGGCGCCCGCGGCGCTCGACCGACCATTTTTTTGCGGCGCTCGACCATTTTTTTCAGATTTTCGATCACTTTTTACTCTTCTTCTTTTACAAATTCCAACAATACCTCACATTTTCTATTCACACATCTCACAATACCCCACATGTGGATAGAAAATAAGATAAAGTGGAACTTATCGTCATTTCTGTCAAACGCGATATGACATGCATCAGAAACGGTGTCTTTTGGACTTGAACCGTTCGTAGTGAATACCCATCGGATCTACTTGTGAAGTAGTGGACGAAGTGCCTTAAACTATTCACGTTTTGTAGTAAATCGAGACAACAAATTTCACACATACCATATCAACATATTTCAATTCTTACGGTTGTATTCTTTTCGATCATGAACAACTCTTTCTTCATGAAAATTTCTAAAGAACGTAGCCATATCGGTTCTCCCAGATGCGACCTCACATCAATCTCATATAGGTAATACCAAACAAGAATAGTCCGTACTATCCCACCATAAAGGCTTTTGAGTATTATTAAGAATAATATATTCATCCCTTAAAACATCAATGAATTAACACACTTAGTACACCATAGGAATGAGCATATGTGTGTTTTATGCTCCTTGAGTCTTCCCCGGCTAGTTTTCCTATTGAACCTAAATCATGGGATCTCCAATTATGATAGGTTAGGTTTCCACCAGTTAAAGACTTATTGTATTGGATTTAAGCTCATTCCCCTCGATGTAAATACGACTTACTCTCTTGTAAAGCCTTTTTGTCAAAGGATCCGCTATATTGTCCTTTGACTTTACATAATCAATGAATATAATTCCATTCTTCATCAAGCTTCGTATTGTATTATGACGTCGTCTTATGTGTCTTGACTTGCCATTGTATATTTGATTCTTTGCCCTCGTCATGACAGCTGTTACACCCCGTAATTCCAGGACATATATATAAGAATGTACGTAAGGAATCATGATGTTAAAATTTGAACGAAAAAAAGAATTGTTTTTCCGAAAGAAAATCTTCCGAACCTCGGTAAAGGATAACGTTTGTTATTTAAGACTTTTTAGAGTTTATCGAAATTATGGAATTTTATTTTCAGAGTTGGATACGTGGGGCCCACCCGAGAGATTTTACGTTTTTGTGGGGCCCACGAGGTTTCCGATATTTTGACCAATTATGGAAATTTCGGAAAACGAAATATTTTAGACCAATGGGAGGGCGACATGTGTCACCCTCCACATGGGTCATGTTGGACGAAATTAATGAACAAGTGTAGCCAAAATTGGCTTGATAATATTGACTAAGTCAAATAGTCAAGTGGAGCTTGATATAATTGACCATATCTTGACCACACATTTGGATAAATCCTAGCCCTTGATCTCATTATATATTGCTACTACTAGTGCAAGACTAGTTCTACACTTAGAAAAAATATCAAGAACTTGTGTGTGTGTATGAGAGCTCTCGACAATGAGCTAGGAAGAACAAGAAAAAATTCCGTTTGATGATGATAAATCTCAATATTCAAACTCAAGGTTCCTAGGTGTATTGTAAGGTTATCTCAATACAAAGATCCCGGAAAAGCTACGTAAATCCGTTAGTCGCAAGATGAAAACCTAAGTTGTTTTCATAGTTTTGGGTGGATTTTGAAGGAAAGTTGTTTGTAAACTTCTCAAGGTGACAAATATTGGATTGGAACACAAAGGAAAGGAGCTAGAGTTGCTACGGATCGACTTTAGGTTTTTGGATTAAAAATTGGGCTTAACAAGGTAAATCTTCATCTTACTTTTGTAATTAGGACTACATGTTGAAGTAGGTATAAAATTGATCATGTGAATTGTATTATGAAGATTGATAAGTGATACGGAATATGTGGAAGCCTGAAATCCGAAAGTTGTTATGTTAGACTTTGAGTTTGTAATTCAATTTGGTTATTGGTTATGCGTCGCATGTTATAGAAAGAAGAGATTTTAGTTGTTCTATTTGATTTTGACTACATAACATGTTAGAATAACAATTTGGATATGAAAAGAAATTGATATTGTTGTGATACATTGTAGCCGAATATGGCTTGGAAATATTGGACAGTTTTATATCGATTGTGGGGCAGAATTTTACACGTCTGGCTAGGCGTGTAATCCCCTTTGATTAACTAATTATTGAGCCTTAAATGTAGCATTTGGTTATTGACTTTCGGGCCTTGAAAAAGGTGGAAAAGTACGTATAAACAAAGGAAGTGCTGCCCGATTTTCCGTAGAATAAGAGTCCTTATACTTAGAAATATTCTACGTTGAAATCTAGAAGTTGATAGGCGTATTATGATCATTATAGGTTGACATTCTACGCGCGGCGTATTCAACTTGGCGAGTGGATTGAGCCGGAGAGGTATGTGGAACTTTCTCTATCTTCTTGAGCATGAGTTTTATAAATGTATAGTACGGTGGACGTACATGTTTAAAATGAATTCGGTTTCATTTTGGTATCCTTTGCCTTGATTTCGAAAAGTGTGGTAACTTGGCTTTTAAAAGTATATGTGACTTGAGGTTACATGGAAAGATTACTTGACTTGAAAAGTATAGAATACTTGATTTGGAAAGTATTGATTTGTTATACCCCGTATTTCCAGAGTATGTACGTGGGGACGTACGTAGAAAAGTTTGAACTTTAAAGTTGGCTTGGCCGAAATTTATTTGTTCACAACACCCGGTTAGAGTCGTTTTTAGTAAACGTTTTCACTTTCGTAGGGAATTTCCGCTATGTCTTTTTAATTTTTGCGGATTTTTCCGAGACACGTAACATTTTGGACCAACGAGAGGGTGGCGTACGTGTCACCCTGCCAGTGGCGAAGTTGGTGGACGGTTTTAGCTAGCACGTTTTTGGCATTTTTGTTGCCAAAAATGTTTGGTCAATGTTGTGTAGATATTTTGTGTGGTAGATGAGAAAGTGGGACCCACTAGACACTTGTCCAAATCCACACCCTACACTTCGTGCTTAACGGCTTCATCTTGGCCCTTGGTTGGCCAAGGGTTGGCCTATAAATACTCCCCTTGCTTGAAGGTTTTATTCATCCACCATATTTTCCAAGTCTTAGAAATCCTCCCCCTCCCTTGTTGGTGTTCTCGTCCCTCCCCATTTCGTGAGGCTCCCTTGGCCGAGAGTAGCGCCCCCCCCTCCTAGTAGTGTGGCCGTGGGGTACCCCCCCTAGCCTAGTTGCTTTCGTATAATACCCCCCTCTCTTGGTAGAAATACTCTCAAAAGTATTGTTATAATGCCCAAATTACCTTAGCCTTATACCTTGTAGTATTCTAAGGTTATACCTATACGAAAAGCCCAGAAATACTATTATACTTCCCGTCTGTCACAAAACCGAAACCCTAGGAAAATCTCCATAGTCCGTTGGAGTATTGTGTAGAAGTTGGTTAGAACTTCTAAGGGTGGTTTAGAGCGGGTTGGAGCGCTCGGAGTTGGAGCTAAACGATTGCCCAGGATCGACTTTAACTAGGATAATTATGGGCTTATCGAGGTAATTATCTTGTCCCTCTATTGTAATTGGATATTACATGTTGTATGAATATATAGTTGAAGTATACTATATATAGAACTGAACGTAGTTATCGGCAATGTCTTTTGACTTAAGCCTGAATAATACTTACGGCAATGTCTTGCGACTTAAGCCTGAATTTAAAGAAGAATCTTGATCGTAATTACATGTCAGACATGTATTACGAGACTTGTGTAGTAGTGCAGTGGAGTAGAATTGTGCAGTTAGGGTTAGATGTATAACCCTCCCCGGTTGGCTTGTGGCAGCCTCGATAGAGGAGGAGATTTCTGTTGTTGCGGGAGAGTCTTTGCGAATTTTACGTAGAATGTTCTCTGAAGGGATCTAAATGTTAATAAGCGCGCGTGGCCTTATAGGTTGAAGTACTACGTATGGCGCGATCTTACGGCTAAGGAGTAGCCAGCGGTTTGAAGTACTTGGGCGTTTTGCTATTAGTCGATACTCGTCGCGAGGTATGTGAACCTCTTCCTATCTCTTCTAGCATGATATGTGTGAACTATGTAGTGCGGTGACGTACGTGTGCTAAACGTATTTGATTGGTTTAAAACATAAAGTGTTATAACGGCTTTATGGGAAGTTGGTTATAACGACTCTATGTTGGTAAGAAAATACTTGTGGTCTTTAAAAGGTAATCGATTTGAACTATAAGCGGCTTGTTATGTGTTAATAAAGAACTTGAAGTATTTCAAAAGATTTTGAATCATTTTGAAAGAAGAAGTAATACTTGGTTTTGAAAACTTAAGAGTTATACTAGCTTTATGGGAAGTTAGGTATAACGGCTTAAGAATGTTTTCTTGATTTGGAAATCGAATGTGTATCGAAAAACCACTGCGGCGTTAATAAAAGGAAATGTTTTGTGATTAAGTATTATTAAAACCGGAGAAACTTCCATCCTGCATAGCTAAGATGAGACAAAATGATATTTCCTAGATCATGGTTGCTATAATAAGATTGTTATAAACAAGAATATCCTACTCATATAAGACTTATGTTTCTCGGATAGTTAAAAGAGAATTATATTCTTAAATGAATAAGACTATGAGCTACTAAACCTTTCTAAAATAAGAAACGTGAACATTTGAAATTAGGCAAACTTGGGCGTTTGGAAAATAATGTTGTTACTTGATTTTACAAAGGTAAGTGTTTTGGTTTTTTAAAAAAGATCGCTCTATTTTTATACTACTGCATCTTGTGTGACTTATGTAAAGCAACGGATCTTTTAAAAGATTTAATGTATGAAGTACTTTGGGGTAGATACCGAACTTGTTAGCTTAAAGTACCTTGTGTGTATAACTTGATTATGTTGGTTTGTGATAGCCTTGTAATACTTTCTTGTTGATTGATAAGTAAACATGCTAGGATCTTACGTGTGTTAGTATCTTGTGATGTTGTGTAAAGGGGTTTTCCTTTGTTGTGCTTATGATGCTTAACGATAAGTATTTGTGTTAGTATTTTACATCACTCATCTCTTGAGATGATTAGGGTTAAGCGCCTCCGTGCGGGGTAGACTCATGCGGGTCGATGGACCTATGATTCGAGAATACCTCACGCAGTCAGCGGCTATCGCGGAGCTACGAGAGTTCGTGTTAGTGTCGTCCTTTATGGGCATGCGGTCCGTGGCGTCGCGATTTGCGAAGTCGGGGCGATCTTGGGAGTAGCTACCCTCGATGCGGGAATACCTCATGCGGGCGATGAGATTGGCCTATCGCGGTGCGGGAGTTCGAGGTTAGGCAGCGTACGGATCTGCGGCAAGTGGCGGCTTTGATCATGTAATGATGCAGACAGATCTTATGATCTGATTCGTACCGCTTGTTGGTGCGTGGGTTTTTAGTAGTCGGCTATGCCTTCGTACTTACCGTCTGATTTTATTATGACACAGTGGGACACGGTGTTCATGTGTTTCCTTGGTGCTTTTATATCATAGGCTGCCGCGGTGAGGAAGGTATTCCACGCATGATTGATGTTGTGGGCACGAGACCCATTGTTATACTTGAGTGATGACTTGAGGCGTGAGTCACGACTTGACATATCGCTTTGTTGTAAAGCGTAGTTTGGTTATCATACATGTCTCTGCTTTATATGATCGCTATGATTTCATTTACGTATGTATTTTCGATTTCACATACTAAATTTTTGTTATCGACCTCGCCCGAAGTGCGTTCATCTGCGAGTTGAGGTACACCGATCGTTGATCCTAGCTCTCGTGGTCACAGTTTGGCATTTGGGAAGCTCGTTTCTCGGAGGCTTATCGGTGGTATAGTCCGCGTCGTAAGTATTTACATTCGGGGTTTTGGCGGGAACTGTCGCCATTGTTGTCGTATCATTCTTAGAAGTGCATGTAATCTTGTTGTGGCGGGGTTTGTAAAAGGATTAAAGCTGCTCATGTTGAAAAAGTTGCTATTTATATAAATCTGAAGGTAACCGCTTTTAGTTGCTTTGTCTTGCTTATTTCACCGTCTTATTACACTGGTTTCATGTATTGTCTTTATGTTCATTGATTGCTCGATGTATGTCTACTTGGGTGCGGGTAAGGCACGATCACGGGCCCGTTGGTCGTGACAAAAGTGGTATCGAGCGATTAATCCTCGGAAAGTGTCTCTGAGCCGTATCGATGAAGTCTTGATTATCGGTGTGTTGTGCACCGCGATAATCGTGAGGCTATAGGGTATTTAGGATTGGTTTCTATTCTTCTCACTCTGAGATCGTGCCTTAGAAACTGTGTTGTAAGTTGGACCTCCGACGTATTTCTTTCCACTGCTATGCCTCGCGTAGGCAACCCGGGCAGAGGCGAAAGCGGCCAGTGCGAGTAAATCTGAGAGGTTACGTGGGCACAGCCCAATCATCACCGGGTGGTCTTCATTCGGAGAGTTTTGCGGCGTCGCTAGCCCACAGAGTTTAGTATAGCGGCGGCGATTCCTCTGCGGCCATGACATTTGAACCTTCGCGGCCACGAGCAGAGAATTTAGATTGCAAAGAGGCGACCACATTACTAGCTATAGATTTGGCTACGGAGAGTATCTGATGTCTGCGAGTCTTGAGGACTATCTAAGAGGTTGTGCAAGAGTAATTCTTGATTGGGCTTGAGCATGGCACGTATGCGGGCTTATCGCGTGGCCGAAGCGTAGAGATCGACGGGTTAACGAGGCGGCGAAGAAGGCGGGCGTGAGTCGCTTTGGTAACTTTCGAGGCGAGTCACCTCGCGTGATTTGATTATGCACGTCCACCAAGATGCAGTGGTCTTCCACGGAGTTCGGGGCGTTAGGGGTATCACGAGGAGTTAGTTAGAGCTCGAGCTTAGGTTCCACGATCCGCGAAGGTTCGGCCATGCGATTGATTTTCTCGGTGTTCACGATTAGCGGCGTCATCTCGGGAATGTCGTCTTTTAGTTGGTACTTGTTGTACTATGACCGTCAGTGCGATGTCGAAAGAATGTCCTTGCGGGAGGACTTAGCCTTCAGGATCGGTGGGTAGTTCGTCATTTTCCTTAGCTATGCACCCTACGGGGCAGGTTTGATTCGAACGACTAAGGGGAGTGAAGAAGTAGATATAGATATATCCTTAACCCTCTAGGGTTTAGTATGCGTGATAAGGTGAGTATACCTTAAGTGTTATATTCTGATAGCATTGTAAATGGTGATTAGAAATTTTGGTTGGTTAACCAAGTAAGATTTGGGGGATAGAGAAGGTGTGAGCCTTAGAGTTTTATACGTAGAGACCTTAGAGGTAAGGCCATCTCGAGTAAAAGATGTATTGTTTATGTTTGACCCTTATAGGAGTGCATAGTGCACGTGAGTTATGTTTGTGGGATTAGTCCCTGAGTAGTGTGGCATGAAAGAGGGTAGTTGAGCTAAGAAGACCGCTAGGTTTTCGAAACGTAATTTGTGAGATTGTTCCGAATCGGGGAGCTAGTATTGTGCGCATTGCCGGGTCGGGTTGAGGCCACGTTGCGGGTCAACCCGCGGTATGGTTGGTGGTGGGGTCAGTTTGTGGTGGTCCCGCTTTGGGTTGGGGTTACGAGGGTGTTAGGCCCGAGTTTAGTTAACCAACGTGCGAATTCGTGGATGCGTTCGACCAGTGGTCGTCGATGAAAGCGACCATCGTGTTCTTGATCGGGGCCGTTTACTCGGTGTGTTGAGTTATCCGAAGGTTGTAAGGCTGCGCGGGTGCCTACCTTCACCTTATGTGACAGATGGAGCCAGTAGAGTGTTGTTGTTCTGGAAGTTTTACCAAGCATGTGTTAAGAACTCCGGTGAGTCTCGAATCGCGTTCGCCGCCGGGCGGTGTTTGGATTTGAGGATAGTTGTAGGATTGTTGTCTCTGTGGAGGTAGTGTTTAAGCTACCATTTCGGTGTTCGGATATCGCCATGGCGCGCCAGGGGCGGAAGTGTAAGTTCGGTTGAGTGGTTCGATGTTGGCAAGGTTGACAGTTAGTTCGAGCATTCCGGTATCGTGGATAGAGTAAAGCTGTCTAGAAGAGGTTCTGGCTCGGAGAAATCGTCTTAAATGTCGGCACGCAGAGTTGAGTTGACGGTCGGTCTTGAAAGTACCACCAGGGGTGGGTGTGGCGAGTTTTGGAATACAGAGAAACTTAGCCCAAGTTGTTTTGGGCCTTTTAAGTTAATGTGAAGAATAGGCGGGTTGCCTATATGTTAGCTTTCTTGTCCGACTTAGGAGGCAGTATGTCCGGTCTTTCGTATTGTTATGATCGGGAAGGTATCGGAGATCCATCCAGAGTGTTCCCAGTTAATGATGACCAAGTTGAAGATGAAAACCCCGAGTTTTGATCGACGAGATCGTAAATGTGGTAAGAGTTCGAGTGTCACGGCGACCTCGAGGATCATGGCGGCCGGTACCATTTGTTGGGTCGTCGGAGCAAGGCTCGCGACAAAGTGACAAAAGTGGTACCAGTGACTAAGAAGTATATTTTTGACCCCGGGGAGAGGTATTTGTGGTGATGTTAGAGGTGTTTCCTCGTGGACTTGGATGGAGGTATTTTTTGCGCGGTTGTTTACGTGGCGGTGTGGCGAGTTTGTTCTCGTAAGTATAGTAGTGAAGACTATCTTGGCGCGTTTGTTTGAGACTTAGAAGGAACATTCGGGACGAATGTTTCTAAGGAGGAGAATGTTATACCGTATTTCAGTATATGCGTGGGGGCGTCGTGAAAAGTTTGAACTTTAAAGTTGGCTTGGCGAAATTTATTTGTTCACAACACGGTTAGAGTCGTTTTTAGTGAAAGCGTTTTCCACGACTTTCGTAGGGAATTTCCGCTATGTCTTTTTAATTTTTGCGGATTTTTCCGAGACACGTAACATTTTGGACCAACGAGAGGGTGGCGTGTGTCACCCTGCCGAGTGGCAGTTGATGGGCGGTTTTAGCTAGCACGTTTTTGGCATTTTTGTTGCCAAAAATGTTTGGTCAATGTTGTGTAGATATTTTGTGTGGTAGATGAGAAAGTGGGACCCACAGACACTTGTCCAAATCCACACCCTACACTTGCCAGTACGTGGCTTCATCTTGGCCCTTGGTTGGCCAAGGGTTGGCTATAAATACTCCCTTCTTGAAGGTTTTATTCATCCACCATATTTTCCAAGTCTTAGAAATCCTCCCTCCTTGTTGGTGTTCTCGTCCCTCCCATTTCGTGAGGCTCCTTGGCAGAGTAGCGCCACTCCTAGTAGTGTGGCCGTGGGTACCCACTGCTAGTTGCTTTCGTATAATACCCCTCTCTTGGTAGAAATACTCTCAAAAGTATTGTTATAATGCCCAAATTACCTTAGCCTTATACCTTGTAGTATTCTAAGGTTATACCTATCTGAAAAGCCGGAAATACTATTATACTTCCGTCTGTCACAAAACCGAAACCCTAGGAAAATCTCCATAGTCAGTTTGGAGTATTGTGTAGAAGTTGGTTAGAACTTCTAAGGGTGGTTTAGAGCGGGTTGGGCGCTCGGAGTTGGAGCTAAACGATTGCCCGGGATCGACTTTAACTAGGATAATTATGGGCTTATCGAGGTAATTATCTTGTCCTCTATTGTAATTGGATATTACATGTTGTATGAATATATAGTTGAAGTATACTATATATAGAATCAACGTAGTTATCGTGATGTCTTTTGACTTAAGCTGAATAATACTTACGGCAATGTCTTGCGACTTAAGCTGAATTTAAAGAAGAATCTTGTTGTAATTACATAGGGTGTATTACGATGAACTTGTGTAGTAGTGCAGTGGAGTAGAATTGTACAGTTAGGGTTAGATGTATAACCTCCACGGTTGGCTTGGTGGCGGCCTCGATAGAGGAGAGATTTCTGTTGTTGCGGGAAGTCTTTGCCGAATTTTACGTAGAATGTTCTGAAGGGATCTAAATGTTAATAAGCGCGCTTGTGGCCTTATAGGTTGAAGTACTACGTATGGCGCGATCTTACGGCTAAGGAGTAGACGGTTTGAAGTACTTGGGCGTTTTGCTATTAGTCGATACTCGTCGCGAGGTATGTGAACCTCTTCCTATCTCTTCTAGCATGATATGTGTGAACTATGTAGTGCGGTGAGCGTCACGTGTGCTAAACGTATTTGATTGGTTTAAAACATAAAGTGTTATAACGGCTTTATGGGAAGTTGGTTATAACGACTACATGTTGGTAAGAAAATACTTGTGGTCTTTAAAAGGTAATCGATTTGAACTATAAGCGGCTTGTTATGTGTTAATAAAGAACTTGAAGTATTTCAAAAGATTTTGAATCATTTTGAAAGAAGAAGTAATACTTGGTTTTGAAAACTTAAGAGTTATACTAGCTTTATGGGAAGTTAGGTATAACGGCTTAAGAATGTTTCTTGATTTGAAATCGAATGTGTATCGAAAAACCAGCGGCGTTAATAAAAGGAAATGTTTTGTGATTAAGTATTATTAAAACCAGTAGAAACTTCCATCTGCATAGAAGCTAAGATGAGACAAAATGATATTTCCTAGATCATGGCTGCTATAATAAGATTGTTATAAACAAGAATATCCTACTCACATATAAGACTTATGTTTCTCAGATAGTTAAAAGAGAATTATATTCTTAAATGAATAAGACTATGAGCTACGAAACCTTTCTAAAATAAGAAACGTGAACATTTGAAATTAGGCAAACTTGGACGTTTGGAAAATAATGTTGTTACTTGATTTTACAAAGGTAAGTGTTTTGGTTTTTTTTAAAAAGACAGTCACTCTATTTTTATACTACAGTCTTGTGTGACTTATGTGAAAGCAACGGATCTTTTAAAAGATTTAATGTATGAAGTACTTTAGGGGTAGATACCCGAACTTGTTAGCTTAAAGTACCTTGTGTGTATAACTTGATTATGTTGGTTTGTGATAGCCTTGTAATACTTTCTTGTTGATTGATAAGTAAACATGCTAGGATGCTACGTGTGTTAGTATCTTGTGATGTTGTGTAAAGGGGTTTTCCTTTGTTGTGCTTATGATGCTTAACGATAAGCTGTTGTGTTAGTATTTTACATCACTCATCTCTTGAGATGATTCCGGGGGTTAAGCTGCCCTCCGATGCGGGGTAGACTCATGCGGGTCGATGGACCTATGATTCGAGAATACCTCATGCAGGTCCAAGCGGCCTATGCGGAGCTACGAGAGTTCCAGGTTAGTGTGCGTCCTTTATGGGCATGCGGTCCATGTGGCGTGCGGCTGCGAAGTCGGGGCGATGCGGGAGTAGCTACCCTCGATGCGGGAATACCTCATGCGGGCGATGAGATTGGCCTATCGCGAGTCTGCGGGAGTTCGAGGTTAGACGCGTACATTGATCTGCGGGCAAGTGGCGGCTTTGATCATGTGGCGGTCTAGACAGATCTTATGATCTGATTCGTACCGTTGATGCGTGGGTTTTAGTAGTCGGCTATGCCTTCGTACTTACCGTCTGATTTTATTATGACGAGTGGGACACGGTGTTCATGTGTTTCCTTGGTGCTTTTATATCATAGGCTGCGGCGGTGAGGAAGGTATTCCAGGCGTGATTGATGTTGTGGGCACGAGACCCGTTGTTATACTTGAGTGATGACTTGAGGCGTGAGTCACGACTTGACATGGCTTGCTTTGTTGTAATCTGTAGTTTTGTTATCATACATGTGTGCTGCTTTATATGGCGCTATGATTTCATTTCTGATATGTATTTTGATTTCACATACTTTTGTTATCGACCTCGCCCGGGCTGCGTTCATCTGCGAGTTGAGTACACCATCGTTGATCCTAGCTCTCGGTCACGATTTGGCATTTGGGAAGCTCCGTTTCTCGGAGGCTTATCGATGGTATAGTCCCCGTCGTCGTAAGTATTTACATTCGAGGGGTTTGGCGAGCCACTGTCGCCCGTTGTTGTCGTATCATTCTTAGAGGTGCGTAATCTTGTTGTGGGCAGGGTTTGTAAAAAGGATTAAACTGTTCATGTTGAAAAAGTTGCTATTTATATAAATACTGAAGGTAACCGTTTTTGGTTAGCCTGTCTTCTTATTTCACTGTCTTATTACACTGGTTTCATGTATTGTCTTTATGTTCCGCTGATTGCTCTGATGTATGTCTACTTGGGTGCCCGGGGTAAGGCACCAGTCACGGGCCCGGGTTCGGGTCGTGACATGATTACTTGATTTCTAAGGTTAAGAGACTTGAAGTATTTTGAAAGTATATGATACTTGGTTTTAAAAGTATAAGTCTCTTGGTTTCAAAAGAATGTAATTGTCTAAAACATAAAGAGTTATAACGGCTGTCGCACCCGATTTTGAACTCTCAGGCTTGAATGCGCGACGGAATGGTTATCCTCCCCAAAAATGTAAAAATAAATGTTTAAAATGTTTAAGGGAGTCGCCACCTAATTAATTGGGTGAATTAGGACACCTAAATACTAACTGATTAAAGTCAGCATTAACTCCATTTAATGGTCTGTGAAACTAAATAAGATTCTGAGTAAGGATTCTTTATTATCCTAAAGGGAAGGGGTAAGGCACCCTAAAGGATCCGCTAACTTGCGGTTGTCCGTTCAAACATAGGTTAATTTATTTGGCTAAGGGATGTATATTTTAGAAAAAAGATTATTTAGGTAAAAGGGATGTGGTAAATATCTAAAGAATATATATATTGATAACTAAAAGGGCCATATTAGACTCACAAAAATAAAAGTTGATTATACAATTATAAGACATGAAATTATTTTATTTAACAAAAGTAAGAAAATGATACATTACTCCTATTAATATATTTAAGACTCTTATATAAAAGTTAATTATGAAATTATTTTTTATACGTGTATGCGAAAATTACTTCCTATGATATTTATGAAGAGTTTATGAAAAAGTTTAAGAATTAAATATGGAGGAATATATTAACTACATGACTAAAGCATAGCTAGGATTAATTATTTTAGATTTAGATTTATATGATGAGCCTAGACTAAGTAAAAGACGAATTTATCTTTAAACTACCCCTTCCAAAGTATTCAAAGACTAGTAGAGTTAATTATCCTATTAATTACAAGGTTAATAAATATGACAATAATAAATAAGCAAATAAATAAATGCATAAATAAGCAAAAGGAGGAGTGAGATTGGAGTTGTTGTAATGTCTAGAACGGATGGTGACACCATCTATCCTATAGCTGTTTGGAAGCCCTGCGGCGGAAGTGTGGACGGCGATGCGGAGATCATGATGAGTCTCATACCGAGACTCTTGATTTGTCTCCCGATGCCTTTTGCGGGTAGCGAACTGAGGCGACGACAAATGTTTCCCAGAATCGTCGAAGGAAAAATCCGCAAAGAACTGTTTTGCAAAATGGAAAGTGATAAACTGAAAATAAAAGAAGGGTTATAGGCTCGACGCTATGAGTAATCTCGGTGACTGATGGCTGATCGATGGATGTCGTTGCATGTCCAAACATTGGTATTTATAGCTCCTAATTGGGCTTCGTTTTTTTTATGGTAAGTTTAGGACGGATTTGAGGGACGATTAAATCTTGGTTTGTTATGGTAAATGACTGCTTTTGTGGGTGATTTGGAGGACTTTAAGACGATTTGTTACCATTTTCGTATTCTGAGTCTTACCGAAATTGATAAGGGAAGGTTTTTATGGTAAGATGGGGGAAGATTGCCGGATTCTCAGGCGAGAATCTCGGCTGGGAAGGTGGCGTGAGGGAGAGGGTGTGTGCGGCGGTTCTTTTTTAGGGTTTGAGGTTGCGTTTTGTACTGTTTGAGGGAGAGACGATGGGCAAGGATAGGTAAAGGGTTGTTGTATCTGTATATGGGCTTGCGGTATTGGGTTTAATTGACAGGGGGGAAATAAGGTGAAGAAAGGCTGAGGGGAAATAAGGCTGCGGGAGTTGGGCCGCGGATGCTGGGCCGCGGGTGAGGGCTGGTGATACTAATAATTTAATTTAAGTGGGTTATTAGTGTTAGGTTAGTTTTAATTAGGTATTAATTTGGGTAGTGTATTATTAATTAATTAGTGACAAATTAAATTAACAAATGTGATTAAATTATCTAGGTGTTTTATTAATCTAATTGTTATAAAAATAAATGCGAGCGTGCTATTTAATTAGTGCTTAATATTTTAGAATGCGGCGCTATTATTTAAAAATCTTATTTATTGCATTATTTATCATTTTTAAAATAAGTTATGAAATTGCTTTGCGTATTTAATAAATGCGACTACGCTACTTGACACGACGTCATTGCTAAATTATTTATTCTATGTATTTATTTATTTTTATTAAGAATCATGACAGGGCTTAAAATTAATTAATGCGGGCGCGGGGCTCTAAGTACTTAATACTCTACGTAAGACGCGGTGCCATTATTAAATTACTTATTTATGTCTGTATTTAATGTTTTATCGCTGCATTTTATTATAAAAAATCATAAAAATTATTTTACAAAATTAGTCTAATTTTATAGCTAATGACTGGACGGGAGGGTCAAAATTGGGTGTCAACAGTTGTCCCTCTTTGTATGGAGCTGATGGAAGAATCTTCGGACAAAGACGTTGACTCATAGCCAATTTTGTCTCGATCCTCAGAATTGAAAGGTTTGGGCAAATAGACAAGGCTGACGCAAAATTTAAAAAATTGTCCCTGTGTTGAGTTATGACGACACTGGGCTACCATGGTCAAACACCAAGGCGGGCTAACGCGGACTCAAAATTTGTCCCAGTGTCGAGTTATGACGACACTGGGTTACCATGGTCAAAACACCAAGGTGGGCGCGGACTCAAAATTTGTCCCAGTGTCGAGTTATGATGACACTGGGCTATGGTGCAAAAAGCAAAAAATAAAAATAACTGGCTTGAACCTGGGGTGTACCGCTATTTTTATTGTTAATCCCGGGATTGTATTGTTATTTTTATCCCTGTAAGAGGGTGGAATAACTAATCTTGGGACAACTAATCTCGGGATAATTAATCAGGGATAACTTATTCTCAATCAAACAACCCCTAAAAGCCCTCCGACCCCTTGTAATTTTGCAAATTCAACTAATAAACTGATGAAATCAAGAAGTAATTCAACTGACAACTTGAACCAAGGAAGGGACGCTTCAATGACGGGATTTGATACCCACATTTATGCAAAGTTGTGTTTTAGTGCTATCCTAATATAAAATAGAGCTTTCGCTAAGCGGGTTGCTTCGCACAAGACATTATTTAGGACTAACGGGTAGTCAATTTGAAATTAATATACCAAATTACTGTTACTAGGTACACTTTCTTTCAAATATTTCTGTGACCTAAATTTTTGGGACCTCATGTCCCAATTCCTTATTCGTCATCTAGACTATATGGATGATGTTGTACTCCAGTATTTAATTTGAATGAGATGAGAACTTAGAATCTTTTTGTTTCATCTTTTGGTTCCATATGAACAAAACTTGAGACAAAAGATTAATGTAGAAAATAGTTGTTTCTTAACTAATCAAAAAACAATGATAGCGTTAAAAGGATATCAAATATTACAAACTTTAAACATGTTTTTCTTTAATTATTAGGGTTCGTCCAATATAACTCTGCTTGTGTGAGCTTGCCGGTCTTAGGATTGAATAAAGGAGAGCGGTTGCAGTAGGTTGGCAACCACCGTAAAACTAGTCAATTCATGAGAATCTTCATAATACAGTGGTCGATTAGGATTTATATAGTAGAGCCCAACTTGTTTGGGACTGAGACGCAATAGTTGTTGTTGTATTTGATTTGTCCAATATAAACTGATATATTTTGGATTTTTTTTTCTCTCATTGTGGTAAAATGACTCTTAAATTGGTAGGATAAATGAGCACATCTAGACAACAACCAGTATCTTGGTAGATTTTTAAATGTACAAAACTACTTTATGAATTCATTTTACATATGGTTTGAGGATTTCGACCTTGAACTAGAAGAGGTTCTGTTTTCTTTATTCAAACTTTATTTTATACATTAAATACTTTGGAAAAGTAGGTGTATCCTTTTAAAGAAATTGACACCATTTTGCCAAACAAATGAAGAAGCACTTGTTACTTGCGCACGTGCAAAAAAGAATGGAATGACACAATAAGTAGAACAATTTGTTTTATTATCAGTTTGATTACAACTTAATATATGTGTATATATATGTACACAATATAAATGAGGAAGGCGAAAAAGGAAGCTCTCTGTATGTACACTATGAGTATCATTTTTTGTGATCAGAGGTTTCTTTAATAGCAGTGTAAGTGTTCTTTCTACAAGGACTGTATCCTATCTGCAACACATTCTCGATTTCCTCGAACTGCATCCCTTTTGTTTCAGGAACGACGAAGAAGATAGCAACGAGTCCAAGAAATGAAAACCCCGCGAATAGGAGGAACGTGCCAGAAGAGCCAAGATGTTCGATTAATGTCAAGAAGGTTAAACTAACAATTAGATTTGAAGTCCAGTTGGAAACTGCTGCAATTCCGCCACCTACTCCTCTGAACTTTAAGGGGTAAATCTCAGAGTTGATGACCCATGGTATTGTTCCCATACCTGGTGAGTATACTATGATGTATAATCCAAGAAATATCACGGCTAAGAATCCGAACTTGCTTGGACAACCTTCCGTGTACCAAACGCGTTTCTCTGCATGGCAAGCTTTTTCTAGTGCATCTGTTTTAGGTATACATGCTCCGGGAGCATACTGCGCATTAAGACAAATTTGAAACCAATGAGATGTAACCTATGTTAGTAGAAGAGAAATATTAGAGAGGTAACTAGACTAGAACTTGCAAGAGAGTGACTGACACATTTAAAACTGCTATAGTATAGAATGAAAGTACCTCACAACACCTCTTGTGTGAGTTCTCATGCAAGAAGGCATGTTTCATGTATGTATAGATGACTGCCATCTTGCTCGGACTCTCCAACAATGATGTTGCATCCGTGTGCGATGACTCAAATCCTCCAAAATTTGCATAGCTTTTGGAGGATTCAACTCACACCAGATGATATTTTAAAAAGTCCAAGCAACATAGGGTGATAGAAGAGACTTTTCTACTCACTCTAGACTCTAGCTACATGAATCTTAGTAATTATCTAAACATGTATCATGATAATGTTTAAGTTCACCTATACAAACCACTTGGTTACTTGCATCAGAAAACCGACAAACCGAAAAAATATTCGATTAGTGGATTGGTTTAACTTGGTTTGGTATTGGAAAAAAATCCAACCATAATTGGTTTGGTTTGGTTTTACCTAAATAACGTCAAATCGAATTAAACCAACGCGACATTACATGTGAACAAAATTTTAATGTATTTTATACATAAACTTTTTACTTATAATGTAATTTATAAATATTTCTTAAGTTTTTCCGTAGTTTTTGTCTTTTAACATATTATTTGTTTAAGTTTGGACATACAAATTTGAATGTTCCAATAAGGTTTATAGCCAATCGATGTTAGTAACATAAATAAAGTACAAACCAAAAGCTTATAACAAAAGTAATTTAATGCTAACAATAGGAATGACTATAATGTTGGATATATATTCTTTAGTTTTGCATTGTTAATTGAGACAATAAAAATACATAACCTATTTTTTTTCTTTGTCATGTAATTAATATTATTAGCCGTACTTATTATATAACATGATTTAGTATTTTTAGATGATGATCATTTTCATTATGCCTTATTAATTAGACACAATATTTATTTTATGTTATGTCATTATCTTTTTGTTGAATATTTTATTATAATGTCGTCACTCATTTCATATTCTTGTTATTTTCTTAAGAAACACTTTAATTGTATAGTTGTATCTTACTAGGACTAAATAAATATTTGAAGTAAAAGTAATATTTTTTATGAAGATCTTTTTGGAAAAAAAACCCCGAAAAATCCGAGAAAATCGAAAATCCGGACTTTTATTGGTTTGGTTTGGTTTATCGATTTAAAAATCTGACATAATTGGTTTGATTTGGTATTTAAAAAATCCGAACCAATCCGATCCATATACACCCCTAACTTGCATAATCAATGAATCAAGCCGCATAGATAGCCTACAAGTCACATGCATCTCAAGCCGGATCTAATTCTCGGATATTCAAAACTATTATTCCCTCTGTCATCTTACGTGACATTCTTTCCTTTTTTCTTTAAAAAAAGAATGTCATTTTTTTATATCTAATAACCATTTAACTTTAAACTTCTCATTTTACCCTTAGTGAGATGATTTATAGTCACACCTATAGCTTGTTTTAGACCACAAATTTAAGAAGTATTAACCCTTCATTTTTAAATTATGCGTTCAGTCAAACACCATCACATAAATTTTGAGGTGGAAAGTATTGGAAATGAGTTATAGATTCCGAGATAGAGTTTGTTACTGACTTACCGGATTGGTATTTGAACAAAATCCACAATCAGTTTTTTTATCCAAGCACTTCATGCAATTCCAAGAGGATGGATTAGGGGCATTGGCATAGGCCTTACAAGTATTGTTGCCAAAATGAGCAGATTCAATGCCACTGATCGCTGGAGCATGAGCCGCTGCTTGGTAGAAAACAATCGACAAGGCAACAAGGCAAGAAATGATACCGATCATGGAGACCACCATGAGTCTCCTCCTGCCATATTTATCGACAAACGCCATACTAACTATAGACCCAACCGCGTTGAGACCAGAGGTGATAAGAGATAGTGACATAGCAACCCTGTTAGATGCATATCCAGCAAATTGCATGATAGTCGGGCTATAATACATGACAGTGTTGATACCAACAAATTGTTGAGCTACTTGAACACAAATACCGGCGTAGAGTGCTCTTCTACATGTTGTGCTTCGAAATGCCTTCTTGATTTGAGTAAATGTGCTACTCCCAATGGAACCTTCAATTGCCTTTTCTTCTTCAATTGACCTCTTCATCACCAGCATTTCATCCTCTACTTCCTCTGCTGAATAAATTTTCGCCAAGATTTTCCTCGACTCATCTACTTTACCCTAATAATAACAAACAAACATCATTAGTACATAGATTTTTGCCAAGATTTCCTTGGCCTCGTCCGCTTTTTCCTAATGTTTAGAAAGAGTTTAAGTTCTATATATGCACATACTGTATAATTACACAATCAGGTCATTTATAAGGTAAGTGCAGATAAATCTCGATGATAAGCATTATTACAGGCTAAACTACATTGATAGTGTAATAAAACTTTTTGTTACCAATCACGCATTGTTTACATCATTGATCTAGTACCTTTCTGTAAAGCCATCTTGGAGACTCAGGGAGTGTAAGCATGAGCAACAATTGAATAACTGCCGGAAGTGCAGCAATGCCAAGCATCCAACGCCACGTTCCTTTCACCTGAGACAAGTAAGACATGATTACTATGATTCTCAGATAGACCAAGTAGACAAAAAAAACGTGCATAAGGATGACTTAAAAATGGTAGTAATTACATTAGTGAAGGCAAGATTGGTTAGATACGCAAGGAACTGTCCTCCGGTAATGAGAAGACCATTCGTGCTGACAAGGGCACCTCTGATCTTATGAGGAGAAGCTTCTGATATATAAAGAGGAGCTGTCATTGAGGCCATTCCAACACCTAAACCGACGAATATCCTTCCAATGATAATCACCCAAGGAGCCGGAGCAATAGCCATAACGATTGAACCAACAAAGAAGAGAACATCGGCTATGAGAATCGAGAATTTCCTTCCAAACCTGTCATTAAGCCAACCACCAGTGGCAGCACCAAAAATTGCACCAGCAACAGCCATACTAACAATAAGTTCTTGAAGCCACGTTTTCTTCTCAACTTCTTTAAAATCTTCCTTTATGTAAAGAAGGGCCCCGGAAATAACACCGGTATCAAAACCGAAAAGAAATCCTCCAATGCCAGCTGATAAAGCCAGCCTCATAATATATGGAGTTTTCCATACTGCGTTCCAGCAATCTGTGAACTCTGTTTTATCTGCTTTGCTTATTCCTCCCTCTACCATTTTGTTTTCTTATTTGCATTCACAATCTTGTTTTGTTTGGGGAAAAGTGGATTCTTGGTTGCTTCAACTACAAAATAAAGATGTAATATGATTATTTACCGAGTAACAGATATGCAAACCTTTAGAAGTCTGCTAAAAAACAAAAATAGACAGGATTACAACAACAATAATAACCCGAGGCGGATCCAAAATTTAAATTTGTTTTATAACAAGGGTTTAATATTTATATTTTCACCACTGAATCCATCGCATTTTTGCAATTATAGGTTCATAACACATACATATTTATGTTGCGCGTAAAAGATGTTGAGTTCAGTTGAATCCATTGTTGCATCCGACATCGGCAATCAATCAGTGGATTAGTCAGAATTTTCACTAAGGTATTCAAACATAAGAAAATAAAAAACACTAAGCTTTCACCAAATATAAATATTTGAACCTATGATTACAAAACAAATCTGATACGTTCAGTAATGAGAACATAAAGATTAAATCCATCAAATTTAAATCCCGAATTCATCTCACATAGAAAATGAAAACCATATATAACCATTGTGCTAACTACTTTTAGATGAATTCTTAAGAGAATATGAAAGCCATAACGATTGTGCAAATAATTAATTTCCAAGATATAAATATTACCTTATATTTGCATGAAGAGATACAGAAACGTAGGTAGAAGGCAGAAATATAAGCCTTTTAGTTTCATATGTTTGTTTATAATATCCATTTAAAGAACTGGCTGTTGAGCAAAATTAATTATTACCATTAATTTATTTGTTTACGCACAGATATATCGGGAAATCTAAGGTTTGCCTTTAAGGATTATAATGCAGAGATTTATAAGGATAAATTATGTCTCCCATTACATTATTGACATATATCTAATCTCTTTTTATTGCATATTATTGGCATAAGATGAGTTTAAAACTTTAAATGATGTGGTCAGTGAAGATTTTATTTTTTTTGGAACTGAGGTGCAACAGTAATTATTGTATTTAATCACTTTATTCAGTTTGATAATATTAGTTATTTATATATATGTTCAAAAATTTAATAGAAAAACTAAGATGAGATATGCTAGAATCAATATATATTATAAAGCTGGGAATCAAAGCTACCGGGTTCGGCCGAACCCACGCCGGAAGGGCTAGCTCCGCCCCTCTGCTTAAAACTATATATATATATATAAAATATAGTTATTAATTGAAAATTAAATATACCAAAACCTAGCATTATTATGTAGTCATACAACCTCTTATGAATAAAGTCAAAAAATATACTCGATATCCAACTCTATTTATGTTCTTCTAGTCATGACACTATCAATTGCTCGGATAGAAATACTAAGGGTGACCAGTGGGCGGGGTCGGCCCGGTCCCGATCTCGCCTCGACCTCGATAAAAAAAAATAGGACCGGGGCTCAAACCCGGGACGGGACCTGGGATCGTCCCGCCTGGGCCCGTCCCGCTGATCCCCCACCACCTCCCCCATTTGCAAAACATAGTCGTTTGTACAACGACCATTTTATATTTTATCTCCCCCCCCCCCCTAAGTTAATATATTTACACTTTAACCCAATTTTCCAACTATAAATACCTCACTTTCTCTTCATCTTTCTCACAAATCTTCCTACAATCTCTCAATCTATCTTTCTACAAGTCTACATTGTCTATTAAATATTAAATTTTATTTATTCATTTGTATAATTATATCAAAGTTCAAAAATTGGGAGTGAAGTTGGCAACTAGCTTGAGGATCATCCATCGAGCAACGTTTCAATTTTCAACCTCGATTACAAGTCGATGTTATGTCGTCGTTTGGTACCTTCGTTACTTCTTTAAATTATTATTGTTACTTTATTTTAATTATCGCACTTAATTTCATTATCTTTAATTATTTATTTAGCATTATTGAAATGGAAGTAACTTGCTAGGTAGAATGATTAAGAGATATGTAGTCATTTAAAGAGTATGATGACAAAATGATGGTGGTATGGACGAATGGACAACAAGTGTGCGAATTAAATTATTGATTGTTCATATTTTTCGTTCGATTTTCCCATTTTGAGGAGAAGTATGCGGACAAGAGAGACGAAATGACATACCATTTTTGTGACAAAACCCCTTAAATTGGTCATTTATGAATTCCCTTTCATTGTTACATTGAAAGTATTTAATAGTCTTCTCAAATTGGGTTTAGATGAAAATACTAAATTGCATGAAAACAGTAAGAATCTATGACTTTTTCTCAATGGAAAATGTCCATAGAAAATTAGAGTAATCATCCAAAATAAGCATGTAATACTTATGACCCGCCGAACTTAAAAATTGGGATGTCCATAAGTCACCATGCATGATATCAAATGACATAATAGTGTTTGAAGTAGATAAAAAGAAAGATAATTTAACATGTTTTCCAAAAATTCAAGACTGACAAACATGAGATTCCAAAGATTATTTACAAGCAATAAATTTATTCTTTCTAAGAGAATTTAACACAGGTGGTCTCGGATGTCCCAAACGATTATGACATAACGTATGAGAAAGAGCAGCAAAAGTTGACGGAGATGTGGCTTGGTTATTGATGGTGGTGGTGATGGGATACAAATCTCCAGTTCTAGTATATCTCATTAGTGGCATCCCCGTCTGAAAGTCCTTTAGAGAAAACTCAAAATGATCAAATTCAACAGAAACATTGTTGTCAGTGGTGAACCGACGCACAAATACCAACCTTTTAATAAGTTTGGGTGCATGTAGGACATTATTTACCTGTAAAGGTGGGTAAGGGGGAGGTTTAATTGCTCAATACCACGAATTGAAATTTCTTGCCGATTGTCAACCACAATATTTTTATTACTACTCATATTAAAATAATACGATAGAGTACCTTGAGATGCCGTCATGTGTGAGCTTGTCCCTGTGTCCATGTACCATGTGTCATCGAAAACATTGAGAATCATCTTGTTCATGGCTTGCTCGATGTCCGTTGGAACATAACCCGAAGAAGATGGTCCATGGGTTGAAAATGCTTGTTGTGGACGGCTTTCAAGGACCCCGAGCTGCCGGTTTGGTGTGGTTGGCCTGGCCCACTGGCCGCTGGTACGCAGGCGAGGCGCCATCATTTGCGGGGTCCAGCCGGCGAATCGCCACCTTGCCGTTATTGTTGTATTGTTGTGGCTGCCGGTCGGTTACGCCGCTGCTACTCGGATCTTTGCCTCGCCGGATTGGTTTCAAGCGCAGTCCCTCCTTTCACCATTATTTTTTCTCTGTTATTGTTGCAATTTTGATCCCGTTTTGGTCCATTGTTGTTGCGATTTGAGCCACTGTCTGAATCAGAATTTTGAGGTCCAAAATCATCGGTAGACGCATTGGTGGAAATGAGGACAGTTCTGACATTATTTAGCGTCGTCGACATCTGTTTTAGTTTTCGGGTTCTTCAAGAATCAACCTCAAACGAGCCTCATAAAATGGTAGTAACATATCACTTGGTTGAATGAACGTAGCAACTCCATCATATTGTTCATTAAAATCCGCAATTAATTGGAGAACTAATCTTTAATTTGTCACTGGTGCACCAATGTTGGATAGTTGGTCGGCAAGCATTTTTAACTCTTGACAATATGCGGAGACGTTTGGAAAATCATCCAATTTGACATTGGTGAATTGATTTTTAGATAAATCGGACGAGAAATCTTGTTATCTTGAAAAATATTTTGCAACGCTCCCATGTGTGTTGCGCCGTCGAATCTGGTTCCAATATGGTGTGCAAAAGGTCGTTCGATATGGTGTCGTAAATCCATTGAAGGACAATAGCATCCAAGTGAGACCATAGAGCCGTATCAATGGTGGTGGACTTGTCGGTTTCCATGACACCCGATTGAGGCTTTGGAGGAAGAATATGATCAATAACTTGGTATGCGCAACAATAAATTTTAAATAACTGCGCCGAAGATGAATATCGTCATTTTTCCATCTCAAGAATTACCAGAACAAAGTTCTTGACGTTGTTTACGGCAAGAGCGGAATGAAATTTGTTTTGATCGGCCATTGTTACCCAAGAGAAACAAGAAAAGATGAGGAGAAAATTGAAGGAAGAATGAGAAAAATATATTTAGGGTTGGCGGAACTAGGGTTCCGACGGGTGGGGGTGGCGGTCGGCTGCTTTAGGGTATTTTAGGGTTAGGGTTAATTTTTGGCTCTTGATACCATGAAGGAAATATTTTATGTAATCATTTTATTCCATCATTGTAATATTATATACATCTTTACGAGACTTAATTTAGGCTACAATTATGGTAGAAAGTAGAATATACTAAGAATATTTACACACTAAATATAAAATATTTACTTTGATTATGTAAAGAATGGATCTTGGACCTAACTCAACCCCAAAAACTAGCTGGTAGGGTGAGGATTGTCCAAGTTCATATCATTTCATATTCGATGTGTGACTATTAACACTCCCCGTACGTCCAGATTTTGTTAACTGGAGCGTGGATAATATAATTTGAGGGCCCCACATCGGTGAACAAAGAATTTGAATGGGTCTGACTCTAATACCATGTAAAGAATCAATCTTGGGCCTAACTCAACCCCAAAAAATTCTAATTATTTGATAATCCCCCTGTTTTGAAAAGGCAAAATAAGGCCCCCTAAGCTTGTGTTGGTTTTTAAAGCGAGCAATCATATTTACAAGTTTCTCATGTTAACACTCCTACTTGATGGAATGAGTGTTAATAAACACCTCCATCAAAGCGTAATACTCAATTGCACTAATAAGGATAACAAGTTAGTTTATCAAAATTCTAACTTCGTTTAGGGGGCAATTAGGTTTTGCCTTTGAAAATTCAATAAAAAGATTTTTTATGGAACACCTTTAAACATTTTTAGTACAAAGAAACATCATAAAACTTTTCAAAAGTTTTCCTGACCAAATGCTAACAATGAAAACGACAACAACAATGTATCCAGTGAGGTCTCACAACATGGGTCTAGAAGGTAGAATGTACATATACTTTACCTACTTTAATAGGTAGAGCGATCATTTTAAGAGAGTCTTGATTCAAGAAAATATCATTTGCCTGACCCAAATACTAACAATATCATTTGAAATATAGTTCTCTATCCTCGGATTTTCCCTGTCTTGTATTGAAAGTCCATAGTTACTTTTCTATGACTAAAATAATAAATAGAATAGGAAAATGGGCCAACCGCTTAACTATGGAAATAGAGCAAAAATTTACCCTTATTTTGACTTTGGTCTCATTTTTTCAATTATTCCCTAAAACCAGTTGAGTTGTCCATGCGGACGACTTTGGTCTCAAACACACCCTTATCACTTGTGGATTAGTTCAGATCTGCCCCTCAATTATAGAAAATATAACAAATTTACCCTCCACTTGATTTGATCCCAAATTATCCTTATCGCGGAGGGACAAGCTCATATTTGCCCCTCAAAACTAATTATTCAAAAAAAATTAGCTCTGAAAATAGAATCATTATCGGTAGAGAGTAATTTATCCTTAAAAGTGAAATTTTCATGTACAAATTCTAATTTATCCGCCAAGCAGATATCGAACATCTTATGGAAAAAAAGATATAGAGAGACAGAATTAAGGTTAAAAATAATGTAAGAATACTCGGAGATTCAAACTTGTCACAAAAACAAATTTTCTACCATTTTTGCAGTTATATTAAGTTTTTATTTGTGTCAATACGATTTAGTTATGTCTTATTTGCACGGTATTATATTTCAAAGAAAGAGATTCAGTTTAATATGTCATGTGTGAGCATTTTAGATTTGGATTCATCACCAACTTATAATACAAACCAAATTCAGTAGTCCAAATCCCATTTCAATTAATTCAATTACGGACGGTTTTAAGAATGAATCATTGCCCTTCTCCAACACTAACTGACCAACCTGAGAGCGGAGAGCTAAGTCTTGTCTCCAACCCTTGGGTGCCAAAGGCGTCCTTGGTTGATCTCGTAGTTCCTACGAGGTGAACTACAAGGTGGAGATGATGGGGATAGTATGGAATTTCCTTTATTTTCTTTTGCCACATTTCACTCGAGGGCTTGAAAACCAACATCATAAGTTCAGTTCTGTTGCATAGCTGATAAACATTAAACCTAAAACAACTCAAACAATCAAATTAGCTGGTTAGCCACCCAAACAAATCATCACAACTCACTGTTGGTATAATAATCTGTATTTGGCTAAATTATGTTTCAAAACAATATGTTAATCACTTAGTGAAACATATAACATTAATGAAACAATAAACGAAAACAGAATCTGTTTTGGAAAAATAATTTCAGAATGTAATCGAGCCCACTTAGTTCAAAGTGTGTCCTTAAGGAAATTATTCCCCTCACAGTACTCGAGGTTAACGGAATATCGTCTCCCAGGATAGAACGATTATCTTACCAGAATAGTAGTACTCCAAATTCCGGTAGCAGCGAACCACTCAACGGCAGTATATGAAAAATATTTTCGACTTGAATATGAAATTCAGAATGAAAAAATGAATGAATAAATTCTTGGAATAATCAAGAATTTATAGGGTTGGAGGTACTGATTCTGAATGGTTGCAACCATTCAGAATATTCACCTAATTTTGGAGGGAAATTCGAAAAAAAGAGGGAGAGCCGGACGGGTCGGGTCGATCCGTTTGAATTTGTTTTTAATTAAATAATTAATTAATTAATTTAATTAAAGAAACGTTTGTCCAAAAAGATTATCAATCAATCGATCCGAATCCGAGCGACGGCGGCGCGAGGGGTCCTTGCCCTCTCAACCCTTTTAGCAGCTAGAGAAGGTGTAATGTAATATATACACCTCTCTTTCCTTCTCCTTTTTTCGATGTGGGACAAAAGAGCATTTTGCCTTTAATTTTCATCCCATCATTTCCCATTCACCAATATCAAAACTCAACACTCACAAGCACAACAAGTGCAAAAAAACAAAAAGGGAGAACATATTTTAGCTGACAAAAATCCTTAACTTGTTATAAGCTGCAAACATCATCCAATCATTCAAAATCATTACATCTTGTCACAAACGAGACAGTATAGGACAAATGTTGGGAAAAACTAGTGCTACAGGCAAAATAGTAAGGTAACAACCATCTAATCACCACCAGCCTTCTGGTAAACATAGGTAAGACCACATTTACCACAATAGTGCCTATCAAAGTGGTTAGCCATGAAAGTTCCGGCACCACACTCAGCATTGGGACACTCCTTCCGGAGCCTCTGAACCTTGCCAGAATCATCAACCTTGTAAAACTGGAGGACAGCGAGCTTAACCTTCTTCTTCTTGTGCTTGATCTTCTTTGGCTTAGTGTATGTCTTCTTCTTACGCTTCTTGGCACCACCACGAAGACGAAGGACAAGGTGGAGGGTGGACTCCTTCTGGATGTTGTAGTCAGCTAGTGTTCGGCCATCCTCAAGCTGCTTTCCTGCGAAAATCAACCTCTGCTGGTCTGGTGGGATGCCTTCCTTGTCCTGAATCTTAGCCTTAACATTGTCAATGGTGTCGGATGACTCTACCTCTAAGGTAATAGTCTTGCCTGTCAGGGTCTTCACAAAGATCTGCATTTTTCACAACTCGGTGCACCCACTGCACAACTCAACAAAGAACATATATTCAATAAATATATGACTATGCCTTAATTACAAACAAAAGTGGAGTCAGCTGTATATATCTTACGCACCCATTTCACTCTATTCAGTTCAAATCAATCAAATAAAATATCTCAACAATCGACGAACTAGGCCTCTGTTCCAACAAAAACAAATGGAGTTCCACCATACACATTTCACTTTATTCAGGGTAAATCAAACAAAGAACAAATATTTCATTACACAATCAACTAAGCCTCTGATCCAATGAAGAAAATTAGAGATCCTCTATAACTATTTCAGTCTATTCTAGTTCAAATTAAACGAAAAACATAAATTATTATTAACATATAAAAATCACACAAAAACAACCATTATGTCAAAAATGGGGCCATATGAATTCTCTGTAACAATTTAATTTTATCTGAACCAAATCAATCATTACACCTAGATTAGAAGCAAATCTGTGTTATATTAAACCTCTATGCACATTTCACTCTATTCATGCCAAATCAAACAAAGAACAATATTTCGTCAATCAAGCCACTAGGCATTGTACCATTGATTTTTTTTAGTTCCTCTGTAACTACTTCGTTTCATTATAGCTCAAATTAAACGAAAAACATAAATTAACATGTAAAAATCACAAGAAACAATTATACGTGAGAAATGAGGTCAGCATATATGAATTCTCTGTAACCATACATTTCTATTTGAAAGTCAATCGCTCCTCAATCGGAAATAAAACTGGATTCACTATATAAACACTACATGTTTCGCTTTATTCAGGCCAAATCAAACAAAAAATAACTATTTCATCAATCAATGAACTAGGCCTCTGTTCCAATGAAAAAATTGTACTTACTCTATAACTACTTCAGTCTATTCTAGCTCAAATTAAACGATACACATATATTGACATGCAAAAATAACAAGAGAACAAATATATGTGAGAAATGAGGTCAGCTTATATGAATTCTCTGTAGCAATTCAATTCTATTTGAACCAAATCAATTATTACACCTAGATAAGAATATAAATCATCTATGCACATTTCGCTCTATTAAGGTCAAATCAAACAAAAAGCAAATATTTCATCAATTAATCAATTAGGCATCTGTACCAGTGAAAACAATTAGTTCCTCTATAACAATTTAAAAGGAGAGTCTTGAAGTAACTGATAAAGTTGATGACATGTAACCAGGAGAGGTGATGGATTCAAGTCGTGGAAAAAGTCTCTTGCATCATAAATGTAAGGTAAGAATGCGTACAATAGATTGTGGTCCGGCTCTTCACCGGACACCGCGCATAGCGGGAGATTAGTGCACCAGAATGCCTTTTGCCCTAGGTCTATTATATAGACCAAATTAAACGATATAGGTATATCAATTTTCTATAACTATTGAGTTCTATCTGAGCCTAACCAATGACAACACCGCGATTAAAAACAAAACTGGAGTCAATTATACAAACAAACTGTAATATTTACCCCAAAAAAAACGAACATTTCATCAATTAATGTAACCATTTAGATCTATGCGGGTCCAAATTAAAGGAAGAACATATAACAATGATATGTGAGAAATAGGGCTGCTATATGACTTAAAAGGTAAACATTCTACTTTATTTGAGACAACAACATATGTTAACTAGCTAAAATCATAAGGAACAGTAGTGGATAATCAGAAATATGAGCAAAAACATCATTAAGTCACTACATTTGTACTTTACTATAAGGGCGGAAAATAGAGCAGCCCGCTATGAGCGGAGTCCGGGAAGGACCGGATCACAAGGTTTTATTGTACGCAACTTTAATACACATTTGTGCAAGAGGCTGTTTTTACGGCTTAAACCATGAACTCGGTCACATGTCATCAACTTTATCCGTTAATCCGAATCTTCCATTCTACATTTTACTTTAATATATAAAAATAAAATTGCAAAAAGGAAAGTAAGAGAAATAGGAACTTACAATTGAAGGAGATGAGTGCCGCCGCACACAGAGTTAGAAGGAAATTGTGAGGGTTTGTCAAGTATTTATGGTTCCAATTTGGGCCTGACATTTGTTATTCAGGCAGGACTGTAAATAATAATTTGGGCTTGGACCAAGACCCGTTCATTTAATGGGTCATTTGCACTTTTGTTCCTATATTGTAATGGTCTTTAATTTTTTACTCTCAAATGAAAATTATGTCTTTCTGGGACATAAGTTTTTTAGGAGATCCGACATAAGTTGTGTTCAATTCCAAAAAAACATAAATTTTATTTGATTTGAAGGACAAAAATTAAAGACCAGCCATTTGAAGGGAACCCCTGCAATTTCTTGGTATCAAATTGGTTCATTTGCACAAATGTCCCTATTTTGGGTGATTTTTAATTTATGTCCTTTAAATTTGTGTTCTTTAATTTTTGGCCCTTTATCATTTTTTGGCACGATATAATTAAGATTTCGCAAGACATAGTTAGTGTTTAGATTCGACATGTGTATTATAACAATCCACAAATTATGATGGACAACATACTTTTCAACACTCAACATAATCTGGAGGAAAAAAAAACATTATTTCATATTTCAACGGGTATGTTAGTTTTTAACTTCGACATATGTACCATCACATCCATATAAATAAGGCATAATTTCAACCCTCAACATAATCTGAAAAATACGAAAATTATGTCGCATAAATTAATTCCTACATATTCATGTCGCATAAATTAATTCCTACATAATTTATGCCGAGCGAGGCAAAATTTTAGTTTTCGAAAATAAAAATATTATAGAAACTATATCTTATGAAGTAGGCCTGAATATTTTCATAAAATAAATAACAAGTACAAACATTAAACACCACATATATAAAGAGCAAATATTAAATACCAGTGTGTTTGAAGGATAATTCGCTAAAATGAATTTGATCGAGCCTAAACTTAGGGACATTTACAAATGTAACCGTACGGCAACTCATAGTGGTTCATTCGCACAAATGTCCTATTTTGGGATGGTCTTTAATTTTTGCCCTTTAAATTTGAGTTTTTAAATTTTTAGCGCTGCATAATTAGAATTTTGCTCGGCATAATTAATGTTTATTTTCGGCATATGTATCATACACAACTCATAGATTATGTCAGATAAGACATAATTATCAACACTCAACATAATATGAAAATGACATAATTTTAGATTTTGGCATACATAGTTAGCGTTTTATTTCAACATTGACGAATGTTTGAGTCCACCAAATATAGTAGAGAACCAGGTTCTCTGTTGTTCTGTAGAGTAAAGAAATAAAGTAAATTACACAAGATATTTACGTGGAAAACTCCTTACTCAAGGGATTAAAAAACACAACCCACAAAAGTAGGATTTTCTCAACTTCCACTATAACTGAGCAAAGTTTAGATTACAACATTTTGCAACCTAAGAATTAAACTCTTAATCCCTCACCACTTACAATAATTCTATTGCAAAGACATACATTGACTAGCTCTAGTAAAAAACAACCAACTCAACAGTTTGGATAAACTAACTAACCTACCACATGTTTCAACAAGAAGAGTAGGTTTACAAGTTTAACAGCAACGACACAAAGACTTAACAAATCTAGGACTTAGACATCTTCACTAGATAGAGAACTTGTCCTTTAGTTTTGGTCTGATCTGAAGTTCTGATGAACTTGATGGCTTGTAAGCAAAAACCAAAGCAATTTTGATTTGTGCAAGGTTGGAGTTTTCACTCCTCAACATGATGTGTATATATACGAGATATGTGAAGACGTGACAAACATTAACCCTTGGATCAATAGCATGCCCGCATCAGCTCTGCAACAGTGTTGTAACGCTGTTACTATGTCAGCAGCTTTACAACTGTAGAGTTGACTTGCATCAGGGGAACTGGTCCATCTTTTAATGGAACTGATACTCTTGTTACATGTTTGTCAAATTATCAAAATAATGCAAAGTAAAGCATACATAAGCACACATTATCAAACATATGTATCATACATCTACACAAACTATACTGGATAAGATATAATTTTCAACACTCAACATAATTTAAAAAATACTATAAAATCATGCCACATAATTTTGCCGCGTGAGACAAAAATTCAATTTTCGAAGAAAAAATATTATAAAGACAATGTATTGCGAAGTAAATTTGGATATTTTCATAAAATAAATAACAAGTGCAAAAATTAAAGACTAAATATATGAAAGGCAAAAATAAAAGACCAGTGCGTTTGAGGGACAATCCGGACAAAAATGACTTATAGTTACAACCGTCTGGCCCAAAATATCATTACGCAATCTCGTAATCAATTACATAGATTTATCCCCAAATAAAAAAAAACATGACAATATCAACTAATTGAGATGAAAACAAAGTCATAATGATATGCTACATTAAGTCTAATTTTACGATGAGTCTGTTCTATTTAGATATCTATATGTTATTGTACTAAAAACATGAATGAAATAAGGCCCAATAATAGTGGATGCTACATTAAGTCTAATTTTATAACATAGCTTAACCGCTTTCGTGATTCATGCTCATTTCAGCCGTTGACCCATAAAATGTTAGTGTTAAATGGGCTCCCAGATGTTTGTGTTGTCCATTGTAGGGCTGCACAAAACCTCGGACCGGATCGAACCAGATCGGACCGAGGACCGAAATTTCAGAAAAGTCGAATCGAAGATCGGATCGATTTTTTCGGTCTGATCTGGTCCGAAAACCGAAAATATACATTCAAAATCGGGAAAAAATCTGAACCGGATCGAGGACCGAATTTTCAGAAACGTAGGACCGAAGACCGGATCGAAAAATTTGATCTGATCCGGTTCAGTCCAGGTTTTTTTTACGATCCGATCCGTTTTTTATGCAGCCCTAGTCCATTGTGAGTAAGGTGGGTTTGGGGGTGATTATTATACCATCAAACAAGTCTAGGGATGTCAGTGGGGCGGGTAAATGCGGGTACCGCCCCGCACCCGCTCCAGTTGGGGCGGGTATGGAGGATGGTTTAGTGGGTGATGGGGCGGGTATGGGTATCAAAAGTGCTACCCGCCATGGGTAGTGGGGCGGAGGTGGATTTCATATAAGACCCGCACTGCACCGCCCCGCCCGCTACTCCGCCTGCACTGCACCGCTGCACTGGCTCTTTCTTCCTTTTAATACCATACGTGCATTTCACTCTCAAGTTTAGCATCCTTTCTCCTTCTCCAGAAGTAAAACTCACTATATTTGTCTTACAAAATCTCCTCTATACCACTTATTTACAAAGTACCAAACAAGTAGAGATATAAAGTATAGCAAGACAAGTGTTGCGTATAAAATGGGAATGAGACAGCGCCATCGATAATAGCGGTGGGATTATTCATATTATTGTCACCGGCTATTATTCCAATTGCCTTCAAGAATAAGATTCGCGAGTTCGAATATGTACACCCGTGGATTTCGATTTGCTCATGCCATCTTATACTTTTGTATATTTACCCTTTGTATTATCGTCTTTAATCTCCACATGGTCCGATTTTTCCTTCCCTCCAATCAAGATTTAGTAATAATCGTAACATTTTTTTTGTGTTTCTTCCCCGTATAGTTATACTATTTCACAGGTAATTCTAAAAGTGTTTTTCAGGGTGTTATCATGATCAGTTCATGCAAATGAAATCAACATTTTTTGAATCAGCTTTTGATCATGAGATACTCTTTATATCTTCAAGATACTACATAGTATCTTTTAACTAGCTACTTAGGTTCATAGATGTTAGAGATTCACTACTAAAAAAACAAAATTCTGCTATGTAGTTTCATTCAACTTATTTAGGTGGGTACCCGCCGGGTAAGTGGGTACCCGTCCGGGGTAGGTGGGGCGGGGGCGGGTAGAGGAATTAATATTCGTGATGGGTGGTGGGGCGGGGATGGGGGTGGGTTTTAGGTGGCGGGTACGGGTATGGGGTACCCTTCCCCGCCCCCGCCCCGCCCCATTGACATCCCTAAACAAGTCCTTGGTTTGACTAACATTGATTAGTTTAATAGTTGATTATGATATTCTCTATATTTGTCACTCCTCAAATTTCTTCTTCTTTTTCTCGGTTTTTTTGCCAGCGTCGCAGCCTTCTTCTCGGATTTATTTCGACGCCGCGACTCTTCACTCCCGAAAATTCTTTCTCACAAATTTTCTTCTCCGAATCTTGTTGTTCTATTCATCATGACTGATAAGAATAATTTTCATCATGCCCTCACAGTTTCTAACATCAAGAGCGTCATCTCTATCGTTCTTGACCTAGAAAACGTCCAATATGGGACGTGGGCGGAATTATTTAAGATTCATGCCTTGACACATAAAATCATCCATCACATCATTCCTCCAACTCCTCCAAAGTAGGGTGATAAGGCGTTTACTTCTACGACGGTTGTGCCCACTAAAGAATCAAATCCAGAATTATGGGTCATGCTTGATGTCAAGATTTTTCAGTGGATTTATGTCACTATCTCCTGGGATCTTTTACAGACGATTATGGAACCCAACTCCACAACTATAGCGGCGTGGGATCGATTGCGAAACATATTTCAAGATAACAGTCATTCTCAGATTGTTATCCTTGAGCAGGAATTCTCACATGTGGCTATGACGAATTTTCAAAAAGTTTCTTCTTATTGCAAACGCCTCAAGGATTTGGCAGACCAACTCAGCAACGTAGGTTCTCCTGTTTCAAATAGTCGTCCAGTTCTTCAGATGGTTGCAGGTCTGTCAGAGGCCTATAGTGGTGTTGCTTCGGTTATTCGTCAGAGTAACCCTCTGCCAGGATTTTTTCAAGCCTGTTCTATGCTTACTTTTGAAGAAGCCGGATTAGCTAAGCCCCCTTCCAATTTCTCTCCTTCTAATCCAGCCAATGTGACCCAAATTCACAACAATAGGGGTGGTAAGAAGGGCCCAAATCGGAAGAATAATGGCAAAAATCGTGACGACAACAACGGGGGCAACCGTCAGCAGCAGCAGTTCTGGAGCCCACAGAGGCCCCCTGGATAGTGGCAGTGGGTCCCATCGCCTCACAGCGCCGCAGTTCCACATTACAGCGTCACGGCGCCTTAGTATCAGCCAGTACACGCACTACGACCCAGCTTTTCCCAGTCGACTCGTGGTTCGAACGGTGTATGGGCGCAGCGATCCGATATCACGATGGTCGGTTACGCCATATTACACTGAGCTCACAGATGGGTCGGGTTACGTCATATTACACCGAGCTCACAGATGGGCCGGGTTACGTCATTTTACACCGAGCCCCACAGGCGGGTCGGGTTATGCTATAGATTCCACAATACACCGAGCCCCACAGCTCAAAATCCGTCGGATTCAAGTTCGTTCAATGTGTAATCCAAAAGAATAAACCATGCACTGGCCCAACAGCTCTAATCCCATCATTTTCCCACCGTTTTCAGAATCCCCTTTTACTTTTTGAGTTTCAAAATTCGAATTGGGGGTGGGTGTGATCTGAGGACAAATTTTAACTATAAATACAGCCCCTGGGGTTGTGTTTTAGGGATCCCTTCTTGAACGCAAGATCGAATTTTTGTGTCTTCAAAGCCCAAGAACAACAAAATAAATTCTTTTACTCTCAATCATGTTTCGAAAAGAAACCACAAAACTCTTAAACCATCGCCCTTATTCAATCGCATAAACAACAACCTTTTTCGAGCGGATTCAACGAGTCGGGACAACACCTCGGTTCGCTGCCCTGCCCGGAGAAGGTAAATGTCTCTCCTTTAGTATTTTATTTATTTTACTGCGTTCATATGTGTTTATGTGATTAGCTGCTTGATAAGCCCAGTCGAAGCTAGTTATGTATGACCTATTTAGGTTAAAACATGCCTAAATGTAGTGCCTTGATCTGTAATGGCTAATATTCAAACTATTTACATTTGAAATGTTGTTAAGATGTTATTTGTGAAGTTGTACTGACCATATTTAGACTGTCTTGACTATAGTAGTTATCTGAGAATGTTAAGAGTCATGTTCAGTCAGATTAGTGTCTTATTATATCTATTATGTCACTTGAGGTTAACCTAGGCCTAGTAATGAATGCAAATACATTGGTAACTAGCCTAATGAGCTTGGTTTTGACTTAAATGGCTACGTTTGAGTATGTTAATGGATTACTGTGATAGATGAGATAAACATACCTTAGTCTTCATGATTCATGTGCCTTGTAGCTAAAAAACGGACATAGACATTAGCTTGCACACCTACTGTAGTTGAATAAAATATGTAAGGTTAGATATAGCCCAAGAGTAATTTTGTTATAACTCAAGAAGAGCTTATAATTTCTAAATTGTTTAAAATGGTTTGCATATCTTATTATTAGACTGTTTAATGCTTCAAAGTGTTATTTGAGACATGTAGGGGTTAAGTTAAATTCTAAAATAGACCTATGATGTTATAAAATGTAAAAGGATGGTTTAAATCCAAGATGTTAGTGAATAGGACCATTCACAGACTTCATGTGCCCCCGAAGTCTTGTTGTTTTCTGTTGTGCTCAGTTGAACCACTTGTAATGAATAGGGGAGCAATGCATTTGGTTTTCAGATGTCCTGTGATGATGTTGATTGGTCTGTTTATCTTTAGGAAGGTACTAAGTTGGTTAAAATCTAGAAAATTGCTTGTTGTATGAGTATGACTGTTGTTTATCATAGTTGGTTTTGTCTAGTACGATTTAAAAACTCTGTGTCTAGATGATTAGTTAGCCCTGCCAACATGCTTACATATTGACCACTATGATGTCGTGCATTGGTTTGTCTTTTGAGCATTTTTGTTTCATAGAGACTAGTTAGAATTTTAAAATACCTAGGGCATTAAGTTATCAGGAACAGTTAGTGTATGCTCTGTTTGTTATCTCTCTACTTTGGTGTATGTGGGGTTAATGTGGAATAAATGATTATACACATCTAGGTTAGGGCGTTGTGAACTGAACTCTCTTTCTTGAATCTGTTCTTGTGAGGATATGCTACATGCGTGCCCTGTTTTGTTATATATTTAAGCAATAGCTTGAGATGTATGGGCTCATGCATATATGAATATGAATGTTTGTTAACTGGGCTGGTTTGGATTTGTTTGATAATCTTAAAATCTGAATCTAATTTAGTGGGCTAGTTTCACTCTTACGCATTGGTTACTTAGCCAAAGCCCAACAAGAGTTAACATTGTCTTTGGGCTACTGTAATTAAAAATGACAATTAAAACATATGCATGTTCGAGTTTATATGGCTATTTTGTCTTTTTTTTCTTATTTGATAAGGTTTGAGATATTTTTCTAATACTTATCTTTCTTTATTTTACATGAAATGCATTGGGAGCCACAAAGAGTTTTATTGTGAGACTCAACATGACTATGACAAAACGAAGATCCGCATCCATGTCTCGTGCATTCCCCGCTTCGGAGATTCCAAAACAAATAGGGCGGGTTGACAATATCACCCACCATAGACGTCCTTTATTTTTATCCTTTAAATTCTGCATTTTACTTTCTCCTTATTGTTATATATAATCCTACATGAATATTGAAATGCGTAGAATAGGTAAACTTAAGACAAATAGATTAAAGAGGAGGGTAGATTAAAACGGGAAAAAAATTATTTTTCATATCTCTAAAACATGCTTTTAATAATGCCTTACAAGTGCATATTTTCATAAAATTTTGATTTTATTCATAACATATAATTTTCAAACAAACTCCTTTTCATGCATTTTTAAAACAAATCTCATGCAAATATATAAATATACATACTTCAAATAAAGATTTGCAACATCTTTTCTTAACTTTATGCTTTCCAAAACACATATTTTTATACAATGATTAAGCTTAAGTTTGACCGGATAATCGCGAGTTAGCGGATCTTAAAGAATGTCTAATCTCTTTCCTTTAGGATAATAAAGAATTCTTACCTAAAATCTCATAATTTTTGTAGACCTTTAAATGGAGATTATTTGTAGCATTTTATGCTATGTAAAAGTGTCCTAGTTCACTAGAATAATTAGGTGGCGATTCTTTAAACTAAATTCAGGAATTAGCCCATACGTAGTACACCGTTTCGACTCTGGTTAAAATGGGGTGTTACACCCTTACCCTCAAAGGCTCCAGAAGAAGTCCCTAGACAAGCAGTTCTCCAAGTTCTTGGAAGTGTTCAAGAAGCTCCATATCAACATCCCCTTCATTGAGGCTTTGGAGCAGATGTCCACACATTTCAAGTTCATGAAGGAAATCCTAGGGAAGAAGAGGAGATTGACAGATTATGAAATAGTGGTGCTGATAGAGGAGTGCAGCGCTATACTACAAAATAAACTGCCACCAAAACTGAAAGACACAGGGAGTTTCACCTTGCCCTGCACTTTAGGAAAGGTAACATGCAACAGGGCACTCTGTGACCCGGGAGCTAGCATCAACCTTATGCCTCTATCTGTGTTCAAAAGATTGGGTTTGGGAGAAGCCAAGCCAACCACAGTGAATCCGCAGCTTGCTGACCGATCCGTTGTGCATCCCCGAGGTATAATTGAAGATGTGTTAGTCAAAGTGGGCAAGTTTTTCTTTCCAACGGATTTCCACATTCTTGACATGAAGGAAGATGAGGACATGCCCATCATTTTGGGGAGACCATTCCTAGCCACGGGTAGAGCCCTCATTGATGTGGAGAAGGGGGAGTTGAGGCTCAGAGTCCAAGACGAGGAGATGGTGTTCAAAGTCTTCAAGTCTACCAATGAGTCCCAAGCAAGCAACAAATGCTCTGTGAAAACAACTGACGCAGTAGCCCATCAAAAACAATCCAAAGGTATGGGGATCATTGAGACAGCTGCAAATCCACAGGCAAGAAAGGTTAGTACGAATGCTGAAACAAAAAGTGATGATGTAAACGCTGACCAAGAGGTAAATCTCTCTAAACTCAACTCCGTGACAAAGAAGAGTAGAATGAGAAAGAGAAAAATGATTTTTAAATGGATGTGCTGTGGGGGTAATTTACCCCAGTAATGGAATAAGAAAAATGCATCCGGCTAAAAGACGTTAAAGACAACGCTACTTGGGAGGCAACCTAATGTTTAAATTATGCAATTAGTTTTAACTTGAACAGTCTCACTTGATGGTATTTTTGGTTGTGTTGTGATGACAAGTGAGGGAATTGGACATTAAGCATGGAAAAACGTTGGAAAACACGAAGTTGGGACAGCGCCGTGGCGCCGGGGCGCGATTTCAGAAAAATAAAAAGCCCTAAATCCCCAAATCTCTTCCCACATAAACTCAAACCCTTCATTCTCTCTAACAGCAACGAAAATACCCCTTTCCCCACCTAAAATCTCCCACAAATTCACACAAATTCTTCCAATCCCCACATACCATCACCATTCCAAACTCCTAGCATCTTTCCACAACATCATTCTTTCACTTGGGTCAAGAAAGAGGTGAAGAACAACCACTCCAAAAGGTAATCTTCATCATTGTTCTTGAAATTTCAAGGTTAGTGGAGGAAATAGCTTGCAGTTTTATTTGTTGTACGGGCTGTGTGTTGTGTAGTCGTGGGTGTGTGCTGTATTCGTTGTGTGTTTTTGGTGATGTGTGGGTGTTTGCGGCGTTGGTGGTTCGCTGTGTGTGCTGTGTAGTGTGGTGTTGTCTGCGGTGGTTAAAGTGTGCTTGGTTGATTGTTGCTGTGAGGAGTTGATAGTTGTTGGGAAACCTCAAGGAAACAAAGGAAACACTGTCAAAAAATTTCCAACAACTCTCATTATGGCTTCTAGAAAACGAACCGCCCGAGCTACCTCATCTTCATCAGCTCCAGACTATGATGTGACTCGATTCACCAACAAAAAGGCGGTGGATCTATACAACAAAATTAGTACTAGAGTGTTGATATCAGAAAGAGACATGGATTACTAGGCCATGTCATTTGATGTTGATGATGACTATGAGGCCATCAGGGCCACGATCGAAGCAAATGGTTGGGAAAGATTCGTATATGCAGAAGAAATCCCACTCCAGAATGCAAGTCTTTGTTCGAGAGTTTTATGCTAATTATCCGGAGCAAGAAAATGGAAGATGCTTCGTGAGAGGGCGGTATGTGCCCGTCGATGCTGAGGCGGTGAATGCAGTACTTGGGACAACTAATATTGAAGACCAAGGTTATAATCCGTACCACTTCAGAAGTTGATCTAGAGACGTCAACCACATCATGTGGGACGTAGTTGCAGAAGCATTGTGCTACTCAGGAGCCGAAATTCACCTCTCTCGCAAGTTGTCCAGGTGACTCGCCCGGTGGCAATTCAACAGAACAGTCAGAGGTTGACTATATTTCATAAGTGCTCGCTTGATTCCGTCAACTCATTTTACCAAGGTGTCTGCAGACAGAATCAAGTTTGTGTATGACATCATATCAGGCAAGACAATTGATATTGGGCAAGAAATAGTGCAGAGTATAGGAGTGATCAGCAGGTTGACTATCACCGGCGGATTGGGACATGGATCACTTATATCTGCCTTATGTGCTAGGCATAGAGTCCCAACGTTCGCCACAAACATTCTCGAGAAGATTCAGCCACCTGTGACGTATAGTTTAGTGCACTCCTTCCCTGACCCTGCAGCAAGACCAACAAAGAGGAGAAAAGGCCCAGTTGGACAGACGCAGCCGCCATGGAGGAAGAAGAGCACGAGGCAGACATGCGTATTATGAAGCGGTGACCACCAACCTCCTCGACTTGGAACCCCAGTGCCAATGATGGAACAAATGCTCCTAAATCAACAAAGGATGCTGCGAAACCACGAGAGCATGATGCAAAATCAGCAGCAAATGATGCAAGATCATCAGGATCTGAGCTAGCGCGTCAATGATTTAAGCGTCATGTTCCATCAGTGGTCAATGCAACATCCGCCGCCGCCGCCACCACCACCACTTTGAGCCGCTGTTTTGATGTCTGTAAGTCGTCCCTTTTTAATTTTTAGTTTTTACACATTTGAGACAATGTGTTATTTAAGTTGGGGGGGGGGGGGTTCTTAGGTATTATTTTGTGTTTGTTTTTTAGTCTTTTTTATTGTGTTTTTGTGTCTTTTATTGTGTCTATATGAGTCAATTTTTTTTAATGATCATGCATGATGTAGTTGCTGGAAACACCTAGTTGATTAAGTGGGATAATGTAATGGACTGAGAAGCAAAAATCTGTGTGCTTAAGTTAGATATGCCAAAAATTCATGAAAATCTAATTATTGAGATATTTGTGCTTAGCTTATGTGTTGTCAATTATGGAAAGAATGGTTGAAAAATGTCTATGAAGTTTGCTTGCTTGTCTATGAAGTTTGCTTGCCTAGTCAGCCCCTTTGAGCCCAAAATAAGTTATTTCTTCGACACTTTATGATTTTCTTGTGTGTCATAAGCAGTAATTGAAAATTGGGATGAAGAAGTGTGAAAAAGAAATATAAAAAGAGAGTGAAAAATTGATGCACCCCAATGAAAAACATGTAAAAGTTTAAGTTTGGGGGTGCCTATGTGAATGTGTCTCATGCCCTCATCGGAAAGGGAGAGAGATGATAGGTATGAACAAAAAAAAAGAAATGAAAACCAAAAAGAAAGAAAAAAAGAGTTGAATGAAAAAACGCTTATGGTATGTAACTTGAGCCTAAATGCCTACTTTTACCTACCCCTGCCTGAGCCGACTTTACAACCCTGAAAATTTCTGAAGATATCTAATATGTATGTCTATGTTAGTGTAAAATAGCAAGTAAACAGGCCCATAGATCTTTGGAAAAAATGGAATGAAATTGACATGCATATGTTAGATGTTCATGCTTTCATTAATTATGATTGAATTGAATTTGCGAAATATCTGACTTGAAATTTTAGATTGCTAAGAACCCATGCTATATATATTCCGGCATATTATTCCAACTAACATTCATGCTTTCCTAAGTAACCTTGATGCAACTACATGATCGGAGTCTTTGAGTCTTTTTCTTTTGTTTCTTTGATGTCATTTTGATCTTTACTCGAGGGCGAGGAAAGTTAAGTTTGGGGGTATTTGTTAGACATATTTTGTATACACTTTTTGAGTCATTTTTAGTTGGTATTCCCCCATTTTTGTTGAAATAAGTGTCGTGTTATGATCGTTTTTCTTTCTTTTGAGTTACAGCGGTTCTAAATGGCAAAAAGAAGTTAAAAGTGAGCAGAAAAGGAGGCTCCCGAAGCAAAAAAGACGAAAGCATGCAGGGCCGCGACGCCATACAACAGGGCCACAACGCCATTTTCTCAGAAAGCGGTAGGACTTCCGGCACCGACGCGGGTTTTTCTAGATCCGAGGCAAATTTGGCAAGGGGCAAAAGGGTCCGAAGCAAGAGTTTTAGACATCATATATAAACCCCTATGACAGATTTTATTAGGGTATCCCTCTTAGTCTAACATAATTTTGGAGGCGACAAGATTGTAGACTTATTTCAAGTTATTTTCTTTTCTCTTTTCTTTGTTCTTATTTCAGTTCATGTTGGATATTGAATTAGTTATTAGCATATCTATGATTAGGAGCTAATCTTTTAATTAGGGCTTTCCATTGAATCACTTGAAACTCATTTTCATTAATTAATGCATTAGTTTGTGTTACACCTCGTAAGTTTAGACGATAATTAATAACGTCATTAAGGAAGTAAGATTCGAACATCGGATATAAAGTATACTTACATATGTTAATACGGAAATTAGTATACAAAGGATGCGATCCCGGAATAATTGTGGATGCAACACATGTGGATGTGGTATGGACTTAGTGCCGGGTAAATATTATATTAGGACATGAATTTTCGAATTTTATTTAAGGATGAATATGTGGGAGATTGACTTATTAGTTGTGGGATTTATTTTATTAGAGGGATTAAATTTAGTAGACAAATTATGAGAGAGGGACTAAGCTTGCAAATATTAAAATTCAGATTTTTATTTCTTTAAAACTCTTCTAAACTTCATATTTTCTTTCCCAACTTAGAAGTTCAAGAAGAAGAACACTTTTTCCTCTCCCTTTCTCCTCTCAAGCGAAAATCATACCCATTTCCTTAGCAATTTAGGATTCAATTCACTTCATTTTCAAGATTAAAAGTTACTCTACAAATTTCTCAACCAAAAACTCAAAAAAAAGAAAAAGAGAAAAACGTGAAAACAGTGCAGAAAAATCGAGACTGCTGGGTTGATTTAGGCCAAGAAATTTTGGATTTTTGAACAAGTTTTTGGGAAGAAAAACGTGTAAGAATAATGAGTTAACATTGTAGAATGTGTGCATATCAATTTGGAGTTGAAGAAGAGTGGAAATTGGAGCATAACTCGATGAAACAGTGCCAACTTTGTTAGGAACTGTTTTGGGCATTTTGAGGTAAGAATTTCTTCTTCTTATGATGTAATTGGAGTTGCATGTTGTCGTAGTTTAAGAATTGAACTTGCGATTGAGAAAGAAATTGGAATTTAAGACAATGCATGTGATTGTTGGATGTTGTAGTCGATTTTAGGATTAATTTTATTGATTGTGGAGTTGTTGTGTTCGTTGGTTGTGTGGTTAACATCGTCACTAATTGCATGAGAAGAATGAAGGAATCTTGACATTTAAAGAGTAGATGTTTATATGAAAGTGTCAAATTATGAATTGAATTTTTAAGGAATTAAGAGAAGAGTTATGGAATTATGTTGTGATGGCCGAAACTTTCCCCAAATCGTGGGTATTGTTGTTGCCGAAGTTACGGGCTGTTTTGATTGCATTAAAATATTGGAAATTTGATTATGAACATGTATATACGATATGGTAAATCCTACTAAATGTCTTAAAGGAATTAAAGTGTAAAGAGGGTGTTATGTTGCAAACTAGAGGGCTTGCGCTTTTGTTTGTTGTATTCCATAAATGTAAGGAGAAAGAATGCATAACTGAGGTGTAAGTAGAGTATATGGATTGATGTATATCTTGGAATTGTGACTTGTTAATTGGTATTGTTGGCTTTGTTTGGAAGTGGTGGATTTGCATATAAATAGGGGAAGTACTGCCCAATTTTTTATAGAAAATAAAGTGAGTTATCGTTCAATTATAATGAATGCTAGTAATCATAAGGTTAATGGATATGTTACTACTATTATAGGTTTGTTGACACCCAATTTTGACCCTCCCGTCCAGTCATTATCTATAAAATTAGACTAATTTTGTAAAATAATTTTTTATAATAAAATGCAGCGATAAAACATAAATACAGGCATAAATAAGTAATTTAACAATAACACCGCGTCTTACGTAGAGTATTAAACGCTTAGAGTCTCGCGCCCGTACTTATTAATTGTAAGCTCTGTCGTAATTCTTAACTAATAATAAATACATAAAATAAATAATTTAGCAATGACATCGTGTCAAGTAGCATAGTTGCATTTATTAATACGCAAGAGAATTTCTTCCAATACATGCATTTAATAGCGTCGCATTTATAAAAGCTTTAAACAATTCTTAAATATCATACTTGCATTTAGCATTTAAATAATTTAGTCTAAACTCAATTCAATTTTAATTTAACTTCGCAATAATGCACTATAATAAGATTTTAAATAATAGCGCCGCATTCTAAAATATTAAGCACTAATTAAATAGCACGCCCGCATTTATAACAATTAGACTAATTAAGCACCTAAAATTTGAGCACAATTTATTAATTTAATTAAACACTAAATAGCACCTAAAACTAACACGTAATTAAATACTTACTACCCAAACAAATACCTAATTAGACCAACTAATCAGCCCACTTAAATTACCCATCTCCTCAGCCCATTACCCAAATTTCTTTATCTTACCCATGCCCAACCCTTTTATTTTCCTTAATCAGCCTAGAGCCCACCCCAGCTCTCACATTACTCTTCCTCGTCTTCCCCTCTCCCTCACACAAAGAAAAACTGAACCTAACCCTAAACGTTTCCATCGCCGCCTTCGAAAACCCGATGTTCTCGCCGGATTTTCGGCTGAAAATCCGGCCCACTTACCTTCCTTACCCACACACACCCAGCCAACGATTTCTTACCATAACAATAAAATCGCGTAACAACGAACTTACCATAAGCAAGCTAGCAAAATTCTTCCAGAATCAAAACTTACCATAACCTGTTCAAGCACGAATCAGCACCAATATTAGCCCAGAATCAGCCTTTATTTACTTACCAACATTAGAACTCGAGCCAGGGCTATATAAGCACATGCAATAAGAATTAGGAGGGAGGAGGGGAGAGCTCAGAGAGGAGGGTAGTCACATAGCAATTTAGGGCAGAACATCCCGAATAGAGCACAGACGGGAGCTCAGTCAGGCAGAGCTCAGTCAGGGGGGCCATCGTTTTACACAATCGATAGAGCATTGATCGATTCAGGGCACAGACGGCAGCAGTCCGATAGAACATGGTAGAGTAGGAAGTTCGAACCCTTCTCTTTCAATTCCAGCCAAGAAATCAGCAAACAAACCTTGCCCTTTCATTCGCATCGCAAACCCAAAACCCGTCGAGCGAACCGACGGCTTGATACGCTGCCCCGGGTCGCTGTCCGGAGAAGGTAAAATCAGCTTCCTATCGATTTCATTGCATCTTTGTATTTCTGCATTTTTGTTTTGGGTGTTAGATGTGTGTTAGTTAGTTCGTTCATACTATTGTGTTCATTAATGCATGAATGTGATGTCGGCTACTGTTTGATTGTTTGTTAACCTATTCATTTGACTATCAATACTTAAAAAATGTTGTGTATGGGTCTGTCTACTTTCATATAGGTCGAGTTTGTAATATAGATATGCTTGGTATACTGTGATTTGTTTGTCGACGCGCTTATGTGTGTATTCTTGCAATATGAGATGTTTGAAGATTTTGACATTTGGTTTGGTAACTGGCATGGACTCAAATTAGACCCACGATTTCTTTTGAGTCTAAATTCCTCGATAACCTGTGATCCTTCCTGTCAAAGTTATTATGTGTCATGACTGTTTACCATTTGCTTAGATGGAATCTGGGCTCATATAGGTCATTTATATGAACTAATTCGTGCCTTCTTGCTGAAGCCCCACCTTGTCCCATGTAGTAACACATCCATACTGTATGATTAAAGTCCTGTAAATGGCTAAAACTAAATGGAAAGATCTGAAGCAGATATTAACCAAAAGGGAAATGTCCACTGTCTATTGCTTGGTGTTTCTTATTTATTGTTTAAATGGGATGTTCATGTCTAAGTTGCCTATTGTAATGTGTGTTTGCTAACCAGGTTCTCTGAATACTGTTTCTGAATGTCATAATACGCCTGTGTATAACTGTACGATTAGTTTAGATTAAATGGGTCCCTGTCCATCTGAATATGTTACCTTCTGCTTGTCCATCCCTATACCTGTTCTGTCCTGCCTAAATATAGAGGAACTCATTTCTCTTTGCCCAGTCCTATGTGTTAACTTAGTAGTCCTCTTTGATAAAATGGTAGGTTATCTAAAGCAATGCCAATAGACCACTGCATATTTGCATATCATTTGGATAAAATGTTCGTCTGCCTATTTCTCTCCCTTCGTTTACTCTGAAAGTACACTGATATACCCTTCCATACAGATAGTGTATTGTCCATTTCTGCTTGCACATGTATATTGAATGTATAATAGATCATACCTAGCATGTCAGCCATCCAGGAAATATGACCATTGGGCTTAGCCTACACTTAGGGATTCTCGTATTGCTGGGACGCATATACACTGGGCTGTCCAAGGCCCATAAGCCTCGGTCTTACCTCTACATTGTCTATCTGGCGTGTTTGGGCTAAGGCCATTCAATTTACTGTCTCACGTGTTGATTATTGTAGTCTCATGTAGTTGTGTCATTTTATTTATTGACTTGTACGATTTTATTTGCTGATTTGGTCTAAATTGAATTAGGTGCTTTAGACTTTATGATTTTTGATAAATTTGAACATGTGCTAATCCTTATCTTTTCTTTATTTTTACATGAAACGCACCGGAGCAACAAAGAGTCTCACAGCGAGACTCAACGTGGCAAATTAACACCCGTATCTATGTGCATTTCTCCATCCGCATCGGAATTCCAAAACCACCGGCGAAAACACATGGTAATCCGCGCGGCGCCTTATTTTTTTACCCCCATTCATTTATTTATTGTAAATTATTTGTCTAAACGCTACGTTAATTAATATAATAATTAGAATATCTAAACCTCGAACCTCTAGTTTAGAAGCCAATTCCCTTTAGGTTACTTACTTTAGGGCTTAACATGCATGTCTAAACTTTTGCCTAACAATTTAATTTGCATATCTAATTATGAAATTTAGGTATAGATTCTTCTCAAGTGCAAAATTAAGTATTTTAGGCATCATGACATACTTGTGTTAATCAAGATTAAGTTAGCAAGTAAATACCTACATGTAGTCAACAAATCCATTTCGCATCACCTATTTTACATAAACAATAAATGCACACTTTAAAACTTTATTTTTATAGCATTAGTTTTACTGACCTTTATCAACATGCCTACCTTTATAAAATGTTCTGAAGCATCTTTTTATATTTTTTTTTAAAAAAAAACATGCATTCTTAGCATAAATAATTAATCCTAGGTTTGAACGGACAACCGCAAGTTAGCGGATCCTTTAGGGTGTCTAACCCCTTCCCTTTAGGATAATAAAGAATCCTTACCCAGAATCTCATTAAGTTTAGCAGACCATTAAAATGGAGTTAATGTTTTACTTTAAACTAGTTAAACATTTAGGTGTCCTAATTCACCCAAACTAATTAGGTGGCGACTCCGCGAACCCTTTAGCATTCCAGCACCCTTTTACATTTTAAGCATTTTAAACTATTTAGTTATTTTTTATTTATTTTCTAACATGCATTTTTAAGCAGGGGATTCGCTTATTAAAATGTCGCGGTCGAAAAAGGGCGTGACAAGGTTGAAGCGCTAGTCAAGGTTTATCTAGATTGTTGAGTTGGTTAGTTCGTCAGAAAGGTATGTGAAACTCTTCCTTCTTTCTTTTGGCATGATTTAATGAACGTACGGCAGACGTACATGATTTCTACACAGTTTAATTCCTAAAGATATGTGTCATGAGAAATGTCTTTGACTTTCTAGTAAAAAACTCATTTAATGATTTTATTGAGTTTCTAAATGATGTTTAAAAATGGTTCATGATATGATAAGTGTCTTGAGTTTTCAAATGATGTTTTAAAATGATACATAATATGATAGCGCCTTTTATCTATTCCATTGAGGGACCAGTGATGATTTGATATGTATAAAGCTACTCAGGATATTCTATTAGTGCTAATGTGATTATATGACTTTACCGCGTCCCAGGATGGACCGGGCAATATACCTATATGACTTTATCGCGTCCCAGGATGGGTCGGGCAGTATACCTTATATGACTTTACAGCATCCCAGGATGGGCCGGGCAATTATGTATATATGATGATTTTATATGGACATACATGACTCTCGCTTTATAAGGCACAATTGACTCTCATTTGTATATGATACAGTTGAAATGGTAATTTGATTATTATACTTGTCTCATAATATCCTTTGGCCAGTTATGATCTTTCTTACAGTACTTCATGTTTTACATATTCAGTACATTATTTCGTACTGACCTCCCTTTCCTCGGGGGGCTTCGTTCATGCCCGCAGGTACAAATATTCAGTTCGGCGACCCTCCGACTTAGGATTTCTGCTCGGATGTTTTCTCTGGGAGCTCCATTGTTCTGGAGTTAGTCATTTTGGTACAAATTCGATATTATAGACTTATACATACTTAGGGGTACGACGGGGCCCTGTCCCGTCACATGTTGTTATCCTTCTCATAGAGGTCTGTAGACAGTTGTGGGTTGTACTTATGTAGAGTTATAAATCTGTTTTGGTCAGCCATGTTATTGTACTCCGTGTTGGGATGTTCCCGTGTATACGTGATACTATTTGGTGGCAGCCTTGTCGGCTTGCCTGTTATATTATGTTGGTTAGTTGTGACTCCCCAGGAGGCAGGTACATTCTTGTGTAAAGGCAGCTTTGTCGGCTTGCCTATTCTGGCATATGTAATGATTGCAGCGTTATGTTGTCGGATTTTATATTGTCCTTAGTGTCGGTCTGATTACGTGACATGTTAGTATAATGGTGTCATTAGGGCGCTTAGTCGCGGCCCATCGGGTCACGACAGTTTGGTTTCTTCTTCATCTTGTTAAGATTTATTCAATATTGGTTTGAATGTTTGATAATTAACTGATCATTAATTGTCATAATTTATATGATTTCGAATTGAGATCCGAGAGGGGAGATTTGAATATGCTGTAATTGAATAGTCATAGGTTAAAATTGTGGACGAAAGTACCCCGATACTTGTGTAGCATTTTAGGTTACTGTTCTTAATCCTCATATGTGGTAAAATCTATCATAGAAATATAGAAGGTTTCTGCATAGGGTTGAGCTTTTATATATCCTAACTGGAATATAAGACAAACTAGTTAACCTGCTATCTTAACGTAGAAGAAGAAACTATTGTTGTTGCATTAAGGATTGAAAAAGAGTGGATAGTCGAGGATATCGGAAGCCCTATTTCTACCATAATTGATTTAAACCAAAGCATATTTAGTTTAATTCTTGCAATTACTCTAGCTAGTTCATAGATAAAACCCAAACAAACTATCGTTAGCCAAATAGATAAAATAGATTAGATGTTCGGTAATTGAAAACCAGTCTCTGTGGATGATATTCGGTCTTACAGACTATATTACTTGGAACGATACGTACACTTGCGTGAGCATTTGGAAAATCGCTAACAGTGGTTGAGAGTTTTCTGACGGCGTTGGATCTTGAGGGCGCGTTTCAACAGCTAATGTCATCTGATTGTGCTCATCCTGCTTAGCACGTCGAGTCTCTTCGAGCAACAACTGCGAGCGAGCTTTGTTAAAACTGGGAAGTGGATCTGCCTGTTGAATCATGGTGGCTAACGTATCATAGTCACATTTGGGAAGGTCTGCAATCAATTGCAACACCATCTTAGTGTCCGAGACAGGTGTGTCGACGTTGGAGAGTTGATCCGCCAGTAGTTTCAACTGTCTGCAGTATTCAGTCATGTTGGAGAAGTTTTCAAGGCGTGTATTTTTAAATTATTCCTTCAAATACACCGCTCGCGTGTACTTGTTATCTTGAAAGATTTCCTCTAAGCGGTTCCATAAATCACGGGCTGTGGCGCCAGATTTCATGATAGTAAGAAGAAGATCCTGAGAAATACTACCATAAATCTATTATTTGACGTCGGCGTCTAGACGATGCCAAGTAGACTCATCAACCTCCGGAGGGCGTGGAATAGTATCGTCGATGTGATCAAGCACGTTATAGAGACATGCGTGATTACGAAACAGTTTCACCTACGGAGAATACTGATTGTTTTCTTGATCAAGAAGAATAAGAATAGAGTTCTTGATATTGGTAACAGTTAGGACGGGATGAAAAGTGGATGACGACATGGTGGTGATATTTGTGGAGGTGGATGCGTCAGAAGTAGTGGAAGAATCCTGAGTAACCATTTAGAGAAGAGAGGAATGAAGAAGAAAACCTAGAAATTGGAATAGGGCCGCGGCGAGATTCGAGAGGGGGGGGGGGGGGGTTCTCGGCGGCGGCAAGAAGAGATTTTTCTAGGGTTTTGGGTGTTTGGCTCTGCCCTTAGGGAGTCTTCTCATTAATATCAAATTATATATAGAGTATATTCATCTCTTATACAATAGGAATTCTAAGCCTATACAAAATAAGAATCCTAAGCCTATACAAAAGAGGAATCCTAAGCCTATACAAAATAGGAATCCTAAGCCTATACAAAATAGGAATCCTAGTCTTACCATAATTATATTTACACAATATATGAAAATATTCTAATTATGGTAGGGATACAGTTGTTTCTATAATATACATGTTTACATGTTTCTATAATATACTTGTTTACAATTTCCATATATTGTGTAAATATAATTATGGTAAGACTAGGATTCCTCTTTTGTATAAGCTTAAGATTCCTATTGTATAAGGGATGAATATTGTACTCTATATATATTTTGATATTAATGAGAAGACTTCCTAAGGGAGATTAATATCATCTTACAATGTAAGTATACAAAAGAGGAATCCTAGTCTTACCATAATTATTTTTACACAATATATGAAAATATTCTAATTATGGATAGGGATACAATTGTTTATATAATATACATGTTTACAAATACTGGTGATAACCAACAGAGATACAATAAGTTTAACCAGTTTGGACTTTTTTTTTGTGAGTTCTGCAGAGCTAAAGGGCACACTAAAGTAAAGATACTTGTTATAAATTGGTGGGATATCCACATGATTATAAATGTAAGAAGAAACATGTTTACAGGAAAGCAAATGTGGCTATTAATGATGATAGCTTTGCCAAGGAAGAGGCAATTCAAAGGTCTAATGTTTTTTAAGGCAATGTAAATATTCAGAATATACATGCTCAATAGATGCAGCAAAACTATCCAAGGGATAATATTGCTAGTAGTAGCAGAAATGAACAAGGGATGCAAAATTACTTCACCGATGATCAATATGTGCAGATTCTGAAATTGTTGTGCAAAGAAAATAAAGGCAAAGATAAATGGGAGAAGACATACAAAACTTGACAGGTCATGCGAACACACAACTTGAGCAAAGTAATGTAGACTCTTAGATCATAGACAGTGGTGCTATAGACCATATGGCAACCAATCCTAACTTGCTCACTGATAACTGTTTTATCTGAGTCAAGGAGAGGTAATGTGCATCTTCCAAATGGTAAGACAATACCAGTTTCTTATCAAGGAAAATGTAGTTTCTCAACAGGATACATGCTAGGCAATGTTTTATATGTACTTTATTTCAAGTATAATTTGATGTCTGTGTCAAAGCTAACAAGGGAGCTGCATTGTTCAGTGATTTTCTTCTCACAATTATGTGTATTCCAAGGCCTATGCACTGGAAAATTGATGGAGATTGGTAGAGAATAATGTGGTCTATATCTTTTAATATCAAATAATGATATAAATAATTATGGTGATATGCAGAAAGATGGGAGCATTGTGCAAAAGCAGAGTAGCTGTTTTGCAGGAAAACTTACAGAAGATATACAAGTATGGCATAAAAGACTTGGTCATGTTACATCAAACATCATGAAAATATTGGACTTCTTGAAGAATAAAGTGATGGTTTGCAATTTCAATAATTATATAGTTTGTCCGTTAGCTAAGCAAACAAGAAAACCATTTCCTCTTAGCACTATTAGATCAACTGAGTTGTTTGAATTAATGCATATAGATATATGGAATCCCTATAGAGTGTCAACTCATAATGGTCATAGACACTTCCTAACCATTGTGGGTGATTATTCAAAGATGATTTGGTTGTACTTAATGAAGTTGAAGAATGACTATATTATTTTGCTTAAATCTTTTGTCATGGTTAATGTTTAATTTCGCAAAAAAGTGAGAAAGATAAGATCAAATAATTGTGCTGAATTCTTAGTAAAGAGTGTACTAATTTTCTACTGAACAACGACATTGGACATCAAAGTAGTTGTCCACGCACTCCACAATAAAATAGAGTGATGAAAAGAAAGCATAGACACATCCTAGAGGCAACTAAAGCTCTGAAATTTTAAGGCACTTTACCACGACAATTTTGGGAGGATTGTGTACTGTTTGCAGTTTATCTCATAAACAAGTTACCTAGTACTGTTCTAAATGGTAAATCTCCTTATGAAGTATTCCATAAGTGTAAACCATATTTATCTCATTTGAGGGTCATAAGATGTTTGTGTTTTGCCACATTCAGAGAAAATATGGATAAGATTTCACCTAGAACTATTGTTGTTGTACTTATGGGTTATTGCTCATCACAAAAAACTTATAGGCTCTATGATTTCAAGTATATAAGGTTTTTTGTTAGTAGAGATGTCGCTTTTGGAGAGCATATTTCCATTTTCAATTGCTCGTCCTTTATTCTTAGAAATAGAAGATAAGGGAGAAACAGTTCTTGACTTGCCACAAGTCACCAACTTAACGACACTAGTGATTCTTACAAGTTAGGGGTCGTTGGTATTATCCTATACATAGCTAATACTTAGTGTTAATGTTGGGTTGGTGTTGTGACATTTTGCCCAAAATATCATTTTCAGCTCTAAGTTAAAATCAGAAATGTTGGAACAAATGTCACGACATTCGGACCAACATTCTGTGAAACAGTTTTGCCTTACTTTACGGAAACTGAAGATTTCGTGGGATTTTTACCACGATAGTTAAGTGACTTGGTAAGGTGATTAGGAGCTGATTAAAAACGTGGGAGGACCAAGTCAAAGTTGTTGCTAAGCTTGGGGAACAAGTCCAAGAAGTTGAGGATCTTGCTCCACAATTCTCTCCAACAAACCTTATCGGCTGCCCACCTTTCCTTCAACCTCTACAACCAATCGATGAGCTTTTCAAGGAAAGACTCTCTACTATAAATAGAGATGGAAGATCAGTGAATCGATATCCAAAATTAAAATGTAAAAATACCAAGAGAGCTCTCGGGATTTCATCTCAGAAATCTGGATCACAAGTGTTGCCTGAGTTTGTGACGACATTCTGTCCAACATTATAATTGTTGCTTAGATTCTAGATTTGTTCTTTCATTGAAGCAATTGTAATGAGATGTTGTGCACTTCTATTTAGATAGATTTTTCAGGCATAAGTCATCTGCGACTTAAACTTTTTTATTCCTTTTGTATTATCTTGTAATATTGTAAAAGAAGGAATATATTCAATTATATATATATATACAATACTTTTGGTCATTGACCATCATATGTTATATTAATATATAACCTATATAAATTTAAACCTTTGTGTTTTTATTATTTCCGCTGCATAATCATGAGCAAATATGAACATTTAAGGATGGAAGAAGCGGATGATATTAAATCCTATTTTGAAAGGCTCTCCGTTCTCTTCCTAAAAAGTTCAATTTAAAAGATTTATGTCATTGAAGAAGCTCACAATCTTGTTATTATGGACCTTCATACCTTGATGAACATTCTCAAAACCTATGAGACGAACGTTGAGAATCTAAGGGAACTATATAAGAGCAATAATGTGGCACTTCAAGTTCAATCCTCAGAGAATCAAATTAACGAAGAAGATAAGAATCTTGAAGAACTTGATGAAGGTGTTAATGTTGCCTTACTCGAAAATATATTTTGAAGGTGAGGAAGTTCAACAGTGAGAGAAATCAATCTAAATCTAAAAAGCATCAAAACCAAGACTTCAATCAAAAGCCCACAAAATTCCTTCCAAGTACTCAAAAAGAAAAGGCAAAAAGAATGATAAGATGAAGGAGATCAAGAAGTTGAATCACAAGCAATGTTGGCCACTGTTTATGAACAGTCTCTGTCTGATAATGAAAATGTCGTCTGTAATGTTGTCTCAGATGTCACGACATTTCAGGCAACATATGCAACGACATCTGCATCTCCAGCAACATTTGAAAGGTACATTTTCTTTAACTATCCTGATGTTAACTGCTTTAGTGATTTTTAATTCTAATGGTGAGGCTGAAAGTATGGATCAAGTTTAATGCAAAGATGACATGATTAATGAATTACAAAACATTTGTAAAACATTAATCGCAGAATCCAAGCAACTTGAGGCAAAGGTAAAATCTTTAACTCGTGAGAATGTAGATCTAAAAGGCACAATAACCCGACTAGAGGTTGCACTTACCAAATAGGATACTAAATTTGGTAAGATTCGTGCAAAATTGGATTTAGCCGAAGCAACATTCTGTGAGCTCAACTCAGAGACTTCCAAACTGAATGAGATACTCAGCTTTAGTAAATCTACACATGTAGGTATGGGGTACAAAAACTCTCTTAAAATTTTATGCTCCAGTTTGTTTGACAAAAATGAGAAAATGTGCTTTGTAAAGGGGAAATGATTAAATAATAGATTTTCATACATGTCAAAGAATATGAAATTTGTGTGTCATCATTGTAACTCCCCTGGAGGCTTAAAATCATATTGTTTTAAACTTCAAGGTTCTGTGAGTGAAATGTTGCCTAAAAGGCTATCCAATATCTCGGACAACATTCAAAGCAACATTTCTATGCTGAAAGGTAAAAATATTTTAAAAGAGTTTGGATTCCCAAAATTGTTGTAACTTGTAATGTTGCGATAACTACTTTAAGAACTAACATTTCAGGTTCTTGGTGCTTTGATAGTAGATGTTCTCGTCACATGACAAGTACAATGGAGTTTCTAAAGAACTATGAGTCATTCAATGGAGGTAACATAACTTATGGAGGTGACAGTAAAAGCAAAATAATTGGAAAAAGGAACCTTGGATGTTCCTAGATTTCAAGTTGTAAGAGATGTCTTACAAGTTGAATGTTTAATGGGTAAATTGATTAGTATTATTCAATTGTGTAATGACAATTGTGAGGTACTGGAACAGGTGATAATTGTTATCTTGTTGCAAGACAAGAAACATGCAATAATGTCAAGATCGACGACACGACAATATGGCATCAATAGTTGGGGCATGTCAACTACCGCAATCTGAAAAAATTGATCTCATATGAAGCGGTTAGAGACTTACCCAACCTTAGCCATAAAGGTAAAACAATTTGTGCATATTGTCTCCAAGGTAAGCAAACCCGTGTTTCCCATAATGTTGTCCAGAATGACGACAACATTCAGGTATATCTCACTATTTTTAATTATTGCACATGGATCTTATGGGTCCAATTGAGGTAGACAATTTAAGAGGCATGAGGTATTCCTATGTGATTGTAGATGATTTTTCTAGGTACTCATGGATATGTTTTTTGAAAGAAAAATCTCAAACTTTTGACATGTTTTAAAATTTTGCACTCTAGAATTAGGATCTTATTCTATTCTCCTATTTTTTGGATTAGTTCCGACCATGGAAAAGAATTTGAAAACATCTCCTTCACAAAATTTTGTGAGAAAAGAGGAATTTTCCATGAGTTTTTCTGCTACCAAAAACTCCTTAACATAATGGGTAGCACAAAAGAAGAATAGAACATGACAAAGAATGACTAGAGTTATGCTTAGTTCTAACAAATTGTCAAAGTATTTTTTACTACCTGTCACATCACTAACAGAGTCTACTTAAGTCCTGTAACAAAGATGACATCTTATAAAATTATAAATGGAAAGAAACTTAATGTGCGTTACTTTCATTTTTTTGGGTGTATTTGTTATTTTATAAGATAGAGATTATCTGGCTAAGTTTTACTCTAAGAGTGACAAAGGGATTTTTGTTGGCTATTTTTAAAATAGTCATGCTTACCGAGTGTACAATCGAAAGACAAAAATTGTACAAGAGTCTTTTGTTGAAGAACCAGATGTTGGCTCAAATGTTATCACATTCGGAGCAACATCTGAACCTGAACCAGAGACCACAAAGGGTGTGAATGAGGAATCAAATGCTGGATTGCTAAATCAAGTTCGAAGGGACCCCTCATCAAGGATTGGAAGAATCATCCAATATGCCAGGTGATAGGGGGAGTGTTTGAAGAAAGTAGAACAAGAAGCAAAGAACCACTCAATTACAAAAACATGGTAAGGTATGTGTGTATGTCTACTATATACCAAAAGGTTTGTCTTTCTTATTTTATATGTGCTCTAGAACCTATGTTTAGTGTATTTGTGTATGTGCTCGATTCCAAGCCTATCCCAAAATATCCCACTTAAATGTCGTGAAACGTGTCATTAGATATGTTGTCGGCACATGTGAGTTGGAAATTTGGCATTCCAAAGACACTAATCCTAATCTAATAGGATATAGTGACTCAGATTTGGCTGATGATATGGATGACAGAAAAGTACAAATAGAGGATGTTTTTTATCTTGACAATAATCTTGTTTCTTGGTATAGTCGTAAATAAAACTGTGTCTCACTTTCAACTGCTAAATTTGAATATGTAGCAGTTGGAAGTTGTTGTTCTCAATGAATATGACTAAGACACATGTTAAACGACTATGATTTTACTAGCAACATTTTTTTGTAATATTAATATTAGACATCATTTTTTTAGAGATTTGATTGAAAAACAGCTAGTTTAAATTGAACATGTTGATACTCTTCATCAACTAGCTGATATTGTTATAAAGTTTTGGACCATGAGAGATTTTCTAGTTTGAAGAAATCTTTTGGTCTTTGTAATCTCTAAAAAGACATTTTTGGTGAATGCCGGCTGAAATGTCTCTAACATTTCGGGTGACATTTACCTATGTAAATCATAATCTGATTTTTGTTGCTGTATAATGGCATGACTTTTGTTCACACAAGCTTGATCCTTCAAATAAGAACATGATTCAAAAGTGATACCGTTATCTGCGATGATATTAGATATCATAAAAATGGAGTATCAAAATAAGGCAAAGTCTTTACAAATATTTGACAACTATGAAAAATTGGCAAAACCCTTGAAATGATACCGTTCCTATTCTATAGTGCTATGGTTAGACCAAGGACACGATGAGAAAATGTTACATTGGTCCAGAGGTTAAACTTATAAATATATATATAAAACGTGTCTTGATTTGTTGTCAAAACGAAAAGTTCTTGTGGGATCAAAATACCTGTGTCATCCAAAATGTTGCCAACCTTGCTGTTGACATTTTTAGAAAATGATATTTGTTGGGATATTGATCTTAATTGATTTCAGAAAAATCATATTTTCTCCCTATTTTTTCTGCCTTGTTTTAATAGGAATTTCAAACTTTAAAATGATAAGATTAAATTGAATTCCCACCGTGATGTTTATCTTGTTTTCCAATATTTTAGATGGAAGTTATTGTGTAAAATTGAAACACCTAAAACTAAGAGATTTTTGTTGCTTAGAAATATTTGCCATGTATATATAGATATTCCTCTCATTTGTTATTTTTTTTATATCTCTGATTTTTCCTATATATATAAAATATATATATATATATATATATATATATATATATATATATATTTTATTATTTTAAAAAAACAGAAAAATCACATCACACCTCAGGCATAATACTACTTACCTGATGGAATCATCACCATTCCAAACTCCATCCTCAAAACCCTCTCCATTATATCCACATATGGAAACATCTTTCATGTCAAAACCAATATCAACCAACACACCGACCAACTTTCCTGAGTACTAGCCATTCCAATGAATACTGAATCTTCTGAGCATATTGAACCATAGCAACCCTACTGGTTTCCTTCTTCACCATCCATAGAGGACTTGTCTAAAGCTATAATATTCAAAGGTTTAGATGAACCTTTAGACGCCAGCTACCCAGGTGATGCCAACAATCCAATAGATGTTTCATAAGAGACCAAGATCCTCCACCTTTCCTACTAGTCGATCAAGTAGAATGTTTGAGAGAATAGTTCGTGAAGAGTCATGCAACAAAAGGACCACTTCTATACCTGCTTGCTCGAGTAGTGACAATGATGATACAAACTTGGTGTTCTCAACTGAAGAGAGTGAAGAAGAACCAACTGCTTCTATACTGCAAATGTGTCTCAAAAAAATGAGGAAGTTCCTGATGAAACTCCATTGAAGCAATTCTTCCCAAAGGAAATTTCCAGATATGCCAAATTCGAGTGTTGCTCCGAATGTTGCTACTAATGCCACAACATCTCAAGCAATGTTAGGCATATTTTATATACGCCTTTTGAGTCATTTTTAGTTAGTATTTTACCCGTTTTTGTCCAAATATGTGTCGTTCTAGGATAATTTTTATTTCTTTTGAGTCACAGTGGTTTAAAAATACAACGTGGAGAAAAGAAGCAAAAAGAGGGCAGAAAAGGAGATTTCCGAGCCAAAAGAGACGAAAGTTGGCATCCCGAACGAGAACAGGGCGGCGCCGTGGCGCCAATCCATCAGAGACTGGAGGGCCACGACGCTCAATAGACTGAGAAGCTGCAGGAGTTTCGGCGCCACAGCGCCAGTCTGCAGTGTCGTGGCGCCAACGCAGAAATTTTGCCAAATCCGAGAAGGAATGGGCCAAGGCATAGAAGGAAAAGTGGGACACATTTTGGGAGGCTATAAAAGGCCCTTTGGGCAGATTTTTCAATGGTGACACAATCCCTAATTCATCACATAACATAATTTCTTGGAGGCTTCAAGATTAGAGACTTGTTCTTAAGTATTTTTCTTTCTTTACTTTCAATTTATGTTGGATAATCTTTTGGTTCTTAGCATGTCTATGGCTAGGAGCTAAACTTTATTTATGGCTTTCCTTTCGAATCGCTTGAACCTCGTCTTTATGGCTTAATGCATTAATTTGGTTTCTTCTTCATATAGTTAAGATTTATTCAATAGTTGTTTTGATTGCTTGGTAATTAACTGATCACTAGTTATCATCACTTATATGATTTCGAATCGAAATCCGAAAGGGGAGATTTGAATATGCTATAGTTGAATAAACATAGGTTAAAATCGTGGACGAAAGTACTCCGATACTTGTGTAGTTTTATAGGTTATTGTTCTTAATCCTCCTATGTGGTAAAATCTGTCATAGAAATATATAAGATTTCTGCATCGGGGTTGAGTGTTTATATATCCTAATCAGAATATAAAACGGTCTAGTTAACCTGTTATCTTAACATAGAAGAAGAACATTTATTGTTGCATTAAGGATTAAGGCGAGTGGATAGTTGAGGAGATTGAAAGCCCTATTTCCACCATATCTGATTTAAGTAAAGTAATTTAGTTAACTTTTACAATTGTTCAGTAGTTCATAGATAAAAATCACAACAAAATATCGACAGCCAAATAGATATCATAGGATAGATGTTTGGTAATTGAACACTAATCCCTGAGGATGATATTTGGTCTTACCTAGACTATATTACTTGTAACGATACGTACACTTGCGTTAAGCGTGTGGAAAATCGCTAACAAGTTTTTGGCGCCGTTGCCGGGGATTGACGTAGTTCAATATCAATTTATCTATTCTTAATTTCGAATTTGGTTTTTATTTTTATTTTATTTGTGGAACCGTGCGCCGTTATCTGTTTGTTGATTTTGATCTATTTCAGGGATCTCGTTTATGCGAAGAAAAAGAGGAGCAGACACACTTGTTCCCTTCAACCCTGAAATTGAAAAGACTTGGAAGCAGAACCGGAGAAACACGTGAATTATTAAATTGATAGTCATGGGGGATCGACAGAATAATAATGAGATGAATGAAGAGATGGGTGATCATCAACCCAACCAAGGAGTACTGTGGTTGCGGAATGATGTAGAGAAAGAGTTCGGATCCGAGCAGAGAGAGTGAGTTCGAGATTATGTGCTGCCAAAAGTTACTGGAGCACAGACTTGCATAAGGCTCCCAGCAATAGGAGCGAATAATTTTGAGATAAAGCCTGCGATCCTGAGCATGGTGCAAAACACAGTTCAGTTCGGAGGGTTACCATCTGAAGACCCACATATGCACATTGGAAATTTCCTGGAGTTGTGTGCCACGTTAAAATATAATGTCGTTACTGACGCCGCCATCCGATTGAGGCTATTTCCTTTCTCACTTAGGTATAGAGCAAATGTTTGGTTGAATTTGTTGCTGACAGATTCTATATTCACATGGCAGAATCTAGCACAGAAGTTTCTGGCAAAGTTCTTCCCACCATCAAAGGCAGCCAAGCTAAAAGGAGAGCTAAATAATTTCTATCAGACTGATAGGGAGTCACTTTATGAGGCTTGGGAAAGATTTAAGGATGTACAGAGGAAGTGCCCACATTATGACATTGAACAGTGGAATTTGGTCCATATCTTTTACAATGGGCTAGTTGGGACCACGAGAACCATTATTGATGCAGCTGTTGAGGGCACCTTTATGAGAAAGACAGCACATGAGACTCATGATTTGCTAGAGGATATGGCCACCAATAATCACTTTCCAGATGAGAGGAGGATAGGTGGAAGGAAATCGATAGGAGTTCATGAGCTAGATGTCATCACATCACTCAATGCACAAATGGCTCTCCTGACCAAACATCTCCAGCAGAACACTGTGTCAGTAAACGCAATCCAGATGCCAATGATTTGTGATATTTGTGGGGTCCACATACTTTTGACAGGTGCCCAGCAGCTGACCCCAACAATATTCCTATTGAGCAAGCACAGTGTCAAGCAGTAGGGAATTTCCAAAGGGCCCAGAACAACCCCTATTCGAACACTTATAATCCAGTGTGGAGAAATCACCCAAATTTCTCATGGAGGGGTGACCAAGGGCAGCAAAATCAGTTCAGAGGCCAATATCAGAATCAACCACCACTAAATCAGGCCTAATCTTCGCAACAATTTAACTCATCTGCCCCACACGAAAAACAAGATGAATTGAGGGCAGCCTTGTTGACACTCACCAACTCACCGACTCAATTCATGGTAGAAACAAGGTCCTCCATAAGGAACTTAGAGACCCAGGTTGGACAGCTGGCCAATATGGTGAATAACAGGTCACAGGGCACTCTTCCGAGCAATACAGATGTTAACCCGAGAGAGAAGTGTCAAGCAGTGGCATTGAGAAGTGGAAGGCAGTTAGAGCAACCTACACCCCAGCCTGTTATAGAGCATAGAGTTGAGAAGAAAGTTGCTACAGAAAAGGAAGGGGTCACTGATGACGACCCTATTTTAGAGAAGGCTCCACCAGTTCCAGTGAGGGAATACACAAAGAAGATACCCTACCCTCAGAGGCTGCAAAGGAAGGCATTTGATAAGTAATTCTCCAAGTTCTTGGAGGTGTTTAAAAAGCTGCACATAAACATTCCTTTCGTTGAGGCGTTGGAGCAAATGCCTACTTATTTTAAATTTATGAAGAAGGTTCTTGGGAAAAAAAGGAAGTTGGCTGATTATGAGATGGTGACATTGACAGAGGAGTGCAGTGCCATCTTGCAGAAGAAACTGCCTCATAAGCTTAAGGATCCAGAGAGCTTCACACTGCCCTGCACTATTGATAAGGTGACATGCAACAGGGCCCTGTGTGATTTGGGGGCTAGTATCAACCTTATGCCTCTGTCAGTATTTAAGAGATTGGGTTTTGGTGAAGCCAAACCAACCACAGTGAACTTACAGTTGGCTGACAGAACAGTGGTGCATCCCAGATGTATCATCGAAGACGTGCTTGTTAAGGTGGAAAAGTTCTTCTTTCCAACAGACTTCCTCATCCTTGACATGGAGGAAGACGATGAAATTTCCATCATCTTGGGAAGGCCATTTCTTGCAACTGGGAGAGCCCTAATAGATGTGGAAAAGGGCGAGCTAAAACTGAGAGTTGAGGACGAGGAGATGATATTCAAGGTGTTTAAACCCCCCATTGAATCCCAAGTCATGAGCAAATGTCTCGCAGTCAGCACGACAGACAAAACAGCTGAGCCAGCACAGGACAAAGCCAAGGAGATCAGTCCGTCAACGCAGGTAAGCATTGCTAAACCCTCTCATAAGAAAAAGAAAAATAGAAGGCTGAGAAGAAAAATGATCCTGAAATGGATAGGCTGTGAGGTTAAATTACCCCAATATTCTTGATAAGGAACCGGCGTCCGACTACAAGACATTAAAGACAACACTACTTGGGAGACAACCCAAGGTTTTTAAATTATACAATTTAGTTTTAGTTAGAACAGTCTCACGTATGGTATTGTTTGTGGTGTTGTGATGACAGGTACATGGCTGAAAAGTGGAGCACGAAATACGAGAGAATGGAGAAAATCAGTTCAGAGCCGCGACGCCCAGATGTAGGGCCGTGGCGCCGAAAGTTCAGAGAGCCCGCAAAAGTTTGGGCACCACGACGCCAAAATGCAGGGCCGTGGCACATGATAAAGTCTATGTGTCTGCTTGCTTGTTATTTGAGGCGAAATAGTTAGGATGTACATGTTAGGGAGATGACTCATGCATTTCTTTATTAGCCCTTGTTGACACCCAATTTTGACCCTCTCGTGCAGTCATTAGCTATAAAATTACACTAATTTTGCAAAATAATTTCTTATGATAAATGCAATAATAATACATTAATACATGCATAAATAAACAATTTAATAATGACACCGCGTCTTACGTAGAAAATTACGCACTTAGAGTCTCGCGCCCACATTTATTATTGTAGTAATTTTAAAACTCAAGCTTAGGCTAATGAAGCACCTAAATAATTTAATCACAATTTAAACAATTTAATTTACCACTAATTAATTTTTACCTAAAACTAACAATTAATAATACACCTAAACTAAAACCTAATTAAAATAATACCCATAAAACGCAGCCCAAAACCCTTAATTCGCAGCCCCACATCGCAGGCCCACCACCCGAAAGCCCACGCCCCAGCCTTATTTCCCTCTCAGCCCTTACCATAGCCCATTGTCCCTCAGCCTTCTCCCATCCCCATCGTCCACAACGAAGAACAATAACAAAACGCAACCCTTAAACCTAACCCTAAAAGTTTCAATCGCCGCACCTCGTCCCAACACCCATGCCGGGATTCTCGCCGGAGAATCAGCTACCATATCGACACTCTGTCCTTACCACAGAAATCACAACCAAGATCTTTCTTTAACACCTCAATCATTTCCTTACCTTACCGGTTCAAATCGCACGAATCATACGCAAATCGCACTAAATCAGCCCTAAGAGCTTACCAACATTAGAACCCACACCCTGACTATATAAAGCACATGCAAAGGAAGAGAGAAGGGGGGCAAGAGTGGACAGCAATCCAAATCTCCCCCTTTTTTTTTACTAACAGAAACCGACCGGTAGACATGCAAGACGGAAGAAGGGGCAACAGCGACTAAGTCCTGGAATCAGTCGAAAATCCAGCAGTGAGGGTTCTCACCAACAAAATCAGGAATCCAAAGCACAAATCCGAAACCTTTCTTTCAATAATAGCCTAGAATCAACCATAAACCGCATCGCTTCCAATCGCATCGCAATAACCCGTCGAGTGAATCGACGACTTGATACGCTGCCTCGGTTCGCTGCACGGAGAAGGTAAACTTAAATTCCTTTCAGTTCATTTTATTCCTGCGTGTTTCGGTGTTAAATATGTGTAATTTATGTTGTTGTATTCATTAATGTATGAATATGGTGGTGAATAAATTAGCTTTAATTAATCTGGATACATTCTTGCTGTAAGTTGTTGATTAAATTCCTAGGTAATAAGTGATAATCAGTGAACTTAATAATACTGTCTAAAATCAGTTTCGGGCATATGTTGTGAGTTCAACTATTTGGTAATAACATGTCAGACTACTCATCTTCATATCCAGAATCATGTCTCCTGAGTATACTGCTCATATAATGCGATAACTCCTGAGTTAGTTGGCTTGCTGTATCAGTCCATTGAAAGGTCTAGACATATGTGTATCTGACTAGTCTCAAATCGAGTGTATGCTTATCTTCTCTGTTATCACCATGAGGACATATATGTGTGAATTACTCATCCATCTCCCTTTGTTATGCGTGTTACTGCTGCTTCACTAATGCCTGTTCTCTGCCTGGATTGACCACCTTGGAGTAAAGACAATAATAGGACAAACATTAACCAAGATCTCTCTGCATCATTTCTTGCATAAAATAAACTGTGTTAGAGTCATCCCTCTGCTTGTAAAAAATGTTTTGATAGATATGTTATAAATGGAAATCGCGAAAATCTGTCTTTTCTTGCACATTTAGTTCTGCAGAAACAGGGGAGACAACATATATGAGATGAATTTTCTATGCCAAATTCTGGGTGTTAATATCAGTTGTAGTAATCCAGCAAGCTAACTAGAGTAGTAAAGGCAAAGGCTGCTACATGTTTGCATATCAATTGGATAAAAATACACGACTGTATTTTCTCCCTCATCTATTCAAAGTATGCACTAGTATACCCCTCTTTTATATATGTTCATTGTCTATTTGCTTGCATGTGTGTTAAGTATGTAATCTATCATCCACAAATGGATATGTCGATTGGGCTCACCACACTTCGACTCTCATACCGCTGCATACATGATGAAGGTTGTCCTAGGCCCATAAGTCTTCATTTTGCCTCTATACTGCTGTCCAGTATATGCGTATATCTGGGCTAAGCCCACTTGGTTTGCTTCTCGTGTATTGTACTATCTACTGATCCTTACAGTTTAAAGCACTGGCATATAGGCTTTAAGTATAAACCATGTGTTAAATTTTACGTCAAATGCTTATTTATTATTTGATAAAGACTTGGACAACCTCTAATCCTTTTCTCTTTCTTTATTTTACATGAAATGCATCGGAGCAAAACGAAGAGTCTTCATGAGACTCATCACGAGCTACTTCAAATGGCAACCCGCGCCTATATACATCCGCATTCGCATTCCCGCCTGTAAATCCTTAAACAAAAAATAGGACAAGATGACGTTGTCATCTGTCTCAACTCCTCCTACTCTTTAAATTTGATTGCCTCATTTTATGCCTTATTTGTTTATTGCAATTTTACTATTTAAACTTGTAATTAATAGGAGAGCTAATTCAATTAGTCTTTGAACATAAAAGGTGGGAAGGTGATTTAGAATTAAATGCACTTTTAATTATTTATCTTAGGCTTATCATTTCATATCTAATCTTTTGCCTAATCATTAAAACTGCATATCTAAAACTAACGCACCAATTCTTTGATCTCGCAGATAAATAAGTCAACTTTGCACCATAAACAATATAAATGCATACTTTAAAACTTTATATATATTTCTATAGCATTAGTCTTACAACTTTACTCAACATGCCTTCTTTTATAAAATATTTCGAAGCATTTTCAAAACACGCATTTTTAAACATAATAATTACCCTAGGTTTGGCAGGATAACCGCAAGTTAGCGGATCTTAGAGGGTGCCTAACCCCTTCCCTCTAGATTAATAAAGAACCCTTGCCCAGAACCTCATTAAGTTTAGCAGATCATTAAAATGGAGTTAATGTTTACTTTAAACTAGTTAACATTTAGGTGTCCTAATTCACCCAAATTAATTAGGTGGCGACTCCGCGAACCCTTAGCATCCTAGCATTACTTTTAGCATTTAGCACTTTAGCACCCTACTTTAACCTTTTGGCACTTTAAAATTCTAGCACCTTTTAAGCACCTTTTAACACCCCTTTTAAACTTTTGGCATTTATTCTATTTTTTCTAAACTTTTTATTAATATTTATCACTTTTATTTATTTTCTAACATTTTTTATTCGAGCAGGGTTCGCTAGAAAAAATGTCGCGGTCGAAAAAGGGCGTGACACCCTTCTTACCATTCACTGCCTATCCCTGACAATAAATTGTATCCCTAGTCAGTCTCTTTTAGCCTAAAATAAGATCTTTTATTTGACACCCTATAATTCCATATTTGTGTCATAAGTGAAAAATTGAAGATGTTTGGAATTAAAAGTGTTGAAAAAGAGATAAAAAGAGAGTGAACAAATTTATGCACCCCAATGAAATAAATAGGCAAAAGCCTAAGTTTGGAGGTACTTGTTATTCATAATGCACTCCATTCTCTCAAAACAAGAGAGGGAGAAGATAGGTATGAGGTTAGAAAAGGAAATCAAAAGAAATGAAAAGAGTTGAAAGAAAAAGAGCTTATGGTACGTAATTTGAGCCTAAATGCCTATTTTTACCTACCCTTGTCTAAGCCTACATTACAACCCTAAAAAGTCCTGAAGATCTCTAGTATGTGTATCTATGATTAGTGGAGAATAGCAAGTGAACTTAGGACTGGTAGAAGCACAATCATCCAATAAATGACTAATCCAGAGGCACCGGAACGAAACAACTTAGGACTCATCTCCGTTCCTGTAAAGGATGCAGAGGCGTTAGAAAGGAGAAACACCAATGATCAACACCTCGCCAAGCTATTGCAGCAAATGGAAGTCATGCAGTTCAAATAAAGGCTCCGAAATATCACAAACCTGTCTATTAGCTTGAATGCACCACTCCCAGAGCAAAGGACAAGTGCAATCGTGTCACAAGCCCTTGAGCCTCCACTTCCCCAAAGCTCACCGCAAAGGCCGCAACATACCAGCTCACACCAAAACGTCACTCGCCCGGACAATTTGCAAACCGACCTCCAAAATGATCTGTTCACTACATACACATCTCAACCTCCACCTACTTATATCTCCCCACTCAACCCAAATTGCCAAGCCACCCAATACGAGCAGATGACACACAAACAATATGGGGGATTAGCACATCCGACCGAAAGCCAGCCATTTATTATGCAAGAGACAGATCAGTACAGGGAAGTGGAGCGGCAGACTCGAGCTAGGCCTGATGAAAATATGGCAAAAGAAATCCGTAGCTTGAAAGAGGCATTCAAAAGCATTCAAATGAACAAAGGGGAGGAAGGTTTAGAATATGAAAACTTATGTGTGCACCCCGACGTTGAATTACCTGTGGGGTACAAGGTGCCCAAATTTGACATGTTCGATGGAAAGGGGAATCCTCGAGCTCATCTAAGGTCATATTGCGATACATTGATTGGAGTTGGTAAAAATCAAGCAATCATCATGAGGCTATTCATCAGGAGTCTAACCGGCGAGGCGCTGGACTGGTACACATGCGAAGACCCTCGAAAATGGGACGGTTGGAATGCCATGGCACAAGATTTCATGGATAGATTCGTGTTCAACATCGACATCGCCCCGACAGATTTTATCTTATGAAACTTGAAAAGAAATCCACAGAAACTTTCAGAGAATACGCCCTGAGGTGGCGGTCAGAAGCAGCGAAGGTCCAACCTCCAATGGCAGAGAGCGAAATGACCACTTTGTTTCGCGATGCGTTGAAAGACGCGACGTATTATGAAAGGATGATCAGTGTAATTGGGCGAAGTTTTGCAGAAGTCGTAAGAATGGGCGACTTCGTGGAAGAAGGCATTAAGACAGCATTACAAACTTGACTTCTACAAGCAACCAAGAGCAATGCAATGATTCCATAGAGGTACCTCACAGAGGAGAAGAGATGCATCACCCTCTATCATGGTCATTCAGGAGCATAGGCCAGAACAACATCCAGTGTATCAAAGTCCACCGCCTCCTTACTATAACCAAAACACTCAAAATCCACATTATCAGCACTGCGCCACCCCATATCCTGTTTACCATACCCAACCAGCATATCCAAAATACTCACCACAATCACGAACCCGCACACCAAACGGACCCAAACCCCGCATAGATGCCGAAAGAAAACCAACAAAAACCTATACACCTTTAGCCGAACTCATAGCCCAAGTGTATGAGAAGCTGAAAGCCGCATGAATACTCCATCCAATTCCCAGAAATACCCCCAGGCCTACCTCCCGAGGGCACGATAAAACTAAACATTGTGCATACCACTCCGGCAGAGGACACGACATCGAAAATTGCTATACACTCAAGGCGACGTAATAGAGGAGTTAATCGAAGGAGTCATTCTACTGAAAGATGCTCCTCTCAATGCAAACAATAACCTTCTTCCGGTTATGAAGATGCCCATGTGAACATGATAGCGAAAATGAAGAACATACCGGAAGGGACTATTACGCCAGCCCGTAAAGGGAAGAAAGTTGAATCATCAACCAACCGCCAGAGAAAAGGAGGTGCTCCTTGCCGGAGATTGTTTAACCATTGAATAAGTCATTCGTCTAGTTGTGTGCTGCAAGAGATGATCCTGCTGAAGACTCAGCCATCGAAGACACAGAGCAAGAAGAAGTGGACTCGTGCCCCTGCCTTGGCCCGCCGAATCCTGAAATAGTTAGTTTAATATATTTTTCCATTTATATGTAATAAATTGGAACTACGTTTGACCTGATTCCCTTGGCGGATACGTAGGCGGCCATATCGGCTTCGGTCCCACCTTTAGAATTTTACCCAATTTCGCTTGTAATGAACTACGTCATGACCTGATTCCCTCATGGGGATACGTAGGCGGCCTAAATCGGCTTCGGTCACACCATTAGGAAGCTTTCCCTTCGTCTGAAAATAACGAGAATACACAAGCAACTCCATTGAGACCCACTTTAGGCCAAACGCCCTTTGCATATTCAAAACTGGGACAAGGTACGAAACCAGGCAGGGGTTATGAGTCCAAACAAGGCAGACGTCCGAGCATCAAGAGTCAGAACTACAAAGTCAATGCGCATCAACCACCCCCCTCAAACTCACAAATTTTCTTTGAGCGCAGGTTTTTCATGTTAGAAGAAGCAGCAGAAGCAGACATACATCAACAATCGAATCCCGCAACAAAGTCTAGCATATCAGCTCGGGCCTAGAGTCAAATTGAAATCCATGCAGTGCACAAACGCGCAACAAAGACATCATGACAATTCATACGGTTCACAAAATGCATTACAACAACATCTCGACATTCGCAGTACCCCACGTATCATACAGGGACGACATCCCTACTCGCGATTGCATTTCTCATATATTTATCATTCTGTTTTAACAGTTATACACTAACTTTTTTTCTCAAGCTTAGCTTGCAGGAGCATTTATTCTACAGGAGCATCAGCAACATGTCCACACAACGACGTCATCAGCATTATGTCTACGCAATAATGCCAGCAGCAACACGTCCAGGCAACGATGTTATCAGCACAACAAGTCCAAAAACGACGACAAGTCCGAAAACGACGCCAAGTCCGAAAACGACGCCAACAGCAATACGTCCAGGCAACGACGTCATCAGCACAACAAGTCCAAAAACGACGACAAGTCCAAAAACGACGCCAAGTCCGAAAACGACGCCAGCAGCAACAAGTCCGAAAACGACGCCAAGTCCGAAAACGACGCCAAGTCCGAAAACGACGACAAGTCCGAAAACGACGACAAGTCCGAAAACGACGCCAAGTCCGAAAACGATGACAAGTCCGAAAATGACGCCAAGTCCGAAAACGGCGCCAAGTCTGAAAACGACGCCATCATCAGCATATCACATCTACGCAGGGACGATTTTCTCTGTTCTCAAATTGCATTTTGTTTCTCATTCATGCTTTATTATTCTGTATTAGCAGTTATGAACTAACTCTTTCTTGAGCTTTAGTCTACAGGAGCAGCAACAACACGTCCATGGCAACGACGTCATCAGCACAACAAGTCCAAAAACGACGACAAGTCCGAAAACGACGCCAAGTCCGAAAACGACGCCAAGTCCGAAAACGACGCCAAGTCCGAAAACGACGACAAGTCCGAAAACGACGCCAAGTCCGAAAACGACGCCAAGTCCGAAAACGACGCCAAGTCCGAAAACGACGACAAGTCCGAAAACGACGCCAAGTCCGAAAACGACGCCAAGTCCGAAAACGACGCCAAGTCCGAAAACGACGCCATCATCAGCATATCACATCTACGCAGGGACGATTTCTCTGTTCTCAAAATTGCATTTTTCTCATTCATGCTTTATTATTCTGTCTTAGCAGTTATGCACTAACTCTTTCTTGAGCTTTAGTCTACAAGCGGCAACAGCAAGGACAACATATCCGCGTTCACAATCGCAACACGTCTGTGCAAGGACGAAAATCACAGCATTTGCTGCATCGCATCAACACAACATGCATCACATTTTTGCACGATAACATTGTCTACTCACAGTTACATTGCTTTTAAAATTATGCATCATCATTTTACCTTAACAGTTATGCACTAACCGTTTGCTTAAGTCTTAACATGCAGGAGCAGGAGCACAACGTGGATTTTCTCTTACAGCGAACCGGGGCAATTTGTTGGGGGGCTAACCTTCCCAACAAATGGCAAAAGCGGCCTCAAGCGTCGGTCCACTCATTCCACATCACCATAAAACCCAGCATCATAAGTCGATAACGGTACACCCCGGGTTCAAGCCAGTTATTTTTATTTTTACTTTTAGCAACACAGCCCAGTGTCGTCATAACTCGACACTGGGACAAATTTTGAGTCCACGTTAGCACACCTTGGTGTTATGACCATGGTAGCCCAGTGTCGTCATAACTCGACACTGGGACAAATTTTGAGTCCGCGTTAGCCCGCCTTGGTGTTTTGACCATGGTAGCCCAGTGTCGTCATAACTCGACACTGGGACAAATTTTGAGTCCGCGTTAGCCCACCTTGGTGTTTGACCATGGTAGCCCAGTGTCGTCATAACTCGACACTGGGACAGTTTTTGAGTCCGCGTCAGCCTTGTCTTAATTGCCCAACATTTTTGCAATTCTGAGGATCGAAACAAAATTGGCTATGAGTCAACGTCTTTGTTCGAAGATTCTTTCATCATCTCTACACAAAGAGGGACAAGTTGTTGACACCCAATTTTGACCATCTCGTGCAGTCATTAGCTATAAAATTACACTAATTTTGCAAAATAATTTCTTATGATAAATGCAACAATAATACATTAATACATGCATAAATAAACAATTTAATAATGGCACTGCGTCTTACGTAGAAAATTACGCACTTAGAGTCTCGCGCCCACATTTATTATTGTAGTAATTTTAAAACTCAAGCTTAGGCTAATGAAGCACCTAAATAATTTAATCACAATTTAAACAATTTAATTTACCACTAATTAATTTTTACCTAAAACTAACAATTAATAATACACCTAAACTAAAACCTAATTAAATTAATACCCATAAAACGCAGCCCAAAACCCTTAATTCGCAGCCCCACATCGCAGGCCCACCACCCGAAAGCCCACGCCCCAACCTTATTTCCCTCTCAGCCCTTACCATAGCCCATTGTCCCTCAGCCTTCGCCCATCCCCATCGTCCCCAACGAAGAACAATAACAAAACGCAGCCCTTAAACCTAACCCCAAAAGTTTCAATCGCCGCACCTCGTCCCAACATCCATGCCGGGATTCTCGCCGGAGAATCCGGCGAATCAGCTACCATATCGACACCATGTCCTTACCACAGAAATCGCAACCAAGATCTCTCTTTAACACCTCAATCATTTCCTTACCTTACCTTACCGGTTCAAATCGCACGAATCATACGCAAATCGCACTAAATCAGCCCTAAGAGCTTACGAACATTAGAACCCACACCCTGACTATATAAAGCACATGCAAAGGAAGAGAGAAGGGGGGCAAGAGTGGACAGCAATCCAAATCTCCCCCTTTTTTTGACTAACAGAAACCGACCGGTAGACATGCAAGACGGAAGAAGGGGCAGCAGCGACTAAGTCCTGGAATCAGTCGAAAATCCAGCAGTGAGTGTTCTCACCAACAAAATCAGGAATCCAAAGCACAAATCCGAAACCTTTCTTTCAATAATAGCCTAGAATCAACCATAAACCGCATCGCTTCCAATCGCATCACAGTAACCCGTCGAGTGAATCGACGACTTGATACGCCGCTTCTGTCACGCGGAGAAGGTAAACTTAAATTCCTTTCGCCATTTTATTCTGCGTGTTTGATTGTTAAATATGTGTAATTTATGTTGTTGTATTCATTAATGTATGAATATGGTGGTGAATAAATTAGCTTTAATTAACTGGATACATTAACTGCTGTAAGTTGTTGATTAAATTCCTAGGTAATAAGTGATAATCAGTGAACATAATAATACTGTCTAAAATCAGTTTCGGGCATATGTTGTGAGTTCAACTATTTGGTAATAACATGTCAGACTACTCATCTTCATATCCAGAATCATGTCTCCTGAGTATACTGCTCATATAATGTGATAACTCCTGAGTTAGTTGGCTTGCTGTATCAGTCCATTGAAAGGTCTAGACATATGTGTATCTGACTAGTCTCAAATCGAGTGTATGTTTATCTTCTCTGTTATCACCATGAGGACATATGTGTGTGAATTACTCATCCATCTCCTGGGGCTAAGTTAAACTCAATGTTGGGTTTAAAGAATGAAGAAAAACTCATTCTTTCTATGCATTTTTTGAGAATTTTTTGTATGTTGAATATTTGGGTTCAATGATCAGCATATATTCAACTCATGCATCCCTTTTCTTTGAGCTGTTCTTGTTTAACATAAATGTTTGGCTTTTTCTTTTTGATAAGGACGTATTATTATGTTGCGTCATTTATTTTGTATTTTTATTTATGACTGTTTTATTTTTCGTGTAATCCTGTATTGACTACGTTCCTTTTGAGCAGAGGGTCTATCGGAAACAACCTCTCTATCCTTCAAAGTTAGAGGTGTACCTATCCGAAGCCCTAGACCAGTTGGTCTTGAAGGCAGAGGGTATCCTCATTGGGTGGTGTGGGAGAGCTTGGTCACAAGTTCAAACCCGTGGTAACGCCTCGCCCGCCTCTTGGGAGCACATCACACTGGCTTGTCAGTGTGGTTTAAGCGGGCCGACGTGGTTTGCGGCTATTGCGTCGATCCGGGTTTACCTGCGCACTCGAAAGAAGCAATGGCCGTTCGCCTTCACAACAAAAAAAAAAAAAAAATTAGAGGTGTACCTTTCCCATACCCCACTTGTGGGATATTGGGTATGTTGTTGTTGTCTTGTAATTCTACAAGTATAGAGAGTTATTTAACTTGGATAATTAACGATCTGAATATATATTTAATGTAACTAGATGATGATAATCCTAATTACATTCGGCTGTTTTTTGTTAACAAAATAATTAATTTTATATTGTTTTCTATGTAACTATTAGTTGGAATTAAGGTTGAACGTTATAGATTCACTTACATTCAAAACGATTCTTGAATTTGGTTAGTGATAGACTAGGGATATGTATCTTTTTTCGATATTTGAAGATTTAGTGAGCGTTTGAACATAAAAATTGTGAAATTAAAAAAATACTATTATTTGTTATCAAGTTGGAATTTGTATTTGAAAAATAATTTTTTGGAGTTTCTCGAATTTCGAAAAATTATAACAATTCTATATCCAAGCTGTTTTTCAAAATAAAATTCGGAACTATCCATAGCTAAACGAACACTTACAGAATCTGTAAATCTAGAAAATCTTTTATTCGTCCTAGACTACAAATTATTAAGTAAAAGAATGTCGTACTCCAAGGCAATAAGTATTTTGAAATCAAGATAACTATTATTGTACAATATGCTCATTGTTGGGAGCAAAAAGACGAAATCCCTCGCCATGCGCCCCACTCCTCCGAATTCGGCAGATTGGTAGAGAAGGTAAATCACAGATCTTCGCCCACTAGGTGGGAGACACAGTGTCTGGTGTCCACAAGGAGTCATACCTCACAAAGGAGAAATGAACTCCCACGCTGCGGCTGCCAGGACTCGAACCTGCCTTCTTGGGAGAAATCTGTCACCCTGGAACCAACTGAGCTACACCAATGCGGGTAATATGCTCATTGTTGATGTTATTACTTCCATTGTGCATCTTTCTATTTTGACTAACAATAAATTTAAGCATATCAATTTTTACCTACTAAACTTATCATTTTCTTAAACTTGTTGTCAAATTTTATCAGGATTCACAATGGAAGATGAAACAAACTTGATATCAAGCACCACGACATACCTAACTACTGGGAATTGCGACTCAAGTGCGAGCAATCATATGTGAGAGAAAAGCTTACATTTCTTGTTCGAGATTTAAAGGAGTTGTAGACCAACACAATGGCCATTGGGGAGCTCAAATATATACAAATCATCAAAGAATTTGGCTTGACACTTTCAAAACTGAAATTGAAGCTGCAATGGCTTATGATAGTCATGATCATTCACATAGAAACTTGCCTTGGACAAATTCCACAATTCAAGAACCAAATTTTCAGTCACAATTTTCAACTGATCAAGATATCTTCAGGATGATCAAAGAAGGTTCTTATCCTTCAAAGTTTGATGAGTATTTGAAAGGAAATTTTGAAGAACATTTTCACCCTTTGAAAACCTTACAGCCCGTGGCCGAGTAAGCAAAGAAAATTATACTGTGTAAATAAGGTAAAAATAGTTTTTTTTCAACTCATATACACACACAACCGCACCAGGTGACGTAATTTGTAAGAGTTTAAGTTATACACATTGTTTTATTTTTGTTGACGAAGGAATCCGCAGCCGCTGCTCTTTCGAGTGCGCACAGGGTAAACCCCGGACTGACGCAATAGTCTGCAAACCACGTCAGTTAAACCACACTTGGCAAACCAAGTGTGACAGGCTCCCCCAAGAGGCGAAGGCAGGCCAGACGTTACCCTGGGGTTTCGAACTTGTGACCAAGCTCTCCCACACCACCCAATGAGGATACCCTCTGCCTTCAAGACCAACTGGTCTAGGGCTTCGGATTAGTTATACACATTGTTCATGTATCGAAGTAAAGAACATCTACAGGTTAGTCTATCTTAAATGTAAAATCTGTAATCTTTAAATATAAGACTGATTACTTGCTACAACAAGTAAAAATGCTCTTATGGTGTAAAATTTCTTACACTTTCGTGTATAAAAACAATATTTGTGATCTAGAAAATAAGGCAAGTAACCTGATAATGTAAAAAAATTGTAACACATATTTAAACGGATGAATCCCCTTAATTTAAGAAAAGCTTGTAGGAATAGCATCTTTGTATTATTATTTTTTTTGGATATCCTCTTGGTAGAATTTCTGATTTCGCCGTTGGTGACAGGGCAATAATGAACTCTCATGCAAGCAACTTTTCCAAAAGGAGCTAACTCCAAGTGATGTGGGAAAGCTCAATAGGCTTGTAATCCCAAAGAAGTATGCATTAAAGTACTTCCCTCAAATCCAAGATGATGAGATGATCTTTTATGATTACCTCAAGTAGATTATGGAAGTTTAGATATTGCTATTGGAAAATTAGCCAAAGCTTTGTTTTCACAAAGGGTTGGAATAAGTTTGTGAAAGATAAATGTTTAAGAGCCAAAGATACAATCATTTTCAACTTGTGTGAATTCAAGAATGGAACAAAAGAGAATTGCAATGCCTTTGTGATAGATGTGATGAAGAGTAATGAAGTTTTGCCAATGGATTTAGCACTCAATCATCAACAAGAAGATATTGATGATGATCATGAAGTGGAAACAAAAGATTTCATGAGCAGGACACAATCATTTGATCATGATGATGCTTTGGTTCCGGTTTGGCTCTTTGGGAAGCAAATAGGCTGGACAGGCACAACCACACCCTATTTAGCAATGGAGTTTAACTAATATCTGCGGACAGTATAAATAATTTCTATACTATCCGGTCATGTTTGCTTGTTATACCTAATAATCGATGTTATTTTCAAGATTTAAAATCGTACTTTTTGTGGATATTTCTTACTGACCAAATAGTATAAAAATTTCTTTAATAGCGTCAGGTGTATATAAATTAAGCTCTTTCGCGATTCTGTTGCTAGCATTAAGCCATACTTTAATGTTTTTTATTTCTTTTTCTGGGGTGAGAATTCTAAAGTTTTTTGCTCCTAGAAACTGAGCACCCTTAAATGACAGTATTAACATAGTTATTGTTGATGTAAAATTAGACTACAGTTCTTTGTTGTTACCAACACTAATAGTCATATATATTTCAAAGAAAAAGCAGGTGAGTATTGCTCATGAAGTTGTATTCCTCATTTCCTGGATACATCTCCTGGTTTAATTTATGGAGTCAACATCAAATTACACATGTATGTTAATGTGATAGCCACAAGTCATTTTTTGTATTTTCAGAAAATAACAAGAAAAAAAAAGGTTTAGTTTGACAATTAGAGAGTACTAAGATCACCATAACTCAATATAATAAGTTGAAACTCATATGTATATATTTATTAAGCTCTATTCAAACAAAAAAAACATGTCAATAAAAATTACTAGTTCTTTCTGAAACACTGAAAGTAAAATCATGAACAAGTAGGCATCATGTTATATCAGATTCTCATGTTATAAGATATTTATCAGAAAGTGGAAAGGGATTATAGACAAAACTGGGATCTAAGTGAATAAAATAAAATGAATTCAGCTTGCTACCTCTTTTCTTTGTTTTTTCTTTCTTTTCCTGCTTCTATCTTACAATTATAGCAGAGTTCTATATGACAAAATCAAAATTGTGGAGTTGTAAAGACCACAAATACTAGTTCGTTTACACTCTCAATTAGAATGGCATCTAAAAGCTTTTAGAATAAACTTGCAGAAGCTTTTATGTATGCAACTTCCTACACACACTGGTTCGTTGGTCTCATCTGGGGCTGTAGTAACAGTTAGATGTTCAAGTACAGGACAACAAATGGCCCCACTTAATGTAGTCACGAGTGCAACCATCAGAGCAGGAACGTGAGAAATAATCCAACCGAGAGCCAGCATAGGCATCCCCGAGCCAAATGCTCGCGGCCCTGCATAGGCACTGATAAAGCTGGTCCTTGGAAACTCACCATGTTAGATCATGTCAAGAGCAGTCAATAAGGTATTACGTATGGCAGAGCATAAACATCAGCAGAGTCTATTTGCAAAGCTTCTGACCAGACCCAATTGTCCTTAACTTCATCAAGATATGTGTCGGGCTTTCTAACCAGATTACTCTTGTTTCTGAACAACCATTCTTGGTCGTCAAATCCAGACCACTCGTCCATCTTGGGAACTGAGAGTATCTGGTTTAGATACATGGAATCGGGATGAGGAGGTCTTTTAGACGCTTCAGCAATCTGATCAGCACCAGGAGACATGGAAGGAGCCTTTGGTTTAGATATAGCCAATGAATTCGGTTTAGACATAGCTAATGGTTGACCTTTAATTGTACCATTGACCCCGCGCTCCTTGTTTCCCACCTCAATATTAGTGGCAACTCCGTGCTTGTTGGATAACTTAATTGTACCATTGACCTCACGCTCCTTGTTTCCCATCTCAATATCAGTGGCAACTCCGTGCTTGTTGGATAACTTAATTGTACCATTGAGATTCTGCTCCTTGTTTATCACCTGAATATTATCAGTGGCAACTCCATGCTTGTTGGATAACTTAATTGTACCATTGAGATTCTGTTCCTTGTTTATCACCTGAATATTATCGGTGGCAACACCTTGTCTGTTGGAAAAAATCATGTCTGTTTTTTGGTGAGTTTCCGATCTCTTTCCATTCAGTGTGGGCTGATGAGAGGATGAGAGCCGCAACAATTTAACAGGCCTGACTTCACTCTCTGTACATTAGAACAAAAAACAAGCAACGCTAATCTATCAAAACCCAAGAAACAATTGAAGCTGAACATGCTTGCTCAAATTTTTAAGAAAAATATTGAAAACAGTGCTTACCAATTATCTAAAAAACTACTATAGCCAAAATATAAGAGGATAAAAAGCAATATAGTCTTCGATAAAACAGAAGCTGTTTAGTATTTTGTTCACTCACCATGCAGGAAACCATTTGTTTCGATATCCTTTCTTTTTCTGTGATTTCCCTCGGGGACCATACCAGCAATGATATCCTTGGGTAGAAGTGCAACTTGGTGGTTGGTGTTACTAACACCGACAATATTGCTCTTATTGATGTCTCTTGATTTATCCTGTTCACTTTTCCTGTGTACACTTTTGTCCTTTCCCTTCTCTTCCTTTTTCTTTTCTTTCTCCTTTGCATGACTTTTCGCATCCTTTTCTTTATTCTTTTTCTTGTCTCTTGGTTTGTCATCTCGTCTTTCTTTGGATTTCGCTTTTTCCTCTCTCCTGTTCTCAACATTCTCTTCCAATGGCGGCAGCAATCCATGAAATTTGTTCTTTGCCATCTCTGGAAAGCTTGGAAGTATAGCATTAGCACCAATTTTTGGTTCAACTCTGACTTGTTGTCCATCCATCTTGTTGCTAAAAACACTTCTCTCCTTGTTCTTTTCCTTTTCTTTAGCCAAATTACTTGAATCCTTGATGTACATACTGTTTGTCTTTTCATCCCTTTTCGACTCAACTGGAAATCTCTCAGCCAACTGACTGACTGCGCCCTTCTGTTCGTCTCTAATCCTCCTAGCCAACTCCTGCACAAATTTCGACTCTTCTGTCTCAACAGCGGGGAGGCAGGATTTAAGGAGCTCTTCTGCACGCTGGCCATGAGACTGATCATGGAATTTTGCTTCCTGTGAGTTGATATTTTCGTCTTTAAAATGTTGAACTCCATTAGGAAGCTTCTGTCCACTAGAAGCCCCAGGCAGAACAGCAACTTTTGCCTCTTCAGAGATGTCACTTCTCTCTTTATCCTTGTCCTTTTTATCCTTGCGTTTTTCCTTCTTGTCCCGGTGTTTATCCTTTTTGTCCTTTTCTCTGTGTTTCCCATCACTTCTGTCTTTATCCCTTTTTTCTTTACCGTCTTTCTTCTCCTTTTTATGTTTTTTCTCCTTCCGTTTCTCCTACAGAACAGGAAAAAATGGAGTTCTATATCAATATAATGTCATGTACAATCAGCGCAACATCCTCATTCAACGAAGAAAACCGAAGGCAAGAAATTACAGTTCTGAATAATAGCATGGATTTACAATAAAGCACCAAACTTGAAAATCTGATTCAGGAATTCAGAGGAAATTCCCCAAGTATAGGCTACTACTTGGGCATAAACGCAGTACTAGAGACATTCCGCTAGTTGCTTAGGAAAAACACCAAGCCCCACAAATTTTTTATTTGTAACAAGAAAGCAAAACCACTGAACAATAGCAGGTAATTACGTTTACAAATTATTGCTAGAGTCCCTATACACAAAATAGTAACAAGCACACCAACAATTTGGAAGGCAAAGAAATTTTTCCATCCTAATCAGGGGCGGCAAAGAGCTATAACTGAAAACTTATGTTTTGGGGTGGTTAACGGTAGCCAAATAAACCCAGAGAAGAAAATCAAAGTTAAAAATGTATCATCCTCCACCAAGAGACCACAAAAAACTCCCAAAACATTTTTCCAGCTCCATGATGTCACCAACCGAATGGACTGGTGCATAATCCAAACACTAAAACAAGTTTCAATATCCTCCAGAATAAGTACTTAACAGCCTTAGGAAGAAGGGGAACAAACAACATCATCTTAACTTCCCTATTTACATCACTAGAATGCACATAATTAATATCATGGGAGTTGAATCTCTGGCACATCACTCAAACATACATGCCAGGTCTGAGTTTGTTAACCCTCGTGAACAAGGAACACCCATTCAAGGCCAGTTCATTGACTTCTACTAAAATAGGACACCAGTCATATAACTGACTGCTAAAATGGACAAATGTTTTAACACAGTAAGAAGATAAAGTAAGCTAAGAAAGAAGATGTAGCATTTTCTCACGATTCACAATAAGTTGATCCATTCTACATCACCGGCGCAATATCAATGACCACCTTGTTTAGCAAAAATAATATTTGAATCCTACATGTTGCTACACCCTCCTCTAAAGTAAATATTCTCCGTCCTCATTAATTGTCCTTCAGCTGCACCGATAATTAAAATCTCTATTGACATGCAAGGGATCACATAAGTTTAAAAATTTCACGAAATTTTTCTACCCTTAACTGGAAAAATATCCTTAACTCGTCTAGTCCATCTAGACATTTATATTTGGAAGGAAATTATAAATTAACATTGGGGGAACATTGATTCTACAACAATTAGGAATATAAAGGGAACAGGACATAAGGAAATGGAAAACCAAAGGCAACAACATCTTCTCGGCGAAGTCATTGTACCACAGGATACTGCAGAGGAGGACCTAGGATTTACACATCATTTAATATGGATACTGAGAGATCCAAGGTTTGTTTGTTCGCTTGGATAGCAACAAGAGATATGATACTAATGGTAGAGAACTCGACGGAAAAGAAAAAACTCTCTCTCTCTCTCTCTCTCTCTCTTTCTTTTTTTATTTTATTGATAAAGGAAAAAAATATATATGTTAGCTGGTATTTCATGTGCAGGCATTCAGGAGAAGACATGAACCACTTACTAGTGCACAGCCAAATTGCAAGTCAATTGTGGTGGACAGTCCTGAATGTTTAAGAAACAATGGACAATGCTGGAAACAATTACGAATGTGATGCGCAGTTGGGCGTACAGGAGGAGGAGACTAATAAATAAAAGGCCTCAGGTGAACAAGTACACTTGCAAAAGCTTGCAATTCACTTTCATTCTAGGACTATCTGAATTGGTAAACTAATTGTAAAATAAATGTTTTCTTTTTTTCTTTTTTCTTTTTTTGGATAAGTTATTGTTAAAGGAACTAGTACTAAAGGAAATCTTTAACAGTATACGCCCTCATCACTAATAAAAAAAATAAGAACAGTATACACTCATCTTCGTGAGGCACGCAAATCCTCTTCTGCTAAATCATTCACCTAATGTTAAATTTTGGCTCAATAAGACCCTAAAGGAATAGAGCCGTCCAGCTAATTTGCTAAAAATTACATCTTTTGTTCCATTTTATGTGGCGCTATTTCCTTATTAGTCTATTACAAAAATAAAATTGCACCTTTCTATATCTAAAAACAAATTAGTTCTAAAACTCCCATTTTATCCTTAATGGCCACATTAATCTCATGGCATGTTTAAGACCACAAGTTCCAAGAGTCTTTCTTTCTTCCTTAAACTTCGTACCCAGTCAAATTTACGCCACATAAATTAAAACTAAGGAAGTATGTCCTTTTCTGATAAAGTAAAGTAAGGATTTATGCTCCAGGTTCTATTTTCAGAGGCAACAATCATCCACCAATATTTTCCATTATCACGTGTCTCTAGTCATCAAAACAATAGACATCACCTCAAATGTTTCAAATACTCAGTAGAAGCAGAAACATTTTCATGCAAGGACAACCATTCAACAAGGAGATCTAAAAAAGTCAATTCTTTCTCCACATCATCCCAATGAGCGATTGGTAGGAATTTCTGAAAATATCTAATAAGGAAACTATATTGAAAGGAAAGAGGAGAATGACTCACTGAATACACTCAAAAAGAAATACCTAACGAAAGAGGGGAGGGTAGTTAGCAAGTTTAAATATCTTACAATACACCACATTTCATTTGTTAGTCAAGTTAGCTATTCTTTCCAACATCCTTGTGGCGTTCGTTCATATAAAATAATTCACCTTCTAAGGTATAACAAAGGCTTTCCAGGACAATCCTTTTGTATGTGGATAGGAGACATGCAAGTATTATTTGGCCTTCCGATGTTATTTCATTCAGATCAACTGTTCACTTGAGGGTATTATGTTCTAATAGGAGGTAATCTATTATCTTGAAAAGTAATCTCTCCGTCCCAAAATACTTGTCATGTTTTACTTTTTAAGAGTCAATTTGACTAAATTTCAAAGTTAAATTAGATTATATTAATTCAATATTTTAAAATTAAAATTTAGATATTCGGAAACTATAAGAAAAGTATTATATGTTGCAATTCTTCTCATATTAATATGATAAAAAAATATAGCTCAAAATGTTAGTCAAATTTCATATAGTTTGACACTTGAAAAGCATAATGTGATAAGTATTTTGGGACAGAGGGAGTAAAAAGCAAGATGGAGCAGCTAGATCAAGTGTAGAAAAAGAATATCAAGCAATGACTTTGGCTGCATGTAAACTTATATATATAAAACAACTTCTCAAAGAGTTGAGCTGCCGAGAAGATGAACCAATGAAACTGATCTGTGACAATCAGTTGCATTAGACATTGCTTCAAATTCGGTGTCTCATGAAAGAACGAAGCGTTTAGAAAAAGACTGATTTTATTCAACAAAAAAATTGACGTTTCGTCAACTCAAATGATCAATTAGCAAATACTCCAATAAAACTACTATCTGACTCCAAACTGTGTATACTCAAAACACCTTAGGATCATACTACATGTATTGTTCCGACTTGAGGGATGGTGACAAGAATATTCAAAATTTATAAATATGGCAAAAATCCATACCTTTGGGAATATGTAAAGTATAGAATCATGGTGCACCCTTTCACACAAAAGGTGCTTAATGTCTAATGATAAGACTGACCAATAAGTTCCTCTTTTTTTCATCTTATATTCTTTTCACCAGATAAAAGTAATAAATAATTACAACGTCCGATGAGTTTTCCAGAACTCAATGAGCAACTTTAACCCACCTGATGATAGAAACTGATCAATTAATTGCAACATATAACAACCATTTTCTTAAATGCCAATTAACCGATTCCACGATTTTCCAGAGAAACTTTAAGGGAATTACTTGCATTTATTGACCAAGTTCATCTTAAAGCCAGATTCCATTTTCATATCAAAAAACTTAAGTTCCACGAAAAGAATTACTAAACCATGACCAAACAAAAGAATCTGGCACTACATCCTCGCTAATCTAGAAAAAACAACAAGCATATCCCTAAACATCTATCTTAAACAAGATTACCCTATCATTGAAGATTGCTTCATAAGAGTTCTCCATATAAATTAATCCAATCACATTACTGATGTTTAAAGTATCCTTTATACTTCAAAGATCCAAGCAATTAGATGAATATTACCGTTTTATCGTAGCACTCAACACGGTCAAACACCACAATATAATGAACTCGGATTTGGCCCCATTTTCTAGCAATAACGGCTAATCAAGCTATCTTATATCAAGTGCTACTTCATAAAAAAAATCCATTGGTATATGTCCATGCATCAAAGCTAAAGCTCTCTCATGAAGTTATCGGTAAAACAAAAGCATATCAACAGAACAATGATATTGTCATATAACTAGAACGAACCTCTTTTAACAAGTCCCCGTCTTCTGGTCTAGGCTTCTTTTCATATCCTGGTGGTGGAAATGGAAAGCAACGAGACATGGCACAGAATGCTACTACTCTGAGTTAAAATGGCGCTGTTTTGGAAACAGTGTCCTTCAGTTACTTTCTCCAGTAACAAGCAACTAGACTCCTGTCCATTCACCATGACCCCACATTACTTTCCAGCTTCAATGCATTTAATCCTAAACTCAATCAGTCCAAAAACCCTCTTAATTAAATTAGCTCTTCACTTCAAATATCCAATGTGAAACTAAGATGACCTAATCAAAACACGAAAAACCACAATACCCGACAATGTTAGTGCCACGAAAAAACTTTTTCAAGAACTAAGTCAATCCAAACTGTTTCCTTAGTAAAGAGAATTCTCCAAAGTAATCTGATCCTTTTTCTTGTCTGCAAAGCTAAAACTTTACAACCATCATAAACATCCCCTACACTATCAATCCTAAGCAAAAATGATCAGAAACAAAACACCCCTTTTCACTTAAAAACCTCGAAAAACCTTCCCGCTTCTCGATTTCTCCTTTTCTTTTTCCTTTGCTTTAACAGTTCCTCATTTCTAGTAGTATAATATACAGTCCTCTTCCATACCCTAATTTCTATCATCAATTCCCAAAGAACATATTTTTATCTGATCTGTGGCTATAAATTACTCAACAAAAAGCTCAATTCAACACTGAGAACCCTTCCAAGAATGCTGATCACTTGACCCTGTAATTGATCCGACTCGAAAACCCTAAAAAATTCCATCAAAAGAGCAATCATTTCAGCACCCAAGAACATAACAAAAACCCTAATTAATTTATACACACAAACTCCAATTAAATGCAAATTTTGTTCAAGTTATGAAGAATTAAAGTGAAAAATCCAACACTCTTTTGTTAAAAATTCAATCTTTACATCAAAATAAAATAAAAATGTCATTTTTGTTCCAAAATCAAGAAACCCCAAATGGGTAACTTCTGAGCTAAAATTAATTTATAATCAATTAAATTAGATTCAATTCTTGTTTTCTTGATTTCCTTAGTTATTAGTATACATATACATATACATATTATTACCTTTTATGAGGTACAAGATCACAAGATAATAATCAAGAATAACAACCACCAATAAAGAATGGATTTTGCAACCCAAATCACTATCTTTATTGTATATATGATGAATATATAGGGTTTGAGAAAACTTGGGTTTTTTGTTTATATTTTTTGTTTTTCTTTGTTTGCTTTGCTGTTTTTGTGTTCTTGGGTTTGGGAGAAAGAGAGAAAAAAAGGGAAACGAAAGGTAAGAGCCTAAGCCACACATATATTGAGAGAGAGAGAGGATCCCACTCTCACCAACTTGTCCGTTTGATGAACACACACTCTCTCTCTATATCAATATATATCTTGATAAAAAAGATTTGTCTAATCTTAAGGTGCTTATACATTGTACTAGTACTAGAACTTGTAATACTTCATGTGATAAATATCATCCTTGTAATAACTTGTAAGTAGGGGTGTACAATTCGGTATTTTTAAATTTCCATTTCGATAAAAATATATTCAGTGTAATCTCATAAGTAGAGTATGGGAAAGATGGAATTTACGCAGATTTTATCTCTATCTTTGGAGAGTAGAGAGACTATTTCAATAATTTGATAATTAGTAATTGAAAGTAGATATAAATTTGGTGCGGTACGGTAAATTTCGTGTATGGTAGTTTGATAATTACGGTAAATTTCGTGTATGGTAGTTTGATAATTACGTATTGAAGAAAAAGATATTTTGACAAGATATGTTCATCACTTGTTCAACATTTAACATGTTAGTTTTTAGAGAAATCATATGTAGAGGTTAGATCGCCACTCCTAAACCCTAACATTATGAATTTGGCGTCACCTGCCAATGAAGACATTCAAATCATTCGTTAATGTTGCCCATATATGATAAATAATTCATTAGAGATGGATGTTCGATAATCGATTCAGTATTTTTTAAAGTTCGATTTCAATAATTTGATCAGTAATTCAATTTGTAATGATTTATGCCTACCCTTACTTTTAAGTTCTACTCTTCTTGCCATTTTCTGGGAAAGGGCATATATAATACTTTGGACGATCAATATTTAACGCATAATATTATAAAATATTTAAGATTTAGTTGCTTCAGAATCAACTTTAAATATGTGAGTCTAAAATTTCGAATTTCAATTATACTAGTTCGAAATTGGGCTTACTAAAGCCTAACTCCATATGTGTATGTTTAAAAGTGGCATATTGCTTGTACAATTTTAGGTTTGAAGTTAATCTTAGCATTTGCCGTTACAACTTCAGATTTGTAGTTTGAACTACTCAATCAAATTTTGAGCTTGTGTCCTTTTGAGCTTATGTCAAGTCCTCAACCTTATTAATCAAATCATCAATTTTCTGCTTGCAAGTATTACATTCACAAGCACGAGAAGGCACCTTGGAGGTACCGAAACCAACTGAAGAATATCTACCCAATCTATATGGGATATCTGTAGTCTGTCCACCACCATCATGAGGAGTATATCCACCAACTCCACCACCACCAAGGAAAGTATATCCACTAACTCCACCACCAACTCCATCATCATCTCTTATTTTATCAACAAGACCTGCCACAACTTATTTTGCAATATTAACAGCAATACCAAAATCAACACCATTACCTTCACCATCACCAACACCGACATTACCACTATCAACAACACCAACCCTTGATTCCCTTATGATGGTTGTGGCTCCAGTAAATTCTTCTTTAATCTGATCAATCAATTTCTCCATCATAGATTCCATATGCCCTAAAGTAAACACATGGCATGTTTAACTCTCGTATTTTCGGAACAAGTCATGAGTGAACAACCTACAACAAATAAAAATATATATTCAAATGGTGCTAACAATTTACAAGTTACTGTAATAGATTCACAAGTTAACAAATAACTTGATCTGTTGCAGTAGGTGTCAAACTTATTCACTATTTTTGAACAAATTCTGAGATTGTTGCAGCAGATAAATGTATATGTTGCAACAAGTAGTTACTTGTTATAAAACTATTCAGAGATATTTTCCAACGTATTTTGACTTACTGCTTCCTTAGGGGAGTTAAAAGGATCAAGATTCATTTTCTTGTTGTTGTTTCTGGTAGTCAACCATATGAGGATCCTTGAAAAAGAAACTTTTTTCGAGTAGTCTTTGACTTGATTCCGAATGTGTGGAATGACTTCAAATGT